>OZ014522.1:497847837-499137875 GCA_963966055.1 Lathyrus aphaca
AAGAACCTTGCTAAAATAAAAGCATACTCCTCTGTTCAACAGGATAAAATGAATAGGCAATTGAATTGATACAGAAGCACTGCTGGAACTATCCTCATGAGGTTCTCTGTGTATTGCACCTCTATGAAGCTGCAAAGCATATTCCAAGTCCCACAACACATCACCCATTGAAGGCCTATCACAGCCATCATCTTGTAAGCATTTTTCCACTGCCTCACTAAATTTTCTTAGTGAGTTTTGATCAATCTGTCCCTTAACGGAAGGATCAATAATATCTTCCAACATCCCTTTGTCTTTGCAAAAAACTCCCCACTGAGCTAAGTTCACCTGCTCCCTTGGAAGTGATGGTTCAAGGGCCGGTCTTGCACACAACACTTCAAGTAAAACCACACCGAATGAATAAACATCAGATTTTTCTGTAAGTTGTTGTGATCTAAAGTACTCTGGATCAAGATACCCGAAAGACCCTTTAACACCTGTGCTAACATAAGAATGTTGATCAAGAGGACCAGTTCTTGAAAGACTAAAATCGGCAACTTTGGCTACAAGATTCTCATCAAGCAGTATGTTTGTAGATTTTACATCACGGTGAATGATTCCACCAGTTGCTCCTTTGTGAAGGTAATGAAGACCTCTAGCAGCACCGATACAAATCTCAAGCCTTTGCTTCCAAGTCAAAAAACTAGACAAATTTGTGTTGTACAAATTGTCTCTAAGTGTCCCTTTTTCCATGAACTCGTAAACAAGTATCATCTCACCACTTTCATCACAATACCCTATTAAGGAAACAAGGTGTCGGTGACGAATCTTGGACAAAACCATTATCTCAGCTTGAAATTCAGGAAGTCCTTGACCTGATCCTGGGTCACTTCTTTTCACTGCCACATTCATTCCATTCTTAAGAATTCCCTTATAAACAATTCCAAACCCCCCCTTTCCAATTATACTCTTGGTGTTGAAATTCTCCGTTGCAAGTTGAAGATCAAGCAAGAAGATTTTCAGTCCAAGGTTTATGTTAGGCAGAGGTGAGCCTTGAGCAGTTGTTCTGCTGTGAGAACTTCCTTCTGCGGCACCTAGAATTGGCAACCAATTGGAATTCTCAACAGGCCTTTGTTTCTTTAGTTTACTAATCCAGAGAAACACAACCACCACAACAGAAATCAGAACTAAACCTCCAACAACTGAACCTACCACCACAGGAAGACTAACCTTCGAATTCGAAACCAAATCCAACTCCAAGTCATCCACAGGAATAAAACCTGATGAGTTAATCATTCTCATTAGTTCTAGCCCGTTTAAAAATGCATTTGGTATGTAATCCGTCTTATTTGCGTTACCAGCCAATTCCAGCACCTCTGCAGTTAAATACTCCAGGATAGCAGCAGAATAAACCGCAATTGTTTCCCCGACTCTTCCATGCGCCATTGTCCTTGACTTCAGAAGACACAGAACCTGCAGTATTATTTGTATTTCTATCTCTATTTTTCGGCACTGGAATTTAGCTAACAACTAATTCTCACACCCTTATAAATGATATGTTTTATGTTGGATCTTGTGTATTGGGGTGAGGTTTACGGTTAATATCACAAATGATTGATAGAAAAACAGATTTTAATATAATCATGTACACTATAAACAAATCAATGATAATACTTGCAAAATTTGAGAAACACAAGAAACAACTAATAGAACGATAAAAAAGAATAAATAGATCCGCCTCATTAAAACCTTATCAGTAAAAGGAAAGAGTGCGGTGTAGAACAACAATAAAAAATTATGCAGAAGTGATTGGAAAAAAGCACAACCATAAAGGTCATACAGACTAACTTAACTCTACTACTAGGGGCCATTGTAGACATGCCTACAATGTCTTAGAGAAAACTAATAGAAGCTTTTTGATGTTTAAACATATCATTCAGTCTGCCAAGCTTTTTCAGCCTTGTCCACTAATATGCCTTTATATTCATTGTGGTCACCTAGCAGCAAATCAATTGCCACCTTCATTCTGACAACATCTTCATTCATCTATCAAAATTAATTGATGATATTAGTATCTTGTTAAATATTTAATATTACCAAAATAATGGACCATGTTAGCTCTTAAAAATACCTACCATAACATGAACGTTTGGTGTGAATGACGAACCCATTGCTAGCCATTGTAATATCCACACCGCAGAATGTTGACTGTTTATTCAAAATGAACAAGTATCACATGTGATTTGAAGTTTTTTTTTATTATATAGAAAACCAATATACAATGGTTAAAATAAATTGAGTATTTTTGTTACCAAAATCCTTCGGAAACAAGTCCTACAGGCTCAGCGATATCCCAACTATCTCCGTGTTGTACTTCAAATAGAAAGTCGGGTGGAAAGTAGTTAGTTTGCACCATAGTTTGCACCATTTGAGTGATAACTTTCCACTACAAAATTCAATTGGTAAAACAAAATAAGGTAATAGATTAATGAAAAATTCAAATACAAATCATTTCAAGTACTTTACCATTTCTTTAATGGTATCTTGTCTAGGGATTATATTTCTTTTTTCAAATCCCGGATCCAAATGGTACAAAATTTGGTCTTGAATAGAGGCAACCATCAGATACCAATTGCCAACACAGTCTTCAATCGGTAGATAAATCTAACAAATTTAAAGTATGTCAGATTAAGAAAGTCAAATGACTTCATAATATAATTAAGTTAAATTTAACAATGTATAAATATCAAACTCATACATGCTTTAGATTCTCAAAATAAGGCATCCAATTCTTCGCATACTCACTAATCAAGTCTTCGATTGTTGTACCACGATTTACATCTCTCTACCAAACATATGAACAAAATTATTCAATAAAACTAGTTTTCTCTTCATAAATAAGCATACATCTCTTAAGGAAAAAATCATTAATTTATGTCTTACCACAAATAATGGGGGGAGTGACCATATAGTTGGGTCTTCAACTTTCCTCTCATCCCAAGTCGTCTTAAGAGACATTATGTGAATTATCTACAATCAATTAACAAAATTGTTACAAGAATGCAAACGATTATTTAAGAAGTCGTGGCTTGGTAAGTCTACGATCATTTGACCCACCTCCGTATCTATTATTCTTCCCGGACATAGAGTCTGAAAATTCATTCGCGAGCATGTAAGGGTTTCAATCTTGAACAATTCCTCACTGAATTAAAAAAAAAACATATTTATCTGGTGTCATTAATTGTTACGTGAAATTAGAAAATTTCTATTTTTTCGAAATTAATACCTGAGATCCTTCTTAGCATGAAAAACATAATATGAGACTTGTTCTTCTATATGTTGGAGTTTCATTTCTTGGGTGGTTACGAAGTTCGTCTCAACAAACTGTAAATAAGTAATGGATTACATATGCAGTAAGAACATAAAATATATAATAATATAGTTGTTTGATATTCACTCACCTTAGACATTATTTTATCCCCTTTAATCTCTAGTTTTGGAACCTTTAAATGTCTCTCTTTAGGTAAAGATGTGAAGGACAATCTCTTTGATGATGTTGCTTTGGGTGAAGCTATGAAAGACAATCTCTTTGATGTTGTTGGTTGGTTTCTTGTCGGAGACAACTTGTTTTTCATCTATGACAAGATTAGTAATGGTTAAAAAAAAGTAAATTAAACACAGACTAATTATAAATTTATTTTGTACCTTGTTTGCTATGTTAGGCATAAATGAACGCTTTGTGATGTCGTCAGTATCATCATCAGATGTTAACAAGATAATATTCTCAACATTGTATTCTGGTAAATTTTTTGAACGGCTAAACGGAGACTTAGCGGCAACTTTTTTTTTGGAAACTGGAGTTGCGTTTCTTTTAGACACTAGTCTAGGGCTCTGGATCAAATCTGAATCACAGATTTTTGCTGGCTTATCCAACTTGGACTCTATGATGACAAGTTTGCTCAACAAGATGTTAGTCACAATGCGTAACTCATTAATTTGAGACTCGTGAACCTGATATTATTTGTTTTTATTAATAACAACAATAAAAAAGGTGAATTTAAACAAATTTGAATGAAGTAACAAGATATAGGAAATATATACCTGAAGACGCTTCATGGCATCATCAGCCGAGGATCTCAAACCATGCAATATAGTAAGCATTTCGCTTAAAATTTGAGATTGAATCTAAATAAAAAATATATAAAATCAATTAAAAGGGAATAGCTGGTGAATGAAAAAAAAAGTAAAATAAACTTCTTATACTCAGACAAATAAATTACATGATTTAATGGTAACTTTCCAAAGAGATTTTTTAAACCTTAATACTTGATCAAAAGCTCTGAACAAAGAGTCAGACTTGATATAAAAGAAAAGCAATTTAGGGTTAAGTATTTAAATGCATAATAACTCATCAATTGATAACATATCAGAAAATGAAAATTAAAAAATAAATAAAAACAGAAATCAATGGGTAGATGATAACTAGTGATGATTACCTCATCTACCGCAACTTTTTGATTTGTGATAGGTAAAGTTTCCTTAGTACCACCATTAATAGTCATCTTCTTGTGCAATGATTTTGAATTGCGGAAGAGAAAAGAGTATAGAGAGAGATGATTTTGATTTTTCAACTTGAAACAACTTGAATATATAGCAATGAATCTAAAAGAAAAGGAGAGTATTAACGGTACACCCATTTGAAGGAGAAAAATAAGGGAGGTGGGAAGAAGAGGTAACACTAACTTTTAAAAACAGTAAGAGAAGTTGTTCTATGTGAGGAAGTTAGTGATAACGGGTTTATATTCAATTAGTAAATTTTATTTTTTTTAATGTCAATTAATTTAAAAGCACAACGTGGTGTAAAAGTTAATATGGAAAGGGATTTTATACAAAGTCAATTAATGTTAATTTATCTCATACATTAATTAAATCTGCCTTGGTGGTAGATCATAATGTTAATTTATCTCATACATTAATTAATGAATCCACTAGCAGTAAAAAGTATCTTTCTTTAAAAAATAAAACCTACAAATATTAGCATTGTGGAACTTGATTTTTGTTTATTATATTAAGGGCGAAGATTCAAAATATCTCATATAAAAAGGATTGAATGGAGTATAATATATAATAAACTGTAGAATTAATGTAGAATTATGGTTGGAACATCCTTCATTATGTTGGATTAGTTTACAGCTTTTTGAATTAAATCAATGAATTGTACAATCATTCAAAGTTGTTTCAATATTTCATGAAGTGTTACAAACTTGGATCATGAATGACATATAATGGTTGATGTGTTTTCCTTGCACTTATGATATATTAGGTTATCTTAATAGCTGTGTTACACTATTAATGGAGTGTAGGTTTGACACTAACTGATGAGGAGCTAAAAGAACTGACACTGGTGGCTATTGAGAAATTATTACAAAATAATAACAGAAGCTTGAAGGACTACAAGACAATGCCATATCCAACAGATTTTGTTGTTTTGAACTTGGGAAATAGACTAATTTATGATGAGCGTCAATATGATGCTGTTGCTCAAGAAGAATTATTTTTAAAGTTGTACTCTTCTCTTACAGGTAATATAAGTGTGACATATTAGACCTGTTTAAACTATATATCTTATAATGATTATTAATTGTCATAGTAATTATTTGTACCTTATATGTAGTTGAACAAAGAGTCATTTTTAAGGAAATCATGGATGTTGTGGACAGGCAAGAAGGAGGAGTGTTTTTTTTATATGGCTACAGTGGCACTGGTAAGACTTTTATGTGGAACACTCTATCAGCAGCAGTTAGGTCTCGGAAAAAAATTGTTTTGCCTGTTGCATCAAGTGGGATCGCAAGTTTATTGTTACCAGGTGGAAGAACTGCTCATTCTAGATTTAAAATTCCAGTCCCAACTCTTGAAACTTCTATTTGCAACATTAATAAAAAGGATGATCTTGCTGAGCTTCTAAAGATAACAGATCTAATCATTTGGGATGAGGCCCCTATGGCTAACAGGTTTTGTTTTGAGTCTCTAGACAAATCCTTAAATGATATTATGAGTGGAACTACAAAATCTAAATTATTTGGAGGTAAGGTTGTTGTTTTTGGTGGTGACTTCAGACAGATTCTTCCCGTTATGCCAAGAGGTACCAGAACTGATATTATCCATGCAACCATCAATGCTTCTTATATTTGGGATGAATGTAGAGTCTTGAAGCTTACAAAGAACATGCGCTTGCAAACAGGTGCAAACACTTCTACCATTGAAGAGATTAGAAGTTTTTCTGAGTGGATTTTAAAAATTGGAGATGGGACCATGGGTGAGCCAAATGAAGGTTATGCTGATATCTGTATCCCAGAAGAGTTTTTGATTTCGAATTTTGCTGATCCTATAAAGGCAATTGTTGAGGATACATACCCTGATCTTATTCATAACTATCTTGATTCGGATTATCTTCAAAGTCATGCCATCTTAGCTTCAACAATTGAAGTAGTAGATGAGATCAACCAATATATCACAAACCTTCTACCAGTTATGCAATTATCATTTAGTCACAAACTTATGTTAGTAATTTAAATATGATTGTGAATAATATTTTTTAATGCAGTTCATGATTTTATTTATCCAACCATACTTATGTAGTTATTATTTATATTCTTGAATTATTGTAGGAGATGGGAAAGAATACTTCAGTAGTGATTCTATAGATAAATCTGATGCTACTAACTTTGATGCATATGAGGATTGTGCAATGGTACACGACTCACTGTAACTAGGCTTGCCAATCATGTCATTGTAGACAATTATTTTAGACTATTACCTAATTAGATGTTTGCTTATGTTTTAGGGATCCACAATTGTATGCAAATTCTATAAATTCAAAGTATTTGTGTGATTGAGAAACAAGTGAGAAATATTCGTATGTGATAAATTTTGTGTATAAATTCAAATTATTTGTGTGATAGAGCTATCGTTTCAAAGTTGGTAGCGTGAAAAAATATATCAGCTTGTAGGGGTGGCAAAACGAGCCCGACCCAGCCCGACCCTATTTTTTTGTGGGCTTTTGAGGGGATAACCTAAACGGGGCGGACATACCTGTTTGACATCCATACCTGCTTGGCATAATGTTGTAGGTGTATGTCTTATGTTACTAGATCATCATATAAAGAACATATTAGACCTCAAGAATATTGTATCATGACATATAGCCATTTTCATAAACATGTTGGAATCAATCCTCATTACATATGTTGGTACATTAAAAGGGAATCAATCCTCCGCTTGAATGAACTTTTGGTCAATCCTGTGAATGACTCTAGTGGCCAATTGTTTTGGAGTTAGGAACTCAATTCTAGTTATCTCTTCAATCCCAATTGTAGTAGCATCCATCTTAACAGGTGTTTCAATTGAGCTTGTGGATATACTCCAATTTTGTATGACACAATGAGAATATATGACATAATTAAAAAGTAGCAAAATCATAATGTAAAAAATAAGAGGATATGTGAATGTCTGACCCAATAAACTGACCACGGATCCACATGTAAGTTTCACCATGATGCCTTTCTTAAAATCATCGAGACACGACACTTCATTTCCTCATAGAAGTAGAATTTCAAATCAGTATATGGAAATATTCCAAAGAGTGTTGGAGCTAAGACCATGATTAACATATGAGTTGTATAATATCAACACAACAGAGGAATACAATACTAACTAAATTCCCAATCTCAGACACAAACATATTTTAACACATACTTATTCCTCTAAAGAGACCTCTAATGCCACAACCTTTATAAGTTTTTGAAAGGCAATATTGGATTCCTCTATAAATTTGATAATTATTTACAATCTCAGAAACATTCAACTTGGTTTGACTAACAACGAGCAGGTTCAATTCCAAATGCAGTATAGTTCACACTTGATATAATCACTACAACCAAAGTCATTGATGAAAATACATTTGATTTTTGAGTGTTTTTAAATATATAATAAAGTTTATAAAGAGACTAACATACAACAAAATGTGTCGAGAAATATTATTTACCTGATAAGCTAACTTAGTGCGAATTAAGTCGAGTGGATAAGTAAAATTTGAAAGAAAATGAGAAATAAAGTATTCTTAAACCTAAAGTCCAATCACGTTCATATCCTCTTTTCTACACATAACACATTATTTTCTTTTTTAATTAAAAAAAATTAACTCTAAGACCTAAAACACGTTTCTCCCTCCTCAGTGGTTTAAGATACGAACTGTTTTTTTTTCTTTCTACCCCACCTTCTCCTTCTCTGAATTCACCCACAACTTCCACCTCCCTCACCTCTCATATTTTTCAGGAATGGGGTGGTCATTACCATGATGTTTCATGGTATATATTAACTTCCTGTTTCAACATTCAAGCACATCAATCTTGTTCTTTCTCTTATTCGCATACATCAGGGAAGAAACATTACCATGGATTTCAATGGTGGTATTGAGGGTGCTTTACCCATTAAGAATCAGAGAGCTGCAATAGACGAGGTACTCCTAATCTCTACCTTCAACACATCAATTTTTAATTTTTATGCTCATGTTCACGTTTCCACCCACTTCCACAATTTTTCATAAAAAAGTTTAATGAAAAAATTCATATGGTTTGTATCAATTTGTTCATCTTGTTCATCTGTGTTTTCTTTTTTGGTTTGGTTATTTGGTTTGAGTTTTTCATCTTTGTTCCTATTGATTTGGGAGACAGACTAAGTGATGTTACACTCAAAATTGACCTAATTTTGAAATTGTGTAATTTGTTTCTCACCTTCTTAGCATAACATGTCCATTAATATTCATTTGGTTGATTGTTGGACGGTTATGTTTATGTTTATCCAGATTCAAACACAATATTTAGGCGAAGTGCTCACCACTTTACATGGTTTGAGATCTTCTATTGATGGTGTCATGGGCCTTCTTCAAGTATATCCAAATCCCTATATTTTGTTACTTAGATTCAAATTTATCTAAGTGAGGGCTTTATAATTTTTCTTATTAATAGAACAAATTATTTCAGGTTCTGTCAAGAAAGCTCGAGACCAAGTTGGATATGCCAACAACTAGCAATCCATGTCACAACCCTAGGCCGATGCCTAAAAGAAAGGTCCCGTTCATCCGTTCCAGAACTTCTTTCGTTGACAATGTTGAAGATGTTATCTTTATAATATCAGATGATGATGATGAGATAGACAATGTCCATTTGGATGACAAGGCTGAAAAGGCTTGATGATTGCATTAAACCGTTTCAATTAGTTTCTCTAAACTATTGTAGGCATGTCTACAATTGGTTGTGTTTATTTTCAATCACCTTTGTTAGATTTTTTTTGTCGTTTCATACCGCACTCTTTTCCTTTTACCGATAAGGTTTTTAATGAGGCGGTTCCGTTTATTCCTTTTGATTGTTGTTTTGAATAATAAAGTATTGTCTTGTGTTTCTATTACTGGAATTTTTTGTCCCTGATTTAAGCTTGTGAATATTTGTATCACTCTCTGTCACTTAAGTTATTTTGAAAAAGCAAAAATTTATTAATTAAGGGCATAAGGTATGCCAAACAGTTATTTAAGGTAATGGATGATTGTATCAAATTAAGGTAATGGATGTTATCTTAGTTCAATTCCAATTAAATTTTGTTGTTTACAATTTAAAATTTGATGAGTAAATTCAATCCACAGTTTCTTCATAGATTTGGTAGCAATATTTTCAGTGAATAGTTGATTTGTTAATCATGCGAAATAAGGCACCTATAGAATGATTTTAGTGTTAAAATAAATGTCACAGTTGGAGCATCAAAACATCAAAACGGAGGATATATTACCCTCAATATTAAACTGATAGAATGGTTTTTAAAACTTGGATAAGAAATGCACAGATGATCTGTGTTTGATCAATAAATCATCGTTAATATTTTGATTGTTAGTTATCTTTTTATTGGTTAAATTTGTTAAAATCAAATTGAAAATCTCACTAAGTCACTTCAAAAATAGCACTAATTCACTTTGTCATGAATCATATGACAGAGTTTAAATTGAAGTTTTTATTCTTTTAACCAGGGCGAGGCTGCTAAATTCATCTGTAGCGTATCATGCTATGAGTTCAGTCCATCATGAATATAATTACTAGTGATACTTGTTTATGAGTATGAATATAATGACTAGTGATTATGGTTAAACAAAGGCATGTTGAGAATTCCAATTGGTTGCCAATTCAAGGTGCCGTAGAAGGAAGTTCTCACAGCAGAACAACAGCTCAAGTCTCACCTCTGCCTAACATAAACCTTTAGCTCTAGTTCAGTTACACTTATTAACACGAAGGCTAGTGCTAGTTGAGATCAGGGACGGACTCTAACTGCCCCGCTGGCCGGAGGGAAAAAGAACTCCATAGATTGAGTCAATTTACACAAACAGAAGGAATATTGGCCTATTGATCTTGACCAGCCTCGACAGATTCCACAGCATTTGTAATTCATTTCAGTTGCAGAAATATGGTAGAAGTTTGTGCAACTGCAGGCTCGGCTTAGTAGGTAGCAGTCCCCTAGGTCAGACTTTGAGTTTTATTTATTTCCATCTTAGAGGTACGTAGTTCTCGACTGTAAAGGAGAGGATGGAAGACTTAGCAACTTAGCAATTACGTAAGCTTTTGAATTACAAAAAGAAAGTAAGCTGTTACATCTTTCTTCTTTTATGACATTGATTTTCCCAATTGATCAATCAATTAGTTCTTATGTAATCAAATTAATGTGTAATATAATTATCCGTATCAGAGTCGTCTTATCTGTGTCAAGTTTTATGTCATGTGCTGTAGTTTCTTAAAGATTGCTCTCATCAGTATATGCTTTAATTTTATGATAAATACAGATCGAAGATTAGTCTGGCTGCATTTGTTGGATGATTGATGCCAATGATGGTTGGAGTTTGCTTTCTTTGTCCTTCAATGGACTGCCTCTGACATAAATACCATTACTCTCCTCATCGCCAACAAAAGGTACATCTATTAAACACTTATTTTTACGACTACGAGTAAATAGAATGTTAGTGACGCGTCAATGCCTGTGTACTACTTGATAGGTAGTAGTAGAATTGCAATGTCTTGTTAATTCCTCTAATAGTCTGTATCTAACATATTTGAATGACTATAGCTGATGTAAATGTCTTGATTTTATATGTAGGTGCTGATTTTTGAGAAATCCAATATCTGTGCTGTGATGGATCCGCCAAACTAGACGCAGGGGAGCTTTGCATTGGCGAGATACTAGTATGATATTCTATCACTGCCCTTTTGTAAATCATGTTCTTCATATCTAGCTCTTATATGTGTGTACATGGGATGAAAATGCTTGTTTGCTATTTAATTTGTCATTATTCAGTTGCAGATTTGATGCATAGCTTTAACATGATTTGTCTATTGAAACATATGGTCATTGCAATCACAAAAATCTTTACACTCTTGATGTGATTTAGTAGTGTTAGGAATTTCCTTTGCAAACCAATTTTTATGTGCCTTTCACTATCAAAATACAGAAGCTTCGCTTCTGCATGACCGTGATTCGTAAAACCAAATGTATGCTTTGTCAATGGTGATAAAAGTAGCAATATTAACATGGTCTTGGAAGGTCATACCTTGTTTATATAAACATAGATTTTGCAATTTATAAAGTAGTGTGTTTGAAATTTGTTATCAGCGTTTTTAGGTCCTATCTTTGTGTATGTTACATGATAAAGAACCCCAATGTAAAAAATCTGGAGCAATGGTGAAGTTATCAACAGAGCAATGACATTTAGAGTAATACTATTCTTTGTAGTTTAAGTCCCTCAGTTGTGTATTACATTTTTAGCACTTCAAAGTCAACCTTAAGTGTCTCCTGACTGATACAATGTTGAAATTTGACAGAACCATATAGGAGGTCAAGTCAAAGAGAATGAGCTCCTAGATTTTCTTTGGAAGCACTTCTGTCATGGAAAAATGACCTTCTTGCACAGGTAGTTTCTACGGATCTCCTTGGAATTTTCGCGTGTGTAAGCCAATAAAACACTGAGAATGGCTGTGGTGCCTTATTGCTTCAGATAGCCCATTCTTGTAATTACTTTGTTTATTTTGAACCCGATAAACATAGAACCACATACTTAGATATACTTGTAATTATCTCTAATTTATTCATTTTTCAAATTATTATCGATATTGTCATGTCGGTGTCGGTAACGTATTTGGACATGTTTCTTAACAAAAAATGCAAATCTGTCTCGTTCCTCTAGCACAAACTCATTACATTACAAAACTAAAAATGTATTAAAATCAGAGTTTTTTTCATCAATATCATAACAATTCTAGCCATCATTCTTCACATTCATTTCAGTTTCAGTTCAGTCCACAAACTCTCGTAACAATTCCAATACTTGAACCTTGCAGCACCACTCTAACAATAACATAGAATAGAGACAAATTAACATTTTAACATTGGCAGTTTAATCAGAACATAAAATCATAACAAGCATTCATGTCAAGAATTAAAAGACAATATCAATTGATCTCGTCGCAATTGCATTTGCAACCAAATAATTAACTAAGTTACCTTACAAGATGCATCCTTTTTCACACTTATTTTACAAATGCACTTTTATACTTCAGTCAAGATCGTTATGCAACTGCAAGAACCACATATAATTATAAAAATGGATAATATATATAATGATACCATTAAATAACAACATTTAATAAATTGCTTACAGAGTCATCACTGAATTCAATGTTGTGAAAATCTCCGTGTGAGGAATGTGTCGTGTTAGAATGATGTCGAGGTACTGAACATGTTTGTTTATTATGCCCGAATTTTCCACAGATGGAACACTGAGTCCGCTTCCTTTTTTTCTGACGTGAAGATTCCCCTGCGCATCCTTTAGTTGCGCATCCTTTAGTTCTAACTACAGCAGGATCCTTTAATGTCTCATGGACAATTTCACTTGAATTTGTGGCACCACCCTCATGTAAGCCCATTTTTTCTTCCATCTTTCGGATATCAGTCGCAGCTTGTTTCATATGGTCATTGAAATCATCACCATTCTCACTTACTAATTTGCTCAAACGCATATATCGAAACATAAGAGCAGAATATCTCGACGACTTGTGTGAATCCCAGTATTTTGGAAGATGCTTATTGGTGCTACATATTTCTTCCTTCGCGTTCTTTGTCCATCGATCAGCCACTAGAGTCTTCGGCAATTCTGCAACATCTAAAAAAATCAATAGTGCGATAATATGCTCACACGGGAGGCCAAATGATTCCATCTTCTTGCAAGAACATTTAAACACGTCATCATCTTGATAGAATGATACGTTCCACTCTCTTTTTGATGATTGGTACTTGCGAATTGTGTATATGACACATGTATAAGTTTGATTGCATGTTGCCACTACCATCTCTGCGGACCGTGCAAGAATATCACGAAACATAAAAAATATTTCCCTTGTAAATAACTTCCCGGCGCAACGCTCCATGCTTTGAAATCTTGTTTGCAGCACAGGATCACCGTAATTTGATGCAAAGTCAGCTTCGACCTCCTTATAACGCATGTAATTAAGGCACCGATGAAAATGTAATAAAAATTCAGTTAAATTATATCGTGAGTGAAGAAACTTCCCCATTTCTGAATGTAACCCCTCACACCGGGAGGTAGTTCTGAACCCAGCAAAAAAAGTTCCGCGTATATGAGCTGTAGCCCACATCTTTCTCTTTGCATACAATTCCGTAATCCACTTGTTGTCATGCAACCCAAACGTGTCAATCATGTCAGCCCACTTGCGTCGAAATTCACCCAAGTCATAGTCACCCAACATGCATTTCCTAAACTGACTAACAAATTCAGGAACTCCAATGTTAGACGTTGCATTGCGAATTAGATGCCAAGCACACAACCTATGATAAGCATTCGGAAACACCCTTTTTATAGCTTTCTTCATTGCAAGATCACCATCAGTAATGACAGATATAGGCGACTTACCAGACATTGCTTCCAAAATTTGTTCAAGAACCCACACGTATGTCTCTTCTTTTTCATTTGCAACAATAGCACCCCCAAATATAATATTATGATTATGATTATTAACTCCAGAAAAAACCACAAAGGGGCAATGATATTTGTTCGTCCCGTATGTTGCATCAAATGCCAACACATCACCAAAAACTTTGAAATCCATTTGGCTTATACCATCACACCAAAAAATGTGTTCAAGCCTACCTTCTCCATCAACGGTGTGGCGATAAAACATCATTGAGTCATCTGATGCCAGCCCATTAAGATAGTGTAAAGCATTTTTACCATCACATCGTTGCAAAAGGCGTTGCTTTCCTATTTGATTATATATATCCTTCCTACGAAACCCTATTTTTTCATACCCTCCTGATTGGTTAGCAAAAGAACCATAGAATTGAGACGGCCTTATACCAACCTTCAACATGTCGTTCATCTGCATTATATCAGACTCTTTCATTTTTCGATGCGAAGCAAGCATTCCATGGTACTCTTCATCTAAAAGCTCATGATTATGCAGATCATTAAAAATCGTTATCCACCAACATTGTGAGAACATATCTATATGCACTCGAAATTTTGCTTCACATCCACACCGAGTCTCAGGTTTACACTCACGCTTACGATTTTCTATTGTTAAACCTCTATCCTCCCTAAATCCTTGTCTATGACAAACAAATGTCCGCTGTAATATTTCTCCTTCCTTGCTTCGAAGGATCTTGCTCTTGCGAACTGCAAACCCATTCATTTTAGCATACTGGTTGTAGAACTCATAAGCCATGTCCAGACTTGGAAATTTAAATTTCTTTGTCTCGTGGGGACTTAATTTTTTCATTTCCATGCTAAGAATATCCTCCATGCTATCAATATTTATAATTTTTTCAATAGATTCTCCAACCTCAGCACTAATGTCATCAACAACAGTGGTGTCACATGTTACTTCATCAATTACTCCAGTTGACAAGTCTTCTTGCCCCTATCACAATAAACAACATAATTTTAACATAAGTATCAAAGTATAGTAATACTAGTATTTAAAAATTTCTCATTTTACCTCCATACCACCTATAACTATTCGACTAATAGTATCGATGATCTTTGTCTATTTCCTGCAACAATTAGAAAACACTGGTTTAAAGTAAACACAAAACAAAACAAGTTTACATTCAATTTTAATTATCACTCCATCAAATCAATTTTCATAGTTTCTTCCATTAATAATAATTATGCAGTAATTTCAAAACTCACAGTAACTATGGTAATCAAGTCTAAACATTCCAACACTAACTTGGTAGAAGTTAATGTCCCATATTCAATATCCCCTAAATCATAAATTTTCAACAAATCACTAAGGCAAAAATGAATATGTAGCAGCAAACCACTAGATACTAGAACTTAAAAAATATAAATTTTCTTATATGAAATCCATAATAACATTGAAGAAGAGAATCAACATGTGCATACAAAATATATTTGTTTTGTATCTGCTTTGCCATTATTATTAGTGTATTAACTACTAAATTTCAGGTTCAATTTCAATTTGATGCTACTTTAGTCACTGCTTTCATATTTTGAGAATCTTTAAAACAGACAAAGTGTACTAGAGTGCTCCCAATAGGGTAAATAACTAAAACAATAAACTATCACTACCTTATGGCTATCATGAAGTAACAACAAAAACAATAAACTATCACTACAATATGGCTATCATGAAGAAATCTACCCAGCTAAAGGCATACTGTGATAAAAAGTAAACACAAAACAAAACAGGTTTACATTCAATTTTAATTATCACTCCATCAAATCAATTTTCATAGTTTCTTCCATTAATAATAATTATGCAGTAATTAAAAGTATTGGCTGTGTATTTCATTTTCATGTTTTGATACAAAAACCTCAGAAAACAAAATTGATGATTTTAGCAACAAAAATGAAATTGATGATTTTAGCAACAAAAATTGATTTGAGTATCGAACGAAAAAGAAAATGACCTAACAATTAAATTTGGTAACAAAATTAACAATCATATATATAACAAAATTTTGAATAAATGAAAACTTACCGATTAAAATTGGATATGAGGATCGAAAACCAAAACCACTATGACATAAATGGATAGAATGAATAGGTTTCGTAGAAAATGAAATTGATTTTTCTCTGATTGATGAAGAACGTTTCAATGTGATGAAGAACAAAAGGTGAGGAAGAAAGTTTCAACGTGAGGAAGAAAGTTTCAACGTGAGGAAAATAGAGTTGGTTAGAAATATAATTTATTTAATTTTTAAAGAAAAATAAATTTTAATTAATTAAAATCTTATTAAAAATAAGAAATAATATTAAAAGATTTAATTGTATGTGAATAATATGGTGTATCCTCACTTTTATCATATTGAATCTAGACCATTTATTATATCTATTGGTTATTTTTAAGTGATTCACCGGTGAGGGACTTAATAGCTCCCTCATGCTAGACTTCACCTATTTATAAAGGATAAATTAAAATAAAAATAAAAATGAGGGTAATCATGTCAATATAATAATAATAGATTTTACTATAACTCCTCTCCCTCTCCTCCCCTCCAAAAAAGCTCCAATTTGGAATGAAAAATTACTCCACGAGGGATTTAGATTCCCTCCCATTCCCTCCTCTCTACTCATAAAAAATTGAACCAAACATAATTAAATTAAATTATTCACTCCCCTCCCCTCATAAAAAGTTAAACCAAACACTTAATTTAAAATATTCTCTCTCATCCCCTCCAAATCCTCCCAACCAAATGGACCCTAAAAGTAGCCTTTGTGCACATTAGAATAAACTTGAGTTTTATACGAAAGATTTTGGTTAAATAGTTAGATGTCTTTATAACTATCAAGTGAATGGATAAATAGATTCTTATTACTAAATTATACACCCATTAGTTATTAATTTATTAGTCAAATAAAAAAATTAAGACTTATTTAGTCCTGAAGTCCCTTAATTTAATTTTAGATTTTATTTTGGTCTCTTATGTAATAAACATTACAATTAAATTCACTATCAATCGTTCTGTTACCTAACTTGATCCATTCCATTTAATTTTGCATTGAAAACGTTAATTTTGCTGATGTGGCATGCCAACGAGGATTAATATGCATTTGTAACTACATTTTTCATTATATTAATGTTGGAGTAATCTTGTTCATTATATTCAATGTTCATCTTCATGTTAGGTTACCATTCATCATCTTCTTCTTCCTTCCAAAACTGTGAGTAATCTTGTTCATCTCTGTTTTCGTCCTATATTCTTCCAAAATTGTGAGTAATATGTCAATGAACTCCAGTAACTCTTCAAAATCAAACCCCAAAAGTTATGGGTCATTTGGATCTGTGATAATAAAAAAACAAAATGATGGATTGTTGGTGCCAAGAAGAGTGTGCAATGCGTACTATTCCAGATTTGAATAGTGTGAATGTTGGGGGGGGGGGGAATTCCTAGGTTGCAGGAATTATAGAAATCAATTGAAGAAGGGATGCAATTTTTTCAAGCGGGTAGGTGATGAAATTGTTGATGAAAGGGATTTGAAGATTGAAAGACAAAGGAAGAAAATTGTCAAGTTGAAGAATAAGGTTTTGAGCATTAGAGAAATGTTGAAAAATGCAATTATGTTTGGCATTATTAGTTTAGGGTTTAATTTAGTTTCTATAACCATGTATTTGAAATAGATTTGTAGGCAGCACAACATGTACTTTGCTGTTATGAAATAAAATTGGTTGAATGTTATAAGTGTTATTCACTCTTGTACAATTTTTGTTTTGGTATGAATTAAATTAAATTGGTTGAATATTATAAGAGACATTGGTTGAATGTTATATGTGTTATCTCTTTTAAAATGGAATAAAAAAGGTTCAGAATGTTGAATGTTATAACACAAAATATGTTGAATATTTTCTCTTAGCTGAATGATGTAAAAAACAAAATATATTGCATAATATTGGAGCAAAAAATATATTACATTATAAAAGTATGTGTTCTTTGACACTAATTAAAAGGGGCATAATATTAGGATTAATGGCCACTAATACAAAAAAGCATAATTTAGTGTTCATTGACACTAATACACAAAAAGCTTAATTATGTGTTCATTGACACTAAGGTACTTAAACAGAAAAGCCCAATTATGCAGTTGTTTCAGGCTAATTTGCTTCAGATTGAGTTGGAGGTGGCTGACTTGGTTCAGGCTGAGTTGCTTCAAATTGAGTTGGTGGTGGTTGAGCTGTTTCAGACTGAGTTGCTTCAGGTTGACTTGGACCAAGCTAAATTGGTTCAGGTTGAGTGGTATGAGTGGGTGGTGACAATTTTCATTATGCTTTGTTGTGCCCATCATGTGGTATCTATTGCACTTGATGTCAAAGTTAGCTTTCTTAAGTTGAGTGTTATCTGTAACGCCCTAAAATTCGTAATTTAATTATTTATTAATTATTTAATAATATTTAGTATTGTGTGCTATTTTGTGGTGTTGTGGTGATGAATTATTTTATTTCGATAGTGATATTGGAATAGTTAAATATTATCTAAACATTATTATTAAAATAAAATAATGGGGTTAGAGGTCTTGAGGGTAGTTTAGTCTTTTGTGAAGGATAAGAGAAGAGAATTGGGATTAGTTTCTCAGAACAAGTATTTTGGGAGATTGGAAGAAGTTGCTCTGAGGAACCAAGGAGGCTAGGTTGGCGATTCTTCAAGAAGTGATTGAAAGAGTTCAATTAACTAAAGTATGAGGAGTATTTTCCGTTCAATATTCATAATGTAGAGGTAGGTCTTATGAGAAAGGGGATTTTGAGAGAAATCTTAGGGTTAAGAGGATTATTAGAAGAGTTTGACTAAATGTTGTTGTTAGATGTTGTAGTTGATGAATACATGATGGTAGTTGGTTATAGGAATGAATTCTGCATTTTTCTGTTATTAAAAATATGATTTTGATGAGTTTTGTCGCAACAGAGTTAGATTGAAATCACAGGTTTTTCTGTGTGAAATCGATGTCTCGCTTAGCGAGCAAGTGGGATTCTAAACTTCTCGCAACCCGAGACTAGGTCGCTTAGCGAGCCCAGTGACCGCTTAGCGAGACCCGACACTTTTTGATATATGTTTTCTTCTTCTAAATGATTTGAAATGACTTGTTTTGTTGTCTTAAGTTGGTATCTTAGGGTGGTGTCCTACTCTATGTCATGTAACATCAGGAACGCTTGGAAGTTTTGTTGGTTTTGTTTGTTTTAACCTTGAGTTGATGATGTTTTGGATTAACATTTGAATTTTTTATATTTGAGTAATTAAGTTGACAAATGATGATGATCCGCTGCGTATAAATGTTGTTGTTTGTAATTGTGAATGCATGTTGTAACTCATGTTACGGGACATGACTAAATGATGATTTTTATTGATGCTTGTTGAAATATGATACCCTTTCTGTTGAAAAAAACTATGATTTTATTGAATAATCTCGCATTATTATGTTGTGGGTAAAAGGGTGTTACATTATCCCTTATACTATCTGATGCATCTCTAGTCCTCTTCTTCTTTGGCCTTCCTGGTTGCCTTTTGATTTGTGGTGATTGTAATCAGCATATTCTTTTTTTCTCCCAAAGAGTTTCCCCATTCAATGTAAAGATGACATGTGCATAACATGCCTCATACAATGGTTTTTTGTAGCAATCAGACACATGATTTTCAATCTCCAATTTTTGAGATTTCATATAAGACATTGCATGACAACAAAGGTAAACCTGTCAACATCCATCTCCTACAAGAACATACTTTGGTGGATATATTAACAATATATTTTTATCCATTATATGAGGTGTGCCTCACCTTATAATCATACTCACCTGCACGCATATTTAGTATACACACAAGTTAATGAAAAATTGTAAACACACAACTTAATAAAAAATGTAATGAACAAATGCCTCATAATCCATTTGTTTGTTCTTTCAGATTCTTTTGCAATCTTTTTCTTGATATTAGGTAGAATGTCCACCTTCATACTTGGCAATTTTCTGTCTGTTTGACTCCCACCTTTTCCTGAGATACACTTTGATATCTTCAATCATTGTTATGATTGGCTTGGCCCTAGTTGTCACAAAAAAAAGCCTCTGACATGTTATTCACAAGGGTATCACACAAAGGATTGGTCTTGAAGAAAGCCTTTCTCCAAAACCTAGGTGGTATCTTAATTAGATGCTTGAAAGCATCTTCATTAACAAGCTTCATTTCCAACATTGCTTTTTCAAAAGCATTAGTTTAACTGGTTGTAACAACTTTCCACATTAACTCATTGAGCTTAATTTATGGGAATCTCTTCCTAAAGTTGTTGTATAAATGCCTTCATTTATAGACCAATAATGAACATTCAGAATATTGGACATTCATAAACCCAACAGTTAACATTCAGAATATTGGACATATACCTGACACAAAATCTCTGGTCCACTTGTGGCAGCAATTCTTGTAGAGCTGGTAAGAGTCCCTAAATTAGTGAAAAACATATTAATTCACAAGAAATGAAAAACATATTAGTAAACAACATATTAATGAAATTGAGCAAGTACCTTTTGTTGGTCACTATGAATGTGTATGTTTTGCATAGCCTTGTACCTCCTAGATCAAATATTAACAATTCAAGGAACCAACTCCATGAATCTTTGGTTTCTCCTTCCATAATAGAAAATGAAATTGGCATCATATGATCAATTGGATACCTTCCAATGTAGCAAGTATATTTCCACCATAATAACCTTTCAAGAAGTAGCCATCCAAACCTATTATAGGTCTGCACTTGAAAAAAAATTGTCATTGCATGCCTTAAAAGAAATGTACATCCTTTAGAAATAAGGGCTCAATTGATTTTCAGATTTCTCAATGATTTTCTCTCCACATTGGAATGGTTGACTAATAACTTTGATTGTTGAACCAGGATTGGACCTCAACAATTCATGTGCATAATCATGTATTCTTTTGTACTGCTCTCTAAAAGATCCATCTACAATGCCAATTGCCATAGTCTTTTCCATGTATACAAGAGTTTTGTTGATCCTCACATTCCATTTATGTTGTGTCTTCTCCATGATATCAGTTAGATCTAAACTAGGATTCTCTCTCACATTGATTTGTAACTTATACCTAAGCCACTTAGATGTAAAGAAAGTTCACCTTGTAGTCTTTACTATATCTGTGTTTATCAATAATTTTCCCGAGCTTCCATGTATCTTCATTTTGAATTTTTGCACAATATGCCTCCCACAGACAACCTTTTTACATATTACTCTCATCCTTTTCTTGTCATTTTTCTTGAACCTCATATTCCTACCATTGTGTATGGCATATGTCCTAATAACTTCCTTGAAATCTTGTGCAGAAGCAAAGTATGTCCCCAATTCCCACTTATTGTCTCCCATCCCTTTAGGCATTTCGAAAGTTTTCCAAACTTCCTTTCCAACATCCTCATCTTCACTAAAATACTCTTTAAGGCCATCCTTACTATTCTCATCCTCAACGTCACCCAAACCCTTATAATTTATATTTTTTTCTTCTTCATCCTCATTAATCCCATCCAAAAGACGTCTTTCACCAGATGTTTCACACTCATTAATCTTCTTATAGTGCCTACCAATTTTCCCTTTCCTTTTCCCTTTCCCCTTTGCTTTACACTTTTTTTCCTTTTTCACATTTACCTTTACCCTTCCACTTCATTTTTTTTCCTTTTTCATTCCTTTCTTCTTCAACTACCTCATCTTCAGAAACTTGATGCTCATAAAAAACTAAGTCTTCACTCATGACCACATCATCATCAAAATCTTCAAAATTTATCCCCAATGCACTATCATCATTGTCATCATCTATTCCCTCCTCTCCATCTATGTTACAGTTCAGTCCCTTATCTCCCTCTATGTTACAGTTCAGTCTCTCATTTCCCTATATGTTACAGTTCAGTCCTTCATCTCCCTCTATGTTACAGTTCAGTCTATCATATCCCTCTATGTTACAGTTTAGTCTATCATCCAGTTCAACTTCAGTGGTCCCCACATCATGTTCAACTTCAGTGGTCCCAACATATTGGTCCCCTTGTCCCCAACATCCACACCATATGCAACATCCATATGCAACATCTATAATCCCCTTTTCATTTAATTATCCCCCTTCTACATCTGCTTCCACTTCATTTTTTCCTTCACCCATAATATTCTCAACTTCAGTGGGGCCATTTTCAATAATGCCTCCATCATTCTCTGCATTGTCAACACAAGTGGTCTCCTCATCATTGGTCTCACCTATCTAACTTTCAATGTCACTTATTTCAACATTGTACACAAGTGATAATATGGGTTCCTCAATTACATCAACTTGTAGTATATGATACATAACATATAAATGCACTTCCCCAGACAACTCAACAATTATATGCATCCTCTTAGCTCCATTGTCATCTTTCAACTCAACTATGTTATTACAATCCATTTGAGCATAATACCAAAGGCTCTATATAGTTGGATAACCTAAGTTCTTTAACCCACCCAAAACTTTGAAGTAACTTCAATAGTCAGGTTCAATGTTACAAGTTTCCTCTAAGACATTATAACCTAATTTTGTTAACTCAGCAAGCTCACCCCCATGATGAACAATGCACTTAAAACGACTATCCATGACCTAGATAAAGTAACTAAATGATAAATACATCTAAGGAAGAGGAAAAATACTAAATTAGAAATACAACTAAGGAAGATGAATAACCCAAAATGTATTATTCGTACCTTAAAATAGATGTTGCACGATGTTCTTCTTGATCTCAGAGGAATATTCCACAAACTCTAAAAATGAAGATGACAGAATAATCAGTAACGAAGAAGAACAACGTATCAGAAAGCATGATAAATGAAATGGATATTCATTAACAAACCTTTGCGAACAAAGATGAAGATGGATGATGAATGCTAACTTTGAATCACTCTGATGTAGATGGATGGATTGTTCGTTGTTAGGGTTTTCTCATAAAGTTAGTGATGTCAAAATGAATCTAAGGGTTTTCTTAAAACATTTAGCATTCCTTTATTTTCTTATTCAGAATGACTTACGTGGATTAAAATAAATCCATGTCATCTAAGGAACCCTAGCTGGATTGCCACCTTGGCAAAAATTACGGAAATATACAATTTTTAACAGGCAGGATGACATTGGCTATGAGAATTACAATTAAGGGACCTGATACGAACGTTTATTGTATAAGGGACTTAACTGAATCTTGAAATTAAATTAAGGGACTAAAGGATGCATTAAGCCAAAAATTAACTATTAAATTTTCTTTTTTTTTTTATAATTTTTTTTATTAAAGATACAAATTTTGTTTTAAATATTAAATCAAATTTAAATTTGAATTATTAAATATATATTGAATTGTGATGAGAGGAGAGTATAAAATTGATAAGTGTCGTTTTGTAGTGTTTTGTATATATAGTTTTGTGACACTTATCGAGTTTTAGTGTAATTTCCTTGAATAACTCTCCAACTTTATGTATAAATACATTAGTTAGTGTATACTTGTATTTTTGATTCATTTATGTAACAATTAATAGTTTTCCAATCATTTTGTAGGTAATTAAGCATTTTTGGAGCAATGAGTAATAAAAGCTCCAGGATGCACCATTTGGATCAATAAAAGGAAGAAGGCAAAGAAGAAAGTCATTGCAGAGAACCAGGAAGCCAAAATATTGAGTTGCTGTCTGTCAACTTTCACCGAGCAAGGCTTGTTTCGCTGGGCAAAATACACCAGAAAAATTATGTTTGTCATGCTTCGTCGGGCAAAACTTCCTTTTGGCTGGGTGAATCTGCCCTTCGCTGGGCGAAGCTGGAGCAAGAGGAAAATAAGGAAATTCTAGTGGCTATATTTTATGCTCACGTCTTGTTCGTTGTGCGAGTTTTGAGACTTTCGCCGGACGAAAGTAGATATTTTTTCCAGTCTGTACTTTTGCGCTGAATGTGTGTGAGAAATAAAGACTTTCGACGCGCAAGCATCATTTTCACTGGGCAAATTAGTCTGAACCAAATTTATTTATTAGTTCATTGCATTCATTTTTAGGATGATGGCTTTGGGGATTTTCGCTCCCAACTCCATCAAAATCATTTTTCAGTAGGATTAACTTAGAAAACAACATTGGAGCTTGCACACGGATGATATAGGGTGGATTTCTCATCGACCGGCGCTTACAAACTGCGATTTGTTTGACTCATTTCTCATCTTCTTTGTGTATTCTTCTTTGTTTGGTTGTTGTATATGTATTTACTTTGAACTCTTGTATATTTGTCGCCCATGGTGTTATATTAAATTTTCCTTACAAATCTTTATTGGTGATTGCTCTTGATTTTTGCTCTATGCCTGGGGTTTGGGTTGTGTTAGAGATAAACATCACAAACCTTGATTAGGGATGATTATCTGTTAGTTTTTGGATACTAGAGATAAATTCAGAGCTAAAAATCTATATGGGTGTCGGAGATTAATGCTTATGTGTTGGTTGTGTCGTGCGAGAGATTGTCGACGCAAGTGATATGGATGTCTTTTGTGTTATTTGTGTCGGGCGAGAGATTGTCGACGTAGTAATACAATTGTACTCTCAATTTGGGTTAGACATAATCTAGGTCGTGAGCAATATCAGATGATATTGAGGAGTATTGTAGGTTTAATATAACTGGTTGATAAGTTTAAGTTTGTGACAAGTGGATTATATGCATGCTTGACAAGTTTCTTCTCTCTAAAGAATGAATTCTTTTTGTGTTAATATTTACTTTTCTGTTTCTATGTCTCAAACCATTTAAACCCAAGCTTATAAACTTAGAGATTATTGATAGGCAGTTTAATAGCACCGATCCTTGTGGACACGGTAAACTCCCAGAAAAATACATCCAAAAACTTCTATGGCTTGCCGCTATACCACATTTCAAAAAAATGATGCCGCTGTGGGGATTGGTTTTGATATTGAATTGCATTACTGTAGTTTCGATGTTTTGTACATAATTGTCTATATTGTATAAATGCCTATTTTTCTAGACACTTATTTTGCTTTTATTTTCCATTTTGTTTGTTCAAGTGTTGTATACATTTTGTTCCCGTAATGTTTGTTCAAGTGTTTGGTTGAGACACTTGCTTTTGGTTTGCACGGTGAGGCATCACCATGGCATGAAGGGAGGAAGTTACTAGCTAAGCACTGTAAAAGTGTCTAGCTTACGACGTAAAAAAGCATGTTTTATCATTTTTTGTTTCGTTATTACGTTTTCATTCTAGTTTAGGTAGTGTGGTGAACATTCATTAAACAAGTTGTAGTATGATTGTTCGTAAAATTCTCAAATATTCACTTTACAACTTGTTTAATCCATTTTCACTCGGGCTTTTAGTTTGTTTACATTAATAGTTTTGTGTTTGTCCAAGAGCTTGTTTTGAGTAGCTTGAGAAAATTTGATGTGATGTTCCAAGTTTGATCATTTCAACTTACAGATGTATGGTAATGATATTGTTAAGTTTTGTACACGTTCAAGGTATGTGTTTATCGCTTTCTAGACTTTAGCATATTCATGATACTTAGGTTTTTTACAAACTTCCATGTCATTCATTATTTTGTATACTTGTTCTTAATGTGAATCACTTTAGTTCCCACCTTTTTTTGTGAGGAAGCCTTTCATTGTTCATATATGCGCATAGTACCAACATTCTTGTTTATGTTAATTATTTGAAGGCATGAAAAGGATCAAGGCATTTTGTTTCATTTTGAGCATAACTACCTAGCCAAATAGTCATTCACCTTGTGAGTGTGTGATCATTCGTTACCCTTTTGTGCCTTTCTATCATTATCCATATTGTTTGAACTTAATGCTTGTCTATTATTATTAAATTCACTTTTTGTATGGATTTTCATTGATTGTTTTTTTCTTGAACCCTCAAATTTGTGTTGTTGTATGAATTTTTCCTTGCCTTAGAAAGTAGGGAGTATTCACATGATGATGTGGTTAAATTTAAGTTAGGAAGAGAATGGTTGCTTACTCATTGGATGGTTTCTATAAGGTTGAAAAAGAAAAGAAAAAAGAGAAAAATTGAAAAAGAAAAGAAAAGAAAAGAAAGAAAAAGAAAAACCTTGAGAAAGGAAACAAAAAGAGTTTAAATAATTGTGCTAAATAAGTATTGTGTTTTGTGTAACACTTGGGATTTTGGAAGAATTTGATTGAAATTTTTTGTTTGAGTCTTTGTGAGTTGATCACTCCCTTAGGTTTAGTCAAGTTTTTGTTTCAATTACCTCTAGAAATTTCCCCTTGTTTATTTACCTGACCACGCTACAACCTTGAAAGCCCATATGATTCTTGTTTTTATGTTTCAATATGATTTTTTGATGAGTGCATAATTTAGTCTTTTGTTTGTAAGATTGTCGTGTGAGTGAAAAGTACCTCATTTTGTGTTTTTCATCTATCGATGATTGTATTTTTTAGGTATGATTCATTTGTGAACTAGTATTGTTTTAGAATGTTTGGCATGGATATTTGCATTTAACAATTGTTTCGTGATTATGTTATCATCGTAGTTTAGTGGTAAATATTTACTTTGTGTGTACCGTTTTTCATTTGAACCATATATTTGTTTCTGATTTTTACAAACAAAACTTGTTGATTCGTGATTTTTTGGGTTTTTGTGTTTGTTTCCCTGAGCTAGTTGATTCTTTTTTAGAGACAAAAAAGTTTAAGTTAGGGAGAGTTTGATAAATGTCATTTTGTAGTGTTTTTGCATATATAGTTTTGTGACACTTATCGAGTTTTAGTGTAATTTCCTTGAATAATTCTCCAACTTTATGTATATATACATTAGTTAATGTATAGTTGTGTTTTTATTCATTTATGTAACAATTAATAGTTTTCCATTCATTTTGTAGGTAATTAAGCATTGTTGGAGCATTGAGTAATAAAAGCTCCAAGATGCACCTTTTGGATCAATAAAAGGAAGGCAAAGAAAGAAAGCCATTGCAGAGAACTAGGAAGTCAAAATATTGAGTTTCTGTCTGTCAACTTTTGTTGGGCGAAGCTTGTTTTGCTGAGTCAAAATATTGAGTTTATGTCCATCAAACTCATTTTTCAATAGGATTAACTTAGAAAACAATATTGGAGCTTAGACACGGATGATCTGGGGTGGATTTCTCATCGACCGATGCTGATAAACTGCGAGTTGTTTGGTTCATTTCTCATCTTCTTTGTGTATTCTAATTTGTTGGTTTGTTGTATATGTATTTACTTTGAACTCGTGTATATTTGTCGCCCATGGCGTTATATTAAATTTGCTTTACAAATCTTTATCAGTGATTATCCTTTATTTTTGCTTTATGCCTGGGGTCTGGGTTGTGTTAGAGATAAACATCACAAAATTTGATTAGGGTTGATTATCTTTTAGTTTCTAGATGCTAGAGATAGATTTAGTGCTAACAATTTTTATGGATGTTGGAGCTTAATGCTTCTGTGTTGGTTGTGTCAGTGTGAGATTGTCGACGCGAGTGATATGGATGTCTTATGTATTATTTTTGTTGGGAGAGATATTATCGACGCAGGAGTACAATTGCTCTCTCAATTTGGGTTAGACATAGTATAGGTCGTGAGTGATGCCGAATGATATTGAGGAGTATTGTAGGTTAACTATAACTGGTTGATAAGTTTAGGCTTGTGACGAGTGGATTATATGCATGCTTGACAATTGTGTATATTTTAGAATTTCAAAAAAAACTTAAGAGTCTTAACAAGTTATCAATTGTGTATATTTTAGAATTTCAAAAAAAAAAAGAGTCTTAACAAGTTATCTTCTATATACACCTCTGATTGCATTTCGAGTAATTTTAATCAAAACCTATTAACACTTTGTTATAGAGTCAGAAGTTTCTTGATTTAGTGTTTGAACATTAAAAGTATCTTGCTTGTGTGTTTGAGCATAAAAGTCTCTTACTTGAGGGTTTGAGCATTTGAAGTCTCATGCTTGTGTGCTTGAGCATAGAAGTCTCTTACTTGAGGTTTTGATCATTTTAAGTCTCTTGCTTGTGTGCTTGAGCATATAAGTCTCGTACTTGAAGGTTTGGGCATTGGAAGTCTCTTGCTTGGTGCTTGAGCATTTGTTATCTTGTTAATTATAGTGAAAATCTCTTAAAAGTACAAGGGGACTAGACTACTCTCAAGTTGTGAGAAGAACCAGGATAACTGTTGTGTGTATTTACTTTTACTTTCTTGGTTTCTGAGCATATCATTTCGTTGTTGTAAATTAATATAATAAAATTAATATCGAATTGTTTAGTGTTTTACGTCATAATTTTCTCATATTATATTAATTTTTATTATGTTAAATATTTGAGTATTATTTTATACTAACATATATTTTATTTAAAAACACGTTATTGTATTTATAAAAAATAATATTGTATTACCTTAAGAAAAAGTTATTTTGTTTAGTCATTGAAAAATAATATATCTTGACTATATATAACAAAAATATTTTATATTTAAAATAATATAGTTTTGTTATATTTATTATAAATACTATGAGTTACGATACGTTGATACTTGGTGTAAGTCTAAAAATCTTGCACCAAGTCTCAACCGTTAATATGAATAAATCAAACTGTCATATAAAGGAAAAATAAACAACCATGTATTTTTTATTTAGTTATTAAATATAACCGTTTGGTTCAATCCTCTTAAGGGTTGTGATTTAGTGTAAGTTTTTTAGACTTACATCTGGTGTCAAATATTATGGAATTTTAGTTTAATTTTTATATAAATATATTTTTAAAAAAGTTTGTTTAATACCAGATAACTCAAAAATCATATAAAATCGAACTTATGTAATAATTTTTCATTCTATATTACAACAGAGCATTTTTAACTCATACAAAAAAAAATCCAAGTTCCATTAGAGCCGACTCGCTTAGGGCATACTATCCGGTTTTGATAGCTCTAACCACCACCCCACTTAACGAAAAATTAACTTATCATCCCCTAGTTATTACCTCACATCCTCCAATCTGTATGAAAAGACAAAACTGACCCTGTAAAATATTTTCCTAAACTATCCAAATTTACAATGCTCGGACGAAATTTTTGAATATCAGGGGCGATACTAGAAATTTCGAATCAACTACCGAAAATTTTGAAACCAGTGAGTTTTCCTACGGAAAATACATAATTTACGGTATTTATACTGGAAATTTTGAAATTTCTGATATTTTCAACCGGTATTTTATACCTAAAATTTCATAATTTTCGGTATTTTCTACCGGAAATTTTAAAATTACCGGTACATAACCCATTATTTTTTACCGGAAATTTCAAAATTTCCGGTAGTTATAAATATTTAGTTTTGTACCGGAAATTTTGAAAATTTTGGTAGCTATAAAAATCTGGTTTTATACCAGAAATTTTGAAATTTATGCTAGTTGTCATTATTAATTTTTTCCAATATTAATATTTTTCTTCTTTTGTAGTGAAACCTAGAGACAGAGACTGTACTATTGTAGGGAGAGTTATGGATCGAGCAACAAAGCATGGTAGGGCTGACATGGGTGCTGATGTTAAGTCTTTCCAACTACAGGCAGAACGAGTGGTCCCCCACCAGTTCACACCAGAAGCGATTGGATGAACATGGTCATTTCCGAGCACCTCATTCCACTTGATGCTAACAAGTTTGATCCCCATATGTTCTTGTATCCCGTTGGTGAGTCGGTGGTTGAGTCGATTGTTCATAAGGTTGTTCAGGAGGTTGCCCATGAGGTTGCTGAAGAGGTACAACCAAATGTTGTTGTTGGTGAGTCAAGCCCATCGGTTACTACTGACACAGAGGATACGACTCCTTCAATTTTGCCCTCTGTGCACAATGATGGAGGATTCCAAGGAGGATCCATCGACTTGTTTATGCTTACAAAGTATGTTGAGCAAGTGACCTTACGATTATGGTAGAGCAAGGTATATGTCTTTTATATTTAGTTTAAATATATTTTTATATATGTGTGTCACATGATTTATCAACTAATTTGTTTATATTTTGTTGTCACATGAGTGACTCACACTGAAGGTGACATCTCTCGGGTCGAAGATGAAGGACTTCCCGAAGATTTCGATGCCTGAGCAGGTAAGTCAAATTATACGAGACTTCCAGCTGCTTGATTTTGTCCACTGCTCCCTCACCATTTTGGATGTTTAATTGCTTAGTGTCTTTGTTGAGAGGTGGCACAATGAGACATCATCATTTCATCTTTCGTTCGGGAATATGAATGTCACTCTGGATGAAGTCTCCACATTGCACAATCTCCCTATCGACGATAAATTCTGGACGGCTCCCATTCTTAGCGTGACCCTTTCTTGTCAAGTTGTGTCACATGATTTCAGTTTGTCTGAGGCGGAGGTGCTGAAGGAGTTCAGTGAGACAAGGGGTGCGCAACTTCGTATGCATTGACTTCAGAAGATATACGGTCAACTTGTAGTTGTTGGGAGGTATGAGGCTTCCACTAAGGCGTACATGCTATATATAGCAGCATGTACTATTTTTACGTATAAGTTTGGTAATTATATTGATCTCAGTACTTGTACATATTCAATAACCTCGAGGATACCTGACGGGCTTGAGGGTGTTGTGCATTGACCCAATTGCGTACAACCCTTGGAGTGGTGACTGTCTTTGAGACCAAACAACTTGCTAACTATTTGAGTCTATTATAAGTATACTTTAAATTTATTATATGTTAGTGCTTTCGTATTTTTTTTTTACGAATAACATTTCTAAATTATTATTTGTTGTATATGTGTTTTGATTTTAGTGTAGGATATGCGAGCATTTCCCTACCATCTGTGACAAGAGGGTGCAACATTACGAGGTGGGGGCCCCACGGGAGAAGAGGTGGAAGGCGATGCAACACATCCTAGTGGTGTTGCTGAGTATAGGAGGAGGCTCGATGCGTTGAATGTAGATGTTGTCATCTGGATACCATACACTAGTAATTGAATCCACCGTAAGTTCGATGAGTCATCATTATATTCAGATTATATGTGGTGGGAGACCATGGTTGCTAGACACTTTCCTAAGAGGTGTCTACGAAAGTATGTTATGTTCAGAGTATCCCACGACCAATTCTAGATATTCTAGCTTCAGGAATTAATTGGTGGTTTTAAAGTATCTTCATCATCTCTGCTCGTACCATCATAGATCAAGCAATCATTATTCAACACCCATCGCAATGTGAGGATGGTTACTTAGAGTGGTACCTCATTGTATTATAGTCTCACATCACCCCACCCCAAGTTGATGACAGACCTTCTAATTATTGGGTACCTGTTGATGATATGTTGTCGTCGCATTCTCTAGTAGATCATGCTGATGACTAGCTACACTTCCAGATGATTGTAGTGATTATGGATAACCTCATAGATTTAGTAAACCCAGATGATGACGTTTATACTGATTTAGCTCGGGCTGCACACATAACCCGTATGTGGGCCTATTTAGATATCTTTTGTATTATTTGGGTATTATTCAAATATCTTTATCATAACACTTTATTAGCTAATATTATTGTTCTTCCTTAAATTGTCGTATGAACGGTAACTAACATCTGACAATGGATTACATAACTTAAATAGAAAACACTTAACACTACATTATGATTAATAAATAACAAAAACATCAACACTACCAGATGCTTCAGGACGTTTCGGCATCTCCATTATGTCGTCAATGAATTTTAAAAGCTTCACATCTAACTCGATCGACCCCTTTATTATCCTACGACAAAATGATCTCCACATCTTCATCGGTCTTCAACTGAATAAAGTTGTATTTCACCCTCCCGTTAGCATCAATTTAATCTTCATGAAACTCGATCTTTCTCACCTTTTTGTTTTCGCCATAAGACAACAATTCATTCAACTACGACATCAAGCCGACAGGAGATGCGGTGCCATCGGAAAGCCAAAACTCTACAGAAGGAGAAGTTCCGTTAAAGTACACTTCTGCATTAATAAAAAATTGAGGATTTTTTTAGATGTGTATATCAATAACATGTGACCTCTATTTATATAACTTCCTATCTATTTTGGACCACACAAATTGTCGGTGCAATCACATCCATTCAAATTATTAATAAAATCCCGATCATTCAAAAAATCATACAAATGAAATTATCAAAAAATTCACTTATGTTGAAATTTCCAGTATCACCACAAAAATTTCAAATTTCTAGATCATTTTACACATTACCGAAAATTTATAAATTTCTAATACACCAAAAATTCCAAATGAATTACGGAAAATTTTATTATTTATTGAAAAAATTTAATATAACTATAAGAAATTTCATACAGAAATTTAAAATTATAAAAAATTAAGGGATATCAAATATAACACTATAATTTAGGGGATGACAAATTAAATCGTCGGATTTAACTAATAGACAAAAGAAAAAGTCCTATTAGAGTTCTAGAAGTTTTTAAGGTTTTGCTTGTATTGGAAACTCTTTGTTATTAGTGTTATAGATGGGAATACAAAAAGAGAAGTGGGGGTAACTTTTCTCGTGAGCCACCATACCATTGATTCCATGCATTTTAGCTAAAGTGCTTTTCTTTATGTTCCTATTCTCAACCTCCCACTAAACAATTTTCATTATTTATAATAATATATTTTAAGTCCTTATTTCTCTATTTTCGATCCATTTCAACTCATCTTGATCCATAGTGATCCATAGTTTTACCGCCATGGCTGCAACTGCTACTTCCTCTCTGTTTTCAATCGCAATCAACCCAAACCATGGTCTTAAGCCAAAACGTTTCATCCTTCAACCCAACCTTCCTTTTTTCAAATCTCTCAAATGCATCCATTCCAACACCTCTCTTTCATGCTCCGCCGTCACTTTTCCCGAAACCGCCGAGCACGTCGTTCCTTCCAAGCTCCGCCATCTAGCCGATGAGTTTCAGTCGTTATCTGAACCAATGGAGCGGATGAAGCGACTGTTACATTACGCGGGACTCATAACACCTATGGATGAGGCGGTTCGGGTTGACACGAACCGGGTTATGGGTTGCACTGCAAGGGTTTGGGTTGGGGTGAAGATCGACGGCGAAGGGAAGGTGAGATTAACGGCTGACAGTGACTCGGAAATCACGAAAGGCTTCTGCGCGTGTTTGGTTTGGATTCTCGACGGGTCTGAACCGGAAGCGGTTTTGAAAGTTTCAACTGATGATTTGGTGGCTCTCAATGTTGGTTTACCGGGAACCGGTCGTTCTAGGGCGAACACGTGGCATAACGTTCTTGTTACTATGCAGAAAAAGACGAAACAGTTGGTGGCTGAGAGAGATGGGAAAGTTCCGTTTGAGCCTTTTCCTTCTTTGATTATTACTGCTGATGGCTTTGTTCCTAAGGGTAGTTACGCCGAAGCCCAGGTTAGCAATGTCTTTTCATTCTACTTTTCTTTCCATTACTATTAATATTATTATATTTTGATTTTTGATTATTGGTAGGACCTATTTAAGATATTTTTTTAATTATTTGTGTGGTTGTCATTATATATAGAATCTCTTTTCTTTTTTTGATCAATTATATATAGAATCTCTTGATACTTTCAAAAAGTGAAATAATAGTGGTGTCCTTTTCTATTACATCTTGTAAGAAATTGATATTTTTTTAGCAATACTTTCCTGTGTTTAAACTTTGTCCTGTTATGTTATATGTGAATTCTATCATGATTGTGAATGCTTACTTTGTCTTGTAGTAAGATATGCTTAGAACATTGCAGTGCTTGTACTTCACAAACTTTGTATTGAAAGTTCTAAGTTATCTAAAGCCAAAGCATATTTGGTGGTGTTTTAGTTCTACTTTGTTGAGAAGTCTATTGCATGAGTGGTCCACACTTTTATTTTGGTTTTGTAGGAGCAAATTAAAAAAATTTATGATCATATTCTAGTCTTTAAAAAATTTGTTGGGTCATCTGACATTACTTAATATTGCTTAAAATATTAATAAATATAATTAATACTAATTAAAATATTATAATTAAACTTTATAAGAATTATATTAAGGAAAATGTTAACATATGTCTTTGGCCTTGGGACTAGGGGTGGCAAAACGGGCCGCCCGCCCCGCCTAAAGCCCGCTAAAAAATAGCGGGGTGGACATGCCCGTCAAGTTGAAATGGACATAAAAGTCTAGTCCGCCCCGCCAAACCAACATAAAAATACATCAAACCAACATTTAAAAAGCATAATTTTTATTAGCCTAAAACATCAACTTTTAGTGAAATAATACTCTTATCATATATAATATCATATTTAGTATTTTATATGATCTAAATTCAAATTTCGATCACACTTTTGTCATTTTTCATTAGAAAAATTCAAATACTTGTCCAACAATAAAGAAAGAGAAAGTAGATTAGTCCTAATAATCTAATAACAACTTATGTACATATCACAAACTATTTTCATAGGCTCTTCCAAATATTTAAATAGTGTTATTATATAGGTGTGGCGGGCTTTGGCGGGCGGCGGATTTTGGCGGGGCGGGCTTTGGCGGGTGACGGGATTTAGCGGGGCGGGTTTTAGTGGACGGCGGATCTAAAATCTCAACCCAATCCGCCACTTTTTGGCGGGTGTGCGGGTCGGTCCGGCGGGCCACGACCTGTTTTGCCACCCGGGACAGATATTAATAACCTATTTATTAAAATATTCTTTTAAAATATGTAGATTTAATTTTTTTAAACTTTTAATAGATATAATTGTATTTAACTTTTACTATGCCGTAAAAGTATATGTTAGCATGACTCATTTATTAAATATAATTTTTTTTTTATGTTTAAACATTTTAGCAATCTAAAATACACAACTAAATACTAATAACACTAAATATTAAAAAAATTATTTTCAAACAACATTGATAAAATTATACAATTTATAACTGTCTAACAAATTCAAAATGATCAGCCTCATTAGGTATGATCTATAAGATTGCTTGTTGAATTGACAACCAATAATTAAAGTTGATTGCGGTTATTTTGAAAAACAATAAAATTAATAAGAAATTGTTATTTCTTTATTAAAAAATACATAAATTATTTCTTTTTATTTGTGGAAAATATTGGAATCAGAAGGAGATGTCTCCGCACACTTTATGCCAAGTCGTTAATCCAAGTTAGTGAAAAGTCTAGGATTCATTAGACAGGGAAAGATAAACCGATACGATGCTATGTTGAGAGATTAAACATAGAAACGATACTAATTAAGGATGCCAACAATAAGAGGAAGAAGTATCTATTAAATCTAAACTTCAACTAAGGTCCACATTTGTCGAAATTATTGGAATCACAGCCTCTAAAACCTTCAACAACTTGGGCGAGCTTCGTAAATAAGGGAAAGACGAGCCGATAAGAAGGGAGAATATAATTATTTACCTTTTAGGGAAGGAGATTGACCGATTATCATTTTTTCTATTATGTTTTGTCGAAGAAGGGATGTAAGAATATAATTTATTTACCTTTAAGTAACGCCCGATTGCATGTGAATGAGTTTGAAACTTGACATATTCCCATTTAAGGGAGTGATATTATGGCCACTAGGGAGTGCTAATATTTTTGAAGTGTTGACATTATGTTATTGGTTGGAGGAATTTGATGCTTAGTGTTGACATTAAAAATTACATAAAATGAATAATTTTTTGACAATCCAGTTAGATACTCAAATGGAGGAGACGTGTCTGTTTGTTTGTGAGTGTCATTATACATAGAATATCTTTTTTTGATCAAGTATACATAGAATCTCTTGATACGGTGTCTTTTTCCATTACATCTTGCAAAAGTTTGATGCTTCTTTTAGCAAATACTTTCCTGTGTTCAAACATGTTTAGACTCTGTCCTATTTTGTTAGAGATACGTGAATTTTCTGTTTTTAATATGATTGTAGTTGCTTACTTTGTAAATGGATATGCTTAGCACATTATCCATATTCCATTGTGCTTTTACTTCACAAAGTTTGTATTGAAAGTTCTATCCTGTCTAAAGCCAAAGCATATTCAGTGGTGTTTTAGTTCTAGTTTGTTGAAAAGTCACATATTGCATGAGTGGTCCTCACTTTTATTTCGGTTTTGTAGGATTGAATAAGATAAAATTCAAAAAATTTATGATAGGATTCAAAATGTATTGGGTTATCTTCCATTGGCCACTCGAATCATTATGAAAATGTCCAGTTCTGAATACGAGGAATGTGTTAAGAATAATTTTTTTTTATTGGATGAGATATAGACTGAAGAATGTATTTATAGGTGGAGAATAATCAACTTATAAGTCGATTTTGTATAGTTGAATTTTGTCGACAAAAGTTTTAAGATAGTTTAAGGAGTTCACTTACCCATACTTGCGCACAAAAAGAGAAAGATCCCGTACTGATCAAGGATGATCAAGAAATTGATAGTGTTAAGTTGCAAATAGTAATAACACATTCTACCGTTCACACAAATTGGGATTTTAAGTAATTCTTTGGGAATTCCATTTTTCTGTAGAAAAATACATGTGTTTCTTGATTGCTTTATCTATGCAAGTAGCTTTTCTACTTTCAAAAGAAAATTTAGGTAGCATCATTATGAATGGATCATGGACATGCCAACAAATGCCATAATTTCATTGAATCTTGACCTGAAAACGTTAAACTTCTAATTTAGCTTTCCTGCAGGCCAAATATCTGTTCCCTAACAAGTTAAAAGTTGATGAGCTAGTCAATGTGCTGAAGGATAAGAAAATTGGTGTAGTTGCACACTTTTACATGGATCCTGAAGTCCAAGGCATTTTAACCGCTGCTCAGAAGCAGTGGCCTCATATCCATATATCTGATTCACTGGTCATGGCTGATTCAGCAGTCAAAATGGCAAAAGCTGGATGCAAATTCATAACAGTGCTAGGTGTGGACTTTATGTCAGAAAATGTACGCGCCATCCTTGATCAAGCCGGTTTCAATGAGGTATGTCTTTCACCTGTTTGTAGATAGAAATTGGTCTTAAACTAATACAGATATCTTGTACTATGAATTATGTAATATGTGCTGTAGTATTTAGATTAGAAAAATACAGTATCAGTGCTACTTGTTAATCCTTAGTCCTAAATTTTCTTCTGATTGATTATTTGTAGGTCGATGTTTATAGAATGTCAAATGAGCGTATTGGTTGTTCACTGGCTGATGCTGCAGCTACCTCTACTTATATGGAGTATCTTGAGCCAGCTTCTAGGTCTACTTCTTTGCATGTGATATACATTAACACTAAGTTAGAGACAAAGGCATATGCTCATGAGCTTGTGCCAACAATAACCTGTACTTCATCAAATGTTATCCAGACTATTTTACAGGTCAGTCTTATGCAAACTTTTGCGTATTCCTCTTTGTTGTTGTATTGGTCGTACGAGTATGTCGCGTGATGTCCACAACAATGCTAGTTTAGTGCTTCTTTCTTAAAAGCTAATATGTTTACCTCTTATGCAGGCATTTGCCCAAGTGCCAGATTTGAGCATATATTATGGCCCTGATTCTTACATGGGTGCAAATATTGTAGAATTGTTCCAACAGATGACAGTAATGACCGATGAAGAGATTGCTGCAATACATCCCAAACACAATGTAGACTCTATTAAATCATTACTACCACGACTTTACTTTTATCAGGTAAGGTCTTTAGGGTGTTATAAAAATTTAAGAATAAAGTCACTTTCTTTGCAATCATGTGCTGAATTAATATGTTTTTTTTTTTTTTTTCGCATTCACCATTTTCGGAAGGTGGCTTGGCGTGAATCCGTTTTTTCCTATTACTTTTTTCTACATGAAAATGATTTTATTCAGTGTTTCAAGAATTAGCTTCATAATATTGTACATGTCATGATTATATGCTCTTGCCTTTTGGTGCCAGGATGGATCATGCATCGTTCATCATCTATTTGGTCATGAAGTTGTGGATACAATAAAAGAAATGTATTGTGATGCATTCCTTACTGCCCATCTTGAGGTACCTGGAGAGATGTTTTCATTGGCAATGGAAGCAAAAAGAAGAGGAATGGGAGTAGTAGGGTCCACCCAAAATATATTGGATTTCATAAAAGACAGGGTTCAAGAATCTTTGGATAGAAACATCGATGACCATCTTCAATTTGTTTTAGGAACAGAGTCTGGGATGGTGACTGCAATTGTGGCAGCAGTTCGAAGTCTGTTAGAGCCTGCAAAATCCTCTTCTCATGGAGCAAAAGTTACTGTTGAAATAGTGTTTCCAGTTTCATCAGAATCAATCTCGAAAACAACTTCTAGTCTAAATTCAGTTGAAGTCAGTGATATCATACCTCCTGTTGTACCAGGAGTAACTAGCGGGGAGGGTTGTTCCATTCATGGTGGTTGCGCATCTTGTCCTTACATGAAGGTAGGATCTGTGTTTTGTTTTGGATAGTCAGCTAAGATTGGTCCATAGTGACTAATTTTTTATATTTGGACTAATCGTTATCTGATTGTTTCTTTAACCTTTCAGATGAATTCACTTAGCTCACTCCTGACAGTTTGCCAACACCTACCGGACGAAGAAAATATGCTGTCTGCATACAAAGCAGAGCGATTCAAGTTGCAGACTCCAAATGGTCAATCAGTGGCCGACATAGGATGTGAACCAATTTTGCATATGAGGAACTTTCAGGTTAGTTTCTTAGTATACATTTTTGTATACTGTTGATATGAACTGAAAACCACACACTTTAAAACCTTTTGGTACTTGTACAGGCTACTAAAAAGCTTCCAGAGAAACTGGTTAATCAGATTCTTCGCACCAAAGACAGTCGAAGGTTGGTGTGATAAACTATGCTGGTTGATCAGATTCTTCATCCCAGAGAAGCTGGTTGATCAGATTGTTCCATAGAAATAATGTTATATTTATTCTGCTCTATTGCGAGCAATTCCACGTTGCAACAAAAGTTGGATTTGTGAGAGGTGTTTTCTTATAGTATGGTAGGAGTTACCACAGCCAGATTTTGTTGTATGGTAGTTTTTCTTAGCGTAGGAAACTTCTAATATTATTATTAATCACAAAAAAAAGTTCGGTATCAGATATAGGAAAAATGGATGAAATAGCAGCATGTTGGGATTATTTTGTTTTTTGCTGTTTTGCTTGGTTGAAGTTATTATGGTATAAGTTAGTTGGGAGATTTTTGTTTGCTTTGGATCATTCTGTGTGTAATTGTTTGGTGTTAGTTCTTCTAGTTGCTCTATTCATTTGTTGCATTTAGGACTGTAAATGAGTCGAGTCGAATCGAACTTGTTTAAGCTCGGAGGCCATAGAGGTAGTTTTGTCAACAAATTAAGAAGGTGGAAGAAAGAGACTTGACAAGAGTAACATCCAATGTTACAATTGTAAAAAATTCAATCATTCTGTTGATGAATGTTTTGCAAACAAGAATCAAAAGATGATGCAAAGCTTGCAAAATAAGATGATGAAGATGTGTTGCTCATGGTGACAACAAAGGAGGAAGAGATGTAGATTGGAGACAGGATACTCATTACACATGTAGAAAATATTGGTTCATCAACATCACCAAATCCATGAAGAACAAAATGAAGTTTGCAAATGATAGCATCATAAAAACTACAATCATTGATCTTAAATGTAAGTGCATGACTCAAGTGGTATATGGATTTTGAAGGTACCTATGTCTCAAAATATGATCTTCAAGATTGAACTTGATGTTATGGAATACAAGTGCCTAAAAATTGTAGCTATTAGGGATGAGTGGTTATGGTATTATAAATTTGGTCATCTCAACTTTAGGGATATCAGCAATCTAAAGAGGAAAACATGGTTTTAGGTCTGCCTGAAATTCAAATCTCTAGTGAAGTGAGTGAATAATGTTTGTTGGCCAAACAACATAAGAATAACCACAACAAGAATGCAACATTGTAACTGTCATGTATGATGTCGAAGGTATGGTCATCGTACGGGCTATAGAGGTGATTGTCTTAGTCGAACTTGTAGCGACCATGCCTGTCCCCATGTTATTGAATGGTTGTTTCCATTGTTGTTAATTTTGGGAATAATCATTCTCCAACCACTCTCAATCTCATGAACACTAAAAAAATTTAGAAGTTTTATAAGACCAAATCATTTTGAGATAGAGCTAGATATGTGAGGGTTCACTACATGGATGCACATGGTCAATCCGAGGGCATTTGGATGTTAAAGGAGAATGGTAGTAACATTGTATCTGTCATGTATGATGTCTTTTTGGATTTTATTACTATCAAGTTATCACGAGGAAACTTGGATCACTCACCCGAAATACTTCAATATAGTCCATACTACTTAGGGTAAATCCCCAGATGGCATTGTACTTGTATCCAAAATGTGCAACATGATCATATCCTTTTCTAATAAGTAAACTCTTGGCAATGTCAGAAAATAGAACGACAACATTGAGAAGAGACTCATTGACATCCAACGCTCTTTGGAGAGAATATATTTGGCAAGACTAGTTTATCTTCAACACGAGCTTCAACAAGAGTATAATAAAATCCTTGCACAAAAGGAGATTCATCGGTATCAAAAGGCTTGAGATGATTGGATTAAATTGGGAGATTGCAACACTAAAATTTTAATACCAAGATGCTAATTACGTAGAAGAGAAATAAAGTTTATGGCCTTCATCTTTCCAATGGTGTAAGGTGCAATAATGACACTATTCTCAAGGAAGAAACATTGACTTTTTTTAAAGGTATTTTTATTCACTACATCTCCTATACTCCATGCTAGTATAGGTGACTTAATATGTATCTGATCCTTACTGAGAAGCCCAACACTCTTTGACTCATCCGGTGATGATGGAATAAGTTACTTATGCGTTGAATCAAATGCACAATTTCAAGGCGTCTGACCCTGATATATTTTAGGGTATTTTATTTAATTTTTTTTGGCATATAGATAGAGATGATGTTGTCTAACTTATATCATATGATTTCGTGATAGGTAGTTTTCACTTCTCTCTTTCTCAGACTCTTATCACATTAATTCCTAAGATAGACCCCCTACCCCAAATAAAAATATTTTTTTAAGGAATTCAAACTCATTAGCTTGTGCAACACGATTTACAAGCTTACTACGAAGATTATGATTGATATATTGTCTCCTTATATAAATTAGATAGTTTGACCCTTTCAGGATAGTATTTTTCCTAGTAAAGGGGCAACTAATAATTCCATTATCCTTCAAGAATAAATTCATTGTAAATTTACAAAAATCTAACATGATATTCAAAATACATCTTGAAAAGGTCTATTATCATGTTAATTGGGATTTCTAGGAATATTGTTTGAAGTGAAACAGGGTTCCTCCCATTACTATAAAGTAGATCATGCACTGTGTAATTAACTTATATATGTATATTCTTTGGAATATGAGACAACTACAAAATTTGTACCGACTAGAGGATTACGGCAAGGATACCCTCTTTCACCCTATCTCTTTGTTATTTGCAGAGAATTATTGTCACACAAAATCATCAAGGCAGTCGATGAAGACCATCAGAAACCTATCAGGCTATCTCGTAATGGATCCACTCTATCGCATTTATTTTTTGTTGATGATCTTCTTTTCGTGAAGGTTTCTAACTCCCAAGAAGGGATCATTTATGATGTCTTTAATTGTTTTGTCATGTTTTATGGATTTAAAGTAAATGTTGCTAAATAAAAATCCTCTCTGCTAGCACTAAAAGGAGTAAAATAAATTTAATTCTCTCCAATACAGGTATCGAGTAGACTCTTACTCCTCTTTAATGCTAGGACTTTGAGTTTCTAAAGGATAAAATCAGTCAGAGATTAGCATATTGGCAACAAAAAATTTTAAACAGGGCTAGTCGATTGACTCTAGTTAGGTATATCTTGCACTCCATCCCAAATTATTATATGTAAGTGGCTTGACCACCTCAACCAACTTGTGATTTTATTGATAGCATGGCTTGAATTTTTTTGTGGAAAGGTAATTCAAACTCTAGTGTGCATCTCATTGGCTAGAATAAAATCACTAAGCCCAAAAAATGGATGGTCTTGGGATTCAAAATATAAGAGAGGAAAATACTTCTATGTTGGGTAAATTGGTATAGGGTCTCCACTATGATTGTGATTCCATGTGGATCCATGTTTTGAAGCATAAGTACATAAGTGAGAAAATATTCCTTAATATAAAAAAGAAATTGGGATCAGTTACTTGGAATGCAATTATGAAAGCTCTCTCTGCTCTTAAAGATGACTTTGAAATTAGAATGGGAGATGAGAAATCCTTTTTCTATTTTTCCAATTGGTTTGGGGTAGGGGAATTAACAGAGCTGGTTCTCTATGTGGATATCCACAATCTAAAAATTCGAGTGAATGAAATTTACTTGGATGGGAATTTGAACTTCAATTCATTATATACTAATATTCCTCTGATTGTTTGTGACCACCTAAAAGTGTTTCCCATTTGTTTGAATTTGTTCGGGATGGTTATAACTGACTCAATAAACTTGAATTTGTTCATAATAATACAGACAATAACTCTTGGAAGAGGGTGTGGCATATTCCTACTCCTAAGAATGTGAAATTCATTCTTTGGATGACTTCACATAAGTCCTTTCCTACGAGATCGATATTGTGCCATCGTGGTATGCTCCAGATGAATCTTTGTCCTACATGCAATCAGGACGTTGAGATGACTACCCACTTTTAGAAATTTATTAGCTTCTTGGACTCACTATTCTTCCTATTGGATAATTTATATGATTGGATTAGACATGCATTGATGGTGACTCTATCTTTTTTCCTACTTGCTGGTGGTTGTAGCGCGCTAGGAACAAATTATGTCTTGCGAACGACATGGTATCTTTATATACTTTGAAACACATAACAATGAATTATCTTAATCTGTTACCTAAATATTTTCTCAAGCATAATTTGTCTCATCTAATGAAAACAATCATATGAAATGCACACAAAGGCGGTAATACGATTTTGAATGTTGATGGCAGTAGCCTCGATAATCCCGTCATCTCGGATTTTGATGGATTGATTCAAAATGTTGATGGTGCTTGGGCTCATGATTTTGTTAGCAACATTGGTTATCCAACATCCTTCATACTGGTCTGATGGCACTATATCATGATTTGTTTTGACCTAAGAACTTGACATCAAATATTTGATGTGTTATTTTAATTTCAACTTTGCTATCAAACTTATCTCAGAGTTTGTTAATGTTTGACATCATTATGCCGCAATTCTTCACAACATTAAAGAGTTTTGTTCTGGACTGGCCTAGCAAGTTCCCTACGCCAAATTGAGGCCCAATCCATTATTTGTTTGTGCATAAGCCCAATAAGAGATTAGAGAAGATATGACCGATGTAAGAAAGAGTCGTTGGCATATAGCCATTGGGGACCTCCCCTCACGCGCCATAACGCCTTTCACACGGCCAAATGCTCTCCAGATTTACAGAAGGCAATTACACTCAGTCAAAGGCTATGCACCCACAATCCACGGTCATATGCCCTTATAAATACCCTCCACCATTGGAGGGCCAGGTATTCAATTCTAATCACCCAATTTCTTACGCTTTAGTTCGTCTTACACTAAAACTTACTTGAGCGTCGGAGTACCTTGCAGGTACACCACCCCTTCTCCTACAAGCAGCATCACAATCCCAGTTGAAGGTCACGAGGTTGTCCGAATCATTTCTGTATAGTGGTGCCGTTTGTGGGAAACTAGCAGCTCCCCCATATTTCGTAACCAAAATCCTTTATTTTTTCACCACAAGATCAAAGCTCATCTTCTTTCGTCTTCATGGCTTCCAAGGTCAACGAGATTGTGAAAGATTCTCCTACCATCGTCATTAGCGACAGAGATGACACAGGAAACCATGGGACTACCCAACTCGATGCCAACCACCACGAAGGGAATCCTCCTTCCCCAACTTCAAACAATCTAAAACAACTGTTTGTCACTCACGGGACCTCGTGTTCGAACCAATCCCCGTCCCGTCGGACACAGATGCTAGAACCCAGGCTCTCATCACCACCCTCAATAAGGCTAACCTCGCTCTCTTCCAGCAGAGCGAACATATAAAAATGCTCGAGTGTAACCACTGTTCCCCTTTACCATCCAGGAGACGCCGCCGTAGAGGTTCTCGCACACTTCTGTGTCACTCTCGGTCTCCTCCGTGAAACCGCAAAGGGAAAGATTCCAGACGCCTTTCTCCTCCAAGGGATCAGGACAGGCCCGAAGGATCACGTCCAAAAAGGGCCAGAAAACGTACTCGATCTCCTCCAGGAATGATAAGATGTTCACCAGACGATCGGGATCAGAGAAATAAATCCCAATACGATGAAGACTGTCATCCCCATCAATGTAGCAGGAGTCCTCGTCGAAGCATATTTTTATATCCTTCATTCAAAAGCAGCGACGACGAGGATCATTGTGGGCCGCTTAGTTGCGAAATCATGGAGACCCGCATCCCACGCGGTCTCGAGAAGCCTCTTCCACTAGCCACCTACGACGAGACTACCGATCCCGATGATCACATCAAAAATCTCGAGGCCATGCTCCACTATCACAACATGGAGGGTGAAATCAAATGTAGGATTTTTCCTATCACCTTATGAAAGGGCGTGATTTCGTGGTACAAACACCTCCCTGTAGGATCCATCACATCATGGAAAGTCTTGAATAGCCAATTCACTAGGCATTTCACAGTGTCTAGACGTCATCTAAAGTATGAGACCACTCTCAAAGGGATCATATAGGGAAAAGAAGAACCTATGCAGGACTACATTGATAGATTCAACAAAGTAGTTGTGGAAGTGCACACTATTGACCACATGAAGCGGTATATCCTGGAGAAGGGCTTGCGTCCTAACAGGGAATTCCGAAGATCTGTGGATATCGAACCTCCCTAATCCCTCGCCGAGCAGCTCCACAAAGCTCAAGCATATATCCATTATGAGTAAAAAGAGTTCGCGTACAAGACACGGGATTTGAGGAATCAGGGGAATTCAATATCTCATAAGCTGAAAGATGACAACGAGGTTCCTCCGCGCGTAAAATGAAGAGACAATCGTCCTCGCGAGAGAAGAGGGCCAGTGGGTCGTTTCTCAGAATATACCCTTCTAACTGCTCCCCACGAGAAAACTCTTAGTGAATGCATCAACACCGAATTCAAATAGGGGGCGTTCGTTTCCCTAAACAAACTGCTTCCAAAGCCAATACCGACAAAAGCAAATATTGTCGGTTCCACCGCAGTCACTAGCATGTCACCGAGGATTGCATCCATCTCAAAGAAGCGATTGAGATCCTCATCAAAGAGGGGCACCTTAAGAAGTATGTCAAGGACGGAGCTCCCTCACAAGAGGAGACAAAAAGAGTTGAAGAAGTCTCCGAAGAAGTCACTCCCATGCAAGTCGCCCTGTCAGTCACCAGATCCGAGGATTTCTTCATTCATCGGCACCTCAGAAGCACAAGATACTTTGCATCACACAGCCCCTGGGAATGCTTCCCATTGGCCATGCTCATCTCGGGCGGAGGCTATAACGAGATGACTATCGGGTCCGTTAGGAGAAAGCTCGAGCATCTGGTTGATTCATCGCCAAATCAGCTCTCATCTATCGAGAAAGTCATGGGGAAATCCTAACCAATCACTTTCTACATGGAGAAACTCCTCGAAGGTTCTGAAAACTCTCATATCCTTTAGTGCATAGGTGCTTCAAAGCAGCGACCAGAGGCCAGACCGTGATAAAGACTGCACCAAAGAGTAACAAGCGCGCTAGAGACGAAGGAACTCCAGCCGAGGAAGTTCAACCCAAGAAGAAGCCAATCCCTCAGATCAATTCAATCGACCTCAATTCTCGCATCCTAGCAGACTCCGAGGACGATATTGACGCAGACAAAGCAGTCGTTTTGCGTCCTTTTCCCGCAGGGGAGTTTGAAGTCATAACCTTTGGGGACAACCCTGACAGAGGAGTTCGCATCGACACATGACTTCCCGACAACATGAAGGAGCAGCTGAAGCAATGCTTATGCAACAACGTGAATCTATTTTCATGGAGCGCCGCTAATATGCCCTACATTTCTCCTGAGATTTCATTCTATGAGCTCGCCATCAACCCATCAGCCATTGCCCAGCGTAGGCGTAATCAGTTCGAAGAAAAAACTTTAGCTGCTGAAAAATTAGTTAAGGACCTCCTAGAGGCCAATTTTGTAACTGAGGCCGGGTATACAACCTGGCTCTCGAACACTATACTTGTGAATAAATCTAATTGGAAATGGTGCCTCTGTATTGACTACGTTGATCTCAATCGGGCTTGCCCGAAAGACTCTTACCCTCTGCCCAACATATACAAGTTGGTAGACAATTCTGTAGGTTTTAAATTGCTATCTTTCATGGACGCGTATTCTGGGTACAATCAGATGCCCATGGCCGACAAAGATAAAAGGCACACCGCGTTCATGAACCCAATGAGAAATTATTACTACAATGTAATGCCATTTGGATTAAAGAACACAGGAGCCACATATCAACGCATGATGAACAAAGTCTTCCAATCACATATTGGGGACATGCTAGAAGTTTACATGGACGACATGATCGTCAAGTCCACCCAAGAGTCTGATCACACTTCTCATCTCCAGAATGTGTTCGACCAGGAAAGGAAATCCAAAATGCTCTTTAACACTGACAAGTGCACCTTTGGTGTAAGAGCGGGAAACTTCATTGGCTTCTATCTTACATAAATAGGAATCGAGGCTAACCCGACAAGTGTCGCACCTTCTCAGAATCCTACATCTGACTCGAAGAAGTCAATCCAATCCTTAAATGGTATGCTCGCCTTTTTATCTCGATTTATGGCAAAATTTTCTCAATATGCCTCACCCTTCTTCAAGCTACTTCGCAAGGAAGGAGCGTTCGAATGGACTAAAGAGTGCGAGCAGGCCATGCGACACCTCAAGCAAGCACTATCGGAACCCTCGGTTTTGTCCAGGCCAATAACCGAGAGATCCTCTACCTATATTTGTCTATCAATATTGAAGCCATCAACGCAGCTCTCATAAGAGAAGATCTAGATGGGAAAAACCCGTGTATTTCACGAGGAAATCCTTGCAAGGGCCAGAACTTAGGTATCAACAAATTGAAAAGGTCGCCCTCACGCTCGTAAACGCTTCCAGGAGACTACGACACTATTTTTTAGCACACACTATGGTCGTACAAACCGACCAACCCATCAAGCAATTGTTAGCCCGACCAGATATGGCCAAAAGAATTCTAAGGTGGTCTCTAGAGCTGTCTGAATTTGACATACATTACGAAAGCATGAAAGCTCTAAAAGCTCAAGCCCTGGCCGACTTCGTCATCGAGATGACCCTAACAGAAGTCGCGCCATAAAGCACCCTCAAGTGGATCATCTACGTAGATGGAGCATCTGGTCCATCTAGAAGTGGAGTGGGGATCATCCTCAAAAATGAAGAAGGCCTCGTGATAGAAGTATCTCCAGTCCTTTCTTTCCCGACATCTAACAACCAAGCTGAGTACAAAGCCTTCCTAGTAGAAATCCGCCTAGCAAAGGACATGGATGCCCAGGAAATTAGGATCTACACTGATTCTCAGCTGGTCGCATCACAGGTCAAAGGGGATTACCAGGCGAAGAACGACAATTTGGTCGAATACCTGGCGCTGGTACAGAAAATGCTGACGCACTTCAAGTCTTGGGATGTCCAGCACATCCCACGCGAGCACAATTCTCTGGCAGATGTCTTGTCGGAATTAGCAAGTACGCGAAAGAAATACGAAAACAAATCCGTTATCCAGGAAACACTTCCTCGCCCTAGCATTGAAAAAACCCGCGATATCGTCAACGTCGTAAGTAACAACAGTTGTTGGATGACTCTTGTTTTCCATTACTTGACAACTGGCGAGCTTCCCGAAGACAGGAATGAGGCCAATGCCACCAAACGTCGTGCATCCTCCTACGTCCTTGTGGATGGCAAGATGTACTGCCGATAATTCTCCATCCCTCTCCTCAAATGCGTCGGGGAGGAAAGCGTATCAGACGTCTTGCACGAAATACACGAAGGGATAAATGTGCAGCACTTGGGCGGTAGTTCCCTGGCCCGAAAGGCATCAAGGGCAGGTTAATGCTGGTCAACCATGCAGAACGATGCTAGAGAGCATGTAAAGAGGTGCAAGAAGTGCCAACATCATGATGATATGCATATCGTGCCCCCCGACGCGCTCAAAACGATGTCATCACCGTGGCCATTTGCACAATGGGGCATGGGCATCCTCGGACCCTTCACGATGGGTTCTTTCCGAAACCAATCACTTATTGTGGTCGTGGACTACTTTACCAAATGGATAAAAGTCGAGGCCCTGGCCAGAATCACTGTGTTCAACATTTTGCGTTCTAAAATAGGAACATCCAAGCCATATTCGGTGTACCCCAATTCCTTATCACGTACAACAGTACCTAGTTAACAGACAAGAATTTTCAAGACTTCTTCGCCAAGACAGGCACCAAGCAACACTTTGCGTCTGTCGAGAACCCTTATACCAACGGGCAGGCCAAAGCTGCCAACAGAGTCATTTTACGGGGCCTAAGACGAAGACTTGACGAGGAGGAACTCCACAGTGTACTATGGGCCTACCGGACCACTTCATATTCGACCACTAGGGAGACTCCATTTTGGGTGACATATGGTACAGAAGCAATCATCCCCATGGAGATCAGAGAACCCTCTCGACGCACAGAATCCCCTTTAGAGGAAGAACTCAACGACGAGGCACTAAGAGAGGAACTTGACTTGGTCGAGGAAATTCGTTTAGGGGAAGCTCTCCATGAAGAGTCCATAAAAAAATCATGTTGCGCTATGACAACCGGATTGTTAAACGAGAATTCCAAGTAGGCAGCCTTGTCCTGCACAGAAACTAGAAAGATTCGTGCGAGGGCAAGCTTGCAGCCAACTGGGAAGGCCCATATCGCGTTAAGTCAAAAATGGGCACAAGAGCATACTACCTCGAAGAACTAAATGGGGAACCATTTGCTTGACCATGGAATGCTGAAAAACTTAAATAATATTACTGCTAAAATCAGCCAGAGCGCGGAATAACTTCCGGCTAATCAACCCCGCCAATAAGGGAAGAAGTTCCCGACCATAAGGATGTATCATGGTATAGATACAACCCTCAATATAAACGTGCACGGTCATTTTCCCGATTGTTAGGAAAACGAATCGCCCAATGGGGAAACCTCAAACGAGCTCCTCCGTTGTCATACCATTGTGGCAGACCCCTAACTCGTGATGGGAAAGGTCTAAGCCTTAGGGAAAAAAGAACACAACCGTGTCCTCGGTCCCCTCTAGCGAGAGCAGATTTCGTCCCTTGACAAGTTCCATACTGTAACACGGTGGGAGAACTGACTTTAGTTATGTTGCGGATAGCAAGAGTCGCCACCGACTTTTATTTTATCCAAAGGAAAGGCATAAAAGAACAGGAAAGACCTTTTTAAAAGATTTTTGGGTCCGGGGGGTAGGTTATGTAAAGGGAAGGTGTTAGCACCCTTTACATCCATGGTTATCCATGGGCTCTTAGTTACTTAGCTCACTTTAAAATGTTTTTGCAATGTGAAGTGTGTGAATAGAAATTTTCATAAGAGTTTGATAATGATCCATGTACGGATGCGTAAAAAACCTTTGTTTGGAAAATTTGTTTGAAAGTGTGAAGTGTTTGAAAAATGTTGAAGAGTGAGCAAGTAACTATGAGGAACCTACCCTAAGTTTTAGTCTTTTCTGTTCTTGAATCCCTTAAGTGGTAAGACTATCCCTATTATTAAGGAATAGGTAGTCATTACCTTGGATGTGAGGGACAAGTGAGGGTCATCTGTTAATGTAGGCAACTGTGGGGTGTATAAGCATTTTTTGGAGGGACTGTCATCTTTATTCGAAAGGGACAAGATCATTACGAAGGCAACATTTGAAAGGGACTTGATCTTTTATTTGTTAAGGGACTAGATGACTTTATTTTGAGGGACTTTGCTTTATACACCCTACTTGACCTTCTTGACTAGGCAACATGAGAGGTAACCCTAGAAAGTGAGATGGCGATCAAAGATCGACTTACGTGTGTGAGTGTACGATTTAATATTTATCTTTTGAATTAAGTGATCTAAATTAATTTTAAATAAACATACATGTTACACTCCCTATTTACTAACCATGGCATAAAAATAAATAATTTAAACATTATAAAATATTACATCCAGGAGCAATTACATAATAATGATAAAAACAATTTAAATAAATAAGCAAAATATTAATAAGCAAAATAAATAAGCAATTATAATTGGGTTAGTGAAGATAATAATAATAAAAATACCAAATTAAATGGGGTTAGTAATAATCATATAAACATAATTAATAATAATAGTGAAATAAACAAGGATATAAACAAAAAATTTAAAGGTTAATAAGAAAATATAAACAATCATACTAATTATTATAAAATTTTTAAATTATGTATAAATTATATAAAAAATTAATTATGCACATGATATAAAAATAGAATTATACTTATAAAAATTAAATTAGCAATTTTAAACATATAATAGAAATTATTTACATGCATAATTAAATTATAAACAATTATAGAATATTTTCATATTATAAAAAATAATTTAAGCATTTTAATTTTTAAACATATTTATGTACAAAAATTTAAATTATAAGCAATTTATGCATTTAATAAAAATTGGATTAAATATAAATAATGATATTAAACAAAAATAGAAGAAAAAGAAATTAGGGTTTTGAAAATTATTATGATTAATTAGGGTTTAAAAAGAATTAGGGTTCATATACAAAAAATGTTAAATATTAAATATTAATCTAATTACATAAATAAATTACATATTTACATATTAATAAAAGAAAACAAATTATTTTAGAACATATTATTAGGATTAAATTAAGATTATAAATTTTAATTAATTAACATTAATAATAATCAAAACAAATAAAAAGCAAAAAGAAAAAGAAAACTTACCTGGCTGGGATTTGAACCCAGCACCTCTTGCTTGCAAGCACCCAGGCCAGCAACACCTACCACCAAGCTAACGCGCGCGCAGGTGATAAAGCAAGGAGAAGAATTTGTTTTATGCCTTGTTCCTGAAAAATCACAAAAAAGGAAGAAAAACAAAAGGCATGGGGGAATCGAACCCAGGACCTTCAAGCAATCACACAAACACATTACCATTCCAGCTGGGAGAGCGCACCTGTATATACATCAACTATAATTCATAATATATTATGTTTAATGGATAAAAGAGAAAAACATGAAAAATTGTCACAGACAGGATTCGAACCCCTGCCCTCCAACAATACATGCGCCTGCTTTACCACTGGGACAAGCACAAGCTTGTGATATAACATAGAAACAAAACGTAAAAATATTAAAATCAAATTCAAATTCCAGAACGCGCGCGCAGGGCCTTCATCTTCTTCATGTTACCTGCGGAAATTGATGCAATTTTTCCTGCGAAATTTCATGCAGGTTCTTCCATATTCATGTCCTACGAAATTCAAACATCAAGCAAATGGTACAATCACATCAAATTGTTTATACCAATGAATTCCTTATGATTCATACAGTCAATCCACATTGTTAGAATTTATTTATATTGTCCAAATCGTAAAACCCTAAATTGGCTGTTCAAACCCTAACAATGGTGGAATACGATTGAAGTCACTAAACTTCAAGGTTGCTGCCCAGAAACGTTCCTAGCATCATTACAAACATCAAGCAATCATCAAATATCATTTAAATCAAGCAAATATGTGAAATCGAAAAACTCATATTCAAGAACAAAACATGATTCGGTTTATGCCATATGAGTGGTTTTGGATGCAAATAAGTATTGGTTTCGACTCAATGATGTCCAGGGATCATTGCTAGGTCTTTAGAATACCTTCAAATGCCTTGTGGAGTTGAAACCGAATTTGACTTTTGTGAGCTTTTTAAAAATATGAAACTTACACTTTTTGAGCTGGAATTCGTGGCTTGTGATTAGGGTTATCTTATGTACTTATAGTATGATCAATTAGGTCAGAAAAGATTGATGCTTGTGTGAAAAGTTTGATCCAAAAAGATTCAAAAAGATAAGCTTTAAAAATCAAATATTTTTGCATAAACACTTGCTATTTTAGGCCAATCATCATGATCCTCTTACCACTTTGATTCCAATCATATTTATGAATTTCTAGAAGCTCAATCCTTTTTAAATCTTTGACTTTTATATTTTATTTTAATTTAAAATGATTTTTAATGAATTAAATCAAAATAAATAAAAATAAAATGATAAAAAATATGATTTTTAAGGTCTTGGGTCGTGCATGAGGTCATAGTATGGATTGGGTCATCATATGGCAAGCCCATTTAGAAAAAATTGGTTTTAGACCTCCATTTTCTTCATAAACCAACCAAAAATTTCCCAACTTTGCAAGGGCACACATCCTTCAATTTTAATGCTATGAGGGTGTTCTTGGACATTTTGGAAATCTTGAAGAGTCCTCTAACCAACCCCACTGGTTTCATGTTCATATCATTTGCCATTCTCAAGTTATGCCCTTTTGAAGTTGTTGACTTTTTGTTGACTTTCAAAAGGACCTATAATGTCTTAGCTCATACCTTCCAAATGAAGCATTTTTGGGCTTGGCTTGTGAGACACAAAGTTGTAGAGAATTCAATTTCCTTCAAAATGAGCTTTGGATGGAGACTTGGTGATGAAGCATGTGAAAGTTATGGTTGGTCAAAGTTTAGTTGACTTTTCCTGAGGAAACCCTAATTTAGAAACTCCTGATTCTTGATGATCTGAAATCTCCTTGATGAATCATGATCAACCCTTGATAAAATGATGAATTTTACTTCCTATAATTGATGTTGGCAAAAAATTATGAAGTTTGACTTTGGTTTGACCACAGTTGACCTCAGTTTGACTTTTTAACTGCTTTGACTGATTTTGACTTATCTGATCATCTGACTGAGCAAACTTTTGAGAAAAGTCTTGAAACTTTTCATGGGGGTTCTTATACACATATAAGATGTTATGAAGCTCACTTGAAGTCTTGGAAGTCCATTTAGTCTGATTAAAGTCAAAACCCTATAGTTTTAGATGCACTGCTTAGGAGGTGCATTGTCTGAGGGAATTGTCAACTCTTCTGACTACTTGTGAACTTTGTGAACCTTGTGAACCATCATAAAATGTCTTGTGAACCTTGTGAACCTTCTTAGCACACAAAGTCTTGTATTGTGAGGGCAAATTTTGGGGTGCAACACATACACTGTTGATTTCAACATTATCACTTCGAGCATCTACCCAGTTCTATAACATAAAATTATAAAAGAATACATATAATTTAAATAACATTGCATGAACAAGGCAAAAGGACAATTATATTATCAAAAATACTGACCACAAGGCCGGACATTGTCATAATATACATAACAAAAAGGGGCTAAACCCCGTACAACAAAAGTACAACAAGAAAAGGAGGCATGCATGCCAAGATAATTACGGCACACGGGTGTCGCTCCCCGGATTTCCATCCTGGTACAAACGCGAAAGTGACGCGGAAAAAGAATAGAGTCGCCAGCCAGACATTTTTATCCCGAAGAAAGGGAATGGTAATGCTGCACAAACCAGAAGAAAGAAAGAGGAAGGACACAGGTCCTAAGAACCAAAGAGACTGAGTTCGGGAGTCGGTTACGACCTGGGAAGGTATTAGCACCCAGATCGTCCGCCGTACCCGACGGGATCCACGCTTGCAAAAGAAACTATTTCAAAGGGTGAGGGTATGAAAGTTGCAGCAAAGAAAAGAAAATGGAAAGAAACTGGAACAGAACTGAATAAGAAATGAAAAGGAAAAAATGTAGGGAAAATAAAGATTGTGCTCGAACGGGCCCTACTCCGCTGCCTACGTACCTCATCAGGATAATGAGGATCAGAGACGCCGTAGTTCCCCTAACTAGGGGTACTAAAAGGAAATTTCTTATGAATTAAGGCTTGAACTGCCTATGCCATTGCTCAGGTGTTGCAGACTCGGACGACGAGTGCGTAACCGTCTTGCAAAGTGACAAGTAGGAGCAAGTTCGCGTACGGAGCGAAGGAGATAAGAAAAGAATTCCCGAAGGAAAGACGCTTATTGTTTGTTTGTGTTTTTTATGAAGCTTTTATTGAGTGTGTCACAAGTAAGTGAACTCAAGCTCTTTTCCATGGAATGTGCATTTGTCACTACATTCCAAGATGGAATAATAGAACAAGCACACTCAAGTAAGGAGAAGATCCCCAAAACTTGAAACCAAATATTAGGGCCTAAGCTCACTAACTTGTTGAATTATTAAGTGTTTTTGGTATTTACAGATGAAGAAGTGTTTTTTATGCTTTTCTTTTATGAAGAAGATACCTTGATCAGACTTGTGCATCACAAGGTAAACTTGTACTATCCCAAGATGGGAAGACTACAAGCATACCTCATGGGATAAGTCTATGGATCAAGACATCACTTCAAACTTATTAAAGTGTTTTTTATAGTTATGAAATGAGAAGAGAAGAAGAACCAAAAGGACCACAAAGGAAAAATTCTAAAGGGGGACTAAAATAAATCCTAAGTGTTAACATGCGTGGATGCCCTAAGGGTTAGTGAGGTTTCTATCCTAATGAAGAAGAGAAGAAGAAGATAGAAGAAGGGATGAGAAAGGCCTAAGCCCAACAACAAAGGGTTAGTACAAAATAAACATAAGAGGAGAAGATGAGAATTGGAGATGTGGAACTCAATTCCCACATCTCACACTTACCATAGCCCCTGCAAGGTTAGTATGCATACAAGTGAAATAAAATGAGCAAGATAACATGCTAACATCACACAATCAGAAATGAAATGATATGAACATATGCACAATGCAAATGCAACTCAAAGAAATGAGGAGAAGAAATATGCAAGCTAAAGATGCAACATGAAACACTTATGAGACAAATGCACACTTATGAAATATGCAAAGCAAAATGCACAAAATATGGACTCAAAGCTCACAACCAGAACCACAACAAGATGAAGAATGGCTTAGGAAGCCAACAAGATGAAGAGAAGAATGCTACAAGACCAAGCAATACCTAAAATGGAAGCAAAAGAAGCAATAAGATGAAGTGAAAGCACTTAAGGAAGCAAAAGACTTAAAGGAGAAGCAAACACAAAAATTCAGAAGACTCAAACTCTATCCTAGGACCAGGAAGGTACCCAAACCCCAAAGGAACCCCAAATGAGAAGAAGAAGTGGGCACAAGTGCCTTTCTAGGCTTATGAGAGACCAAAAGGTTCAAAGGAAGCAAAATGGGACAAGGTTCAAGATAAAATCCACAATAAATCAACCAGCCATCTAAAAATTCCACAATTGAAATCAAATGATCTTCAAACATGTTATATCAACTAGCCAAAAGTATTTGAAAATATTCAGAAGTGAACTAGGTTAAATGGAGGCAAGAACACAAGTTAGGATAGCAAACTTACATCACAAGTTACCAGACCAAGACTCAAGAAATAAGTTTCCAAAAATCCAGAGAAAAATCACATAAAAAATAAAATGTCTGAATAATCCAATGCAAAAAGAATGGGATCAAAACTCAAAATATTGAAACCTATGGAAAATGAACAAGGCAGACTGGTCAAGAAAGGGTTCAAAAGAAGCTATGGGCAATGGTGAATTAATTCAGACACGTGGATAATGGGAAAAAATAAAATAAAAATATGACAAAATAATAGAGACACAAAATAAGGTTCATGATTTTTTTGGGATTTTTTGGATGGCTAAAACTATTTTAAATGAATTAAAATGAAACTGAATATAAAAGAAATTAAATGAAGAAAAAGAAATAAAAAGAATAAGGAAGGAGGTGTAGGAAGCAGGCTTATATGCGTTGAAATTGAATGGGCCAAGGGAGATGGGGGTGCGAAAAGCACATGCTGAAAGCCCAAGATCCGCGCTGGAGTATGTGCATTAGCGTGGATATTAGCTGAATTAAAATAAAAAGGCTGGAAAAATGGAGATCTATTGGATCAATCGCGCGGCTGGAGGAAGGCACCTCATTAAATGAGGTGGCGTCTTGCTGAAACGTGACTGGCGGGACGCACGGGACTTAACATGGAGCTCACCACACGCAGAATTAAAATGGAAATAGAATTATAACATGAAGTTGGACGAAAATATGGCTATGTGGCATGCTGTGAGGCCTTGGATGAGAGATCTAATGGTTGTGACGCGTCTTCTTCCTTAGAAACCCTAGGTTGAACACAAGACAAATTCCGGTGACCGGAGCTAGGGCTCCGGCACCGGAGACCAAACCAGAAGCAAAGATCCACCAAAAAATGAAAACAAATAGTCCAGATCAACTAATTAGACATCACTGAATCCAAATATGACCTTAAAAACAGCTGAATCTCAATGGATTGGACGGATCGAAGCAAAACAACATTGAACATGAAACTTAAAATGCACATAACTTATGATATAATGCACCAAAATAAATTCTACAAAGTGCAGAATCATCAGCAACCATCAAGGAACACAAAGCAACAATTTAATTCCATTTCCAGAACATGAGATTTCAAGCCATACCTGAGATGTAGATCTTGAAATATTGAGCTAGAATTCAAACCAATGCGTGCAAATCACTCCTCTTACTCCTTAGATGCAAAATAAATGCACCTAAGGCCTTGAAATGGACTGGATCTGAGATTTCACAACAAGTTGCTTTGAAAGGGCAAGCTTCTAATTCTATGCTTTAAGCTCAAATGAGTGGTTGATTCTTGATCTATATGATTCACTGATCAAGAATATGGAAGAAGTTTGTGAAGAATGTAAAAGAATGGAGAGATATGTGAGGAAATGCAAATTTGCAAGAAAGTTGAGAATGAGAGAATGAGAGAGATCTGAGATCTGATGCAACCCTAATTCTCTTTGTTATGACCTCACAAATGAATGCTGAAAGTGTGAGAGAAAGTGCACGAAAATGAAAATGAGAAAAGTGTGAAGTTGCATAATTTGCACTTGGTGGAATAAGCATGCTATGCTCATGCTCTCTTGGGCCTCTCAGCATGTGTGAGTTTCATTTTCCACCCTTGATTCAAATCCAGTCATTCCTGGCCCTTAGATTCAAGTGTCACACTTGTTTCATGATTTTTGCAAATTTGCATGCTTTGGAGGGATTTTTTCAAAGTGCACGAAAATGACCATTTATTTTGAGCAAATTGGTCCTTATGCAATGCATATTAAGTTTGAAACAATATTGGGCCTGTACCAAGTCACAAAATTCAAGTTGGAGCCTTTTTGCACTTGGTGTCATTTTGAAAAGTTGAAAAATGTCCTAGGAACATGAAATTTTCGAATGGCCTACAAGGAGATCCAGGAATCCGGTGAAAATGTACTTGTACTTTTTGAAAATGGGAGCCCTTACTATACAACTTTCATGTTTGACTTTGATCCATTTGAAGAATTTTTGATCATGTTAAGGCCACTTGAAAATTAGGGCAAAAGTTGCCAAATTTGGAAAACTTCAAAAACCAACTTTGTACCATTTTTGCAAAACCCTTCAAATCTCCATGATTCTTGAACTTTGGGCATTCCAAACCTCTTATAACATTGCAAGGACCCCTCTTGGCCAAAAAATTTGGGTTAGACCCCTTGAAATTGCACATTTGACTTTTTATGGGCTCTGTTGACTTTTTCCTTCATCTGCAAGCAACTGAGGCATTGTCTGACTTCCACATGGAATTTTCTCATGAAATTTGACACATAGGATCCTCTTAATATATAGAAGACTTTGCCCAAAATAAATGGCCAAAGTTGTGAGATTATGGTGCTTGAATCTCAAACCCTAATTTGGGTGCCTTGTATAGGAGCTTTGCCTTGTCCTGAGATCTCTGATGATCATGCAATCTTCTGAGCTTTTGCCAATGGAATTGAACTTGTAAATGGAGTGTAGACTCACCATAGAACTTGTAAAAACTCATTGGGACCCTTGTCATGGCTTGAGATGCTACAAGGAACTCCCCAGATGACCATATGCTTGATGCTAGGACATGAGGGATGTTATGCTTCATCTTTCCATGATATGATGCTGAGGAAATGATATGAGTATGATGAATATGATATGATATGATGCCTAAAATGAAGAGGGTAAATTTGGGTTGTTACAACGGGCCAAAAAAATTCACTCGTCATCAGGAGGGACAACCACGTTGTTCTCCATGCAATGAAGATGACCGATACCTTCCATGATTAGCTCCACCTCAGGGTTCTGTGCCTTGAGCTGCTCAACAACATTGTAGAAGCCGAAAGAGGCCTCGCTAGGTTGCCATGTGCTAACAGAAGGATCCAAGCAATCAGTTCAGCCCTAGTCGTCATAGCAGCCTCCTCCTCCATTTCATCTTCCCTGGCGTCCAATTTTGGATATTCTTCCGCTGCTCGCTTCTTCAGGTGCTCGTTGTCATCAGTGAGGCTCGCCATCTTCTATCTGATTTAGGTGACCCCCTCATTAGCTCGAGCTTACTCTCGTAATTCCCCTTAGCTTGAAGTAGATCATTCTCTAGCTTAGAATTGTCAGGATCCACCTCGGCAACTCTGTCTTTAGCATCTTGGAGGTCTTTTCGGGACACCGGGTCAACATCATTGAAAGAAAGGGCAGCCTCCAGAATCCGTATCATCCCAGCCGCGTCCTGACACAACTCAGTTCTCAAAGTTTTGAGGACAGTGGATAGAATGACCGCCGCATCTAGATCAGGGACCCGTACAGATGAACCTTCAGAAAATAACGACCTTTGAGTTGCGCACTAGGGCAACACATACATCCCCGAAGGCGACGCATCAGTTTTTGGAGGAGAAGACAGTTCTTCGACTCTAGGCCTCTTCCCTAGCACAGAGCTTCCCAGCGGAGTCCTCCCCGAAGTAGAATTTCCAGTAACAACAAACCCTTCAAGGGTAGCCTAATCTCAAACAGCTTCAACCCTGCTCTTAGGGCCCTTCTTGAGGTTACCCTTGTTGGTCTTCACCAGACGTTCACGTATCTCGACCATTTGAGCTACAAAAACAAAGAAACAAGCCAGTTACCAAAAAAATCCTCAGATAGAAAACTGAGAAATCTTAAAAACCACCTAAGAGTCGCATCACCGCTTCCTCGTTTGGGTAGATGAGCAACGAATTTACATCTATTAACCAATCCTGGATGGCCGTAGTTCCATCAGGCCTAAGGAGTGTATGCCCGTCGAAATCTACAACTCCTGAAGGGCGGAAGCTAGCAACGGAGTTAAACAACATGTTATACGCCGTTGTGTCATCAGCGGCGAGATCCTCAGGTTTAGTAATGTAATGTTCACTGGGATGCCAAAAGTGAACATCCACCCATTCCAACGGGAAATGGGCCACCAACCTCTCTTTGTCGTCGTCGACCTCCCTATCATATAGTGAATCCTTGGCCGCCTGCGAGCTTTGTTGAATGATGTAGAAACGGTATTTGAAATCACTAACAAAATCCATCTATGCTTTAAAAAGTTTGCTCGCTTGTTTTAACGAAACCCAGCTGTGTTGGCCATCCTAGGATTTCCTCTGAAGATGGAAGATCATGAAGAAAAAGTTAACAGTCGCTCCTACCTCCAGGTAACGATACACCAGCTCAAAGGCCCTTATAAACGCCAGGATGTTTGGGAGCAACTGAGAGGGCGCAAGTCCGTGAAGGGCAAGTGGTTCCCAGCCTCATGAAACGCGAACTCATACATTGGGAAGCGGAGGGCAGGAAAGCGCGAGCAAATCCTCTGATCGGGCTTCGGAGGTAACTGTAACACCCCATTTTTAATATTTGTTCGTCGAGTATTTTTGGTGCATTGTTGGCCTTGTTTAAGGTGTGTGTCTTGTTTTTTTGGTGTAGTGTCCTAGTGGGACATGTAAAATTATGGTGCATTTAGTAATAGGGGGTGTGAGAATAATAATAAGACCAATTGAACATTATTATTATTATTATTATGAAAACAATATTAGTAAATAATAGAATTATTATTATTCAGATTTAATGAAAATAAGATGGAATTAGTAAAAACCAATATTATGGGATTAATAAGAATTAGGAAGAGAATTAGTCATAATTTTTTGAAAGAACCAAGGAGAGCTAGGAAGAGGAAGAACAGCTATGGCACCTTCATAACCAGAAATTCGCAGGAAAATTCATCCAAATTCGAGGTAAGGGGGAGAAAGGGATTCTCATTACATGATGGGGTAGTGAGGAGTTCTTTCCCTCGTAGGAATTTTTGTTGTTTATGATGAATATGTGATTGTATGAATGTTGTTGCAAATATGTGATTATGATTATCTGGTCTTGTTGATTATTGGTGAAATATTGTTGTTGTTGTTCTGGTGTATGCATAGTTTGTGTAGATTTCTGTTGTTACAGAAGAATAGTTACGAATCTAGATCTAGAAGATTGATAAAACAGGATTTAGTAACTTAGATGAAAGAATGATGTGACCAAGAGTGTAAAATCTGTGTAGAAACCATTTTTAGGACTGGTATGAAGTGTTGGATCAAGAATCATAGGAATCAGATTCATAGTGTATGAGAAAAGATGAAAATTGGACAACCTCTCTCATTAGGCGTAATAGCATGCCCATACGTGTATGGATGGGCGTCAAATCAGGGTAATACGTGTAATAACAATTCAATACACGTATGAAGGTTGAATTTTTAGGGCCATCTGCCCTGTCTAGTAAGCTACGCGTAAGAAACCAAATCAATACGCGTAATATGCAGCGTATAGGAGAGCAATACGCGTAATAAGCAAGGAAAAGTGATGTAATACACGTATAGTGTGTGTAAGAGTGCATAGAAGCTGGCCCATACACGTATAGCATTGGGCAATACGCGTATGACCAAGCCTGTATGGCAAATGTTGCAGTTTCGTGATTTCTGTCCCGATTTCACATCCGGTGTCGATTTTCTTGATCTGAGGCATTGATGTAAACCTTAGGACATATTTAATCGATTATTGGTGTGGAGATTTTAATTAATGATGAAACATAGGTGGATTTAACTAGTCGATTAATCGATTAAGTCGCGTGAGGATAATATTGGTGATTATGTGGAATTATTGTTGCTTATGTGATTGGATGGATCGTGCAGATGTATAATATGGTGGTTATATATGTTGTATGCATATTCATGGTCATGCATACATTAAAATATTATTGTTGGGATGCATCGTCGGATGGGCGTATGCGATTCATCCGTACTCCGTTGTGGAGAATGGTGGGATAATCATTTTCGGATGGGCATATGTGATTTATCAGTGTTCGCTTGAATGAACAAAACTGGTACCACATGCATTATGTCGTTGTTGAGTCACGTTGCATAATTATTGTTGTTTCGTTGTTGCATAATTATTGGTGTGAAGTTGTTGTATATGTTGAATGGTGTGAGGAACAACCCTTAATATGTTTTATGCACCGTTAATATTTGAATTTGTTTCTCACCCCTTTGTTGTTGTTGTTGTTGTGTCTGTGCTTCTTTGGAAGTACAGATAATCCAGGTACATAAGTGTGCATGGAAGTCTTGTTGCTTGTTTGAGTTATAGGACTGCTCTGATACGTAACACGGGATGGGGACTTTTTTATGTTTTGTTTATTTTTGTTACGCATCTTTTCATGTTGTTGGAAACTTTATAAACCAATTATTTTGAGGATTATTGTTGATGTTGGCGTGTTGCCTTAATTTGAATAAATTACATCTTTTTGTTGTTTTAATCAAGAAGTTTGTTGACTATTCTGTTGATGTGGCATTCCACTTGTTTGAAACTCTCATTTTTCGTATGAAAGTATTATTTTATAAACTAGGATAAGTGGGGTGTTATAGTAACGCCCGTCAGTTTACAGGTCCCCCTTTCTTCCTCTTCTCAATTTTACCCCACGCATCAGAGGCATTTACTGCGAACTGAGACGTCATCTCGAGCGGCTCGTCCATAATCTACAGTCGGTCAGCAGCAAGGACGTCCGTGATCCCAACAACGTCACCCGAAGGACTCTCCTCGAATCCTTGTGCGGTTTTCTGACTCCTTTCACCTGAAAAGCAGAGGAAACATATTGAATTCGACAATCTCAAATCCACCATTTCATTGCAAATCAAGTTAAAGGGCTTCGAAAAGGATCGGGGACATGCCCAGGGTCAGCCCCTTAACTGAGGAAAACACTACAGGGACAAAGCTGATACGTCGGACTCATCCTTGCTAAGTGCAACATTACTCTAAAGTCTACCGGGGATATGCCCCCTACGTTAACCACCAGTTATGACGACCCTATGCCCGGTCAACTAACACTAAACGTCCTAACCAGAATCTAGCAGGGATCTATCATCAATTTATTTATGTCTTGAAGCTAACCCTAGTTCTTTATTGAGATTCATACACATTTGATGAACATTCATCAAAATTTCCAGAAATTCATAGGAATCCCCAGAAATGTTGAAGATCCTATGAACTTCATGAGAAATTGATGAATGTTCATCATTCAAAATTGCAGAAATGAAGGAAGAGGGTGAAGATTACCTTGATCCATGGAAAAATTCTAGGAATTTGACGGTGGCGACGATGATTGTCTGACGAGAGGTCGCAGAGAAAGTTTCACGGTGAGAGGAAAAGTTCGTGCAAAATGAACAAATGAATACCTTCTCCCCCTTTTATAACGCCATAAGTTCGCATGGGGAATCGAAAAGCCAAGTAATTATTATCTAGGGCTATCCCCCAGGTATCATAAATGAATGAATTACGGCGTTTTCCAACGCGTGTCACTAAAGCTACAAACGTTTTGTCTTCTAAAAAAAAAGAATCTTTTTCCAATGTCTGTATGTCTCCTTCCTACGGACGGTTGCCCGGCATAATAACTGAAGCCAAAGGAAAGATGTGTTCGTAACATTTACGGGAAAGTTACGTCGACCAGGATCCTCGACATCTTAAGTCACTATCCTCGCTCTAGCACAACAACTTGGGGGGTTCCTGTTCTGGACTGGCCTAGCAAGTGCCCTACGCCAAATTGAGGCGCAATCCATTATTCTTCTGGGCATAAGCCCAATAAGAGAGTATCGAAGATATGACAATTGTAAGAAAAAGTCGTTGACATATAGCCGTTGGGGACCTCCCCTCACGCGCCATAACGCCTTTCACGCGGTCAACTGCCCTACAGATTTACAGGAGGCAGTTACACTCAGTTAAAGGCTACGCACCCACAATCCACGGGCATGTGCTCTTATAAATACCCTCCACCCTTGAAGGGTTAGGTATTCAATTCTAATCACCCAATTTCTTACACTTTAGTTCATCTTACACTGGAACTTACTTGAGTGTCAGAGTACTTTGCAGGTACACCACCCCCTCTCCTACAAGCAACATCACAATCTCAACTGAAGGCCACAAGGACCTGTCCGAATCATTTCTGTACAAGTTTCTCTTAAGAGAATGACGAGTTTAAATATTTCATATCTTATTGAGGAGAATGTTTATACTAACTATCTAGTCAAACGTGAAGTTGGTAATAATACGATTTACGGAACCTCACGTGAATCATCACTTTTTTAACGGATGTCTAGTTTTTTTTTTTTATCTTTTTCTTTCCCCATAAAAAAAAAATTACACTTGAGATAAAACACTCTTTTAGAAAAATTAATGTTTCCATGTTCCAAAACAAAAAGCAAAGAATTTGTTACCTAGTTTTTCTAACGGCCTATATTAGTTAAATTCCAGTTGTAATTTCCATTTTCTTCGTAAAAAAAAGAACATATTAAAACAATTTCATAAACAAAAACTAGTTCCAATTCGGCAAAGAAGGGAAACAATAATCGTGTTGTTGCTGCGTCTGAGTTGAAATACCGTAACCATGTAAGAGATCTGGTTGCAATGTCAATTGCAACATGGTAGGAAGAAGACAGTGGCAGTACCATATTTGACAACTCAAAAGTTCTCAGAATTTTGTATTACGTTAACGTACCAAATTCCTTAAACACGTTTCAGATCTACCTTCTCACACAAGTAAGCCCCTCTTTCTTTCTTTCTCATGTTTTTTATATTTCATGTTATGTTAGCATATGATCGTTTGTTTTTGTTTTTGTCTGTTTTCTGTTTTTGATGTTTTTTTTTCATTGATTGTTGTACATGGAAAGTTCTATTTTGATGACATTATAGATATCATGTTGCATTTCCAATAGGTGATGTGCTTGTGGAGATTAGATAGAAACACAATGGGTTCTGAAAATTGGATGAAAAGTGTACATGATCAAAAACAACCTCTCTTTTCGTTCGGATTGATATCCGATGTGCAATACGGTGATATTCCCGATGGTCATTCGTTCCTCGGCGTTCCTCGTTACTATAGGCATAGCATTCTTGTGTTACAAAGAGCAGTTCAGAGTTGGAATAATCATCATAGACATAAATTTGTGATAAACTGTGGAGATATTGTTGACGGGTTTTGTCCGAAAGATCAATCTTTTAATACTGTAAAGAAAATTGTGGACGAATTTGAGAAATTCCAAGGACAGGTACATCATTTAATTGGAAATCATTGTTTATACAATCTACCTCGCAACAAGTTACTTCCACTGTTGAAGATTCGTAGTCTTGAAGGCCATGGTTACTACGATTTTTCGCCTGTGCCTGAGTATAGATTTGTTTTTCTGGACGGATATGATATAAGTGCCATCGGTTGGCCTCGTGATCATCCGAGTACATTGGAAGCTATGAAGTTACTCAGAGAGAAGAATCCGAATGAAGACAAGAATAGTCCAACAGGTTTAGTTGGACTTGAAAGAAGGTTTCTTATGTTCAACGGAGGAGTTGGAAAAGAACAAATGAAATGGTTGAACAATGTTCTTCAAGACGCGACAAAATTGAAACAAAAAGTCGTGGTTTGTTGTCATATGCCTCTAGATCCTGTTGCATCGTCTAAGGAAGCATTGTTGTGGAATTACGATGAAGTGATGAGTTTGATACATAGATATAGTTGTGTGAAGGTTTGTTTTTCTGGTCATGATCATAAAGGTGGATACTCCATCGATTCGCACGGTATACATCATAGAATTCTTGAAGCTACATTGGAATGTCCTCCTGGTAGAGATTCATTCGGATATGTTGAAGCTTATCATGACAGAATATCACTTTATGGTACTGACAGAATGCAGAGTACAGATATGTATTTTAATAATGCTTAGATGTGACCAAATGGTTGCTCTTACTTGTTATGTTTGTGTTCGTTCCGCGGTGACAGAATTTTGGTTCTGAGTGAATTGATTATGTAGAATTGATTTCTGCTTTATATAATAAACATGGATAAATAAACTTGCATTGAAAGGTAAAAACATGTATCTCATGATTTATTCATCATTCTTATATAAAAGCATAAACTTAGAACTATAAAGCATTATAAAAACAATCTACCATGAAGTTTCCTTCTTATGTCACTCAAATTCATTCATTACTTCTGTGACTTTCCCTTCCTCTTTTCAATATAGAAGAACGCGCCCAAGGACAAAACCGAGAAAGCACTGAAACAAATTGAGCAAATATCAAGCGTTGCGTGGCGTCCACTGATCGCGTTGATTTCAAACAAATTAGTACTCTTATCAGCACTCGTGGTTTGTCCATAACCAACTTCCACTTCATTGGAGTCAAACGCGTAGGCGCGTACAAAGTATGTGGCCTGAGGCACGAAGCGCTCGATTAACCAGTCATAGGTTTGTATGGTTTTGTTGGAAGCATTGTAGTGCATTGCAACCATTTTGTATTGGCATGTCTTGTCCCTTGAGAGATCGTCCACGGTCTTTCTCCACGCACGGTCTTGTTGGCTTATCCGCGCGTAACATAACTTCAGTTTTATTGTTTTGTAAGAAGAGTCTGTTCCTGCTGGGAAGGTCTTGTTTAGAGACCATGTTCCACTGATTTTGTCCACTCCAGATGACAAAACTGCATAAAAATTTCATAATAAAAATCAACTCAACTCATAAAATCAAGGACTGCATAAAACTTGCTAGTTTTCTTGAGAAATGTTAAAAGCAGGTGGCATGATAGCGAAATCCTGTTAACATGTTAAGAAACGTGGTTTAGCCTAATTCATTCCTACAAAATCAGCTTGTAGGGTGAGGTTTCCACACATATGTTTAGGTTATATATTATCCGATATCTCTGAGATTATTCAAATTCAAGAGAAAGGGTTCATCAAAATTAAACATGATCTATGTGATTCATGATCTTATTGTTACTTACCTTCTCCTTGCTTGGGGGAAGCAGTGACAACAAGGGTTCTTTTCAAGGAAGAAAATAGAACCTTTCCATAACAAATTTCAGCTAAACAGCAGAGAAAAAGTGATGCTACCACAAGCCTGTGTGCTGCCATTCTCCAACAACAAAAGCACTTCTGTGAAGAAAAGTCAACTTGTGAGAGGGAGAAGACTTGAGAGAGCACCTAATTAGTTGGAATTGTAATGATATGATGAGAAGAATTTGAATGGAGATTCAATCATTCTAAACAGTTATATATATACAAAGCCCAATTCAAATAAAATAGTACAATTTGAGTTTTGACTTTGGGTTCTGACAGACATTATTAAAAGTCTAAAGGCCCAAATGCCATAATTATTGTCTAATAAATGTTTGAAAGAGGAAAAAGATAAGGTGATGGAACAAGCAAGTTGTAGAGATAGCCTTTGAAAACATTGAAGGGACGTCTTATTCAAAATCAATGCTAGCTTGTGATTGAAATAGAATAGTTTAGTTTAAGGGATTTTGGACAGGTTAGTTTGGAAAACAGTTTCTTTTAATATTCCTAGTAATAAACAAAAACAAAATTAAGTTATTGATTTTGAAATTCTTATTGTGATTACTTTATTATAATTGTGTTTCTATTTTCTAACTGTCTTCAAGTGGTTGGAATTTATTATGGATAGATGACTATACTTAAAAAAAAAAAAATCCATCAATTAAATTATCAGTTTGTTAAGATCAGTTTCTTTGTGATTGGTTATCTATTTGCACACTAATCGATGGAACATGCACCTTGTGGAATATTGCAACAAATTCTAATAGATTTAGTATGTCGTCGAAGTCTACCCATATGTTGTTGTTTAATTGAATCTTGTGTTATGAATCCAATTGTTTAAATTAACTTATACCCTAAGTTAGTTTGTAATGAGTAATTGTTAAAAAATTCATTAGGTTAGTGTGTTAATTTTATTATAAATACCATATTAGTCTCTCATCTTTTGTATAAGGGAAAATAGGAAGATAAAATCCTAATTCAAAAGTGAGAGAAGTTATTTGTTATTCTTGTATACTTGTAATCTTGTTTTAAGAGAAAAGAAAGAATAGTAGTTTATAATTAATATTTATTGTTATCCTTGGTTACCATAAACCCTAACCCTTGTGGGTTTCTTGACTAATCAAGGAATCAATTATACTTAGTTTCTAAGATATCAAATTCACAACAAATTGATATATCATTAGTTGTTACAAGCTTCCGGAAACTGTCTGCCACGATATCGAAAGTCTTATTGCTAAATTTTGGTGGGGTACGCGGGAAGGTGAGAGGAAGATTCATCGGATGCAGTGGGATAAATTGGCTAGTTCTAAAGGCAAATGCGATTTAGGTTTCCGGTGCATTAGTGAGTTCAACCAAAACTTGCTAGGAAAACAATATTGGAGGCTGCTCAAGAACAAAGGTACTCTTGTTGAGAAAGTGATGCAAGGCAGGTATTATCCTAAGGGTGAGTTGGAGGAAACCATGCTGGATACAACCCAAGCTATGCTTGGAGAAGTATTTTGAGTGCTGGAAGTCTGGTCCACGGTAGTTCTCGCCGGAGGATAGGAAATGGAACTCAAATCCTGATTCGCAACAACAAATGGGTACCGGAAAATCCTGGTTTCAAATTTTTGGGGAGATGTGATTTACATGAAGATGTGTCAAAGGTTTCAGATTTTATTGATGCGGAGTTGGGTCGCTGGAAGAAAGATATGGTTTTTGCGTGTTTTGATCAGGCGGAGGCAAAATCTATTGTCAGCATTCCGCTCTCACTGCGTAACACGGATGATGAGCTTATTTTGCACCATGAAAAATCCGGAGAGTACTCCTTTAGACCAACTTACCATTTAAGCATGACTTTAAAAGCTGGTAGGCATCCCGGCCCTTCAAATGATCTGCGTAAGAAGCTCTGGACTTTGATTTGGAAGACTCCTCTAAACAACCGTACTTGAAACTTTTTGTGGAGAGCGGGAAAGAACATACTTCCCACTAGAAGCAATCTGGTTAAAAGAGGTTTGTTCATCGATCCTTCTTTCCCTTTCTGTTCTTTTGCTACTGAATCCATAGTTCATATTTTCCTCCATTGTGATTTTGCTAGATAATCCTTCTTTTCCTCCATCTTAGGCCTTAGAACCCATCGTGACACTGATTTTTGCAGCTGGCTTTAAGGAATACTATCCAACCATGATTTTTGGGTGGTTCAATTAGTGGGGACTGTTTTGTATAAGATTTGGTTGGCCAGAAATGTATTTCTCTTCCAATCAAAGGTGTTTTTCCATACCAATGTGGCTAGGGAGGCTGAGCATGCTGTTTTGGAGCATAACAAATGGAACCCTCCTGCATCAAATAAGGCGGTGTTTTGTGCTCCGAATGGTTTCGTGGAACAGGATTTGACAACTTTCCATGTTGATGTTAGTGTTTTCTCAGATGGTAGTGTTTCATTCGCTGCACCGCGCGGGATCTTGATGGAACTTGCCTTTTTTCTGCTTGTTTTTTGGATGTTATCTTTGTCACGCCAGCTTTAGCGGAATCTTTGGCCATCCGATGGTGTCTCCATCTTGCAAGGAGTATACATGTGGAAAAAGCTGTGTTTTTTTCTGCCTCTTTAATTGCACTTGATTATATTAATTCTTATTTGTCCAATGTTAATTTAGATCTTATTGCTGAAGACTGTAGACAGCTTATGAGATCTTTTAAATTCTAAAATGTGTTTTTTACTCCTAGGGATAATAATTGGGCTACTCATAACTTAGCTAGACTTCGGAAAGTGTGTGGGTCTAGGACTTGGTTGGGTATGGTTCCTCCCGTTATCTCTCATTTTGTTTCCTCTATGCCTTTGGCTGATTAATACAATCATTTTCAACATAAATGGAATGAAGGAATCAACAAGAAAATGTCATATAGGGAAAACTTGCTTGCTATTGATAATGTGGATGATTCATTTAGGGAGTAATATACAATGATATATGATTATGGTCATGAACTGTTGAGGTTAAGTTCTGGTTCAACTATAAAAGTAACAACTCAAGCATGCATGGAGAGAAAAATCTAGAACATCCTGAAAGACCAAGGAACCAAGGACGGACCTAGCTAGTGAACCATATAGGCACATGCCCCCACTATAATTGTGCAACATTTTTTAATATTAGATACTAAGTTGGTTTATTATCTATTTGATTAGTTTGTACTTTAAATTCTACATATTTTTTCCTCCTATTATGATAATTGTGTGCTTTTATACTAACAAATAAATAAATGAACTATGAATAAATAACTTTATAATATTCAATTATTTATAAAACAATTATCATGTTAATTAATAAATAGGTTTAATATTTATTTTGTCTCGTTAATATCAGGGTTCTGTTGTTGTGGTAAAGCGGAAATCAAAACTAAGTATTTTATTTTACTGTATCCACATGGATTAGTGTGACATCAAATGTCATTCAAATGTCTATACGTTCTTAAGCTTGATTGTGTAAGGATGCAGAATGTATAGCGAATGAATAATTAAAGTAAAGTGTCTGAGAGATGAGAGAACTTGTCAGGATTGGATTTCATCCACCAATCACATACGTAGATCTACCAATCAATTATGCACAATCTAAGAATTCATCAATATCATCACGTATCGCTCATCAACATCGTTATGTCTAGTCGGTGTCGCGAGTTCTACCATATTGTTTAATCGATGATCTCTCACTCTATTAAATAATGTGGAGAATTAAGATTCGATATCCATATTGAATGTTATATCTGAATCTATGTCTAGGATTTATAATCTAACAGATGATTATCCTAGATCGAGTTTTGAAGAGTATTTCTCAATCACGGTTCAAATTAAAATGCAAAACAAGTAAACGAGGATTACATCGATTACTAATGCGTGAATGAATTATACATAACGCCGTGATCAATAAAAAATACATATTTTTACAGTTTACTTACATCCTATCCAAACAGGAAATAGATTACAAGGAGAAGAATAAAGGTGAACAAACATCCATCGCAACATCCCGCCGATAGAAGTGAATCAAACTCCGGATCTTTAAGATGCATTCTCTCTTGTTGTTTTCTAAGTATCTATATCTCTTAACTAAAAATGGCTGGCTCTAAAATGTAATAAGATTCAAAGCCCCCTCAAAATTCAGTATGAGATTAAATTTATACAAACTAGAAATTTCTCGTCTTGCCCGACGAGCTAGATCTCGCCCGGCGAAAGTCACTTTATTGCCCATCATTTATTCAGAATGCATCAAAATGCCTTAAAGAAAACATTTACTCTCGCCTGGAGACCAAGGTTTCGCCCGAAGAACTTAAGTTCACCAACCCTCGTCGGGCAACCAAGGCATGATTTTGATTTTGCCTGATCATTGTTTGGCCTCTCTTCTTGTTCGCCGAAGCTCGTCCAACGAGCTCGCTTTCTGCATGCCAACTCTTGCTCAGGAAAGCTGCTTATTTTCAACATCTTTGGCTTTGCTCCAATTTATTGGTCTTGTGCCATTTTTCTTTGGTTTCCTACACACTTAACACGTACATCAAGGATACCAAATCCAAAAGTAAAATATATAGTATTCTATAAAAACTTGAGGTAATTAATCATTGAAAATGTAAATTAGAGCCAAAAAATGTCAAGTTTTAATGCACAAAATTAGCAACGATTGGCACTTATCAGGTTCATTTTGATCCCTTAACTAAAAAAAAGGTCTATTGGTTCTTTAACTTTTTAAATGTATCATATTAGTTCTTTATGTCTAATTAGCGGTGAATTTATCAACATATTTATGAGTTTTTCAATCACTAATATATATGGCATTTTAAAAAGTTATGGGATTAAGATTGATTTTTTAAGTTAAAGAAACAAAGTGAACCTTAATGTTAACATATGATACCAAAAAGGATATTGAGGCTAAAAAAATAATATATTATTTTTAATATTAAAATTTTATAAAACATTTTCCCCCACAATCTAGAACTTTTGGGTTCGTCCCTGCACGAAACCCTAATTTAGTGTTAACGTGATTGAAATTTGGAATAATATGATTTTCATATTTTCACATTAAATCTTCCGCTCTCAATTTATGAAAACACTTTGATAACCTTTTAAACGAAATTTGATTTTTTTAATTATCTATTCACACCCTCTAGACCGTTTTTCTACTCTCATATTCACACCCAACACAATATTCTCATAACTATCCTCATGTGAGGCAACCATAATATGAATAAAATCATTATTATCCCTCTTCTCAGGACAATCCCTCATGAAGTGACTAGTTTTCTCACAAGTAAAACACTTTATCCTTAACTTGTCAAACCTCCCTGAGTTAGACATCGTTCTATGCTCACTTTCACATTTTGAGACACTCAAGCCTTCACCCAAACCAAACATTTCACTCAAGCCTTCACCCAAACTCACATTTTGAGCTAGAAAATATATCTTAGAGTATCTCTAAGTATTTTAAAATATCTCTAAATTAATAATATTTTTATAATATTCTAATATTTACAGATCCACACACGAAGACGACTAAATATGATATTCATGAATCATCTAGATCAAACACATTATTCGTCGTATTGAATCCATTGTCTGTCACTCTATCTTTCTGGCTCCAACTTCCTACGTTGACATTTGCTTATTTTTTTACTTTAAATTATTTTAAAATATATTTTTATCTAATACTTCAATTTTATTCAACTTTATTTATTAATGTAACTTTTCAACCATATTTAAATTATTTATTTAAAAAAAAGTAGTATATATAAAATAACAAATTATTTATTTAAAAAGAAGTAGTATGTATGAACTAACATTATTTTAGACTAGTTTTATTTATAGTCTATTAATGGAGTAAATTTTCAACTTATCCCTTTAAATGCTAAATCTGTATGAATCTAATTCCACACAATATCGATATTTTAAAATGTTTCATCAAGTTGATTTTTTAAATTCAATTTTCCCCTCTAATTTTAGATTAAGACCATAGAAGATGAATTTAAAACTAAGAGAGATTAGAGAGTAATATCACAATCAAATTTGGTAAAGAATTTAGTTATATAAAACAGCTTGAATAACAATTTGTAAACATAGACTATATTAATATGTTTTTAATCTGGTGGACTGGGTTTAAAGAATACAATACACAACCCTATAATTTAAAAAACGTTATTTTTCCCATACTTTATCTTTAACTCAGATATTTATGGAAGAAATATTTTCAGAAAAAAAGGTTTCGATGTCATTCAAATTAAGTACAACACTAGTCAATCTATAATTCCTTATTTAATTGTGTTTTTATTCTTCCCTTTCCCATTTGAGATTATAGTGTTGTCTTCTTTTTTTTGTCTATTATGTTTCGGAAAGGGCAAGCAGACAACATTTGTATACGTCCGTTGATGTCAGCCTTAGCCGTACAGTAACAGAAAAGCCAACGTAGTAAGAGAAATTTTTACTGCCCTGACATTTCTGTAATAATTAATTTCCAAAATATCATAATTTTCAACATATATATCAAAATATCTTTATTTCAAATAAAAAAAATTTCATATATCTTTGTCGCCATTGAATGAGCGGGAATGGAAAAAAAATTAGTGTACCGTCCTTTGAATGGATGGCAGTGTAGCAATTTTTTTTTATTCTTTTTAATTTATTTTATATTTTTAATATAAAAATTGATTAATAAATAATTTAAAATATTAATATTAAATAATAATAATAATATTAATATTAAAGAAATAATAATATTGAACAATAATAATATTAATATAAATATTAAATTACAATAATATTAATATAAATAATAAATAATACATTAACATTTTCTATTCCCTATTTGGACCCGGTCGACGATGTCAGTTTCACAGCCGGGAGGACGTCCTATTCGAGTAGTCATTCTTAAACCAATTTGTTCAACATTTGTTGGTTGAGTAGAAGGTCTCGCTCATCCGGAGGATTAATAAATTTGGATAGCACATCATCACAAAAGACGTCATGTATTGTCGTCGCACTGCCATAATCTACTCGTGTTCCCTCGTTACTCCAAGTTGGTTGGGTAGTTGGTGGCATTAAGGTATTCATGTAGGGGATGTATGGATGTTGGTATTGGGATGAATTAAAGGTGAAAGTTTGTGATGGATAAAATGGAAATTGTGGTTGAGGTGTTTGGTAATTGTGTTCTTGTGGGGTAGGTTGAGAGAATGAAGGTTGGTTATAGTTGTGTTCTTGTGGGGTAGGTTGAGAGAAGGAATGTTGTTGTGTGTATGATGGGAGGGGTAAAATTGAGGTTTTGTTGGGTGTTGTAGGGGGTTAGGTTAAATGATGGGTATGGTTGATTATAGTGTTGGCTTGGGGTATATGGTTATTGTGTGGGGTTGAAAGGTTGTTGAGTGTTAGATGTAAGTTGGTTGGTATTAAATGTTCGTTGTCTGAATTTTTTGACCCATGACCATACAAATTTAGAGAGCAAAGTGACACAATAATTTCTATAAAACTATCACTTGATCTTAAAATTTATACACCAACTCAAAAATTCAAAACATTCAAAACTTTCAAATGTCTCAAAGAGAAAACTATATTGTTAGTGCACATTACAATGGTAGTGTGGTTACATCTGATGAGGTTGGTTATAGCTTCGAAAATACTAAAAAAAATCGTTTCAGCCTTAATAAAAGATCCATATTTCAACATTTTAAAGAGATTGGTTATGAAGATGGGAGCAGGTTTTATTTCTCAATTACTTACAAAAATGTTGTCCATTTTGGGAATAATTATTTTAAATTTGTTCCACTGAAAGTTCGTGACGACGAAGATGTTGAATCCATGTTTTTTAATCATGAATGTTATGGATTTCCATCTATTGAGGTATATATAAGATTTGAACAATGTCAACAAACCCAACAGTCACAGGTTATCAATGCATCTGAAGAAGATACCCCGTCAATAATACCACATGAAAATGTTGAGGAAGAAGATGATGAAGAAGAGACTGAGGAATAGGTTGATGACTTGTACACAACTATATTCGAGGAAGGATTCAATGTTCAGGATGACACCGATGAACAACACATTCCAGTTGGAAATGTTTTCATACCACCTGCCCACATGACAAACCTTCCCTCATATGCAGATCAAACATCATATGAATGGCTGCATATTCCTCGTCTTCAGGTGAAAGGTGACATAAATGTGGGTAATCAGTTCAAAAATAAATCTGACCGTGTGCTTGAAATTAAACAATATCACATGAAAAACGATGTGGATTTTAGGGTGAAGGATTCCGATAAAAATAGATATATCATTTGTTGCATACACGATACGTGCAAGTTTCATCTGGTGGCGTCATATAGAAAAAGAAGTGACTTGTGGGAGATAGGTATTATGAATCCCCCTCACAGTTGCTCAACAACCATGTTTGACCAGGATTATCGGCAACTTAGCTCACAGTTAATGTCTCAACTTTTAATGTCTTTTGTAGACAGTGATCCATCTATCAAGGTGAGCATTTGCATTGCAAAGATTGTTCATGAGTACAAGTTCACTCCGTCATACAGGAAAACATGGATTGCAAGGAACAAAGAAATTGAACAGGTATATGGTAAGTGGGAGAATTCATACACAGAACTTCCACATTTCCTGTTAGCACTTAAAAAATTTGTTTCGGAGACAGTGCTGGAAAGGGAAACACTGCCCATGTATACTGATGAAGGAACAATTGTTGAAGGGAAACACATTTTTTACCGGCTATCTTGGGCATTCCAACCATGCATTAGAGGTTTTGCATATTGCAAGCCTATCTTACAAATTGATGGAACCTGGTTATATGGTAAGTACAAAGGGACACTGCTTATGGATGTTGCACAGGATGACAACAATAATATTTTCCCAATTGCTTTTGCACTTGTAGAGGGTGAGACCGCTAAAGGTTGAGGGTTCTTTTCACGAAACTTGAGAAGACATGTTGCTCCTCAACCAAATCTATGTTTAATTTCAGACAAACATGCATCTATTGAAAGTGCATACAATAAACCAAAAAATGGTTGGCAATATCCTCCATTTGTACATGTCAATTGTATCAGACATATGAATCAAAATTTCATGAAAGAAATTAAGGACAGAAACCTCCAGAAAAAAGTCATTAACATGGGTAATAACTTTTTTTAATCATATTTCATATTCGCTAACACTATATCTTTGTCAATTATATTATTAACTTAAACTTAAACTTATATATATATATATATATATATATATATATATATATATATATATATATATATATATATATATATATATATATATATATATATATAATATGCTTTAAACCAACTAACGTTTCAGTATTACCAGAATGAAATAGATATGGCAAATGGTGACGCTTTAAGGTAGCTCAACAATATTCCAGTTGAAAAATGGATAAGGGCATTTGACGGGGGTCAACGTTGGGGTCACATGACAATTAACCTTGTTGAGTCACTGAATGGAGTCTTCAAAGGCACCCGTAATTTACCTATTACATCATTTGTTAGTGCAACATATTATAGATTGGATACACAATTTGCTGAGAGGGGTGCAAAGTGGAGTCCAATGTTGAATTCAGGATAAATATTTACAGACAATTGCTTAAAGTTATAAAAGAAGAAACAATGAAATACAGCACACATCAAGTGAGCATTTTTTACTACAATAACAATATTTTTAGTGTGCAGGAAACAATGGACCACAGTGAGGAGAAGCTTATGGTCGTTAGGTGAACCTAATAGAAGGGTGGTGTGATTGTAGAAAGTTTCAGGCATATCGTGTCCCTTGTTCACATGTTATCGTTGCGTGTTCTAGTGCGCACAATGACGCCTACACACTTTTGTCTAGCGTTTACAGGGTTTCAAACCTATTTGGAGTATACAACATAAGCTTTCCAGTACTCCCATACAATGAATATTGGTCAGTTTATGAGGGAGAACAAATTTGCCATAATCCAAGAATGTGAAGGAACAAGAAAGGTCGCCGAGTCATCACACGTATTAGAACAGAAATGGATACCGTTGACAAGCTGGAGAGAAAATGTTCTATGTGTCGTCAAACTGGTCACAATCGAACTCGGTGTCCAAATGTCGGAACTAGTAATAGTTAGTGTTTTATGTTGTTATCATCATTTTCATATTGCAATCAAGCCTCTCAATTTTCTTAATCATTAATAATTGATATTTAAATATATTTAACAACAACAAAGTTACTAAACAACATAAATACATTTAACATTAATTCAACAACACAACATAAACATCTGACATCAAAAATAAAAATTAAACTAAAACACAAGAACACAACATTTAATACAACATTTCTCGCTTATTACAACAAGCATCTTGATTTCATTGATTCCAAACATCATTTCCCTTGCTTCCTTGTCAGTCTTGATTCACACCCACCCTCGACGAAAATCATACCTCTCAACACTTCTGATTTTCTCCCATTCTTCAATTTCTGCTTCTAACCAACGTTTCAGCTCCCTCATCAACTGATCTAAACTACATATATTCCAAAAGAGCATATCCAATACCGGTTTCTCTCTAGAAAAAATGAATTTGCCCCGAAGACGATAGTAATGCATCTTAACTGATATTTTTCTCTCCAAAATCGTTTTTTCTCTAAGAAAAATGATTCACACAACACCACTATTTATATTAGATCTGAACTGAGACTTAATAATATAATATTATAAGGTTTCACCCATTGAATGGGTGACACTTTCCGTAAATAATATAATATTAAAAAGTACCGTCCATTGAATGAACGACATTGTTATTAAATAATAAAATATTGAAAAGTTACCGGCCAATGCAGTGGCAGAACTGTTTTCCGATTAAAAATATAATAAAGTTATTTAATAACTAAAATTAATATTTAATATCTAAAATTAATATTTATTAATCAATTTTTTAACAATTAATATTAATATTTATTAATCATTATAATTAATTAATTTTCTTTAATATCTTAAATAAGGTTATTTAAAGTAAATTAATAATATTATATATTAATTTTTAAATATTAAATATTAATTTATATTTATTAATATTATTATTTATTAATTTTTAATAATATTAAAAATTAATAATTACAAATTAAAGAAAACTTAAAAAAAAAAATCGTCTACATTGTCGCCCATTGAAAGGGCGGGATACTTTAAAAATAGACATTACCGCTCGTTGAATGGCGGCAAAGTGCAAATTAAAAAAAGTTTGTTTGGAAATATCACATATTGGTATATACGTGTAAATATATGGCATTTTGGATAATCTTTGGGAATAACATAGTAGGACAGAAAAATTTTCATTCGTTCCTTTTTATTTTAATAATAAAATTAATTTATTCATAGAAAGAGATAAAACATGTATATTGAGCAAGATTATGTAAAAGGCCCACTCAGCCGAACTTATTTGAGAGTTTAGGCGGGCACTCTTCCAATTTAACATCACACTCATTATTTTGAGAATTTCTTATCCCATTCTTTGGGTGTCTCACACACCATGTATATTTTCAATTTTGTCTTTCTATTTTTGTTGATGTATCTTCGAACGCATTATTTTTTTCTCAATATTGGTTTGTTCCGGAGATACATTAGTGGAAGGTTTCCTGTTATGTATCTCCGAAACATATTTTGATATACTTCACGACAGTCACTTCTCCTCCCGCATTTTCACTTTTCATCCTCATCTTTAAACACTCTTTTCATTTCTCTCAACTTAAAAAAAAACTTCCACCAAAACACATTATTTTCACTCGAGTTCGACACAGAGGATCATCTGCAACGATCAACAAACTCATAATCATTCGTAGCTCATTCAATCAGTAAGTTTTTGAGTTTACGAGTTATTTTCGAGTTTTATCCATAATCAATTTAGAATAGCTATTTAGGTGTAAAAATCATTAGATAAGTTTAGAAACATAGTTTAGAGACAATGCAGGTATTGTTTGATGGATTAAACGGACGATCAGGTGTTAAAAATATTGATTTTTTCTTCTTGGTACGTTAATCGCGTCGTCCCCATAATTCTGATGTTACAGAAGGTTTTGCAATTTCATATGCGGAACAAATTAACGTTACGATGTTTCGTAGATGCACTTGCACAACAACCCAAACTTTCAAAAAGTAAGGGTGCTTCCGTAAATGTAAGTGCGGAAAACCTTCTGTGGATGCATTTACAGAAACAAAACAAAAATGTATTCTTTTTATTTTATTTTATTTTTGTTGTATCTAATTTTAATTTATTGGTTATATTCAAACTATATGAAAAACTCATATTCATATTATGACATATCTACATCCAGACGGATACATGGACAGCTGGCCCAACATGTCTTTGTCCGGAAGGAGAAGACTCATCTAGATGTACCATCTACATTACATGCCACGATAGATGTACAACCGTCTCCATCACAGGTCGAGGAGAATTCTTCATCCTGGAGGCGACATGATGCTACTGAGGGTACATCCCAGTCTTCGTCCTCCCACAGGCGACACCAGGAAAGTCCAGTTCCACTATCGGAGCATGATGTTGATCTGGTCCCACCTCCAGAGGGTGATGAGCAGACACAGGTGGATGTTGTTGCCAATGTTGATGCTCCTGAGGGTTTTTCAGGGGGTCCATCTGATATGTCCCTACTGACGGGTTACGCGGAGCATATTGCCCCACATGTCTTGCTGATAGAGGTAACATTAGTCAGATGATTTATTTTTTATTTTTTATCATTCGGATTTTAATATATGTATCATTGTTTCTTATTAAATTTGTTTTCTTTGTTAATTTCCAGATGTGTGACCCCTAGAGATTCTATAACCATGGGCGGAAGAAGTTGGATTTTCCATAGGAGAAGTGGTTCCTGACTGCCATTGTTGAGTATGGTCTGAAGGACCATTGTGGGATTGGATACAGGGTGATCCATTATGGTATGCTCATGGCTTTTGTGGAGATATGGCACCCAAAGACCCCCTTTTTCCATCTACCATACGGGGAGATCACTATTACCCTTGATGACGTCTCATGTCTACTACATATACCGATCAGGGGTATCCCCCCCCGTTAAGGTAAGATGACGAAGGATGACGCTCAAGATATGATGGTTGGGGATCTCGGGTTCACTCCAGATCATGCGCTGGAATATGTGGATAAGACCCGTGGGGATCATGTGAGGTTCGCCACCCTGGGCCGTTATTATCAGGAGGCTATGGTTGTTGCAGGACAGGAAGAGGGTGATGTGGCTAAGGTCGAGATACATAGACAGCGGGCGTTGCGATGTTACTTGTTATACTTAGTGGGCACGTAACTATTTGTGTACACCAGTTCCTCATATACAAATTTAGCTTACCCCAGGTACTTCTTAGATCCCACACAGATCCATGAGTACAATTGGGGTGCGGCTACATTGGCTTACACATACTCGAGACTCTTATATGGATGCTACTGGAAGACCAAGATTGTTGCAGACAGTTGTTCACTCTATGCGATAACAATCTTATATCGTTAGAATATTTTTCATTATATTATCGTGATAAAGCTTGATACCGATGTTTTTAATTTTCATTTTAGGCCTGGATCTTCCAATACTTTCCGATGATAATTGGTTGGGGGAGTGTGCCTAAGTACACCGAGTGTAACACCCCAAATTTGATTATGAGTATTTGTTGCTTATTTGAGGATATATGAATGAATTTACAATTGGTGGTTATGTGACCCGATGCATGGTGGTGAAATTATTTTAATAATATTAATAATAAGAATAATCATGTAGTATTAGTCAGATTATTGGTTATTATTTAAAATAATAGAAGTGGAAGTATGAATGTTATGTTGGTTATTTTGGAGTATAAGATAATTTATATAATAAGGATAAATAGTGTTTTATTATACTATTTTATTATTATTATTGAAATTATATTAAAGAAAAGGGTAAGATGGTCCGTTTGTGAAATTATGAGGGTAAGGTGGGAAAAGGCTAAACTGGGATGATATGTCCAAATAAGAGAATACGATCAGTTTTCTCATTTTGTTGTTTTCTATCGTGTTTGGAGAAGTGCTCTGAAGAAAGGAGGAACTCAGAGTCAGGAGGCTGTGGAGAAACCCAGAGAAGAGAGTCAATTGGAGAAATTCTCTAAGGTATGGGGAGTTTTCATAATCTATTATAATTATATAGGAATTGGTTTATGAATAGATTAGGTTTTGTATGATTTTGGTGATTGTTAGGTTTGATGACATATATTGAGTTATAAGAGTATGAATTGGTGAATTAGGATTGATAAGATGTTTTAGAATGGTGTGTTTGATGTTTGAATTGATATATTGTTGTTGTATATGATTAATTGTGATTGGTAAGAAGTTTTGGGTTGCACTGGAATGAATTCGTATGAAAAATTGAGGTATTTTGGTGTAGAATTCGTAAAAACAGCAGAAAACTGCTTATGTACAGGTGTTAACCGGTTAACGCTTTGGTTAACCGGTTAACCAGTGAAAAATATGCGTTTTGGGCAAAAAAATGAGGCGTTAACCGGTTAACGCTTTGGTTAACCGGTTAACACTGTATCAGTGGTACTTTTATTTTGAAAAATTCATAACTTTTGATCCGTAACTCCGATTTAGGTGTCGTTCGAAGCGTCGGAAAGCTAACGAGATGAACTTTAATTTGATGAAATAAAATGAGTGAAATGATACATTTTTAAATGATGAATATTTAGAAAATGTTGAGTTGGTTTTATGATTATAAATAGGATTCTATTGTAAGTTGACGATTGGTTGTTGTTGATGAAGGAAGTTGTTTACTTTGTTGCTAAAAATTGGTTTTATGATTATAAACATGATGTTATTGTGAATTGACATTTTGTTGTTGTTGATGAAGGGAGTTGTTTGGTTGTCTTATTGAATCGAATAAGTTGTTTTGTTGTATGATTGATAAAGAAGTATTGTTGATATGTTGTCGGGATGAAAGACATGATTTTATGATGATTATTTGTTGAACATGAAATGATTGGTTATGTCTTGATGAGTTGAGGTAGCTAATGAAATGAGGTTTTGACGTGTTATTACGATGGAAATATATGATTAATTGATGTTGAGGTGTTGATATGAGATGAATGATGCGCAATTGATTTCTCGATGAATTTTATGGTGTAACGCATCATTGCATTTCATGACATTCACGATGGGGCTTCGGCCTATTTATTTGCTTCAATCCCATTGTGTGGATTGAAGTGTCTCGATGATTATGGTGTGCTCCCTTGTGGAGGGTTGATGGTCATGTATCCATCTCATGGTGAAAATGGTACCACATGCATATTGCATATCAGGATGTTAGAATTGCATATTCTGGATGAGTTTCATGACTGTGTTGGTGTTGATTGATTTCATGATAGTGTTGTGGTTGTTGCTGAATTTTGTAGTTGACGATGTCATGTTATGTGTACTAATTTATTTATGATTCTATATTCTTGTAAGTTTATAATATATTATGATTACTCACCCTGCCTGCTTGGAAATGTTGCCTCCTTCGTGGGTAACTTGCAGATGTCGAAGAATAGTTCTGCAGTGCAATAGGAGTAATTTATGAGTCTCAGAGCGTGCTTAGTGTTCCTTAGGAGTGGTTCTGGTTTATGTGTCCTGCTCTGTGTCATGTAACACTGGGATGGGTTTTATTCTGTTAACTGTTTCAGTTATGTTATTATTGGATAAATGTTTTCCTATTTATATGATGTTAAATTCAGGATGGTGAAAATGATCTTTATGAAGTTTTGAATTATGAAGTTAATTTCCGCTGCGAAATGATTTATGGTATTTTGATGTTGATTAACCCGTGTTACGGGACAGGACACTGTTGTGTTGATTTATGATGAAAATGTGATACCCTTTTTGATGATTACTCTGATATTATTTAAATATTATGTTTTGGGGTAGAAGGGTGTTACACCGAGGACTGGGCGCGGGCACATGCCTTTGTCCCACTGAGACAGAACTAGACGGTAGACCCGTACAAAGTCTATCTGGACCACATGGTTGTTGAGGAAATCAGATACGATGTATATGCAGATCACCGTCAGATGCGCTAGTTTGATGAGATCTCACAGTTCAGCGGATGATTGGCATACAGTTCGACCATCATTTTTTCATATTTGTCTGAGTGTGTCATTTAACATTTCGGTTATGCTCAGACCATTCCTAGGAATCCTGCTGAGTCTGCTCCTCTCGGCATAACCTGTAGGGAGATAGACAAGATATTTACTGGTTTTTAGAACCATTTGGTACCAGAAGAGGCTCAGGTGGTCAGTGCTGACACTACCACAAAACACGTATTCAACTTTTAGAACCATGTTCAAAACAGTTTTCCCTGCATCGCAGTGACATGTCTTTACTAAGATGCTACCATAGTTTTTTTTTGATTAAAAATTAATTGTATATATCATCGGCTACAGAACCAACCATTGTGATACAATCAAATTTTCATTGGTTCAAACCTCAGTGCCATAAACTATTTTATTCCTTTAACGTTAAGGCGCACCTTTTCTTTTTTATCTAGTTTAAAAATTCACAAATAAAAGGGTTATCACTACAGTTCTACTTGTTAACCGTTGTGATATATTTTTAATAAATAAAACTTATCTATATGGTTGGTATTCTTAACCATTGTGAAATAGTTTACCAATATATAAGCGAAGTTCCTTTCACTTATTGACAATAGCACCATTCCTTCATAGCGAAACCCTAGAACCCATTTTTTTCTCTTATTCTTCACCATTAGTCGTGAATCCTTTGCTTCATACATTAAGGTATTCTTCTTCTTACATCTATTATTAGATATTTCCTATACTTTGACTATCGTACATAATGTTTGTGTAGCTATGAAAAAAAAGTACAAAAAGAATGAAGCTATGATGAAAACTTCATCCACCTTGTACTTCATCTTTTTCATAGCTTCACAAACAAAATGTTAGTAAATGAAGAAACAACAGTGGCAACAAACTTCATCTAGTCTTAGAACCCATGAAAAGAAATATAAGAAGTATGCAACTTTTGTGTAAGCTTCTTCCTCCTTATATTTCTTTTTCACGGCTTCACAAAGTAGATGAACAACATATTTGAGGTGCGTCCTGGAAATTTATAATACTCTTTTTTCATTATTGAAGTTTGTTGTATTTCCTTCCAGGTTAAGGGGATGATGTGGTAGCAAGTGTATAGTATGAGTTCATAAGCTTCATATGGTTTGTGCAACAATGATGAAAAATACAAGAAGTATGAAGTCATTGTGGAAACTTCATCCACCTTGTATTTCTTCGTCATTGCTTTATAAACTAGATGAACTTAATATATCTTGATTTGAGCCCAAACTCCGACGACAGTGAATATGGCATGTTCTCATGCTTTCTCTTTTGATCTCTCTTTACTTTTCACCAGATTATGGTTTTAGGGTTTGGTTTCAACTGAAGATGCTCATCGTTGAAGTTTGTTGTGTTTCCTTGCAAATTAAGAGGATGATACATGTTGGTAGCAAGTGGTGGTAGCAAGCATATAGTATGAGTTCATAAGGTTCATATGGTTTGGGTAGCAATGGAAAAAAATACAAGAAGTATGAAGTCATTGTGGAAACTTCATCCACCTTGTATTTCTTTTTCATTGCTTCACTAACTAGATGAAATTCATACTTCCACGATAATTTTTAGTAAAAGGTACGTTTTTGAAACAATTTAACATAGTTTGTGATGTTGTATTATGTTGTTTGACAATTTATAATATCTGGTTCTGGTGTATAATGTTGCTTGAGTTTATTATATTCTATGCAGATTATTTGTTTTATTAATCCTCACTTAAAATACATTCATTTAAATTGACATAGATACTTATAATTTGAAAATTAAGTTGTATTTGAAAACAAACTTAAGCAAAACATTGTTGTTTTTGAATTACATATGTCTCGTTGTTCATCTCACGTTCTTTTACATATATTATAGTATAATGATCTGGCTCCTTAGATGCATCATTGTATTCAATTATAGTTAAATTTCATTAAATACAATTTATTGGATAATCAGCCTTTCCATTAACACTTATAATCGTAAAAATTATGATTATAAAAAAATACGATGATAAGTGTTAATGATAAGGTAGATTATCCAATAAATTGTTTTTATGGAAATTTAACTATAATCGAAGATAGTGATGCGTCTAAGAAACCAGATCAATATACCATAGTATATGTAAAACAACATGAGAAGCACGATGAGACAGATGAAATCAGAAAACAACAATGGTTTGTTTAAGTTGGTTTTCAAGAATAGTTTAATTTTCAGATTATAGACTTCTTTATCAATTTGAATCTCTGTATTTCTTTAGTGAGGTATATGGAAAACAATCAATCTATATGTCATATAATAAACTCAAGGTACTTTTAACAACGATTGTCTATTGTAACCGACATAAACGGTAATTTATGTTTTACATAATTTGTTGATGACGAGTTTTGAACCCAGTACATAAGTGCATATATCACAACAGTTAATAAACATATCCGTTGTGATATGTGGCACACATCATGGCTTTCAATAATGGTTTCCAGACTGTTATAGAAACAACGAACTTACAACTATCCTCTACTTAACAACGGTATGTCTGACGTGATGGTACCCCTTTTCCAACCATTGTGAAAGGGGTTTTTTGTAGTAGTGTGAGAAAGACTAGAGTTGCATCGATGGCTACATCAGGTGTTTCTTTAGAGTCTCGCATCCCTACATGGTGCCCACTACAGATGGATCACCTCCCATAACAACTCATCAGGAGATATTAGAGAAGGATAAGTCTTAGTTGGATCACACTCAGGATGTGCTCCCTCGATGTCGTGACATACTTACTATTGGTCGGTCATACATTAATGTCACTTTCTTCCCAGAGGGGTCTGGCCAAAGGCGTATATTGGATGAGGTTCTTACTGTGGAAGGGGGAGCTTATGTACCACAGACATCACGTCAGGACTGGTGGGATCGACGGACGAGGACACAGACCGGGCGGTCGTGGAGGCGGTAGAGGCAGACGAGGTGGTAGTGTAACACCCCCTTTCTATACCCCTAATTAATCAATTAAATCATATAGGCACATATAGAAAATTTCATCAGAGTATAATTAAAACATGGTATAAAAGAGGCATGTCATATTATACATGAAATTAAAACATCCAACACCTGCTCATTCAAAGATATTCAACAAACGGGGTAACTTGCAACAAAGGATTTCATCCTTACACCCGTATCCAAAGGATTGAAATAACAACGGAAACTAAACATTTAACAACATCAAACTTATATACTTATATATATCATCAAGTTTGATTCACCAAATATATCATGTTTACACAAAACATTCATCACCAAAATACATATACAAAATGTATCACAAAAGGCATCAAGCCGACCCTAGCTACCCGATGCTACATATCAGAGCCGACCGACCAAAAGAATGAAGACAAGCTTCACAAAAGACCTCTAGCAATCTACTCTGCAATGCCTCATAGAGCATCATAAAACAGCAGAAGGGTGAGAAATATTATCATAATAACAATGCATATAATTGTATATCTCAACCTAAAAATACACATATACGTTTCCCACCACAATCCATTTCTCACCACACATATACATCACAATATATATATATATATATATATATATATATATATATATATATATATATATATATATATATATATATATATATATATATATATATATATATATATATATATATATATATATATATATATATATATATATATATATATATAAGTTCATACTAGCATATTCATCATGCATAAATTTACCATTTCACATAAACATATATATCAATGTTTATTCACCAATATCAATCACTCGCATAAACATTTTCTTATTCATGTTTATTCACCAATATTCAATTATAGATGATAAATGCAAATCATAGAGACCGACTCACGACTCTATACAAATGCAATGCGGTACTGACTCAATCATCTAAAGTTCACTCAGGAACTATTAGAACCATCGCTCGTTACCTAAAGTAACTCCCCGTTGGGCATACGATGTTCACCCATTGCTCACACCCCACATGGGAACACAATATTTATGGATTGCTCACACCCCACACGGGCACACAATCCAATTGCTCACACCCCACATGGGCACACAATCATTTGTGAATAAATCACCCATTTCTCAAACCCCACACGGGCACACAATGTTTATGGATTTTTCACACCCCACACGGACACACAATCTGATTGCTCACACCCCACACGGGTACACAATCATGTTGTAATCATCGCTCACACCCCACATGGGCACACGATGTTATAACGGATTCACAAAGAATCCCACAGCACAAGAATTCATACATTATGTTTTGCATGCAAAATGACACAAAACATTCTTGAAAATGCATACATATTCACAATATAATCATGCATTCATCTCATATAATCACAAACAAACCATACACATTCGTATTAATTACGCCAAACGGCAGCAAATTCATTCACACCAACATGCATTCATATTCATTCCACGCAATGCATTTATTTTCCAAACGACCATTATACCACAACCAATACCATAATTCCATAATTAACTTAATTACGTTTTATCTGAAAAATCGGTTAAAAGTCGGCTAAAAATTACATATTTTAGCATCAATAATTTCTACATGTTTTTAGCTTCGAAACGATATAAAGAATACTAAAAACGGATAACCGGAACTCAAGTTACAAACCAAAGGAAACACCAAACCAAAAATCTCAGGCTCGCTGAGCGAGGAAATCTCTGGAAAACTCGCTAAGCGGGAGTTGCAATTTCAGAACATCTCAGCTGCGCAACAGTCCTCACAAACACTTCCAAAACTCCAATAACCTCCCATGGACATGATTAATAACATATATTCAACAACATACTTCGATTATAACAAGTTCTAACCGATTAATCTACCATTTTCTTAGTTTTTCACCAAAAACCCTAATACCTAACATTCTCTAAACTCTTCCAACACAAAAACCCAACCAATCTAACACATACATAATCATACACAAAGTTAAGATAATGATATTTCACACCCTTACCCGATTGTTTCGATTTCTAGGAGCAATCTTGATGATTTTCCAACTTTTCCTCTTTTCTCCTCTTTTCTCTTCTCTTCCTTTTCTTTCTCCTCTATTTCTTTCTATCTTTTTCTTTTCTTTTGCTTTCTCACAACTTATAACTTTCTATTCTATTTCTACTTTCTATTTCTTTTCAACAAAATATCATTTTCTCACAAATTCTAATTCTACCTAATTTCTAACTTATCACAATATAGCAAATGTCTAAAATACCCTTCAATCTAATTTTTACCCGAAAACTCTCAAAAACGGTAAAATAATATAACACATCAATATATCACATAAACACACCAATTTCACAATTGAAACAATTATCATTCAATTTAAATAAAGGACTCAACAAAATGGGAAATAATCGAATCGGGGCGTTACAACTCTCCTCCACTTTAGAAATTTTCGTCCTCGAAAATATTACCTGATTCAAACAATTTCGGATACGACTCGCACATCCCACTCTCTAATTCCCAAGTCATATTTCCTTCCTCAGCGCCTCCTCACACCACTTTCACAAGTGCAATATCCTTGCATCTTAGCTTCTTGATTTCACGATCCAAAATCTTAATCGGTAAAGCTTCCACCGTAAGGTTATCTCTTACTTCAACTTCGTCCATAGGAATAACATGTGACGGATCCGGAACATACTTCCGAAGTTGCGAAACATGGAACACATCATGCAAATTCGAAAGATTCGAAGGCAACGCCACACGGTAAGCCACATCACCAACTCGTGCAGTAATCTGATACGAACCAATAAAACGAGAAGTTAACTTCTTCGACTTTAAAGCACGAGCCACACCCGTAACTGATGTAACTCTAAAAAACACATAGTCGCCTTCATGAAACTCAAGATCCTTCATTCTCTTTTCATGATAACTCTTCTGTTTACTTTGAGAAGCTATCATCTTCTCCCGAATAAACTTCACCTTCTCCGTCGTTTGTTGTACCATCTCCGGTCCAACTACCGTTCTCTCACCGGTTTCATGCTAACACAAAGGTGTTCGACATCTCAGACCATATAAAGCCTCAAATGGTGCCATAGTTATACTCGAATGAAAATTGTTATTGTAGGTGAACTCAATAAATGCTAAATAACTATCCCAAGCACCATTTTGCTCTAGAACACAAGCACACAACAAATCCTCCAACGATTGAATTGTCATCTCGGTTTGACCGTCCGTTTGCGGATGGTAAGCCGAACTCAATCTTAGCTTAGAACCCAAAGCCTTTTGTAAACTTTCCCAAAACCTCGATGTAAATCTAGGATCTCTATCCGATACAATACTCTTAGGAACTCCATGCAACTTTACAACCACAGAAACATAAATCTCGGCTAACTTCTCCAAAGGATAACTAATATCAATCAGAATAAAGTGGGCAGATTTAGTAAGACTATCAACAATCACCCAATTAACATTATGACCTCTTTGCGTATTCGGCAATCCCGTAACAAAATCCATCGATATACTATCCCATTTCCATTCCGGAATATCCAACAGTTACATCAAACCACTAGGCTTCTGATGTTCCACCTTAGACTTCTGACAAGTCAAACACGCATAAACAAAATGAGCTAAATCTCTCTTCAATCCGGACCATCAAAAGATCTTCTTCAAATCTTGATACATCTTATTCACTCCCAGATGAATACTTAAATTACTTCGGTGTCCCTCTTCCAATATCACCTTCTTCAACTCCACATCATCGGGAATACAAATACGACCACAGAATCTCAAAACTCCAAAATCATCAACCTTGAAATCCTCATTCTCATTCTTCATCAAATCAACAAACTTTAAATCCAACTTTTGCTTTTCACAAACGGTTGCAAGAAAATCATTCGTAACATGTAGCATACCAAGTCTCACACTTCTCAGCGTCATCTCACAAACCAAACTCAAGTCTCTAAAATCCTCCAAAAGTTCCCATTCTCTTATCATCAATGCGGACACATGTAACAACTTGCGACTTAAAGCATCGACTACAACATTCACCTTACCCGGATGGTAATTCAAACCAAAATCATAATCCTTCAAAAGCTCTAACCATCACCTTTGTCTCATGTTCAATTACTTTTGAACAAATAAATACTTCAAACTCTTGTGATCACTAAAAACTTCGAATCTTGCACCATAAAGATAATGCCTCCAAATTTTAAAAACAAACACCACAACCGCTAATTCCAAATCATGCGTAGGATAATTCTTTTCATGCACTCTCAATTGCCTTGAAGCATAAGCCACAACTTTTCCATCTTGCATCAAAACACCGCCTAACCCAAACAATGAGGCATCACAAAACACCACAAATGGTGCTGTCGGATTTGGCAAAATCAAGATCGGAGCCATTGTCAACCTTCTATTTAGTTTAATGAAACTCTCTTCACAACAAATATCCCAAATGAAAGTCCTTCCCTTACAAGTCAATTGCGTTAACGGAAGTGCCAACTTTGAAAATCCTTCAATAAACCTCCGATAATAACCCGCCAAGCCTAAAAAGCTTCGAATCTCAGTAACTGATCTAGGAACTTCACATTACATTACCGCATCAATCTTGGATGGATTAACACTAATACCACCATCGGAAATAACATGTCTAAGAAAACTTACTTTCGACAACCAAAACTCACACTTCGACAACTTAGCATATAATTGCTTCTCTTTCAAAATCTGTAAGACAATCCTTAAATGCTCTTCATGCTCTTCTTGAGACTTAGAATAAATCAAAATATCATCGATGAACACAACCACAAAATGATCCAACTGTTCATGAAAAATATGATTCATGTATTCCATAAACATACCTGGCACATTAGAAACTCCGAATGGAATCACGGAATACTCGTAATGACCATACCGTGTCCTAAAAGTCGTCTTCTGAATATCCTCTTCTTTCACACGAATTTGGTGATATCCTGATCTCAAATCAATCTTACTAAAAACACGCGCACCAACCAATATGTTCATCAAATCATCGATCCTTGGAAGCGGATACTTGTTCTTAATTGTCACCTTGTTCAACTGTCGATAATCAATGCATAACCGCATACTTCCATCCTTCTTCTTTACCAACAATACTGGGGCACCCCAAGGAGAAACACTCGGCCTAACAAATCTCTTGTCCAACAAGTCATTCAATTGCCTCTTCAACTCTACCAACTCTGAACCTGACATACGATACGGTGCCATCGAAATTGGTCTAGTACCCGGAACTAGATCAATCGAAAACACAACTTCTCTTTCCGGCGGCACATCCTTAATATCCTCCGGAAAAACTTCTGGAAAATTACACACCACTGGAAACACACTGAGCTCCACTTCACTCTCCACTGACAACGATGCAAACAAACCGAACAATTGAGCCTCGTCCACTAAAAGTTTCTTCAACTCTTTCATGGATAGGAAACTCTCATCTTCAACATCATCCAAAGAAGGAAACCTTACTAACTTATGATAGCAATCTATATGAACTCAATTAAATTGCAACCAGTTCATACCCAAGATTACATCCAAACCCTCCAATGGCAAACAAACTAAATTCATAACAAAATCTTTACCATACATGGTCAAAGAACAACTTACACACACCAAAGAAGTAGTTACCGACCCTGAAGCAGGAGTCTCAATAACCATCTCATCACCCCAAGAAGACAAAATCAAATTCAAACGCTTAACACACTTAAGAGAAATGAACGAATGAGTCGCTCCCGTATCAATAATAGTAACTAAAGGTGTATTATTAATAAAGCATGTACCTTTAATTAAACAGTTTGCACTAGTAGTGTCCTTCCCTTCTAATGCAAACACCTTTTCGCCCGCTTGAGCTTGCTTCATCTTAGTACACTTAGTACTAATGTGACCCACTTCTCCATAATTGAAGCATTTCACAACATTCCTCCTACACTCGGTATTAGCATGTCCAATGCCTCCACAGTTTGAACATTTCACTATGTTCTTCCCACACTCAAAAAACTTGTGACCCAAATCACCACACTTGTAACACTTAACGGGACCAGAACTCCCTCCAACAGATCTCTTATCAAAGTCTCCCCTATGTTTGCCCTTGTCAGCGAGTGTCACATAAGGTCCACTTTTAGCTTGTTGCTTTCCTTTCCTCTCATTCAAACTCTTGTAATGTGTAGAACGAGCTTTGCTATCTTCCTAAAAAATTCTACAACATTCCGTCAAATACGAAAACCTTCTTATTCTCTGATATCCCACAACTTGGTTAATCTCAGGACGCAAACCATTCTCATACTTAATACACTTCAAAAACTCAACAGCAGTAGCAACATAATGAGGATGAAACTGAACCAACTCCAAAAACATAGCAGTATAGTCCACCACCGACATACTACCTTGCTTCAGTTCAAGGAACTCCATCTCCTTCTTCCCTTTCACACTCTCAGGGTAATACTTCCCCAAGAACTCAACACGAAAAACATCCCAAGTTATCTCTTCATCCTCTTCCTCGAGAGCTTGACTTCTACCGACCCACCAATCATCGACTTCTTCCTTCAGCATGTGAGAACCAAGTCTCACCTTACTCTCTTCAGCACAGTCCATGACTCTGAAGATTCTTTCAATCTCCTTCAACCAATTCTGAGCACCATCGGGATCAAATCTTCCTTTGAATATCGGTGGTTGATTCTTCCTGAACTCATCATTAGCATTCACATTCAGCGCTCCCTGCACCGTCCTAGCCATTGCTTCCAAAGTAGCAGTCATTGCATTGTCATTTCTACCAGCCATATTCTGATTATTCCCAAAGACAACAACAAGATTAAACAAAATTTTAATCATCACAACAACAAGACAGACACAACTGACTCGAACACTGGCTCTGATACCACTTAATGTAACACCCCCTTTCTATACCCCCAATTAATCAATTAAATCATATAGGCACATATAGAAAATTTCATCAGAGTATAATTAAAACATGGTATAAAAGAGGCATGCTACATTATACATGAAATTAAAACATCCAACACCTGCTCATTCAAAGATATGCAACAAACGGGGTAACTTGCAACAAAGGATTTCATCCTTACACCCGTATCCAAAGGATTGAAATAACAACGAAAACTAAACATTTAACAACATCAAACTTATATACTTATATATATCATCAAGTTCGATTCACCAAATATATCATGTTTACACAAAACATTCATCACCAAAATACATATACAAAATGTATCACAAAAGGCATCAAGCTGACCCTAGCTACCCGGTGCTACATACAAGAGCCGACCGACCAAAAGAATGAAGACAAGCTTCACAAAAGACCTTCAGCAACCTACTCTACAATGCCTCATAGAGCATCATAAAACAACAGAAGGGTGAGAAATATTATCATAATAACAATGCATATAATTATATATCTCAACCTAAAAATACACATATACGTTTCCCACCACAATCCATTTCTCACCACACATATACATCACAATATATATATATATATATATATATATATATATATATATATATAAGTTCATACTAGCATATACATCATGCATAAATTTACCATTTCACATAAACATATATATCCATGTTTATTCACCAATATCAATCACTCGCATAAACATATTCTTATTCATGTTTATTCACCAATATTCAATTATAGATGATAAATGAAAATCATAGAGACCGACTCACGACTTTATGCAAATGCAACGCGGTACCGACTCAATCATCTCAAGTTCACTCAGGAACTATTCGAACCATCGCTCGTTACCTAAAGTAACTCCCCGTCGGGCATACAATGTTCACCCATTGCTCCCACCCCAAATGGACACACAATGTTTATGGATTGCTCACACCCCACACGGGCACACAATCTGATTGCTCACACCCCACACGGGCACACAATCATTTGTGAATAAATCACCCATTGCTCACACCCCACACGGTCACACAATGTTTATGGATTGCTCACACCCCACACAGGCACACAATCTGATTGCTAACACCCCACACGGGCACACAATCATGTTGTAATCATCGCTCACACCCCACATGGGCACACGATGTTACAACGGATTCACAAAGAATCCCACAACACAAGAATGCATACATTATACTTTACATGCAAAATGACACACAACATTATTGAAAATGCATACATATTTACAATATAATCATGCATTCATCTCATACAATCACAAACAAACCATACACATTCGTATTAATTACGCCAAACGACAACAAATTCATTCACACCAACGTGCATTCATATTCATTCCACGGAATGCATTTATTTTCCAAATGACCACTATACCATAACCAATACCACAATTCCATAATTAACTTAATTACGTTTTATCGGAAAAATCGGTTAAAAGTCGGCTAAAAACTACATATTTTAGCATCAATAATTTCTACACGTTTTTAGCTTTGAAACGATATAAAGAACACTAAAAACGGATAACCGAAACTCAAGTTACAAACCAAAGGAAACACCAAACCAAAACTCCCAGGCTCGCTGAGCGACCTGCTCGCTCGTTGAGCGAGGAAATCTTTGGAAAACTCGCTGAGCGAGAGCTGCGATTTCAGAACATCTCAGCTGCGCAACAATCCTCACAAACACTTCCAAAACTCCAATAAACTCCCATAGACATGATCAATAACATATATTCAACAACATACTTCAATTATAACAAGTTCTAATCGATTAATCTACCATTTTCTTAGTTTTTCACCAAAAACCCTAAAACCTAACATTCTCTAAACTCTTCCAACACAAAAACTCAATCAATCTAACACATACATAATCATACACAAAGTTAAGATAATGATATTTCACACCCTTACCCGATTGTTTCTATTTCTAGGAGCAATCTTGATGATTTTCCAACTTTTTCTCTTTTCTCCTCTTTTCTTTTCTCTTCCTTTTCTTTCTCCTCTATTTCTTTCTATCTTTTTCTTTTCTTTCTCTTTCTCACAACTTATAACTTTCTATTCTATTTCTATTTTCTATTTCTTTTCAACAAAATATCATTTTCTCACAAATTCTAATTCTACCTAATTTCTAACATATCACAATATAGCAAATGTCTAAAATACCCTCCAATCTAATTTTTACCCGAAAATTCTCAAAAACAGTAAAATAATATAACACATCAATATATCACATAAACACACCAATTTCACAATTGAAACAATTATCATTCAATTTAAATAAAAGACTCAACAAAATGGGAAATAATCGAATCAGGGCGTTACAGGTAGAACCAAAGGCGAGTTCAGATGTACTCCCGCACACATAGTAGTTATTTTGATGGTGTCTATTTTGATGTACATTATTTTTATGACATTCATGTAGTATTTTTTTTTTATGATGACATTGACGTAGTATTTGTATGACTTTATATATATATATATATATATATATATATATATATATATATATATATATATATATATATATATATATATATATCATATTACTTGATTTATGTTTGTATGTTATTGTATATACATGTTCGACTAACAAAATTGATTTTATCTATAAAAACGGTTCTACTAAAATTCCGAAGATGCATATACGAAACTATTTTCGCAGATGCATCCCCGGAAGCACTCAGTGTAAAATTCAAGGTATCTGCGAAGAGCAGTTGAGGCAGGATAAATAGTAGCTAAGGCAGGGAGAATAACATCTGTGACAGAGCACCATACTCAAAAAAATTGAGAAGTATCCCCCGAGTAGTTTATTAAAATATTATGGGATAATATTAATTCATGTATTATATTTGGTTAGTTGAGGATAAAGATGAAAAAGAAAGAAAAAAATTTGAAAAGTAAAAAATATTGGCACTAAAAGGCAACTACACCCTCTAAGTTGGGTATCCCTCACTCGATTATTCAACCTAACGGTGGTTGAACCCCAATCTGATAGAAATTTGTTATTATAAATTTACATGTGAATAAAAAGCAACTAGTCGAAGTAAGTTGAGATTTCCCTAAAAAGTTGTTATTCCCAAACTCTAGTTAGCATGTGCGATTTAATTTAATGAATAAATAAATCCTCAATTGACTTTATATGTATGCGGTCATTATCTATACTACATTGCCTTAATTTGACTATTTCGAATGGAAGGGAGAGAAAATCGAGTGACGACACTTAATTACATGACCATAGCTAAGTTAACATCAATAGAATGAAACTTTAGTTTGTATTTTATTCAATTTATGTTCTTATAATATCTTTTGAGTTTGACTAGTACACAAAGAATATGGTTTTAACAAATCAGACCGAGATTTCACATATGAGTGTTGGTATTCTCTTTTTCTTAAGTTTTCACATGATGATATGCTAGTGTGAATTGTTTCTATGCGAGCAAATTTCTTGAGGACAAGCAACAATTTAAGTTTGGGGGTGTTTGATATATGGTGTTTACACCATATTTTTTTCCCTTGATTTCTTTCTATTTTGTCGTGTGATTTCCCATTTTGTTTCCATTTTATACACTTTGGCGAGTTTTTCATTATTTTAAGGTATTAAGAATTTTTTGGGCCAAACTAAAGTGAAAAAGATCAACAATCATGCGAAAAAGAAGTCCTCTGATACAAATCTCGCAACCAACACAGTTGGATCATGTCATCTAGCACGAGCCATGTTGGCACAACTCATCTTTCCCATATATTGGACCAGAGAGCATCACAATTGGGTTGAGTTGTCTCACACATGCGATGTTGCTAAGCTGAACCCCTCGTGTGCATAACACACACATGTTGTGCTCAATTTTAGCTGCGATCTTTTGACATTTTGTAACGATTTTTGACCCTTAGTCATTCTCAACTGCTCTAAAAGGATGCTTAATGTTGTTTAGTGCCAATTATACAAATTTAGTACCTTTTGATGTAATGATTTGTTATAATTAGGTGTAGAAATTATTGGAGATGAGCTCACTTTACACACTTTACATTATCTCTATTGCCCTAGTTTATATTTTCTCTACAAGTACTTTCTAGTCCTGAGTTGCTACACATTTTCTAGTTGTTGTATTTTCTCTCCATTGGAGTTTTATTCTAATTCATGTATTTCTTATCTTCAATCAAGTTTTATTTTATTTTTTCCATTTTTATTACTATTATCTTATATTGTTAATTATGCATGTTTGTGTAATGTTAATATTATCTGTATTGTATCTCATTATGAATGAGTAGTCCATTATGGCCTAAGGATCATGAGACATCCCATTGGAATTCGAAAGTGTTCGATTACGAGAAATAGATAAATATGTTATTTTAGAGCCCGAGTCTTTAAAACAAATATCATTTATGAAAGTAAAGGTAACTCAAATACTAATAATACAATACAAGGTTATAGTTTGATATCCGATATCAAATTACTAGACAACTGAATACGAGATGAGAAAATGTCCCAGACTTAGTTGAGAAAGTCTCATTTTTATAGTTGTGCATAAATTGATCTCTAAAGAATAATTCGGGCTAGCGAAAGCAGATGAATTTTTCATCTTAGTCAGAACAACACGCTGATAAAAGTAGGTGTTATACAATTTTATCTATTTTTTTATATAACCTTGCCAAATTTTTCATAATAGAATAAGAGGATCCATTGGATATGTCTAAGCAATTATCATGTAGACTAAAATCCTTTTATCACTATATATGTTTATATGTTTTTTTATTTAAAAAAATTGAAATCCCTTAAATATTTGGTAGTTCTAACTTTACATCAATAGGATAGAAGTTGATAATCATACATTTGGTTTCTGAGGTTCGAAAATCTAATATACTACTACTCATTACCATACACTTGTGGCTAGTCACTATCCATTTTTTAATTCAATTTATAACACTTGGTAAAATGAATTTTATCTAAAAAGTGACAAACTTCAACTATTGTTAATAAAATGAATTTTATTCCAAAAGTGACAAACATCAAATACTATTAATAAAATGAATTCTACCCAAAAAATGACCAGAAGAAATTTGTTTAAGTAGTCTAAAGATTGAAATTCATTTTATTAAAGATTAACAAGTGAAATGTCGTAGGTTTGAACATATGTATTTGTATCTGATGTCTTTATACAACTATCAACTGAGTTGTCTTAACGGGACGACAAACTTTATATTTGAATCAATGTCATTTAGGATAATAAAACTACACCTAACCAACATACCATTTAGTCATAAATGTATTTTAATTGCTTATAGTTGAGATGTTTTTATAGATATACCATTTTTTTTCAATTGTAATGCCAAACTATGATTTTTTTAAATAACCTATTTTTTTTTCAAATAAACTATCTTTTCAAAAAATTACCAAAATAACTATGTTTCTGAAAAACACAATGCATATGCTCCATTTGAGAGGCTCACACGAACCACACAAAAACATCACCCATCATCATCTCACTACTTCATTCCAAACCAACACCATTATCATCCTACTTAAAAATTCACCATCCTTTCTTACAAGTCTTCAAAAACATTCATTCTCAACTTAAAATCTACTCTAATATGGTACAATAATGTTTTAACAATTAAATAATTATCTGTCCAAATATTAATTAAAAATGTTAACATAAATTGATATTTATTTTGTGATATTGATGGGATGTTGATAAAGTGTTTTAATGGTGTATGTAGTTTCTCATGGTGAGTTTACTCGACTATAAAGTTTATGAGTCATCTAAATAGTAACACTGAATATATCAGCAACAAAAAAAACTATGGTATAGTTGTAACATGTAAGCCTAAAATGCTATCAATGTTCACTTCATATTATGTTTGCCCTTTCCCCAACATATTTTACCATATGATGTTCACTTTCACAGCAAGAGCATGAAAAATATCACTATATGCTAAAACAATGAAATAAATGTGATTAATTTCAATCTAATTTGTTAAAAATTCAGCAATCTTCATTCCACGATTCATGAAAATATATTTTCACAAATCACAATATAAAGTAAAACAAAGTATAGTTAATAGTCGTTTTAATTAATTAGCATTCAAATTAAGTTAGATAGAAAGACAAACACATCTATAATAAGACAGATGCCGGCAAAATTCCTTGAGACATAGTCATACTGATATCTTCAATGTGATCAATCTTCTAGCAATCTCACATTTTAATAATTCAAAACCCATCTCTTTTATCCTCCTCAAACATTCTCAGAGACAGAAAAATCACTAACAGAGTGTGTCTCATCTCATCCCAATGGAGGCAAGGTATATCAGAGAGACGAAAGGGCCACTAACCCTACAAAAAAAGATGGCAGAGACACTCCGACGAGAAGAGCCACCGCCCGACTTAACCGACTTCATGAACGACATGTTTTTCGGGACAGCAGACACTCACCAGAAAACCTACGACCTTACTGGAGGAGTTGGTGTGAGTATGAATAATGAGGATGATGAGGATGATGGATTTGATGACAGTACTAGAAGTAACAGTGCGAGGTTGACGCAAGAATGGTTGCAAGAAGCAAGACGGGTTGTTGCTTCTTCTCCTTCACGGAGTGAATCTCCTGGACGCCTTTTGGGTTCGCCTCGGTTTGCGTCGCCTTCCAAATCATTGCTTCCGTCTTCTGATCGGACAGATGCTCTTTCCAGGACTAGGTCCGCCAGAAGGTAACATCTTTTATTACGTAAAGGAGAAAAAGAAAATTTAAATAGTAACATATAATATATATTTTTTTCAATGAAATTTGTGGTTTTATAATATATTTTGCATAATGTGAAGCAGATACAGAACAGTGGAAGGGATTAGTGATGAGATACTCTCCAAAACAGCAAAACACACCCGTAACAAATCCGACACATTTTCTTCTCAAACTATAACACACAGGGATGAATCCCCTGCGACGGCAGTACACAAATGGTTTTCCAACATCCTCAAACCCAACAACAACGACAATAACAATAGCAACAGTAATAATAACACGCCACCACCTTCTCCTGATTCTCTCCCTCCACGTCAGCCTCTTTCTCGAAAATCCCGCTTCAAAACCGAACCCTCCGCTGCACCTCACCCGCAGGGAATCCAGCCTCCTAATTATAATTCCAGAAGAACATTCAAGACTTCTGCGCCTTCGCCGGAGAATCCAATCCGGCGAACTACACCGACGTCCGATTCTCTACCACTCTCCCCACCGAGGAACCTTGTGGAGTCCGCTTACCGGAGAACGATATCCTCTTCAACTTGCTCGTCGGAGAAGATAGCTCCGGTGAAGCGTTTCGCGAAGGAAGAAGAAGAAGCGGCTGAAGATTATAGCCTCAACGGGTTTTTGAAAGAGCAGAGGAATTTGTTTCAGAGATTCTCTAAGGGAGAGCTTCGTGCAAATGTCAAAATCAAAATTGTGCTTTCTGGAGCTTCAAATAGTAAGTGAAATGGTGAAATTTATTTTGTTGGTTTGATTGTGAGAGTGTTGGAATAGGATGATTTTTGTGTTTGTGTGTTGTTTAGGTACGGCGTCGATGGTGGCGGCTATTTGCCATGCATGGCTATTGGGTTATAGACAGAGAGAGAATGATGACGGTGGAAAAGAACACATTGTGGTGGTGCCGGTGATGAATGTGAAGCGAGGTGCTATGTGTAACCTCAAGCAAGCTGCATGGCTCTTTCATCATGCTGCTCTTGATGCCACCTCTTTGCTTTTCATTGATGAGGTCACATTTCTTCTTTTTAGTTGATATTTGTTTTTATAGTCAAATGTTTATGTTTAGTATGTTAACGCATTGTTTGTTTGTTTGTTTTGCATAGTCAAAATTTGATTATGTAAAGTTGACTTTAGTTAAGAATGTGAAGTGGTTTGCGTTTTGATTTATTTAATCTCGATTTGAATAACAAATTTATGTGTCAAAATTATATTTGAAGTCAAACGCCACTTATCCTTATTTCTGGTTAGAATTAATTCTATAGACAAAATTTTAGGTCCATAATCACTTTTGAGTTTTTACTTGGTTTGCTGATATAATACTGAAGTTTGTTTACAGGTGGACATGGAAAGCCTTTTGGTGACCGGTAAACTGAGTGTCCTTGTGGTTGGACAAGATATCTTAAACGCAACTAACGAGGTTGGTTCGCATGAAAGTTAATTTACAAAACAAGTTTTGTGCCAAATCAATGTGCAACATGCATTAGAATTGATTTTAAATTTCTTATTTTGTTCTGCAGGTTGGATCTCAATGCACCGTTCTAACAGATAATTACTGTGAGGATGCATATGATCTGCTTCAAAACTCTGTGTTGAAGAAACTATTGGTAAATTCATTCTGAATCTCTGGTTAATTCCTAGATAAATACTTATGCTTATATATTATTTTCAGCTTGCTGGTATTCTGCTAGACACACAGAATCTAAAAGCTTCAACATCAGTATCAATGACAAGAGATGCTGAGGCGGTCCAGCTGTTATTGGTTGGCTCGGCTCCGAACTACAGATACGCTTTATTTGATCAGTGTAGGGTTTATGTTTCACCGCACATTTAAGTTGAGAATTTTGTGATAACCAAGTTTAATGTATATTAAGTTGTTTTTGATTCTTTGAAGTGATGCAAGACCAACAATCTTCTTCTTTTGTGGAATCTTTGAACCATAACTATTGGAAGCTCCCTGATGAAAGTAAGTATCTATGTCTATTAGCTGCAAGATCATATGTGAAATCCCAAACAATGTCAAATCCAGTCAAGCTTATTTTTTCTTGAGTATGCTGGGATTAAAGTCAGAGATTCATTCAATTGATGGATTTTATATGGAACGTTTTAAAGGATGGAAGTATTCTAATTAGTATTCTATAATCTCGTGCCAACTGCCAATTAGGTGAGAGAATCACTTGACTTATAAGCTTCGCCTTTTAGGTTAGACAACTCAATATGGAGCTCCCAAACAATGCACTTCACTCCTTATAGGTGATAAGGTGAACTTCTCCAATGTTGGACTCCTAAAAATGCACAATCGTTCGAGAGCCAATATAGTCGTCGGCTTTCATTCCACAATGCATCACTCATCTTTATCCAGTCAAACTTTCTCAATGAAATGTTAAATGCATAAGACCAAAGATAGAACCCAACCCAAAGTCCAAACTATTAAAGGGATCACCCCTTGGCTTGTCTCACAAAAGAGTTCTGCAGGGCGGTGTGCCTGTTTGTTTGTTTGAAAAGGTGGTTTAAGGATATGGTCAAGCAAGCCAGTTGGCTCAAAACTTATACGTTAAATGTTGTAGTGTGTCGCTTATGCACGCTTATGGCGGGTGTTGGGATCGACATGAATCCTTACCGCATCTGTTATCCCTAGAAAGGCTCGAGAGGCCTCAAGTAGTATGGAACTTCCATAGAAGATTAATTTGCCGTCATGATGTTCGGGTGACACTGACACTGAGAGACAAAAGCTAGGGGAGCCCATGGGATTAGAGACCCCATTAGTACTAGCCGTAAACGATGGATACTAAGCAGCTGTGCATATTGACCCGTGCAACGCTGTAGCTAACGTGTTTAAGTATCCCCTGGGGAGTACGTTCGTCCTGACCCAAGGTAAGTAGTTCGGCTAAACCGGAAGAAAGAAATGTGAGAGTTTAGCCTATTAATTCACTTGACTTTAGGGAAGCCGGTTAACTGCTTTACTTTGTGAGGGAAAAGCGGGCACATCTCATGCATGGCACAACAAGCATTGATGGCTTTTACTCCATGATACTTCATTCAACTTTGTCAGGTTAAAATCCTCCATTGATCTGAACATTTAGTAGGTGTTCTTTTCGGGAAATCGATTCTCTTAGGCCCTTTCTTTTCCTTTTCTAAGTCATTTTTATGTGAGCCTCCTAATAATGCAACACTTATTGAGAGCCGGGGTCCTTAGGATGTTTTCACCCCCCGACAAATATCTTAGGGACACTTCACTAAGTAAGTCTGGTAAGAAGCCCCCACTAATCAGAATCCTTTGTGAGTTGCCCTTTTTGAGAAGTCACTTCTCCCAATGAAAGTACTAAATGTTAGGAGCATAAACCAAAAAGGATAGCTCAACCCAAAAAAACTTAACTGTTAGATTGGAAAATCCCTTGACTTATTAGCTACCCTTTTCTTATAAGACTCTCCAATGTAAATCTCCTAAGAACCTCTTCTTTTCAATTGCCAAAAGATTAAATTGAACAGATCATATCATCATTACCATGACTCTTGAACTTTATTCTTGTAATGGAGCCACAAATGATATAAATGCGTTAACGACATAATAGAATAATTAGCCAATATTATTTAGATAGCAGTTATCTATAGTTTAGAACATTTTAATATGGTTATAATTACTTTCCTTTGTTATTCTTTGTAATAGGTGAGGAAAATAGTGAAGGAAACGCGGAGCATAAAGTTCGCGAGAGAAAGTCAAGCTCTACATCCGACCGCGAAACTATCATGCCAAGTTCAAAAACAAATTCCATAGACGCAAAAGGTATATTTTGAACTGAGGATTCGATAAACAAAAATCCATTTAAAATTATTCTTAGCAAGTCAAGTTTACCTTGTTGCAACTATAAATAAATGTGGTAACAACACTTCTCCTCGCTCGCAGTCAAACTTGCAACACCAGTTTTGCAATCTCCTAGCCCAGCAACATCGTCAAATGCAGAAAAGGAAGCCGCTCGTGGGAAAAACAAATTCTTCTTGGCAAGGTGGTTTGGATTTGGTTCAAGATGAACTATACACCATCCATGCAAATGGCAACTTAATTTTGCAGAATTCAAGTCAAAATAAAAAATAATAATTCAAATCAGAATCCCATATGGATCATACCAGGATTGTGTGTGATGTAGTTATTGATTTTGACCGTTCAATACTTATTGTATATGTAAAACTTACATCGCCATCGTCGCTTTTCGCGTTAATTATTAAATTGAATTATTATTATTAGACATTTGTGATGAAGAAGAATACATATGGTGGTCCTATCAATTTCACATGTGAATCTTTGAAGCTGTCTGGTTATTATTGTTTTTGACATTGGTAATACCATTCACAATAATACTACTAATCTATTGTCTACATTTCAGTGATACAAAATTCAGTTTGAAGTACTAACATTTATAGCTCAATTACCAAGATTAGATCAACAAAGAACATTTCCAATTTTTGCAAAATATAGGTGTAGATGTAGATATCTCAATATGGAGAATTATTGGGCATGTGATACAATCTATCTTGTTCTACAATTATGCTTATTTGCTTCAATACCAGCTGTAACTAACTCCCAAACTCATTTTGGTCCCACTAGCTTTTTTTCTTCATTTTCAATGCTTCCTCACGCACCATTCCATTATTTGGTGACAAAGAGTACTAGTACTTCATTTTCAATGACTATGACTATGACCCTTTTCATTCAACTTTCCAAGCATAAAGAAACAAAGAAAACTCTGATGAACCACTTACACTAAACCCTTCCACAGATTCAACACTTCTAGCTTGAATTGAGAGTGGAGAAGATGAACAAGATGAAATAGTAGATGATAAAATTGGCTTAAAAATAAACAAAGCATGTTTTAAACCAGGACTAAATAACCAATCATGAACATCCCAATAAACTTCGATTCGCATTTTACTAAGATGAACTGATTCATTACCTCTAAACTTCCACTGCAAATGCTTCACATGAATCACCAAATGTCCATCGATTTTTATCTCCATCTCTGGCTGCACCGATCCGACAACAACAGAATCTCCACTTCCACTTCCATTTCCTCTATTCTTGCATTCAATTGAAATCTCATGCCACTTACCCTTCTCATGAAACTTAGCTCTAGTTGAGAATCTCTTCTTTCCAAAAATATGTTCTTTTTTCGAAACCAATATAGGATCAATAAGAGCCGGTCTACACCCGGTTCTTCTATAAGCATCTTTTTTAAGATCACCAAGAAGAAGAACAACCTCTTCATCACAAACAACAGCTACATAGTATTCCGAAGTTGGTTCTGTTTCGCCGTTGAATTTAGCAGCTTTAAGGTCCCAGAAAATATCAACAGCTTTATTACCATCTACTACAAACCTTTTTGAACCTTGTTTTCTCCAAAAATACCATGGCTTTAGTTCAACCTTGCAGGAATATTGAGCTTCTCCTTCTGGACCTTCCACCGATATCGAAAGCCCGTGAAGTAACAGATTCTTGCACCATGTAATAGTTATCAAACGGCAGTGATCAGCCACCTTTGTTCTGTATACTGACATGTAAACACTCTGACCAGAACGCGTCACGCCTGCGCCATGATCATCGCCTAGCTTCTCCGCTGTGGAAAAGCAAGCAGGAACACCAATCGAGTCTTGCATCGTCGTGAAACTTTTATATATTGTAGAGAATCGCGGCGATCAGTGTTATTGATATCTTAGTCCTGAGATATCAAAAACCTTGACGTCGCGACTCAGGTAAGAAAAGAACCTAGAGAAGTGGAAAATGAGATTGGAGAATGGATTGGATGGGAATTTTAAAAGTACTTGTGAGTGAGAGGGTGAGAGATCTTAGTCACAAGGTGAATGAATGAATGATAGATGGTGCCAGAGGTGAATTTGGAAGCATTATTAATTGAAATTAAAAACAAGTATTTTCCAAACTGGCACATGAGTGAGTGAAAGAACAACTCTTTTTTATATTATTATGCATTATCTCTCATATTCAGTTGAGACCTTTATTTTTTATTGGAGGGTTAAAATTTACCTTTTTAAGTTGAAACTTTAATTTTAGAATCCAAGGTTGCTTTATTTATAGTACTAAATTCAAAAGTGGTTACTTCCAGGCATAGTTTATGCAGAAGTTATTTTTTTTCATCAGATTTGGTGTATAGATTTTCACAAACTTGGAAATCATTTTAGTATTCAGAATATCACATGATATGGTCAAAAATAACTGGTCAAAATTGTTATGGAAAAAAAGATCAATTATAGTTATGAGGGTTTGCTTTTCGATGCTAGTTGTCATCATATTTTCCTCCTTGTTTGAAGTATCTCCTTAATACCATTGCATTGCATGTGACTTTGAATTAAAGATAGCTTTTAAGTAGTTCTTGAGAGTTTTTAATTTTAAAAATTGTGTCCTAAACGAGTTTCATGGATGAAATTAATTGATTGTTGAAACAACTAGTCTTTTAACAATGATATCTTAAAGAAAAAATTATCATCAGCTCAAAACATTGAAGAATGAAAAATTACATGTGTGTGAAAATGAACTTGAATATCTGAAATGATATGTTTTATTCTTTATATATTAAGAATGGTTGGAATCATTCATGTTAGAATATTTTATTTCTAGCTTAACGAAAATCTATTTATTTGTCTGTCTTTCGACTCGATATTGACTCTTGAATCTTTTGTGACTATTGAACAACACATCACACTTCTTAAAGATTGAACTATCAAAATATTAAATTAGAGGGTGGCAAATGAGCATGTTTGTCCAGTTTAAATTCGTCCCGCAAAAACCAGCAAAAAAGATAGCACGAAACAAATATATTTGAGGGTTCTAACCTAAAATCTTGTTCCGTTTCATATAAAAGTGAGGGTGGGGCGGAACAGACCCACGTTTATTGAATCTTTTAAATCTAAAAATTACTACAAAATTGTAAGTAAAAATCTGTACCCGCAAAAATAAAAAATAAAATAAAAACGGAACAAACACATTAAAGAGTGCAGATCTAAAATTTTATCCCAAAAATATCCAAATAGATGGACTGTTTTATCATCCATAATTATATTGTATCCAGCACCGGATATATATTTGTTCAAAAACGTAGGAAGGTGTTATACAGGTTTTTTTTACGAAACCATCAAATTTGGAGGCTGATTTTGGGAAATTAGTGCAAAGAAGAGAAAGTTAAAGATGAAATAGGTAATCAAAATTTATATCATAATTGCATTCGATCTTTATGATGATACTCTCTCCGCTTTTTATTATAAGTCGTTTTTTACTTTTTCACACATATTAAAAAATATAAAATTATAATAATTATGGTATGTAAAAAATAAATTATGAAGGATTTTATAAAATTATCTTTCTTTAATGATATTGAAAAGAAAAAATAATAAATATTTAAAAATATAATAAAAAAATAATAAATAATAAATATTTAAAAATATAATAAAAAAATAACAATAGTGATTTATTGATATTGCAAAAACGATATGTGGATATAAAATATTAAAAAACGGAGATAGTTTTATGTAATCTAGTTACCTGAATTGTCCACATACTTTGTCTTATAAATGAAAAAGTGTCCACATACAATTGTGGATGACGTTCCAACTGTTTCACACCTAAGCCTCACACTCGATTCTCATTCAAAATCGAAAGAAAAAAAATTATGGTTTTGACAGAAAAATATAATATATTTTATGTTTTCTAACATTAAAAGTTTGAAAATGTTTTTATTTAACGATATCAAGGAGAAGAAATGAAAATGAAAAAGGAAAAGTAATAAAATACGAATCACGTGAAAGCTCAGAACGTGGTCTATGAATAGAGCTTAGAACAGCATATTTCATGTGAATAAAAACATGATATATTTTTGGGATGAAAGAAATGATGACAAATGTGTTTACCACAAACCGTTATATTAGATTTTGTCAAAAGAAAGGAAAAAGTTAGGAATATTAAGATTCCTGTTTGTCCTTATCTTTCTGGTGCTATGTTAGTATTAATAGTGCTTACCTATATTATTAAGGGTGATTTGCTAGTTTTACCTTATAGCATTAGTTACTTTTATCTTTTACGGTACAAAACAGATAAGAGAATTAACTCGTGATTTGTTTTTTTCCGCGTGAAACATATTGTTAGGATGGTTACTAAAGAACATTAAGTTGAATCTTGATAATGAATAATGAGTATGTAAAACAATTGATTGACAATCAATGAAGTGTGTAAAATGTGAGAAACAAGAAAAATAAATGGTAAGAATACAAGAAAATAGTTTATCTAATTCTAAGATTAACTCATACATATGGGGACTAAAGTTGATATAATGTTGATGATGAGAGCTAATGACATATCAGAACAGAGAGAATATGTAAGATTAGTATTCCAATGTCCAAATTAATTAGAGATGTGTAATTTTAGAGTAAGAGTGAGATGTAGTTGAAAATGCGCATTGTTGAATTTATATACAATGAGTGGTTGAAACTGCCTCAATCAATCTCGTGTGTGATTTAGAGGGCATCAGATCAGAACTAACGACACTGGATGCTTGGGTAAGTAAGATCAACTACTTGACTTTCTGACGAGGTTCCACATGATCATATGTTCTATTTGGTGGAGATCTAGATCAGACCTTTATAATTTGACATTTGATTAACTCAGAACAGTTGTCCCCCAAGTCCTTGTTGTTAATGAGTGAAGGAAGGATTGAGATCATCAAGTCACTCTCTTTTGTCGTCTTGTGTTTTTCGGGTAAGCGCTTGTCTAACAAAGGTGGAAGTGGAAAAGACGGGTGATTGGAAGCATGTGGTCTTAGAAACATGTACATTAAATGCATTTCTTATTAGTGAACTATTTCATAATATCTGCTGTACCCCAAAATTTTCCCTCACATCTTCAAGACAATATACCTCAAGAGGACTCCTAATAATCATAAGATTCTCAATTGCTCAAAGGGATTCAAGGTTTCATCAGACAAAGTCTCCTCCTAAGCAATGGGTCTTAAATTAGGGTTTTGAGTTTCCCAAGGTAAATTGGACTTCTAAAGCCTCAAGTGGACTTCATGGTGTCCCATATACTTCAAAGTATCCTCATGTCAAGTTTCAAGGCTTACCCTACAAGTTTGGTCAGTCAGATGCTCAGATGATCCAAAAATCAATTAACTTGGTCAAAAAGTCAACTGTGGTCAACATACAGTCAAACTTCAATATTTTTGGACAACATCAAGATTATAAGGTGAATTCATCATTTGATCAAGGGTTGATCATGATTCATCAAGAACCAGAAGTTACTAAATTATGGTTTTTGTAGGAAAAGTCAACTGTACTTTGACCAGCCATAACTTTCACATGCTTCATCTAAAATTCCCCATCCAAAGCTCATGTTGAAGGAAATTCAATTCCCTACAACTTTGTATCTCACAAGTCAAGGCCAAAAATGCTTCATTTGAGAGATATGAGCCGCGACATTACAGGTCCTTTTAAAAGTCAACTTTTTCAAAAACTCATAACTTGAAAATGGAAGGTCAAATGGACATGGGACCAAAAGGAGTAGTTAGAGGACACTAAGATTTCTAAAAAATTCAAGAACACATACATGGAATAAAAATTGAGAGAGTTATGCATTGTTGAAGTTGGGTGAATTTAAGGAGGTGTATAAAGCAAGTAAAGACCAAAACTCAAGTTTCTTCAAAATGGGCCCATATTTTTCTAACGCAAACTGAATCATAAGATAATCCATGACCCATAAGTCATAATATCTGATTTTTTATATTTATTTTATATTAGATTAGATTTAATTTATTTAAAATCAATTTTAATTAAAATAAATATTGAAAAATCAAATATTTAATCTTAGGATTATTTTAGGATCAGATTTTGGTGTTTATGATCATAATAAGGATCCCAATTTTGTGCAAACCAAAAGAGAATGTCTTAAAAACAAATTTTTACCAAAATAGAAAGGTGGAAACTTCATTCCCAAGCAACCTCAAAACCAACACCCAAGCTTAAAATTCTTAACCTAATTTGCTCTTCTATAAGTACACAATCATTCTACATGCACAAGGAACGAAAAACTGAGAAAAATAACCCTAGTCAAACTTCAAAAATTCAAAGGAAAAAGTCAAATTCGGTTTTCCAATTGCAGCCACTTTAAAGGAGTTTCAAAGGTTGCATCACATTCCTGAAGACATTTTAAACGTGTATCCATCAACATCATCATCATCAAACGCATTACCATTTACCCTAACCGAATTCATTTTAGCTTGTTTTATTTTGATTTTTCGATTTCGATTATATATGCATAATAAACATGATTTGATTGTGTATTGTTGTTTGCGTTGATGTTTAGAAGTTATCAGGATGGTTTGATTGAAGTTTCGATGCAGGTTTAGCAATTCACCATTGCTAGGGTTTACCAATTCGAATTTGGGAACTTAGGTTAAGGACAATTTCGAGCCAAATTGATAGTTCTAATGGACTCATGGGACGATTTTCAATTGATATGTACCTTTAAAATGTATTAATCATGCTTGTTATAAAGTTTTGAAAAATGCAGGTGCTATAGTGACGGAGAAAACCGTCATTATAGGTTGTAGCCACGAAACTGAAACCGTAGGTATAAACCTGGTTTACAACGAAGAAGACGAAGGCATCTGGCGCGCATTTTTGTTTTATAACATTTTCAAATTTTTCTTTATTTTATAATAATTTGTTTCTGATTATTAACATGCAGGCTTGCTAGCTCAGTTGGCTGGGACGCGCATTTGTGACCTCTAGGGGGCGGGTTCGAAACCCAGTAACCCTCCCCCTTATATTTTTTGACCATTTTCCATTCTTTGTTTTATTTATTTTTATATTTTCTTATTTATTTTCTTTTAATTAGTTAATTAGGATTAATTAGTCACTTTCTAATTAAACATTTTCTTAAACTAATCCTTAAACTTTAAAATCAATATTTATTATTTTTTTATACCAAACCTTTTTTTTTAATTAAATTAATAGTTTTTTCTTAATTAAGAAAATCATTAAAAAAAATTACAAAATTCAATTAAATCAATTCTTAATCAAATTTTAATTTTTTAATTAATTAAGTTATTTCATATTAAAATTAATCAACACAATTATTTAGGTTTTATTACTTTTAAAATTATTTTCTTAATCCTTTCATTATATTATTTTGCTATTTAATTTCTTAGAAAATTGTATAAGATAAGCGACTTATGTAATAGTGTAGATTTATTTTCTCGCCTTTTTTTTAATTATGTATTTGCTCCTAGATTGTAATAGCATAATTAGGGTTTAATTTTCCGTACTTTTACTTTCCGCACTCCCCTAAAATCAAATATGTACCTCCCCCATGATGTAATAGTCTAGGTTTACTTTCCGCTTTTAAATTCCGTAAATTATTAATTGCGTGGTTAGTAAACGTAGGGTGTGAAAAGAATGCATGTGAATAAAAATAAACTGAATTAGATAACCCTAATTTCTAAGACTAAAATAACTGTAATTAACACACTTCTCACACACTCACCCCTAGGGTTTCCCCTCTTGTTGCCTTACAAAAATGGTCAAGTCCCTCGAATATAGGGGTATCTTAGCAAGGTTGCCTACGAATAAAAATCATCAAGTCCCTACGATATAAAGATCATAGTCTCTCGTTGTCCCTTTGAGTTGCCTACAAATAAATGATCTCGTCCCTCGATGACCCTACGGAAAAATGACGATAGTCCCTTCGAATTGCTAAGATACCCTTATATGTTGACTTCTATGATCATACGATGATCTTATGCATGTCCCTTCAAATCCAAGGATAAGACTACCTACTAACTAATAGTAAGGACAATTCTATCCCTAAAGAAAGAAAAAAAAATAACATGAACGACATGAGTAGGTAGGAAGCCCTTAACTGCTTGCTCACCATTTCAAAAGCAAAATTACTCTTTACACCTCACATTTTCAAAAACTTTCCAAATAACACTTTGTATACATTTATACGAGAATCATTGCAAAGATGGAATTTTTCTAAATACACCACCACTATTTTTTCAAACAAAAGTAAAGTGAGCTAAGCAATTAAGAGCCCATGGATAACCATGGATATAAAAGGTGCTAACACCTTCCCTTTGTATAACCTACCCCCGAACTCAAATCTTTTTCAAAGGTTTTTCCTGTTCTTTTAGACCTTTCTTTATTGGATAAAATAAAAGTCGGTGGCGACTCTTGCTATCTGCAATATAGTTTTAGTAAACAAAAACGACCAAGTCAATTCTCCCACCTTGTTACAATGTCATTTCTACATGTGGCTTCAGGTCCCTAGAGAAGGGAATGACATTTCTATTTGTATACTCGAGTGTCATTATGATCTCGAGGTTGATCACCATTGTTGATTTCATCTTTTGAGCCTCCTCTATTTTGGATCGTGGATCGGTTCCTTTACGAATGAATTTTTCATCTTCTTTCCCAAACACTCTACTTATTACGGGTTCTCTTTTATTCTTCCTTGTGTTCAAGCGACACTTTGTTTTGTTCGTTTGTCTCATTGAAATTTTGTTCTTAAGTGGACATATTTTGGACCAAAATCTTAAGCCAATGTGTTTAACATCTTAAACCAAATTTGATAGATTATATATAAACAAGATAATAAAAGATAAAGTAAATAAATAACACATAATTGTTAATGTAGTTTGGTGCAACATCACCTACGTCTTGGGGGCTTCCAACCCAATAAAGAAAATCCACTATTTCAAATTAGTACAATTAATCTTATAGGAATAACAACCTCATGTTGTTCAATGCATCTTCCTTATCCTAATAACTTTCTATTTATGACTCCTCATAAATATGATAACCACTATCACTTTCTCTCAATCACTAATCCCAAGTGACCACTACAAAATCAGAATAATGAATGTTGAATTACAACAAAATCTCAAGGATGTTGAATATATTATAAATGTAACTAACTTTGGGTTTATATACATTAACCCAAATGAAACTCAAATGCAAATACAATCACTTAATTCTTATTCAAGATTAAAATTCAACAACACCAATTTCATCCCTCAAATTGATGAAGTGTTCGGTTTTTATTGCATTGGTGAGCACATTTGCAAGTTACTTCTGAGTGCTACAATGAACAACCTCAAGCACTCCATTCTGAACTTGATAGTGTAGAAAATGATATTTAGTATCAATGTGCTTGCTTCTTCCATGAAACATTAGATTCTTGGAAAGACTTATGGTTGACTTGTTGTATCATCAACCTGACTGGTTTGCTCACCTTAAACTCCAATTACTATAGCAAATTCATCAACCAAACAGGCTAACATGCTGACAAAGAACCAGTTATGTACTCTGCCTCGCAGGTTGAGTGTGCAACCACAGGTTGCTTCTTGGAGCACCATAAAATGGGAGCCCTTAGATACAAAACCATGTATCATGTATTTCTTATTCTATTTGTTCTATCCCTGCACTAGTCTGAGTCTGAATAGCATATTTGCTCTATCCCTGTACTAAGTGTTTGAAGGTTGTAGCATCTACATCTTCTCCATTAGCATCAAAATCAAGTTTATGGTTTGTCTCAACATGTGTGACTGTTGACTTACAATTCATCAGCTCAAATTTCTTCAAAAATTTAAGCTCATACTTTAGTTGGTGCACAACGATTCCCTTATCTGAATGTAGAACCTGTTGGAACAAAATTGGTTTGTCCCATATCCCATAATTTTTAATGATAACAAAGTATTTAATGAACAATAGGGTATACTGATGTTTTTTCAAGTGTGCAAAACCATATACTAAAATTTCATATAATATCCAAGTATTAGTTCTGACTCTGAAAATTTAAAGAGAAGCGTGAAGATCAAATTCTGATGGATCAAGAAGCTGCTGACTAGACTCTAAAGAAGTCATTTCTATAGAGGTTAAATTCTTGTGTGATAGAACCAAATGTCGAATACGATGTCAAGACATCTGATCTGTTATAGAAAACATGGCAAGGTATAAACAACAACATTATTGTGTTATGATATACCAACTTCTAACTATCATACGAGATGTTAAGACATTTGGTTTGACATCTAGTAAGAACACTTCATAATATACAAAATAGAAAAGCATAAATAACACATCCAAATTGTTAACCCAGTTCGATGCAACCACATCTACTCTGGGGGCCACCAAGCCATGAAGGAAATCCAATATGTAGTATCAATTCAAAGATCATCAGCAAACCACTAAGTTTACAATCTTCTCACTTAATCACTACCAATGCAACTTATACTTAGGAACTCCTAAATATTAGAAACCTATCTCACTCCCCCTCAATCACATGAGTGATAACAATCTTAACAATTCATAATCAGAAGACACACGTCCATGATAATATCTTAACCTTGCTTCAAAGCTTCAGTCAAGTACACACTACCTCTTGCTTAATAGCTTTGAGGCTTACAAAGAAAAACAGTCCTAATAATTAAATTTTCTAGCATACGGCTGTAACGAGAACTCAACCATAATGATACAACTTTTACATCTTTGGTTGGTTACTAAACCTAGGTTACAAGGTATCTTTTTATAACCTAATCCCAACTGGATTTTGGGCCTTCAAAAACGCAGCATAGCAGTGTAGTGGTAAAAACATGAGTGTAAACTATTAATTAGTTTAACTCGAAGTAAACAGAGTCGCCACCGCGCTTTTATTTTATTCCAAGAGGAAAAGGAAAAAAGAGCTAATAAATCCTGATGAATCTAAAAGAAAAAAGCTAAAGAAAAACAACAGAGAAATAGGTAAGGGGATAGGTTGCAAAAATGAGAGTGGAGAGGCGAGAAAAGAATTATTTTTTAATATTTTTGTGTTTGGAGAGGTTTAACGCCTCATGCATACGTACCCACAAAGTGCAATGCGAGATCAAAACCCCGTAGTTTGTGGTACAAATAGTGAAAAGGGTGGGTTATGATTCATTTTATTAAGTGAAGAGAATTTGTCATCTTCAAGTGGATAGCCAAACAAATCTACCATGAGAATGAAGGCATGGACTCATACATCATTATGGGGAGGGCGCCAACTCGGATAAAATCGACGAGTATGCCATTAAACCCCCACGGATGATAAGAGACTCAATTACATCAAACTACAATCATGGAGATTGAGAGACTTACACCCGACTAAAGAATAATGACTCATAATCGGCACTTTTCAAAGAAAACAAACAAAAGTGCACAAAGGCATAAGACAAATTGAATGAGTTTGATTCTTTTTATTTTTTGAATTAAAGTCAAAATGATTAAATTCATTGATTTTTAAATAGGAAAGAAAGAGGTAAAATTCACTTGACGAATATCAAGATTTTGTTTATTAAAGAGGTGACGATTTAGAAAGAATGAATCCTTTGAAAAAGAGAGATGATTTTGAAAATTAAAGAATGGGAGGAGATGAAGGGACTATCCTAAAAAAAAGAAAATAAGGAGATGAAAGAAGAAAGATTTAACCAACTTGATGATACTTTCCAATATGTGCATAAGAGTTTCATCCTTATAAGTTAGCAAATGGACAAATAAAGTCAAGCTTCGATCTTCATGAATATTAAAGCAAAGGAAAATGTATCCTAAATTCTAAGTCCAATACTTCCATTCCAATGCCAAGGATAGTAACCATTAGTCCATAATTAAGATCATAAGTTTTTTTAGAAGTTTAATCTTTTATTAATATTTTATGTCCAAATGGACAAATAGAAAATTACATCAACAAGATAATAGCAAAAAATTTAAACATGATAATGGATGAATAAAGCATAATGAAATAAAAGCAATAAAAAGTGCAAGAAATAAAAAAAACAATTAAAGTGCAAAAATATAAAATACTAGTATAGTAGTAATATAATAATATTTACATAATAATAAGTATATGGTGAACTTAATCAACCATAAACAAAAGTAACCAAAATTGAAAAGCAATCGGATTCGCTTAGCATCTTACACTATAGTGATTAATCAAGGAAAACCGAATCGTGAAATTCTGGGATCAGATATGTGATGTCGAATCAGATGTTTAGACACTGAAATCCTAAACAAAAATTAATGAGCTAGTAAATGAAATAACACAGGAAATTGTTAACCCAGTTCAGTGTATCTCCACACTTACATCTGGGGGCTACCAAGCCAGGAAGGAAATCCAATATAAGTAATATTAATTATGGAGTTAAACCAATCAGTTTAATCATTCACTTAATATCTACCCAAGGCAATTTCTACCTAAGACTCAACTTAGATATGAGTACCTACTCACTCCCCCTCAATCACACAGTGATCTTTACAATGATTAATAAATTTGAAGTCACACTTCAGACACACCAGCTTGATCTTACTTAAAAGTTTCAATCAAGACACAATTCACTTTTTGCTTAAAAGCTCATAAAGTGACAAACAATTAAAACCTGCTTAAAATTAACTAGCTTCACTAACACCCTTGACAGTCTTCTTAAATTCACGTCTTTTTCTTGAGTATTTCAGTTTCTTAAATAGATGCTTGGTTTGTGGGCTTTTTGCGAATTATCCAGACTTTGATAAATCCCACAGTCATCTCCTTGAATTAAGGTGAGTTAGTTTGTTATCTCCTTGAATCAAGGTGAGTTAGTTATTCTTTACACTGAAACCAGATAACTAAGCTCCCTAAAGATGCGCCTTGGAGTGCTTATCCTTTTACAATTAATTCCAGATATTTTCTCCTGATTTTAATCACTTCTGTTACGCATCATTTAAGTCAGATAGCAGGTTTGCGATGTCACAACATCTGGTGTGACATCCTGATGTCCTGAACTAAGTTCATAATTTTTACTTTGTTTGTCAATGTCACAACATCTGGTGTGACATCCTGAACTAAGTTCATAACTTCTTGTTTGTCAAAAATTCTGCCAATTTCTAACATCTACAAACTCCCCCTTTGGCTAATTTTTGGCTAACACATTCTTCTGGTTTTGTCAGAGAGCAGCGGAGTTCCTGAGTTCCTTTCTGTTGGATCATGTGAGAGCTAATAATTTGCTCCCCCTCAAACATGTATGTATACTGCTATGACTTGTTCAACAGACTTTGATATACCATTGAAAATTCAGATTCAACTTAGTTCAGCAGTCAGAAATTAACATCATTGTTCAAGCATTGTTCAATACACTTCTCCCCCTTGTTAGACAGAAATTAGGGGCCAAACATTACAGAAACAGAAAAAAAAAACTTAGAAATACAAAGCAGAATAGACAATACATTTTTCACCACAAACAGCTTCACTCAGACTCAGTATACTCTGTATCCTCTGTATCCTCAGACTTAGCATCAGACCCATCAACATTCCCAACAACCTCTTCCAGCTCCAGTCTTTGAATTATGCTCTCAAGTTTCTTCTTCCTTTCATCCAGCTCTTTGCAGGTTGTTCTGAGCTCTGCAATTAAGGATGCCTTTGATATAGGAGTCTTGACAGCAGATGGCCCAGCAGATGTCCCACCTGGTACTTCAACATCTGCAGCATGATGACTCAGAAACAGTTTGTAATGAAAGGACAGTGAACTCTCCCTTTTACTGATAGAATCCTTGTCAGTAAGGATTCCTGGGTATTGGTTGAGAATCACTCCACAAAGCAGTGAAGGGAAGGCTATTGGAAGCTTGATGGCTGAGGTTCCTGCATGCTTGAGAGTCTGGTCAAAGATATATGCCCCATAATCCAACTTGGTTTGGGTGCCTACAACACAGATAAACCTTCCAAGCCCAGTAGCTATAGATGAGGTGTGGTTGGTTGGAACCCAGTTGACTGTTCCAATCCTGTACAGCATGGCATACTTCCTGGTTAACAAGCTGACAGATAGTTTGCCTTTGATTGGCCATGACTTGACCTGGTTGGCTGTGATTATTTTGCAGACTTGATTGTCAGTCTTGCCAAGCTCATTTGGCCCATCTGATTCTCTCCCCAGGTACTGATTTATCACCCTAGGAGAAAAATCTACACATCTTCCCCTTACATATACTTTCCTGAAATCCTCAGATTTCCCATCAGCACACCCTTCTTGTAGATTAACTATAAACTCTTTTACCAGCAGTTCATAACAAGGAGAAAACTTAGAAACAATCTTGAACAATCCAGCATTGGAGATTAAATCTATTACCTCAGTGCATTCCAGGGCATTGTTACCCAGCTCTCGTTCCAGAGCCACCCTTCTTTGATAGACATACTTCCACTTGCTTACACTGGAGACATGGTGGAAGGACACATTGTCCAGGGGTGCCTCAGGGACAGCAGTGGCAGTCCTAGGAGGTGCTGGCCTCTTTCTGGGTTGTGATGTTGGGACATCCTCCTCAACATCAGAGTCAGATGGAGTTATAGCCTTCCTCTTCTAGGTGCTGACCTTACTCCATTGCTTTGTAGGTCCAAAAGCAGTTTTGACCTTGTCCTTTTTGGGAGTTGACTGTCTCTTCTCAGGAGTTGCATGAGCAGCTGGCTTCTTATCCTTCCTAGCCCTAAGCCTCTTGGCTATGCTAGGATTAACAGATGTTATGATCTCTGTGTCAGAGTCATCATCCAGGTTTTCAACTGGTGGAGGTTGGGAAGCCTCATTTCCTGCAGCTTGATCATTAGAAGCTTGATCATCAGTAGCTTTATCATCAGTGGCTTTATCATCAGTAGCTTGATCATTATCATTTAGGGCTTTGTCCTGGCCCTCAGTTGTTTCAACATTTCTTGGGACATCATGTGGAGCAGGTATGTCCTCTTCAGCTTGGTTGCTTGGGTCTTCTTGTGGAGCAGGCATACTGTTCAGGGGAACTGACACCCCAGGCACAACCCTTTGTTCCGCTAGGATCCTGGTTACGAGCTGTTTGATTGATGCGTCCACGTATGCAGAGGCTTTGGGAGTACTGGAAGATGAAGGGGTTCCCTTACTTTTGCTGAAGACTGGCTCCTTGGGTCTTCTTGCATGGGGAGTCATAGGCTTTTGAGTAATGGGAATGCTTCCTATGATCACATTTATAGGTGTAGCATCCATTGGTACTACAGATATTGGAGTTGCGTTCACTACGTCTTCTTGAATGAGACCCTCATCAATGGAGTTAGGGTTCTGATGTTGAGACATTTTTTCGATTGTAGTGGAAATGTGTAAAGGTTTGATAGATTTGGATGAGTTTAGAAATTCAGCTGTAGCATGCAAAAAGTTCAGTGGTGCTAATGAGAATGTGAGGAGATGAAAGCACGTTTGTACATATATAGAATCCGTTGCTATTGAAATTTTTAAGATTGGAATACAAACAGTTATTGGCCAGACTGGTGCTGCCATCTGGTGATCATGCCATACGATGTCATGAGACATGCTGGCACTTCTCCATAATTGCTATATGTCACATATGCAGATTCCCAATTTACCCCTTAGGTTTTCAAATTGGGTAGCATCCAAAGCCTTAGTAAATATGTCAGCTAATTGCAGCTCTATGGCTACATGCTCTAATGTGATCACCTTCTCCTCCACAAGGTCTCTGATGAAGTGATGTCTGATATCTATGTGCTTAGTCCTGCTGTGTTGGATAGGATTTTTGGAGATATTAATAACACTTAAATTGTCACAGTACAATGTCATGACATCTTGTGGGACATTGTATTCTGTGAGCATTTGTTTCATCCATACCAGTTGTGAACAACTGCTACCAGCTGCAATATATTCAGCTTCAGCAGTGGATAAGGACACACAATTTTGTTTCTTACTGAACCAAGAAATTAAATTATTCCCTAGAAAGAAGCATCCTCCTGATGTACTCTTTCTATCATCAGCACTTCCAGCCCAATCAGCATCACAAAATCCAGTGAGGATTGGTTCACAACCATGAGAGTACATTATGCCATAGTCACAAGTACCATTTACATATTTCAAGATCCTCTTAATCTGGTTTAGATGGCTCACTTTTGGTTCAGCTTGATACCTTGCACACACACCTACTGCAAAATCTATATCTGGTCTGCTAGCTGTAAGATATAGTAGACTTCCAATTATGCTTCTGTACAAGCTTTGGTCCACACTCTCACCTTTGTCATCCTTTGTCATTTTTAAATGAGTGGGGACAGGTGTTCTCTTGTGACTTGCATTGTCCATCCCAAACTTCTTGACAGTGTTCTTTGCATACTTGCTTTGGGATATGAACATGGATTCCTCCATCTGTTTGATTTGTAGTCCAAGGAAGTAAGTTAGTTCTCCCACTAGGCTCATTCCAAACTCAGACTCCATTTGAGTCACAAAATGTTTAACCATCCTGTCTGACATCCCACCAAACACTATGTCATCCACATATATCTGAGCAATCATAACCTTTCCCTCTTCATCCTTTACAAATAGGGTTTTGTCTATTCCTCCTTTCTTGTATCCATGTTTAATGAGAAAGGTGGTCAGTCTTTCATACCATGCTCTGGGAGCTTGCTTTAGACCATACAGAGCCTTCCTCAGCTTATATACATGGTCTGGAAAGCTTGGATCAACAAATCCCTTTGGTTGCTCCACATATACTTCCTCATTAAGGTACCCATTTAGGAAGGCACTTTTAACATCCATCTGAAATAGTTTGAACTTTAGGATGCAAGCAATTCCTAGGAGTAGTCTGATGGATTCAAGTCTTGCTACTGGTGCAAAAGTTTCATCAAAATCTACCCCCTCAATTTGTGTATATCATTGAGCTACAAGCCTAGCCTTGTTTTTTGTAACTACTCCCTGCTCATTAGACTTGTTTTTGTACACCCACTTAGTACCAATCACATTAATGTCATCAGGCCTAGGAACAAGATCCCATACTTCATTCCTTGTAAACTGGCCTAATTCTTCCTGCATAGCAGAGATCCAGTACTCATCATTCAGAGCTTCCATGATGTTCTTAGGTTCTATCTTTGAAACAAAGCAGGAGCCTGAGATCATCTCTCTTGATCTAGTGATGACACCACTGTTGGGATCACCAATTATCAGTTCTTTAGGATGATCTTTATGGATTCTGATGGAGGGAGGTTTGTTGGATTGCTCTGACCTTGCCTCAGTTAAAGTGAAGTCAAGATTATCACTTTCTATTTCAATTTCAGTTTGATTGTCAGCAGATGTTCCAACATCATCAACAACATCTGTCTTTGCATAGGTATCATCAATAATCACATTTAATGACTCCATTATAACCTTGGTTCTGGAGTTAAATACTCTGTAAGCTCTGCTATTTATGGAGTATCCAAGAAATATCCCTTCATCACTCTTAGGGTCCATCTTCTTTCTTTGATCCCTATCAGCCAGAATGTAGCACTTACTTCCAAATACATGAAAGTACTTGACTGTAGGTTTTCTGCCCTTCCATACTTCATAGATGGTGGATAAAGTTCCCTTTCTTAGTGTGACTCTATTGTGGATGTAACATGCTGTGTTCATAGCTTCAGCCCAAAAATACAGGGGTAACTTCTTGGCATGAATCATGGCTCTAGCTGACTCCTGAATAGTTCTGTTTTTCCTTTTAACAATCCCATTCTGTTGAGGGGTGATGGGAGAAGAATACTCACGGTTGATCCCTTATGATGAACAGAAGTCTGAGAATTTTTTATTCTCAAACTCCTTTCCATGGTCACTTCTTATTCTGACCACACAGTTTGCCTTTTCTCTTTGGATCCTATGACAAAGATCTTTAAATACCTCAAACACATCTGACTTTTCTTTGATGAAGCTTATCCAGATATATCTTGAGAAATCATCAACAACCACATAGGCATATCTTTTTCCACCAAGACTCTCTACCTGCATTGGTCCCATAAGGTCCATGTGCAGTAATTCCAAGACTTTGGAGGTTGTCAGATGTTGAAGCTTTGGGTGTGACATCTTGGTTTGCTTACCTATTTGACAATCACCACATACTTTTCTTTCATCAATCTTAAGTCTTGGAATCCCTCTTACAGCCTCCATTGAGATAATCTTCTTTATTCCTCTAAGATGGAGATGACCCAGTCTTTGATGCCACAGCTTCACTTCTTCTTCTTTGGCTAAGGAACAAGTAGATGTGAGGCTGAAATCTTGGGGTTCCCACATATAGCAGTTATCTTTTGATATGGCTCCTCTCATGACCACTTTCTGCTCTTTATCAGAAACTATGCACTCAGCTTTGGTGAAGTTGACATTGTAACCTTGGTCACATAACTGACTTATGCTGATCAAGTTAGCAGTTAATCCTTTTACCAACAGCACACCATCTAGACTTGGTACACCTGAGCAGTTCAGGGTCCCAACTCCCTTGATTTCTCCCTTTGCTCTATCTCCAAAGGTTACATAGCTGGATGAGTGTGACTTTAAGTCTACCAGCAGATTCTTTAGTCCAGTCATGTGCCTTGAGAAGCCACTGTCAAAATACCAGTCTTCCTTAGCAGATACTCTGAGAGATGTATGTGCTATAGAGGCAACAACCTGCTTGGACCATTTGTGCCTGTTGTGAGGTTTCCTTTGATGCAACTGCCCTGGGTAGTGTCCATCTCTAGAGTTTCAAGGTTGCCTGGTGAACTTGTTCTTAGGCATGTACTGGTAGCTTTGATCAGTATAAAGACTAGCTTTAGGTATCCAAATTTTCTTGGTGACCTCTATCTTCTGCTTAGGAAGGTGATGGGAACTCTGATTGGGGTATCCATGCAGTTTGTAGCAAAAAGGTTTGATGTGACCAAACCTTCCACAGTGATGACATCTCCATCTTTGATATTTCTTTTTCATCATGTTTTTGTCATGATGTTGAGACATCTGCTTGAACATCTTGTTTGACTTCATGGGATTTGGAGTTGTTTTGCTGGTGCTAGCCTTAGAGTTTTGAGCTTTATTAAATCTCAGCCCAGTCCTATCCCCTGAGTACTTGTTGTTGTTGAGAATGGCATCCAGTGTGTTTGAGCCACTGTTCAGCATTCTGACAGATTTGAACATATGCTCTATTTTGGAGTTAAGTAGGCTGACTTCATTTTTTAAAGTGTCAATGATCTCTAGATGACTTGCCTTTTCAGCCTTTAATTCCTCAATCTGCTTCTTCTGTTGTTTACTTTCCATACATACTTCAGTGCTCCTTTCACACAGCATCCTGTAAGATATTTCAAGCTCTTCAAATTTCAGATCCTCATCACTGGATCCCCCTTCAGTTTCACATACTCCAGCTAGAGCAGTGACGTGCTTTGCAGATTCTTCTTCTGACTCACTACCTGAGTCTTCATCTGACCAGGACACAGAGAGACCTTTCTTTTGTTTCTTTAGATAGGTTGGACATTCACTTCTAATGTGTCCATAACCTTCACACCCATGACATTGGATCCCTTTTCCTTGGTTATTCTTCTCATCATAATTTGACCTTCTATTAGAGTCATAAGGTCTTTTATTCTCAGAGGTTGGGTTTCTTCCACTTGGTCTGGGCCTGTTGTCCATTCTTTTGAGAATTTTGTTGAATTGTCTCCCAAGCATAGCAATTGAATCTGATAAGTTGTCCTCAGAGCCTGCTTCATGACTTTCTTCTTCCTTATCAGTATTTGAGACCAGGGCTATGCTTTTGTTTTTCTTCACAATAGTATCATTCATTCCCATCTCAAAGGTTTGAAGGGAACCAATGAGCTCCTCAACTTTCATTGTGCAGATGTCCTAAGCTTCTTCTATAGCAGTGACCTTCATATCAAACCTCTTTGGCAGTGATCTGAGAATCTTCCTTACCAACTTCTCATCACTCATCTTCTCTCCCAAGGCACCAGAAGTATTAGCAATTTCCAGGATGTTCATGTAAAACTCATGAATGGTCTCATCTTCCTTCATCCTCAAGTTCTCAAACTTGGTGGTGAGAAGTTGAAGTCTTGACATCTTCACCTTTGATGTTCCTTCATGAGTAGTTTTGAGGGTGTCCCAAACATCCTTGGCTAGCTCACAGTGATGCACAAGCCTAAATATGTTCCTGTCAATGCCATTGAACAAGGCATTTAAGGCTTTGGAATTTCCAAGTGCTGACTCTTCTTCCTCCTTGCTCCACTCTTCTTCAGGCTTCATCACTTTTGCCCTATCCTTATTGTCTTTGACAGGGTGCTCCCATCCTTTGTAACTGCTTTCCAAACCCTACTATCAAGAGATTTCAAGAATGCTACCATTCTTGGCTTCCAGTAATCATAGTTGGATCCATCCAAGATAGGCGGTCGATTCACAGATCCTACATCTCTGTCCATGTTCCCAAAATTCGCAGTCCCTAGATCTCACCCAGTTAAACAGGCAGGGTGCATGCTCTGATGCCAATTGAAATTCTGGGATTAGATATGTGATGTCGAATCAGATGTTTAGACACTAAAATCCTAAACAAAAATTAATGAGCTAGTAAATGAAATAACACAGGAAATTGTTAACCCAGTTCAGTGTATCTCCACACTTACATCTGGGGGCTACCAAGCCAGGAAGGAAATCCAATATAAGTAATATTAATTATGGAGTTAAACCAATCAGTTTAATCCTTCACTTAATATCTACCCAAGGAAATTTCTACCTAAGACTCAACTTAGATATGAGTACCTACTCACTCCCCCTCAATCACACAGTGATCTTTACAATGATTAATAAATTTGAAGTCACACTTCAGACACACCAGCTTGATCTTACTTAAAAGTTTCAATCAAGACACAATTCACTTTTTGCTTAAAATCTCATAAAGTGACAAACAATTAAAACCTGCTTAAAATTAACTAGCTTCACTAACACCCTTGACAGTCTTCTTAAATTCACGTCTTTTTCTTGAGTGTTTCAGTTTCTTAAATAGATGCTTGGTTTGTGGGCTTTTTGCGAATTATCCAGACTTTGATAAATCCCACAGTCATCTCCTTGAATTAAGGTGAGTTAGTTTGTTATCTCCTTGAATCAAGGTGAGTTAGTTATTCTTTACACTGGAACCAGATAACTAAGCTCCCTAAAGATGCGCCTTGGAGTGCTTATCCTTTTACAATTAATTCCAGATATTTTCTCCTGATTTTAATCACTTCTGTTACGCATCATTTAAGTCAGATAGCAGGTTTGCGATGTCACAACATCTGGTGTGACATCCTGATGTCCTGAACTAAGTTCATAATTTTTACTTTGTTTGTCAATGTCACAACATCTGGTGTGACATCCTGAACTAAGTTCATAACTTCTTGTTTGTCAAAAATTCTGCCAATTTCTAACATCTACAAATCGAATTCAATGAAATTTGAAAGGAGATTGAGAGACCCAAAGCACCTACGCATCAAACATTCATAAGTCTCGATTCTTAATGCAATATGATTAACCACTTTGGGATTACGCGATCAACAAGAGATCCGGTCCACGAAAGTGCAAGTACCCAATTAGATTTCGTTTCGAAGTCGGGACACATTTAGGTCTATGTTAAACAATCGACGAGTAATTTACGAGGTAATTACCCTACAAATGAGGTCGGCCATCACTAATTAAGGTGAAAAATATTTGTGCTAATACATGTTAGAGAAATGATATAATGGATCATTCTCCGAAAACATATCGCACGAAAAGAAAAAAAGTGGTAACGGTCTAATCTTAATCGAGATTTAACTTTGATTTATTAAATGCAACCTATCATGATCCCAAAGTATGGAGAATGATCCAAATGATCATTCATGCATAGATTTGAAATAATGAAGATTAAACATCTTCGAAAATCAATAATCATCGAATCGAAGATCTCATCGATCAAAAGAAAAGGAGATGAAAGAAAGTGCAGCAATTAAGGAGGCTTTCTAAGCTTAGAGAATGAAGGAGGGAAGGGTTGCTTTTATACTGAGATTTGCGATGCCGTTTTCGGAAATTTTTCTGCGTTTTGAGAATTCACGAATTCAGCGTTTTTGTTGCTGCAACTGGCTTTCGTTTTGAAGTTGTGTTTGGGCTTGGCTTCCACTGCGTTTTGTGTGTTTAATTTTTGCGTTTTGGAATTCACGTGCAAGGCTGCGTTTTGTATTTTCTCAGCGAGATGCTTGTGTTTTGTTTTCACTTATTTGCTGCGTTTCACTCTTAAATCACCTGCGTTTTGTTGCCTTGTTCGTTCACGTGCGTTTTGGTGGTAGAAGTGTGAAGTTGCTGATGTGCTGCGTGCATGAGGCTTGCGGATGGCGTGACGTCGGCGTTTTAATTACTGCTGCTTGCGTTTTGAGACTGATGGCTTGTATAATATGAAGTAACGGTTGGGCTTGTGTTGGTGAGTGATGTGTGGTGTTGGGTGCTTGAAAGGCTTGGTAGAAGTCAGCGTGAACGGCTTGTTGAATGTAATCATATGCTGGCTAATATTCATGTGATGAATGGAAATGGACCAATGGGCCTTTTTGTATTCTTAATTTTTTTTGTATAAAAAAAGAAAAAATGGAAAACAAATAATGGGCTTATAGTAGAATTTAAAAGTGGATAGAAAAAAAAGAAGAAAAAGAAATGGTTTATAAAAAAATGGAATTTGAATATTGGATAGTAAATGAGAAAAAATATTTGGTAAATGAAGGTTAACAATTAAATTGGATATAAAATCTGGATTTAGTGATAATTGGAAAATGGTTAACGAATTAAATTTGGAAAAGATGAACTGAATTTGGAATAATGGAAATGGTTATGAAAAATGTTTATTTGGATAATAATGGGATATATGGATAATTGGAAGGAAAAAAAATGGGAAAACAAAGATTATTGAATAAAATGGATATTGGAAATTAAAAAAAAATGGTTTAATCGAAAATGGATCATGGATGAAATCTGATCTTAAGCCCACAACAAATTCTTGACTTTTTTCACAAGCCACTTGATTAAATGAACACAGCCATCACGAAACCAATGAACAATTAGCAACTCAATCCACGACCATCGTCTGAAGATTCAAACCGAATTTCACACGTAACACTGCTCGATAAACTGATGAATCTTTGCACACGACAACTTGAACTTTGAATACGCACTGTCTGAGAAATAAAACACTGGCATAAATAACTTGAAGTTGAACAATCTTCTGATAGTTTGACCAAGATTAGGTCAAACGTCCATCTGAATCGAAACATAACTGAATAACCACATCTGAATTGAAAACATTATCAGCCTTTGAAAACCCTGCAACTCCTGAAAACACTATGAAGAAGAAGAAAAGCACTGCAACATATTTTTGGTATTTTGGTTAGAAGTTAGTAAATATAAATAAATAAAGCAAATAAAAGCATGGTGATCCCCTGTAAATCATAAACCCTAGATCTGAGAAAAACCGAGGAACCGGTGCGATCTTGTTTGTATGCAAGATGCAGATGAAATGCGAAGAAATCTTAGGGCAAAAATTAGGGTGTTACAAGCAGCTGCTACAATTATTTGTAATGTAATTTGATTTTGTTGCAAAGTGGATATACCTGAATTCAACTTGAATCTATTTAGGACGAATTTGAGTTTTATTTTTCCATTTTCGTTTGGATTTAGGGCAGAAAACGAGGAATGTTTGTGGGTTTAGATTTTGGGGAGGTAAAAACTGTCTCACCCGCTCTCGTTGTCATGTCTAATTCAAAATGTAATTTATAAATAAAAAATAAATGGAAAACACATATCGTATAATATAAATGTAGCTATATAAGCAATATGTACTTACTTGTAATTCTTGATTTATGATTCATGAGTAGGGAATGATAGGCATTTTGATAAAGTTTTGCTCCAGCATCTGCAAACCACGTGCTACCAAAATCTGCAACAATGTAAACTGTAAAGTAAAAGTGGGCCACTATCGTTATAGGCCACGCCAGATGGCTCCAATTTGTATGTCCAGCCTGGTTTGTTAAGGGCTCTGGCCAGTCTTCGACACACATGCTTGGCCACACACACTGTCTTCATTCTAGACACACACTGCGTGCTTCCTCTACCAAATTTTCTAATGTATAATATCCAATCAGTCTATCCTTTTATTTTCCTTAAGATTGAAATGATCAAATGCTATAAAGATCACACGAGTTTAGTGAGTAACCATACAGCGTAGTAATGTTTGTGTAACTTTAAAATAGTTATATATGTATGTATTTCGCTTAATTTTAAAAATTGCCTTAAAAAGATTATGGATTGACATAATTGTGAAAAATAAATCTTATAACAAAATTAGAATTTTAAGAAAAATATATACTTCCTCCCTTTTATACAAGAATGTTAATGGTTCATAAACTGCATTGAATCAAATTAAATTTATGATTTAATTTAAATTATAATAATTACTTCAATAAAAATTCAATCAATTGTTAAAATTAGGGATGTCAACGGGACGGGAAATGTGCGGGGATGCTTTCCCGTTCCATCTCCAAAATTTTCCCCGTCCCCAATCCCTGCTGTGGCGGAATTTTTTTCCCCATTTTCACCGTATCCACGGAGATCCACATACATCGAATCTTAAAAAAAAAATTCCGATCAAAATTATGACATTGAAATTTCATTATTTTTTCTTTATAAACACTTATATTTTGCACATTTATTATTTTAAAAATAAAAAACATATTACATTAATAACAATTTAGAATTGTCATGCATTTTTTTTTGGTCGTAAATCATAATAATTGATAATAGTAATAATTACTAAAATAAAAAATCCATAACTAAACAACAAATTCTCACACAAATATAAACTTCGGATAATAATCTTATAAATAAATTTGAAAAAAGAGATAGAGAGAGTGTAAATATCAGTACCACAATGATGAGGAGAGGAGGAATGAAGAAGACAAAGAGTTTTAAGAATAAAAAACTCTTCTAAAAAGAAGAAGAGACGTAAAAGACAGTTTCACATTTGGTCTGTCCATTTTTTTAGGATTAGTAAATAAAATATTCTCTCATGTCTCTTTATTTCTAATTAATATAATATATTTTTTTATAAAAAAATGTAAAATTACATAATTATATTTTATATAATATCATAAATATATATAAAGGATAATTAATAATTAGCTAGATTCGGAGAATTTGCGGAGTGGGGTATTTCCCCGATCCCCGCTCTGAAGTATAATCGGAAGAAATTTTACCTCTATCCCCCTTCCTACCGGGAAAAATTCCCCGACTTTAGAGCTTCAAACAGATAATTTCTACGGGGATCCCCATTAACACATGTAAATTGACATCCCTAGCTAAATTGAATTTAACTCAATTTAAAATTAATTCAGAACTAGTTTATATTTATAAACTAGTTTTTAATCGGTATGAAATTTTAAACCAATTATATATTTTGAACTCTTTTAAACTAAATTTTTTAACTTCATAAGAATATAAATTATTTTATATTAAAAAATATATTCCTCAAAGTATTTAATTTTTTTAGAAAAAAAATATTTTTTTCGAAAAAATTATTTTCAATTTTTATTTTCAGATTTTGTATTTCAAAAAATTGGATTTTTCGTATTTCCGAAAATACGAATTTTCATATTTCCGAAAAAATTCGATTTTTTGTATTTCTGAAAAAAAAACTCGATTATTTTTCCTTTTTCCCAAGAAACTCGAATTTTCTTATTTTTGAAAAAACTCGATTTTTTCGTATTTCTAAAAAAAAAAAACTCGATTTTTTGTATTTCCGAAAATACTCAATTTTTTTCGTTTTTCCCAAAAAAACTCGAATTTTTGTATTTTCAAAAAAACTCAATTTTTTCCTATTTCCGAAAAAATCTCGATTTTTTTGTATTTTCGAAAAAACTCGATTTTTTCGTATTTCTTAAAAAACTCGAATTTTTGTATTTTCGAAAAAACTCGATTTTTTTATATTTCTGGGTTCATATTTTCTATAAAAAAATTATTAATTTTCGAAAACAAAATATTTTCAATTTTTTTAACACTTAATTAATTTTTTATTCTCTTTATTAAAAATAATTAATTTATATAATTAAAGCTAAAAGAAAATTGATTCTGAATCGATTTTAAATTGAATTTGAATTGGTTTAGTTAAATGGATTAATTCATTAACTATTTAAATGATTCAATTTTTTTAATAGTGCAATGGAATTCAATTCAAATATACAATCAATTAATCATATTTTGAAACATAACTATTTTGAAACACCCCTACTTTTATATTGCAATTTTTTAATTTATTAAATAATTAAAGTATATTGTCTATATAGACCATATACACCAATAATTTAATGAATATAGAAAGATAAAAAAAAAAAGATTAATGATCAATAAAAATAAAGGATTAAGAATTGAAGTTTTTTAAAATTACTCTTGGAGTTAATATATATATATATATATATATATATATATATATATATATATATATATATATATATATATATATATATATATATATATATATATATATATATATATATATATATATATATATATAATGTTGTTTTGTTTATTAAATATATGTATACTAAAAAATTGTCCAATGCACTAATTATCAAACATGGTAAAGTACAAAAAATTGTCTTATATAGTTCCGTGTTGTCTAATATTGTTATGTCCAGTACTTTTATTTTGACAATCAAATTTACCATGTTCTATATTTGGCATTGACTTTTCAAATGGTCATTAGAAAACTCAATTTTGCTCTTAGATTGACTTCATAATCAAATCCTGAGTATAAATCAATATAGATTACAGATGTTGGTCTCTTTCTTATGGGGCACTGTGGCGTGGTTGTAGCCGACATCCTTTTGCTCTGTTGTTATGATGCAGATGAAAACACTAGGGATTAGCATGCACTAATCCTAGAATGATAACACAAGATTGCAAGCACCAAACCTGTAAAAAAAACTCTGGAATCCACCGGATAAAGAAAATACTAAATTTTATTAAATTGAAGATAATCCTAAGAGTGTTTAAATACATGAATAAAGAAACCATAATGGACTTTTAATACAAAACAAAAATAAAATAGAAAAAGAAACCTTAATGTGCTTTTACTGAGAAAAAAAAAGAAAAAAATTGAAATTTGCAGAAAATATTAAAATTCTAATTTTGGGTCTGAAACAAACTCGGATGCCTTAAAAAGCCTTCCTACATTAGTCTCATCCACCTCTGAAGAACCCAACAATGAGTTGTCTTTTTGATAAAGAGTCTCATCTACCTGATATTCATGAATGTCTGTAATATTGAAAGTGTTGGATATATTTATGGAATCCTAGAGAGCTACCACATAAGCATTATCATTGATCTTTCAGATCACTTTGAACGAATCATACTTTTGTGGTTGCAACTTACTGTATGTACCAACTAGAAACCTCTCCTTATGCAGAAATAGCATCACATTGAAAACTTTAACTTTCTTGTGTTTATCATATATAGGAGGCAAATCGTTAGGTAGTTCATTTGCGGTCAACTCCTTAAAATTCTCTAGGATCCCTAACACTTCTTCTGGAATTATTGTTTCCTGTTTTACATCACTCACTAACCCTTCAATCACCATTGGATAGAAAAATTCAATTTCTTTAATAGCCTCATCAAGCTTCTTTTCACTCTGCATCATCACAAAAAAAACTATACTTTTTTCCTCCCGGATTCTTATCAAAGTGCAAACTAGGAGCCATAGTAATTTTATGTGTGCCTCATGTAAACATTATCACGTTATTCCTTCATCGATAAGTGATATCATTATCAGACTGTTAAGGCCTACCAAGTAAAATTTGACAAACATCCATATCAAGAACATCATAAAGTACCTCTCCTTTGTAATATTTTCAGATAGAGATATGAACTTTACATGTTAGTGTTACTCGAACTTGGGAGCCCTTGCTTATCCAACCAAAAGTGTATGAATTCTCATGAGATTTTGTGGCAAACTTCAAATAATCTACCAATTTTGGTGACACCAGATTATGCATGTTTTCATTATTCATAATCAGATTACAGAACTTGTTATTGGTAGATCAATGTATTTTAAACAAATCCATGTGTTGCTTTTCATCTTTGGATGCTATTAAAATTCTATGCAACAAAAAAATTTACCCTTTCATTAGATTCTTCCTCTAAAAAACTCAACCCCTGCATATTCATTGTTCTCAATAGCATGGCATACTCTTTCCTCTTCCTCTTTTCTTTATTCCACAACAACAATGACTTTCCTTGTTGGATAAACATTTGATTTGTTACCTCTTCCATTACAACGATAACACGTGTCTCCAGTGGGTTTAGCTTGTGGATTATTCTTCCTCTGAACTGGTGATTTACCCTACTAGAAACTGCTAGAGCTGCATATCCCCTTATTCTCAAGGTTAGAATCCCCGGTTGATGTACTCTTTTTCTTGTTGTCTATTGATTCAAAGATATTATGGGGAGAATACCTAAAAGGTGAGAAATTTCAAAGGGATTTCTCGATCAATTCCACCCTTGAAGTTAGGTTGGATGCTTCATCTATGGTCCACATAGTCGGTAAACCCATTTTATCCAACAAGGATCATTTTAAGCCATTAATGTAATGAGGCATTTTTTACTCTCTAATTATCTCAATTAATTGTGCTAAAAAAGACGCAGGAACTCAATATACATCTTATAACGAATTTGTTAATAATCCTCCGGTAAAAATTGCTTCAGCATCAATTGGTTCATTCTTAGCCAAGTTTTGACCGGCCTTTCCTTTGGCTCTGCCTCTGAACAACTAGTTTAACCCACCAATCAATAACAATATCCTTCAGTATGATTGTCATCATCTTAACTTGTTGAAGAACCTATCAACGTCGTTCTTCCAATCTAGAAATTCTATCACTCCCATCATTCCATAAAATAATGGAGTATCATCCTTCACTCGATAATCGTGGTTATGTCGATGCCCATGATCAACTACCTCTTCCTCGTAGGGTTCTTCTTCTTCAGAACTTGAATTTTCGGCAATAATAACACGATGATTATTGACACCCTGCAAAACTCTAACATCTTATCCTCTCATGTATCTTTGTTGATTCCCATTATTTTTTGTGTTATTCACCTTATTTTTTAAAGTTGTCATATGTTCAGTCAAAGCAGTTAGAATCGCGGTAAAAGTTACAGTAATTCCCTCAAGATTTGTTATGGTTACTAGTTGATCTCCCATGTATAATCAAGTTACAAAAAGAAACTGGAAAAACTTGCTCTGATGTTGGAAACACTAGGGATTAGCTAGTGATAAACCTAGAATGATAACACAAGATTGCATGTGCAAAATCTGTCAGATAAACTTCAGAATCCACCAGATAAATAAAATACTAAATTTTATTAAATCAAAGATAATTCTGACAGCCACTCTCAAGAGTGTTTAAATACAGAAAAAAGAAAACCTACTGGACTTTTAATCCAAAACAGAAATAAAATAGAAAAAAGAAATTATAACATGCTTTTAATAAAAATGAAATAAAATAGAAATTAGAAGAAAATATTAAAATATTAATTTTGAGCCTGAAATAAATTCATATGGCTTAAAAAGCCTTCATATATCATGTTAGTGAGGCTGATAGTCTGAGCTCTAGCTTGGTTGTTAGCCAGATAGAACCTTGGTTCTCGTACGATTTTGGAGTTCTTTTATTCCTACTCGCTAATTGCTTTTTGTGTTTTTTTCTTCCTTTTGATTTGGTTTTAGTTTTTTTATAGCTCTTGTAAAAATGTATATCCTTTGAAAAAATGTAACATTGTTAATGGCGAATCCGACTATTTAATAGTTAATTAGAAAATCAAATAAATACATTAAAATAAAAATTGAGAAATTACCTATTTTAAGCCATACAATAGTCACCTTTCTCGTTACCCTAATTAGTATGTATTTATCCCTTTGATTAAAACATTCCACCAGCCCTTAATCACATGTTGAATTTGATGCTTATATAATCGAAGAAGATCACAAGGAAATAATGGAAAGAACTTATAAAAAAAGACAATCAAAGAGAAACAATCAATATAATATGATTCATCACATAAAGAAAATATATTGTGAGAGAATAATTAGATTGGTACTATCAAGGTAAGTGAGTCCTCCTTGTTTGATACCATGCTTATAATTGTTGTCTTTATGAGAGATCCGTGTTGTGTTGATTCATAATTAATTACTTTGCAAGACTTATATGGTCCTAGTTAAACGTTAAATTGTTACACCTTGTGTTTGAGTAACTCAGAGTTACCATTGTTATGATTTTTTCTTTAATCTGGAGTTAGGACATGATAGTTTTTATCATATACTCCTTGCGAGTGATCCTCTTTGTCTATTTGAATAAATGAAGCATTAATGTATGTATGCATATTGTGTTGTGTGGTGTTCATTGGGTTGAATATGGCAATTATGGAAGAGGATATACATACATATTGTGTTGTGTATGTATTCATTAGGTTGAAACTACCATGGTGCATATATTTTGTTTACTTTGTATTTAATTGTTTTGTACATATTTTATTGTTAGTAATTGTATGTGTTTCAATATATTAATATGCTCATTTTCATTTGTTCGTTACATTTTCATGGAAGTGATATATTTTCATGGAAGTGATATTAGGGGTGTAATCAGATCTGTTTGAATCAGTTTTTGATCTAAAAAAAGTTTGAACCGATGATATCTCCATCGGTTTGATTTGATTCGATTTTTAATATATTTTTTAAATGGAACCAAATTAAACTAACAGGTGTGCTTCGGTTGATCCATTTATAATGTTTTTTCCAAACATTATATTCATTAGTGTATTCTCCACTATTGGGTTTTTCAATTTATTTTATTCAATTATTTTTTAAAATAATTTATTTCATGTAATTTATTTAATGTTTTATTTTTTCAAACAAATTACAAGTTGTTTTTAATACATACAAAACAATAACATGATTTTCATTACATCATAATATAAAAGCTTGTGCTTGACATCAGAAGATTGGGAAGGGATTTGAAAGTTTAACAAATAAAACATAATAATAACAATACAAAATTTCAATACACATAAACTAACATGTTTCACTCTTCAAACACACATCAAAACTATTTTCTAACAAGACTAGAAGTAGTTTTGTAGAAGAAGAAGAAGAAACAAAAAAGGTTTAAAAAATATGAAAACTATAAAAACGAACTTGAACATGAAATAGGCGACCATAACATATCAGAACAACGGTGGAGAGATCAATAACGATGGCGGACGGCAAGAGAAAATTTTTGTGACTTAGGATTTCTACTTTCGATGTTTTGGAGTTTGGTTCTAGATGTCTGTTTTACTGAAATGAAAAACATGCATAATGGATGGACCGAAAAAATATTAGGCTTAATGATGGGTTAATGGTGGATGAAATAAAATATTTAGAGCGTAATTATATTTGTTGGTTCGATTCATCGGTTTGGAGGTTTCTAAAAATTAAAACTGAGAACCAAACTAAATCACATTGATTTTTATTGGTTTGGTTCGATTTTGGAACCGAACCATAAACAATCGATTTTTTTTTTCTATTTGATTTGGTTTTGATTATCAGATTAATTAGTTTTTTTCTGACCAAATTACATCCCTAAGTGATATGGTTGGGTTGATGGAATTGTATTAAATGTTAATAGAGTTTATTTTGTATTTAATTTTTCTTACATGTTTGGTTGTTAATAATATGTGTTCACATATATTGCTATGATCATTTTCTTATGCTCGATATGTTTTAGAGTTGAACTCTACACATTTTAGCATATGATTTCTTAATCCAAATTCATGTCACAATGAAGATGTTATGAGGAGAATTGACCTTCGCAATAGAAAGGATAATTTTCCATGGAACATTAATTATGGATATACTAGATTCACGTACATAGAGCTTATCATAGAGTTTATGGTGGTAGAAAAGAGGTTACTAAGGGAGAGTTCACTAAAAGTTCAATAAATATTGATATTCCACTATACCGAATTAAGGGAGCATTAACATTAAGTTTGAGAGGAAACAACGAGCTTTTGAAGCATAATTTTCAACATATGGTCTACCTTTCAGGAGTAGGAGATCGTTTGCAAGTTTTCTATGAAACGCTCGCATAAGTACTCTGTTTACTAAAAAATTCAATGCTCTCAACTAAATGGAAACTTCATGGGAGAAGGTGCTCTAGTCTCCAAAATTTTCTATGATTATTAGATTCTCATTATTTGAATCAACTTTTGGTTTTCTTTACCATGTACTAGAGATCATATATGTTCCATTGGATTGTTTTTTTAATTTCTCATGTTGGCGGGGACTTTGCTATGCCTTTACGGATCTTTGGCGTGTTATGGTTGAAACTAAGATTTTATTCAATCATGTGCTTTATTTGTCACTACTCCGAAGAAATCATATCAGTGTCCTCAAGAACCTATGAGCCGACAATATCGTCCCACAATTCTCAATTCTTATAAACATTCAATGCCAAAAAAAAAGACAATTTCACCACAAAGGAGGTTACATGCTTCAAGTGTCAAAATCCAGAACTTTATGTTAGGAATTGCAAAATGATAAAATCTAAAGTTGTAGTTCTAAAACGGCGCATCATACTACTTCAAAACATGTGTACTCTATGAATGGACAAGAAGCTTGATGTCCTAATACATTTTTGAAGGGAGAATGTCTCATTGCATGTAATACTTTACCCGTACATTTTTATACTAGTGAAACACACTCTTTATTCCTCATAGATTATGTAAATCATCTAAAATTACATGTTTTTCCATTGCCTTTTGATTTTATGGTAACAATTACTTCTGATAACACATTAACAACAATTATTGTATGTATGTCATGTTTTGTAATTATTGTTGATGATGTTTCTAGTAAATTTGCAATCCCCCTTAACACCTTGTTATCATCCTTGGATGGATTTATTGTCATATGATATCATTATATTATTAGATTTTGGGGTAAACTTTTGGAATTTTTACCCAATTACCATACTTTTACAACTTTATTACTTATATATCACACTTTCCCTCATAAATACCAATATACCACGTTTTGAAACAAATAAATTTTACATATTAGTATCCGGTAGAACAATTACCTACCACACAGGTCCACCATATTTTAGAAGCACCTGCATTTCATTGGGCGGGCCTTCTTTGGCTTGTTTTTTATTCATTTTTATTATTTTATTTTACTTCAATAATAATAATAATAATAATAATAATAGTTTTTTATTAAATTTTTAAATATTAAATTAATAAATAAATTATTTTTTAAATTATAATAAAATCGAGAAAAAATATATTAAATAAGGTTAATTTAAATATTAAATAAAAATTATTTTAAAAAATATTAATTATTTTAACATCTAATTATTATTTTTAAGTTTATTTTAGTTAAAAAAATAATTTATGACAAACAAAGTACAGGCCCACCACTACAATGGCCGGTTGATTTATATTTTTTTATTATTTAAGTACATATTTGGTACTGCAATTTGTGGGTGAGTTGATTTTCGATAATTAGTATTGGTTTCAACATTGAAAAAATTTCTTCAAGTGTGATTGGTAAGATGACACAATCCGCATTTTCCTTGTATTTTATCAACGATGTCCAATTCGATTTTATATGGATGACCTTTCTTCTTCCGATGTAATTTTGGATTATGGAAAGTTAGATCCCCTTCATAAATAAGGAAATATTCATCACTTGGTTGCACTAGAAAGCTTTTGTTGTAGACCCCAAAAATGTTTTTGACCTTGTATATGTTGGACAAATGTACGACAATGTTTTGGCGCACACTAGAACAGACAACAAACATATGAGCAAGGAACACAAAAAAGCTTGAAACATTCCACAATCGCACCAGCCAGTTCCCAGTTCGACCTTATAAAAGGCATCCCGCCGTTGTAGATCATTGTCTCTTGGACACTAAAAGTGTAGTTTTATCGATCAAATCTTGTTACCTAGTGTGTGTTGGAATTAATAGTTTCTTCTTTTATTACATTCATGCAATTTTCTATGAATATTTAGACTATAATTATTGCTCCTAGCCTATATTAAGTTGCCCTCACCAACGTTATGATGGGTATATTATGGGTGCCTGTAAAGACTACTTCATTGATTAGACGAGGTTTGTCATGCATGTGACCCTATCGCCTACCCTCGTCAAATGCCCTCATTCACTTGTCGACACGAATATTTTCGACCCACCTTAAAGCTAATGCATTTGCCGACAACCTTTAACACCTCAAGTCAACAATAATAGAACACACGACAACAATACCTACAATTTAACCCAACAACCTTCAACACCCAATAACAACCATCATACACCACACACTATAACCCATACTTATGCACATTGTCTACCCCTATAGAAAATAAAAATTTCCATACACCTCGACCACAACTCCATTTTTACCCACAACAATATTTTTCATGCGATAAAAGACTCCTTCTTCATGTGAAACCGATAGGTGCTTACAACGACCCGGTCATAATTGATGTTAATCTTTTAATGTAATATAATTATTATCTAATAAATAAATATTATTTTAGTTATTATTGTATTTAATATATTGCTTTAATTATTAATATATTATAAAAATATTTTTGTATTTTTTAATAAAGAGTTAAAATTTAATTTATATTTATTAAAAATGTTATAATTAGAAAATTATTTATAATTTAAAAAATTAAATAAATTCATTTTAAAGAGCTCTCCAATGCATTGGGCGGGTCCGATGTTTGAGCATGGTAACTTACTCGTGACAACTTAACCATTTTTATATGGTTTAAAAACCAAATCATTATCTTGAAAAACCAATTCATGTTTGTGAAATGGATTCAAATCGGTTTGGATTCAGTTTAAAACCGGTTTTGATTAAAACACAAATTTCAATCAAAGATCTCAACTACGACAATGACAATGCAGTTGAATGAGTTTTTACAGGCAAAATGAGTCAAATCGCCGCCGCAGTGGATGCGTAAATAATACTTGCGGTGAGTTCTTTGGAGACTGAGTTCAAGAGCCAGTATGCAACAACATTGTCACTACGTTGCCATAGTAGAAATTGAGGATCATCATCTGGAGGTTGCGGAATCGAGCCATCAATGAATCCAACCTTGTTCTTTGCACGAAGAGCGATGAGCATCGCACGCCGTCACGACGGATAATTTTCTCCCGTCAACAAATGCGAAACAAGAACAAGACCAAGATGATCTGAATGGTGAATGAATAATGGATTTTGTTGTTGATCTTCCATGATGATGAACGGAAAAAGAAGAAACTGAAGAAAAAAAACGGATGCAGAAACACAAATCTTGAGCTAAGATTTGTTGAAAAATTCTACTGATACCATATTGAGTCTTGGTGAATCAAGAGCAAGAAGAAGTTGCAACCATGGAAATGGTGCAGCTCCAAATGAAGAAGAATCTTAACAATTGAATTTGTAACTGAATTCAGTTACATTCTGTTTTCATTGAATCTCAAAGGAAGTACAATCAATACTCTATATACAATGTAAACAAGGGATTCTCTTATTTACACCCTCAATCTTTATCCCTTACACTAATTATCATCTTACCCTTAATAAATCAACCTCTATAGCATTGGACAAGCCTTCTTAAATTTTCAAGACACCCTCCAAAGTATTTGGCGGGTGCCTTATACCAAAATAAAAAACTAAAACACAGTAGTTTGGTATTTTGTGTGATAAAAAGTAGTATTTTGGTTTTAAAAAATGAAAAAAAAGATGGTATGTTTGTAAAGCATTCCAAACTTGTGATTTTTCTAGACCTCGAACTTTATAAAGTTTATAGGTTCTTAATTGCATATTAGGAACGACTTTTGACTATGACAGTTTTCTAATTTGTTTGGTGTAAATGTGTATTTTACGATATTTTTACATATATGTCACACTTATGAAATCAAAATATCATAATGTCATACTTTTGAAAAATAAATATTGAATTGTCATACTTTCTAAATCGGTTCGTTCAATTGAAGGACAAACCCCTATAATTTTTTTTACTTCAATGGTTCACCCATTCATTGGACAAACCTATGTGCCACCTTTTGTTTTCTTTTTTATTTATTTAATTGTTATATTTAATATTTTAATTAATATAATATAGTGAAAATGATTATTTAATATTTAAAAATAATTATAATATTTTTACTAATATTTTTTATAAATAATTTGTATACTAATAATACAAAAAAATATAATAATACACAAATCTATTAATAATACAAATACAGTTAGAAAATAATAATACACTAACTTTATTGTGGGATTGATGATGGTTGATAATAAAATGAGTCAATATAGCACATGGTAGGCATTTTTATGCGGTGACCCTTGCCCTTAGTGATGATGGAGGAGTACCGTTGGATGATTAATATCATCTTGATTTGGTGGATCCTGACTTGATTGCCTTAGTTCGATGTACCTTTCCCCATACATTGATCTATGTTGTCAACATTGAAGTCTGAAAGTTTAATAAGATGTTTGTCAGTTAGATCAAAGTTGGGGACTCCTTGTGACGCAGGTGTGTATGATGAAGGCGGTTTCATAGATGGACGATGGACATCTTGAGAGTACGAGGATTGATCGAAGTTAGGTTGACTAAATGATGGATTGAATATTTGTTGGGATTGGTAGGAGACAAAGTCATGGTTAGATTGAGATGAGGATGGGTTGATGGTATATTGTTAAGACTTTGAGTATGAATACTCAAAGTTAGGTCGAGGAATTGAAGAGTATTATTGCAAGGGCTATAGTGTTTTCATCAATATTGTAGCAATGTAATATCATGTCTTTCTATAATTTCCGACAAAACCCGATCGAGGCCGATTAGATGGCAAAAAATGCTTACCACATGCTATATTCGCTTATGTTATTATCAATCACCATCACTCCCACAATAAAATCACAATAAAATTAGTATATTATTAATTTCAATTGTATTTGTATTATTAATAGGTTTATATATTATATATATTTTTCTTTATAAAAAATATTAGTAAAAATATTTTATTTTATTAAAATATTAATTAAATAATTTTATTTATTTTTTAACATTAAATAACCATTTTCACTATATTATATTAATTAATATATTAAATAAAACAATTAAATAAATAAAAACGAAAAAAAATAAAAAATAAGTGGCACATATGTTTATCCAATGAATGGACAAACCATTGCAAAAAAAATAATATTGTAGGAGTATGTCCTTTAATTGGACAAACCGTTTGGCAATTCATTTGGCAATTCATTTTTCAAAAGTGTAGCATATTGGTATTTTGATTTCATAAGTGTGTGACATATGGATAAAAAAAATCATATTTTTCTTCAGTTTTGGGTATAATAGTTTTTTTTCCTGAGTCCTTAGTGTTTGATATAGTTATGGACTGTAGATTGTTAGATTGTAGTAACTCTCGTGGCATAACTTGTACCCTATTCTTTAATATATCTTTGCTGTTTTTTAAAATAAAATAAATTAAAAATCAATTTTTTCTTGAAGGATAGGAACATAGAGTGTAATTTTTGGCTAATGTACATGTTAGCCAATAGACTAGTATAGAAAATACACTTAAGGTAAAAGAATTTAGACATATTTTTTGTTAATGTATCTCGACTACCACCTATAAGAAATATTGGATTTTCTATTACCTGCATTCAAGAATGGACATTATCTTAATCACATCGTGCCAGATGTTATCAGAATAATATAGCTTACGATTCAAATTATAGAAATTGATGTAAAGAAGTTCATTCAACCAAGTGTCTTACAATGGGGATTTCCTGAATTATTGTCCCAGATTTTGCTGCCCATTTTTGGCTTAGCTAGTGCTTGTTCTTGGCTTAATCCAGATTTCATTGCCCATTTATGGCTTGACTATTCTGGTGTCAGCTTAGGTGCTTTAATGATACATTTTGATGTTTTCTTGGTCCTGTTTGCCTTTTCTAATAAACAAACACATAGTTAAAAGGTTCATATTGCCGTTTTTTTTTCATGTTTTCCTGATAAATTAGAAAAAAAATTGCATCAATTGTTTGTAAAATTAATTAATAATGTCTACCTATTTTACATATTTTTTAGCACAATCTTCTTCGGTGCAACAAACTCTTAAAGAAGCTCATAATGTCCCGAGGAATAAGAGGTTAAGTAGGAGATGGTAGGTCACATGTGACACTAGAATGTTACTAGTATTTTAGTACTAGTGTTGATTAAATATGTGCTTCTAGAGATATATCTTCGAAATCATTGAACATATATGGAAATTCACTTGGTACATTAGACGAGTCTAGGGTGTCATAAGAAATTCTCTCATAGCTTTACAACTGCAGTATATCTAATCATACACCAAATTACTTTCCACCATTATTTTCCTTACATAACAAGCAACTAGTACAAGAGTACAAAAGTATTTGGTTGCTCATGCTACCCTACACTAGAGACTATCCAATCAACGTGAGCTGGATTTCAGAAACACCAAATGTGTTTACCAGGAGTCTCTCCAATACACAAGGGTCATAAATGCATGGACAAGCATGGCTGAGTTTTTATCTCAAAAGATGCAAGGTTCAATGAAGCAGAATTTCCCTGCTCCAGTCTACAAATTGAGCCTGTCACTAGTGTCCCAGCTCATGATCAACATAGGATTTCTCTATTTGTATCTTCATGTACTAATTTTTAACTACAATTGCTGGTTCCTACACAAAATGGTTCTTCCTATGAGTTATTACCCAAGTCTACTCAACATGAGCCTCTTCATTCTCAGCAGGCCCAGTCAGTGCCAAATTCCACTAATTAGGCATTACCAAGTGGCTCCAACCATGAAGCATCTTTATCCACTACTCATCATACTGAGCCAATTGAGCAATCTCATCCTAGACAAAAGCACTAAGAGACTAAAATGTGATGTGCAATCTCTCACTGTTACAATTCTCTCAATAAGCTGTAGTAAGTAAATTTAAGGCGAATTTCAAAGGAGTTAACCGAAAAATCACACTTTAATTAATAGAGATCTGAAATACATTTGGCCTCAACATAACTATTGCTTATACTACTTCATATCCTAAACCGAAGCACCGCATAAAACCCGGTGCCTCTTGGACCAGCATCATAATACATAGACTATCTGAATATGTAAGAAGCTGTTACTAATTCATGACTTACGCGACTGTAAATGAAATTCTATCATCATGTTTCCTCGAATATGGTTGATAATATCATGTTTTGAACAAAAGCTGCCTTAAGCCCTTGTTCTTGTTGATCCTGCTCAGCATCATCAGTCCAGCACCTGCAGAGACAAAACCAGTAGACCATCCATTCAGCAAAAGATTAGTTTCAATCTCTTTCTAAAACGTTTTCATTGGTGGTTCAGCACTTAACTGTATAATCTACATGAACCATACCTTTTTGCACTATGAATGTTTATATCCTTGTTTTCGAGGCTGGACTTTTCACCTGGATGGTTACTGATTGAATTAGGAACGGGCACGTTGCAGATGAACGGTGACAAAAGCGGATCAGCAACTGATTCATGTTTGTTTCCCCTGCCAGGTGGTTTCTTGCCAAACATTGCTGAATTACCGAACCAGGTGCTTGATTTCTCAGACTTCCATCCCCACTATAGATCAAAATAATCAACAAATGTGATTAACTCAAACTAGGGTTATGGCGTAACTAAACAGAGTCTTAAAAAAATGTTTGAAACAGTTAAACTCTTTATTATATCAATTTGAAAACTCAAACATTTGTTGGATTTTACGAAACATACCATTGGCGAGGTTGAATGTGTAAATTGTGCGATTGCATCATTTCCTAAATCTTGTTCACACACAGGACAAACCTGGTGTAGGAAATTAGAATCAGATATTATAATCATTGTTTACTTGCATAAAATGTATGAAAATTTCAATGACATAAAAAAAAAATGAGGAACCAGAAAGGCTATACCATATATTTAAGGGCAGAGCAATAGTCATGTTGGAAATCATTGGAGGGGAGAGGAATTTGAATTTGAAAATCACAAAAAGGACATCTGAGATGAGATTGGTAATCATCGTCATAGACATCTGTGTAATGGATAACTGGATAATCATCTGGAAATGGAAATAATGAGTGTTAGTAGCAAGGTTTTGAAAGAGAAGCAGAATAGTAATGAAAAGAAAAGAGAAGTAGTAACCAGAGTGAAGTGGAGGAGAAGAATGGAGAGTAGAGAAGTGGTTGACAGAGTGAATACTGGCCATGATGTCCAAATCCATGATACTGTATAATCGTCTTTGATTCTTGAGGCAGAGGAGAAGTGAAAGTGATGGTTTTGTTTGGTTGAGGATAGTGGCGGTGGTGATAATCAGAGAGAGAAGAGAAGAGGTGAGTTTGGTTTTCAATCAGTCAAGTCATCTGTTATCACTAATGGCTTTATTGTGTTGTGATGTTTTGCTGACTCGTCTTTTCTTTCTTACACCCGAAGCTTTTCCAACACACAAAAACATCACACCACGTTTTCTTCTTTCTCACTACTTTCCTTTAAATTTTTAAGGGAGAGAAAATGTGTTTATTATATATATAACTGAAGTGATCATGTAAATGTATTATTATTATTTTTTTTATTTTATAATTTATTTTATTTAGGTTTTGGGTTTTGTAAATGCTTTTATTTTATTTTTTATCCTCATTTTTCTGTTTTAATTTATTTTTATATTAAAATTGATATTTATAATATAAAAATATTTAGTTTTAGTTTCTTAATTATTAATGATTTGGAGACTTAATTAAATATTCTTGTAGGATAAGAATATTTAACTTGTGAATTTAGGAGAAAAAACTACTTAGTTATTGTTGAGAACATAAAGTAATGTCGTGGCAGTGCGCACCATTACTTACGTAGGGGCGAAGCATCACACATACACACCTATCCAAAGAGACTAAGCACCGAACCTAAGCTTGTCCCAACATGAAAAGTATCTATTTTTTTATTTATTTTTCACCGACTATAGTAGGAAATTGTACTATATATTTTTACTTTAATCTATATTCCTACAAAATATTTAAAATGTCAAATATAATTCTAAATATAATTTTGATATTATTTTATTACTATTAGAATCCGTGCGTAGAGAAAAGTATGACATATAAATTATAATATTTGATGCACGGCTAAGAGAAAAAATATGACATACAAATTATAATATTAGACATATTAATGCACAGATAAAAGAAAAAATATGATATATAAATTATAATATTAGACAAATATGACATATAAATTATAATATTAGACATATTGATAGTTGAATTATTTTGTTTGGATCTAACTGTTTATATCGCTATCATTTTTTTGAAAAATTTCAAATATATGTTAAACATTACAGTGAAAAGACTTTTTTATTTTAGACTTTTTATATTTTAGAACAATGTTATCAAATATCATAATTTAAATTTTTTCTTAATAGTAAAAAAATAGAATTTAATTGATTGTCTTTCGTGTCACATCATTAAAAATAATATATAGATTTATTTTTAATAAAATTTTATAGATTATGTCCCGTACTACTTTATGAATTATTTCAGTAACATTTTTAAAATAAAATATTATATAAAGATTATATCAAAAATGGAAATTACAATGAAATATTATTACAAAATATGAAATATATCAAATATTTTCTAATTTATATTAAATAAAAGTATGGATGTTTAAGTCTATCTAAAAAAATTTATATGATAAAATTTCAATTCAACCTATGACTAAATTAATCATTCCAATAAATATTATTGTAACTTGTGTCCACATGGAAAAATGAATTTTTACTTAAATAATATAATATAAATGTCAAAACGTATTGAAAATGCTAATCTTAATAAATTATATTTTACATAATTCAAAAAATAGATTAATTATTACTTTTAATAAAATAATAGATAAAATGAGTAAATTTGTAATAATAATAAAAAAAACTAAACATACAGGGCATGTTTGAATGACTTTTAATTTTTAGTTCTTAAAATCAATTTTGTAAATCCATTTTAAGAACTTGTTTTTAAAAAAAGAGAATGAGAAAAAATTGTTTGGTAATCAATTTCTTCAAAACTGTTTTAGGAGTAAGAATATGAGAAAATCTATTTGATTATTCAATTTTTAAAATATGTTTTAATAAATAATAATATGATAAAATCTTTTGATAATTTAATTTTTAAATTTTATTATATTAAATAATAAAAAATAAGAAATAATTTTGAGAATGTAGTTGCTAATAAATAATTATTTTAAAGAAAAATTTATATTTAATCAAAAGTGTTTATTATATTTAAATATTTTTAATAGTCTAACAGATTGACAATATAAAAATATTTATATTAAAGTTATTTATAAATTAAATTTATTATAAAATAATTAACATAATGAGTTAATTTGTAATATGTTATATAACAAAATGAAATTAAGAAAAATTCAAGTCTTATAAATAGTAGATAATTAACGCTAATCTTTAATGGGTTACGTGATGTATAATGTGGTACTTGTCTGTTTAGAATTCGAATGCTTGACTTTCTTCCCTATGACAATTACATTCTCACTGAATGTCTCATTTTATTGCATTGGATTTGTAAACTCAAATCATTGGATTCGGGTAAACATTGTTATAATTAGATATTATTAGTAAATGTTTTGAGTAATGTTAAATAATTTTTTGTTTATTTTTGTATCTAGGTTAACATGAAAGAAGAATTTCCATTGCCACCAGTGACAACAGATTGGAAGAACTTACGTTATCCAGCAGCAACATCGTGGATGTTAGGATTTGTAGGACGTCTCCTACATTGGCAACAGCTTACGCCTATATTACCAACACATTATGAATTTATAAACTATGTTATTCATTTTAATTCATGAATTATATTATATGTTTGTAACACTTTATGAATTATAATCTATGTAATTCAATTTTAATTTCAATTTTTAAGTCTAAAAATTATCAATAACATATAACATAAATAACATTCTACATATATGTTCTAAAGTTAATACATTAACATAAACATAACTATAAATCACTGAGAACGAGCAATACATAAAGCTTCAAACAGATCAGTAAATTGTGGGTCATCCTCTTCAGCCGCAGTCTGTTAAAGGTAACGATGAATCAATGTAGACACACGACCCCAGGCAGGATCAGATGGTCCCGCATCGTACTCAGGAACAAATGCAACTTTCGGCTCATCATGGCTATATGATACCAATCGAGGATGCGAAACACTATAATACCACTCGAGATATCCATCATCTGTCTCGAATGGGACAGTGGTCAGTGTTGTCGGACGAATCACCTGCCCAACACTCTGAATGTAACTGATCCACTCAACATCGATATCACCAGCCATCGTATAATCAATAGGTGCAGGTGGAATATATTGACGGTATCCAAACTGTCGAAGACGTTTGTCAGACATATATGGAAAAATAGTGTCACCCCACCTCAAACAACCCCTGTATAGAGAAATCTCATCAAATAGACGGTGAACTCTATGATCCTCGAATGGCCGCCATATGACTTCGGTATGTGTCAGCTCATCCAGAACAAGTCGCAACTCATCCACCTTTAACGCACCTTGTTTGTATGTCCATCTCATCACTCGTGGAAGACCACAATTATTAGCAGGTATCCAATTCTCTCCTTTTTTTTCAAGTGTTGAAAAATATTCATGAATCCAGCACTGTTAAAAAAAAATTATAACATAATATTTAAGTATAACATAATGAACATAATAAAATTTACATTAGACTTAAAAAAAATTATAACATAATAATTAAGTATAACATAATGAACATAATAAAATTAACATTAGACTTAAAATAAAAACATATACCTGTAAGAGAGTCGGGTAACCACCGAGCTGTTTACATCTGAACATGGATGCATCTCCAAGATACCTATACAATAGTGCCAGGTATCGTGCCTCAACAAGTGTAAAGGTCTTATCCGCAAAAATCGTGCAACCAACTAACATCATCAAATAACATCTGGTCGCATATGCCTACAATGAAGCAACTCGATGCTCTACGAATCAATCATATAACCACTTCAGCTTGTAGTACGAACCCCTGCACTCACGGACCTGGTATAGTGTCACTCTTTGTGACATTCCTAGGTAGTCAATGGCCCACTCAATAGTTAGGTCTTCACTGATGTGTTGAGGGCTCCAGAATACCCCCTGATGGGCAGGTGAAGCAAACATGCAACGTCATCCAGAGTAATCGTCATTTCACCAAACGACATGTGAAATGAAGATGTCTCTAGATGCCACCTCTCAACAAATGCGGAAACCAAGTTTGCATCTATCTTCTTCAAACTGGGTCTCTGTAGGGAAGCTAAACCGAACCTAGATATCAAAGCCTTCATCTCTAGTGGAAGTTGTTGTGGAACCATATGAGTCAGCTTCAATCCATGTCCTGCAACCTTCAACTCCTTCTTCGCACCTCTCTCTTGAAAACAAATAAAATTAAGCAAATTATACAATACAACAATGAAATTTATGTTTTTATTAAATACTAAATAATTATAATTTACTTACCTCACCAAACCATAAATGTCTAGCGACACGATGCTCGTACTTAACCAAAACACTGATATCGTACGGTCCTCCTGGATATCCAACTGGATTTGCTGCTGTTGTAGATGTACCGATATGTTCTTCTTCTGTCCTTCTAGACGTATCGCCCCGTCCCATAGATCGAACAGGTATCCTACCATTTCTGTCGAGTGTGCGTACCACTGCAAAAAAAAATTAATAAAACTTAAAATAATAAAAAGAATTTTGGGATAATACATATTTAAAATAATAATAAAAAATTAAAAAAATTAATAAAAAAAGTTAAAAACCGGAAGACTTGAATATAAGACATCCGGTACACATTTTTTGGGAGCCAAACCGGAACACTTAGTGGAAGACTTCCGGAAGGCATTACACAAAAGAGATAAAACCGGAAGACTTAATGAAAGTCTTCCGGTATGCAACGCAAACAATGTGTGAATCGGATGACTTATAAAAACTCTTCCGGTATATGAAAAACAAACCAGACGACTTACTTGTAGTCTTTCAGGAAGATTTTGGGAAGATTTTGTGAGATCTCTCTATGCGCAGCGCTGTGAAAAAGTAAAAAAAAAAAGAAACAAAATTTACACTATTAAGTATTTTTATGAGGGTATTTAGTCCAACCATATTTTTTGTAGGGGTATAAGTTAAATTGTAGGGGTATATGGTACAATCTTCCAATAGTAGATGCTAAATAAATAAACAGATTATATTAAAGGAACAATTTCTTAACCCATCACAACAAATTTAATTGTATATCTATATTAATTAATTAATGTCATATCATTTTATTGTATTTAATTATTTATTTAATATTTTAAATTTTGTAAATTTGTTTATATAATTTACTCTAATTTATCCTATGTATAATTTTCTCCAACTTTTTAAGATAGATAGATAAGAATTCACCAAATATTATCAGATAACAATCATTTTATCATATTTTGTAATTCCTAATATTCTCACACATCATCATGAAAAGTCACGATTGTTTCTAATGTTTGAAGATGCATTTTTAGATTATTTTTTTAAGCTACTCTCATATCAAATTGAAGAGATATTTTATTGTTAAAATTTAATCTAGAGATGTCATATACATAAAAAGCTAAGTTTGAAGATGTTGCATCTCCGTAAACACAATTTATTAAAAAATTAGTGAGTGATCCGGAGATGCATCTCTGTATATATAAAAGCTAAGTCTGAAGATGTATTTCTGTAAACATAATTTATTAAAAAATTAGTGGATGGTCCAGAGATGCATCTCTGAGCGCTTTTACTTCATATCGAACGCTTTTGGTTGATTTTGTGGAATTGGTAGATTTTTTTAACATGTTGTTTTATGTGTCTGTTTGCAACGCAAGTGCAATGGCTGAAAACAACCCTGACAGAACTAGGCTCAGACATGTATCCCAAAATGCGTCGGTACGATGTTAGAGGGTCGCACCTAGGACCACAAGATCGTGAGTCGATGATAACTCGTTTGATGGTTAGCAATGTCGAGGTTCCCAACCATCCAATTCTGCTTTTTGTAGTTGTCTCGCTTAGGCATCTACTTCACGAGGCCATGAATCCTCGGATGATGCAAGAGGCTCATTTGATACCTCTCTACTTCATCTTTATGCAAACCATGTTTCTAGGTGTCGCTGTGAGAATTAGGAGACCAAGACTCGCAAAATAAAATGTCACCACCGAACTTTGATTTATCCAATGGAAGGAGAAAAATTAGAATAATCCCATAAATATGCAATGTAAGATAATGCAATAAGAGATATAAGGTTCGAAGGTTGGTTATACCAAGGGAATGTACTAGCATCCTGAGTATTTATAGTATCCTATAGGAACCTCTTGTTATATTTGTGTTATTTGCTTAAGTTTATTTGCTATTGACTGAGAGAGTTGATTGCTTTTGGGTGATGAGATTGGGAAATGTTTTTTTGTTTGTTTTTGTAATGAAATGTAAAAAGCTAAAAGGTTGAAAATAAAAAGGGAGAAAAATAAAAAGGTAGCTCGCTAGGATCTCACAATCTTATGCCTACGTATCCTATATAGGAAATCCGAGCGATCGTGGTTCCACTAACTACGAGTGAAGGCAATATTTGTTGAATTTTAGGAGAAGAGAAAAATTGTCATATTAAGGGAGATATATCACTTATACCACCACAAACATAGATAAATAGGTTCTTTGCATAATAAGATAATGACTTCAACTTGGATGTAAAATCAACAAGTATGTCGCTTACATCACCTAAATGAAAAAGAGTTTCAAAAGTTTGATTTATGTTGTGGGAATATAAGAGACATATTTTCTATTAGAGATGACTCATGTCTCATCTCTGGGGGAAGATTTAAGTATGAAGACAAATATTGATAGGGTTTAACTGAAGTTAAAGTTTAGGGGGGTCCTAATATTTGAACTAAGTCTAAACAATGGATAATGTGAATGTAACAACTATAAGTATGCACATGACATGTGTAACACCCCAAACTTGCCCTCTTCTATTTTATCATCATGATCACATCATAATCATCATAATCATATCATATCATTGGCCTCTAGCATAGAAAAATGAAGCATATCATTCTCATGTTCTAGCATAGGGCATATGATCAATCAATTGGGGATTTAAAGATCTACAAGTCTAAACAAGAGGTCAAGTGACATTTCAATAGCTCCACAAGGTGTCCTCATGTCATACAAGGGCCCAAGATCATTTACAAAAGTCAAGAAGGATTGAAGATCTTCAGAGGATCAAAGAGGTCACAATCTCCTACACAAGTGAATCATGAATTAGGGTTTTTCTTTTGAGCAAGGATTCTTGCACCTTTGACCAATTGTTGTGGTCAAAGTTCTTTATATGGTATTTTAGGCCTATGGATGAGATTTGGTGAGAAAATTCATTGAAGAAGGCATTATATTCATCAATTACTTGCAAAGGAAGAAACTGGTCAAACCGAGCATTTGAAAAGTCAATTGTGGCCATTCAAAGGTTCCAATCCCATTTTTCAAGTCAAGGGATGTGTTTAAGGTCATAAAAGAGGTTTGGAAAGTTCAAAAATCAAGAACCAAGGGGTTTTGCAAAGGTTTCTATTTTTGGCATGTGGCATGTAATGAAACTCTCCAAATTTTGCAAGTTTTGCCCTAAAATTCAAAGCATTCTTTCATGACCAAAATGTCTCCAAATGAATTTTCCTTGAACATGAAAGTTGTAGAGTAAGCTCTCCCGTTTTTAAAAAAAAGTACAAGAACATGATCATAGCCTTCATGGTTTGAAAGTTATGGTCAATCGAAATTCACTTGGTTTTAGGGTTTTACTTAAAAACAACTTTCTACCAAAGTGCAAAGGGTCTCATATCTTGATTATAAGCTGTTCTATGAGAAAAATAAGGTTATACCATTACATTGCATTGCCTTAAGGTCATTTGGCTCAAGAGAAGCAATGGAATTCGTGCATGAGAAAGGGTGGAAAATATGAAAGGCCCAAATGGAAACTCACTCACAAGGCATGATACAAAGCAATCCAAGGGCTAAGATTGATTCAGTTAACATTTATGAGTGAAATTGAAGCTGAGCATGTGCATGAAAGGGGGATAGCACGCATAAATCATGCACTCACACAAGTTTTACCAATTTTGCAAATTCCCTCCTATCACTCATTCCTCACATGCATTCCCTCTCATTCTTGCATCAGTGATCATTGGCATCATATATAAGCAGCTAGGGTTTCCATTTGCTCATAATCATCACCATTCTCTCATTTGGAAGTTTTTGCATCTCTTGCATTTCTCTTCGAATCTCTCTCTACACTCACTCATTGCCAAAACCATTTGCATATTCTTCATCCTTGAGAGCTTAGGATCACAAATCCATACCTCATTCAAGCTGATTCTTGAAATTTCACCAAGTGCAAGAAGTGTGCAGCTGAAGTGGAAAAGCTAGATCTAGGCCAAATCCATCACTCTCTTGCATTTATTTTGCAAGAGGAAGTTTAAAGAGGAAGATTTGCATCTTCTGGAGGTTTCTTTCAAGCTAATTCGAGCACTGCAAGTTTCAGGTAGGTGCTCAAATCTTAGATCTGGATCTTGATTTTGTTGTGTGATAAATGATCTACTTGCTTTCCTGAGTTCAATGACGTGTTTGCTTTTGAAAATGAGTAAGAAATGAGGTTGTATGATTGATTTTCAGTTTGATCCATAAACATGTTCTTGTTCGATTTTCCTTATTGAGTAACCTAATGGAAGAACTAAGGTCATTTTTAGAATCAACATGCTTGATTTAGTTAATTTGGAGATTGTTTTGTATTTCTGTGGAGCTTTGTTCATACGGATGAGTTTTCTGGCGCCGGAGCTAGGGCTCCGGTCATCGGATTCTGGAAATGTAATTTGAATTTGAATTGGGGAAGACAGAGCCATGGCCACACGATTGATTGATCTGGACGGATTTGGTGATGACATCGCATTAAAAGGGGAGTGTCCCTGGCACCTGATCTCATTTTATGTTTATTTTTGAATAATGCATTTTGTGTGCCACCTTACTATAACTATCATGCACGCGCGTATCTGATTGTTTGTTTGTTTGACTTTGCCTGATTCATTGACTACATGGTGAGCGTTTGATTGATCCACTGGCTGTCTATTTTTCTCTATTTTCCTGAATATCCATAGTAATGTTGTGAACCTGCTTCGGGCCTTGAACGCTATTTTCACCCCCTTGCTTTATGAGCCCATTAGTTTTAACTGAAATCCTTACTATTTGCACCTCTTGGCCTTGTGGTTATTTTTTTTATTTTTCTTTTCATTTATTTGTTTGCTTTCTAATTTTTAAAAATACCTAGAAGCTCTTACAAATTCACCAAAAATTCATGGAAGTCAATTTTAATTTTCTTTAATTTTGTATTTTTTTATTTTCCATTTATTTTTATTTTTCGCATTGGATTTAATTGTTTGGTTTATTTTCTTTTCTTTATTTCTTTTAATTCACATGTTGCCTTGCTCATTTTCTATCTTGATCTTGGTTTGGAGTTTTGACATGATTCTTTTTGCATTTATGTAGTAATTAATTTAGTTTGCTATGGATTTTTTCCCTGATTTTTAGAAATTTTTATGAATACTTTTGATAGGTTGCTTTGTGTACAAGTTTCAAAATCCTAGTTCATGTTTAAGCAATTCTTTGACATACCTTGCTTCTGATTTTGAGCTTGTCATCTTGGTATGATGTTTGTATATGCGTAAGGATCATTTGTGTTTAGTTTCATATTTTGTGAATGTGATTTCCATTTGTTATGATTTTTCCTTGCCTTTTAGGGTCATGTAGGCACTTGTGCCAACATTTAGGAAGTGTTTGAGGTCCCTTTAACATGTAAATATGCCTCTGTTTTGATATGTGGATCACCATTTTATATGCTTTGATTTGCTTATTCTTTAGGATCTCACAAATGTATGTGTGTTCACATCACCTCCTTTGTCCATTTGCTTCTCATGGTTGGTAATGCTTGAACTTGTATGCTTCTTCTTGGGATATTTTGTGTGGTTTAGGCACATTATTAACATGATAGGGTTCTGGTCTTGAGTTGTTGGATGTTTTCTTAACTTGTATGACTTCTTTGTATCTCATTTGTGCTTTGTTTCTTTGTAAGAACTTGTGATGCTTTATATTGATTTGCTTGCTTTAACTTTTGTTTGATTTTGTTGGTGTGCCTTAGCATGATAAGTAGAATGCCTTGTTTCTGGTTGTAATGCTTTGAATTGATCTTTTGCTTTGCTTGCATCTTATTTGGTTTAAGTTTGTTTATTTTGTCATGTGAATATGTTCTAACCATTTCAGGGGCTCATGGTAAGTGAAGTGTGGATGATGTCCATATTTAAATTCCTCATCTCCTCTTTTATTATGTTGTTTCCTTTGTGATTTTGATGAGCCTTATGCCATCATGTGTTTTAATTCTTTATTTCCCCTTTAGAAACAACTTATCTCCTTTAGAGGAGTAAGTTGTATTCTAATTTCTTCTTCTCTTCTTCTCCTTTATCCTCTTCTTTTCTTCTTCTTATTAGGATAAGTTTCAGACCACACTAACCTTAGGTCCCCTTTTGCATGATAACTTTAGGATTAGATTTTCCCTTTAGTTTTTACCTTTGAGATCCTTTTGGTGCTCTCTCTTTCTCATCTTCATACAAAATTTAAAACATTAATAATAGTTGAGATGACTTCTCCCTTTGGTCACTCTCTCAAAGAAAAGCTAAAAAACACTTCTTCACTTTAATCCACCAAAACACTTAATAATACAAACAAGTTAGTGACTTTAAATCCTAATCTTAGGAAACAAGTTTGAGGATCTTCCTTATTCTTGATGGACTTGTTACTCATTCTATTTTGGGATGTGCTAATGAGGACATGTTCTTTAGAAAAGGCTTTACTTTCACTTCCTTGTGCCACACTCTAAAAAACTCATAAAAAACACTGGACAAACAATAAGTGTCTCTCCTTCGGGACTTCTCTTCTTATCACATTCACTCTTTACGTGCGAACTTGCTCCTACTTGTCATTTTGCAAGACGGTAATGCACTCGTCGTTCGAGCCTGCAACACCTGAGCATTGACATAGGCAGTTCAAGCCTTAAGACACAAGCAATCTTTTCACCCCTAGTTAGGGGAACTACGACGACTCTGATCCTCATTGACCAGATGGGGTACGTAGGCAGTGGGGTAGGGCCCGTTCGAGCACAATCCTTATTTCCATACATTTTTCCTCTTTGTTTTCTTTCTCATTTCCTTTTCCAGATCCAGTTCCTTTTATTTTGCAGCAGCTTTCATTTCTTCACCTTTTGAAACAGTTTCTTTGCAAGCGTGGATCTCGTCGGGTACGGAAGACGATATGGGGTGCTAATACCTTCCCAGGTCATAACCGACTCTCGAACTCAGTCTCTTTGGTTCGTAGGACTTATGTCCTTCCTTTCTTTTCTTCTGGTTTGTGCAACATTACCATTCTCTTTCCTTCGGGATAAAAATGTCTGGCTGGCGACTCTAACCTTTTCCGCGTCACTTTCGCATTTGTACCAGGATGAAAATCCAGGGAGCGACAACATGAAGTCAACAAAAATATCATTTCCCTTGGATTGAGCAGTAATTGAAGTGCTATAGCATAAGATTTATCAATGTTTAATGCAAAGAGGAAAATCTTATAACGATATGATTCTATCAAATTAAGGTTTATAGTGTGGTGTTCATAAACATTAATGTCAAAGGAAAATTAACAAAACATATTGTGTATGATTATGTATGTGTTTGATTGGTTGAGTTTTGGTTTTAATGGAAGTTAGAGAAGATGAATAGTTAGGGTTTGAGAGAAAATGTGAGAAATTGATAGATTAATCGGTTGGAAATCGTTATAGCCGAAGTATGATAGCTAGAATATGTTACTGATCATGTTTGTATGAGTTTAGAGTAGTTTTGGAGTGGTTAAGGTTGACTGTTCGTAGCTGGTATTTTGTTGAAATCGCAGTGGTCGCTCAGCGAGCTACCCCTCACTCGGTGAAACTTCCAGGGTTATTTTCGCTCAGCGAGCTGCTCGTCGCTCAGCGAGCCTGGGAGGATTTTTGGGTTTTTACGTTTTGTTTCGTAACTTGAGTTTCGGGTATCCGTTTTTAGTGATCCTTATATCGATTGGAAGCTAAAAACATGTAGAATCTAATGATGTTAAGAAGAGTAATTTTTAGCCGACTTTTCCGATAAAACGTAATTATGTTAATTATGGAATTGTGGGTTTGATTGTTACGTTGAGGCTGTTTGGCAAGTAGATACATTGCTTGAATTAAATGCGAATATATGCTAATTGTATGAGATGAATGCATAACTATATTGTGAATATGTATGCATTTTCAAGAATGTTGTGTGGCATTTTGAATGTAAGAATAATGCATGCATTCTTGTGCTGTGGGATTCTTTGTGAATCCGTTGTAGCATCGTGTGCTCATGTGGAGTGTGAGCAATGACTACAACAAGATCGTGTGCCCATGTGGGGTGTGAGCGATCAGATTGTGTGCCCATGTGGGGTGTGAGAAATCCAGAAACATCGTTTTCCCGTGTGGGGTGTGAGCGATGGGTGATTTATTCACATTGATTGTGTGCCCGTGTGGGGTGTGAGCAATCAGATTGTGTGCCCGTGTGGGGTGTGAGCAATCCATAAACATTGTTTTCCCATGTGGGGTGTAAGCAATAGGGAACATCGTGTGCCCGACGGGGAGTTACTTTAGGTAACAAGTGATGATTCCATTTGGTTCCTGAGAGAACCTGCTGAAATATTGAGTCGGTACCGCATTTGCATCTGCATAGAGTCATGTGTCGGTCTCTATGAGTTACATTTTATCATTTTAATTATGATATGCAGAAATAAACATGAATGTGTAAATGTTTATTTGGAGTATGATGAAGATGATAGTATGTGTGATGAAACATACTTGAGTGTATATATGCATGTTTGATATGTATATGTATGTGATTTATACATTTGTAATATATATGTGTGATTAAACATAGCTAGACGTATGTTTATGCGGAATGAATATAATTGAGGAATAAACATAAATGATGTAAGTTTATGTGAATTAGTGCATGATGAACATGCTTGATTTGTGTATGTACACGTTGCGATGTTTATAGGTGACGAGGAATGAAATGTGTGGTGAGAATATGTTTTATGTGCATTTTTATATGTTGAGATATATAATTATATGCAATGTTTTTATGATAATGTTTCTCAACCTTCTGCTGTTTTATGATGCTCTATGAGGCATTGCAGAGTAGGTTGCTAGATGATATTTTGTGAAGCTCGTCTTCATCTTTTTGGTCGGCCGGCTATGATATGTAGCACCGGGTAGCTAGGGTCGGCTTGATGCCTTTTGTGAATACATTTGTATATGTATTTTGATGTGAAATGTTTTAAGTAAACATGGAATTATTTTGATGATTCAAACTTGCAGATATATTTATGATAAGTATATAAGTTTGAAATCGTTGTGTTTTGTTTCCGTTGTATAACTAATTGATGAATACGGGTGTAAGGATGAAATCCTTGTGTATGTAAGTTACCCCGTTTATTGCATATCTTTATTGAGCAGGTGTTGTATGTTTTCAATTTCAAGTATAATGTGGCATTGCTCTTTTATACCGTTTTTCAAATATACTCTGATGGAATTTTGAATATGTGCCTAAGTGATTTTAAGTGATTATTTGGGGGTATAGAAAGGGGGTGTTACATTAAGTGGTATCAGAGTCAGTGTTCGAGTCAGTTGTGTCTGTCTTGATGTTGTTATGATTGAACTTTTGTTTAATCTTGTTGTCGTCTTTGGGAACAATCAGAATATGGCTGGTAGAAATGACAATGCTATGGTTGCTGCTTTGGAAGAAATAGCTAGGGCGGTTCAGGGAGCGCCGAATGTGAATGCGAATGATGAGTTCAGGAAGAATCAACCGCCAGTCTTCAAAGGAATATTTGATCCAGATGGTGCTCAGAATTGGTTGAAGGATATTGAAAGAATCTTCAGAGTCATGGATTGTGCTGAAGACAACAAGGTGAGGCTTGGTTCTCACATGCTGAAGGAAGAAGTCGATGATTGGTGGGTCGGTAGAAGTCAAACTCTTGAGGAGGAGGATGAAGAGATAACTTGGGAAGTTTTTCGTACTGAATTCTTAGGGAAGTACTACCTTGAAAGTGTGAAGGGAAAGAAGGAAATGGAATTCCTTGAGCTGAAGCAAGGTAGTATGTCAGTGGTTAACTATACTGCTAAATTTGTGGAATTGGTTTAGTTTCATCCTCATTATGTTGTTGTTACTGTTGAGTTTTCGAAGTGCATTAAGTATGAGAATGGTTTGCGTCATGATATTAAGCAAGCTGTGGGATATCAGAGGATCAGAAGATTTTCAGATTTGACTAAATGTTGTAGAATTATTTAGGAAGATAGCAGAGCTCGTTCTACACATTACAAGAGTGTGAATGAGAGGAAAGGGAAGCAACAAGTTAGAAGTGGACCTTATGTGACACCCGCTGATAAGGGCAAACATAAGTGAAACTTTGATAGGAGATCTGGTGGAGGGAGTTCTAGCCCCGTTAAGTGTTACAAGTGTAACGATCTAGGCCACAAGTCTTTTGAGTGTGGGAAGAATATCGTGAAATGTTCAAACTGTGGAGGTCTTGGACATGCTACTACCGAGTGTAGGAGGAATGTTGTAAAGTGCTTCAATTTTGGAGAAGTTGGTCACATTAGTACTAAATGTACTAAGCCGAAGCAAGCTCAGGCGTGCGGAAAGGTGTTTGCATTAGCAGGGAAGGATACTACTAGTGCAGACTGTTTGATTAAAGGTACATGCTTTATTAATAATATGCCTTTAGTTACTATTATTGATACGGGAGCGACTCATTTGTTTATTTCTCTTGAGTGTGCTAAGTGTTTGAATTTGTTTATGTCTTCTTGGGGTGGTGAGATGGTTATTGAGACTCCTGCTTCAGGGTCGGCAACTACTTCTTTGGTGTGTGTAAGTTGTTCTTTGACCATGTATGGTAAAGATTTTGTTATGGATTTAGTTTGTTTGCCGTTGGAAGGTTTGGACGTGATCTTGGGTATGAACTGGTTGCAATTTAATCGAGTTTATATAGATTGTTTTCATAAGTTAGTAAGGTTTCCTTCTTTGGATGATGATGAATAAGAGAGTTTCCTATCCACGAAAGAGTTGAAGAAATTTTTAGTGGACGAAGTTCAATTGTTTGGTTTGTTCGCATCGTGGTCAGTGGAAGGGGAAGTGGAGATAAGTAGTTTTCCAGTGGTGTGTGATTTTCTAGAAGTGTTTCCGGGCGATATAAAGGATGTACCTCCGGAAAGAGAAGTTGAGTTTTCTATTGATCTAGTTCCGGGTACTAGAACGATTTCGATGGCACCGTATCGTATGCCAGCTTCAGAGTTGGTAGAATTGAAAAAGCAGTTGAATGACTTATTGGATAAGAGGTTTGTTAGACCGAGTGTTTCTCCTTGGGGTGCACCGGCATTGTTAATAAAGAATAAGGACGGAAGCATGTGGTTATGTATTGATTATCGACAGTTGAATAAGGTGACAATTAAGAACAAGTATCCGCTTCCGAGGATTGATGATTTGATGGACCAATTGGTTGGTCCGTGTGTTTTTAGTAAGATTGATTTGAGATCGGGATATCACCAGATTTGTGTGAAAGAGGAGGATATTCAAAAGACAGATTTTAGGACACGGTATGGTCATTACGAGTATTCTGTGATGCCATTCAGAGTTTCTAATGCGCCAAGTGTGTTTATGGAATACATGATTCGTATTTTTCATGAACAGTTGGATCGTTTTGTGGTTGTATTCATCGACGACATTTTGATTTATTCTAAGTCTCAAGAAGAGCATGAAGAGCATTTAAGGATTGTGTTATAGATTTTGAAAGAGAAGCAATTGTATGCTAAGTTAACAAAGTGCGAGTTTTGGTTATCGAAGGTAAGTTTTCTTGGGCATGTTATTTTCGATGGTGGTATTAGTGTTGATTCATCCAAGATTGATGCGGTAATGCAATGGGAAGTTCCTAGATCAATTACGGAAATTCGAAGCTTTTTAGGTTTGGCGGGTTATTATCGGAGGTTTATTGAAGGATTTTCAAAGTTGGCACTTTCGTTAACGCAATTGACTTGTAAAGGAAAAGCTTTCATTTGGGATATTCATTGCGAATAGAGTTTTATGGAACTTAAGAGAAGGTTAACAACGGCTCCGATCTTGATTTTGCCGAATCCAACATAACCATTTGTGGTGTTTTGTGATGCTTCATTGTTTGGGTTAGGTGGTGTTTTGATGCAAGATGGAAAAGTTGTAGCATATGCTTCAAGACAATTGAGAGTGCATGAAAAGAATTATCCTACGCATGATTTGGAATTAGCGGTCGTGGTTTTTGCTCTAAAAATTTTGAGGCATTATCTTTATGGTGCAAGATTTGAAGTTTTTAGTGATCACAAAAGTTTGAAGTATTTATTTGATCAAAAGGAATTGAGCATGAGACAAATGAGATGGTTAGAACTTCTGAAGGATTGTGATTTTTGTTTGAATTACCATCCGGGTAAGGCGAATGTGGTGGCCGATGCCTTGAGTCGTAAGTTGTTACATATGTCCGTATTGATGATAAGAGAATGGGAACTTTTGGAAGATTTTAGAGATTTGAGTTTGGTTTGCGAGATGACGCCGTGAAGTGTGAGACTTGGTATGCTTCATGTTACTAATGATTTTCTTGCAACCGTTTGTGAAAATCAAAAGTTGGATTTGAAATTTGTCGATTTGATGATGAATGAGAATGATGATTTCAAGGTTGATAATTTTGGAGTTTTGAGATTCCGTGGTCGTATTTGTATTCCCGATGATGAGGAGTTGAAAAAGATGATATTGGAAGAGGGACACCGGAGTAATTTAAGTATTCATCCGGGAGCGAATAAGATGTATCAAGATTTGAAGAAGATCTTTTGGTGGTCCGGATTGAAGAGAGATGTAGCTCATTTTGTGTATGCGTGTTTGACTTGTCAGAAGTCTAAGGTGGAACATCAGAAGCCTAGTGGTTTGATGCAACCGTTGGATATTCTGGAATGTAAATGGGATAGTATATCAATGGATTTTGTTATGGGTTTTCCGAATACACAAAGAGGTCATAATGCTATTTGGGTGATTGTCAATAGGCTTACTAAATCTGCTCACTTTATTCCGATGGATATTAGTTATTCTTTGGAGAAGCTAGCCGAGATTTATGTTTCTGTGATTGTGAAGTTACATGGAGTTCCTAAGAGTATTGTATCGGATAGAGATCCTAGATTTACCTCGAGGTTTTGGGAAAATTTGTAAAAGGCTTTGGGTTCTAAGCTAAGATTGAGTTCGGCTTACCATCCGCAAACGGACGGTCAAACCGAGAGGACAATTCAATCGTTAGAGGATTTGTTGCGTGCTTGTGTGCTAGAACAAGGTGGCATTTGGGATAGTTATTTAGCGTTGGTTGAGTTCACATATAATAACAGTTTTCATTCGAGTATTGGTATGGCACCATTTGAGGCTTTATATGGTCGGAGATGTCGAACACCTTTGTGTTGGCATGAAACCGGAGAGAGAACGGTAGTTGGACCGAAGATGGTACAACAAACTACGGAAGAGGTGAAGTTTATTCGGGAGAAGATGAGAGCTTCTCAAAGTAGACAAAAGAGTTATCATGATAAGAGAAAGAAGGATCTTGAGTTCCAGGAAGGCGACCATGTATTTTTGAGAGTTACACCGGTTACGGGTGTGGGTCGTGCTTTGAAGTCGAAGAAGTTGACTTCTCGTTTTATTGGGCCGTATCAGATTACTGCACGAGTTGGTGTTGTGGCTTATCGTGTGGCGTTGCCTCCGAATCTTTCGAATTTGCATGATGTGTTCCATGTTTCGCAACTTCGGAAGTATGTTCCGGATCCGTCACATGTTATTCCTATGGATGAGGTTGAGGTAAGAGATAACCTTACGGTGGAAGCTTTGTCGGTTAGAATTTTGGACCGTGAAATTAAAAAGCTAAGAGGCAAGGATATTGTGCTTATGAATGTGGCGTGGGGAGGCGCTGCGGAAGGCAATATGACTTGGGAATTGGAAAGTGGGATGTGCGAGTCGTATCCGGAGTTGTTTGAATCAGGTAATATTTTCGAGGGCGAAAATATCTAAAGTGGGGGAGAGTTGTAACGCCCCGATTCGATTTTCCCAAATTTTGTGGAGTCTTTTATTTTATTTATATGATAATTGTTTTATTTGTGAAATTATCGTGGTGATATTTGATGTTGATGAATTAATGTGATGATATGTCATGTTGTGAGATTTTACCGTTTTATGAATTTCCGGGTAAAATTGGATAAGAGGATATTTTAGACTTTTGTTAATTAATGAGAAGTTAGAAATTAGTAGAATTGGTATTTTGTGAGAAAATGATATTTGGTTGGAGAGAGTAGAAAATAGAAAGAAAATATAAGAGAGTGAGAAAAAGTGAAATATAAATAGAAGTTATAAGTTGGTAAGAAGAGAAAGAAAAGATATAAAGAAAAAGAGAAGAAAGAAAAAGGAGAGAAGAGAAAAAGAAGAGAAAAGAGGGAAAGTTGGAAAAGCTTCAAGATTGCTCCAAGAAATCGAAGTAATCGGGTAAGGGTGATAAGCATTGTTATCTTAAAATTGTGTATGATTATGTATGTGTTTGATTTGTTGAGTTTTGGTTTTAATGGAAGTTAGAGAAGATGAATAGTTAGGGTTTGAGAGAAAATGTGAGAAATTGGTAGATTGATCGGTTTGAAATCGTTATAGCCAAAGTATGATAGCTAGAATATGTTATTGATCATGTTTGTATGAGTTTAGAGGAGTTTTGGAGTAGTTAAGGTTGACTGTTCGTAGCTGGTATTTTGCTGAAATCGCAGTGGTCGTTCAGCGAGCTACCCCTCGCTTAACGAAAGTTCCAGGGTGATTTTCGCTCAGCGAGCTGCTCGTCGCTTAGCGAGCCTGGGAGGATTTTTGGGTTTTTACGTTTTGTTTCGTAACTTGAGTTTCGGGTATCCGTTTTTAGTGATCCTTATATCGATTCGAAGCTAAAAACATGTAGAATCTAATGATGCTAAGAAGAGTAATTTTTAGCCGAATTTTACTCGACTTTTCCGATAAAACGTAATTATGTTAATAATGGAATTGTGGGTTTGATTGTTGTGTTGTGGCCGTTTGGCAAGTAGATACATTGCTTGAATTAAATGCGAATATATGCTAATTGTATGAGATGAATGCATAACTATATTGTGAATATGTATGCATTTTCAAGAATGTTGTGTGGCATTTTGAATGTAAGCATAATGTATGCATTCTTGTGATGTGGGATTCTTTGTGAATCCGTTGTAGCATCGTGTGCTCATGTGGAGTGTGAGCAATGAATACAACAAGATCGTGTGCCTATGTGGGGTGTGAGCGATCAGATTGTGTGCCCATGTGGGGTTTGAGCAATCCAGAAACATCGTGTTCCCGTGTGGGGTATGAGCGATGTGTGATTTACTCACATTGATTGTGTGCCCGTGTGGGGTGTGAGCAATCCATAAACATTGTGTGCCTATGTGGGGTATAAGCAATGGGGAACATCGTGTGCCCGACGGGGAGTTACTTTAGGTAACAAGCGATTATTCCATTTGGTTCCTGAGAGAACCTGCTGAAATGTTGAGTCGGTACCGCATTTGCATCTGCATAGAGTCGTGTGTCGGTCTCTATGAGTTGCATTTTTATCATTTTAATTATGATATGCAGAAATAAACATGAATGTGTAAATATTTATTTGGAGTATGATGGAGATGATAGTATGTGTGATGAAACATACTTGAGTGTATATATGCATGTTTGATATGTATATGTGTGATTAAACATAGCTAGACGTATGTTTATGTGGAATGAATAGAATTGAGGAATAAACATAAATGATGTAAGTTTATGTGAATTGGTGCATGATGAACATGCTTGATTTGTGTATGTACACGTTGCGATGTGTATAGGTGATGAGGAATGAAATGTGTGGTGAGAATATGTTTTATGTGCATTTTTATATGTTGAGATATATAATTATATGCAATGTTATTATGATAATGTTTCTCACTCTTCTGCTGTTTTATGATGCTCTATGAGGCATTGCAGAGTAGGTTGCTGGATGATATTTTGTGAAGCTCGTCTTCATCTTTTTGGTCGGTCGGCTCTGATATGTAGCACCGGGTAGCTAGGGTCGGCTTGATGCCTTTTGTGAATACATTTGTATATGTATTTTGATGTGAAATGTTTTATGTAAACATGGAATTATTTTGGTGATTCAAACTTGCAGATATATTTATGATAAGTATATAAGTTTGAAATCATTATGTTTTGTTTTCGCTGTATAATGAATTGATGAATACGGGTGTAAGGATGAAATCCTTGTGTATGTAAGTTACCCCGTTTGTTGCATATATTTATTGAGAAGTTGTTGTATGTTTTCAATTTCAAGTATAATGTGGCATTGCTCTTTTATACCGTTTTTCAAATATACTCTGATGGAATTTTGAATATGTGCCTAAGTGATTTTAAGTGATTATTTGGGGGTATAGAAAGGGGGTGTTACACCAGACCTTATGCACACACAACACTTAAAACACACACTATGTCAATCAAGGCGTAATGTCAATTCACGTATAATATAACAACTAATTAATAATATATCAAAATATGAATTTTGCGCCACCCTCCATGGTTGTCTTCCTCACGAGTTCATCATTATCTTCAATTTTTCCAAAATGCTAACTTCTTCATTTCTACATGAAATCACATGATGTAAACATCAAACTTGCGTGAAATTGAACAAGGAACTTGATGATATCATTTAATTGCATTTAGTTTCTACACATCTCACACAATCAATCAAACAACAGTAAGAACCCTTATTTTAAATTCAACATGAAATTCCAAATATCACTGATCAAGAGCAATTGACATAAGGGAATCATTTACTACATTATGTCAAGTAATTTAGCAACTTAAATGAACATAAATGATTCATGAATCATATAGTCTGAGAAAAGTCAACTTACCTTCAAAGTTTGAAATCGTGTTTTGATTTAGATGTGTTCCATATGCAATTTCTTGATGTTATTAGCTTCCTTGCACCTTTTTGAAGGTGTTGCAATGCTTAGATTGAATGGAAACCTTCTGAAACTTCCAACCCGAATCAAGTTGCAATGTGAAGAAAGTGAGAAATGTTTTATGGATTCTGGTGTTACAAAATGATTTGGATGGTTTGGATCATTTATATTAAGTGTATACAAGGTGTTTGTGTCGCTCCCGGGATTTTCATCCTAGTACAAACGCGAAAGTGGCGCGGGAAAGTTAGAGTCGCCAGCCAGACATTTTTATCCCGAAGGAATGGGAAAGGTAATGTTGCACAAACCTAAGGAAGAAGGAAAAGGACGAGGCCTTGCGAACCAAAGATCTGGATACGGGAGTCGATTACGAATTGAGAAGGTATTAGCACCCCAATCCGTCCGCCGTACCCGATGGGATCCACGCTTATAAGTCTGTTTTCAAAGGGTGAGAAATAATATGTTGTTTAAAGGAAAGAATGACTATCTGGAATGAAATGGAAACGAGAAAAGAAATGGAATTGAAGAATGGAAATAAAAGGGGAAAATGTAGGGAAAAGAAAGATTGTGCTCGAATGGGCCCTACCCCACTGCCTACGTACCTCATCGGGATAAATGAGGATCAGAGACGCCGTAGTTCTTCTAACTAAGGCTTACACTCGTTTGTGAATTTTAGGATGATATTGCCATAGTTCTAGCTCAGGTGTTACCGGCTCTGACTCGAGGGTGTTTACCGTATCGCTGTTTGAACTGTCGAGACAAGTCATGTTCGCCCGCAAAGAGTATGAAATGAGGAAAGAAGACGTGACTTCTTGGTTTGTTGTTTTTTAGAAGAAGTGTTTTGAGTTTGTGTCTATTGGATGTACAACACTAAAGACTATGACACAAGAGTGAATACTTTCCAAGATTGCCCCCAATGGAACGTTTGTAAAGCATCCTAGAAGAGTGAAGGAGACCTCCACTAGTCATTTCCCGTATAGCTTAAGGCTCGTGGCGCATTGTACACCTTTCCTTTATTAAGTGTTTTTGATTTTTCTTGTAAGATGAGAAGTGAGACTCAAGTTATAAAAGGAAAAATTATAAGGGAAACTAGATTTATCCTAAATCAGTTAGAATTTTGAAGATAACCTATGGTTAGTGAGGTTTGAAATTAAATCTACCTAAGAGATATTAAACTACAAATGCAAGTAAAGAAGTTAATAGTGAATAATATGGTCCTCCTAAGTCATGGTGGGTAAAAACGTGAATGAAATGTTAATGGGATGAAACAATGGATCGGGTGGGTCGGTTGCGTGGTGCTGAGACGCACGACTTATGGTGTGAAACATACAAGGCTTGGTTTTTGGTTGAATGGAGTGGAACGATGGTAATCGAGGGATCCTAAAGTCACATGCAATCTTTATTTATTTATTTGAAAATATACTCGACGTAGGATCGAGCCTTTTATTTATTTTTGAGATTTTGGTTTTCTATCGATTCGTTTTATCTTTTCTAACCTAGTTATAAAAACTATGCAAGCATACAAGTATTACGCTATTACATCACAAAGTACACAAAGTATAAAACATAATCGAGGCATAAAAGTATCCAAGTCCATACGAAAAATCCTCGGAAAATACCTTGCACCAAAAAAAGAGAATAGTTAGTGAATGACATGAATCATGAATATGCATAATATGATGGAAATGAATTAAAATGCCAAAAAATATCAAAAGTCATGGAAAAAAATGTGAAATTAAATTCTTAAGGTCTCTAACCTGATTATAACACTACGTTACAAAATCTCTTAAAAATTCTAAATCTAACTATGGTAAATGGCCACCTAAATCTAACTAAGGTTTAATCACAATTTTGTACGAATCGCACTACCACAAAAGTAGAAAAAATGCCCTAAAAAATACACAAAAAATATTCTAGGTACTTCTATTTGTCCTTTAATCATGGCAAAAAGAATGGGCAAAAAATGCTACAAGAAGTGGTGTAAATAAATTGCACAAATTTATGTGTCCAAGTGAAAATTCAATATAAGATCAATTAAATTAAAAATCGAAATTAAATTAAAAATTGCGAAAATTCAGAAAGTAAAAATTGAGAATGCTTCTAAATTGCCTTAATATTCTATCCTGATTTTTGTGGATTTTTATTATGCATTTTTATATTTTTTATGAATTAATTTGAAATGATATAAAATAGAAGATTTAAAAGAAACTAAGAAAATAAAAGGGGTGCATATGAAGTAATTTGTTAGTTGAAAAGGGGAATGGGCTTGTTTGGTGTGGTGCGAATAGCAAAAACTTAAGGCCCACTTACGCTGACCTCATGAAGGTGCACCTTATGGAACTTAGTCAACATCTATTGACCCCTGGGAAATTCAAACGGTGGATTTAATCACTTTCAATTATTCTTAATGCCCTTCTTAACTAGCCTTAATATTCTTCTTAATATTCCCACTTATATTAATTTCTCTTGATTCTTGTTATTACTCCTATTAAATCACAATTATTTAACAGCTAAAGTTATAAAAAAAGGAAAAAAAAACAAGAAAGATAAGAATAACATAAAAGGGACGAAATTCTTCTTGAAAAAAACCCTAGGCCCTTTTCCTGTTCTTGCTCACGGCGGCGCTCCCTTCCTTCTTCCTCTTCTCTCCGTCGCCGCCGCGGTAACCTCATGAAGAAGATAAAACTCTAAAATCCCCCCCAAATCAGAAACCTAAACCTTGCTTCTACCCCAATTCCGAAAACCTAACCCCCATAACCTCAAGCCTCACACTCATGGATAACCTAATCATCTCCTAAATCAGCGTAATCAACGTCTTGTAGAGACCATAATAACATGTAACACCTACCTTGAGAATTGGAGGAAAATCAGTATGGAGATGACGTTGAGAGATGAAAACGACGGTGAAGGCCTCGCCGACGAGACAAGAACGACAACGACGATGGTGAGTGCTTCGGATAGGTCCCAATGTCGTTATCCCTCTATTTCTTCGATCTTCAATCCCTTTCTCTTTCTTCTTCACTTTGTTTATTTCGGTTTTCATGTTGTTGCTGATGCTTGTACTTTCTCTATGAATTGTTGATACAGGAGACCGATATTGAAGGCTCAAGATGGTTGAAGCTCTTGGATTCGTAACGATGAAGGTGATGGAAATTTACGCCGAAGTTGTGTCTTCAGGTTGAAGATTGGTAACAGAAGATCGATGAAGAGTTGATGATGATTCAATCCTGAAGCAATGACGATGAGATTACACCTTAGGTACGATCTTCTTCCATCTCTTCCTCTCTGTGCTTCTTTTAACTTGTCTCTTCTTTCTCTCCTTGGCGTGAGTGGTGGTTTACAAAATTTCTGATAAGCCTTGAAATCGCAGGATGCAAAGGAAGATGGAGATTATTGAAATTGAAACCCCCTGTTTGATTTTGATGAGGATGGTGAAGAGAAGGACGAAAAGAAAACCAGCAGAAGGTAGGTTTTTGGATAAGAGAGGATGAGCGTTGGAGGAAATGGTTGAAGCTGGAAGAACAATGGAGAGTGAATGAATAAGAGTCTTGGTGGAAAAAGTGAAGAGTGATCAAGCCCCCTAGAAGAACAGATCGATGGCTCTTTTATAGAGGTGATCTTCCTCTTCAAATCAGTTGAGACCTTTTTTATCAATCAGTTAGGAATTATGTTATTTAGCTTTGTTAGAAAACAGTTAGGAGTTTGTTGAAGTTGTTATGAAATTGTTAGGAAATCTGAGAATTCTGTTATACGATTTTCTCTTAGGGATTTTTCGGATTTCTGTTAGAGTTAGCTAATGATTTGCAACTGTCCTTTTGTATTGAACTCCTTCTGAACTTCTTATTGCAGGTTTTATATTATGGATTCCCTTGCTTGAGTATTCCTCCTAATGCACGCGATAGTCCGTATCATATTCTTGGATAACAACAAGTTGCGGCGGAACTTGGAATGCAACGATGTGCAGCATCAGTCCAATGACTCAATGAGAGAATTGTTGTGATAGTTTGTTAGAAACTATACAATCTAGAGACCTGTTTGAGTGGATTGAACTTGAGCCACTGCAGTTCTGGTACTCATTACCAGTCACGGACCAGTATAACTATGCTGGAATACCAGCAAAATCCGGTGAAGCTATGAATGAAGAATCTCAAGTTGACATAATATCCAGTTGGAATATTGCTGAATTCTTGCCGAAAAAATCCAAGACCATGTCATAGCTTCTCAATTCATGTATATTCCTTGGAACTATGCGTGAAAACAATCGGCGATCAGGGCTGCCGCGCAGAACGGAGACTCGTGCACCTCATTAATCAAAGATCAGATTAGCTCTTATTTCACTGACAAACTTGCAGCCCTGGAATTTATTTTCTCCTTTTTTTTTCAATTTTGTAACTTCTCTATTTTGTTTTCATTTCCTGTTAGTTTTCCTTTGTTAATTCTGCTAAAATTTATAACAGAATTTTTGTTATTTGTTTGTATCTGCTATTCAAATCGATGATCATGTTTCTATTGACAGAGCTGTTCATGCTTTGAAGAACTGTAATGGTATTGTTGAGGAAGCTACTGAGGAAGAATCGATGGATGCTATGGCTCAGGCTGATTCAACTGGAATGTTTACTTGTCCCCACGCCGGTGTTGCTCTGACTGCTTTGTTTAAGCTCAGGAATAGTGGTGTTATTAAGCCTACTGATAGGACTGTTGTTGTAAGCACTGCACATGGGTTGAAGTTTACTCAGTCCAAAATTGATTATCATTCAAAGAATATCAAAGACTTGGCTTGCCAATTTGCCAATCCTCCAATGCAGGTCAAGGCTGATTTTGGATCTATTATGGATGTTTTGTCCAAATATCACTGCTGGTTTTGCTCCTTTGTTTTAACAGCCTGTTTACTTATTAGACATTGTATTGTCTTTTGTATTAGCCTTCCTTGTTTCTTGTTTCTGTAAAAAAACATTTGGTGTGCAATATTTCTGGTGTATATGAATCTGGATTTTCTATTGTTTTTTTCCCACCAATTTTATCATCCTTCCTTTTATTTATTATTTGGTTGTCATTCTGGAAGTTTATTCACCACACTTTGGTTGTGCACAAAAGACTTCCCAATCCCTTCTATTAAGAACGAATTCGAACTTTCCACAAAAAGTCATGAGAATTGCTGATTTTGTAAGGTTAAAGCATCATCCTTTATATTCAAAATAACAGCTGGGATGAGTATTCCAGGATCATCCATGAGATCCATTAAATAAATCCTTTTCATAATCTGATTTTATAATGCAGACAATCCACTAATGACCCAATTCTTAATATGTATAACCTTTTAACCCGCCTACAAATTAATATTGGCGTTAAATATATGAAAACAACCAATGGACATGTCACGGCTTGTTTCCATAAGCTCTCTTGAACAATTTCACAAGTGCTTATGAGTTATTTCAATATATGAACTTAAATAAGATAATCCAAATAAACCCTTAGTTTTGGGCAAATCAACTTGAATAGCATGTTCTTGTATTTGTGTATTGTGGCAATTCAAATTGATAGGGTATTGGAGTTCTTCAACATGAAGACCATACTTGCAACCAAGTGACTATCTAGCGATTCTCCCCTAAAATGTGTGAGGCCTTGAAACCAATCTATTAATAATTCAATTCTTTGAATTTCGAACACAGCATGATCTTGAAATCACATATCGATTTGGAACTTTATTATGAATTTGGAATAGTGCTGGTGCTTTGATTCAATAAACACATTAGAACTCAGTCGCTTGAATACTAATAACTCCAAAATTTCCTGTGAAACTCCTTGATCAAGCATCACACCTCAAGATCAGAAAATTTATGTGTTGAGATATGAACTTCAATATATTGCGCAAATCCCGAATTGACCATGATTTTCCCCTTTGTGATCTTCATCCACAAAATACTTGAATTTAATCAAATTTATCTTTAACATCCCATGACATCAATGACTTGAGAATGAAACATATTGCTTGAAGGATGGACTACTAGCACAACTAAATCACAATCGAAACCAACTTCTAATACCTCGCTCATGATCAAGCCAAATTTTCCATTCGAATCAGAACCAAACACCTATATATAAAGTGATATCACTTTCATGCCATATGCTTCGACTACGAACGTCATATGCCATTTTTCTATGCCAAGCATGGAAATGGTATGCTAGATGCTGTAAAAATGAGAGGGCAAATTTTGGGGTGTTACAGCTGCCCCTATTCAATCACTGTGGACATAAATGAATGATAGCGATTGCTTTCAGACATTTGAGGTATGCAGGGATTGAATACCAGGAACAACCAGAAAATTTGCACTCTGCGGCAGAGGAACAAGGGATAAACTCAACCGAACGATCTCTGCTTGGATATAATTATGACAGGGAGAATAGTAAACAGGGGATGCCTTTTGGGTGATGTCAGATGGCTACTGACTTGCCACACTGTGGGTGGACTTGTGATATGATGCCACCCTGAGGATGGACTTTCGCCAATCTGCGTTTGGACTTAAAAAAACTTTGCCACACTGCGGGTGGACTTTGGAAATTGCCACTCTGTGGGTGGAATTCTGCTCACTGTGGGAGACCTTTGCTCACTACGGGAGACTTTTGAATTTTGCCAGCCGAAGATGGACTTTGGCCAGTCTGCGGCTGGACTTTTGCTCACTGTGGGAGACTTTTGAAATTTGCCACACTGCGGGTGGACTTTTGAAACTTGCCACACTGCGGGTGGACTTTTGCTCACTACAGGAGACTTTTGCTCACTACGGGAGGCTTTTGCTCACTACGGGAGGCTTTTGCCCACTGCGGGGGACCTTTGAGATTTGCCACACTGTGGGTGGACTTTTGCTCACTACGGGAGACTTTTGCCCACTGTGGGGGACTTTTGAAATTTGCCACACTGCGGGTGGACTTTTGAAACTTGCCACACTGCGGGTGGACTTTTGCTCACTACAGGAGACTTTTGCTCACTACGGGAGGCTTTTGCTCACTACGGGAGGCTTTTTCCCACTGCGGGGGACCTTAGAGATTTGCCACACTGCGGGTGGACTTTTGAAGCTTGCCACCCGAAGATGGACTTTGTCCAGTCTGCGGCTGGACTTTGAAATCTGCCACCCGAAGATGGACTTTGGCCAGTCTGCGGCTGGACTTTGCATATGTTGAATTGCACGGCATGTTGCCCCATGACACTGGGGATATTATGTCTTGAGTATTGTTAATGAACTGGTTTGAATGTAAAAGAAATTCCTGACGCGGAAGTAATAAGTCCCTGCTAACTTTGTGGGGAAACACAATGATCGCGTATTCGATCCCAAGAAGTCATGTGGGGATAACATCTCTGTCGGAGAAGAGCGTGAATAATTCATTTGTCCCGAATTACCACTTTTGCCAAAAATAAATTGGACTTTAGATTTGAGGGCCGTGCCCGGGGAAACCTCGACTATTGGGGATTATCCACTCTTATGGATATGCTAGGGAGGAGAATGATTTATCTGAAATCTTCTAGGGGAATAGGAATTGCCTTGGATCTGTTGAGGAACCGAGATCAAGGAAAACAACTGAAGGAAAAACTTCTGACTTTAGTGAAGATAACTTCCATTTGCCTGTTGGGGAAGACAACACCGAGACACGTCCTACTGAGGAGGGAAGATTTCAGGTTGTCTCGTACTGGGGATCAGTTGCTTCCGTATGGATTTTACCTCAAGAGGATTTTACAAAAGACTTGGCGTCTTTAAACTCTTAGGTATCATAACGACTGCATGACTTCAGCGTAATAACCTTGCTGAGGAGGTAACCATTGCCAACGCGGATGAACTTGTATCTGTCAGAAGTGCTGAACGAGATAGTTGACTTGACAAGTAACCACGGTATTCTAAACTCCAGGTAAATGCTTCCGATCCTCTGTCTTCGGGAAAGAATGAACTTTCGTACTATTAGGGTGGCCTGCCCCAGTACAAGTATTTGAATAGATTTGCACCTGAGTGACTGATCTTCGATCTTGGAGAGATTTGAATCTCGAGGTGATTTCCCCAGTTTGACTGAGGTTTGAGGAGATTGCTCGAATTAATTGCCCCGGATTGGCTAGCTCTTACCATGACCGATTGGGGAAGTCCCTGCTCAATGAAGCTTTTTCGGAAAAGTGCACCTCGACGTGACAGTCTTTCAGAATTTTTGGACTTCTCAACTTGGCAAGCTTAAGCTTCTGGATTGAATTTCCGCATGTGAACCATTTATTATGCCAAACAAATGTATGCAAGCGAAAAAATGTTTATTCTTAGAATGAAAATTCTAATGCAACACACAAGTTAATCTTGAAGTTTTGAAAAAAGATCGCTAACCTTCGTGAGCGAATCACTGGTCAAGATACGATATTATTTTTGAATGAAAGTATGTACATGCAACACCAACAAATGTCTTTTAGCATAACTCATAGGAGTCAGGAACGCGGTCTCGTGGTAGTATGCTCTCAAATTAACCCTGTTTTAGTTAGGACTTTTGAGGGTTGTATCGTGGCCTGGTTCACGGTTACAGAAACAAAGGATATAGGCTCGAAATTTATTTGTGCCCACCCACTCTTCGTGATGTTCTCCATTCCTACATTCAACTAGTTTTCACAAACATTCACCTTTCATAAGGGTTTCGTGTTGATTGAGGAACCATTGCTGCTATCAGTTCAAGCACCAATCAGGTTATTGCTGAGAGTCAGTCACTCCTCTATCTTTCATGTCTGTGCCGCACGACTTTGTTCTCGTTTTGAGGATCTTTCTTGTGTAATCCTTTCCGTCTTTCGCCTTTGCGTTATTTTGCTTATCCCTAACTTTTGCCTGGACTGATTCTTGTGAATCTTTGATTGTGAAGTCCAGCGGGATGCCCTAACTTTTGCCTAAGTCGCTTGTTTTCAAGTTTCGACTTAGCGGGCTTTTTCTTTTCTTTTTATTCTCTTTTCTTTGAACGAGTCGTGTGACACTGTTTGTCTTGACTGCTTCGCGAGGATTGTGACTGCCTCATTCTTTGATCGACGAAGGATAACCATTGTGGTTTTCAATCTTTGGACCTTTTGACTTGGGTAACCATTGTGGTTTCGGGTCTTTGGACCTCTTGATTAGCATAGTAGAATGCAATGGATCTTCAAATACGCTCCTTTATGAAAGCCTGAACACTTGGTCCGACTAGCTGACATCTACCCTTCCCCTGGGTTGCATGTGAGGGTTTTTCATATGAAAAGAAACTCCTGCTTCAAGGCTCAAAGGGGTTAGCAAGGGTTTATCTTCCTTATATCTCCAGTGTTTAGGGATTTGAAACAAAGCCTGTACATCGTCAACAGGACATTACTCGAGAGCACACAATTAGAGATTTTGCATTTTTGTTTCGTCATTCTCCTTCATAGAGTTTAAGCACAACAATTGGTATTTGCGATGTACATATGCAAAATTATAAGGGAATGCAAATGAATTACTTCAAGAAAAACATGTGATTTTTATTATTGCTAACATTCAAAAGCAAACAAGTTTCATACATGTAGACAGATGTTTAGCATATAAAAGAAACTAACAAATGGAAATGCAGTAAAGAAACTGAATATTGCCGTAGTTGAGGAGGCTTGGCTCCGTCTGGACCTTCAGTCTTGGATACTTTCAACGATCAGTCATAGACTTGTAATCCTCAATTTGCAGTCGTATACCTAACCATGGCAGTAATACTTCCTCTTCTAGCTATTCTGACTCGGACACGAGACATCTGAAGGAAAGAGTGAAGCTGGGGAGTAAAGTTGCCCCAGAAGGTTGCTCGGAAAGACCCGACGATCTTCTGCCTACGTATCTCCATTGATCGAATACCAACGAAGAATCAGAGCGACGTAGTTCCCCTCAATAGGGATGAAAAATGAACAATGAAGAAAGGCAAACACATAAATGCCATCACTGAGAGTATTTGAATACTGCTGGCTCTATTTGCTTCATGAATACCCTAGCATCCTGGGTGATTAACTCGAAGACTTAAGCTTAACGTGGACCATCTGGTAGAATAACCGTGACACCGGTTCCGTTATGACTAGGCATTGGATTCTGGAGTACATTTGGGAGAGGAGCAAAATTGATCGCCTTAGAGTCAACTAAGTCTTGTACCTTGTTCTGAAAAGCCCAACATTTCTCAATACTGTGCCCCTGGGCACCTGAATGGAATTCGCACCTGGCATTAGCATCAAAATTCGGAGGTAGATTGTCAGGAGCAGGAGGTCTCATGGTACGAAGCTCGACCAGATTCAACTTTAGCAGCTCTGGAAGCAATACAGCATATGGGCATGGGACGGGGTCGAGTCTGCGGTTTCTCGCTCTTGTTCTTTCCTGAAACGGTCTCTGTACCTGTTGTTGCTGACCCTGTGGTCGTTGTTGTTGAACCTGTGGAGTAATAGTCACCGCAGCTGCTTGGTGGTAACTGTAACACGGTGGGAGAACTGACTTTAGTTATGTTGCGGATAGCAAGAGTCGCCACCGACTTTTATTTTATCCAAAGGAAAGGCATAAAAGAACAGGAAAGACCTTTAAAAGATTTTTGGGTCCGGGGGGTAGGTTATGTAAAGGGAAGGTGTTAGCACCCTTTACATCCATGGTTATCCATGGGCTCTTAGTTACTTAGCTCACTTTTGAATTGTTTTTTTTGAAAATGTGAAGTGTGTGAATAGGAAATTTTCATAAGAGTTAATAATGATCCATGTACGGATGCGTAAAAACTTGTGTTTGAAAATTTGTTTGAAATTTGTAAAGTGTTTGAAAAGTTTTGAATGAAGTGAGCAAGCAACTATGAGGTACCTACCCTAAAGTTTAAGTCTTTCTGTTCTTTATCCTTTAAGTGGTAAGACTATCCCTATTATTAAGGAATAGGTAGTCATTACCTTGGATGTAAGGGACATATGAGGGACATCTGTTTTGCGAAGGCAACTGTGAGGTGTATTAAGCATTTAGGAGGGACTATCCTCATTATTCGAAGAGGGACTTGATCTTTAAAGGCAACCATTAAGGACTTGATGATTTTTCTTTTAAGGGACTTGCTTTATACACCCCACTTGACCTTATGATTAGGCAACATTGAGGGATAGCCTTAGAAAGTGAGATGGCGATTAAAAATCGACTTACGTATGTGAGTGTTTAATTTAATTTATCTTATAATTTTAAATGATCTAAATTTGATTTTAAATAGAATACATATTCACACTCCCTAAATTACTAACCATAACAATTAAATAAATTAAATATTTACAATATTTACACCAAGGAGCAATTACAACAATAATTAAAATAAGCAATTAAAATAAGTAGCAAATAAATATAAAAGCAAGATATAAGCAAAAATAAATAAATAGGATATAATATAATAAGGGTTAGTAATAATAAGAATTAAAAATAAATAGGGTTAGTGAAATAATAATAATAAGTTTAATAATAAAATAAATGGATTAGTAATAATAATAAACAAAATAAAAATTAGAAACTATTAAGAAATATGAACAATTTAATTATAAAATTATATACAACTTATTAATTCTAAACATAAGGAATTATAATTATAAAATTTAATTGTTTTTAAACATATATGAAATAAAGAATAAAATTTAAATTATGAACAAATTATAGAAACAATTACCTATTATAAAAAAAATTTGATTATAATTATATTTATTAAGATTAAATATTATATTTACAAAAAATTCTATAATTATATTTACAAAAAGATTAGAAATTTAAATCATAAAAAATAAAATTTTTTTTTTTATTATTTAGAAAATAAATTAGATTTTGCAAAATTAGGGTTTGTTTAGAAAATATTTTTAAGGTTTAATTTAATATACAAAATTATTTAAATAAACATACATATGTTATAATTTAACTACATAATGAAAGAAAAATTAAAATTGAGAAAAATAAAAGTTTAGAAATTTAAAAAAAAAAAAAAAATAAGTGTTGTTTTAGATATTTATTAAATATATATATATATATATATATATATATATATATATATATACATGTACAATTTATTTTTTTATTAATAATAAGAGAATAATTAAGCAAATTAATTAAATGAATTAAACAGAAAAATAGTAAAAAAGGAAACTTACCTTGGCTGGATTTGAACCCAGGATGTTCTGCCTGCAAACACCAAAACTCACCACTAGGCCAGCCAAGCGCAGGTGATAGAGGAATAGATCAAGTTTGTTTTATGCCTTGCCTGGAAAAATTACAGAAATAATAAAAAAAAACCAAAAGGCCTGGGGGAGGATTGAACCCAGGACCTCTTGAATACAAGCAAGCACGCATGACCATCCGGCTGGGAGAGCCCATCTGATATTGGAATGGCCAGCAAACATAATATATTAAGCCTCCTTTTTAACCTGAAAAATAAGAAAAAAAATAGTGCACCAGCCAGGACTCGAACCAGCGCCATCACGCAATACACAAACCAACATTACCACTGAGACAAGCTGCACGCTTGTGAAACTAAATCAACAATTAAACATAAAATATTTTAATTAACATTTGAATTTTTGCTGAACGCGCGCAGCCTTCGTCTTCAACCTGGGATTCGTAGGATTTACCTGCGAATTTTGATACGAGTTTACCTGCGATTTTACCTGCAACTTAATCCTGTAAATTCCTAACCATCATTAAACAGCAACATTTTATCAAATTGATCACATATTTGTAATCCCCATACAGCATACAATCCAATTGTGGTCTCTAAATCAATTTATATTGGCTAAATCGAAAGTTCCTAATTTCAACTCAAGAACCCTAGCTATGGCCGATTGTGATTTAGGGCACGAAACTCCAATTTCTTTGTCCAGAAACCTTCACTAACTCAATACAAACATCATTAACCAAACAAAATTCATTGAGATATATTAAATTAATGAAACCGAAAAAAATATATTCAAGAACAAGCTGAATTCGGATTATGCATTATAGCATGTATGGGATGCATATGAGCATTGGTTTCGCTTCATGGATACCCAAGGAACATTGCTATGTTCTTGTTTTACCTTCTAGAGCCCTGGAAATCAAAAACCGAATGTGAGTTTTGGATGAGTTTTTGAGGTTTTGAAACTGGATTTTGAGGCTGCTCAATTCGTGTCCCATGCTAGGTTTATGTTAAGTCATTATAGGAGGATGATTTAGGTCAGAAAAATTGATCCTTTGTGTGGAGATTTTGATCTAAAAAGATTCAAAAAGATAGCCCTTTGAAAATCAAATATCTTGCATAAAGTCTTGCTATTTTGAGAGGATTTTCTTAACTCTTGTATCAATCAAGTTTAAATGTGATTTAAAACTTTCTAGAAGCAAAATTAAAATTAATTTTCATGATTTCATATTTTATTTGAATTTAAAATGACTTTTTAATATAAAAATCATAATAAATAAAAACAAAATAAATAAAATTATGAATAAATTAAATTAATTTCGTGCAAGATGTTATGAAGTGGATTGGGTCATTATTTGGCAAGCCCATTTGAAAAGAATTGGTTTTAGACCTCCTTTTTCATCATGAACCAACTCAAAATTTACCAACTTTGCAAGGATACATATCCTTCAATTTTAATGGTATGAGAGTGTTCTTGGACATTTTGGAAAGCTTGAAGAGTCCTCTAACCAACCCCACTGGTTTCATGTCCATATCATTTACCAATCTCAAGTTATGCCCTTTTAAAGTTGTTGACTTTTTGTTGACTTTCAAAAGGACCTATAATGTCCTAGCTCATACCTTCCAAATGAAGCATTTTTGAGCTTGGCTTGTGAGACACAAAGTTATAGAGAATTAAATTTCCTTCAAAATGAGATTTGAGTGGAGACTTGGTGATGAATTATGTGAAAGTTATGGCTGGTCAAAGTTCAGTTGACTTTTCCTGAGGAAACCCTAATTTAGAAACCTTTGATTCTTGATGATCTGAAATCTCCTTGATGAATCATGATCAACCCTTGATCAAATGATGAATTTTACTTCATATACTTGATGTTGGCAAAAAATCATGAAGTTTGACTTTGGTTTGACCACAGTTGACCTCAGTTTGACTTTTTAACTGCATTGACTGATTTTGACTTATCTAATCATCTGACTGAGCAAACTTTTGAGAAAAGTCTTGAAACTTGTCATGGGGATTCTTACACACATATAAGATGTTATGAAGCTCACTTGAGGTCTTGGAATTCCATTTAGCCTGATTAAAGTCAAAACCCTAGTTTTGGATGCACTACTTAGGAGGTGCATTGTCTGAGGGAATTGTCAATTCTTATGGTCAATTGTGAACCTTGTGAACCTTGTGAATCATCATAACATGTCTTGTGATACTCATGGGAGGTATTGTGAAGCTTGTGAACCTTGTGAACCTTCATGAAGTGACTTGTAGACCTCATGAACCTCATGAAAGGTTATGTAAACATTGTGAATCTTGTGAACCTTGTGAACCTTCAAGAAGTAACTTGTAGACTTCATGAACCTCATGAAAGGTCTTGTAAATGTTGAGAAGCTTGTGAACCTTGTGAACCTTCAAGAAGTGACTTGTAGACTTCATGAACCTCATGAAAGGTTTTGAAAGCATTGTGGAACTTGTGAACCTTGTGAACCTTCATAAAGTAGCTTGTAGACTTCATGAACCTCAGGGAAGGTCTTGAAAGTGTTGAGAAACTTGTGAACCTTGTGAACCTTCTTAGAACACAAAGTCTTGTATTGTGAGGGCAAATTTTGGGGTGCAACAGTAACCTTGAGAATAACCTCTGTCTCGGCCTCTATACACAGCATTCGTCTCGCCTTCTCTTCTTCTTTGGCCGTTGCCAAAAGGTTTTCTCACACCAGAAGAACTAGCACTGTTGCATCCTGGATCTTTCCCAATTTCAGAAAATTCTCTATTCTTTCTCCAGCAATGACGATATCAGAAAAACCAATGGACGGGCAGGCGGCCAAACGATCCAAGTAAACACCCTGCAAGGTGCCCATAAACATGTCGGCCATCTCCCGATCCAACAATGGAGGTTGAACCTGTGCGGCCAACTCATGCCACCTTTGGGCATACTGCTTAAAACTCTCCTTAGGTCCTTGAGACAAGTTTTGTAGCTGAGTGCAATTCGGAGCCATATCAATGTTGTATTGATACTGCTTGAGGAATGCTTCAGCTAGATCCTTCCAACTTCGAATAGAGATCCGACTCAGCTTCATGTACCAGCTCAACGAAGCTCCAGATAAACTGTCTTGGAAGAAATGCATCCAAAGTTTCTCGTCATCAGTGTGAGTCGAGATTCTTCCAAAGTACGCGTGAATGTGAGTCCTAGGACACGTGTTGCCGTTGTACTTATCAAACAATGGTGCCTTGAACTTGGGAGGGATTATGACTCCTGGTACTAACCCGAGACTGGTTACGTCGATGCCCAAGGAATTCTGACATTCCATGGCCTTGATCTTCTCTGCCAGCTCTTCATACCTGCGATTGTTGATCTCATTCATGTTACCCATATCAACATCCAGTAGAGTGAACTGGTCCTCTTGATTGTCTTCTAAACCTGCATTACGTGCTGTGGTCCTATTTGGATTAGGTTCTCCGTTACGGGCAGCGTTAGAATCCACATTCTCAGCCGGTATTCCTGTATTAACGTTCCCATGAGGTTGCTCAACCATCAACCGGAGACGCTCCTGGTTCTGGGCCATGCCAGTCATCATTTCCATGAACTGATCCATCCTCTGTCGGAGCTCATTAAGATCAATCTGCATTCGTTCAGCCATCCTTACTCGGTTTCTTTTAGTCGGATATCGGTGAACACGTTGACCAGCTATATTGCCTGCAGTTAAATAAGTTAGAAACTCTGGGTAACCTGCAAAAACACAAGAATATGATATGCAGGAAATGAATGTTATGGCATGTCGATCCATTTTTAGGGCATCCCATCCCCTGATTCCAGTTTTGTGGGTTTGATGAAAACAGAAGCTCTTTTTTGCTGTAAATAACAAGCAGTGTTGATAATATAAGGCGTGTGTGTAGCAGACGTGCCAAACAATTCCAAGAATACGAAGACCGACGTGTTTTTTGCAAATGTGTCAGATGTGTCGGTGATCACAAAGCAAGAGCACACATAATGATAATAAAGAGACCTTTTTATGATAAGAACTTTGTTGATATAGTCAAAATACACACAACCTGGATTCGAACAGAAGTGCAATGATAAGAAGATTCCATCAACAGTCCTGATGGTAATCCCAAAACATACAAGCAAAATAGAAAGATGTCTTTGTCAATGCGATCCTCTATCTAGATCTGAGTCAATGATCGGTCCTGCCTTTGGAACTTCTACCAACTCCTTTGTCTGCGCCTGGTTGTCTTCAAACCTCTTCAGCTTCTTCTGATAGCAAATCATCATCCGCTTGTAGTAATCAGCTTCTTCTCGGGCTTTAGCAAGTTCTGCATCTTTTTCTCTCAACTTACCGGCCATCTCTTCGTCTTTCTCCTTTAGCTTACTCGCGATCTCTTCAGCTTGAACTTTGTCTTGTTCCTCTCTTTTGATCATGTAAGCAGCATGTCTCTTTTTCATGTTCTCAAACATCAAGGTCTTCTGATCCAGTTGCCTTCTAGTGTCAATGTGTTCCTTGGAAGAACTTCTAGTAGCAAACTCGAACCTCTCATACCGAGCTAACTCAACTTCACACTGTTTCCTTGCAATAGCATGCCTCTCAGCATCTTCTTGAGCTTTCCATTCAACCTCAAGTCTGGCGTGATTAGCTTTAGCAAGCTCCTGACCTAACTGTGCATTCTCCCTTAACAACCCGTCTCTTTCCGTCTTCATCTTGTTGAACTCTTCAATGCTAACTGTGGTAGGTTGTTCAATGACCGTGGGATATAGAAGAGGCGCAGGCCCAAATGGTAATAGTAACACTTCAACCCGTTCTCTTAACCATTCTGCAAACGGTGGATACATTCGACAATTCCCTACTCCCAAAGTCTTCTTCCCTCTTGTCTTTCGACTATGCCAAGCATTAGAAGCTTTCTGAGCAATCTCGAATCCATCTGTTGATTGGAAGTACAAGGACTCTGTGATGTCCACATCACCTGGTGGTTCCTTTAAAGCATACCCAAACTGTCTAACCGTGAGAGAAGGGTTATAATTAATTCCCCCTTTCCTCCCGATCAATGGAACATTAGGGAATCCTCCGCAACTATGAAGAATGTCAATGCACCGCAAACCCTGATTAACCCATACAATGTCCTTTGCTTGCAAACCCATCAATCTTTCCGACCATTCAAGAGTATTCTTCGTCTTCTCAAAAGCTCCTGATTGTGGAAGAAAGCGTGTGAACCACTTGTAGAATACAGTCGCGCAACAATTCAACATTCCACCCCTTCGTTTCTCATTCTTATAATGCACAGAGTGGTAGAGATCACCTAGGAGAGTAGGAATAGGATTCTTTGCTATGAAAATGCGAATAGCATCAACATCCACGAAGTTCGGCATGTTCGGGAACAAAGTGATTCCATAGATACACAAAGCTAAGATCGCGTTGAAGGCACTCCAACTTTTTGCCTCAGCTGCTTTGGTAGCCTCATCTAACAAGAAACTCAAATGATATCCTCGGAAGCCTCCTTTGCTATCAATCCGGTCTTCCAATAATGACTTGCTCAAATAAAGAGCAGTTGCTACATATTTGAAGTCGGGATCAATCTTGGTCCCAAAGAATGGTGCACAGTCCTTCACGGAAACTCTCAGGATGCTTGAATACTCCTCTAATGTATGTGCCAACACGAAATCAGAAAGTACGAAACATCTAAGCTGTGGATCATAAAACTGTAGCAAGGTGTGCATCCCTCTGAAAGCATAGTCACTGATGGGCTCTATGAAATACAAAATCCACCCGTAATCCTGCTTGAAGACATTCAGAACTTTTGGAGGAGCTAAGGCCTTCACTTTGAGAATTTCTTTCACAACAGGCTGATAAACCTTGTAGGAAATAATACACTTGGTCTTCTTCTTGGATTCCATGCTCATAGATCAATACCCACAACCGGAATCAAGGATGTGATATGCAGCCCTGCAAATGAATAAACATGCGTTAAGAATGCAAGTATGCGGATGATGTGATGCAATGCAATGGCATGTGATCACTGTTGCATATACTGGGCACTGTTGTACTGCCTTCTGATTTTGCCTGAATACCGACTGTCAAGAATACCAGATCATAAATATGTGTCGGAAGAAAACCCAAGTATCAAGAACAAGGTAGGTTGAAGGTTTAGTTTTCCTGCAAACCTGTAAACCCCTCCCAATCTCACGGGTATGCTACTATGGGTCAACATCACGGACTCTCAAAGCCGAATAGCAATAATACGTTCACCATTTCCAAGAAATGACTCATGACCAAATCAGGGAATCAGTTTGGCATTATGTACTACTCAGGGAGGCCTCAGCTGAATTCCGGAAAAACAAGCATCCCTCATAAGTTCCCGGCTTCAAGTACTGAAGTCGAGAAACAATAGTACATTCATCCCGAAGGGTACAATACTACCGTCGTACGACCAGTTGCTTAAACCAGGTTCCTATGAGAGAACAAGGTCATCCTATGCGATTTCCTAGTGGGCCCTTGGGTGCGAATGGGTTTGCCACGAAATGTGGTCTGCCACTGTCACCACTGGAGAGGGTTGTTTCCACTAAGGTCATCGATGATCGGTTCCCAGTGTTAGCAGCTCAGGTGGGAACATTCTATGGTCTGCCTAGGCAGTATAGAACATATCCCAAGAGAGCCTGATCTGGGTGTGGGACTCGTGAAAACTACACGTGCTCAAGACCATGCAAGCCACACGACTGCCCACTCTAAATCCTATGTGTATACTCAAGCCGGGTATTTGGCTTATCTCACAATAATCCCATCCCGCCAAGGAAAACCAGAACAGCCAGTACAATATATGCCAGTATATGCGACAGTAAAGTAAAGTGCAGAAAGCTGTAAGTAAAGCTGTAAAGGAAAGCGATAAACTGTAAACAAAACAGTAAAGCTAAACTAAAGCATAACAGCGAATGAATAAGCACCCAAAGAAAACAGAAACATACAAGCGCTAGGATTGACTCTCAAAGGGGAAATTAGAATTTCTAAAAGTCCCCAGCAGAGTCGCCAGCTGTCGCTCCCGGGATTTTCATCCTAGTACAAACGCGAAAGTGGCGCGGGAAAGTTAGAGTCGCCAGCCAAACATTTTTATCCCGAAGGAATGGGAAAGGTAATGTTGCACAAACCTAAGGAAGAAGGAAAAGGACGAAGCCTTGCGAACCAAAGATCTGGATACGGGAGTCGATTACGAATTGAGAAGGTATTAGCACCCCAATCCGTCCGCCGTACCCGACGGGATCCACGCTTATAAGTCTGTTTTCAAAGGGTGAAAAATAATATGTTGTTTAAAGGAAAGAATGACTATCTAGAATGAAATGGAAACGAGAAAAGAAATGGAATTGAAGAATGGAAATAAAAGGGGAAATGTAGGGAAAAGAAAGATTGTGCTTGAATGGGCCCTACCCCACTGCCTACATACCTCATCGGGATAAATGAGGATCAGAGACGCCGTAGTTCTTCTAACTAAGGCTTACACTCGTTTGTGATTTTTAGGATGATATTGCCATAGTTCTAGCTCAGGTGTTACCGGCTCTGACTCGAGGGTGTTTACCGTATCGCTGTTTGAACTGTCGAGACAAGTCATGTTCGCCCGCAAAGAGTATGAGATGAGGAAAGAAGACGTGACTTCTTGGTTTGTTGTTTTTTAGAAGAAGTGTTTTGAGTTTGTGTCTATTGGATGTACAACACTAAAGACTATGACACAGGAGCGAATACTTTCCAAGATCTCCCCCAATGGAACGTTTGTAAAGCATCCTAGAAGAGTGAAGGAGACCTCCACTAGTCATTTCTCGTATAGCTTAAGGCTCGTGGCGCATTGTACACCTTTCCTTTATTAAGTGTTTTTGATTTTTCTTGTAAGATGAGAAGTGAGACTCAAGTTATAAAAGGAAAAATTCTAAGGGAAACTAGACTTATCCTAAATCAGTTAGAATTTTGAAGATAACCTATGGTTAGTGAGGTTTGAAATTAAATCTACCTAAGAGATATTAAACTACAAATGCAAGTAAAGAAGTTAATAGTGAACAATATGGTCCTCCTAAGTCATGGTGGGTAAAAACGTGAATGAAATGTTAATGGGATGAAACAATGGATCGGGTGGGTCGGTTGCGTGGTGCTGAGACGCACGACTTATGGTGTGAAACATACAAGGCTTGCTTTTTGGTTGAATGGAGTGGAACGATGGTAATCGAGGGATCCTAAAGTCACATGCAATCTTTATTTATTTATTTGAAAATATACTCGACGTAGGATCGAGCCTTTTATTTATTTTTGAGATTTTGGTTTTCTATCGATTCGTTTTATCTTTTCTAACCTAGTTATAAAAACTATGAAAGCATACAAGTATTACGCTATTAAATCACAAAGTACACAAAGTATAAAACATAATTGAGGCATAAAAGTATCCAAGTCCATACGAAAAATCCTCGGAAAATACCTTGCACCAAAAAAAGAGAATAGTTAGTGAATGACATGAATCATGAATATGCATAATATGATGGAAATGAATTAAAATGCCAAAAAATATCAAAAGTCATGGAAAAAAATGTGAAATTAAATTCTTAAGGTCTCTAACCTGATTATAATACTACGTTACAAAATCTCTTAAAAATTCTAAATCTAACTATGGTAAATGGCCACCTAAATCTAACTAAGGTTTAATCACAATTTTGTACGAATCGCACTACCACAAAAGTAGAAAAAATGCCCTAAAAAATACACAAAAAATATTCTAGGTACTTCTATTTGTCCTTTAATCATGGCAAAAAGAATGGGCAAAAAATGCTACAAGAAGTGGTGTAAATAAATTGCACAAATTTATGTGTCCAAGTGAAAATTCAATATAAGATCAATTAAATTAAAAATCGAAATTAAATTTAAAAATGCGAAAATTCAGAAAGTAAAAATTGAGAATGCTTCTAAATTGCCTTAATATTTTATCCTGATTTTTGTGGATTTTTATTATGCATTTTTATATTTTTTATGAATTAATTTGAAATGATATAAAATAGAAGATTTAAAAGAAACTAAGAAAATAAAAGGGGTGCATATGAAGTAATTTGTTAGTTGAAAAGGGGAATGGGCTTGTTTGGTGTGGTGCGAATAGCAAAAACTTAAGGCCCACTTACGCTGACCTCATGAAGGTGCACCTTATGGAACTTAGTCAACATCTATTGACCCCTGGGAAATTCAAACGGTGGATTTAATCACTTTCAATTATTCTTAATGCCCTTCTTAACTAGCCTTAATATTCTTCTTAATATTCCCATTTATATTAATTTCTCTTGATTCTTGTTATTACTCCTATTAAATCACAATTATTTAACAGCTAAAGTTATAAAAAAAGGAAAAAAAACAAGAAAGATAAGAATAACATAAAAGGGACGAAATTCTTCTTGAAAAAAACCCTAGGCCCTTTTCCTGTTCTTGCTCACGGCGGCGCTCCCTTCCTTCTTCCTCTTCTCTCCGTCGCCGCCGCGGTAACCTCATGAAGAAGATAAAACTCTAAAATCCCCCCCCCCCAAATCAGAAACCTAAACCTTGCTTCTACCCCAATTCCGAAAACCTAACCCCCATAACCTCAAGCCTCACACTCATGGATAACCTAATCATCTCCTAAATCAGCGTAATCAACGTCTTGTAGAGACCATAATAACATGTAACACCTACCTTGAGAATTGGAGGAAAATCATTATGGAGATGACGTTGAGAGATGAAAACGACGGTGAAGGCCTCGCCGACGAGACAAGAACGACAACGACGATGGTGAGTGCTTCGGATAGGTCCCAATGTCGTTATCCCTCTATTTCTTCGATCTTCAATCCCTTTCTCTTTCTTCTTCACTTTGTTTATTTTCGGTTTTCATGTTGTTGCTGATGCTTGTACTTTCTCTATGAATTGTTGATACAGGAGGCCGATATTGAAGGCTCAAGATGGTTGAAGCTCTTGGATTCGTAACGATGAAGGTGATGGAAATTTACGCCGAAGTTGCATCTTCAGGTTGAAGATTGGTAACAGAAGATCGATGAAGAGTTGAGGATGATTCAATCCTGAAGCAATGACGATGAGGTTACACCTTAGGTACGATCTTCTTCCATCTCTTCCTCTCTGTGCTTCTTTTAACTTGTCTCTTCTTTCTCTCCTTGGCGTGAATGGTGGTTTACAAAATTTTTGATAAGCCTTGAAATCGCAGGATGCAAAGGAAGATGGAGATTATTGAAATTGAAACCTCCTGTTTGATTTTGATGAGGATGGTGAAGAGAAGGACGAAAAGAAAACCAGCAGAAGGTAGGTTTTTGGATAAGAGAGGATGAGCGTTGGAGGAAATGGTTGAAGCTGGAAGAACAATGGAGAGTGAATGAATAAGAGTCTTGGTGGAAAAAGTGAAGAGTGATCAAGCCCCCTAGAAGAACAGATCGATGGCTCTTTCATAGAGGTGATCTTCCTCTTCAAATCAGTTGAGACCTTTTTTATCAATCAGTTAGGAATTCTGTTATTTAGCTTTGTTAGAAAACAGTTAGGAGTTTGTTGAAGTTGTTATGAAATTGTTAGGAAATCTGAGAATTCTGTTATACGATTTTCTTTTAGGGATTTCTCGGATTTCTGTTAGAGTTAGCTAATGATTTGCAACTGTCCTTTTGTATTGAACTCCTTATGAACTTCTTATTGCAGGTTTTATATTATGGATTCCCTTGCTTGAGTATTCCTCCTAATGCACGCGATAGTCCGTATCATATTCTTGGATGGCAACAAGTTGCGGCGGAACTTGGAATGCAACGATGTGCAACATCAGTCCAATGAATCAATGAGAGAATTGTTTTGATAGTTTGTTAGAAACTATACAATCTAGAGACCTGTTTGAGTGGATTGAACTTGAGCCACTGCAGTCCTGGTACTCATTACTAGTCACGGACCAGTATAACTATGCTGGAATACCAACAACATCCGGTGAAGCTATGAATGAAGAATCTCAAGTTGACATAATATCCAGTTGGAATATTGCTGAATTCTTGTCGAAAAAATCCAAGACCATGTCATAGCTTCTCAATTCATGTATATTCCTTGGAACTATGCGTGAAAACAATCGGCGATCAGGGCTGCCTCGCAGAACGGAGACTCGTGCACCTCATTAATCAAAGATCAGATTAACTCTTATTTCACTGACAAACTTGCAGCCCTGGAATTTATTTTCTCCTTTTTTTTTCAATTTTGTAACTTCTCTATTTTGTTTTCATTTCCTGTTAGTTTTCCTTTGTTAATTCTGCTAAAATTTATAACAAAATTTTTGTTATTCGTTTGTATCTGCTATTCAAATCGATGATCCTGTTTCTATTGACAAAGTTGTTCATGCTTTGAAGAACTGTAATGGTATTGTTGAGGAAGCTACTGAGGAAGAATCTATGGATGCTATGGCTCAGGCTGATTCAACTGGAATGTTTACTTGTCCCCACGCCGGTGTTGCTCTGACTGCTTTGTTTAAGCTCAGGAATAGTGGTGTTATTAAGCCTACTGATAGGACTGTTGTTGTAAGCACTGCACATGGGTTGAAGTTTACTCAATCCAAAATTGATTATCATTCAAAGAATATCAAAGACTTGGCTTGCCAATTTGCCAATCCTCCAATGCAGGTCAAGGCTGATTTTGGATCTGTTATGGATGTTTTGTCCAAATATCACTGCCGGTTTTGCTCCTGTGTTTTAACAGCCTGTTTACTTATTAGACATTGTATTGTCTTTTGTATTAGCCTTCCTTGTTTCTTGTTTCTGTAAAAAAACATTTGGTGTGCAATATTTCTCGTGTATATGAATCTGGATTTTCTATTGGTTTTTTTTCCACCAATTTTATCATCCTTCCTTTTATTTATTATTTGGTTGTCATTCTGGAAGTTTATTCACCACACTTTGGTTGTGCACAAAAGACTTCCCAATCCCTTCTATTAAGAACGAATTCGAACTTTCCACAAAAAGTCATGAGAATTGCTGATTTTGTAAGGTTAAAGCATCATCCTTTATATTCAAAATAACAGCTGGGATGAGTATTCCAGGATCATCCATGAGATCCATTAAATAAATCCTTTTCATAATCTGATTTTATAATGCAGACAATCCACTAATGACCCAATTCTTAATATGTATAACCTCTTAACCCGCCTACAAATTAATATTGGCGTTAAATATATGAAAATAACCAATGGACATGTCACAGCTTGTTTCCATAAGCTCTCTTGAACAATTTCACAAGTGCTTATGAGTTATTTCAATATATGAACTTAAATAAGATAATCCAAATGAACCCTTAGTTTTGGGCAAATCAACTTGAATAGCATGTTCTTGTATTTGTGTATTGTGGCAATTCAAATTGATAGGGTATTGGAGTTCTTCAACATGAAGACCATACTTGCAACCAAGTGACTATCTAGCGATTCTCCCCTAAAATGTGTGAGGCCTTGAAACCAATCTATTAATAATTCAGTTCTTTGAATTTCGAACACAGCATGATCTTGAAATCACATATTGATTTGGAACTTTATTATGAATTTGGAATAGTGCTGGTGCTTTGATTCAATAAACACATTAGAACTCAGTCGCTTGAATACTAATAACTCCAAAATTTCCTGTGAAACTCCTTGATCAAGCATCACACCTCAAGATCAGAAAATTTATGTGTTGAGATATGAACTTCAATATATTGCGCAAATCCCGAATTGACCATGATTTTCCCCTTTGTGATCTTCATCCACAAAATACTTGAATTTAATCAAATTTATCTTTAACATCCCATGACATCAATGACTTGAGAATGAAACATATTGCTTGAAGGATGGACCACTAGCATAACTAAATCACAATCGAAACCAACTTCTAATAGCTCGCTCATGATCAGGCCAAATTTTCCATTCGAATCAGAACCAAACACCTATATATAAAGTGATATCACTTTCATGCCATATGCTTCGACCACGAACGTCATATGCCATTTTTCTATGCCAAGCATGGAAATGGTATGCTAGATGCTGTAAAAATGAGAGGGCAAATTTTGGGGTGTTACAGTTTGGATGCTTAGATTGAATGGAAAGTCTTTGGTTTTTGAATTTCAAGTTTTCACTTCAATGGAACTTTAAAAATTTGAAGAATGTGATTCTACTATTGCAAGTATTTGGAAATATTTTTGTATGTTCTAAATGATCATTTTGAACCTCTATTTATAGAAAAACAATTTAGTCTTAGAGTAAAGTTTTGGATCAAGATGCATCTTTGTTGCACCCCAAAATTTTCCCTCACAAATACAAGACTTTGTGTGCTAAGAAGGTTCACAAGGTTCACAAGATTCACAATGCTTACAAGACCTTTCATGAGGTTCATGGAGTCTACAAGTCACTTTATGAGGTTCACAAGGTTCACAAGATTCACAATGCTTACAAAAACCTTTCATGAGGTTCATGAAGTCTACAAGTCACTTTATGAGGTTCACAAGGTTCACAAGACATCTTATGATGGTTCACAAGGTTCACAAAGTTCACAATTGGTCAGAAGAGTTGACAATTCCCTCAGACAATGCACCTCCTAAGCAGTGCATCCAAAACTAGGGTTTTGACTTTAATCAGGCTAAATGGATTTCCAAGACTTCAAGTGAGATTCATAACATCTTATATGTGTCTAAGAATCCCCATGACAAATTTCAGGACTTTTCACAAAGGTTTGCTCAGTCAAATGATCAGATAAGTCAAAATCAGTCAAAGCAGTTAAAAAGTCAAACTGAGGTCAACTGTGGTCAAACCAAAGTCAAACTTCATGATTTTTTGTCAACATCAAGTATATGAAGTAAAATTCATCATTTGATCAAGGGTTGATCATGATTCATCAAGGATATTTCAGATCATCAAGAATCAAAGGTTTCTAAATTAGGGTTTCCTTAGTAAAAGTCAACTGAGCTTTGACCAGCCATAACTTTCACACGCTTCATCACCAAGTCTCCATCCAAAGCTCATTTTGAAGGAAATTGAATTCTCTACAACTTTGTGTCTCACAAGCCAAACCCAAAAATGCTTCATTTGGAAGGTATGAGCTAAGACATTATAAGTCCTTTTGAAAGTCAACAAAAAGTCAACAACTTCAAAAGGGCATAACTTGAGATTGGTAAATGATATGGACATGAAACCAGTGGGGTTGGTTATAGGAATCTTCAAGATTTCCAAAATGTCCAAGAACACCCTCATATCATTAAAATTGAAGGATGTGTGCCCTTGTAAAGTTGGGAAATTTTTGGTTGGTTCATGAAGAAAATGGAGGTCTAAAACCAATTTCTTCCAAATGGGCTTGTCAAATGATGACCCAATCCATACTATAACTTCATGCACGACCCAAGCCATCAAAAATCAGATTTTTTATTATTTTATTTTTATTTATTTTGATTTAATTCATTTAAAATCATTTTAAATTAAAATAAAATATAAAAATCAAAGATTTAAATATGATTAAGCTTCTAGAAAATCATAAATATGTCTTGGATCAAATTGATATGGGAGTTATGATGATTGTCTTAAAATAGCAAGTATTTATACAAAAATATTTGACTTTTAAAGTCTTATCATTTTGAATCTTTTTAGATCAAATCTTCCACACAATGACCTAATTTTTTAACCTAAATTCATCACTCTATAAGTATAGAAGAGAACCCTAACACAAGCCAGGAATTTTCTGCCTCCCAAGTGTAAGTTCCAATTTTCAAAAACCATACCAAACTCAAATTCGGATTTGGATATACAAGGCATTAGAAGGTAATTTGAGGACATATCAACACTCCTTGAACATCCCAGATGCGATCCCAACTCTCATTTGCATCCAAAACCTTTTATATGGCACAAACCGAATTCAAACATTGAGACATTTATCTTTTTTTCGTTTTCATACATACATGTAATATAAATTGATTTTGATGCTGGATTTATGTTTGTATTGAGCTTGTGAATGTTTCTGGGCAAAGTAATTTGATTTTCGATGCAGGAATGGAAAACCACCATTGCTAGGGTTTCGGCCATGGATTTGGGGCTTTGATCCAAACCTAATATAAACAAATTCTAAGAACATAGGACAATTCTATGAACCTTGGGGATTATGAAACACTAATTATTGTTGTGAAATTTTACTGTTTTGATGCTTGTTCAGTTTCGTAGGTTCTGGATGTGATGAAGTTCGCAGGAAAATACGCAACAAAATCCATAGTTGTTTTCGCAGGAAATTTGAAGAAGATGAAGCTGGCCTGGCGCGAATTTCATATTTGAAAATTGAACATAATATTTCTTTGTTTTGTTTTAATATTATTTCACAAACGCTGGTTGGCTCAGATGGTGAGATGCGTGTGTATACTGCTTGTAAGCCTGGGTTCGAATCCTGGCTTTGTACAAATTTTTTTCTTATTTTTCAGGTCAATTATGAAGCTTCATATATTATGCATCATAGTCACCATATGGACAGGTTCACTCATCCAGCAGGAATGGTAATGTGTTTGTGGGATATTATGAAGGTCCTGGGTTCGATCCCCCCAGGCCTTTTGTTTTCTTTCTATTTTTTTGATTTTTCAGGATATGGAACAAAACCAATTGGACTCATCTCATTATCACATGCGCGCTGGTAGCCTGGTGGTATGTGTGGTTGGATGCAGGCCAAAGGTGCTGGGTTCAAACCCCAGCCAGGTAAGTTCTTTTTCTTCACTTTTCTTGTTTATTATTATTTTTAATTAATATGTTTACAATATAACTAAATAAATTTTAAAAAATATATATAATGTGTATATTATTATTTTCTCTATTACAATTTAAACTCATTTTGTTATTAAATATCATTAGAAAAATAATTTAATTTTGTATAATTAATAATTAATCCTAATTTATTTTCTAAGCATATAAACCCTAATTTCTAATCCTAATTTTTATTTAACTTTAATATTAAACTTAATTAATTTTCTAATACATAATTAAATAATTGATCATGTTTTTTTTAAATAATTATTATATTGTTTATTATCGTAATTATAATTCTTTTATTATTTATTTCTTAAAAAAATTCTTAAAAATTGTTTATTTAATTTAAAAATGTTCTTTTAAATTCTATATATTTTTGTATATTTGTACTAACCTTTCTTTCTTATAATTATTTTGTCACTAACCCCATTTATTTTTTTTAAAATTGTTATTATTATTATTCTCTACTAACCCTATTATAATTATTTATTTATTCTTGCTTATTTTTATTTTTGCTATTTATTTAAATTGCTATTATTGTAATTGCTCCTGGATGTAATATTTTGTAATATTTAAATTATTTATTTTTTATGTCATGGTTAGTAAAAATAGGGAGTGTAAACATGTATGTCATTTAAAATTAATTTAGATCACTTAATTCAAAAGATAAATATTAAATTGAACACTCACACACGTAAGTCGATCTTGGATCGCCATCTCACTTCCTTAGGGATACCTCTCATTGTTGCCTAATCAAAAGGTCAAGTAGGGTGTATAAAGCAAAAGTCCCTCAAAATAAAGTCATCTAGTCCCTTAACAATAAAAGATCAAGTCTCTTTCGAATGTTGCCTTCGTAATGATCTTGTCCCTTTCGAATAATGATGACAGTCCCTCCAAAAATGCTTAATACACCCTACAGTTGCCTACATAAACAGATGTCTCTTCATATGTCCCTCACATCCAAGGTAATGACTACCTATTCCTTAATAATAGGGATAGTCTTACCATTTAAAGGATTCAAGAACAGAAAGACTTAAACTTTAGGGTAGGTTCCTCATAGTTACTTGCTCACTATTCAAAAAAAATTTCTCAAACATTTCACAATTTCAAACAATTTTCAAACACAAGTTTTTTACGCATCCGTACATGGATCATTATCGAACTCTTATGAAAATTTCTATTCACACACTTCACATTTTCAAAAACAATTCAAAGTGAGCTAAGTAACTAAGAGCCCATGGATAACCATGGATGTAAAGGGTGCTAACACCTTCCCTTTACATAACCTACCCCCCGGACCCAAAAATCTTTTAAAAAGGTCTTTCCTGTTCTTTTATGCCTTTCCTTTGGATAAAATAAAAGTCGGTGGCGACTCTTGCTATCCGCAACATAACTAAAGTCAGTTCTCCCACCGTGTTACAGAACTGACGACTCTGCTGAGGACTAATATTAAAGAGGGGTACCCTTACGAATTAGATCACTTTAAATTGTTTGCCTTGTTTGCTTTATATTATCTTGTTGGGCTCTTATGTGTGAAAGATCCTAACCCGGATCTAGTGTACCTTAGGAAAATGGCAATAGACCAAGGAAACTGTACGGCGTATACCGATATGGTTGATCTGGTGGCCATAGTTAGTGTGACTTCTTGGTTGGTGCTTATGTTCCTTAAGTCAAGTTGAGGATAATATGAGGCTGCCATATGTTGTCAATGCACTAACTAACTTTTAGAACCCTAGTTATCCCATCTTGGCCTTTAGAAAGTAGTGAGATAACCGGCTTTGGTGCAGACTGAAGTTGGTTGATACTCGATACTACACTCATTGAGATCTTAAACTTGGAGGGTTTTGGTTGGCAAGTAAGTTGCCTACTGAACAACCACCCTTGTAAAGGATCAATGATATTGAGATCCCTTAGAACCTGGTTACTTTTGTAGGACAGGATGAACCAACTAACTTCAAGGGAGGGTACTTACCTTTAAACCTCATGCAAGCCTTTAAACCTAGGGCTATTGTGTGACTTGTTTGTGTGTGCCACATGTTTGTGATTGAACATAACATCATGACATCATCATGCATCATAAGCATAGCATTTTCACTAACCATTTCAAGGACCAAAGGATTTATCTTTGTTCTTTGTTGCAGGTCATGGCTTCTGTTCGTAGAAACACCATCAGGATCAACTTTGTGGGCATACCTGCTAAACTTAAAGAGTTGGTTTCCCAAGTATCTGATCATTCCCAATTTATCAAGAGACATGGTCACCTATTGGATCTAGTCACTTCAGGGTTCAATGAAGACATGATGAGTGTGCTGTTTCAGTTATTTGACCCTAAGCACCATTGCTTTACATTCCCTGACTATCAGTTGGTCCCTACAATGGAAGAGTTCTCTAAACTTCTGGGTAGACCTGTTCTTGATCAAAGACCCTTCATAGGCTCGGAGAAGGAGCTTAAACCAGAGGTTATTGCTGCAGCTCTGCATCTGAAGAAGTCTGACATTGTTCTAGAAATGAGAAGCGGAGTCAAGGGTATTCTTGCTAAAGTATTAATGGATAAAGCTCAAGTGTTCTTGAAGGCCATGAGTTATGATGCTTTTGAGGAGATCTTAGCCTTGCTGATATATGGCTTAGTATTGTTCCCTAATCCAGATCAGTTCATAGACGTTCATGCCATCAACATATTTCTGAGTCACAATCCAGTACCTACATTGCTTGGAGACATCCTAAATTCTCTTTATACCCGTACTACAAGGGCAAGAGGAACTTTGATGTGCTGCATACCTTTGCTCTCTAGGTGGTTTATTTCTCACCTTCCTCGCTCAGTAATGAAGAATGAGCAAGGGTTCAGGTGGTCCAAAAGGATCATGTCACTCTCGCATTCAGATATCCATTGGTGCTCCAGATCTATGGAGAATGTCATTATCATTGACCGTTGTGGGGAGTTTCCTAATGTGCCACTTCTGGGCATAAGAGGAGGCATCACTTACAACCCCTCTCTAGCTTTACGACAGTTTGGTTACGCTAGGAGTGATGGCCCATATGACATGTTGATTCAGGGCATTGTGTTTGACTACGACAACGATCTTCAAGGTTACCGTCAGAGATTCATACGAGCCTGGGGAAAAGTAAACAGGGTTGACAGCAAGACACTGGAGCCTAAGTACACTATTCCTATGGACGCTTATCTCAGATGGGTTCGATCTCGTGCTCAGACTCTCATGATGCCATATCCTGTTATCCTGCCAGTTACCATGGAACCTGTTGCTGAAGGAGACACTGCTTATACCATCCTTCACCCAGACATGCCTACTGACATGGAAGACTTACAGAGATCCTGGATCCAGTTGAAGGAGCAAAGGGATACTTTCGAGGCTCATTACAAAACAAGCCAAGAAAGAATCCTGGAACTAACAAAGCAACTTCACGAGGAACGGAATCTCAATTCATACCTCAACACAAAGAGGAAACGTCTATGGGAGACTTAAAACCCCATCTTTTGTACTTATTTCATTTCATTTTTTGTAAGCCCAAGAGGCAAAACAAATTTATTACTAATAAAAGTTTACCTTCTTGTTTGTTTAAGCAAATTTAAATTCTGCGGTCCTTGAAAACATTACATATACATTCACATATCATTTCATTACATCACAGGTTTATAATTGTGCACAGGTTTCTCATCTTCTCGCTGTTTATTTCAGCAATGGCTCTTGAACAATCAGTTAAGGATCTCCAGGCACAAAATGCACAGTTCCAAGAGCTGATCCTGAACCTGACCAAGGGGCAGGATGAATTGAAGACACTGCTGGCCAAGAAGACTAAGAAGACTAGAAGGTCAGGTGGCCTGATCAACATGGGAAGAAGGTTCAAAGGTCTTGCCAAGACCAAAGAACCAGTTGAAGACTATGAATCTGAAGAGTCTGAAAAAGAGGGAGGCAGTCTCCACAACACTATGGGGGACTCTGATTCTGAGGCTAATTACTACCATGAGCCTAATGAAGACAAATTCAAGATGCTGGTGGATAGAATGGATGCTATGGAGTTACAGAAGTCTTCTGGGCTGGACTTTGAAGATTTGAGTCTGATATCTGGGGTAGTCATACCCATTGGTTTCAAGGTTCCTACCTTTGTTGTTTATGATGGGGTCTCTTGTCCCAAGCTGCATCTGAGGTCTTATGTCAGAAGAATTCAACCTCACACTGCTGATAAGAAGTTGTGGATCCATTTTTTCCAAGAGAGCTTATCTGGAGCTCAATTGGAGTGGTATTATCAATTGGAGAGTGTCAACATCAGGGATTGGAATGATCTTGCTGAAGCTTTCTATAAGCAGTATCAATACAATGCTGACTTAGCTCCCACTCGCATGCAGCTGCAAAGCATGTCTATGGGTGCCAAAGAAAGTTTCAAGGAGTATGCTCAGAAGTGGAGATATTTAGCTGGAAGAGTTCAACCCCCTTTAACTGACAGGGAATTGGTTGATATGTTCATGTGTACGCTGAATGGTCCTTTTTACAGTCATCTCATTGGAAGCTCATCATCTGGCTTCACTGAGTTGATAATGACAGGAGAGCGCGTGGAAAATGGTATAAAGAGTGGCAAGATTCAGGTGGGTACTTCTTCATCAGGTACTACAAAGAAGCCTCCCACTGGGAAGAAAGAATCCAATGCTGTTTATGGTCAACCTGATCGTAATAGAAGACATCAGTCTGTGAGTGCAGTTCATATTTCAAATCCAACCCCTGCAACAACAGAGCAGCCACAGGGCAACCAACAGAGGGCTAGAAGGCAGTTCACCAAGATCAACATGTCAATGGCTCAGGCATTGCAACACTTGTTGAAGGCTGAACTTATTACTCTGAAAGAGGCTCCTCAGAATCCCAATGTTACCTCTCCCAGGTACAATCCCAATGCACGATGTGCATATCATTCAAACTGTCAGGGACATGATACTAATAGCTGCTGGGTCTTGAAGAACAAAATTCAAGATATGATTGAGGCTGGAGAAATTGAGTTTGACCCTCCGGGTACTCCAAATGTGATTACTGCTCCCATGCCAAATCACGAGAAGACTGTCAATGCCATTGATGAAGATTCACATATTTCCTCAGTTGCAGATTTGGTTACACCATTGTCTGTTATCAAGAAGAAGTTAGTACAAGCTGGGTTCTTTCCGGGTTGTCGTGAAGATTGTGTCTATTGTGAGTATAATCCAGATAGTTGTTGGAGGTTGAAGGACGGAATTCAACGTCTCATGAATAACTATACCATAATGTTTGAGAGGACTCCATCATCTGTAGAGAGTATGGTGGATCATATTACTAAAGGTAGGAAGACTGAAGAAGTTGATATGGTTGATAAAGTGCCGGTGAGGATCACTTCCAATGGTCCTGTTAAAATCACTCATAAGGGTCCAATTAAGATTACTGCTGAAGGCCCTGTGAAGGTTGTTGCTGAAGCCAGAGTGGCTCCTATGGTCATTACTACTCCTGGTCCTATTCCGTATACGTCTGATAAAGTTGTGCCTTGGCATTATGGGTCTGATGTTTATATCCATGGTGTTAAGTAAGAACCACTAGCTGATATGCCTATTGATGTTGATAATATTGCTGGATCTAGTAAGATCACACGAAGCGGAAGAGTCTTCTCTCCTCCAGTCACTTCCAAGAATGCAGTTACTCCTGCTGCTACCTCCACCACGGATACTCGGGGCAAGGGTCCTGTTATTGACCCAGTACCTACTGATGTGCCAGCTGCTGATGATCTCTCTAAGCAGATGGAAGAAGTATTGAAAATCATTCGCAAGAGTGATTATGACATTGTTGATCAGTTGGGGCATACTCCCTCCAAGATTTCCATGTTGTCTTTGTTGTTATGTTCTGAAGCTCATGCAAAAGCTTTGATCAAGTTTCTGAAGACTGCTCATGTACCCAATGCAATTTCTATTGACCAGTTTGAGAATTGTGTTGCCCACCTAACTTATGATAATGGGTTAGGGTTTTCTGATGCTGATTTGACCCCTGCCAAGAGGGATCATAACAGGGCTCTGCATATCTCAATTGAATGCAGAGGCACTACCCTGTCACATGTATTGATAGACAATGGTTCCTCTTTGAATGTGTTGCCCAAGGAAGTCCTGAATAAGCTGAGTCCTGAAGATGCTGTGCTGAAGCCCAGTAGTATTGTGGTGAAGGCTTTTGATGGTTCTAGAAGAGTAGTGCATGGGGAAATTGATCTCCCAATCAAAGTTGGTTCTCAGATTTTTAATGCTACATTTTATGTGATGGATATTCGTCCTTCGTACTCTTGTTTGCTTGGTCGTCCCTGGATCCATGGGGCAGGTGCTGTAACCTCTACATTACATCAGAAGTTGAGATATCCGGTAGAAGGAAAGGTTGTTACTGTCTATGGAGAAGAAGAATATTTTGTCAGCCATGTGAATACCTTCAAGTATCTGGAAATGGAAGGTGAATATGTTGAAACTCCGTGTCAGACATTTGAAGTGGTTCCTTGGATTGTTAATGATTATGTAGCTCCTCCGGTTGTCAAGAAAGTTCCTGTAGTCACCAGAGTACCTCCAACAATGGCAATGGCCTCCCTCAACGATGCTAGAGCTGTGGTGGATGAAGGTGGTTGTACTATTTGGGGTCAGCTTCCTGATATTCCGTACAAGTCTGACAAATTTGGTTTGGGTTTCACTGCAGAGTCCCAGAAGGCTGTTTGTCGTGCTCGTGCTGTTCGTATCACCAATCAAGGGGTTATGAAAGATCAGATCAATGTTGTGGGATACTATGATGAAGACTACAATCTGGATGCTTGGATTTTTCCTACTGTGGGTACTGGACTCAATAACTGGAAAGCTGAAGATGTTATCCCTATCTCCTTTAGTCAGGAGTAAATACTATTACTTTGTTGTTGCTTTTAAGTTTGTAATTTCTTGAACAATTAAACTCTTAAGCCTTGTGCCTTACCCGGGGCACAATGGTGTGCTTGTTACGAGATGTCATTTCATTTGCATACTTCATTCAATAAAAATCAGTGGACGTTTCGTTTTCGTAAATATTGTGTTCTCTGTCTTTATTTTCTTTTATTTTTTGTTTTATCAGCTATGTGTTCTTACACACACCCACATCACTAAAATGCAGATCCCCATCCACTCTGGATCCTGTTGATAACAGTTCTACTATTGCCAATTATAATTTCGAGAATCCGATCTATCAAACTGAAGACGGAAATGAGGACGATTGTGAAGTACCTGTAGAGCTTGCTAGGTTGTTACAACAAGAAGAGAAAGCCATACAGCCACATGAAGAGCCAGTCGAAGTTGTGAATCTGGGAACTGAAGAGAACAGGAAAGAGGTCAAGATAGGGGCTGAATTAGAAGATAGTGTCAAGAGCAGATTGATACAAATGCTACGTGACTATGTGGAGATCTTTGCTTGGTCCTACGAAGATATGCCAGGGTTGGATACAGACATTGTGGTTCACCGTTTACCAGTGAAAGAAGATTGTCGTCCAAAGAAGCAGAAAGTTCATCGTATGCGTCCTGAGATGTCAGAGAAGATCAAAGCAGAGGTAATGAAACAGTTCAATGCAGGGTTCTTAGCAGTGACTTCTTATCCTCAGTGGGTTGCAAATGTGGTGCCGGTACCTAAGAAAGATGGTAAGGTACGTATATGTGTGGACTACAGAGATTTGAACAAGGCTAGCCCCAAAGATGACTTTCCACTTCCTCATATTGATGTTCTGGTTGACAACACTGCTCAGCATAAGGTATTCTCTTTTATGGATGGTTTCTCTGGTTACAATCAGATCAAAATGGCACCTGAAGATATGGAGAAGACAACATTTGTTACACAGTGGGGCACTTTTTGCTATAAGGTGATGCCATGTGGTTTGAAGAATGCAGGGGCAACATATCAGCGTGCTATGGTGGCTTTGTTTCATGATATGATACATCATGAGATAGAGGTATATGTGGATGATATGATAGCCAGGTCCCAGAATGAAGAGCAACATCTTGATCATTTGCATAAATTGTTTGAGAGGTTGAAGGAATACAAGTTGAGATTGAACCCAAACAAGTGTACTTTTGGAGTTAGGTCTGGTAAACTCCTGGGTTTCATTGTCAGTGGAAAAGGTATTGAAGTGGATCCTGCAAAAGTGAAAGCTATACGAGAGATGCCAGCTCCCCGTACTGAGAAGGAGGTTAGAGGTTTCTTGGGACGATTGAATTACATTGCAAGATTTATTTCTCAATTAACTGCCATCTGTGAGCCAATCTTCAAGTTATTGAAGAAAGATCAGGTGATGGAATGGAATGATGAGTGCCAAACTGCCTTTGATGAAATCAAGAGATATCTGCTGGAACCACCAATTTTGATGCCACCAGTTGATGGAAGACCCTTGATTATGTACTTAACAGTGTTAGACAACTCAATGGGGTGTGTGTTGGGGCAACATGACGAGTCTGGTCGAAAAGAGCAGGCAATATACTACCTTAGCAAAAAGTTTACCGACTGTGAAACAAGATACTCACTGCTCGAGAAAACTTGCTGCGCTATGGCATGGGCTGCTCGCCGACTAAGACAGTATATGTTGACTCATACTACCTTATTGATTTCAAAGATGGATCCAATCAAGTACATATTTGAGAAACCTGCTCTCTCCGGAAGAATTGCAAGATGGCAAATGATCTTGACAGAATATGATATACAGTATACTACTCAGAAGGCCATCAAGGGAAGTGTTGTTGCTGATCATTTGGCTCATCAAGCAGTGGATGATTACCAGTCAATGAGTTTTGAGTTCCCTGATGAAGACATTATGATTATTACCAAAGAACCTGGACAATATGGCGGACCTGAACTAGGATCCCGATGGACTATGGTTTTTGATGGTGCCTCTAATGCACTTGGTAATGATGTTGGTGTTGTGATTAGTTCCCCTGAAGGTTGTCATACCCCGATTACTGCCAGACTTTGTTTCTATTGTACCAATAACATGGCTGAGTATGAGGCAAGTATCCTGGGTATTAAGGCTGCTATTGATATGAAGATTCAGTTCCTTGACGTGTATGGAGATTCAGCCCTGGTAGTTAGTCAGATTAAAGGAGATTGGGATACTAAGCATGATAACCTCATTCCTTACAAAGAACATGTTTTGTCTTTGATCCCACATTTCAAAGAGATTACCTTTGGACATATTCCACGGAGAGAGAATCAGTTGGCAGATGCCTTAGCCACCATGGCATCCATGTTTGAGATCAGCTGGGATGATGAAGCTCCCAAGATTACTATTGATAGATTTGAGAAGCCTGCATATTGCAATGAGATTGACACAGAAGGGGCAGAGGAGAAGCCTTGGTTCTATGAAGTAAAAAGATATCTTGAAGCTCAGGAGTTCCCTGAAGGGGCATCTGTTAAAGATAGGAAATTTCTGAGAAGGTTCTCTGCTAAGTTCTTTTTGAGTAATGGGATTCTGTATAAGCGCAATCATGATTCAACTTTGCTTCGTTGTGTGGATAAGAAGGAAGCAATTGAGATTATGGAAGATATGCATGATGGGATTTTTGGCACTCATTCTAGTGGTCATACTATGGCAAAGAAGATATTGAGAGCAGGTTACTATTGGTCTACCATGGAAGCTGATTGCTATCAACACTCCAGAACTTGTCACAAATGTCAAATCTATGCTGATAAAGTACATATACCTCCATCACCCTTGAATGTGTTGACTGCTCCTTGGCCCTTTGCCATGTGGGGCATTGATATGATTGGTGAGATCAAACCTACTTCTTCTAATGGGCATCGTTTCATCCTGGTTGCTATTGATTACTTCACGAAGTGGGTAGAGGCAGCTTCATTTGCATCTGTTACCAAGAATGTTGTGGCTCGATTCATTAAGAATAATCTCATATGTAGGTATGGCATCCCCGAAAGGATTATCACTGACAATGGCTCTAATCTGAACAACACTATGATTACTGATCTCTGCACGCAGTTCAAGATTAAGCATCATAACTCTTCTCCGTATCGTCCAAAGATGAATGGGGCAGTTGAAGCTGCTAATAAGAACATTAAGAAGATTGTACAGAAGATGACTGTTACTTACAAGGATTGGCATGAGATGTTACCATTTGCTCTTCATGGTTATCGTACTACAATGCGTACTTCAACAGGGGCAACCCCATTCTCCTTAGTCTATGGTATGGAAGCAGTTCTGCCCATTGAAGTTCAGATTCCCTCCTTAAGAATTATGAAGGATGCAGGCTTGGATGAAGATGAGTGGATTCAGACTCGACTAGACCAGTTAAATTTGATTGATGAAAAAAGGTTAGCAGCAGTTTGTCATGGCCAGATGTACCAGAAACGGATGATCAAAGCTTTTAACAAGAAGGTTAAGCCAAAGGTATATCAGGCTGGTGACTTGGTAATCAAGCGTATCATATTACCACAGGGTGATCCTAGGGGCAAGTGGACTCCTACATATGAAGGACCATTTGTAGTCAAGACAGTGTTTTCAGGAGGTGCTATGATACTCACTACTATGGATGGTGAAGATTTCCCACAACCTGTAAACGCAGATATAGTTAAAAAATACTACGCATGAAAAGAGACCCGCTAGGTTGACAGGCCTAGGCAAAAATAAGGGCATCCCGACAAACCAAAAGGGTTTGGGCAAAAATTAGGGATATATATAAAAAGATGTACACCCGGCAAGTCGAAAACCTGAAAAGGCGGCTTGGGCAAAAAAGGGTATCCCGGTGGATTGAAAACCTGAAAGGGCAATCCAGGCAAAAGTTAGGGATTAAAGCGTATGGCTATGTCTCGTTTGGATCACCCATGAAACCAGTTGTGTTACTTACTCAAGCTCGAACAGTTAAAGCTCAATTCAATCGTTTCCGTCTCAACAGTAGAAGATGAGATACTTGAAGATAATGGCAATAGTAGAATTGAAACTCAATAGGATTATTTCTCACATATTTGATTTTCTTTGTTTTATAAAAACTTTATGACAAAATCCTCTTACTAGGGTTTATGTCTCCTTGTACAAACTTACCCATGTATGAGTCACTCTTTGATATAAATAAAAATCCATTTTTGAATCCTGATTTACTTTTACCCTATTTACATAAGCGAAACATCCATTGGTTGTGTTTGAATGTATTATGCTTTTGAATATGATTGATGTTTACCAGAAATGCATGTATGCTTAATATGATTGATGTTTACCAGAAATGCATGAAAATGCAGTAATAGTATTTACTAAGGACGAACGAGGGAAGGATTTCAACGAAGCTTCGCCAGTTCATCTCTACAAGACAGTTATAAACCCTCAGTAGGACGAATCCGTCTTCATAAAGTCACATCTCCCCTGGAATTTATATCCATCTCTTTTATCCTCATACGGATATTCGGGAATTTACTTTCCAATAAGGGTACGACGAACGAAGACGGGATGTTATATCTATCCTACTATCCCCAGCAGACGGGATGTTATATCTACCCTACTATCAAACAAAGACGAAGGTTATGTACCTTACTATCCCCAGCAGACGGGATGTTATATATACCTTATTATCCCCAGCAGATGGGAGGTTATGTATGCCTTATTATCAAACAAGACGGGAACGAGTTCCTCATATTCTTCAGCAACAAACTGGGATTTATTTTCCCTGGCCAGCAGTTGTTATACGAAGACATCCAGACGCTTCCGGCAGCATCATATCATACATACATCATTTACATCATACCATAACATACATATCCATAGATACATAATACATTATTTAAGTGCATCATATTATACATGCATACATAATGCATAAACTAATATTATCATGCAGAATGCTACCTTGTTTTCAGGTTAATTCTCCAGCAAACAGACTTCATCAACCACTTGTGACTATCAGGACTGCTTTATCCTCCTGAAGGTTATCATTTCCTCAGGACTGCTTTATCCTCCTGAAAGCTTCGTATACCTCAGAACGTTGTTCATCTTTCTCAAAGCATATCATCACTTCCTCAGGACGTTGTTATCCTCCTGAAAGCTATCAATCCCTCAGGACTGCTTTATCCTCCTGAAAGCTTCTTATACCTCAGGACTGCTTTATCCTCCTGAAAGCATATCACCACCTCAGGACTGCTTTATCCTCCTGAAAGCATATTCATACCTCAGAACGTTGTTCATCTTTCTGAAAGCATATCATCACTTCCTCAGGAAGTTGTTATCCTCCTGAAAGCATATTATTACTTTGGGCCGTTGTTATCTTCCCAAAGGTCACCAATTCCTCAGGACGTTATTATCCTCCTGAAAGCATATTATCTCCTCGGGACGTTGTTTATCTTCCTGAAAGCTATCACCCCTACCTCAGGACGTTGTTTATCCTCCTGAAAGCATATTATTACCTCAGAACGTTGTTTATCTTTCTGAAAGCATATCATTTCCTCAGGACTGCTTTATCCTCCTGAAAGTGCACTATTACCTCAGAACGTTGTTTATCTTTCTGAAAGCATATTATTACCTCAGGACGTTGTTATCCTCCTGAAAGCATATTATCTCCTCAGGACGTTGTTATCCTCCTGAAAGCATGCTATTACCTCAGGACTGCTTTATCCTCCTGAAAGCATATTCATACCTCAGAACGTTGTTCATCTTTTTGAAAGCATATCATCACTTCCTCAGGACGTTGTTATCCTCCTGAAAGCATATTATTACTTTGGGCCATTGTTATCTTCCCAAAGATCATCACTACCTCAGAACGTTGTTTATCTTTCTGAAAGCATATCATTACCTCATGACCACTTTATCCTCCTGAAAGCATATTATCTCCTCGGGACGTTGTTATCCTCCTGAAAGCATACTATTACCTCAGGACTGTTGTATCCTCCTGAAAGCATATCACTACCTCAGGACTGCTTTATCCTCCTGAAACTATCATTATATCTTCATATTTTGGACTGCTTTATCCTCCAAGAAATGTATCTGAAGAACTTTTCTCCAAGTGGCATCTTTAATCCCATTCAAGCATATACAACCAACCATCAATATCAGTTTACGCACCGGTGAGTGCAAATTTTTGGGCTTTTGTGTTCAATCCCCTTCAACCTTCCAGGTCACGACTGGCAAATATACCAATCTAACCCCTCAGGTTTTAGAAAATTGAACAGGGGAAGCTGTTGCACCCCAAAATTTTCCCTCACAAATACAAGACTTTGTGTGCTAAGAAGGTTCACAAGGTTCACAAGATTCACAATGCTTACAAGACCTTTCATGAGGTTCATGGAGTCTACAAGTCACTTTATGAGGTTCACAAGGTTCACAAGATTCACAATGCTTACAAAAACCTTTCATGAGGTTCATGAAGTCTACAAGTCACTTTATGAGGTTCACAAGGTTCACAAGACATCTTATGATGGTTCACAAGGTTCACAAAGTTCACAATTGGTCAGAAGAGTTGACAATTCCCTCAGACAATGCACCTAATCAGGTTGTCGAGCTTTTCAGAGTCTATCTTTATCGTTTGGTTGTTGAGGACATGCACTTCAACAACTATGTGGATCACCATCAAACGCGACCATTTGACGAGATAGTTCTATAATCCAGATGGTTGGCCTATGGATCGCGTATCATTTCTCCTCATCTTCTCGAGTACCTCATGCGGAAGTTTGGGTACACCCAAACCATCCCCATGCACCCTATTGTCTTTGCTCCTCCCTCCTTATCTCATAGACAGATAGAAGAGATGTTTTATGATTTTGAGAGTCCATTGGTACCGAAGGAGGCACGATCTACCATAACACCGAATGAATGGAGCTACGTGGATGGGTACATCGAGTGGTTCTTTAGGATGTCACATCCATACATGGTGTAACGCTTGTATTTAATTAATTAATTGAATTAAATATTATCGCGTATTTTCCTGATTAATTGTTGTTAGGTGTTGTTTGTCGTTTGAGTCTTTAAGTTGTTTAAGTTGGTATTGAGTTGAAGGTTAGGTTGTATTTGAGTTGTTTAAATTAATTAAGTCGGATAAAAAAAATAAGTATTAATGATATAATATTAAGTTGGATTTAGTTGTGGTGTGAGAGTAGTAAAGATGCGGGGTGATATATTAGGCTCATTAGTAATTAAGCTGATTAGTGATAATTTAGTAAAATTAGACAAGATACCTAATTATTGTATAATCAAAATTTTGTAAGAATGGAGAACAAGTCTTAGAGGAAGATCAAGAAAAGGATAGGTTGAGGATTTTCGCGGAGATTGTTGATGTGAATTCGAGCCGCCTTCAATCCAAGGTAAGGGTGGGGTTCGAATTCCATAACCGAGATTAGATAATTCGTATGTTGGTTGGGATTTCGTATGATTTCGTTCCTGTGTTTTTCGTATGATGAGTTGTTGTGTTTTTGTATGAATCTGATATGTATGATGTGTTGTTCTTGTTGTATTGTTGTTCTGAAAGCTGTTCATGTTGTGGTCATTCTTGTTGTATATATGTTGTTGGAATGACTGTTGCAACATTTGTGTAGAGAAGGAGATTAGGACTAGTAAAATCAGTCGTATAAATTAGTAGAAGAATAGATAAAGAGGATTTAGAGTATAAAATCGTTGTAGAAACCTGATTAGGCTTGAATGGAGTGGAGAGACTGTGTAATTCGTAGGAGAGGAAGGATTGTAGCATTCTGGTGTTTTACGTAACAGGTCTGGTGTTACGCGTAACAAGGTAGGGCATTATGCGTAACATATCCCAGTACGCAGGCATTACGCGTAACAAGGTAGGGCATTACGCGTAAGGAGTAAGGTATTGCGTGTATGGGCAGAGTGGTGTGCAGAAAATGCAGTTTTTGGCGATTCATCCTGTTTTCGCATTCATTTCGAGTTGAGTCGATATTAGACTTTAAGTAAAGGTAAAATAAGTTGATTATAGTATATTGGAGGATTAAAAATAATTAATTTTGAAGTCGAATTGATTAAGCTGTAATTATTCGTTTTCTATGTTGAAGTTGTATCAAGTTGTTATAAGTTGTGTTGACCCGATCTTGGGGAAAATTATTAAATTGGAGGTTGTTAGACCAACGTTGATTCACGTGTTGTGTTGTTAAGTTGTTGATTATGTTGATTGTTGTTGTACGCCATTCATAGTTGCATACATTTACATGTTTCAAGTTAGAGCGAATGCTCGATTCAATTTGGCCTGGATTGACAAATATGTTGTTGATGCCTCGATAAACTGGCAAGATTTCAAGTTGGGAGTTTACTCCACATGGTACTGTTGCACCCCAAAATTTGACCTCACAAGACAAGACTTTGGGTACTAAGAGGTTCACAAGGTTCACAAGACATCTCATGAGGTTCACAAGGTTCACAAAGTTCACAATTTAGTAAGAAGATTTAACAATTCCCTCAGACAATGCATCCTCCTAAGCAGTGCATCCAAAACTAGGGTTTTGACTTTAATCAGGCTAAATGGATTTCCAAGACTTCAAGTGAGCTTCATAACATCTTATATGTGTCTAAGAATCCCCATGACAAATTTCAGGACTTTTCACAAAGGTTTGCTCAGTCAAATGATCAGATAAGTCAAAATCAGTCAAAGCAGTTAAAAAGTCAAACTGAGGTCAACTGTGGTCAAACCAAAGTCAAACTTCATGATTTTTTGTCAACATCAAGTATATGAAGTAAAATTCATCATTTTATCAAGGGTTGATCATGATTCATCAAGGATATTTCAGATCATCAAGAATCAAAGGTTTCTAAATTAGGGTTTCCTTAGTAAAAGTCAACTGAGCTTTGACCAGCCATAACTTTCACACGCTTCATCACCAAGTCTCCATCCAAAGCTCATTTTGAAGGAAATTGAATTCTCTACAACTTTGTGTCTCACAAGCCAAACCCAAAAATGCTTCATTTGGAAGGTATGAGCTAAGACATTATAAGTCCTTTTGAAAGTCAACAAAAAGTCAACAACTTCAAAAGGGCATAACTTGAGATTGGTAAATGATATGGACATGAAACCAGTGGGGTTGGTTATAGGAATCTTCAAGATTTCCAAAATGTCCAAGAACACCCTCATATCATTAAAATTGAAGGATGTGTGCCCTTGTAAAGTTGGGAAATTTTTGGTTGGTTCATGAAGAAAATGGAGGTCTAAAACCAATTTCTTCCAAATGGGCTTGTCAAATGATGACCCAATCCATACTATAACTTCATGCACGACCCAAGCCATCAAAAATCAGATTTTTTATTATTTTATTTTTATTTATTTTGATTTAATTCATTTAAAATCATTTTAAATTAAAATAAAATATAAAAATCAAAGATTTAAATATGATTAAGCTTCTAGAAAATCATAAATATGTCTTGGATCAAATTGATATGGGAGTTATGATGATTGTCTTAAAATAGCAAGTATTTATACAAAAATATTTGACTTTTAAAGTCTTATCATTTTGAATCTTTTTAGATCAAATCTTCCACACAATGACCTAATTTTTTAACCTAAATTCATCACTCTATAAGTATAGAAGAGAACCCTAACACAAGCCAGGAATTTTCTGCCTCCCAAGTGTAAGTTCCAATTTTCAAAAACCATACCAAACTCAAATTCGGATTTGGATATACAAGGCATTAGAAGGTAATTTGAGGACATATCAACACTCCTTGAACATCCCAGATGCGATCCCAACTCTCATTTGCATCCAAAACCTTTTATATGGCACAAACCGAATTCAAACATTGAGACATTTATCTTTTTTTCGTTTTCATACATACATGTAATATAAATTGATTTTGATGCTGGATTTATGTTTGTATTGAGCTTGTGAATGTTTCTGGGCAAAGTAATTTGATTTTCGATGCAGGAATGGAAAACCACCATTGCTAGGGTTTCGGCCATGGATTTGGGGCTTTGATCCAAACCTAATATAAACAAATTCTAAGAACATAGGACAATTCTATGAACCTTGGGGATTATGAAACACTAATTATTGTTGTGAAATTTTACTGTTTTGATGCTTGTTCAGTTTCGTAGGTTCTGGATGTGATGAAGTTCGCAGGAAAATACGCAACAAAATCCATAGTTGTTTTCGCAGGAAATTTGAAGAAGATGAAGTTGGCCTGGCGCGAATTTCATATTTGAAAATTGAACATAATATTTCTTTGTTTTGTTTTAATATTATTTCACAAACGCTGGTTGGCTCAGATGGTGAGATGCGTGTGTATACTGCTTGTAAGCCTGGGTTCGAATCCTGGCTTTGTACAAATTTTTTTCTTATTTTTCAGGTCAATTATGAAGCTTCATATATTATGCATCATAGTCACCATATGGACAGGTTCGCTCATCCAGCAGGAATGGTAATGTGTTTGTGGGATATTATGAAGGTCTTGGGTTCGATCCCCCCAGGCCTTTTGTTTTCTTTCTATTTTTTTGATTTTTCAGGATATGGAACAAAACCAATTGGACTCATCTCATTATCACATGCGCGCTGGTAGCCTGGTGGTATGTGTGGTTGGATGCAGGCCAAAGGTGCTGGGTTCAAACCCCAGCCAGGTAAGTTCTTTTTCTTCACTTTTCTTGTTTATTATTATTTTTAATTAATATGTTTACAATATAACTAAATAAATTTTAAAAAATATATATAATGTGTATATTATTATTTTCTCTATTACAATTTAAACTCATTTTTTTATTAAATATCATTAGAAAAATAATTTAATTTTGTATAATTAATAATTAATCCTAATTTATTTTCTAAGCATATAAACCCTAATTTCTAATCCTAATTTTTATTTAACTTTAATATTAAACTTAATTAATTTTCTAATACATAATTAAATAATTGATCATGTTTTTTTTAAATAATTATTATATTGTTTATTATCGTAATTATAATTCTTTTATTATTTATTTCTTAAAAAAATTCTTAAAAATTGTTTATTTAATTTAAAAATGTTCTTTTAAATTCTATATATTTTTGTATATTTGTACTAACCTTTCTTTCTTATAATTATTTTGTCACTAACCCCATTTATTTTTTTTAAATTGTTATTATTATTATTCTCTACTAACCCTATTATAATTATTTATTTATTCTTGCTTATTTTTATTTTTGCTATTTATTTAAATTGCTATTATTGTAATTGCTCCTGGATGTAATATTTTGTAATATTTAAATTATTTATTTTTTATGTCATGGTTAGTAAAAATAGGGAGTGTAAACATGTATGTCATTTAAAATTAATTTAGATCACTTAATTCAAAAGATAAATATTAAATTGAACACTCACACACGTAAGTCGATCTTGGATCGCCATCTCACTTCCTTAGGGATACCTCTCATTGTTGCCTAATCAAAAGGTCAAGTAGGGTGTATAAAGCAAAAGTCCCTCAAAATAAAGTCATCTAGTCCCTTAACAATAAAAGATCAAGTCCCTTTCGAATGTTGCCTTCGTAATGATCTTGTCCCTTTCGAATAATGATGGCAGTCCCTCCAAAAATGCTTAATACACCCTACAGTTGCCTACATAAACAGATGTCCCTTCATATGTCCCTCACATCCAAGGTAATGACTACCTATTCCTTAATAATAGGGATAGTCTTACCATTTAAAGGATTCAAGAACAGAAAGACTTAAACTTTAGGGTAGGTTCCTCATAGTTACTTGCTCATTATTCAAAAAAAATTTCTCAAACATTTCACAATTTCAAACAATTTTCAAACACAAGTTTTTTACGCATCCGTACATGGATCATTATCGAACTCTTATGAAAATTTCTATTCACACACTTCACATTTTCAAAAACAATTCAAAGTGAGCTAAGTAACTAAGAGCCCATGGATAACCATGGATGTAAAGGGTGCTAACACCTTCCCTTTACATAACCTACCCCCCGAACCCAAAAATCTTTTAAAAAGGTCTTTCCTGTTCTTTTATGCCTTTCCTTAGGATAAAATAAAAGTCGGTGGCGACTCTTGCTATCCGCAACATAACTAAAGTCAGTTCTCCCACCGTGTTACAATCTTATTACCCAATACATAAGCAGATGTTTCCATACTTTAATGGCAAGGTACAACTAGCATACTTTTCAGTGTGGCTGTTATTTAATCCTTTGAGCCATCATTTATCATATTGCAACTAATATATAGGTGTTTAGATCAATTCTTGACTTGTTGTTGTGGTTTCTAGACAAATATGTTTTTCACTTAATGCTTCAAAACAAAACATCAAATAGTAACATTGTGAGGAGTTTTTTCACTATGCAAAGAGGTAGAACTTTAGCAAATTTGGTATTATTTTGAAGATCTCATGAGATACTACAAGATTCGTGTTGATTGTGTGCAGATAAAATGGTTGAAAATAGGTCAAAATGTATCCCAAAATCGTGCATAACATAACTTAGTGCAGTTCTGCCTTGATCATCAGCTTGAACATGGTCTCTTTCAAAAATCTTATATTCATGCTCAAGTAAGATAAACTCATACTCTTGGACTATTTTAAAAGATGGGAGAACATGCTTCAACTTTGATGTTTATTGATTGACTTGAATCATCTTGGATCATGAAGAAAAATGCCTCACAAAATTGAAATTTTATGCTAAAAAACACTTAGAAAAATTTCTAAGTGTTATACATTTTGATCGTTAAGAATTCTCAACTTTAACACTTCATATCTTTCAATCCTTATGAGATTTTGAGTTGATTCCTTCTACAATGTTGAATTATGGGAGATCATTTCTAAGTACATACATTGAGAAAGAAAAAAGATTGATTGAGGAAGAAGTTACAAGCTTGAAAATTCATGCATTTGTTAAGGCATTTTTGTAACTTAGAAGTTTCTTAAAACCCTAATTTCAACATATTTTATCTTTTATTTGATTTTCTTGATTAATCATGATGAAATGAAAAAACACATCATATTTCCTTGAATAATAGCTCATGAGACTCAAAGTTGACCAAAAGTCAAACTTTGACTTTGTGTACCAGTTGACTTTGTATCAGATGAATTTGAATTTTCAATTGTCAATGAATAAAACTTATTGGGAAATTTAGATCGTGTGAGTGGGATTGAAATTTGTATTTAATTCCCTTGAATAATGTCTTGAGGTATGAGATCATGCTAAGATGGAAAAATTCAACTGTAAGTGATCTTGGCTCAAAACCCTAATTGATGCATCTGATGAACTTGAGGCTTGAGGAGTTTGTAATGATGCAATCTTGCACCTGATTGTTGATGAAGGGAAGTTATTAATAATCATGAATGAATGAGGGAATTGAGAGGTTGAATATCATTCTCATCCTTTGATAATTCATCTGATTGAGCTTTCAGGCCAACCCTAACTTATCAAGCAAGTAAAGCACATATTTTTTGTATTTCCAATTGGGTCAGTGATGCATAAAGACTCACACACATGTAATTCTAAATGTTATACAAATGATGTGGAATCTCTGGGGTAAAAATTATGGTACTTTATGTGTTTCAATATTCCCTCCCTTTTTGTACATGCCCCATATCTTTGACTAGCCCTTCAGTAATCATAACCTCAATCAATTGGTGTTTTCCTTCTTATTCTTTATTTGTGTCAAGAGGGGCCTGATCAACTTTCCTTACCTATTTCTTCCTGGTCCATTTATTCCTGTTGATGATATTCCCAGTTTGTGCTTTGCCTCTTGGTTTTCCTTCCTCCAAAAGAACCACCGCTCCCAGGGACTATGTTATCCTTTCAATATCTAAACTTTCATCCCTACTAGAAAACTTTGACATGTTTTGCTTATCTTAGTTAGTGACTTTGCGCACAGTTTCGTGTAGGACCTCATTCTCTCATTTTTTTCCTTGCCTTGTGGGTTACATTTGCTATGACTAGATGAAATATAGAAGAAACTCTTACTGCACGTTCCTGAATTTCCTTCCTTCGATTTTTTCTCCTCAAAATTTAAGGGGATAGGTGATACTATGAGCCATATTCCATAATATAAATCCTATTCATCGAGATCTTTGTATCCTTCGTCGCTTAAATCTCCTAGAGCCTCATAATCCTTCAATTGATGACCAGTTCTACCACATATGAAACAAAATGTTGGCAATTTCTCATACTTGAAATTTACATTATGAGGTTTATCTTAAAATCTGACTAGTGTACCTCTTTTGAGAGGGTTGTTCAGATCTATTATGACGTTTACTCTCATAAACCTTCCATTCTCAGGCCCTTTCTTAGAATCCATTTCAACAAAAGTTCTCAGTATGTTCCCGAACTTCTTTGCCATCATCTTTGATTGTATCATCAATGGTAAGTCGTAAATTCGAACCTTGAAACCCCAAAAATGCATGTTCATATTGGAGGGTTACCCCGTACCTGAAACCCTATCCAACACAAGAATATTTTTATCAAAGCTCCAAGGTACATTTCATAACACTGATTCCAGATCCCTCTTAGTTGAAAACCTAAATAGAAACAAGTTTTTGTTCAACTCTTGGGTTTCCATTATATTATTTAGTCTTCATACTCCTAATACCGTACTTAAGAAAGCATGCAAGTTGAAACCATTCTTAGTCCAAAGTTTCCTAGCTCCTTTGAAATACCACATCTTCGCTAGTTTCTTCATCTGCCGTCGTAACTCCTTCTTCCTCTTCCTTCGTAACCGGAATGTTTTTCCACTTATCTATGACTAAAGATCCTTGTGAGAAAACAAAAATGAAATACGATGTGAAAAACAGAAATAACCATCAACCAGTGTTAAAGAAGCTAAAAAGATATCGGGAAATGCCACCACAAACCCTAAGGTGTGTAATACCTCAAAATTTGCCCTCTCATTTCCTCAACATTTTGCATAGCATTTTGCATATATGGATTCATAAAATAACCAAAAACATTGCATCATATATAGCATAGCCGAGGCGTGGGTATGTGATCAATGATCGGAGCAACCGAAAGTTATGAAGAGGCTACCGAAGGGCCACAAAGCTTCTCAACCTTGTGCAAAGGGTTCACAATATCCCACAAGTCTTCACTTGAAGCCACAAGTCATGGAAAGTTTTGGTTTGATTGAAGGAGGCAAGCAGTGCAATACTTCTTGAGGGAAAAGAGCCGAATTAGGGTTTCATTTCTACAGGGCTTCTACATAAATTTTTGAGTCGAAGTGGATTTCTTTGACTTATATATGATGTCAGGTGCCTAGGGTTCAAATCTCATCCACAAATTCATTTTGGAAGGGATTCGACTGGCCGGACGACGGAAAATCGGAGAATCGGAGAAACGGCAACCGAGCTAGGTAAAAAGGGATCGACTCCGGACTTTTAAGATCGAGATCGTGAAATTAGGGTTACAATGATCCTATGGTTCAAGCTTGGTCAAGAAATGATGGAGGAATCGTAAAAAAATCAAAGAAAAATCATTTGAAAAGTAGTTGGTTTTGCATTTCCCTCCACCTTTCCTTCCACTTTCTTTCCACACTTCCTTTCATTCTTTCCATCTCATTTTTCCACTCCAATTCCACTCCATTTCCCTTGGAAACTTCCACCACCTTCCACCATCTTCTAGAGTGTTCCAAGGAATATTCCAAGGAATATTCCCTTTATCCAACCCTAACCCTAACTAACTTCCAAACCTAATTTTTGGATCCCAAACCTAATTTTTGGGCCCCAAACCCAAACCTAGCTCCTAGCCTAGTCTCTATTTAAGCCATTTTCATCCAAACCAAAAGGTTGAACACCATTTTCCAATTTTTCACTCTTTGAGAAGCACTTTTTCTCTCTCACTTTTCCTCTCCCGTTCACCAAAGCTTTTTCAAATAAGCTCTTCAGGTTTCACATTGAAACTTGAAGATCTTGAAGCTTAAGCCTCAACCTCCATTGATTTTGTGGATTGTGGAAGAAGAAGCTACTGAATTTTGTGAGGATTATCGGATTATCGGAAGCGCACGAAGATTCAATCTCAAGAACGCATTTATTTTGCGATTTCTCGGTTTTCGGTTTTCTCTTCGATTCAAGCTCCGATTCTTGCAACAATCACCGAAGCACTCCTCCGCTTCGTAGGTTGGTGATCTTAATCACTTCTTCTTTAAGTTATTCTCTTCATCTCGCCACTTTTGGCATTCTTTAAGTGCTTTTCGCTTTTGTCGAAATCAATTCCGTTCCAATTATGTTTGCTTGTGAATTGTGATTTTTGTTGAATTTGGATTTTTAGGTGTTAATGGCTATAAGTGCTAGCATGTGTAAATAAGCTCAAAATAAGTAGAAATTAGTGTTAGCATGTTCCTAGGTATGTTAGGGATCATTAGAAGCAAGATTGTGGCCAAAAGCACTTTTTTTCAAAAGCATTTTTCACTTTTCGTTCAGTGTTAACCGGTTAACGCATATGGTTAACCGGTTAACGCATGCGTTTTTTGGCCAAAATGCTGTATTTTTTGCCCGTTAACGGGTTAACCTATATGGTTAATCGATTAACGCTGATCATTTTTGGATTTTTAGCCTATTTTCTTGCTCAATCTTGCTTCCTAGTGCCTCTAATGTTCATACATGTTTAGGTAGTGATTTTAGGGAATTTTTGAGTCCATTTCCAGTAGCTAGTTTCCCCATTTCGAGTTGTTTCGACACGATTCCGTTCATGTTGCGTTTTATGCATTTTTGTGTTCTTTGTGCATGCCTTGAGTTCTTGCATTGTGTTGCCATGTTTATACATCATTTGGTATGTAATAATCATGTTGCATTCTGTTTTTACATGTTTGCATTGCATTAAATCATTTTTTTTCATTCCCATTATATCAAGGTATGTTGCATTTTGCATAATCATATGTATGTGCATTTGGTTGCATACTTTATCATGTCATATGCATCAATTAAATTCTGAATTTTGCATTGAGTTTAGTATGTTTGTTGAGCAATCATGTTGCATGTTCATAATCAAAGATCATCATGTTCATATGCATGTTTAGGTGCTACTTTGTGCATTTACTTGTTGCATAATTCATGAGATGCATGCTTGCATAATCATTCAATAATGTTCATGTTCTTGCATTGGTATATGTTGACTTAAGTTCAAATACATGTTCATGATGAGATTAGTGATTTTTGCATTGAGTGTGTGCATTAGAGAATGAAAATAAGCAATTTTAGATTTTGCATTTCATAGCTGTTTTTTGCATGAGTGCTGTAAAATGTATGATGTTTGCTATGTGTACATGCTGTTTGTAACCTTTCTGCACCTACTTTTTCATGTTGCATGCTGGCTGTAAAAAGCTGGTGGGTGTTAGGCTTAGTTTTATAGCTGTTTGTGTATTAAGGGGCTGTAATAGGTGCTGTATTTGGTTTTAGCATTTTTTTAGTTCCTTTAGGATTAGAATAGGGTCTAGTTTAGGTCCAAGTTTAATTAGGATTTAATTAATGTGTGTTTGCCTTATTCTTTAATATAAAATGCACACTAACTATTTGTTTTGTAGTGGGGAAGATTGAGGTAAGTTTACTCCACTTTATCCTTTATTTTTTTTATGCATTTCTTTTAGGCTTTTTAATTCATTTTTCCTTCCATGTTTGTGATTGGTAGGATTCCCCATTGTTAGGACCAACTTATCTTCCTTAGGAAGTAAGTTGCATCCTTTTTCCTTTTCTTCTTTTCCTTTTTCCATTAGGAATAGAAAACCTCACTAACCACTAGGGTCACTTTGTAAATACATAATACATTAGGATTGAGTCTTAGTCCCTTAGATTTTTCCTTTTATCAACTTGAGTCATTCTCTTTCTCATCTCAAAAGAAAAGCAATAAAACACTTAATAAAAACCGAACAATCTTGTACGACACGAGACTTTGTTGCAGAGTGTTTATACGCGTCCTGTTTCGGGGCGAGGTGTAAATACTTCCCGCGATGGATAGGTCTTAGTACAAGACAGTTCACAAACAAATTCAAAAACATTTCTTTTAAAAAGACAAAAAACAAACAATAACCGACTATCCTGCGGGAACTTCTCTTCTCATCTCATTCACTCACATCGCGAACTCGCGGCGACTTGTCACACATGCAAGACGGTTAACGCACTCGTACCAGACGAGCCTGCAACACCTGAGCATAGACACACGCAGTTCCAGCTGTAAAAAACACAAACAAATAGTTCCCGCCTAGGTTAGGCGAACTACGTCGACTCTGATCCTCATTATCCCGATGAGGTACGTAGGCAGCGGGGTAGGGCCCGTTCGAGCACATTCTTTATTTTCCCTACATTTCCCCTTTATTCTCATTTTCTTATTTCAGTTCCTTTCTCATTTCTCATTCCATTCTAGTTAGCGGTTTTGTTCAGCAGCAGTTATATTTTTCTCACCCTTTGAAACAAAACAAGCAAGCGTGGATCCCGTCGGGTACGACGGACGATCTGGGGTGCTAATACCTTCCCAGTTCGTAACCGACTCCCGAACTCAGATCTTTGGTTCGCAAGGCCTCGTCCTTTTCCTTCTTCCTCAGGTTTGTGCAACATTACCTTTCCCATTCTTTCGGGATAAAAATGTCTGGCTGGCGACTCTAACCTTTCCGCGCCACTTTCGCGTTTGTACTAGGATGAAAATCCCGGGAGCGACAAGGTGAAGGAGGAAAATACACACAAAGTTTAGAGAGAGAATGTTTATCCTCTCTGTAGAAACACATGAGTCACTTAGATTCCATCGATCTTGACTATGTGTTTTAATGCAAGATGCACTTGAGAGTCTACATTTAAATACCTATTAGGTTATACATTAATAAACAAATTTGATATACCACATAAAAGATACTTAACCTTATGAATGTGTGATATTTTAGAATAGTTGCAAGAATGTGATAAAGAGATAAATCTTATTATAGAGTGATAATTTTGATGCTTTATTTCTTATCAAATGGAGTTAGACAAATACTCTAGAGAAATGTTACACACACACACACACACACACACACACACACACACACACACACATATATATATATATATATATATATATATATATATATATACACACACACACATAAGGGGTTCTTCCATACGACCAGCTTGGGCAACTGCCCGGGCTCGGCCCAACACATTTTTTTTAATTTATAAAAAAAAAAAAACAGAAGGAAAAATAGGAGAACGATTGAACGAAGAAGAACAACAAAGGAAAAGGAATTCGTAACTCCGTCTCTCCAATGTCTCCTCCAATCTCCCTCCCTCCCTCCGTTGATGTTGTCGTCGTCGCCTCCCTCCTCATCTATCTATTCTTTTCCCTCCATCGTCGACTCCTTCTTTTTCCTTCTCTCCACTGCCATCGCTCGCCGTCTTCCATTATACTATCGTTGAAGAAGGTGTTTTCATATATTTTAAATAGATATTGAAATTGATTCAAAAATTGCTCTTATTACAAAATTTTATACTGAATTTTTTATTTCTTATTACATAATTTTATACTGAACTTTTAGTGCGTGAACCGCGTCTCCATTGCTTAAATAAGTCCTTAAGCTCTTATTGAAATTCTGGTATGACAGAACCAGATGTCGAATACAATGTCGAGACATCTGGTCTATTACAGAAAACATGGAAAGGTACAAACAATAACATTACGACATTCTGATATAACATATTCTAAATATCCTACAGGATGTTTAGACATTTTGACCGACATCCAGCAAGAGCACTGCATAATACAATACAGAAAAGCATAAACAACACATCCAAATTGTTAACCCAGTTCAATGCAATCACATCTACTCTGGGGGCTACCAAGCCAGGAAGGAAATCCATTATGTATTATCAATTCAAAGACCCTCAGCAAACCACTCAGTTTACAATCTTCTCACTTAATCACTACCAATGCAACTTCTATCTAAACAACACTTAGATATGAGACACTCATCTCACTCCCCATCAATCACAGTAGTGAAAACAAACTAACAATCAAGAACCAGAAGACACACTTCCATGACAACACCTTAGAGTTTGCTTAAAAGATTCCTCAAAAAACAATATACCTCTTACTTAACAGCTTCGAGGTTTACACAAAAATAACCCTAATGATTACATCTTTTAGTATACGGTGGTTACAAGAACTCAACCCAAATGATACAACTTTTACATCTTTGGTTGGTTACTAAAACTAGGTTACAATACTTCTTTTTATAACTTATTCCCAACTGGATTTGGGCCTTCTAAAATGCAGCATAACAGCTGCTATAAATATGCAGAAAAATATGCTACAAAAATATCTTCAAACTATAACTTCCTAAAATATCTCTATATTTAGACAATCTATATTTATTAAATATTCTTTTCTAATTCATATTTGAATCTTCAAGATCTTTAAATCAGCGCCAAATTGGATTGTTTTATATTTTCTGAATATTCTGCTTCTGTTAAATTATAACAGAATCTTCGATCCACCTGTACCAGTTCATGATGTCGAATGAACTGCATAGGACATCTTCTTCGATATGTTGTTCCAGATGTTGAAACACTTCAACTCAACATGTTCAGGCGCACATTATGACTTCTTTGCTTAACCTATTCTTATTTAGCAAGATCCTATACAATATATTGTTGCTATGTTTGTTTTATAAAAATTAATATCAATCCTAAAAATACAGAACTAACAATCTGCCTCTTTGACAAATTTTGGCTAAAACAAATATAAGAAAATTACAATCCAAATTACAACAGCAAAACTGAAAAAACAACAGCAACAATTTCTTCATCATGTCAGGACATGTTGCTTGACATCTTCCTCAACAGTCATCCTCAGCATTAATGGAAATAGCAATGGACAAGGAGTAGAAAGCCCCGAACTCTTGGTGAACTAATACATTACTACCCCTCTCCATTCAGGTTCACAGGAACATTCCTCACAGGCTGAGAAGCATTCCCCCTCAATGAGACCAATGGTGACATAAGAGAAAAAGTCACCCACCCCCCTTTGTAACTAAGAACACAAGTCACTACTGTGTTCATAACTCATGACACAAGTCACAATGACTAACATTCAACATCCTCCTGGCATCTTAGGACCACATCTGAAGCACATCTGGCACAACCATTTGAACCGAACCTCTATGCACACCATCTGATCAAACCCTTTCTCCCCCATTTTTAGCCAAAATTTGGCCAAGACATCCTTCACAACACCAAACCCACGCAATACTCACCCATATACAAATAAAACCCATAAAAGATAAGAAATGTTGAAAACATCCACAGGATGAATGAGGAGAAATACTCTCTATAAATATCAAGTATTGTCCTAGAAAGTAACAATCATTCCTTGAATGCAGACGTGTTCTTGGTCAAGGATCGTTATTTTAGGATCAAAACTTCAACACCAATTAAAGTGAAACTACCAAAACAAACTTTGAATGTATGAATTTACTCTTCCAAACAAGATGTACCAATAATAACAAACACGAAAAAAAACACGTGTTTCACATACTACTGTCAACGCCGTCCACAATAACTCTTTGTTTGGCTAAAGAAAAACATGTTCTGACACCCTACCACAAATTGTCTGCTAGTTCACCCAAAGAAACACTACATGCACGGTTCACACCCAAGTAATTCAACAAAACATCATAATAATTGTTAAGTAAACATCAGTTCCTTCATTGTGTTGCACCCTTCCCAGTCATGTTGTCATCTTCAGGTATAACCACAGGGTCCTCAGCCTTCTTTCCTGGACCTGGTATGTTCTTAGCCTTTAGTGTCCTCAACCTATCACTGCTTCTTTTTTTATCTTTTACATCATCAGTTGTTTTGTACCAACTTTGAGTCCTAAATTTTATTGGTTCACTTCTTCTAGGCCTGAATAGACTTGTTTTTATACCAGGTGGCTTAAATGGTGTGTTCCTGGACAGTGGCTTAAATGGTGTGTTCTTGGACTGTTTAGCTTTCTTTCTAAAGAAAACCTTGGGAACCCTTATCTTAGATACTTTGAGTGGTGATTTGTCAATCCTAAGTGGTTGGATGTCTAAAACATCACCACCATTGAGAATTGCTTCTATTGTTTCATCCAAGGTGGCTGCCTTTTTTGTGACAGTTAGAGCAGTATCTTCAACGGTTGGTTGATTAACATTGTTGACCTTTTCAGTTGGTTGATCCACATCAATTTGACTTGCCTCATTCAAATTATTGACCTCTTCAATTTGTTGGTTGACATTGTTGACCTCTTCAGTTTGTTGCCTGACATTGTTGACCTCTTCAGTTTGTTGTTTAACATTGTTGACCTCTTTAGTTTGTTGCTTGACATTGTTGACCTCTTCAGGTGGTTGATTCACATTATTGACCTCTTTAGTTTGTACCTTCACATTGTTGACCTCTTTAGTTTATCCCTTCACATTGGATGCCTCCTGACTTTCCTTAGCAGGTTTTTTTTTTGGATTTGGTAACTAGTTTGTTGGGCTTTGGTTTCTTATGTTTCTTTCCCTCCTTGTTTGATGAATCCTTAGGCCTCCCCTGCAGCAAACATGTAAAATTAAGTTATTTACAATATACTAAAGTGAAGAATGAGCACTATAATAAAGTGAAGAATAAATACCTTTTTTTATGTAACATTAGCCTGACTTGTTTGAGTGGGGATTTCTTCACTCCCTTGAGTAGAATTTGCAGTAGCACCAGATAGAAGCACAATTTGCTATTTTTTTACAAGTCCTTTTGTTATGACCTGGTGCAAAACAGAATTTGCATATGTGGTTTATATTTGTCCTCTTCCATTTGTTTTGGCTCCCTTCATCCTGTTCCTTCCTCCTTAGTTTCTTGGGCCTACCTGGGCCATGTTTAAACATATGTGGTAGTATTTCCTCATTGGTAGTCCTGTGCCACTTATTTTGTCCATTCAATGGTGTGATAACTTCATTGTAACATGCTTCATATATGGTTTTATGGTAACACTTATGCACATACTTAATAGGGTCATCTACTTTCCTATGCATGGCAGCCACAACATGTCTACAAGGGATGCCTATAAGCTTCAAAAAGTTGCAAGAACAAGTCTGTTTTTCTAAATCAACAACAAGGCTATCAATAAATAAAATATGTGTTACTTGAAATGTCAATCTGTCAGCATATGTAGTTGTCCATCTAACACTCTTTTCTATCTCCCTATCCAACCTCCTCAATGGTTTTGACATTATTTGGCCCTTATAAGATTCAACCTTTTCCCTAAGTGTTGCAAACCTACCTGTAGCGGTAAAATTATGAGTGTAAGCTATCGATTAACTTAACTCAATATACACAGAGTCGCCACCGTGCTTTTATTTATTTCCAAAAGAAAAAAGGCAAAAAGAACGAAGAAAGCCTAAGGAATCTAAAAGCAAAAGCTAAAAGAAACAAACAGAGAATGGGTAAGGGGATTGGTTACAAACCGGGAAGGTTTTAAGCACCCGACTTGTCCGTGGTACTCCACGGGAACCCTTTGAAATATTTACTGCATTTTTGGTTTGAAATGGTTTGCTTGAAAAAAAGATTGAAGAGATGAGAAGAAGAATGTTTTTTAAGATTTTGGTGTTTGAAGAGACGAACGTCTCATGCCTACGTACCCACAAAGTGCAATGCGAGATCAACTCTTGGGTTTCCATTATATTATTTAGTCTTCATACTCCTAATACCGTACTTAAGAAAGCATGCAAGTTGAAACCATTCTTAGTCCAAAGTTTCCTAGCTCCTTTGAAATACCACATCTTCGCTAGTTTCTTCATCTGCCGTCGTAACTCCTTCTTCCTCTTCCTTCGTAACCGGAATGTTTTTCCACTTATCTATGACTAAATATCCTTGTGAGAAAACAAAAATGAAATACGATGTGAAAAACAGAAATAACCATCAACCAGTGTTAAAGAAGCTAAAAAGATATCGGGAAATGCCACCACAAACCCTAAGGTGTGTAATACCTCAAAATTTGCCCTCTCATTTCCTCAACATTTTGCATAGCATTTTGCATATATGGATTCATAAAATAACCAAAAACATTGCATCATATATAGCATAGCCGAGGCGTGGGTATGTGATCAATGATCGGAGCAACCGAAAGTTATGAAGAGGCTACCGAAGGGCCACAAAGCTTCTCAACCTTGTGCAAAGGGTTCACAATATCCCACAAGTCTTCACTTGAAGCCACAAGTCATGGAAAGTTTTGGTTTGATTGAAGGAGGCAAGCAGTGCAATACTTCTTGAGGGAAAAGAGCCGAATTAGGGTTTCATTTCTACAGGGCTTCTACATAAATTTTTGAGTCGAAGTGGATTTCTTTGACTTATATATGATGTCAGGTGCCTAGGGTTCAAATCTCATCCACAAATTCATTTTGGAAGGGATTCGACTGGCCGGACGACGGAAAATCGGAGAATCGGAGAAACGGCAACCGAGCTAGGTAAAAAGGGATCGACTCCGGACTTTTAAGATCGAGATCGTGAAATTAGGGTTACAATGATCCTATGGTTCAAGCTTGGTCAAGAAATGATGGAGGAATCGTAAAAAAATCAAAGAAAAATCATTTGAAAAGTAGTTGGTTTTGCATTTCCCTCCACCTTTCCTTCCACTTTCTTTCCACACTTCCTTTCATTCTTTCCATCTCATTTTTCCACTCCAATTCCACTCCATTTCCCTTGGAAACTTCCACCACCTTCCACCATCTTCTAGAGTGTTCCAAGGAATATTCCAAGGAATATTCCCTTTATCCAACCCTAACCCTAACTAACTTCCAAACCTAATTTTTGGATCCCAAACCTAATTTTTGGGCCCCAAACCCAAACCTAGCTCCTAGCCTAGTCTCTATTTAAGCCATTTTCATCCAAACCAAAAGGTTGAACACCATTTTCCAATTTTTCACTCTTTGAGAAGCACTTTTTCTCTCTCACTTTTCCTCTCCCGTTCACCAAAGCTTTTTCAAATAAGCTCTTCAGGTTTCACATTGAAACTTGAAGATCTTGAAGCTTAAGCCTCAACCTCCATTGATTTTGTGGATTGTGGAAGAAGAAGCTACTGAATTTTGTGAGGATTATCGGATTATCGGAAGCGCACGAAGATTCAATCTCAAGAACGCATTTATTTTGCGATTTCTCGGTTTTCGGTTTTCTCTTCGATTCAAGCTCCGATTCTTGCAACAATCACCGAAGCACTCCTCCGCTTCGTAGGTTGGTGATCTTAATCACTTCTTCTTTAAGTTATTCTCTTCATCTCGCCACTTTTGGCATTCTTTAAGTGCTTTTCGCTTTTGTCGAAATCAATTCCGTTCCAATTATGTTTGCTTGTGAATTGTGATTTTTGTTGAATTTGGATTTTTAGGTGTTAATGGCTATAAGTGCTAGCATGTGTAAATAAGCTCAAAATAAGTAGAAATTAGTGTTAGCATGTTCCTAGGTATGTTAGGGATCATTAGAAGCAAGATTGTGGCCAAAAGCACTTTTTTTCAAAAGCATTTTTCACTTTTCGTTCAGTGTTAACCGGTTAACGCATATGGTTAACCGGTTAACGCATGCGTTTTTTGGCCAAAATGCTGTATTTTTTGCCCGTTAACGGGTTAACCTATATGGTTAATCGATTAACGCTGATCATTTTTGGATTTTTAGCCTATTTTCTTGCTCAATCTTGCTTCCTAGTGCCTCTAATGTTCATACATGTTTAGGTAGTGATTTTAGGGAATTTTTGAGTCCATTTCCAGTAGCTAGTTTCCCCATTTCGAGTTGTTTCGACACGATTCCGTTCATGTTGCGTTTTATGCATTTTTGTGTTCTTTGTGCATGCCTTGAGTTCTTGCATTGTGTTGCCATGTTTATACATCATTTGGTATGTAATAATCATGTTGCATTCTGTTTTTACATGTTTGCATTGCATTAAATCATTTTTTTTCATTCCCATTATATCAAGGTATGTTGCATTTTGCATAATCATATGTATGTGCATTTGGTTGCATACTTTATCATGTCATATGCATCAATTAAATTCTGAATTTTGCATTGAGTTTAGTATGTTTGTTGAGCAATCATGTTGCATGTTCATAATCAAAGATCATCATGTTCATATGCATGTTTAGGTGCTACTTTGTGCATTTACTTGTTGCATAATTCATGAGATGCATGCTTGCATAATCATTCAATAATGTTCATGTTCTTGCATTGGTATATGTTGACTTAAGTTCAAATACATGTTCATGATGAGATTAGTGATTTTTGCATTGAGTGTGTGCATTAGAGAATGAAAATAAGCAATTTTAGATTTTGCATTTCATAGCTGTTTTTTGCATGAGTGCTGTAAAATGTATGATGTTTGCTATGTGTACATGCTGTTTGTAACCTTTCTGCACCTACTTTTTCATGTTGCATGCTGGCTGTAAAAAGCTGGTGGGTGTTAGGCTTAGTTTTATAGCTGTTTGTGTATTAAGGGGCTGTAATAGGTGCTGTATTTGGTTTTAGCATTTTTTTAGTTCCTTTAGGATTAGAATAGGGTCTAGTTTAGGTCCAAGTTTAATTAGGATTTAATTAATGTGTGTTTGCCTTATTCTTTAATATAAAATGCACACTAACTATTTGTTTTGTAGTGGGGAAGATTGAGGTAAGTTTACTCCACTTTATCCTTTATTTTTTTTATGCATTTCTTTTAGGCTTTTTAATTCATTTTTCCTTCCATGTTTGTGATTGGTAGGATTCCCCATTGTTAGGACCAACTTATCTTCCTTAGGAAGTAAGTTGCATCCTTTTTCCTTTTCTTCTTTTCCTTTTTCCATTAGGAATAGAAAACCTCACTAACCACTAGGGTCACTTTGTAAATACATAATACATTAGGATTGAGTCTTAGTCCCTTAGATTTTTCCTTTTATCAACTTGAGTCATTCTCTTTCTCATCTCAAAAGAAAAGCAATAAAACACTTAATAAAAACCGAACAATCTTGTACGACACGAGACTTTGTTGCAGAGTGTTTATACGCGTCCTGTTTCGGGGCGAGGTGTAAATACTTCCCGCGATGGATAGGTCTTAGTACAAGACAGTTCACAAACAAATTCAAAAACATTTCTTTTAAAAAGACAAAAAACAAACAATAACCGACTATCCTGCGGGAACTTCTCTTCTCATCTCATTCACTCACATCGCGAACTCGCGGCGACTTGTCACACATGCAAGACGGTTAACGCACTCGTACCAGACGAGCCTGCAACACCTGAGCATAGACACACGCAGTTCCAGCTGTAAGAAACACAAACAAATAGTTCCCGCCTAGGTTAGGCGAACTACGTCGACTCTGATCCTCATTATCCCGATGAGGTACGTAGGCAGCGGGGTAGGGCCCGTTCGAGCACATTCTTTATTTTCCCTACATTTCCCCTTTATTCTCATTTTCTTATTTCAGTTCCTTTCTCATTTCTCATTCCATTCTAGTTAGCGGTTTTGTTCAGCAGCAGTTATATTTTTCTCACCCTTTGAAACAAAACAAGCAAGCGTGGATCCCGTCGGGTACGACGGACGATCTGGGGTGCTAATACCTTCCCAGTTCGTAACCGACTCCCGAACTCAGATCTTTGGTTCGCAAGGCCTCGTCCTTTTCCTTCTTCCTCAGGTTTGTGCAACATTACCTTTCCCATTCTTTCGGGATAAAAATGTCTGGCTGGCGACTCTAACCTTTCCGCGCCACTTTCGCGTTTGTACTAGGATGAAAATCCCGGGAGCGACAGCTGGCGACTCTGCTGGGGACTAACCTGATTCTTCCGGTTTCCCTTGTAGAGTCAATCCTAGCGCCTGTTTGGTTTTGTTCTTTGGGTGTATATGTGTTTGTTGCTGAGTGCTTTAGTTTAGCTTTACTGTTTTATTTACAGTTTTATTTACAGCTTTACTTTATCGCATTTATTTACCGCTTTCAGTATTTTATTTTCCATGCATCATATTATACTGGACTGTCTGGCTGTGCTGGTTTTCATTTTTTCTGTGGGTGGGAGTTACTGTGGGATAAGCCAAATACCCGGCTTGAGTGCACCATAGGATTAGCGTGGACAGGCATTGTACTCTTATGGTATCTCACCATGATGGGTGGCGATGTGTTCCACACCCAGATTGCGACCGTCTTGGAACTACTCTGTGTGGGGATTACCTCACTTCAGGGTACGACCTTGATAGTTATGTGCATCTGGTGACCGATCTTCGAGAACCTTAATGGAAACACCCCTCTCCAGTGATGACAGTGGCAGACCACATTTGTTGGCAAACCCACTCGCATCCGAGGGTCCATTGGGAACTCGCATAGGATGGCCTGGTTCTCTCATAGGAATTCAGTTAAAGCAAACTGTTCGTATGACGATAGTATTGTACCCTTCGGGATGAATGTACTATTGTTTCTCGATTCAGTGCTTGAAGCTGGAGACTTGTGAGGGATGCTTGTTTTTTCCGGACTCAACTGAGACCTCCCTGCGTAGTATATAATACCAAACCGATTCCCTGATTTGGTCATGAGCCAGTTCTCGGAGATGGTGAACGTATTATTGCTACTCGGCTTTGAGAGTCCGTGATGTTGACCCGAGTAGCACACCCGTGAGATTGGGAGGGGTTTACAGGTTTGCAGGAACCCTGGTACCTTCAGCATACCCACTTTGCCTTTGGTTCAGTTTTTGTGATCTGGATTTCTGTTCTTAAGTTATGGACCCCGGATCAGAGGGATGATTATTGTGATATCTGGATTTTGAGACTGTGCACCGACACCTGATTATATGATTGGCACATCACAGACACTTCACTGATCACATGCCTTGCCTTGCATAAGCATCATATCATCATTAATCATTTGTGTTTCTTTTATTCTCAGGGTTTGCATTATTCCCGGTTCCTGGTCATATCTTTGCTTCAGAATGGAAGACGTCAGAAAGAAGAATATTTTCTACAAGTTTTTTGATACCAAGGTTGACTTGCTCAAGCAGATGGTGTCTCTCATTACCCCGGGTCATTTGGATTACTTCAAACAGCAGTATGGTGATATTTTGGATATGGTTTTCAGCTTGGATAGTTCACAGAAGAGTGCCATTCATACTTTGCTACAGTACTATGATCCTAGACTCCGATGTTTCACATTTCCGGATTTCCAGCTAGGTCCGTTGCTAGAAGAGTATGTTGAGATTCTAAGACTACCGATTCAGGATCAGATTCCGTTCAATTCAGAGATGACAAGACCAACTCACACCGTCATTGCTAAGGCTCTTTATTTGAGCCCATCAGAAGTATCTGCTAATCTGGTTTCCACCAAGGCCGGGGTGCTTGGTTTTCCCTTAGAGTTTCTGGTCAGAAAAGCTGAAGAGTGTGCCGTGGAAAAGCAGTGGGATTCAGTTTGCGCTATCTTGGCATTATCTGTGTATGGGATAGTTTTGTTTGCTGATATGGACAAGTTTGTGGACATAAATGCAATTCATTTGTTTGTGTTGAAGAATCCGATACCTACTCTCCTGGGTGACTTGTATTATTCGGTGCACTATAGGAATGAGAAGAGACGAGGTGGCTTGGTTAGATGTTGTGCTCAGTTGTTCTACACTTGGTTTATGAGGCACATCCCTATTGTTGGAGTGTTTAGGGATCCCAATGTAATATGGTCGCAGAAGCTCAACACGTTGACTGCCAAAGACATCAGATGGTTCACTTTGAGGTTAAAAGGGAAAGAGCTCATCTCCAGTTGTGGAAAGTATCCTAATGTTCCCCTCTTAGGAGTAGCAGGTTGCATTAACTACAACCCCATACTCTTGAGAAGACAATTAGGGTACGCTTTGAAGAATGTTCCCAAGGATTCAGAGTTGGATCAGACTTTCTATTTTCCTATGAAGGATAATCTCTCATTGGTGCGGGAGGCTGCAGGTGCTTGGAAAACGGTTATTAAGAAGGGTATAGATCGTTTGGGCAGGAGCAACAATCAAATGTTTCCCGAGTTTGAAGCGTGGGTAAGAGAAAAAGCTCAAGTGACTCTAATCCCTTTCTCTGCACCGTTACCACCACCTACTACGGTGCCTTTGGAAGAATATCAAAAGTTAGAAGCTTTGGTTAAGCAACTGAGGGTTGAAAATCAAGAGGCTCTTAATTCTTGTCAAGCGCTGATGATCCAAAACCGTCAATTGAAAGATAGAGCTGAGCAAGCCGAGGAGATAGTCCGTCTTAAGCAGAAGGGTTTTGAAGATAGAGAGCTCTACTTCCGAAAGAAAGGTTTAGCTGAGACTCATATGACGGCCCAGCGCCGAAGAGAGAAGAAGGATCTTAGTGAAGCCAATGAAGCTGTTACTTTGTGGCAGGAGAAATGGGACGAGAATCTGAAGAAACAAAAGGAGTTGGACGCCAAGCACAAACAGGAAGTCAAAAGCCTTCAGGATTCTTTAGATGGGCAGAAAGAACTTCTCAGGAAAGCTTATTATCAAGAGGAGGATCGTATCCGGCGCGTAACAGAGGGTCAACGGGCGCTGAAGGAAGCTCAAAAGGAGATTGAAGACTTGAAGTTGAAAGCTGATGTGAAAAGGTCGAAAGCCGAGTCGAGTCAAAGCAAGGAGAATGAAGCAGCATTTCTACAGCAGATCGAGGAGTTACATGCTTCTTCTGATACGAGGGACCTCCTTATTCAGAAGCTTATCCAGGAACCCGGTCATCCAGATGTGGTTCAGCTGTTCCAGAGCGTCCAACGCCTTAGTTGGAGATTGAAAGATATAGAGTTCCCTAGGGTTTAATTTCATTTTGTTGTATTTGGATTACCCACAGGCTTGTTGTGGGGTTCCTTATATGTGATGTACTTTTGTTATCATGATTGGCACCCTTCGGGGACTTTGTATTTTCGAACTCCAGTTTATATGATTGATTTGTTCCGGATTTCTTGTTCGTTGTTTGCACCGACACGGGGTAATGAGCACCAATTCTTCACAGCCGTCATTATGTCTGAATATCATTTGGGTCTTCTTCCCAATCCTTATCTTCTTAATGCCAGGACCGGACACAGTAAAATACCCGGGAATAAAAGGAACACATTGCATTGCATACACATCATTTGCATTTTGTCTTTGTCTTTGCAGGTTTTTCTCCAAGATGTTTAATTTATCTGTGTTCATCAGGCAAAGATTGCGAGGGCCGCCAAGACCCGGTACATTCGACAAAATATTCCTCATCGGTACGCGACCCGCAGTAATCAAAGAACAGCAATGGACGCCATGCAGACAGAACTCAACGATGTCCGTACCAAGATGGCAGAATTTGTGACTCTGATGCAGGGGATGGCCCAGGGGCAGCAGGAGCTGAGAAATGCAATTCAAGGGTTAACTCCTCCTAACACTAATGCTCAGGAAACTACTTCCGGCGGACTAGGGGCTCCCCCCAATACCAACAACGGTACAGGTGGACCTCATGTTCCAGATCCAGCTATGGCTACGTATGTTCCTGTGCAGGACAGGCAGGAAGACCAATTCCAGTATTTCAACAATGATATGGGTTTCGGCGGTGACGGAAATCTCAACGACTTCTTGGTGCTTGCAGAGAAGGTCAAGGCCTTAGAGTGCAAAGATACTTTGGGGATTGACGTGTCAGATATGGGTTTAGTACCTGGGGTGGTCATCCCACACAAGTTCAGGCCACCAGCATTTGATAAATACAACGGCAACTCTTGCCCGAAAACTCACCTACAGGCTTTCTACAGGAAGATTGCGGCTCACACGCGAGATGAGAAACTATGGATGTACTATTTCCAGGATAGCCTTTCTGGAGGATCCTTGGAGTGGTACATGAAGTTGGAAAGAAGTTCTATCAGAAGCTGGAAGGATTTGGGAGAGGCCTTCCTCAGACAATATCAATACAACATTGACATGGCACCTAGCCGTACTCAGCTCCATAGCTTGACACAGAGGAGCTCGGAGAGCTTCAAAGACTATGCACAGAGGTGGCGTGAGGTGGCCGCCCGAGTGCAACCACCTTTATTGGAAAGAGAGATGGTTGATCTTTTCCTGAATACCCTCCCAGGGCATTTCATGGAAAGGTTGGCTGGTTGTTCTTCAAGTGGCTTCTCGGACATTATCCTGACTGGAGAAAGAATTGAAAGCTGGCTCAAACAGGGGAAGATTCAAAATGGAAGCGCTTCAGTATCTGGCATCAAGAAACCCTTTGTGAAAAGGAGGGAAGGAGAAACAGGAGCAGTATACGCGCAGAGAGGAATGATGCACCAAGGATATTATCAGCAAGTGGCCCCCGTCACTATTTCAACTCCTCCAGTTCAACAACGTGTTCAGCCTCCACAGCCGCAACGCTCACAGGGGTATCAGCCAAGACCCCCTCGTCCGTACTACCCTCAGAAGCCGAGGGATAGACATTTTGAAGCTCCACCAATGTCTTACTCCCAACTGTTGAAGAATCTCCTGCAGCTTCAAATGATTCAACTCCGTACCTTGCAACCTCCGAGGCCAGGCCAAATTCCTGAAGGTTATGATTCGAATGCTAGATGCGAGTTTCATTCTGGAGCTCCCGGCCATAGTACTGAAAATTGTAAAGCGTTGAAACATGTCGTTCAGGATTTGTTGGATTCTAAAGCGATCAATTTCGCTCCCTCTCCTAATGTGCTGGAAAATCCCATGCCTCCTCACAGGGGCACGGTTGGTGCAATTGGTGAAGGGGAGAAATTGAATCTGGTGGATGATGTAGATGACTTGAAGACTTCATTGGTTGCTATCAAGGCTTGTTTGTTGAAGAAAGGCATTTTCCCCGGATGCGAGGATGATTGTTCAGAATGTACAGAAGCTACCAACGGTTGTAAACGATTGAAGGTCGGAATTCAAGGTATGATTGATGAAGGAGTGCTGCAATTTGACAAGATTGTGAAAGAAAGTGAAGTATCTACGGTGACTATCTTTTATGATCCATCCCAAGTTCCTTCGCGTGCTAGAGTGGCACCAATAACCATTACTACTGCTGGACCCATAATGTACCAAAGTGACAGAGCTGTTCCTTGGCATTACGGTGGTGAAGTGTATTACAACGGCCAAAGACAAGAGTTGGCCACGACTAGTATAATCCCAGCTCAGGTAGAGAATGTGGGAGTAGGGGGTTTTACTCGGAGTGGAAGACTGTTTGCGCCTGAAGCATTGAGAAGCAATGTGATACCACCTAGAGATACTGCCGAAGCCCAAGCAAGAGCCAGAGGGAAGCAACCTGTAGTTGTCAATGATCCAACTCCATCGGCTGATCCAGATCTCACCTTTGATAAGGAAGCGGAAGAATTCCTGAGGATCATCAAGAAGAGTGACTATAAGATTGTAGATCATTTGCAGCAGACGCCGTCAAAGATCTCCATCTTATCATTACTCATGTGTTCGGACTCTCACAGGAAAGCTCTTTTAAATATTCTGAACAAGGCATACGTGCCTCAGGATATTTCTGTGAATCAGTTAGAAACGGTGGTGTCCAGCGTTAATGCCAGTCATGGATTGGGTTTCACAGACTTGGACTTAACTTCTGATGGGCGTGCTCACAATCGGGCATTGCATATTTCTTTGGAATGCAAAGGTGCGGTGCTCTCCCATGTGCTGGTGGATACTGGTTCATCTTTGAACGTCCTGCCTAAGAAGGCATTGATGAAGCTGGACTATGATGGAGTGGTGTTAAAGCCCAGTGATTTAGTAGTCCGAGCATTTGATGGATCAAGAAGATCGGTATTTGGAGAGGTGGAGTTACCTATCAAGGTAGGTCCACAAGTCTTCAATACCACGTTTTATGTGATGGATATCCAGCCGGCATATAGTTGTTTACTTGGAAGGCCCTGGATTCACTCGGCAGGAGCGGTTTCTTCTACACTTCATCAGAAATTAAAGTTTGTCTGGGAAGGTCAAGTTGTGACAGTCAGCGGGGAAGAGGATATCTTCGTCAGTCATCTAGCCTCATTCAAATATGTGGAGATGGATGGCGAAATAGTCGAAACTCCATGTCAAGCTTTTGAGCCTTTTAAGTCCGAACAGGCATCCGCCGTAGCAACTTCTCCTGAGGTGCCGAAGAAGGGGGTGTCCATAGCTTCCTATAAACAAGCGCGCGAATTGGTAGAATCCGGGATCCGAGAAGGCTGGGGGAGCCCGGTAGAAGTGCCAGAGAAGAAAGACATGTTCGGGATTGGTTATCACCCTGGGGGATCTTCGTCTGAAACAAGTGCGAAAGGTTGTCAGAGCCCGGTCACTTTCACAAGTGCAGGAGTGATAAACTACGGAAATATCAGTGCCGTACAGGATGACATCGTCGATAGTGATTGTGACTTAGATGAATGGATCAGGCCTGCCGCTCCAGGAACTCAACTTAGCAACTGGACCTCGGAAAGGCTTATTTCGGTCACTTCCTTCAAAGAGTAATAATGTCTTGTTTCTATTTTTCCTGTACTAAAGCACTATGTCTTACCCCGGGGCATAGTGTCTCTTTGTAAGGGTTCATTTGTTCATTAACGCAATCATTAATAAAACTGACGTTTCACATTCATTTCATGTTGTTCTCTGTCCTTCGTTTTTTACTTTTGTTTTTCAAAAAAGAAAGAAAAGTTTTAAAAATGGCAATGTTTCCCATTTTCTCAAGTTGTTGCTAAAGCCTTGCATGAATCATCATTCATGCAGGTGCTCGTCACCGGATCTTATCAATGACGACCCTGTTATGGCTAAGTATGACTTCGACAATCCGATTTATCAAGCCGATGAGGAAGGTGAAGAGGATTGTGATTTACCCGAAGAATTGGCCAGACTGCTCAAACAGGAGGAGAAGATGATTCAGCCGCATGAGGAAGATGTTGAGGTGATAAACTTGGGTACTGAAGAGGACAAGAAAGAAGTCAAGATCGGAGCTGCATTAGAAGAATCTGTCAAGACTCGTTTGATGGCTATGCTTCGAGAATACGTTGACGTCTTCGCATGGTCCTACCAAGATATGCCTGGTTTAGACACTGACATTGTGGTACACAAGCTACCCCTCAGAGAAGGTTGTCCTCCGGTAAAGCAGAAGTTGAGGCGCACGCGTCCAGACATGGCAATCAAAATAAAAGAAGAAGTGCAAAAACAGTTTGATGCTGGCTTCTTGGCCGTGACTAGTTATCCTCCATGGGTTGCTAACATTGTGCCGGTTCCTAAAAAAGATGGCAAAGTCAGAATGTGTGTGGATTACAGGGATTTGAATAGGGCCAGCCCCAAAGATGATTTCCCTCTACCTCACATAGATGTACTTGTCGATAATACTGCTCAGTTTTCCGTGTTCTCCTTCATGGATGGATTCTCAGGCTATAATCAAATTAAGATGGCTCCCGAGGATATGGAAAAGACAACTTTCATCACTCCTTGGGGCACCTTTTGTTACAAGGTCATGCCGTTTGGTTTAAAGAATGCAGGAGCTACCTACCAACGGGCAATGGTGACGTTGTTTCACGACATGATCCATCATGAAATTGAGGTTTATGTTGATGACATGATAGCAAAGTCCCAGACGGAAGAGGAACACTTGGTCAACCTAGCAAAATTGTTTGACAGGCTTCGAAAGTTCAGACTGAGGTTAAATCCGAATAAATGCACCTTCGGGGTTCGTTCTGGCAAGTTGCTCGGCTTCATTGTTAGTGAACGAGGAATTGAGGTCGATCCGGCCAAGGTGAAAGCAATCCAAGAAATGCCTGAGCCAAAGACTGAAAAGCAAGTGCGTGGCTTCTTAGGGAGACTAAACTACATTGCACGGTTTATTTCTCACCTGACGGCCACGTGCGAGCCCATCTTCAAGCTTCTGAGGAAGAATCAGGCCATTAAATGGAATGAAGACTGTCAGCGAGCCTTTGACCGAATCAAAGAGTACCTGTTGGAACCACCAATTCTTATGCCTCCAGTGCCAGGGAGACCTCTGATCATGTATCTTACCGTGCTGGAAGGATCGATGGGATGTGTACTGGGTCAGCAAGACGAGTCTGGTCGAAAAGAGCATGCCATTTATTACCTTAGCAAAAAGTTTACCGATTGTGAGACACGATACTCACTACTCGAGAAAACTTGCTGCGCTTTGGCATGGGCTGCTCGCCGACTAAGACAGTACATGCTGACTCACACTACTCTCCTAATTTCCAAGATGGATCCTGTAAAATACATCTTTGAGAAGCCGGCTTTGACAGGAAGAGTGGCCCGTTGGCAGATGATACTCACGGAGTATGACATACAATACACTTCACAAAAAGCAATCAAGGGGAGTGTGTTGTCAGAATACTTGGCCCAGCAGCCGATTGATGATTATCAACCCATGAGGTTTGAGTTTCCGGATGAGGACATCATGTTCCTCAAGTCGAAAGACCATGAAGAACCACTTCCGGAGGAGGGGCCTGACCCTGAATCCAGATGGAAGTTGATGTTTGACGGAGCTGTAAACATGAATGGGAGTGGAGTAGGTGCTGTTATTATCTCACCAGAAGGAGTCCACACACCTCTTGCTGCTCGGTTGACCTTCGAGTGTACTAACAACGAAGCAGAGTATGAAGCTTGCATCATGGGGATCGAAGAGGCAATAGACTTGCGAGTCAAGAACCTTGAGATCTTCGGAGATTCTGCTTTGGTGGTAAATCAAGTCAATGGCAAATGGCTAGTTCATCAAGCTCGTTTGATTCCTTACCGAGATTACGTCAGGAGGCTGTTAACCTTCTTTACCAAAGTAAAGCTGAGCTATGTTCCTAGGGACGAAAACCAGTTCGCCGATGCTCTCGCAACTTTATCATCCATGATTAAAGTATGCCAAGAGAATTTCGTGCCTCGAATTTCGATCTCTCGTCTTGAAAGACCGGCTTATGTCTTCGCAGTTGGTGATGGTGAAGATGACAAGCCTTGGTACCACGACATCAAACAATTCCTGAAAGCTCAAGAATACCCGGCTGGGGCATCCAGTAAAGATAAGAAAACTCTTAGAAGACTGGCGGGAGGTTTCTTCTTGAATCAGGATGGTGTGTTGTACAAACGGAACTTTGACATGGTGCTGCTCAGATGTGTGGACAGACACGAAGCAGACATGTTAATGCAGGAGGTTCACGAAGGCTCCTTTGGTACCCATGCTGGAGGACATGCCATGGCCAAGAAGTTATTGAGATCGGGATACTATTGGATTACCATGGAATCCGATTGTTGCAAATATTCTCGTAAGTGCCATAAGTGTCAAATTTATGCCGACAAGGTCCATGTGCCTCCGAATCCTTTGAGTGTCATGTCTTCACCGTGGCCGTTCGCTATGTGGGGCATCGATATGATTGGAAAGATTGAGCCAACAGCCTCTAATGGACATCGCTTCATCCTAGTTGCTATTGATTATTTCACGAAGTGGGTCGAAGCTGCTTCCTATGCCAATGTCACTAAACAAGTGGTCGCTCGATTTATTAAGCGGGACATCATTTGCCGGTATGGAGTCCCTGAAAGGATCATTACTGATAATGGTTCTAATCTCAACAACAAGATGATGGCTGACTTGTGTCGAGACTTCAAAATAGAACACCACAACTCTTCTCCATATCGTCCGAAGATGAATGGCGCCGTCGAGGCGGCTAATAAAAACATTAAAAAGATTGTTCAGAAGATGGTTGTAACATACAAAGATTGGCACGAGATGTTGCCATTCGCGTTGCACGGGTACAGAACCTCAGTACGCACTTCAACTGGGGCAACTCCATTCTCATTGGTGTACGGTATGGAGGCAGTCCTACCAATTGAAGTAGAAATTCCCTCATTGAGGCTGATGATGGACATCAAGCTAGATGAAGCTGAATGGCTCCGATCCAGATATAATCAATTGAGCCTCATTGAAGAGAAGCGTCTAGCAGCTGTATGCCATGGACAGTTGTATCAACGACGAATGAAGCAAGCTTTTGACAAGAAGGTGCGACCACAGAGGTACATGCCAGGAGATTTAGTGCTGAAAAGGATTCTTCCTCCTCTCAACGATCACAGGGGCAAGTGGACACCCAACTATGAAGGACCGTTCGTGGTTAAAAAGGTCTTCTCAGGCGGAGCCTTAATGCTGACAACCATGGACGGAGAAGACTTTCCATCCCCTGTCAATGCAGACGCAGTAAGAAAATACTTCGTGTAAAAAGGACCCGCTGGATAAAAACAGAATAAAGATCCAGGCAAAAATGGGCATCCCGGCGAGCCAAAAACAGAATAAAAGGCTCGGGCAAAAGTTAGGGAAATATTGAAAAAAATGTACACCCGCTGAGTTGAAAAGCCACATCGGACAACTCAGGCAAAAAAGGGTATCCCGGTGGATTGAAAACCTGAAAGGGCGATCCACGCAAAAGAGGGATTAACACGAACGACTGCGATCTGCGAGATCCATGACCTGCCTACAGTTGAGGCTATCCAAAGGGTTGAAGATCAGTTCACTTACTTTTCCTCAAGAGGCAAGAGAGCGGAGCATCTTGAAGACATACGAGTCATAACCGGGTTGATACTTGATGAGATTCACTTCTCACATTGCCAATAGGATAGTTTCTTTTTCTTTTCAGCTGTTCCCTCATTCCAGGGAACTGCTTCCTTTGTACTGCCTATTCAGGGCTACCTTTCCAAATCAATAAAAATTCAACTTCAGTCAATTGACCATTTTACTTCTTTGTTTTTACTTTTTTCATCCAGCATTGATTGATTGTGAAAACGTTTAGCAAATAGTAACTTGCATTGTGTTATGAACATTTGAATGCTTTTCTAACTCGTGCAGGAGAATAGAAACGTTTAACACAACTCTGAAATGGTGTTGAGATACCTAGACAACGATTCATGCTATGAGCCTGGGGCAAACAGGTCCCAAACTAATTCTCTATGTTGCAGGTACTATCGATTGTGTTCATGCAGGTACAGGTACTGGTGTTGCTAACATAGCTAAAGGCTATCGTCCAGGAGGGGCATTCCCTTTTGTTTGAGCAGAAATAAATGTCTCCTAGGGTGTTTCCAATCATCCCCAGCCATGTGCAAGTTGAAATGTCTCCTAGCTAGACAGCAAAGAGTGGGTGTCGTCCCCAAGCAGAAATCTTCCCTCAGGCAGGGGCAACTCTCAGTAGTATAAGGAGTGGTTTGCCTTCCCAGCAGTTGCTTCCTCAGCAGTGTCATGCCTTTGGTTTCCAGGAGGTTCTCATCTCCCCACCAGAGTTCAAGAAGGGTCCGCCTCTAGCAGGGTTTTGGCGCTCCAATCTCAAAGTCCAATTTATTTTTGGCAGTGGCGGCTATTCAGAGTCTATGAATTATTAACAGCTTTCCCCGCAGAGTTGTTTCCTCCTCACCAAGATGAACCAGATCAATTCAGTGATCACTATTCCTCCCCAGTCAAGCTATTTGGGATGCCTGCAGCCTCCTTTCCGGGAGATCCTTTGCATTTGCATATGCATAATCATCATTACGTCTGCATCCTCCAAAGCGTAGCATTTCCATTATCATGGAGCATTACGCCATAAATTCAAACATATGCATGCCAGCATGGGCCAGTTTTGAGGTATATTATGTACGACTTATAGCATCTTCTCAACCTGAAGTACTCCGCACAGAGGATACCAATATCATTTTCCAGACATCCTTGTCTTTTCAAGTCAATGTTTGTCACTTATTCCGCGTCTTGTTTGGTACAACATTCGCGTCGCAGGTTCCCGTTTTGTACAACGGTCCTGTTTGCTTGGGCTCTCTTTTATGTACAATGATCCCGTTCCATCTTGTCCTATTTTCTTTGTTTGGTTACCGCCTGCGGCTGGTATACCTTTGCGTCTCCATTCGAGGATGGTTTCGTGTTAGATCCGAGGATCTTTTGATTTGTCATTCGAGGATGACATTTCTATTCTTCAAGTCCTTCCGAGGTTGGTCTTGTTGTTGTGGCTATTATTCGAGGATAGTAGTTCACATTTTGAGCTTATTGATCGAGGTCAGTTTGTCTCTTTTGCAAAGTCTGTCTGAGGTCAGCTTTGTGTTTGGTTATCAGTCGAGGCTGGTATACCTTTGCGTCTCCATTTGAGGATGGTTTCGTTTTAGATCCGAGGATCTTTTGATTTGTCATTCGAGGATGGCATTTCTTTTCTTCAAGTCCTTCTGCGGTTGGTCTTGTTGTTGTGGCTATTATTCGAGGATAGTAGTTCACATTTTGAGCTTATTGATCGAGGTCAGTTTGTCTCTTTTGCAAAGTCTGTCTGAGGTCAGCTTTGTGTTTGGTTATCAGTCGAGGCTGGTATACCTTTGCGTCTCCATTTGAGGATGGTTTCGTTTTAGATCCGAGGATCTTTTGATTTGTCATTCGAGGATGGCATTTCTTTTCTTCAAGTCCTTCCGAGGTTGGTCTTGTTGTTGTGGCTATTATTCGAGGATAGTAGTTCACTTTTCGAGCTTATTGATCGAGGTCAGTTTGTCTCTTTTGCAAAGTCTGTCTGAGGTCAGCTTTGTGTTTGGTTATCAGTCGAGGCTGGTATACCTTTGCGTCTCCATTCGAGGATGGTTTCGTGTTAGATCCGAGGATCTTTTGGATTGTCATTCGAGGATGGCATTCTTTTCTTCAAGTCCTTCTGCGGTTGGTCTTGTTGTTGTGGCTATTATTCGAGGATAGTAGTTCACATTTTGAGCTTATTGATCGAGGTCAGTTTGTCTGTCTGAGGTCAGCTTTGTGTTTGGTTATCAGTCGAGGCTGGTATACCTTCGCGTCTCCATTCGAGGATGGTTTCGTGTCAAATCCGAGGATATTTTGATTTGTCATTCGAGGATGGCATTTCTTTTATTCAAGTCCTTCCGAGGTTGGTCTTGTTGTTGTGGCTATTATTCGAGGATAGTAGTTCACTTTTTGAGCTTATTGATCGAGGTCAGTTTGTCTCTTTTGCAAAGTCTGTCTGAGGTCAGCTTTGTGTTTGGTTATCAGTCGAGGCTGGTATACCTTTGCGTCTCCATTCGAGGATGGTTTCGTGTTAGATCCGAGGATCTTTTGGATTGTCATTCGAGGATGGCATTCTTTTCTTCAAGTCCTTCTGCGGTTGGTCTTGTTTTTGTTTTGTGTGGCTATTATTCGAGGATAGTAGTTCATTTTTTGAGCTTATTGATCGAGGTCAGTTTGTCTCTTTTGCAAAGTCTGTCTGAGGTCAGTCTTTGTTGTTGATGGTTATCGCCTGTGGCCGGTATACCATTGTGTTTCTATTCAAGGAGGGTTTTAGTACTGGATCCGAGGATCCCGTGTGAGTGGTCATTCGAGGATGGCATTCTTCCCAGCATATTTCCACCCGGTTCTATTTTCGCTACTTATTCGGAGGTCAAAATCAGAAAATATACAAATAAATAAATGGGCAGATGGCATTTCCATTACCCTCGGTGTGCAAATTTTCAGGTTTTATTCGAGTATTCAATCACCCCATACCTTGAACGTCTAAAAGCTGTTGCAATTATCCGTTCAGGTCTGCAGATGATTGAATAGGGGCAGCTGTAATACCTCAAAATTTGCCCTCTCATTTCCTCAACATTTTGCATAGCATTTTGCATATATGGATTCATAAAATAACCAAAAACATTGCATCATATATAGCATAGCCGAGGCGTGGGTATGTGATCAATGATCGGAGCAACCGAAAGTTATGAAGAGGCTACCGAAGGGCCACAAAGCTTCTCAACCTTGTGCAAAGGGTTCACAATATCCCACAAGTCTTCACTTGAAGCCACAAGTCATGGAAAGTTTTGGTTTGATTGAAGGAGGCAAGCAGTGCAATACTTCTTGAGGGAAAAGAGCCGAATTAGGGTTTCATTTCTACAGGGCTTCTACATAAATTTTTGAGTCGAAGTGGATTTCTTTGACTTATATATGATGTCAGGTGCCTAGGGTTCAAATCTCATCCACAAATTCATTTTGGAAGGGATTCGACTGGCCGGACGACGGAAAATCGGAGAATCGGAGAAACGGCAACCGAGCTAGGTAAAAAGGGATCGACTCCGGACTTTTAAGATCGAGATCGTGAAATTAGGGTTACAATGATCCTATGGTTCAAGCTTGGTCAAGAAATGATGGAGGAATCGTAAAAAAATCAAAGAAAAATCATTTGAAAAGTAGTTGGTTTTGCATTTCCCTCCACCTTTCCTTCCACTTTCTTTCCACACTTCCTTTCATTCTTTCCATCTCATTTTTCCACTCCAATTCCACTCCATTTCCCTTGGAAACTTCCACCACCTTCCACCATCTTCTAGAGTGTTCCAAGGAATATTCCAAGGAATATTCCCTTTATCCAACCCTAACCCTAACTAACTTCCAAACCTAATTTTTGGATCCCAAACCTAATTTTTGGGCCCCAAACCCAAACCTAGCTCCTAGCCTAGTCTCTATTTAAGCCATTTTCATCCAAACCAAAAGGTTGAACACCATTTTCCAATTTTTCACTCTTTGAGAAGCACTTTTTCTCTCTCACTTTTCCTCTCCCGTTCACCAAAGCTTTTTCAAATAAGCTCTTCAGGTTTCACATTGAAACTTGAAGATCTTGAAGCTTAAGCCTCAACCTCCATTGATTTTGTGGATTGTGGAAGAAGAAGCTACTGAATTTTGTGAGGATTATCGGATTATCGGAAGCGCACGAAGATTCAATCTCAAGAACGCATTTATTTTGCGATTTCTCGGTTTTCGGTTTTCTCTTCGATTCAAGCTCCGATTCTTGCAACAATCACCGAAGCACTCCTCCGCTTCGTAGGTTGGTGATCTTAATCACTTCTTCTTTAAGTTATTCTCTTCATCTCGCCACTTTTGGCATTCTTTAAGTGCTTTTCGCTTTTGTCGAAATCAATTCCGTTCCAATTATGTTTGCTTGTGAATTGTGATTTTTGTTGAATTTGGATTTTTAGGTGTTAATGGCTATAAGTGCTAGCATGTGTAAATAAGCTCAAAATAAGTAGAAATTAGTGTTAGCATGTTCCTAGGTATGTTAGGGATCATTAGAAGCAAGATTGTGGCCAAAAGCACTTTTTTTCAAAAGCATTTTTCACTTTTCGTTCAGTGTTAACCGGTTAACGCATATGGTTAACCGGTTAACGCATGCGTTTTTTGGCCAAAATGCTGTATTTTTTGCCCGTTAACGGGTTAACCTATATGGTTAATCGATTAACGCTGATCATTTTTGGATTTTTAGCCTATTTTCTTGCTCAATCTTGCTTCCTAGTGCCTCTAATGTTCATACATGTTTAGGTAGTGATTTTAGGGAATTTTTGAGTCCATTTCCAGTAGCTAGTTTCCCCATTTCGAGTTGTTTCGACACGATTCCGTTCATGTTGCGTTTTATGCATTTTTGTGTTCTTTGTGCATGCCTTGAGTTCTTGCATTGTGTTGCCATGTTTATACATCATTTGGTATGTAATAATCATGTTGCATTCTGTTTTTACATGTTTGCATTGCATTAAATCATTTTTTTTCATTCCCATTATATCAAGGTATGTTGCATTTTGCATAATCATATGTATGTGCATTTGGTTGCATACTTTATCATGTCATATGCATCAATTAAATTCTGAATTTTGCATTGAGTTTAGTATGTTTGTTGAGCAATCATGTTGCATGTTCATAATCAAAGATCATCATGTTCATATGCATGTTTAGGTGCTACTTTGTGCATTTACTTGTTGCATAATTCATGAGATGCATGCTTGCATAATCATTCAATAATGTTCATGTTCTTGCATTGGTATATGTTGACTTAAGTTCAAATACATGTTCATGATGAGATTAGTGATTTTTGCATTGAGTGTGTGCATTAGAGAATGAAAATAAGCAATTTTAGATTTTGCATTTCATAGCTGTTTTTTGCATGAGTGCTGTAAAATGTATGATGTTTGCTATGTGTACATGCTGTTTGTAACCTTTCTGCACCTACTTTTTCATGTTGCATGCTGGCTGTAAAAAGCTGGTGGGTGTTAGGCTTAGTTTTATAGCTGTTTGTGTATTAAGGGGCTGTAATAGGTGCTGTATTTGGTTTTAGCATTTTTTTAGTTCCTTTAGGATTAGAATAGGGTCTAGTTTAGGTCCAAGTTTAATTAGGATTTAATTAATGTGTGTTTGCCTTATTCTTTAATATAAAATGCACACTAACTATTTGTTTTGTAGTGGGGAAGATTGAGGTAAGTTTACTCCACTTTATCCTTTATTTTTTTTATGCATTTCTTTTAGGCTTTTTAATTCATTTTTCCTTCCATGTTTGTGATTGGTAGGATTCCCCATTGTTAGGACCAACTTATCTTCCTTAGGAAGTAAGTTGCATCCTTTTTCCTTTTCTTCTTTTCCTTTTTCCATTAGGAATAGAAAACCTCACTAACCACTAGGGTCACTTTGTAAATACATAATACATTAGGATTGAGTCTTAGTCCCTTAGATTTTTCCTTTTATCAACTTGAGTCATTCTCTTTCTCATCTCAAAAGAAAAGCAATAAAACACTTAATAAAAACCGAACAATCTTGTACGACACGAGACTTTGTTGCAGAGTGTTTATACGCGTCCTGTTTCGGGGCGAGGTGTAAATACTTCCCGCGATGGATAGGTCTTAGTACAAGACAGTTCACAAACAAATTCAAAAACATTTCTTTTAAAAAGACAAAAAACAAACAATAACCGACTATCCTGCGGGAACTTCTCTTCTCATCTCATTCACTCACATCGCGAACTCGCGGCGACTTGTCACACATGCAAGACGGTTAACGCACTCGTACCAGACGAGCCTGCAACACCTGAGCATAGACACACGCAGTTCCAGCTGTAAAAAACACAAACAAATAGTTCCCGCCTAGGTTAGGCGAACTACGTCGACTCTGATCCTCATTATCCCGATGAGGTACGTAGGCAGCGGGGTAGGGCCCGTTCGAGCACATTCTTTATTTTCCCTACATTTCCCCTTTATTCTCATTTTCTTATTTCAGTTCCTTTCTCATTTCTCATTCCATTCTAGTTAGCGGTTTTGTTCAGCAGCAGTTATATTTTTCTCACCCTTTGAAACAAAACAAGCAAGCGTGGATCCCGTCGGGTACGACGGACGATCTGGGGTGCTAATACCTTCCCAGTTCGTAACCGACTCCCGAACTCAGATCTTTGGTTCGCAAGGCCTCGTCCTTTTCCTTCTTCCTCAGGTTTGTGCAACATTACCTTTCCCATTCTTTCGGGATAAAAATGTCTGGCTGGCGACTCTAACCTTTCCGCGCCACTTTCGCGTTTGTACTAGGATGAAAATCCCGGGAGCGACAAGGTGAAGGAGGAAAATACACACAAAGTTTAGAGAGAGAATGTTTATCCTCTCTGTAGAAACACATGAGTCACTTAGATTCCATCGATCTTGACTATGTGTTTTAATGCAAGATGCACTTGAGAGTCTACATTTAAATACCTATTAGGTTATACATTAATAAACAAATTTGATATACCACATAAAAGATACTTAACCTTATGAATGTGTGATATTTTAGAATAGTTGCAAGAATGTGATAAAGAGATAAATCTTATTATAGAGTGATAATTTTGATGCTTTATTTCTTATCAAATGGAGTTAGACAAATACTCTAGAGAAATGTTACACACACACACACACACACACACACACACACACACACACACACACATATATATATATATATATATATATATATATATATATATATATACACACACACACATAAGGGGTTCTTCCATACGACCAGCTTGGGCAACTGCCCGGGCTCGGCCCAACACATTTTTTTTAATTTATAAAAAAAAAAAAACAGAAGGAAAAATAGGAGAACGATTGAACGAAGAAGAACAACAAAGGAAAAGGAATTCGTAACTCCGTCTCTCCAATGTCTCCTCCAATCTCCCTCCCTCCCTCCGTTGATGTTGTCGTCGTCGCCTCCCTCCTCATCTATCTATTCTTTTCCCTCCATCGTCGACTCCTTCTTTTTCCTTCTCTCCACTGCCATTGCTCGCCGTCTTCCATTATACTATCGTTGAAGAAGGTGTTTTCATATATTTTAAATAGATATTGAAATTGATTCAAAAATTGCTCTTATTACAAAATTTTATACTGAATTTTTTATTTCTTATTACATAATTTTATACTGAACTTTTAGTGCGTGAACCGCGTCTCCATTGCTTAAATAAGTCCTTAAGCTCTTATTGAAATTCTGGTATGACAGAACCAGATGTCGAATACAATGTCGAGACATCTGGTCTATTACAGAAAACATGGAAAGGTACAAACAATAACATTACGACATTCTGATATAACATATTCTAAATATCCTACAGGATGTTTAGACATTTTGACCGACATCCAGCAAGAGCACTGCATAATACAATACAGAAAAGCATAAACAACACATCCAAATTGTTAACCCAGTTCAATGCAATCACATCTACTCTGGGGGCTACCAAGCCAGGAAGGAAATCCATTATGTATTATCAATTCAAAGACCCTCAGCAAACCACTCAGTTTACAATCTTCTCACTTAATCACTACCAATGCAACTTCTATCTAAACAACACTTAGATATGAGACACTCATCTCACTCCCCATCAATCACAGTAGTGAAAACAAACTAACAATCAAGAACCAGAAGACACACTTCCATGACAACACCTTAGAGTTTGCTTAAAAGATTCCTCAAAAAACAATATACCTCTTACTTAACAGCTTCGAGGTTTACACAAAAATAACCCTAATGATTACATCTTTTAGTATACGGTGGTTACAAGAACTCAACCCAAATGATACAACTTTTACATCTTTGGTTGGTTACTAAAACTAGGTTACAATACTTCTTTTTATAACTTATTCCCAACTGGATTTGGGCCTTCTAAAATGCAGCATAACAGCTGCTATAAATATGCAGAAAAATATGCTACAAAAATATCTTCAAACTATAACTTCCTAAAATATCTCTATATTTAGACAATCTATATTTATTAAATATTCTTTTCTAATTCATATTTGAATCTTCAAGATCTTTAAATCAGCGCCAAATTGGATTGTTTTATATTTTCTGAATATTCTGCTTCTGTTAAATTATAACAGAATCTTCGATCCACCTGTACCAGTTCATGATGTCGAATGAACTGCATAGGACATCTTCTTCGATATGTTGTTCCAGATGTTGAAACACTTCAACTCAACATGTTCAGGCGCACATTATGACTTCTTTGCTTAACCTATTCTTATTTAGCAAGATCCTATACAATATATTGTTGCTATGTTTGTTTTATAAAAATTAATATCAATCCTAAAAATACAGAACTAACAATCTGCCTCTTTGACAAATTTTGGCTAAAACAAATATAAGAAAATTACAATCCAAATTACAACAGCAAAACTGAAAAAACAACAGCAACAATTTCTTCATCATGTCAGGACATGTTGCTTGACATCTTCCTCAACAGTCATCCTCAGCATTAATGGAAATAGCAATGGACAAGGAGTAGAAAGCCCCGAACTCTTGGTGAACTAATACATTACTACCCCTCTCCATTCAGGTTCACAGGAACATTCCTCACAGGCTGAGAAGCATTCCCCCTCAATGAGACCAATGGTGACATAAGAGAAAAAGTCACCCACCCCCCTTTGTAACTAAGAACACAAGTCACTACTGTGTTCATAACTCATGACACAAGTCACAATGACTAACATTCAACATCCTCCTGGCATCTTAGGACCACATCTGAAGCACATCTGGCACAACCATTTGAACCGAACCTCTATGCACACCATCTGATCAAACCCTTTCTCCCCCATTTTTAGCCAAAATTTGGCCAAGACATCCTTCACAACACCAAACCCACGCAATACTCACCCATATACAAATAAAACCCATAAAAGATAAGAAATGTTGAAAACATCCACAGGATGAATGAGGAGAAATACTCTCTATAAATATCAAGTATTGTCCTAGAAAGTAACAATCATTCCTTGAATGCAGACGTGTTCTTGGTCAAGGATCGTTATTTTAGGATCAAAACTTCAACACCAATTAAAGTGAAACTACCAAAACAAACTTTGAATGTATGAATTTACTCTTCCAAACAAGATGTACCAATAATAACAAACACGAAAAAAAACACGTGTTTCACATACTACTGTCAACGCCGTCCACAATAACTCTTTGTTTGGCTAAAGAAAAACATGTTCTGACACCCTACCACAAATTGTCTGCTAGTTCACCCAAAGAAACACTACATGCACGGTTCACACCCAAGTAATTCAACAAAACATCATAATAATTGTTAAGTAAACATCAGTTCCTTCATTGTGTTGCACCCTTCCCAGTCATGTTGTCATCTTCAGGTATAACCACAGGGTCCTCAGCCTTCTTTCCTGGACCTGGTATGTTCTTAGCCTTTAGTGTCCTCAACCTATCACTGCTTCTTTTTTTATCTTTTACATCATCAGTTGTTTTGTACCAACTTTGAGTCCTAAATTTTATTGGTTCACTTCTTCTAGGCCTGAATAGACTTGTTTTTATACCAGGTGGCTTAAATGGTGTGTTCCTGGACAGTGGCTTAAATGGTGTGTTCTTGGACTGTTTAGCTTTCTTTCTAAAGAAAACCTTGGGAACCCTTATCTTAGATACTTTGAGTGGTGATTTGTCAATCCTAAGTGGTTGGATGTCTAAAACATCACCACCATTGAGAATTGCTTCTATTGTTTCATCCAAGGTGGCTGCCTTTTTTGTGACAGTTAGAGCAGTATCTTCAACGGTTGGTTGATTAACATTGTTGACCTTTTCAGTTGGTTGATCCACATCAATTTGACTTGCCTCATTCAAATTATTGACCTCTTCAATTTGTTGGTTGACATTGTTGACCTCTTCAGTTTGTTGCCTGACATTGTTGACCTCTTCAGTTTGTTGTTTAACATTGTTGACCTCTTTAGTTTGTTGCTTGACATTGTTGACCTCTTCAGGTGGTTGATTCACATTATTGACCTCTTTAGTTTGTACCTTCACATTGTTGACCTCTTTAGTTTATCCCTTCACATTGGATGCCTCCTGACTTTCCTTAGCAGGTTTTTTTTTTGGATTTGGTAACTAGTTTGTTGGGCTTTGGTTTCTTATGTTTCTTTCCCTCCTTGTTTGATGAATCCTTAGGCCTCCCCTGCAGCAAACATGTAAAATTAAGTTATTTACAATATACTAAAGTGAAGAATGAGCACTATAATAAAGTGAAGAATAAATACCTTTTTTTATGTAACATTAGCCTGACTTGTTTGAGTGGGGATTTCTTCACTCCCTTGAGTAGAATTTGCAGTAGCACCAGATAGAAGCACAATTTGCTATTTTTTTACAAGTCCTTTTGTTATGACCTGGTGCAAAACAGAATTTGCATATGTGGTTTATATTTGTCCTCTTCCATTTGTTTTGGCTCCCTTCATCCTGTTCCTTCCTCCTTAGTTTCTTGGGCCTACCTGGGCCATGTTTAAACATATGTGGTAGTATTTCCTCATTGGTAGTCCTGTGCCACTTATTTTGTCCATTCAATGGTGTGATAACTTCATTGTAACATGCTTCATATATGGTTTTATGGTAACACTTATGCACATACTTAATAGGGTCATCTACTTTCCTATGCATGGCAGCCACAACATGTCTACAAGGGATGCCTATAAGCTTCAAAAAGTTGCAAGAACAAGTCTGTTTTTCTAAATCAACAACAAGGCTATCAATAAATAAAATATGTGTTACTTGAAATGTCAATCTGTCAGCATATGTAGTTGTCCATCTAACACTCTTTTCTATCTCCCTATCCAACCTCCTCAATGGTTTTGACATTATTTGGCCCTTATAAGATTCAACCTTTTCCCTAAGTGTTGCAAACCTACCTGTAGCGGTAAAATTATGAGTGTAAGCTATCGATTAACTTAACTCAATATACACAGAGTCGCCACCGTGCTTTTATTTATTTCCAAAAGAAAAAAGGCAAAAAGAACGAAGAAAGCCTAAGGAATCTAAAAGCAAAAGCTAAAAGAAACAAACAGAGAATGGGTAAGGGGATTGGTTACAAACCGGGAAGGTTTTAAGCACCCGACTTGTCCGTGGTACTCCACGGGAACCCTTTGAAATATTTACTGCATTTTTGGTTTGAAATGGTTTGCTTGAAAAAAAGATTGAAGAGATGAGAAGAAGAATGTTTTTTAAGATTTTGGTGTTTGAAGAGACGAACGTCTCATGCCTACGTACCCACAAAGTGCAATGCGAGATCAAAACCCCGTAGTTCGTGGTACAAATTGTGAAAAGGAAAATGAGTTGAATTGATTTTAAAATGTAAAGATAAGTCGTCATTCTTTAGCGAATAATTCCGCTAGAAAGAATGAATCATATCTAAACATAAAAAATGGTTAAAAGAAACGTGCACGAGGGCACAAAAACAATTGAATGAGTTTGAATATTTTTTAAGTTTTGAGAAGAAAGTTTCGATATGCTTATGTAGTTTAGCATTTATTAAGAAAATGAAATGAAAAGGTAAAAGCACATGACCTAAGTCAAGGTTTGATTGAGAAAATGTTTGAAGTTTGAAAACAAAGAAAATTTGGAAAATAGGGAGAAGATTTGAAAATTGAAGAAGATGGGAAGAGATGAAGGGACTATCCTAAGACTTGAAAATAAAAGCTAAAGGAAGAACGATCAAACCATATGGCAAGCATTCTTTGAAACAATCGGATTTCCATCTTCATAATCAAGTGAACTTAATCGGAGCCAAAGTCTTCAATCCATAACAACTCAAGCAAAGGGATAGATCCTAAAATCTAAGTCCGAAACTCCAAGTATCATGCTAAGGAGAGTAACCATAGTCCGAAATCAAAGTCACCAATTTTTTAGATGTTTAATCCGTTATTAGTGTTTTTGTGTCCAAATGGACAAAGGAAAAATCACAAGTATAACAATATAAACATAAACAATATGATGAATGATATAGAAGCATAATAAGAGAGATAAGGAGCGAGAAATTGAAATAAAGAGGATAAGGTGCGAGAGATTGAATTAAAATGTTAGTATATTTACATTATTATAATATTTACATATAAGTGGTATGATGAACTTAATCAAGCACAACCACGAAACAAAAATAACAAAATCGAGGCAACCAGATCCAAGTGGATCTTAATCCGAATCGGGACAAGTTTAGGTCTATGTTAAGCAATCGCCGAGTAATTTACGGAGTAATTACCCTACAAATGAGGCCGACCACCTCTAATTAAAGTGGAAAATATTGGTGCTAATACATGTTAGAGAAATGATATTGTGAACCATTCTCCGAAAACATGTCGCACGAAAAGAAAAGGTAATGGTCTAATCTTAATCAAGATTTCAAATTGTATTATCGAAGGCAACCTATCACGATTCCAAAGTATGGAGAATGATCCAAATGATCATTCATCCATAGATTTGAAATAATGAAGATTAAACATCTTCGAAAACCAATAATCGCGAATCGGAGATTGTCATCGACCAAAAATAAAAGATGAAGAATAATGGATCTAAAATAAATCCAAAAAAAGAAATTAAACTATTTTTTTAAATCTTTTTCTTAAAACTCTTTTTCTAAAATGCTTTATAAAATACTCTTGCTAAATCTTTTTCTAAAATCTATTTCATAAAATCTCTTATATTAACAATAAATTGGAAAGAAAACCTTTTAAAGAAAAACAAAAAAAACACACTAAAGAATGACAAAATAGAAAAAATAAAGAAAATAGATAGGAAATTGGGGAGGGGGATTCGCGCAGGGGATGGTGTGGTTAGAAGAAACAGATCTAAACAGATCCAAGCCCAAACAATTCACCTCAGTTTCTTTAAACAAAACTCAATAATTTTAATAACAAAAACAAAAAAAACAAAAAGAGTCACTACTCTTCTTCTCCAACGCGCAATCAATGGCGGAAACAGGGGAATCTCGACGACGGATCTTCTTCGTTTTAGCTTCTTCTTCTCACTAATCCCTCTCTCGGCGTCAATCGCGGATTATCCCTTGATTTTATGCTATGGATTTAGCAAATCTAGATCTGTGATGTTTTGGTGGAGGTATGAAATTGAAGGTTCGGATAAAAAAAAAATTATGGAAGAAGGTTGATGAATTTGAATGGTGTTTAACGGTGAAGAGTGAGGAATTGAAGATGATTTTTTTGAAGCTTTGGAATTTAATTTGACAGGGGTTTCTTGGCTTTGGAAGCTTGAAGATTAATTGGAAGAATGAGGCTGCTTTTATAGATGAGATGAGAGAGTGATTTGAATGTCGTTTCTGAATAATTTATGGAGTTTTTGCGAGTGAAATCTGCGTGCCTTGCTGAACTATGTTTTATGTAAATTGTGGCTGCGTTTTACTCGTGTGTTGTTGGATGTTCAGGTGCTGCGTTTTGCTTTCTGTTTGCTAGCGTTTTAGACGGTGTGCACTGCGTTTTGATTGTGTTTGTTTTGAATCTTGTGTATGCTACGGATTTCGTGATGACGGGTTGCGGCTTGGTGTTGGGCTAAGGATTGTTTTTTCGCTTGTAGCTGCGGGATTCGTGAGGCTTTAGGCTTAAGCTGCTGGGTGTATTCGTGATACTGAGTTCGGCTGGTGTTGACGTAGCTTTGGGAAAACGTGGTTTTGGCTGCTGTATTGTTGTTGTTGTTCTGTGCGGCTTGGCTTGCAAGTTGGACTTGGCCTGTGGTTTGAAAAGTGGGTGTCACGTGTTTGGCTTTTATGTGTGTTGCTATGCGTATGCTGTGAGTTGAGGCTGGAAAAAATTAGAAAGAAATGGGGCTTGGAGTGAAATGGGCCAATGGCCTCTTCTTGTATTTCTTTTTTTTAATTTGTTTAGAAAAAAAAGGAAAATCAAATAATGGCTTTATTTTTTCTTAATGAAGTTTATGAAAAAGAATAAAATGGGCTCAAGAATAGAAACAATATGAACTAAACATTTTAGGATTTTGGTAATGTAGAATATGACTAAAAAAAGAATTAAAATGTATAATAAAAAAAATGAAATTGGATTAAAAGGAATAAGAATGGATATAAAATCATGATTATGGGATACGGATAATCGAGAAAAATGGGAAACAAAGTGAATAAATTGGACATTAAAAATCGGAAAATAATGGGAAATGGTTTTAAGTGATACCTAGAAATGGTTATATAAAAAAATGGATAACGGACGAAAATTGTATAATGTGATAAAAAAAATGTCGAAAAGAATGGATAATTGGACGACTGAATAATCGAGAATAAAAAATGGTCATTGAAAAGGGAACGGTTTGATCTAAAAAAAATGGGTGATGGATATGAAAGTGATTTTTAAGCCCACAACAAATCCTGATTTTTCAACAAGCCACTGTGTCGCTCCCTATAAATGGGGAATAGGCCCAGATAAAGGTACAGACGCGAACGGTCGGCGAAAGGGACAATGAGAACACACAGCCGTGAACTCACTGGAGATGAATAGAGTCGCCATCTAGGCATTTTTATCCCGGAGGAAAGGTAATGCTGCATAAACCTAGAAAGAGATGGATAAGACGGTTGCGAACCAGAGAGACTGAGAAAGGGGGTTGGTTACAACCTGGGAAGGTATTAGCACCCAGATTGTCCGCCGTACTCGACGGGATCCACGCTTGAAAGATTTGTGTTTTAGAGGGGTAGTGTCAGTGCAATCTGTGTATACAATAGCTGGAAAAGAATGTACAGGTGTCAGTGTAAAGGAAGTGTGAAGTGTATAAATGATGTGTCAGTGTAAGAACGAAGAATGAGGTGCTCAAGATCATGAGGCTAAAAGAATAAAGCTGGAAAGAGGGGGGATATACAGAGACTTTTGTTCGATAACCGTTAAGTTATGCCTACGTATCCTCTCGTGCAATGAGGAAGTCAGAACACCGTAGTTCGACCCAAAGAGACTGAAAGGTGAATTGACTTGTGAACTGCTTACTTGTCTATGCTCAAGTGTATGACCTGTCTGGCTCAGGTGCAAACTGTCTTGCATTAGACGGAAGAAGCGAGTTCTCGTTTATGAGTGAATGAGATGAGAAAAGAATCCCGAAGGAGACGATTATTGTTTTTTTTTTGTGTTTTCAGTCTTTTATTGCTTTTGAAAGTTTGTCATAAGATAATGAGATTAAGCTTAAACCAATGGGTTAGTAAACTCATCACATCTTCCCTCTGATTAGGGGTAATGAGAATACCTTAAGTGTGAAGTCAGATTCTCACACTTAATCACCTTTGATGTAGGATTAAGATCATTAACCTACTTGTGATTAATTAGATGTTTTTGGTGTTTTTGTTTAGTGTTGAGTAATGAGGTTAAGCCATAATCAGGGATTAAACAGACTCATTACACCATCCTAATAGAAGGATAATAGATGAGAATGTTTAAGCTGAGGAAAGCTCCTCAACTTAATCCATGATTAGGGATTAAACTCATGACAAAACAAACCTTTGATTAAGTGGATTTTATTTAATGATGTGATGAAGAAGTGATTTTTATGGTTTGTAAGACAACTTGAGGGGGACTTGTCCATTAACACTAGGGTTAGTCCTTCTTAACCAGTTAAGGAAGAATTAGAACCCTAATGCAAGGCCCAAGTTACAAGTGTGATGTCTTGATACTTATTAAGTGAATTGATTAAAGGAGTTAAACACATTAAGGGTTTAACACTTAGGATTAAAGTTATACACTCCATCCTAAGAGAAGGATGCAGGCATAAGCTTAATCACAAAGCCTTAAAGCCTTTAGGGTTTAGTCCTTGATTATGAGGTGAGAAGAGAAGACTCAAAGAGACACAAAGGTAAAACTAAGAGGGGAGGCTAATAAAAACCCTAATCATTGTCATGCTTGGTTGTTCCTAAGGTTTGTGAGGTTTGCAAGAACAATCTTCAATGGAACCACCAGGAAGCAGATGAAAGGATCAGGAGAAGCAAAGTAACTTGCTTCATTCAAGAAGTCAAGTCACTTGAGGAAAGAAAGTAAGAAGAAGAAGAATGAGCAAGCTCAATCTCAAACACAAACATAAATGCAGCAAGGATGCATAAAAAGAGATGAAGAGAAGTTATGAGAAGTGAAGGCAAATTCACTTCTCAAAGTAACTTACCACCTGAAAGGTTAGGAAAGAAATGCCATGCAATGCAAAATGAGATGAGATGAGATGATATAAATCAAAACCAGAAGCACATACATGATGTTAATGATGCTATGGGATGCTTCAAACATGAGGCAGCACATGGGGATGATCATACAAGTTCATGAATGCAAATGAAGCAAGCTAGGAACCATGAACATACATGAAAAGTTATGAAGTGCACATGGCATACAACATGGCAAATACATGATGCAATGATCAAACATGCTTTCAATATGTCTTATGATGTCAAATGAATCACATGGAAGCATGGAATGTCATGACAAGTCATGTTATGCAAGAGAATGCAAAATGGATGCATATGGAAGCCCAAATTAGGGTTTATGAATCATACATCAAACACAAACCAAAATCAGAAGCAAACAACATTACAAAAAATTGAAAATGCACTCAAAGGACCCCTAATCCTATACTAAACCAATGCCCAAAGGAGAGGTTTCAACTCTTAACCCATTTCAAGATATGATTTTTACAAGTTTGCTAGGGTTTTAGGATTCCTAAACAAAAGAAATGCCAAACAAATTGAAAATGAAAGATCAAATCATGGCCATTTAATCTCACAAACTACATGCTAAACATAATGCAATGCAAAAAGAATCAATGTCCAACTCTTCATGGATAGGCAGAAATGATTTTTTGAACTTTGGATCAAAATAATGCACAAAAATGATTTTAATTCAATGAATAATTCTCAAAATGCATCAAGGTCAAAAAATAAATTTGGTTTGAAGGTTGGACAATGTTTCTAAATGTCTTAGAACATTTCATGAATTTTTTGGTGATTTTTAAATACCTAAAAGTATTTTTAATAAATTAATTCTCATTAATCAATTAAAAATAAACTTTTAAATATTTAAAAATACTTTTTAAAATGCTAAAAATGAAAATAAAAATATTTTTGTGTTTTAAAAATTATTGAAACTCTTGACAAAAAGTTTCATAATTTTTAAAACAATTTTGCTATTTTTAATAAATTATGCAAAACAATTATGAAATAAATGAATTAAACAAAGAAAATGGAAAAGTCAACAGAATGGAAGGCTGGGATTGATCCTGGGTTTGAATGGGTTGACTGCGCGCGTCATCTGATGGCCCATATTCAAACTGACTTAAACTTAATTAATTAAATAAATAATAGAGATTAGGGTTTAATGACCACATTTGGACCGTTCACACGCGCGCGAAGTCAACAGAGTCAAGGCATCCAACGCTCCAGATTCAAACTGCCTTAATGACTGGGATTATGCCCTAATGATTTTCAGGTGGCCGGAGAAGACCTCCGGTCGTCTTCTCCGGTGGGAACCCCACCTGAAAATCTCCAAAACCCTCAAAACCTAACCAAAATGAAATCTAAGAACATGGAAATGATCCCCATAACCCACTGAATCAAAACCCTAAGCTAGAAACCATTTAAATTCCATTAATCTCATGAATCGAAACAAAGAAGATTTTAGGGCAAAACTTTCAGAAACAAATTAAACTCTCATCTCTCCACCATTTTCAAAACTAAAAGCATCAGATCAATCAGTGAAGCATATAGAACAACTTAAGAACTTAAAAAATGATTTCTGGAAAAAATGTTCTTGAGCTACCTGAGTTTCGAAGCTTTCACCCCAGCAACTTTCTGACCTTTCCCTTTGATGCAATCCACTCTACTTGGTCCCCTGATGATCCTTGAATGCTTAGAAGGAGTTTATGTTGGCTGGTTTGAGAGATTGAGCAAGTTCTGTTCAAGCTCAGTTGAAAATGGTGATGGTGATTCAGGCTGTTTCAGGTCAATGTGAGTGGTTCTTTGTGATCAGGGTGATGTTTTGAGAAGGTTTGTGGAGTTTGTTTGGGTGTTCATGGCCTGTGAAGTGAGTTTCGAATGGTTTTGCTTCTGAGAGTGAAAATGGAGGAATGGTGTTCTTGCTTGATTCAGGCCTAAGTCTTGTTGGTTTTGGCTCAATGGAACATGGTGAAATGATTGGTGAAGTTGGTTTGAATGTTTGTGAGCTGGGCAGAGAGATTCGAAGATAAATGCAAATGGGGTGAGTTTTGTGTATGTGATGTTGTGATCTGTTTCAGCCTTGCTTCTTGGGTGTTATGGCCAGCATTTTCCTTGCATAAAGAACTCCCATTGGTCAGGTGATGTGACCTGGCCTGCTGTGATAGGTAAGTCACCTTTTGCAAAAAGTCCACTTTTGTGTAAGGAAAGCATGGGCTTGGTTCTAGCTTGGTACAATGGGTGTGGGCTGCGCAGCAAGGTGAGGGAGAAAGGCTAGGAGTGGTCAGCAACATAGGCAGCAAGTGGGTGAAGTGTTATGATGGTTTTTGCAAGTTGGCTTCCTTTGGTTCTCATGGAAAGATTTTGCTCCAAAGCCATACAAAACATGTGATCTCTTGGTTCAAATCTGACTTTTAGGTCACATAGAATATTTGTGCATTGGTTTGATGTGAATTAGAAGTCACAAATGCCTTGGTACAAAGTTCTTGCAAGTTTTCCATTTGGTGCATAACTTGAAAATTAGTGATTTTTGCCAACTTTGTCAAACCATAACTTTTGATCCAAAATGAATTAGGTCATGTTCTTGTACTTTTTGAAAAGGGAAAAATGTATTCTACAACTTTCATGACCAAAGTTTTTTCATTTGAAGCATTTTTGGATCAAAAAGCAAGGCTTGAAAAATGGCATAAAATGACATATTCTTGAAAAGTCAACCATGCCCTAAAAAGTCAACTTTGAAAAAACTTGTAATTCTTGATTTTTGTGAACTTCAACCTTCTTCCATGATCAAATAAAAATCATATACACTCAAAATGATGAAGATCAACCCTTGGTTGGGTCATTGGGGGCCTCAGATGCCCTGATTTTGCACTGACTTGTCTGAAAAGTCAACTCTTGATCAGATGACTTCCCCATGGAATTTCTTCATGAAAATTGATATGCATACTCCCTATACCATATAGAGACCAATGGAAACAAGAATGACCAAAAAATTTGGAGTTATGGCCTCTGAAACCAAAACCCTAATTTTAGGTCATCTGTGCAGTCAAACTTGGCTCTGCATCCACACCAATCCCAGTTCTTGTGATCCTTTTGCATTTTTGACTTTGAGGGGATGTAATAAGATATAAGAACACACATGAACCCCTTTGAAGTGATTGGTAGCCTTTGGATTGGCTCAGGAGGCTCTTGGATTGCTCAGATCACAAACCCTAGGTGCAAATGACTTAGAAACTATGCAGTGACTCAAGAATGAGATGTGAGATGATATGATTGTGTTTATGCATATGAAATGATCACAAGCCATGGTGTGAATGGGTGAGGGCAAATTTGGGGTGTTTACAGCTGCCCCTATTCAAACATGAGTTAGCTGTGCAGGATGTAAGCAATGGCTTAGCAGGCAAACAGGATAACTTGTGGTTGAATACCAAAGACAGTCCAAAATTTGCACTCACAGAATGAAGAAGAAAAGGGATATAGATTGTAAAAGAAAAATAAAGTATATTGTAAAGTGTGGGCGACAGAGGACGACCGTCGAGCAGAGGACGACTGCTGGGTAAAGAGCAATGACGGGGACGGTCGACATGCTGAGAAAAGTGCTGAAAATAAAGCAATGACGGGGACGGCCGACATGCTGGGGATAAAAGGTGAAGCAAAGACGGGGACGGCCGACTAGCTGGGAGAAAATAAGATATTATGATGGGGACGGCCATCAAGATAAAGTTGTAAAATTCTATAGGGATTGATGAAACATGACGGGGACGGCCATCAAGTTCATAAAGCAAGGTAACCAACGATGGGGACGGCCATCGGGCTAAAAGAAAAGGGACCACGACAGGGACGGCCATCGGGTTAAAGAATAAATGAAATAAACAGATGATGGGGTACGGCCATCAAAGGTGAAGGACGATCACCTAGCAGGGGACGGCTGCTCTGTTGGGTAATAAAGGAATTATGATGGGGGCGGCCATCAAAGGTGGAGGACGACCACCTGGCAGGGTACGGCTGCCGAAAATATCAACGATGGGGACGGCCATCGAATGAGCATGATGGAGGACGACCATCAAGAGGTGGAGGACGACCACCTAGCAGGGGACGGCTGCTCTCGGGGTTTATCATGACATAGGACGAATGCCAGATAACCAAAATCAACAATGGGGACGGCCATTGGATAAAATTGATGAAGGACGATCATCAAGAGGTGGAGGACGACCACCTAGCAGGGGACGGCTGCTAAAATCAACGATGGGGACGGCCATCGGATGAGCATGATGGAGGACGACCATCAAGAGGTGGAGGACGACCACCTAGCAGGGTACGGCTGCTCTCAGGGTTTATCATGACATAGGACGAATGCCTGATAAGAAGGAAAATTGCTTTGTTGGAAATCTACTGGGGAGTAGTAAACACAGACGAGTGTTTATATCCAAGAAACAAGAGGTATGAGTGTTTGGTATTGTGTATAGATTGAAGATGCGGACGAGCATCCCTAAGACTACGATACGGACGAGTATCGGGTAGAAACAAATACTGACGCGTGTTCAAAGATGATGATACGGACGAGTATCAACTGGTTAACAAAGAACATGGACCAATGTCGAATCCGAAAGGGCTTTTCTGGGGAATGATAGACACAGACGAGTATCTATATTCAAGAAGACATAAGTGTTTGACATGGTGTATGGATTAAAGATGCGGACGAGCATCCTTAAGACTATGATACGGGCGAGTATCATGTAGAAACAAACGCTTGACGCATGTTCTGAGATGATGGTACGGACGAGTACCAACGGGTTAACAAAGAACAAGGACCAAAGTCGAATCTGTGGGGATATATAAGTATATACAAGATACGGACGAGTATCTGTATAGGTATGAGTGGTATGGGTAGACATAGATGAGTGTTTATCTGTTGGGGAGAGTGACACGGACGAGTGTCAAGAGAGAAAAGAATAATAATATCAACAAGTATGTAGGTTGTAAAGGTGTAGATGACTGTGCTGGGGATATGACACGGACGGGTGTCAAGAAAGTGTAGATAGGTATATGTGAGTGCAAAGATGATGTCTTTGGCTTTCTGCTGGGGTATGACACGGACGGGTGTCAGGACGTATCTGTAATACGGGTGGTGTTGTTTGCAAGGAGTGTTCAGGCGACTTTATTGGGGAAAGATGGCACGGACGGGTGTCAAAATGAGTATATACTGGTGTTTGTGATTTGTGAGGCAGCTGCTTTTGCTGGGGACTCTGGTGGGGATTCTTCTGTACATTGATGAGCTGTCATTATTCACAAGTGCTGATTCAAAACATGGCTTATGATTATGCTATGTGTTGGATTTTTGCCGTAATGCTCCGTGTTAAAACGGAATGCTACGCTTTGTGGGTAAATATGATGCGAATGCTATGATTGTGCAAAGATACCAAACTGGGATCCGGGTCCCGTTGCTGCGAAGATCTTTGATCGATCTGTTGAAGTAGACGTCCCAACTGGGGGATGAGATCATTTAGTAGGTCCGATGAGATGTATCTGCTTGGGGATTCGGGCCATTGATAGACCTATCCTTATAAATGAGAGACCCAGCTGGGGTTTGTAGAAGCTTTCTTCACTCTGTTGTGATTCCTTCGTGCGTTGCTCTTCTGGATAGAGGCTGGGGCTCTGTGGCGGGATGGTTCCCTGACCTTTATACTCGGCTGAGGGCGAGATGGTAACTCGGCTGGGGAGAAAGAGAGGAATCACTGAAAGACCTCCCTAGAAATTCTGTTGAAGATGATCCTTGACTCAGCCGGGGATATGGGCATCTTCTGTGATACCTGCCCATTCTGATGGGGGCTCGTAATAAGTGGCCAACTCAGCTGGGGGAAGTCATGGGAGGCAACTCAGCTGGGGAGAGAGCACTCCGGGTGCTGTGGATTTGCCAGCTTGCTGGGATAAAGCTCTCATGCCCCAAGTTGCGTTCTGGATACCTGCAACCCTGAAAAAGATAGAGAAACGCACCAGATAATCCCGAGGTATCCTTTACTGGATTCCGTCATAGGAGTTTAGGTACTTCTGAGAGTAAGCATATTTCCTGCAAGCATGTTTTTATTTGAAGATAAACATCTGTATTCTTATGCAATCAGTTTTTTTTCTTTAAGACATCAGACATTTCTTTGCAAATAAAATGTACAAAACGAGACATGACTGAAAAACTGATTTTATTAATTCATATGCCCTGAATTGGCGAGATACAGTCAAAGAAACAAATCCCCTGAAATGAGGAGATTGTTACAAGTTGAGAAACAAAATGTTGGCAGTGTTGATGACGCTTTGAGGAGCTTCCTCTTCACTATGACTCGTATGACTTTTGACACTCTTCTCACCTTGCTTTCTGAAGAAGGTTGATTCTGGTTGAAGCTTGATCCTTTTGAAGCTTACCAAGTTGTAGATGATACAGATGAATTCAGAATGCAGTTATTCGCTTATTCCCTTATTTTGCATGGATCGCCCTTTCGGGTTTTCAATCCATCGGGATACCCATTTTTGCCTGAGCTGTCCAATGCGGCTTTTCAACTCAGCGGGTGTACATTTCTTATTTATTTTCCCTTATTTTTGCCCGAGTCTTTTATTCTGTTTTCGACTCGCCGGGGTGCCCTATTTTTGCCTGGACTTACATTCTGTTTTTATGTCCAGCGGGTCATTTTTCATGCGAAGTATTTTTTAACTGCATCTGAATTCACAGGGGATGGGAAATCTTCACCATCCATGGTGCTGAGCATCAGTGCTCCGCCAGAGAAAACTTTCTTTACCACGAATGGTCCTTCATAATTTGGAGTCCACTTGCCCCTGTGTGTCGCTCCCGGGATTTTCATCCTAGTACAAACGCGAAAGTGGCGCGGAAAAGGTAGAGTCGCCAGCCAGACATTTTTATCCCAAAGGAATGGGAAAGGTAATGTTGCACAAACCTAAGGAAGAAGGAAAGGACAAGGCCTTGCGAACCAAAGATCTGAGTTCGGGAGTCGGTTACGAACTGGGAAGGTATTAGCACCCCAGATCGTCCGTCGTACCCGACGGGATCCACGCTTGCTTGTTTGTTTCAAAGGGTGAGAAAATAAGATGCTGCTGAATAAAACCGCTACTGGAATAAAGGGAATGGAAAATGAGAAAGGAATAAGAAGAGAGAATGGAAAGAAAAGGGGAAATGTAGGGAAAATAAAGAATGTGCTCGAACGGGCCCTACCCCGCTGCCTACGTACCTCATCGGGATAATGAGGATCAGAGTCGACGTAGTTCGCCTAACCTAGGCGGGAACTATTTGTTTGTGTTTTTTACAGCTGGAACTGCGTGTGTCTATGCTCAGGTGTTGCAGGCTCGTCTGGTACGAGTGCGTTTACCGTCTTGCATGTGTGACAAGTCGCCGCGAGTTCGCGATGTGAGTGAATGAGATGAGAGAAGAAGTTCCCGCAGGATAGTCGCTTGTTATTGTTTGTTTTTGTCTTTTTAAGAGAAGTGTTTTGAATTTGTTTGTGAACGGTCTTGTACTAAGACCTATCTATCGCGGGAAGTATTTACACCTCGCCCCGAAACAGGACGCGTATAAACACTCCGCAACAAAGTCTCGTGTCGTACAAGATTGTTCGGTTTTTATTAAGTGTTTTATTGCTTTTCTTTTGAGATGAGAAAGAGAATGACTCAAGTTGATAAAAGGAAAAATCTAAGGGACTAAGACTCAATCCTAATGTATTATGTATTTACAAAGTGATCCTAGTGGTTAGTGAGGTTTTCTATTCCTAATGGAAAAAGGAAAAGAAAAAAAGGAAAAAGGATGCAACTTACTTCCTAAGGAAGATAAGTTGGTCCTAACAATGGGGAATCCTACCAATCACAAATATGGAAGGAAAAATGAATAAAAAAGCCTAAAAGAAATGCATAAAAAATAAAGGATAAAGTGGAGTAAACTTACCTCAATCTTCCCCACTACAAAACAAATGGTTAGTGTGCATTTTATATTAAAGAATAAGGCAAACACACATTAATTAAATCCTAATTAAACTTGGACCTAAACTAGACCCTATTCTAATCCTAAAGGAACTAAAAAAATGCTAAAACCAAAATACAGCACCTATTACAGCCCCTTAATACACAAACAGCTATGAAACTAAGCCTAACACCCACCAGCTTTTTACAGCCAGCATGCAACATGGAAAAGTAGGTGCAGAAAGGTTACAAACGGCATGTACACATAGCAAACATCATACATTTTACAGCACTCATGCAAAAAACAGCTATGAAATGCAAAATCTAAAATTGCTTATTTTCATTCTTTAATGCACACACTCAATACAAAAATCACTAATCTCATCATGAACATGTATTTGAACTTAAGTCAACATATACCAAGGCAAGAACATGCACATCATTGAATGATTATGCAAGCATGCATCTCATGAATTATGCAACAAGTAAATGCACAAAGTAACACCTAAACATGCATATGAACATGATGATCTTTGATTATGAACATGCAACATGATTGCTCAACAAACATACTAAACTCAATGCAAAATTCAGAATTTAATTGATGCATATGACATGATAAAGTATGCAACCAAATGCACATACATATGATTATGCAAAATGCAACATACCTTGATATAATGGGAATGAAAAAAAATGATTTAATGCAATGCAAACATGTAAAAACAGAATGCAACATGATTATTACATACCAAATGATGTATAAACATGGCAACACAATGCAAGAACTCAAGGCATGCACAAAGAACACAAAAATGCATAAAACGCAACATGAACGGAATCGTGTCGAAACGACTCGAAATGGGGAAACTAGCTACTGGAAATGGACTCAAAAATTCCCTAAAATCACTACCTAAACATGTATGAACATTAGAGGCACTAGGAAGCAAGATTGAGCAAGAAAATAGGCTAAAAAATCCAAAAATGATCAGCGTTAATCGATTAACCATATAGGTTAACCCGTTAACGGGCAAAAAATACAGCATTTTGGCCAAAAAACGCATGCGTTAACCGGTTAACCAAATGCGTTAACCGGTTAACACTGAACAAAAAGTGAAAAATGCTTTTGAAATAAGTGCTTTTGGCCACAATCTTGCTTCTAATGATCCCTAACATACCTAGGAACATGCTAACACTAATTTCTACTTATTTTGAGCTTATTTACACATGCTAGCACTTATAGCCATTAACACCTAAAAATCCAAATTCAACAAAAATCACAATTCACAAGCAAACATAATTGGAACGGAATTGATTTCGACAAAAGCGAAAAGCACTTAAAGAATGCCAAAAGTGGCGAGATGAAGAGAATAACTTAAAGAAGAAGTGATTAAGATCACCAACCTACGAAGCGGAGGAGTGCTTCGGTGATTGTTGCAAGAATCGGAGCTTGAATCGAAGAGAAAACCGAAAACCGAGAAATCGCAAAATAAATGCGTTCTTGAGATTGAATCTTCGTGCGCTTCCGATAATCCGATAATCCTCACAAAATTCAGTAGCTTCTTCTTCTATAATCCACAATCAATGAAGGTTGGAGGCTTAAGCTTCAAGATCTTCAAGTTTCAATGTGAAACTTGAAGAGCTTATTTGAAAAAGCTTTGGTGAAAGGGAGAGGAAAAGTGAGAGAGAAAAAGTGCTTCTCAAAGAGTGAAAAATTGGAAAATGGTGTTCAACCTTTTGGTTTGGATGAAAATGGCTTAAATAGAGACTAGGCTAGGAGCTAGGTTTGGGTTTGGGGCCCAAAAATTAGGTTTGGGATCCAAAATTAGGTTTGGAAGTTAGTTAGGGTTAGGGTTGGAAAAGAGAATATTCCTTGGAATATTCCTTGGAATATTCCTTGGAATATTCCTTGGAATACTCTAGAAGATGGTGGAAGGTGGTGGAAGTTTCCAAGGGAAATGGAGTGGAATTGGAGTGGAAAAATGAGATGGAAAGAATGAAAGGAAGTGTGGAAAGAAAGTGGAAGGAAAGGTGGAGGGAAATGCAAAACCAACTACTTTTCAAATAATTTTTCTTTGGTTTTTTTATGATTCCTCCATCATTTCTTGACCAAACTTGAACCATAGGATCATTGTAACCCTAATTTCACGATCTCGATCTTAAAAGTCCGGAGTAGACCCTTTTTACCTAGCCCGATTGCCTTTTCTCCAATTCCTCGATTTTCCGTCGTCCGGCCAGTCGAACCCCTTCCAAAATGAATTTGTGGACAAGATTTGAACCCTAGGCACTTGACATCATATATAAGTCAAAGAAATCCACTTCGACTCAAAAATTTATGTAGAAGCCCTGTAGAAATGAAACCCTAATTCGGCTCTTTTCCCTCAAGAAGTATTGCACTGCTTGCCTCCTTCAATCAAACCAAAACTTTCCATGACTTGTGGCTTCAAGTGAAGACTTGTGGGATATTGTGAACCCTTTGCACAAGGTTGAGAAGCTTTGTGGCCCTTCGGTAGCCTCTTCATAACTTTCGGTTGCTCCGATCATTGATCACATACCCACGCCTCGGCTATGCTATATATGATGCAATGTTTTTGGTTATTTTATGAATCCATATATGCAAAATGCTATGCAAAATGTTGAGGAAATGAGAGGGCAAATTTTGAGGTATTACAGCTGCCCCTATTCAATCATCTGCAGACCTGAACGGATAATTGTAACAGCTTTTAGACGTTCAAGGTATGGGGTGATTGAATACTCGAATAAAACCTGAAAATTTGCACACCGAGGGTAATGGAAATGCCATCTGCCCATTTATTTATTTGTATATTTTCTGATTTTGACCTCTGAATAGGTAGCGAAAATAGAACCAGGTGGAAATATGCTGGGAAGAATGCCATCCTCGAACGACAAATCAAAAGATCCTCGGATCTAAAACGAAACCATCCTCAAATGGAGACGCAAAGGTATACCAGCCTCGACTGATAACCAAACACAAAGCTGACCTCAGACAGACTTTGCAAAAGAGACAAACTGACCTCGATCAAGAAGCTCAAAATGTGAACTACTATCCTCGAATAATAGCCACAACAACAAGACCAACCGCAGAAGGACTTGAAGAAAACAAATGCCATCCTCGAATGACAAATCAAAAGATCCTCGGATCTAAAACGAAACCATCCTCAAATGGAGACGCAAAGGTATACCAGCCTCGACTGATAACCAAACACAAAGCTGACCTCAGACAGACTTTGCAAAAGAGACAAACTGACCTCGATCAAGAAGCTCAAAATGTGAACTACTATCCTCGAATAATAGCCACAACAACAAGACCAACCGCAGAAGGACTTGAAGAAAACAAATGCCATCCTCGAATGACAAATCAAAAGATCCTCGGATCTAAAACGAAACCATCCTCAAATGGAGACGCAAAGGTATACCAGCCTCGACTGATAACCAAACACAAAGCTGACCTCAGACAGACTTTGCAAAAGAGACAAACTGACCTCGATCAATAAGCTCAAAATGTGAACTACTGTCCTCGAATAATAGCCACAACAACAAGACCAACCGCAGAAGGACTTGAAGAAAAGAAATGCCATCCTCGAATGACAAATCAAAAGATCCTCGGATCTAAAACGAAACCATCCTCAAATGGAGACGCAAAGGTATACCAGCCTCGACTGATAACCAAACACAAAGCTGACCTCAGACAGACTTTGCAAAAGAGACAAACTGACCTCGATCAATAAGCTCAAAATGTGAACTACTATCCTCGAATAATAGCCACAACAACAAGACCAACCGCAGAAGGACTTGAAGAAAAGAAATGCCATCCTCGAATGACAAATCAAAAGATCCTCGGATCTAAAACGAAACCATCCTCAAATGGAGACGCAAAGGTATACCAGCCTCGACTGATAACCAAACACAAAGCTGACCTCAGACAGACTTTGCAAAAGAGACAAACTGACCTCGATCAATAAGCTCAAAATGTGAACTACTATCCTCAAATAATAGCCACAACAACAAGACCAACCGCAGAAGGACTTGAAGAAAAGAAATGCCATCCTCGAATGACAAATCAAAAGATCCTCGGATCTAAAACGAAACCATCCTCAAATGGAGACGCAAAGGTATACCAGCCTCGACTGATAACCAAACACCAAGAAAATTGGACAAGATGGAACGGGATCGTTGTACACAAACGAGAGCCCAAGCAAACAGGACCGTTGTACAAAACGGGAACCTGCGACGCGAATGTTGTACCAAACAAGACGCGGAATAAGTGACCAACATTGACCTGAAAAGACAAGGATGTCTGAAAAATGATATTGGTATCCTCTGTGCGGAGTACTTCAGGTTGAGAAGATGTTATAAGTCGTACGTGATATACCTCAAAACTGGCCCATGCTGGCATGCATATGTTTGAATTTATGGCGTAATGCTCCATGATGATGGAAATGCTACGCTTTGGAAGATGCAAATGCAATGATGATTATGCGAATGACAATGCAAAGAAGATCTCCTAACAAGGAGACTGCAAGTAATTCCATATAACTTGGCTGGAAGGAAACGATGATCACTGCATTGATCTGGCTCGTCCTGATGAGGAGGAAACAACTCTGCGGGGAAAGTTGTTAATAATTCACTGGCTCTGAATAGCCGCCACTGCCAAAAATAAATTGGACTTTGAGATTGGAGCGCCAAGACCCTGCTGGAGGTGGACCCTTCTTGAACTCTGATGGGGAAGTGAGGACTTCCTGGGAACCCAAGGCATGACACTGCTGAGGAAGCAACTGCTGGGGAGGCAAAATACTCTTTACACTGTTAAGAATTGCCCCTGTCTGCACGGAGACTTCTGCTTGGGAATTGCACCCACTCCCTGCTGTCTGGCAAGGTGAACTTTCCATTTGCACATGGCTGGGGATGATTGGAGACACCCTAGGAGACATTTGTTTCTGCTCAAACAAAAGGGAATGCCCATCCTGGATAGTGATCTTTTAGCTCTGTTAGCAACACCAGTACCTGTACCTGCATGAACACAATCGATAATACCTGCAACTTAGAGAATTAGTTTGGGACCTGCTTGCCCCAGGATCATAGCATGAATCATTGTCTAGGTATCTCAGCACCCTTTCAGAGTTGAATTAAATGTTTCTATTCTCCTGCACGAGTTAGAAAAGCATTCAAATGTTCATAACACAATGCAAGTTACCATTTGCTAGACGTTTTCACAATCAATCAATGCTAGATGAAAAATTAAAAAACAAAGAAAACTGAAATGGTCAATTGACTGAAGTTGAATTTTTATTGATTTTGACAGGTGGCCCTGAATAGGCAATACAAAGGAAGCGGTTCCCTGGAATGAGGGAACAACTAAAAGAAAAACAAACTACCCTATTGGCAATGTGAAAAATGAATCTCATCAAGTTTCAACCCCGTTATGACTCGTATATCTTCAAGACGTTCCGCTCTCTTGCCTCTTGAGAAAAAGTAAGTGAACTGATCTTCAACCTTAGGATAGCCTCAACTGTAGGTAGGTCATGGATCTCGCAGATCGCAGTCGTTCGTGTTAATCCCTCTTTTGCGTGGATCGCCCTTTCAGGTTTTCAATCCACCGGGATACCCTTTTTTGCCTGAGTTGTCCGATGTGGCTTTTCAACTCAGCGGGTGTACATTTTTTCGATATTTCCCTAACTTTTGCCCGAGCCTTTTATTCTGTTTTTGGCTCGCCGGGATGCCCATTTTTGCCTGGATTATCATTCTGTTTTTATCCAGCGGGTCCTTTTTACACGAAGTATTTTCTTACTGCATCTGCGTTGACAGGGGATGGAAAGTCTTCTCCGTCCATGGTTGTCAGCATTAAGGCTCCGCCTGAGAAAACCCTTTTAACCACGAACGGTCCTTCATAATTGGGTGTCCACTTGCCCCTGTGATCGTTGAGAGGAGGAAGAATCCTTTTCAGCACTAAGTCTCCTGGCATGTACCTCTGGGGTCGCACCTTCTTGTCAAAAGCTTGCTTCATTCGTCGCTGATACAACTGTCCATGGCATACAGCTGCTAGACGCTTCTCTTCAATGAGGCTCAATTGATTATATCTGGATCGGAGCCATTCAGCTTCATCTAGCTTGATGTCCATCATCAGCCTCAAGGAAGGGATTTCCACTTCGATTGGTAAGACTGCCTCCATACCATACACCAATGAGAATGGAGTTGCCCCAGTTGAAGTGCGTACTGATGTTCTATACCCATGCAACGCGAATGGTAACATCTCGTGCCAGTCTTTGTACGTCACAACCATCTTTTGAACAATCTTCTTGATATTTTTATTAGCCGCCTCGACGGCGCCATTCATCTTCGGCCGGTATGGAGAAGAGTTGTGATGTTCTATTTTGAAGTCTCGACACAAGTCAGCCATCATCTTGTTGTTGAGATTAGAACCATTATCAGTAATGATCCTTTCAGGGACTCCATACCGGCAGATGATGTCCCGTTTAATAAATCGAGCGACCACTTGTTTGGTGACATTAGCATAGGAAGCAGCTTCGACCCACTTCGTGAAATAATCAATAGCAACTAGAATGAAGCGATGCCCATTAGAAGCTGTTGGCTCAATCTTTCCAATCATATCGATGCCCCACATAGCGAATGGCCACGGTGAAGACATGACACTCAAAGGATTCGGAGGCACATGGACCTTGTCGGCATAAATTTGACACTTATGGCATTTACGAGAATATTTGCAACAATCGGATTCCATGGTAATCCAATAGTATCCCGATCTCAATAACTTCTTGGCCATGGCATGTCCTCCAGCATGGATACCAAAGGAGCCTTCGTGAACCTCCTGCATTAACATGTCTGCCTCGCGTCTGTCCACACATCTGAGCAGCACCATGTCAAAGTTCCGTTTGTACAACACACCATCCTGATTCAAGAAGAATCCTCCCGCCAGTCTTCTAAGAGTTTTCTTATCTTTACTGGATGCCCCAGCCGGGTATTCTTGAACCTTCAGGAATTGTTTGATGTCGTGGTACCAAGGCTTGTCATCTTCACCATCACCGACTGCGAAGACATAAGCCGGTCTTTCAAGACGAGAGATCGAAATTCGAGGCACGAAATTCTCTTGGCATACTTTAATCATGGATGATAAAGTTGCGAGAGCATCGGCGAACTGGTTTTCGTCTCTAGGAACATAGCTCAGCTTTACTTTGGTAAAGAAGGTTAACAGCCTCCTGACGTAATCTCGGTAAGGAATCAAACGAGCTTGATGAACTAGCCATTTGCCGTTGACTTGATTTACTACCAAAGCAGAATCTCCGAAGATCTCAAGGTTCTTGACTCGCAAGTCTATTGCCTCTTCGATCCCCATGATGCAAGCTTCATACTCTGCTTCGTTGTTAGTACACTCGAAGGTCAACCGAGCAGCAAGAGGTGTGTGGACTCCTTCTGGCGAGATAATAACAGCACCCACTCCACTCCCATTCATGTTTACAGCTCCGTCAAACATCAACTTCCATCTGGATTCAGGGTCGGGCCCCTCCTCCGGAAGTGGTTCTTCATGGTCTTTCGACTTGAGGAACATGATGTCCTCATCCGGAAACTCAAACCTCATGGGTTGATAATCATCAATCGGCTGCTGGGCCAAGTATTCTGACAACACACTCCCCTTGATAGCTTTTTGTGAAGTGTATTGTATGTCATACTCCGTGAGTATCATTTGCCAACGGGCCACTCTTCCTGTCAAAGCCGGCTTCTCAAAGATGTATTTTACAGGATCCATCTTGGAAATTAGGAGAGTAGTGTGAGTCAGCATGTACTGTCTTAGTCGGCGAGCAGCCCATGCCAAAGCGCAGCAAGTTTTCTCGAGTAGTGAGTATCGTGTCTCACAATCGGTAAACTTTTTGCTAAGGTAATAAATGGCATGCTCTTTTCGACCAGACTCGTCCTGCTGACCCAGTACACATCCCATTGATCCTTCCAGCACAGTGAGATACATAATCAGAGGTCTCCCTGGCACTGGAGGCATAAGAATTGGTGGCTCCAACAAATATTCTTTAATTCGATCGAAGGCCCGCTGACAGTCTTCATTCCATTTAATGGCCTGATTCTTCCTCAGAAGCTTGAAGATGGGCTCGCACGTGGCCGTCAGGTGAGAAATAAACCGTGCAATGTAGTTTAGTCTCCCTAAGAAGCCACGCACTTGCTTTTCAGTCTTCGGCTCAGGCATTTCTTGGATTGCTTTCACTTTGGCCGGATCAACCTCAATTCCTCGTTCACTAACAATGAAGCCGAGCAACTTGCCAGAACGAACCCCGAAGGTGCACTTATTCGGATTTAACCTCAGTCTGAACTTTCGAAGCCTGTCAAATAATTTTGCTAGATTGACCAAGTGTTCTTCTTCCGTCTGGGACTTTGCTATCATGTCATCAACATAAACCTCAATTTCATGATGGATCATGTCGTGAAACAACGTCACCATTGCCCGTTGGTAGGTAGCTCCTGCATTCTTTAAACCAAACGGCATGACCTTGTAACAAAAGGTGCCCCAAGGAGTGATGAAAGTTGTCTTTTCCATATCCTCGGGAGCCATCTTAATTTGATTATAGCCTGAGAATCCATCCATGAAGGAGAACACGGAAAACTGAGCGGTATTATCGACAAGTACATCTATGTGAGGTAGAGGGAAATCATCTTTGGGGCTAGCCCTATTCAAATCCCTGTAATCCACACACATTCTGACTTTGCCATCTTTCTTAGGAACCGGCACAATGTTAGCAACCCATGGAGGATAACTAGTCACGGCCAAGAAGCCAGCATCAAACTGTTTTTGCACTTCTTCTTTTATTTTGATTGCCATGTCTGGACGTGTGCGCCTCAACTTCTGCTTTACCGGAGGACAACCTTCTCTGAGAGGTAGCTTGTGTACCACGATGTCAGTGTCTAAACCCGGCATATCTTGGTAGGACCATGCGAAGACGTCAACGTATTCTCGAAGCATAGCCATCAAACGAGTCTTGACAGATTCTTCTAATGCAGCTCCGATCTTGACTTCTTTCTTGTCCTCTTCAGTACCCAAGTTTATCACCTCAACATCTTCCTCATGCGGCTGAATCATCTTCTCTTCCTGTTTGAGCAGTCTGGCCAATTCTTCGGGTAAATCACAATCCTCTTCACCTTCCTCATCGGCTTGATAAATTGGATTGTCGAAGTCATACTTAGCCATAACAGGGTCGTCATTGATAAGATCCGGTGACGAGCACCTGCATGAATGATGATTCATGCAAGGCTTTAGCAACAACTTGAGAAACTGAGAAACATTGCCATTTTTAAAAACTTTTCTTTCTTTTTGAAAAACAAAAGTAAAAACGAAAGACAGAGAACAACATGAATGAATGTGAAACGTCAATTTTATTAATGATTGTGTTAATGAACAAATGAACCCTTACAAAGAGCCACTATGCCCCGGGCAGGACATAGTGCTTTAATACAGGAAAACAGAAACAAAAAATCATTACTCTTCAAAAGATGTTACTGAAATGAGCCTTTCCGACGTCCAGTTGTTAAGTTGAGCTCCTGGGACGGCAGGCCTAATCCATTCATCCAAGTCACAGTCACTATCAACAGCTTCATCCTGCACAGCACTGATGTTCTCGTAGTTTACCATTCCCGCACTTGTGAAAGTAACTGGGCTCTGACAACCTTCTGTACTTGATTCAGACGGAGATCTTCCAGGGTGATAGCCAATCCCGAACATGTCTTTCTTCTCCGACACTTCTACCGGGCTGCCCCAGCCTTCCCGGATCCCGGATTCTACCAATTCACGCGCTTGTTTATAGGAAGCTATGGAAACTACCTTCTTCGGTTCTTCAGGAGAAGTTGCTACTGCAGATGCTTGCTCAGACAAGGGCTCAAAAGCTTGACAAGGGGTCTCGACTATTTCGCCATCCATCTCCACATATTTGAATGAGGCGAGATGACTAACGAAAATATCTTCTTCCCCGCTAACTGTCACAACTTGACCTTCCCAGACAAACTTTAATTTTTGATGAAGTGTAGAAGAAACCGCTCCTGCCGAGTGTATCCAGGGCCTTCCAAGTAAACAACTATATGCCGGCTGGATATCCATCACGTAAAACGTGGTATTGAAGACTTGTGGACCCACCTTGATGGGTAATTCCACCTCTCCAAATACCGATCTTCTTGATCCATCAAATGCTCGGACTACTAAATCACTGGGCCTTAGCACCACTCCATCATAGTCTAGCTTCATCAATGCCTTCTTAGGCAAGACATTCAGAGATGAACCAGTATCCACCAGCACATGGGAGAGCACTGCACCCTTGCATTCTAGAGAAATATGCAATGCCCGATTGTGAGCACGCCCATCAGAAGTTAAGTCCAAGTCCGTGAAACCCAATCCATGACTGGCATTAACACTGGACACCACCGTTTCTAGCTGGTTTACGGAAATATCCTGAGGCACGTATGCCTTGTTCAGAATATTTAAAAGGGCCTTCCTGTGAGAGTCCGAACACATGAGTAATGATAAGATGGAGATCTTTGACGGCGTCTGCTGCAAATGATCTACAATCTTATAGTCACTCTTCTTGATGATCCTCAGGAATTCTTCGGCTTCCTTGTCAAAGGTGAGATCTGGATCAGCTGATGGAGTTGGATCATTGGCAGCTACAGGTTGCTTCCCTCTGGCTCTTGCTTGGGCTTCGGCAGTATCTCTAGGTGGTATCACATCGTTTCTCAATGCTTCAGGCGCAAACAATCTTCCACTCCGAGTAAAACCCCCTACTCCAACATTCTCTACTTGAGCTGGGGTTATATTAGTCGTGGCCAATTCTTGCCTCTGGCCATTGTAATACACTTCACCACCGTAATGCCAAGGAACTGCTTTGTCACTTTGGTACATTATGGGTCCAGCAGTAGTAATGGTTATTGGTGCCACTCTAGCACGCGAAGGAACTTGGGATGGATCATAAAAGATAGTCACTGTAGATACTTCACTTTCTTTCACAATCTTGTCAAATTGCAGCACTCCTTCATCAATCATTCCTTGAATTCCGGCCTTCAATCTTTTACAACCGTTGGTAGCTTCTGTGCATTCTGAACAATCATCCTCGCATCCGGGGAAAATGCCTTTCTTCAACAAACAAACCTTGATAGCAACCAAAGAAGTCTTCAAGTCATCTACATCATCCACCAGATTCAACTTCTCCCCTTCACCTATTGCACCAACCGTGCCCCTGTGATGAGGCATGGGATTTTCCAGCACATTAGGAGAGGGAGCGAAATTGATCGCTTTGGAATCCAACAAGTCTTGAACAACATGCTTCAATGCTTTGCAATTCTCAGTACTATGGCCGGGAGCTCCAGAATGAAACTCGCATCTAGCATTCGAATCATAACCTTCAGGAATTTGGTCTGGCCTCGGGGGTTGCAAGGTACGGAGTTGAATCATTTGAAGCTGCAGGAGATTCTTCAACAGTTGGGAGTAAGACATTGGTGGAGCTTCAAAATGTCTATCTCTCGGCTTCTGAGGGTAATACGGACGGGGGGGTCTTGGCTGATGCCCCTGTGAGCGTTGCGGCTGCGGAGGCTGAACCTGTTGTTGAACTGGAGGAGTTGAAATAGTGACGGGGGCCACTTGTTGATAATATCCTTGGTGCATCATTCCTCTCTGCGCGTATACTGCTCCTGTTTCTCCTTCCCTCCTTTTCACAAAGGGTTTCTTGATACCAGACGCTGAAGCGCTTCCATTTTGAATCTTCCCCTGCTTGAGCCAGCTTTCAATTCTTTCTCCAGTCAGAATAATGTCCGAAAAACCACTTGAGGAACAACCAGCCAACCTTTCCATGAAATGCCCTGGGAGGGTATTCAGGAAAAGATCAACCATCTCTCTTTCCAGTAAAGGTGGTTGCACTCGGGCGGCCACCTCACGCCACCTCTGTGCATAGTCTTTGAAGCTCTCCGAGCTCTTCTGTGCCAAGCTTTGAAGCTGAGTACGGCTAGGTGCCATGTCAATGTTGTATTGATATTGTCTGAGGAAGGCCTCTCCCAAATCCTTCCAGCTTCTGATAGAACTTCTTTCCAACTTCATGTACCACTCCAAGGACCCTCCAGAAAGGCTATCCTGGAAATAGTACATCCATAGTTTCTCGTCTCGCGTGTGAGCCGCAATCTTCCTGTAGAAGGCCTGTAGGTGAGTTTTCGGGCAAGAGTTGCCGTTGTATTTATCAAATGCTGGTGGCCTGAACTTGTGTGGAATGACCACCCCAGGTACTAAACCCATATCTGATACGTCAATCCCCAAAGTATCTTTGCACTCTAAGGCCTTGACCTTCTCTGCAAGCACCAAGAAGTCGTTGAGATTTCCATCACCGCCGAAACCCATATCATTGTTGAAGTACTGGAATTGGTCTTCCTGCCTGTCCTGCACAGGAACATACGCAGCCATAGATGGATCTGGAACATGAGGTCCACCTGTACCGTTGTTAGTGTTGGGAGGACCTCCTTGTTCGCCGGAAGTATTTGCCTGAACATTAGTGTTAGGAGGAGTCAACCCTTGAATTGCATTTCTCAGCTCCTGCTGCCCCTGGGCCATCCCCTGCATCAGAGTCATAAATTCTGCCATCTTGGTCCGGACATCGTTGAGTTCTGTCTGCACGACGTCCATCGCTGTTCTTTGATTACTGCGGGTCGCGTACCGATGAGGGATATTTTGTCGAAGGTATCGGGTCTTGGCGGCCCTCGCAATCTTTGCCTGATGAACACAGATAAATTAGACATCTCGAAGAAAAACCTGCAAAGACAAAGACAAAATGCAAATGATGTGTATGCAATGCAATGTGTTCCTTTTATTCCCGAGTACTTTCCTGTGTCCGGTCCTGGCATTAAGAAGATGAGAATTGGGAAGAAGACCCAAATAATATTCAGACATAATAACGGCTGTGACAAACTGGTGCTCATTACCCCGTGTCGGTGCAAACAACGAACAAGAAATCCGGAACAAATCAATCATATAAACTGGAGTTCGAAAATACAAAGTCCCCGAAGGGTGCCAATCATGATAACAAAAGTACATCACATATAAGGAACCCCACAACAAGCCTGTGGGTAATCCAAATACAACAAAATGAAATTAAACCCTAGGGAACTCTATATCTTTCAATCTCCAACTAAGGCGTTGGACGCTCTGGAACAGCTGAACCACATCTGGATGACCGGGTTCCTGGATAAGCTTCTGAATAAGGAGGTCCCTCGTATCAGAAGAAGCATGTAACTCCTCGATCTGCTGTAGAAATGCTGCTTCATTCTCCTTGCTTTGACTCGACTCGGCTTTCGACCTTTTCACATCAGCTTTCAACTTCAAGTCTTCAATCTCCTTTTGAGCTTCCTTCAGCGCCCGTTGACTCTCTGTTACGCGCCGGATACGATCCTCCTCTTGATAATAAGCTTTCCTGAGAAGTTCTTTCTGCCCATCTAAAGAATCCTGAAGGCTTTTGACTTCCTGTTTGTGCTTGGCGTCCAACTCCTTTTGTTTCTTCAGATTCTCGTCCCATTTCTCCTGCCATAAAGTAACAGCTTCATTGGCTTCACTAAGATCCTTCTTCTCTCTTCGGCGTTGGGCCGTCATATGAGTCTCAGCTAAACCTTTCTTTCGGAAATAGAGCTCTCTATCTTCAAAGTCCTTCTGCTTGAGACGGACTATCTCCTCGGCTTGCACAGCTCTCTCTTTCAATCGACGGTTCTGGATCATCAGCGCTTGACAAGAATTAAGAGCCTCTTGATTTTCAACCCTCAGTTGCTTAACCAAAGCCTCTAACTTCTGATATTCCTCCAAAGGTACCGTAGCAGGTGGTGGAGTTGGCACAGAAAAAGGAACTAGAGCCGCTTGAACCTCATTCTTTATCCAGGCTTCAAATTCAGGAAACATTCGATTGTTACTCTTACCCAGACATGCTATACCCTTCCTCTTAATCATCTTCCAGGACCCTGCAGCTTTTTGGACCAAAGGAAGATTGTCTTTTACCGGAAAATAGAAGGTTTGAAATAATTCAGACTCATCAGGAACCTCCTTGAGCGCATACCCTAACTGTCTTCTTAAGAGGATGGGATTGTAGTTAATACATCCTGATACTCCCAACAAAGGCACATTAGGGTAATTACCACAACTAGTAATGAAATTCTTTCCCTTCAACTTCAAAGTAAACCACCTGATATTTCCAGCAGACAAAGTACTCAGCTTCTGAGCCCAAGTAGAATTAGGATCCGCAAAACTCTCAGTAGTAGGCAAGTGTCTCATAACCCATTTGTAGAGTAAAGGAGCACAACCTTTAACAAGACCTCCTCGCCTCTTCTCATTCTTGTAATGCACAGAATAATACAGATCACCCAAGAGAGTGGGCACCGGATTCTTCAACACAAACAAATGAATGGCATTCATGTCCACAAACTTGTCCATGTCAGCAAATAAAACTATCCCATACACAGATAACGCCAAGATAGCACAAACTGAATCCCACTTCTTCTCCCCGGCACGTTCTTCAGCTCTCTTGACCAGAAACTCTAAAGAAAAACCAAGTACTCCTGCTTTGGTGGAAACCAGATTGGAAGACACCTCTGACGGGCTCAAATAAAGAGCCTTAGCAATATCATCGTGAGTTGGTCTTGTCATCTCCGAATTAAAAGGAAGCTGATCCTTGATTGAAATCCCCATAATCTCAGCATATTCTTCCAGCAAAGGACCCAACTGAAAGTCATGAAATGTGAAGCACCTAAGCCGTGGATCATAATACTGCAACAAAGTGTGAATGGCACTCCTCTGAGAACTATCCAGGTTGAATACCAGATCCAAAATATCACCATACGTTTCCTTGAAGTAGCCCAAATGACCCGGGGTAATCAGAGACACCAATTGGTTGATCAGATCCATCTTAGTATCGAAGAATTTGTAGTGCACAGTTCTCTTTTTGACGTCTTCCATTCTGAAGCAATAATATGGCCAGGAACCGGGAATAAATGTAAACCCTGAGAATAAAAGAAACACAAATGATTAATGATGATATGATGCTTATGCAAGACAAGGCATGTGATCAGTGAAGTGTCTGTGATGTGCCAATCATATAATCAGGTGTCGGTGCACGGTCTCAAAATCCAGATATCACAATAATCATCCCCCTGATCCGGGGTCCATAACTTAAGAACAGAAATCCAGATCACAAAACTGAACCGAAGGCAAAGTGGGTATGCTGAAGGTACCAGGGTTCCTGCAAACCTGTAAACCCCTCCCAATCTCACGGGTGTGCTACTCGGGTCAACATCACGGACTCTCAAAGCCGAATAGCAATAATACGTTCACCATTTCCGAGAAATGGCTCATGACCAAATCAGGGAATCGGAATCGGTTTGGCATTATGTACTACTCAGGGAGGTCTCAATTGAGTCCGGAAAAACAAGCATCCCCCACAAGTTTCCAGCTTCAAGCACTGAGTCGAGAAACAATAGTACATTCATCCCGAAGGGTACAATACTATCGTCATACGAACAGTTTGCTTTAACTGAATTCCTATGAGAGAACCAGGCCATCCTATGCGAGTTCCCAATGGACCCTCGGATGCGAGTGGGTTTGCCAACAAATGTGGTCTGCCACTGTCATCACTGGAGAGGGTTGTTTCCATTAAGGTTCTCAATGATCGGTCCCCAGCTGCACATAACTATCAAGGTTGTACCCTGAAGTGGGGAAGAACCCCCACACAGAATAGTCCCAAGACAGTCGCAACCTGGGTGTGGAACACATCACCACTCATCATGTAACCATGCGAGCACAACATGTCCACGCTAATCCTATGGTGCACTCAAGCCGGGTATTTGGCTTATCTCACAGTAACTCCCATCCCGCAGAAAAAATGAAAACCAGCACAGCCAGACAGTCCAGTATAATATGATGCATGGAAAATAAAATACTGAAAGCGGTAAATAAATGCGATAAAGTAAAGCTGTAAAAATAAAACTGTAAATAAAACAGTAAAGCTAAACTAAAGCACTCAGCAACAAACACATATACACCCAAAGAAAAAACCAAACAGGCGCTAGGATTGACTCTACAAGGGGAACCGGAAGAATCAGGTTAGTCCCCAGCAGAGTCGCCAGCTGTCGCTCCCGGGATTTTCATCCTAGTACAAACGCGAAAGTGGCGCGGAAAAGGTAGAGTCGCCAGCCAGACATTTTTATCCCAAAGGAATGGGAAAGGTAATGTTGCACAAACCTAAGGAAGAAGGAAAGGACAAGGCCTTGCGAACCAAAGATCTGAGTTCGGGAGTCGGTTACGAACTGGGAAGGTATTAGCACCCCAGATCGTCCGTCGTACCCGACGGGATCCACGCTTGCTTGTTTGTTTCAAAGGGTGAGAAAATAAGATGCTGCTGAATAAAACCGCTACTGGAATAAAGGGAATGGAAAATGAGAAAGGAATAAGAAGAGAGAATGGAAAGAAAAGGGGAAATGTAGGGAAAATAAAGAATGTGCTCGAACGGGCCCTACCCCGCTGCCTACGTACCTCATCGGGATAATGAGGATCAGAGTCGACGTAGTTCGCCTAACCTAGGCGGGAACTATTTGTTTGTGTTTTTTACAGCTGGAACTGCGTGTGTCTATGCTCAGGTGTTGCAGGCTCGTCTGGTACGAGTGCGTTTACCGTCTTGCATGTGTGACAAGTCGCCGCGAGTTCGCGATGTGAGTGAATGAGATGAGAGAAGAAGTTCCCGCAGGATAGTCGCTTGTTATTGTTTGTTTTTGTCTTTTTAAGAGAAGTGTTTTGAATTTGTTTGTGAACGGTCTTGTACTAAGACCTATCTATCGCGGGAAGTATTTACACCTCGCCCCGAAACAGGACGCGTATAAACACTCCGCAACAAAGTCTCGTGTCGTACAAGATTGTTCGGTTTTTATTAAGTGTTTTATTGCTTTTCTTTTGAGATGAGAAAGAGAATGACTCAAGTTGATAAAAGGAAAAATCTAAGGGACTAAGACTCAATCCTAATGTATTATGTATTTACAAAGTGATCCTAGTGGTTAGTGAGGTTTTCTATTCCTAATGGAAAAAGGAAAAGAAAAAAAGGAAAAAGGATGCAACTTACTTCCTAAGGAAGATAAGTTGGTCCTAACAATGGGGAATCCTACCAATCACAAATATGGAAGGAAAAATGAATAAAAAAGCCTAAAAGAAATGCATAAAAAATAAAGGATAAAGTGGAGTAAACTTACCTCAATCTTCCCCACTACAAAACAAATGGTTAGTGTGCATTTTATATTAAAGAATAAGGCAAACACACATTAATTAAATCCTAATTAAACTTGGACCTAAACTAGACCCTATTCTAATCCTAAAGGAACTAAAAAAATGCTAAAACCAAAATACAGCACCTATTACAGCCCCTTAATACACAAACAGCTATGAAACTAAGCCTAACACCCACCAGCTTTTTACAGCCAGCATGCAACATGGAAAAGTAGGTGCATAAAGGTTACAAACGGCATGTACACATAGCAAACATCATACATTTTACAGCACTCATGCAAAAAACAGCTATGAAATGCAAAATCTAAAATTGCTTATTTTCATTCTTTAATGCACACACTCAATACAAAAATCACTAATCTCATCATGAACATGTATTTGAACTTAAGTCAACATATACCAAGGCAAGAACATGCACATCATTGAATGATTATGCAAGCATGCATCTCATGAATTATGCAACAAGTAAATGCACAAAGTAACACCTAAACATGCATATGAACATGATGATCTTTGATTATGAACATGCAACATGATTGCTCAACAAACATACTAAACTCAATGCAAAATTCAGAATTTAATTGATGCATATGACATGATAAAGTATGCAACCAAATGCACATACATATGATTATGCAAAATGCAACATACCTTGATATAATGGGAATGAAAAAAAATGATTTAATGCAATGCAAACATGTAAAAACAGAATGCAACATGATTATTACATACCAAATGATGTATAAACATGGCAACACAATGCAAGAACTCAAGGCATGCACAAAGAACACAAAAATGCATAAAACGCAACATGAACGGAATCGTGTCGAAACGACTCGAAATGGGGAAACTAGCTACTGGAAATGGACTCAAAAATTCCCTAAAATCACTACCTAAACATGTATGAACATTAGAGGCACTAGGAAGCAAGATTGAGCAAGAAAATAGGCTAAAAAATCCAAAAATGATCAGCGTTAATCGATTAACCATATAGGTTAACCCGTTAACGGGCAAAAAATACAGCATTTTGGCCAAAAAACGCATGCGTTAACCGGTTAACCAAATGCGTTAACCGGTTAACACTGAACAAAAAGTGAAAAATGCTTTTGAAATAAGTGCTTTTGGCCACAATCTTGCTTCTAATGATCCCTAACATACCTAGGAACATGCTAACACTAATTTCTACTTATTTTGAGCTTATTTACACATGCTAGCACTTATAGCCATTAACACCTAAAAATCCAAATTCAACAAAAATCACAATTCACAAGCAAACATAATTGGAACGGAATTGATTTCGACAAAAGCGAAAAGCACTTAAAGAATGCCAAAAGTGGCGAGATGAAGAGAATAACTTAAAGAAGAAGTGATTAAGATCACCAACCTACGAAGCGGAGGAGTGCTTCGGTGATTGTTGCAAGAATCGGAGCTTGAATCGAAGAGAAAACCGAAAACCGAGAAATCGCAAAATAAATGCGTTCTTGAGATTGAATCTTCGTGCGCTTCCGATAATCCGATAATCCTCACAAAATTCAGTAGCTTCTTCTTCTATAATCCACAATCAATGAAGGTTGGAGGCTTAAGCTTCAAGATCTTCAAGTTTCAATGTGAAACTTGAAGAGCTTATTTGAAAAAGCTTTGGTGAAAGGGAGAGGAAAAGTGAGAGAGAAAAAGTGCTTCTCAAAGAGTGAAAAATTGGAAAATGGTGTTCAACCTTTTGGTTTGGATGAAAATGGCTTAAATAGAGACTAGGCTAGGAGCTAGGTTTGGGTTTGGGGCCCAAAAATTAGGTTTGGGATCCAAAATTAGGTTTGGAAGTTAGTTAGGGTTAGGGTTGGAAAAGAGAATATTCCTTGGAATATTCCTTGGAATATTCCTTGGAATATTCCTTGGAATACTCTAGAAGATGGTGGAAGGTGGTGGAAGTTTCCAAGGGAAATGGAGTGGAATTGGAGTGGAAAAATGAGATGGAAAGAATGAAAGGAAGTGTGGAAAGAAAGTGGAAGGAAAGGTGGAGGGAAATGCAAAACCAACTACTTTTCAAATAATTTTTCTTTGGTTTTTTTATGATTCCTCCATCATTTCTTGACCAAACTTGAACCATAGGATCATTGTAACCCTAATTTCACGATCTCGATCTTAAAAGTCCGGAGTAGACCCTTTTTACCTAGCCCGATTGCCTTTTCTCCAATTCCTCGATTTTCCGTCGTCCGGCCAGTCGAACCCCTTCCAAAATGAATTTGTGGACAAGATTTGAACCCTAGGCACTTGACATCATATATAAGTCAAAGAAATCCACTTCGACTCAAAAATTTATGTAGAAGCCCTGTAGAAATGAAACCCTAATTCGGCTCTTTTCCCTCAAGAAGTATTGCACTGCTTGCCTCCTTCAATCAAACCAAAACTTTCCATGACTTGTGGCTTCAAGTGAAGACTTGTGGGATATTGTGAACCCTTTGCACAAGGTTGAGAAGCTTTGTGGCCCTTCGGTAGCCTCTTCATAACTTTCGGTTGCTCCGATCATTGATCACATACCCACGCCTCGGCTATGCTATATATGATGCAATGTTTTTGGTTATTTTATGAATCCATATATGCAAAATGCTATGCAAAATGTTGAGGAAATGAGAGGGCAAATTTTGAGGTATTACACTGTGGTCTGTATGAGGAGGGAGGATTCTCTTCAGCACAAGATCTCCTACTTGGTACTCTCGGTGCCTGACTTTCTGATCGAAGGCTTTCTTCATTCTCTTCTGATACAACTGCCCATGACAGATTGCAGCCAATCTTTTTTCTTCAATCAGACTCAGTTGCTCGTATCGGGCCTTAACCCATTCTGCTTCGCTCAGCTTAACATCCATTAGTACTCGTAGGGAGGGTAATTCAACTTCAACAGGTAGGACTGCTTCCATACCATACACAAGCTGATACGGTGTTGCCCCAGTGGATGTTCTGATTGACGTGCGGTACCCATGCAAGGCAAACGGCAGCATCTCATGCCAATCCTTGTAGGTGATTACCATCTTCTGCACAATCTTCTTGATATTCTTGTTTGCTGCCTCAACAGCGCCATTCATCTTTGGCCTGTAAGGAGAAGAATTGTGATGTTGAATTTTGAAGTCCCGGCATAACTCAACCATCATTTTGTTGTTTAGATTGGAACCATTATCAGTAATGATTCGCTCGGGAACTCCGTATCGACAGATGATATCTCTCTTCAGAAATCTGGCTACCACTTGCCTTGTAACGTTTGCATATGAGGCTGCTTCGACCCACTCGGTGAAATAATCAATGGCAACCAGGATGAATCTGTGGCCGTTTGAAGCAGTTGGCTCAATCTTGCCAATCATGTCAATGCCCCACATAGCAAAGGGCCAGGGTGAAGACATGATGTTCAGAGGATTGGGAGGCACATGCACCTTGTCTGCATAAATCTGGCATTTATGGCACTTCCTGGCATAGGCACAACAGTCTGCATCCATCGTGATCTAGTAATATCCTGATCTTAACAACTTCTTAGCCATAGCATGCCCTCCGGCATGGGTACCAAAAGATCCTTCGTGCACTTCATGCATTAACAAGTCTGCTTCTGTCCTATCAACACATCTGAGGAGTACCATATCAAAGTTCCTTTTGTATAAAGACCCATCAGTGTTCAGAAAGAAACTACCAGCAAGCCTTCTCAAAGTCTTCTTATCATTGGAAGATGCCCCAGGTGGGTATGTTTGATCCTCCAAGAAGCATTTAATGTCATGGAACCAAGGCTTATCATCTTTGACAATGTCTGCTGCGAACACATATGCTGGTCTGTCAAATCTGGACACTGGGATATGAGGTACGAAGTTGGCAGCCTGAACTTTGATCATGGATGAAATGGTAGCCAGGGCATCTGCAAACTGATTCTCGTCCCGAGGGATATACTCGAGCTTGACTGTTGTAAAGAAAGTCAGTAACCTCCTTGTATAATCCCTGTAAGGTATCAGATGATCCTGGTGGGTGTACCATTTTCCGTTGGTCTGATTGATTACCAGAGCTGAATCTCCGAATACAGTTAAAGTCTTGATCCTGAGGTCAATGGCTTCCTCAAGACCCATAATGCAAGCTTCGTATTCAGCTTCGTTGTTAAGTGCAGTTGAAAGTGAGCTTTGCCGAGAAAGGCATGTGAACTCCTTTAGGTGTAATGAGTACTGCACCAACACCACGACCATTCATGTTAACAGCCCCATCAAACATCATAGTCCATTCTTCTTCCGGGTCAGGCCCTTCAGTATGAACATGCTCTTCATGATCTTTTGCTTTTATGAACATGATGTCTTCATCAGGGAAGTCAAATCTCATAGGCTGGTAATCATCAATAGGTTGCTCAGCAAGATATTCAGATAGTACACTGCCTTTGATGGCTTTCTGAGAGGTGTACTGGATGTCATATTCTGTGAGAATCATTTTCCATCTTGCAACCCGTCCGGTAAGAGCTGGTTTCTCGAAAATGTACTTGACTGGGTCCATTTTTGAGATCAATAAAGTAGTGTGGGTCAACATATACTGCCTCAGTCGGCGAGCAGCCCACGCTAAAGCACAACAAGTTTTCTCGAGCAGCGAATAACGTTGTTCACAGTCGGTAAACTTTTTGCTTAGGTAGTATATTGCATACTCTTTTCGACCAGACTCGTCATGCTGGCCCAACACACACCCCATCGACTCTTCTAATACTGTCAAGTACATTATCAGAGGTCTTCCTTCAACTGGAGGCATAAGGATTGGAGGTTCTTGCAGATATTCTTTGATCTTGTCAAAAGCCTTCTGGCAGTCTTCATTCCACCTGACCGTCTGTTCTTTTCTTAACAGCTTGAACAAGGGTTCACAGGTTGCTGTAAGGTGAGATATGAACCGTGAAATGTAGTTCAATCGACCTAATAACCCTCGAACTTCTTTTTCTGTCTTCGGTGCAGGCATCTCTTGAATAGCTTTGACTTTGTCAGGGTCCACTTCAATCCCTTTCTCGCTTACGATAAAACCCAGCAGCTTACCGGATCGCACCCCAAATGTGCATTTGTTGGGGTTCAACTTCAGTTGGTATTTCCTCAGACGCTTGAATAACTTCAGTAGATTCACCAGGTGGTCTTCTTCAGTGAGGGACTTGGCAATCATGTCATCCACATAACATTCTATCTCTTTATGGATCATATCGTGGAATAATGTTACCATAGCCCGTTGATATGTGGCACCAGCATTCTTCAGTCCGAATGGCATCACTTTGTAACAGAACGTGCCCCAGGGTGTGATGAAGGTTGTCTTATCCATGTCTTCAGGTGACATTTTAATCTGGTTGTACCCTGAAAATCCGTCCATGAAGGAGAATACCGAGAACTGAGCCGTGTTATCCACCAATACATCAATGTGAGGTAATGGGAAGTCATCTTTCGGGCTGGCTCTGTTCAGATCCCGGTAATCAACACACATTCTTACTTTGCCGTCTTTCTTAGGCACAAGTACTATATTAGCAACCCACGGTGGATAGCTAGTCACAGCAAGGAACCCGGCGTCCCATTGCTTTTGTACCTCTTCTTTGATTTTCATTGCCATGTTTGGGCGAGTATGGCGCAGTTTCTGTTTAACCGGTGGGCATTCTTCTCTCAAAGGCAGCCTGTGCACAACAATGTCGGTGTCCAACCCTGGCATATCTTGATAAGACCAAGCAAACACATCCACATACTCTTGAAGCAGGTCAATCAGTTGTCTCTTCACTGAGTTTTGCAGGCAGGCCCCGATTTTAACCTCTTTCACGTCTTCATCTGCACCAAGATTAATCACTTCGACCTCCTCCTGGTGAGGAGTAATAACCTTTTCCTCTTGTCTTAACAACCTGGCTAGCTCTTCAGGAAGCTCATACTCTTCTTCAACCCCTTCATCGGCTTGATTGATTGGATTGTCAAAGTCATACGAAGTCATAGCCGTGCTGTTGTCGGTGTTGTCTGGAAGGCACACTCTGCAAGAGTTCAGTTTGTTCATTTTAGTGATTTGATTTTAATCTTGTTTTAGAAAAGTGAAATAAAGTTGTCATTTTGAAAACACTGCCATTTATTTTTTTTGTACAAAAAGAAAAATGGAAAAATAGTGAGCGGAAAAAGAAAAAAAGACTCGTTTGCAAAAAGATGTCTGATATTTCATTGATTAATCTTGTTGCACAAAAAGTACAGATGGCCCGATTACAAAATGAGTCTTGTCATCTTGGGCAAGATGCAAGACTTTGATGCATGCTATAAAAATACAGGAAATAATAATTACTCTGCATGAGTAACTCTTATAATTTCCTGGGAAGACCAGTTTGAGATACTGCTCCCCGGGATCTTTGGACGAATCCAGCTTTCCAGGTTGCGTTCCTCTTCCAGCTCGTCTTCCAAACAGTTGACAGCATCAGGGGTGAGCATCCCCTCACTGACAAAACCGGGCTTCTCAGCAGCCTCTGCTTGATTTTGTTGAGTTGGTTTGTAACCCAACCCAAATTTGTCCTTCTTCTCCTCCACAGATAAAACCTTGCCCCAGCCTTGGGCAATTCCTTCTTCAACAACCTTCCGGGCTTGTTGATAAGATGCCATGGAGATTCCAGATACAGCAGATGCTTCGTTCACGTTCAAGGCCTCAAACCCTTGGCTCATCGTTTCATGGATCTCCCCATCCATCTCAATATATTTGTAGGTAGCCAGATGGCTAACAAAAATATCCTCCTCTCCACAGATAGTAACGACTTGGCCTTCCCACTCAAATTTTAACTTCTGGTGAAGGGTAGACGTTACTGCGCCAGCGGAATGAATCCATGGTCTACCCAACAAACAGCTGTAGGCAGGCTGAATGTCCATCACGTAGAAGGTCGTTTTAAAAGTTTGTGGGCCAATCGTTACAGGCAGCTCAATTTCCCCCAGAACCGATCTCTTGGAACCATCGAAGGCTCTTACTACCAGGTTACTGGGACGCAATGCCAATCCTTCATATTCTAGCTTCACCAGGGCCTTTTTCGGTAAGACATTAAGGGATGATCCTGTGTCTACCAGCACATGGGAAAGGACTGCACCTTTACATTCCATGGTGATGTGCAAGGCCTTGTTATGGTTGCGGCCTTCCGTAGTCAAATCAGTATTGGTGAACCCTAGCCCATTGCTAGCAGTAACATTTCCGACCACAGTTTCCAACTGATTGACGGTGATCTCTTCAGGCACGTAAGCTGCGTGCAAGACTTTGAGTAGTGCATTCCGATGGGCTTCGGAACACATAAGCAATGATAGGATAGAGATCTTGGATGGCGTCTGGTGAAGCTGATCCACTATTTTGTAATCACTCTTTTTGATGATTCTCATGAACTCATCAACTTCTTGATCGAATGGTGTTTTCAAAGCTTCCTTAACAGCTTGATCTTCCTGCACCGGGCTCTTTCCTTTTGCCTTGGCAGCAGCTTCTGCTTCGGCAGTGGGTCTTTGAATTTGTGGAGCAAAGAGACGTCCGCTTCGAGTGAAGCCTCCGCCTCCTCCCACATTGTCTATCTGTGGTGCAGGTGTTGATGGTTCAAGGGTGATTTTCTTTCCTTCGCAGTATACGTCAGAGCCGTAGTGCCAAGGGATGGCCCTATTGCTTTCATAAGGTACTGGTCCAGGCACTGTGACGGTGACTGGACTGATGACAGCTGCAGAAGGGATTGTGACAGTTTGTGGATCATAATAAATTGTGACTGGTGCTCTGATGGGAGCAGCACCTTCTGAGTTGTAGGCAGAGTTACTTTCAGGATCATAAAATATTGTGACAGTCGAGACATCTTCATGATTTGTTGTTGGTGTTGTAGGAGACATTGTCGGAAGGATGGGTGTTGTTGTTGTAGGAGATTCAAAATGGAGTGATGCTGAAGTTGTAGAAGGAAAATTTGTTGATAGCTGATCAGTTGAGATGATAGATGAAGTGCTTGTTGATGTAGCCGAAGAATTGTCAGGAACAATGGTTGCTGCAGTTGTAGAAGATACCGGAATTGTTGCTGATGAGATTGTTGGATTTGTTGGAAATGATGTGGTGATTTGGAGTTGGCCACTCTGAATGAGACCATCTATGCCATTTCTCAAGTCATCGCACCCATTTACTGAAATATTGCAGTAAGCACACCCTAACTCACACCCCGGGAACATGTGACATTCGAGGAGCTGAGCCTTAATCTCCACCAACGGTGTTCGAATCTGACCCACACTGGTTATTAAATAAGACGGCTTGTCTTCTTCAATAGCGTTGATTCTGGGACCCCCGTGGTTTGGCATGGGGTTTTTATTGACATTGGGTGGTGGTGCGAAATTCAGGGCCTTAGAGTCTACCAGGTCTTGTACCTTCATGTGCAAGGCTCTGCACTTTTCTGTACTATGGCCAGGTGCATTCGAATGAAAAGCACATCTGGCGTTGGAGTCATAATTCCTGGGTAGACTGTTGGGATCTGGAGGTGCCAACGTCCTTAGCTCAACTAGGTTGAGTTTTAGGAGTTGTGACAGCAATGTAGCATATGGCATAGGGATCGGATCGATTAACCTGTTGGCTTGAGAAGGCCTCTGCTGGAATGGCCTTTGCTGGTTATTGTCGTTGGTGTTGCTGTTGTTGTAATTTCTCGGAGGATACTGATTCTGTTGATGGTATTGAGGTTGTTGCTGATAGTTTTGCTGCGGAGGTTGATAAACTGGTTGAGGATGAGCTGGAGCGGGAATGGTGACTGCTGCCACTGATCTGTGAACATATTGGGGCCTGCCCCTGTTGGTGTGGATGGCATTGGTCTCGCCAGTTCTTCTCGGGCCTGCAAAAGGCTTTCTTGTACTACTGGACGAGCTTGCACCATTGTCAGAAATCTTACCCATTTTTAATAGGCTCTCAATTCTCTCCCCAGCTATGACAACATCTGCAAAGCTAGTGGAAGAGAAAGCAGCCAGCCTATCAATATATGTCCCCTGAAGGGTGTTCATAAACATGTCTGCCATTTCCCCTTCAGACATAGGTGGCTGAACAGCAGCTGCCAATTGCCTCCATCTCTGGGCATATTCTCGGAAACTTTCCCTTGACGACTGTGACATTCCCATTAGGAGGGTCCTGTTGGGTGCCATGTCCAGGTTATACTGATACTGTCTGATGAAGGCTTCTGCCAGGTCCTTCCAGCATCTAATGGTTGCCCTTGTCAAGTGAGAGTACCATTCTCTTGACGCTCCAGTTAAGCTATCCTCAAAATAGAACATCCAGAGCTTCTCATCCATAGTATAGGCCTTCAGCCTTCCCAGAAATGATTGTAAATGAGTCCGGGGGCATGAAGTCCCGTTATATTTTTCGAAACAAGGAGGCTTGAACTTATGGGGGATCCTGACCCCGTCTACCAAACCCATGTCCATGACGTCGAAACCCAGAGAGTTTTGAGACTCTAAGGACCTTAATTTCTCAGCTATCTCATCCAGCCTTCTATCATAAGCTTCTTCCCCAGCACCCATTACTGTGAATTGATCCTCTTGGGGGTCTTCTTGAAGTACCCTGGCTGCAGTGGCAGTCCCTTGAACATTTGCAGGGATGTTGACCTCAGGATGGAGATGGGGGCCAAATACAGGGGGGTTAACATGAGGTTGGACCCTTTCATTGTTGCTGGTGCCGGCAGTCCCTATATGTGGATCTTCTTGATTCTGCCTTTCCACCATGGCCCTCAATCTTTCCTGGCTTTGAGCCATGTTGTTCATCACTTCCATAAACTGAGTCATCTGGTTTCTCATCTCCAATCTTTCGTTCGCCATTTGATTTCTGACCTCAGTAAGGTCCTGCTGCATCTGATCCATTTGAATGCCCGGAAGGTTGTTACGGGTCGGATAACGGTGCGGACGGTTGAGGGGAAATACCCGGCGCCGAGCAATAGTTCCTGGACATCACAACAGAGTTAATGGCAATAAAACAAAAACCTATAAAACACACAAAAGGGTTAGCATGCAATGCAGTATGCTTATTTGTTTTCAAGGTATCCGGCTTGGCATTCAGTTTTGACCCTTCCAGACCCTTGAAGATGTTGTTGATGTTGCTTTCGAAGTGAAACTCGGATGGAACAAACTAATACATATATTACAAAAGCAAAATGGTACATAGTTGTTTACAAATACAAGCGCTCTGAGGGGTCAAAATACATCACGGGAAAATAAAAGTACATGGAATGAAAGCAACAACAAACAAATGGTCAAACACCAAGACCAAACTCATCCTCACGAACTTCCTTGAGAAGTGCTTCGGTCACAGGATCAGCCGGACGCTCTGTGAGATTCCTGATGAGGAGATTCCGGGTCGTAACAGCTGCTGTTAGCTTCTTGTGCTGGCTTTGGTCCTTTGACCTCTTCACTCCGGCTTTGATCTTCAGCTCTGATATCTCCTTCTAGGCTGCTGCCAGGGCTTCTTGCTGCACTTTGGCACTAGCTTCCAGTTGCTCCATCTTGTCTTGGACCCTCTTGTCCTCCAGAGTACGAGCCTCAGTGATCCTGACCCACCGGGCCTGACTCTCCTTTAGATACAAGTCTGTCCTTGCTCTCTGGAACTGGGCTTCCTTGCAAGCATTCTTCAGAATTTGTTCTCCAGCTTTAGACTTTTTGATATAATCCCCAGACTTCTCAATCTTAGTCAGATGCTCCACTCTCAACTTCTCCAGCCCCTCAATCTCCATCCTGCCAGCATTCCTCTCCCGGAGAGTCTTCTGCAAAGCCTGAGTTAACTTTTCATTTCTTTCCTTCAAGCTCTCAAACTCCTCCAAACTGATAGTGGCAGGGGGTGGTGTTGAAGATGATTCAGGCATATCTTCTATGGTAAAGGGCATTCCAGAGAATTGAGCCCTGGCATAGGACCACTCATAATATTGTGCCGATGCCACATTGTTGCACTTCCCCAAAATGGTTATTCCCTTGGTTTGAACATTATCCCAGGTCCAGGCTGCCTGCCTAACAATAGCCAGATTAGGCTTGTTCTCGCAATAAAGAGTCTCAACCAAGTCCTGTGCCTTAGGAGTGTGAACCAGTGCATAGCCCAGTTGTCTTCTAAACAGCAGAGGGTTGTAATTAATACTACCCTTAACTCCTATTAGGGGCACATTGGGAAAATGCCCACAGCTGGTGATGATATCCCTGCCTTTGGTGCTTTGGGTGCACCACCTGATATCAGCTGAAGTTAGTGCAGTGAGTCTCTTAGCCCAGTTTCTCTGCTGATGAGGATTCAAAAATGCATCTGTCCTGGGTAGATGCTTGAGAAGCCAAGTATGGAACAATGGAGCACAACACCTCACCAATCTTCCCCTCTGCTTTTCATTCCTCTGATGCACTGAGTAGTAGAGGTCCCCTAATAAAGTTGGCACTGGGTTCTGCAAGATGAAAAGGTGGATTGCATTCTTGCTAATGAATCGAGGCTCATCTGCAAACAATACAATTCCATATATGCTCAAGGCCAACAAAGCACAGACAGCTTTCCACTCTCCTAGAGAAGCTTTCAGGGTAGCTTGAGAGATCAAGAAATCCAGATGGAAGCCAGGGATTCCAGCTTTAGAAGTCATATGCTGTTCAATCAGGACAGGTTCCAGATGCAAAGCCTTTGCTACTTCTCCATTACCAGGAAAGATCATCTCAGGGTTGAAAGGGATTCCACCCCTGATAGGCATGCCAACCAATGATGAGTATTCTTCTAGTAGAGGGCCCAGCTGAAAGTCCTGAAAAGTGAAGCATCTCAGTGGGGGATCATAGAACTGAATGCACGTGTGGATCAGGCTTCTCTATGAAGGGTCCAGATCCATAACCATATCAAGTATATCTCCGTAGTGTTCCCTGAACAATGGTATGTGATCTGGAGTGATCAGGGTTTGAATCCTCCTGATGTCAGATAGCTCTGGCTGGAAGAAGTGATAGGTGATGTTGCTCTTCTTAGGAGCCATGATGCTGAGTAGAGACAGGTGCTGATGATACTACTGAAGAATGAGCCACTGATTGGCTGGTGCGGATAACTGAAGTAGATAGCTGAAGCAAATGCTGATGAAGATAGGTCAGTACTGAAGATGGGGTCAAAACCAAAACCAAATGAATATGGATACCCTGAAACACAAATAAGCAAATGTCAATATGATGCAATGAGTATGTATGCAAATGATATGTAAGGGTTTGTGACTGAGCTGGATCTGATCAGAGCTCTGATATAAGTCCAAGACATATTCAAGAATACCAGATGGAGGTCTATAAATCCAGTAACCAAGGTGGGGGACTCAAATAAAGAGCCACATGTCCAGGGTTTTAGAATCACAAGAACTATCCCAACATGAAGTATTCTTAATTAAATCAAAGTAACAGGGTATTCTGAGGTCAAGGTACCCGCAAACCTGTAAACAGCCCGACCCCCTCACAGGTGGTGTTCTAAAACAAGGATCCTCAGACTTGGATCAGTTATGAGAAGTGTAAACACTTCTAACCCGGAGGTACAGTGTTTACAATAACCATAACAATTCCTCCTCTAATTCACCTCAGTTTCTGAAGGTCAATACTAAAAGGTCATCCAGACTTAGCAGGCTTCCCAGATGGCCCTAGCATTGCAGGAAATCTGCAACACAGAGTTCTCAAGAAGAAACCCATATCTGAACCGTGTTTCATATTCCCGCACCAGACCGAAATGGAATGGGAAAGAATATGATTCACTCTAGCCTAGGTGTCACTCAAGCCCCAGGTATAGGACCTTAACTCTCAGTAGAACCCCACCCACCAAAGCAAACAAACAGATCCAGCCAGCAGCACAGTATGACAGTATGATATATGCACAAAGCTATAAAGAAAGCTATAAACAAAAACTGTACAAAAATAAATATACAAGCACAGATAACACATAACACCCCAGTAAACACAAATCAAACAAGCGCTAGGAGGAACCCACAAAAAGAACCAGAAGCCCTGGTTGCAGTATAAGGGTCCCCAGCAGAGTCGCCAAGCTGTCGCTCCCGATAAATGGGGAATAGGCCCAGATAAAGGTACAGACGCGAATGGTCGGCGAAAGGGACAATGAGAACACACAGCCGTGAACTCACTGGAGATGAATAGAGTCTCCAGCTAGGCATTTTTATCCCGGAGGAAAGGTAATGCTGCATAAACCTAGAAAGAGATGGATAAGACGGTTGCGAACCAGAGAGACTGAGAAAGGGGGTTGGTTACAACCTGGGAAGGTATTAGCACCCAGATTGTCCGCCGTACTCGACGGGATCCACGCTTGAAAGATTTGTGTTTTAGAGGGGTAGTGTCAGTGCAATCTGTGTATACAATAGCTGGAAAAGAAGGTACAGGTGTCAGTGTAAAGGAAGTGTGAAGTGTATAAATGATGTGTCAGTGTAAGAACGAAGAATGAGGTGCTCAAGATCATGAGGCTAAAAGAATAAATCTGGAAAGAGGGGGGATATACAGAGACTTTTGTTCGATAACCGTTAAGTTATGCCTACGTATCCTCTCGTGCAATGAGGAAGTCAGAACACCGTAGTTCGACCCAAAGAGACTGAAAGGTGAATTGACTTGTGAACTGCTTACTTGTCTATGCTCAAGTGTATGACCTGTCTGGCTCAGGTGCAAACTGTCTTGCATTAGACGGAAGAAGCGAGTTCTCGTTTATGAGTGAATGAGATGAGAAAAGAATCCTGAAGGAGACGATTATTGTTTTTTTTTTGTGTTTTCAGTCTTTTATTGCTTTTGAAAGTTTTTCATAAGATAATGAGCTTAAGCCTAAACCAATGGGTTAGTAAACTCTTCACATCTTCCCTCTGATTAGGGGTAATGAGAATACCTTAAGTGTGAAGTCAGATTCTCACACTTAATCACCTTTGATGTAGGATTAAGATCATTAACCTACTTGTGATTAATTAGATGTTTTTGGTGTTTTTGTTTAGTGTTGAGTAATGAGGTTAAGCCATAATCAGGGATTAAACAGACTCATTACACCATCCTAATAGAAGGATAATAGATGAGAATGTTTAAGCTGAGGAAAGCTCCTCAACTTAATCCATGATTAGGGATTAAACTCATGACAAAACAAACCTTTGATTAAGTGGATTTTATTTAATGATGTGATGAAGAAGTGATTTTTATGGTTTGTAAGACAACTTGAGGGGGACTTGTCCATTAACACTAGGGTTAGTCCTTCTTAACCAGTTAAGGAAGAATTAGAACCCTAATGCAAGGCCCAAGTTACAAGTGTGATGTCTTGATACTTATTAAGTGAATTGATTAAAGGAGTTAAACACATTAAGGGTTTAACACTTAGGATTAAAGTTATACACTCCATCCTAAGAGAAGGATGCAGGCATAAGCTTAATCACAAAGCCTTAAAGCCTTTAGGGTTTAGTCCCTGATTATGAGGTGAGAAGAGAAGACTCAAAGAGACACAAAGGTAAAACTAAGAGGGGAGACTAATCAAAACCCTAATCATTGTCATGCTTGGTTGTTCCTAAGGTTTGTGAGGTTTGCAAGAACAATCTTCAATGGAACCACCAGGAAGCAGATGAAAGGATCAGGAGAAGCAAAGTAACTTGCTTCATTCAAGAAGTCAAGTCACTTGAGGAAAGAAAGTAAGAAGAAGAAGAATGAGCAAGCTCAATCTCAAACACAAACATAAATGCAGCAAGGATGCATAAAAAGAGATGAAGAGAAGTTATGAGAAGTGAAGGCAAATTCACTTCTCAAAGTAACTTACCACCTGAAAGGTTAGGAAAGAAATGCCATGCAATGCAAAATGAGATGAGATGACATGATATAAATCAAAACCAGAAGCACATACATGATGTTAATGATGCTATGGGATGCTTCAAACATGAGGCAGCACATGGGGATGATCATACAAGTTCATGAATGCAAATGAAGCAAGCTAGGAACCATGAACATACATGAAAAGTTATGAAGTGCACATGGCATACAACATGGCAAATACATGATGCAATGATCAAACATGCTTTCAATATGTCTTATGATGTCAAATGAATCACATGGAAGCATGGAATGTCATGACAAGTCATGTTATGCAAGAGAATGCAAAATGGATGCATATGGAAGCCCAAATTAGGGTTTATGAATCATACATCAAACACAAACCAAAATCAGAAGCAAACAACATTACAAAAAATTGAAAATGCACTCAAAGGACCCCTAATCCTATACTAAACCAATGCCCAAAGGAGAGGTTTCAACTCTTAACCCATTTCAAGATATGATTTTTACAAGTTTGCTAGGGTTTTAGGGTTCCTAAACAAAAGAAATTCCAAACAAATTGAAAATGAAAGATCAAATCATGGCCATTTAATCTCACAAACTACATGCTAAACATAATGCAATGCAAAAAGAATCAATGTCCAACTCTTCATGGATAGGCAGAAATGATTTTTTGAACTTTGGATCAAAATAATGCACAAAAATGATTTTAATTCAATGAATAATTCTCAAAATGCATCAAGATCAAAAAATAAATTTGGTTTGAAGGTTGGACAATGTTTCTAAATGTCTTAGAACATTTCATGAATTTTTTGGTGATTTTTAAATACCTAAAAGTATTTTTAATAAATTAATTCTCATTAATCAATTAAAAATAAACTTTTAAATATTTAAAAATACTTTTTAAAATGCTAAAAATGAAAATAAAAATATTTTTGTGTTTTAAAAATTATTGAAACTCTTGACAAAAAGTTTCATAATTTTTAAAACAATTTTGCTATTTTTAATAAATTATGCAAAACAATTATGAAATAAATGAATTAAACAAAGAAAATGGAAAAGTCAACAGAATGGAAGGCTGGGATTGATCCTGGGTTTGAATGGGTTGACTGCGCGCGTCATCTGATGGCCCATATTCAAACTGACTTAAACTTAATTAATTAAATAAATAATAGAGATTAGGGTTTAATGACCACATCTGGACCGTTCACACGCGCGCGAAGTCAACAGAGTCAAGGCATCCAACGCTCCAGATTCAAACTGCCTTAATGACTGGGATTATGCCCTAATGATTTTCAGGTGGCCGGAGAAGACCTCCGGTCGTCTTCTCCGGTGGGAACCCCACCTGAAAATCTCCAAAACCCTCAAAACCTAACCAAAATGAAATCTAAGAACATGGAAATGATCCCCATAACCCACTGAATCAAAACCCTAAGCTAGAAACCATTTAAATTCCATTAATCTCATGAATCGAAACAAAGAAGATTTTAGGGCAAAACTTTCAGAAACAAATTAAACTCTCATCTCTCCACCATTTTCAAAACTAAAAGCATCAGAACAATCAGTGAAGCATATAGAACAACTTAAGAACTTAAAAAATGATTTCTGGAAAAAATGTTCTTGAGCTACCTGAGTTTCGAAGCTTTCACCCCAACAACTTTCTGACCTTTCCCTTTGATGCAATCCACTCTACTTGGTCCCCTGATGATCCTTGAATGCTTAGAAGGAGTTTATGTTGGCTGGTTTGAGAGATTGAGCAAGTTCTGTTCAAGCTCAGTTGAAAATGGTGATGGTGATTCAGGCTGTTTCAGGTCAATGTGAGTGGTTCTTTGTGATCAGGGTGATGTTTTGAGAAGGTTTGTGGAGTTTGTTTGGGTGTTCATGGCCTGTGAAGTGAGTTTCGAATGGTTTTGCTTCTGAGAGTGAAAATGGAGGAATGGTGTTCTTGCTTGATTCAGGCCTAAGTCTTGTTGGTTTTGGCTCAATGGAACATGGTGAAATGATTGGTGAAGTTGGTTTGAATGTTTGTGAGCTGGGCAGAGAGATTCGAAGAGAAATGCAAATGGGGTGAGTTTTGTGTATGTGATGTTGTGATCTGTTTCAGCCTTGCTTCTTGGGTGTTATGGCCAGCATTTTCCTTGCATAAAGAACTCCCATTGGTCAGGTGATGTGACCTGGCCTGCTGTGATAGGTAAGTCACCTTTTGCAAAAAGTCCACTTTTGTGTAAGGAAAGCATGGGCTTGGTTCTAGCTTGGTACAATGGGTGTGGGCTGCGCAGCAAGGTGAGGGAGAAAGGCTAGGAGTGGTCAGCAACATAGGCAGCAAGTGGGTGAAGTGTTATGATGGTTTTTGCAAGTTGGCTTCCTTTGGTTCTCATGGAAAGATTTTGCTCCAAAGCCATACAAAACATGTGATCTCTTGGTTCAAATCTGACTTTTAGGTCACATAGAATATTTGTGCATTGGTTTGATGTGAATTAGAAGTCACAAATGCCTTGGTACAAAGTTCTTGCAAGTTTTCCATTTGGTGCATAACTTGAAAATTAGTGATTTTTGCCAACTTTGTCAAACCATAACTTTTGATCCAAAATGAATTAGGTCATGTTCTTGTACTTTTTGAAAAGGGAAAAATGTATTCTACAACTTTCATGACCAAAGTTTTTTCATTTGAAGCATTTTTGGATCAAAAAGCAAGGCTTGAAAAATGGCATAAAATGACATATTCTTGAAAAGTCAACCATGCCCTAAAAAGTCAACTTTGCAAAAACTTGTAATTCTTGATTTTTGTGAACTTCAACCTTATTCCATGATCAAATAAAAATCATATACACTCAAAATGATGAAGATCAACCCTTGGTTGGGTCATTGGGGGCCTCAGATGCCCTGATTTTGCACTGACTTGTCTGAAAAGTCAACTCTTGATCAGATGACTTCCCCATGGAATTTCTTCATGAAAATTGATATGCATACTCCCTATACCATATAGAGACCAATGGAAACAAGAATGACCAAAAAATTTGGAGTTATGGCCTCTGAAACCAAAACCCTAATTTTAGGTCATCTGTGCAGTCAAACTTGGCTCTGCATCCACACCAATCCCAGTTCTTGTGATCCTTTTGCATTTTTGACTTTGAGGGGATGTAATAAGATATAAGAACACACATGAACCCCTTTGAAGTGATTGGTAGCCTTTGGAGTGGCTCAGGAGGCTCTTGGATTGCTCAGATCACAAACCCTAGGTGCAGATGACTTAGAAACTATGCAGTGACTCAAGAATGAGATGTGAGATGATATGATTGTGTTTATGCATATGAAATGATCACAAGCCATGGTGTGAATGGGTGAGGGCAAATTTGGGGTGTTTACACACTGATACGACCACTTTTGAACCAACTGGATAATTTGCAACTGAAGATTCAACCCAAACCTTACATGAAACACTGCCTGATAGCCTGATGATTTTTGCACACAACACAACTTGAACTTTGAAAACGCACCATCTGAGAAATAAACCACTGGCGCAAACAACTTGCAGTTGAAACAATATTTTGATAGTTTGACCAAGATTAGGTCAAACGTCCATCTGAATCGAATCGTAGTTGAACAACTGCATCTGAATTGAAATTCACAGCCATGTCTTTGAAATCCTGCAATACAGAGAAGAAGAAGAAGCAACTGCAACATATTTTTTTGTATTTTGGTGAGAAGTTAGTAAATATAAACAAATAAGAAATTAAATGGTGATCCTCTGCGAAGCAAAGACCTGCACCTGAAAAAAAGATAAACGAACCAGTGTGTGATCTTGTTTGTATGCGAAATGCAGATGAGATGCGAAAAATCTTAGGGTCAAAAATTAGGGTCTGACAGATGCCCTTATTTAAGTTTCTTCAATCCAGAGATAATGAAGATTGAAATCTTAGTTTCGACAAGATGGAAGATACTTAAATATCAAAAAACCCAATTTTTGATCCTAAGATGCCAAAAACTGGAATGAAATGGATGAACGATATGCAGATGATATGGAACAGGTATGAAGCAATGTGAAAATGTTATGAAAGAAAATGAAATATATGAAAGCATATGAGATGTTATGAGAAAATTTATGAGATGATGTGAAATGTATATGACATGCAAAGAAAACCGTGAGGGACAAGACGACACGAGAAATAAAATAAACGCTGGGGATAAGAAGCATGAAACTCCGACAGGGAAAAGCAACATGCCAGAGACCATCACATGGCTCAGCTGAGATGAAAATGTCCAAGAATGGCAATTGGACAAAAAGGATCACAACATCCAGGAATGGCACTGAATGAAGTAAGAAAAAGTCCCGACAACGCACATCAGAAGCATCCCAGGATGACATTACTGACTTTATTAGGGATATCCGAGAATAGCAATCGGAAAAAGGTAATCACAACACTTGAGAATAGCAATCAGGTAAAAAGTGAATCACAACATCCAGGAACAGAACTAAATGAAATGAGAAATATTCGGGAAATTACATCAACTCAATGATGATTCCAACAAGAAAATCCGAGAATGGCAATCGGAAGTGAAGTGATCACAACATCTGAGAATGGCAATCAGATAAAATGTGAATCATAACATTCAGGAACAACACTGAATGAAATGGAAAAAAGGTCTGGGACAATACATCAAATCAATGATGACTTCACTATGGACATCCGAGAATGGCAATCGGAAGGAAAGGGTGTAATATCTGAGAGACACAATAGGTATATGAAAAGGTTCTGGAGAGACAGACAAATGCCAAGTAAATTGGACTTTGACCAAAAAGTAAGGAGTTGAAAACAACAAGACCTCGAGAAATGCATATGAGGACTAAAACACTCAGTATGCAGACCTTTACGAAAATGGGGACTAAACCACCCAAGAATACGCATAATGAGGACTAAAACACTCTAATATGCAAAGGTAAACAAAACTGGGGAATAACACACCCAAGAGAACGCATAATGAGGACTAAAACACTCAAATATGCAAACACCAACAAAACCGGGGAATAAAACACCCGAGAGAATGCATAATGAGGACTAAAACACTCAAATATGCAAACACAAACAATACTGGGGAATGACACACCCAAAGAGATAATATGAGAGAAAATGTTGACAACCAGTTTAGACTCTTAGAGGAGTGCAAAAGATGGAAGATTGATTCCTCAACACAAAGATCACTGCCATTCTGCTCGGAAATTAGAAATGCTATTGTTGAACAAATCTTTGTCCTACTAGTAAACTGTATCAAGTTGAAAATCTTTTGAGAGAAGTCATGCCAAGCTGCTTGGGGATTCTTGAAGAAAGTTGCCCCAAGTTCAATGACTGATGAAGGTAAACTGATAATGGATTCAGTTCTTGCCTACTGCTGGAGAAAATAATCAGATCTTTGAGATAACTGTTGAGAAAATAAACTGCCCATGGCTTCGGTTCTTGAAAAAAAATAACCTAATCTAAAGTTTACAGAGAATCTTCTGACCAACCAAATCTGAGGATAACTTGCACCGAGCAACAACTCTTGAAACAATAGGAACTGAGAAAAAATTGCCCCTTGGTAGGATCACCGACCAAGTTTCTCAACTGTTTGAAAATTCCTTGATGAGGAGAGTTTATTCGCAAGTAAAAAGTGTTTGTAGAAACCTGGTAATTTTAATGCAAAGTTCAATGCAAAGTTTGAAATCAAGAATCATTTTTGGAATGAAATTTATTGATGTAAAGTAAATGAAAGCAATGTCAAAACACGGAGGTTGAGACAACATTAAAGATAAAGCAAATGTAAGAAAACAAATGATTGGTAAAGAACTTGGGAGTCAGTTTACGCAACCTCGCTGTAGTATGCTTTTCAAAAGAAACCTGGATTCAATTAGGACTTTTGAAGGTCGTAACGTGGCCTGGTTCACGGTTTATGAAACAAAGGATACAGGCTCAAAGTTTATTTATACCCAACCCAACTTCGTGGTGAACTCCAGTCCTACATTCAATTAATTCAGCCTATGCATTCAAGTTCCCAGAAATTTAGGATTGCACAGATGAAGATGGTTCGTAAGCCAAAAATTTTTGAGATAGCAGTCATCTCTTCCTTTTTGTTATTTCTGGTGAGGACTTCGGTCCACTCATCTTATTTTTGCTGAGGATTTTGATGACCTCTTGACAAATCTTTCTTTTTATTATCCCTAACTTTTGCCTGAACTGTGTCATTTCAACTTACAGCCAGCGGGATGCCCCAGTTTTTGCCTAAGTCTCCTTCGTAGGTTTTGACTTAGCGGGCTTTGATTTTTTTCAAATTTTTTTTTCCAATATCACCATTTTTTTTGAAAGATAATGACTGTATGGCTTAATGATTACGATGAACCATCATTGGCTTTTGAATTGAGAAACATCTTCAACACTTCTTTGATGTGTATGAAGGAAAGCTCGAGGTTGCAACCTTTATTGAAAGGTGTCTTGAATGATTCTCTTGTACTTGAATGCATATTCGAATTAATTGAGAACTACCCATCCCCGGGTTAAAATTGCGGGTTTTTACGAGCAGAAAGAAACTCCAACTTCAAGGCTCAAAGGGGTTGACAAGGGATTAACTTCCTTATTTCTCCAGTATTTGGGATTTGAAACAATGCCTGTATATCATCAGCCAAGTCTCAATTGAAAGCATACCAACAACAGTTATGGGTATCTCGTTTTCATCATCCTCCCTCCAATCATCATAAAAATTTGAGAAAAGATAAATGAACTTGAAATGTAAAGCATAAAGATGCAAATAGTAAGTGAAATTGAATCAAAACAAAGCAATGCTCATTTCATTAAAACCAACATGAGAGTACAAACAATCTTAAAAGCAAACAACTTAATATGATTGAAGAAAATTGCAAACATAAAGAAACAATGGTCTAGTGATCCATCAACAACAAGGATGAGCTGTCCCGGCTGATATTCTGGCCTTGAAGAAAATTTGACAATTGAAGTCTTCTAAAAGATTCACTTCCCAAGCTTCGGCAAAGGATTATTGATAACATTGGGATTAAGGTCATTAAAGTAAAGGATGTTGTTCCTGATAAGTTCTTGCACTTTAGCCTTCAGTGCAAAACAATGTTCCAAGTCATGACCAGTTCCACCTTGATGAAACTCACAACGAAGATCCGATCTATAACCAACCGGAAGAGGATTTGGAACAGGAGGCGGAGGCCTAGTAGTAATTAAACCACTCTTAATCAAGGAAGGAAACAACTCAATGTAAGGCATCGGTATGGGATCAAAGTTTGGCCTATTGCGATACTGATTTTGTCCAGCAACAGGATGAGGAGCCTGAGCTTGAGCTCGAATCTGAACTTGAGCTTGAGCTGGTTGAGCTTGACTTTGAACTTGAGTCTGACCAGGTTGAGTTTTGACAACAGGAGCGACTGCAGCTACATATGGTTGAACATATTGTTGTTGCGGGCGATAAGGCCTCCTCTCAGTTGAAATAGCATAAGCATCACCATCTCTTCTCTTGTGAGGATTCCCAAAAGACTTTCTTGCAGCATTGGGAGCTTTAGAATTGGTAATCTTACCCTTCTTGATACCTTCCTCTAGTCTTTCTCCAATAGTGACTAGATCAGAAAAACCAGATGAAACACTTCCTACCATTTTCTCCCAAAAGAACGATTGAAGAATGTCCATGAACAAACCAGTTAATTCCTTTTCGGGCAAAGGTGGTTCCACTTGAGCAGCTAGCTCTCTCCAACGCTGAGCATACTCTTTGAACGATTCTTTCTCTTTCTGTGACATGTTTTGAAGTTGACGACGGTCAGGCGCCATGTCCAGATTGTACTTATACTGTCTTACAAAAGCATCAGATAAATCTTTCCAGCTTCGGATGTGACTCTTCTCGAGTCCAACATACCAATTCATAGAAGCACCACTCAGACTATCTTGAAAACAATGAATAAGCAGCTTGTCATCCTTAGCATGCGCAGCCATTTTGCGACAATACATCAGCAGATGAATCTTTGGACAAGTATGACCATTGTACTTCTCAAATACAGGAACTTTGAACTTATCAGGAAGAACCAAGTCGGAAACCAAACACATGTCTATAGCAGCAGAACCAAAGACATCTTTTCCTTCTAGACCTCTTACCCTCTTCTCAAGAGTCAAACATTGTTCTCTAACTTCATCCATATATCCAGGTTCACCCTGACTTTCAGCTTGTGGACCGACAGCTTGGTACAAGAAAGGAGAATTCTGATAAGTAGTCTGAGCAGTCGTGTGCACAACAGGTTGAGGTTCGACAAAAGTCGAAGCTGAAAAGACTGGCACAACAGATGGACCACCTATCTGAGCAGTAGCAGAAACTGGCACATAATCTGGAGGTAACCCATATTCTGGCCAAGTAGAAACCGATTGCTGAACAACAGGAGGATCAACAACAGCAGTAAAAACTTCAGAGATAACAGTCCTTTGAGGTGGTTCACCTCGAGCAATCAGAACTTGCATCATTTCAGTGAGCCTGGTCATACCGGCCTTCAACTCATCAATCTCCATCCGGACTTCCATGTTATGCTGTTCTTGGTGTTCCATTCTCAATCTGATAGCTCTCAATCTGTTAGCAGCTCTAGTACTGTATCTGTGGTGAGGAGTCAGCTTGACGGATCAACAGACAACTGAGGAAAGAAACAACCGGGATGCGTTCCCACACAACTCGGATGAACGCGAGAATATGCGAGGATGCAATGATATGCAATGTTCACTTCCATTTTCAGAAAAACAACTCGATTATTGCAAACACGGTCAACATTGAGAATATGGTTATGAAAAATCTTGACAAAAAGGAATATTTATTCTTTCCAATATTTGCAATAATCGGAATTGTTTTCCTTGAAAAATGGTTGTGATGATGATCATGATGAATATGTAGATGCAACAAACACAAACAAGATCACGCAAAGCACACAGGTTCAAAGGTTCAAATCACGAGCATGGAGTCATGGTAACAGAACACCAACCCACACAGGCATGTACTAAGGTTTGTCTTCATTGTACCTGCAAAAAACCAAAAGGGTGCTAACAGAGGTTCCCGGAGTTAACAACCATCTTTAGAATATCTTCGGTACGTTGGATTACTCCCCAACCGATAACATTCTTAAAATAGACCTCGTCCGAGTGTAGTATCGTGTGACAACCACCTTAAGTTTACACTCAGATAGTTTCCGCACTACGTTCCTAAATTGGCTTAGATTGGTTAAGGGTTCTACGGTCCTCAGTATGATCAGCTCAAGGTCGGAAAATAATGCCACGTACGATTACTCGTCATGACATTGATAGTCCAAGAGAGCCTAACCGAGTGGAGATTATCAAATTGATATCGCTTTGGACTACTCCATCGCGTATCGCTTCGAATATCGTCGTCCTATCATAAGTTCCACTCAGATCCGGGTTAGAATCTATCTCACAGAGAATCACCAAAACCGGAACAGAACAACCAAACAACAAGCAAATCAAACTAAAGCAGTAAATAAATCAAAGTAGGCCGAATCCACTTAGAGATTGACTCCCCAGCAGAGTCGCCACTTTTCTGTAGCGGTAAAATCATGAGTGTAAGCTATCGATTAACTTAACTCAATATACACAGAGTCTCCACCGCGCTTTTATTTATTTCCAAAAGGAAAAAGGCAAATAGAACGAAGAAAGCCTAAGAAATCTAAAAGCAAAAGCTAAAAGAAACAAACAGGGAATGGGTAAGGGGATTGGTTACAAACCGGGAAGGTTTTAAGCACCCGACTTGTCCGTGGTACTCCACGGGAACCCTTTGAAATATTTACTGCATTTTTGGTTTGAAATGGTTTGCTTGAAAAAAAGATTGAAGAGATGAGAAGAAGAATGTTTTTTAAGATTTTGGTGTTTGAAGAGACGAACGTCTCATGCCTACGTACCCACAAAGTGCAATGCGAGATCAAAACCCCGTAGTTCGTGGTACAAATTATGAAAAGGCAAATGAGTTGAATTGATTTTAAAATGTAAAGATAAGTCGTCATTCTTTAGCGAATAATTCCGCTAGAAAGAATAAATCATATCTAAACATAAAAAATGGTTAAAAGAAACGTGCACGAGGGCACAAAAACAATTGAATGAGTTTGAATATTTTTTAAGTTTTGAGAAGAAAGTTTCGATATGCTTATGTAGTTTAGCATTTATTAAGAAAATGAAATGAAAAGGTAAAAGCACATGACCTAAGTCAAGGTTTGATTGAGAAAATGTTTGAAGTTTGAAAACAAAGAAAATTTGGAAAATAGGGAGAAGATTTGAAAATTGAAGAAGATGGGAAGAGATGAAGGGACTATCCTAAGACTTGAAAATAAAAGCTAAAGGAAGAACGATCAAACCATATGGCAAGCATTCTTTGAAACAATCGGATTTCCATCTTCATAATCAAGTGAACTTAATCGGAGCCAAAGTCTTCAATCCATAACAACTCGAAAAAAGGGATAGATCCTAAAATCTAAGTCCGAAACTCCAAGTCTCATGCTAAGGATAGTAACCATAGTCCGAAATCAAAGTCACCAATTTTTTAGATGTTTAATCCGTTATTAGTGTTTTTGTGTCCAAATGGACAAAGGAAAAATCACAAGTATAACAATATAAACATAAACAATATGATGAATGATACAGAAGCATAATAAGAGAGATAAGGAGCGAGAAATTGAAATAAAGAGGATAAGGTGCGAGAGATTGAATTAAAATGTTAGTATATTTACATTATTATAATATTTACATATAAGTGGTATGATGAACTTAATCAAGTACAACCACGAAACAAAAATAACAAAATCGAGGCAACCAGATCCAAGTGGATCTTAATCCGAATCGGGACAAATTTAGGTCTATGTTAAGCTATCGCCGAGTAATTTACGGAGTAATTACCCTACAAATGAGGCCGGCCACCACTAATTAAAGTGGAAAATATTGGTGCTAATACATGTTAGAGAAATGATATTGTGAACCATTCTCCGAAAACATGTCGCACGAAAAGAAAAGGTAATGGTCTAATCTTAATCAAGATTTCAAATTGTATTATCGAAGGCAACCTATCACGATTCCAAAGTATGGAGAATGATCCAAATGATCATTCATCCATAGATTTGAAATAATGAAGATTAAACATCTTCGAAAACCAATAATCGCGAATCGGAGATTGTCATCGACCAAAAATAAAAGATGAAGAATAATGGATCTAAAATAAATCCAAAAAAAGAAATTAAACTATTTTTTTAAATCTTTTTCTTAAAACTCTTTTTCTAAAATGCTTTATAAAATACTCTTGCTAAATCTTTTTCTAAAATCTATTTCATAAAATCTCTTATATTAACAATAAATTGGAAAGAAAACCTTTTAAAGAAAAACAAAAAAAAACACACTAAAGAATGACAAAATAGAAAAAATAAAGAAAATAGATAGGAAATTGGGGAGGGGGATCCGCGCAGGGGATGGTGTGGTTAGAAGAAACGGATCTAAACAGATCCAAGCCCAAACAATTCACCTCAGTTTCTTTAAACAAAACTCAATAATTTTAATAACAAAAAGAAAAAAACAAAAATAGTCACTACTCTTCTTCTCCAACGCGCAATCAATGGCGGAAACAGGGGAATCTCGACGGCGGATCTTCTTTGTTTTAGCTTCTTCTTCTCACTAATCCCTCTCTCGGCGTCAATCGCGGATTATGCCTTGATTTTGTGCTATGGATTTAGCAAATCTAGATCTGTGATGTTTTGGTGGAGGTATGAAATTGAAGGTTCAGATCAAAAAAAAATTATGGAAGAAGGTTGATGAATTTTAATGGTGTTTAACGGTGAAAAGTGAGGAATTGAAGATGAATTTTTTTGAAGCTTTGGAATTTAATTTGACAGGGGTTTCTTGGCTTTGGAAGCTTGAAGATTAATTGGAAGAATGAGGCTGCTTTTATAGATGAGATGAGAGAGTGATTTGAATGTCGTTTCTGAATAATTTCTGGCGTTTTTGCGAGTGAAATCTGCGTGCCTTGCTGAACTGCGTTTTATGTAAATTGTGGCTGCGTTTTACTCGTGTGTTGTTGGATGTTCAGGTGCTGCGTTTTGCTTTCTGTTTGCTAGCGTTTTAGACGGTGTGCACTGCGTTTTGATTGTGTTTGTTTTGAATCTTGCGTATGCTACGACTTTCGTGATGACGGGTTGCGGCTTGGTGTTGGGCTAAGGCTTGTTTTTTCGCTTGTAGCTGCGGGATTCGTGAGGCTTTAGGCTTAAGCTGCTGGGTGTATTCGTGATACTGAGTTCGGCTGGTGTTGACGTAGCTTTGGAAAAACGTGGTTTTGGCTGTTGTATTGTTGTTGTTGTTCTGTGCGGCTTGGCTTGCAAGTTGGACTTGGCCTGTGGTTTGAAAAGTGGGTGTCACGTGTTTGGCTTTTGTGTGTGTTGCTATGCGTATGCTGTGAGTTGAGGCTGGGAAAAATTAGAAAGAAATGGGGCTTGGAGTGAAATGGGCCAATGGCCTCTTCTTGTATTTCTTTTTTTAATTTGTTTAGAAAAAAAAGGAAAATCAAATAATGGCTTTATTTTTTCTTAATGAAGTTTATGAAAAAGAATAAAATGGGCTCAAGAATAGAAACAATATGAACTAAACATTTTAGGATTTTGGTAATGTAGAATATGACTAAAAAAAGAATTGAAATGTATAATAAAAAAATGAAATTGGATTAAAAGGAATAAGAATGGATATAAAATCATGATTATGGGATACGGATAATCGAGAAAAATGGGAAACAAAGTGAATAAATTGGACATTAAAAATCGGAAAATAATGGGAAATGGTTTTAAGTGATACCTAGAAATGGTTATATAAAAAATGGATAACGAACGAAAATTGTATAATGTGATAAAAAAAATGTCGAAAAGAATGGATAATTGGACGACTGAATAATCGAGAATAAAAAATGGTCATTGAAAAGGGAACGGTTTGATCTAAAAAAAATGGGTGATGGATATGAAAGTGATTTTTAAGCCCACAACAAATCCTGATTTTTCAACAAGCCACTGATACGACCACTTTTGAACCAACTGGATAATTTGCAACTGAAGATTCAACCTAAACCTTACATGAAACACTGCCTGATAGCCTGATGATTTTCGCACACAACACAACTTGAACTTTGAAAACGCACCATCTGAGAAATAAACCACTGGCGCAAACAACTTGCAGTTGAAACAATCTTTTGATAGTTTGACCAAGATTAGGTCAAACGTCCATCTGAATCGAATCGTAGTTGAACAACTGCATCTGAATTGAAATTCACAGCCATGTCTTTGAAATCCTGCAACACAGAGAAGAAGAAGAAGCAACTGCAACATATTTTTTTGTATTTTGGTGAGAAGTTAGTAAATATAAACAAATAAGAAATTAAATGGTGATCCTCTACGAAGCAAAGACCTGCACCTGAAAAAAAGATAAACGAACCAGTGCTGATCTTGTTTGTATGCGAAATGCAGATGAGATGCGAAAAATCTTAGGGTAAAAAATTAGGGTCTGACACTACCCATTAAGTAATTCATAATCCACTCAAACATTGTAATGATAGGTTTATCCATTTGGAACGATATTGTTGCATTAAATGATTCACTCAGGTTATTCATTAAGACATCACACTTAGAAAAAGTTGGAAAAGCATGCTTACACCATTTTTTTCTTTGGAATAACCTCTATCCACTCATAAGCTTCCATATTGACCTCTTTTATCATAAGAATTTTTGCCTCATGTGCCTCAAAGTAAGTGGCTTTTGCAGCAACCATCATTAAATCTCTGAACAAAGTCCCTCCACCCAATTTCTTCTTCAAGTTGGCATATAAATGCCTTAAACAAAATCAGTGTTCATATGCAGGATACTCTTCTTCAAATACTTGGACCAAACCCTAACAAAGAATAATAACAATTATATGAAATAATTGTAATACAACAAGAAACAACAAAAAATAATAACTGTTAATGTCAAATATGATGAGTCCCTTTTGTTGGTCAGAAATGAAGCACCACCTTCCATCACCTATGTCTTTAATTAACAACTTCAAAAACCAGTTCCAAGAATCTTTGGTCTCCATTTCTACCACAACAAAAGCAATAGGAAGGTATTGGTCATTAGGGTCTCTACCAACAACAATCAACATAATTCCTCCATATGTGTGTTTCAAGTGGAATCCATCCAAGCCAATGAGTGGTTTAGAAGACTTAGACGAAGCTTTCTTAGTTCCATCAAATGACATATATCATCTCTCAAGCCTTGGTTTCAAACCTTCACTTGGATCAGTTGTACTAAGCTTAAACGCATTGACAGGTGAATTCCTTTTTAATTCAGCACCATATGATCACAATAGACTATATTGTTTGCTTGAGTCACCTTCAACAATATGTCTTACTATCTGTCTTGCCTTGAAAGCTCTGCACCCCAGTATCTCAGTTGCATACCTCTTTCTAACATCACCCACTACCTCACTTAACCTCATTCTAAAGTTATTCTTCAAACCATCCACAATCACTTTTGCAACCCACTCCGCTCTATCATTTTTGTTGTAAAATTGCCTACCACACATGTGCTTTGCAAACAATGTTTTGATCCTATATGTGGTTGATGTAAGAACCCTACTACATAGCACAATATAGTCATATTTTTTTTGTCCTTGCATACTACCTTACATCTAACAACATCATTTTTTCAAACTATACTTCCCTCCAATTCAATACATTATGTTCTAGGATAGCATCCTTGAACTGTCTTAAAGAAGAGAACTCCATACTAACTTTAAAAATAAAATCTTTGCTCAAAGATTCTTCCTCCCCAAACCTCAGTATGCATGGTCTTTCATCACAACTATCATCTCGCCACCACTGTCAAGTTCATTTGTCATGTACTCATCCTCAATAACATGTTCCTTGTCCATTTCTTGAGTGATATATACCTTATTATCTTGCTGACTATTCCCCTCATTAGTTACAACAACTGATATGTTTTGCTCTCTATCAGCATCATTAATAACTACATCATTTAAACCTTCATCAAAACCTGCCATTCTCTCCTCCTCACTATCCTCAAAATGAACACCTACCATTGAATCATCACTGCTATCATCACTAGATTCACTCAAAACATCTGCATTTCCATCACTTTTCACTCCCTTTCCTCTATTTCTAAACTTTCCATAGAGGTATCCTCACCTTCAGTTTTAGACTCACAGTAAATCTCCACCTCACAATTATTTGCTACTGCATACAAGGTTAATTCAAAGGCATCACCATCATCCTTAAAGGGGTTCAAGTCTTGTTCAAGTCTCCCTTGTTCATGCTTCCACCACATCTTAACAGAACTATAACCAAACTCAGGTTCAATTATCTTGACTAAATAACATACCTCAAAGAATGACCAATAATCAGGATCTTTCCCCCTAAAAGCATTCACATCCCCCATCATATCTTAGGTTTGTGTCTTTTACGAAACAACCCTTGGTGTAAAATACAACTGTGAACTTATTCATACCACTGTAAACATAAATTAACCTAAGTTTAATTTTTACCATATCAAAATACACAACTAACCCTAATTTTTACTTTCAGTAAACAAAAAAAAATAGGTCAACTTATTTATGTCATTACAACAACCAAACTAAGAATTTAATAGTAACGAGACCACTTGTACAGAAAAAGAATGTAAACATCAATACATCGACAACGAAACCTACTTGGGACCACAAGTAGGATTCATACACTTTCTCCTTGGGACCACTGCAACACAGCTACACAACTTCGTTATCCCTTAAATACAACGAATAATTTAAAAATGATTGAGGAAGACTAGGGCACGATGTTGAAAATGCCTGAACTTAAACTAGAAAAGGAAAGGATTAAAGAATGGTAGGGCACGAGAAAGGTGATTGAGAAAGATGACGGTTCAACTTCAAATGAAAAAAATACCTCTCAATTTCCACCGTAGAAAACACATGACACATCAACAAATGAAAAAAATCTAACTTACGCGCCATGTCATCCTCCGTTAATAACAATTAACGGGAAGAGCCATAATTAGGGACTCAAAACTTTTAAGAGACCAAAGTTTGAAGAATATTTTTAGAGGGATTAAAATTAGAGGTTAAGATATTTACAAGAACCTTATACATATTTAACCCAAAAAAATAATTCCTTCATGTTTTGGGAAATCCCGGTTATGGTAAAAACTGAAACACCGGATTTAAGCTAGACTAACAAATCGGGTTCTAGTAAAACCGAATCACCGGATCCATACCCACAACAAACCCTGTCGTTAAACCTTAAACTTAAACCCAAACTAATAAAACACCACCACCTTTGATTGCGCAGCAATTTCATCCTAGGAACACAACTCTTAGCTTTTACGATGAATCGCATGAAGGCAATATCCTCTTCCCTCAGATTCCTCAACTCATCACTCGCTACCCGAGTTCTTGCAACTCGGAACCAGGTGACTCATTTCTCTTCCTCTATTTCACCCCCTCTTTTCAATCGCTCACACGATTCATTACCTTCTCACAACACTCATCAAAAACTCTACTTTTCTTCCAAACCAAACTCCATTTTAGAGATTGTTTTCTCAAATGATTGGTCCGAAGAGGTAGAGAAGGAGTTAGAAAATTGTCGTCAATCGTTAACCCATGAAACCGTTGTTTACGTTTTGAAGCGATTGGATAAAAACCCTCAAAAAGTTTTTACTTTTTTCAATTGGGTCAGTGAGAGAGAATGGTTTATCTCAAGTTCTTCACTTTATAGCTTAGTTCTTAGGGTTTTAGCTAGTAATAAGAAAATGAAAGAGTTTTGGATTACTCTAAGGACTATGAAGGAGAAAGGGTTTTACCTTGATGAAGAGTCGTATTTGACAATTTCAATAGGTTTTAAAAAGGAAAAACTGAAAAGTGATGTTGCAGGTCTTTCTCATTTCTATAATGGCATGATTCACCAAAATGCTATGCAGAGTGTTGTCAAAAAGGTTGTTGGTATCATTTCACGGTCTGATTGGAATGAGGATGATGGTGATAAGGTTGAGAATGAACTTGCCAAAGTCAAAATTCAGCTTTCGGATAATTTTGTGATTAGGGTTTTGAAAGAGGTTCGAAGTTCTCCTTTAAAGGCTTACAAGTTCTTTAATTGGGTTGGGAAGCAATCTGGTTATCAACAGAATACAGTGACTTACAACGCAGTTGCTAGAGTTCTTGCTAGGATGGAATCGATGGAGGAGTTTTGGAGTGTTCTTGAGGAGATGAAGAGTGTTGGTCATGAATTGGATCTCGACACTTACATAAAGATATCGAGGCAGCTTCAGAAGAGTAGGATGATGGAGGATGCAGTAAAGCTTTACGAGCATATGATGGATAGTTCATATAAGCCGTCGGTTTCGGATTGCGTTATGCTTATAAAGAGCATGTCTGGAGGTGATAAGCCGAATTTGGATTTAGTTTTTAGGGTAGCTAAGAAATTCGAGTCGGGAGGGTATACTCTTTCCAAGGCTGTATATGATGGTATCCACAGGTCTTTGACAAGTGCCGGAAGATTTGATGAAGCTGAGAAAATTGTTGAGATCATGAAAACTGCTGGCTATGAGCCGGATAACATCACGTACAGTCAAATTATTTTCGGTCTTTGTAAGACGAGGAGGTTCGAAGAAGCGCACAAGGTAATCGAGGAGATGCAAGCTTGCGATTGCAGGCCTGATATCAAGACTTGGACAATCTTGATCCAAGGGTACTGTGATGCCGGTGAACTAGACAACGCGTTACTTAGTCTCTATAAGATGATGGAACAGAATGGCGATGTGGATGCTGATTTGTTGGATGTTCTGGTTGATGGTTTTCTTGCTCAAAAGAGAATCGACGGTGCGTACAAGCTGCTTCTAGAGATAACCGATAGGTGTTCCGTATGTCCATGGCAAGCTACATTCAAGAAACTTATTCAAATTTTATTAGGAGTCAGAATGTTTGAGGAGGCACTTGTCCTTCTTCAAATGATGAAAACTAAAAATTTCCCTCCATACCATGAACCATTTGTCGGGCATATTTCGAAATTTGGGACCATGGAGGATGCTGCAGAATTCCTGAAGGTTTTGAGTATAAAACACTACCCTTCTCATAAAGTTTACCTTCAAATTTTTGAATCCTTATTTCAAGAAGGTAGACATTCAGAGGCCAAAGATCTATTGTACAAGAGTCCTCACCACATCCGGAAGCATAATCAAATCTGCAAATTATTTGGCTCATCAGAGAGTCAGACGGCCGAGAATCAGACGGCCGAGAATCAGATAGCCTCTAGTTGATCCCTAACTTTTTATTTCTTAGTATGTATCTCATCTTTCACCATACGAATAACATTTATCAAGCTGTTAAGTGGTGCTTGTTAAACTAAGATTGTTTTGGTGTGGTTAGAAAATTTCCACTCATTTATATCTAATGAGAGGATTTATGTTGACGAAACTACTTGTGACATGCTTATGCTTTTCTACAAGAATCTATGATTCAAATGATATTGTCAATAAAACCCTTATTAGTGTTATATATATTTTCCCATATCCATAGATGAAGATGAATTGAGTATGTTAGGAAATGAGTTTTTAATGGAGGTAGTGAAGGGTGCTTTGTTTTTGATGGGTAACTTCAAAGCTCTAGGTTGGGAAGGTTTTCATTCCCTTTTCTTAAAAAAAAAAGAAAAGAAAAGGGATATTCTTGTTTTTCAATCTTTGATTTTGTCAAAAAGATATTTTTTTAACCCCAAATGTCATTACAAATGTTAACAAACACCTTATTAGCTCATATTTTTAAAAGTATTGATCTTTCAAAAATTTATGACTAATTACTCTTTGTAATGTAATCTACAATGTTGTGATAAATGTTACCTCTAACATACTAAAGGAAGTGATGTCTAAGGATATTTTGTTCAATCAAAATAACTTCATAGTTGGGAGAAGTACTATTGACAATATTATTATTCTGCAAGTAAACATCCATATCATGTAATCTACTAAAGGAAAATCTTAATAGATGGATGAGTACTATTGACAATATTATTATTCAGAAAGAATACACCCATATCATGTAATCTATAGATGGGATGAGTATTATTGACAATATTATTATTCTAAAAGAATACACCCTATTTTATGATGTGTAAGTTAGATTTTGGCATTTTCTATGATAGATTCGAATAAAATCATATTAAAGAATGTCACGGTCTTATCTCTCTTTGCATATTGAGAATTTCTTATTGCTCCCTATATATTTCTTATATATCATGTGAAATTTCACAAATGCTTTTTGATTTCGGAGATATATCTTCGGACGCAACCAAAGTGAACTTTGAAATATTTCGGAGATATATTCCGGAACATTTTGCAGGTTAAATCGCCCCAGACTCTACTCTTTCCTCATTTCTCATTTTTCTTCAATACACAAACTCAACTCTTCTCCTTCTCAATACTTTTCAACTTCACCAAATCAAATTTCATCAAGAGGAAGCTCCAAGGAACTAAAACATCATCTATTATATCATTCAACATCATCAAAATCATAAATTTCAAGTAAGTTTTTCGAATTTTCGATAAATATTCGAGTTTTTGTGTAGACGAGTAAGAATAAATGATTAGGGTTAGAAACATGTAGAAATCACATGTAACATAGTTTAGACATAATGTATAATCCATTTGTTGGCTGAAAATGGCGATCAGATCATATTTTGTTCAACTTGAATGAGGTAGGTTCACGATTGATGCAACCTCTGTGTTGCAGAACATTATAGAGATACATCTCCATAATAGTTCAATGTTTCATATACTTTGGAATATTCCGGAGATGTATCTCTGAAATTGTTCAACATTATAGTGTTATGATTTTTCCGGAAATGCATATCTGGAATTGTTCAACGTTATAGTTTTAAGATGTTTTTGGAGATACATCTCCGGAATTTCATGTAGTATCTTTTTATTTTATTTAAACTTTATTGTTTGCGTGTATTGTTTACGTGCACTAATGATACGCCTTACTTTATCTTACATGCATTATGTCTGACAAAGTTGATAGGCTGTGACATGACAGAGTTACTCAGTACGCATCCTTTTGGTGGGAACAGAGCCAACATGTTCCTGATGCAGCAGATACATCTGGTCATGCAGAGACTTCGACTTCTGGGGTGGCGTATACTCCTGGGACTTGTCCTTCACCTCAGGCCACTCCACCTTTTTGTTCTTCCTGTAGGAGACATGATTCACCATCTGACGTGTCACTTCTCCCATCCTCCTACAGGTTTCAGGATTCACTAGTGTCACCTCCCGTTGATGATCCTGCTGATCATGTGCCACCTCCGGAGGGTGAGGATGTTGTGGATGTTGATCCAGATGGATTTGGAGGAAGTCCATATGATATGTCCTTACTTCCTTTGTATCCATATACCACACTGCAAGACGTATCTTAGAGGGAGATGTAACATTAGTTGGATTCTTTATTTTTTTATGCGTTAATTTTAATTTTAATTGATGACATTGATTATTTCTGGCATTTATTATTACTGGCATTGAATATTTCTGTAAAATTTTAAAAGGGTGATCCCTAGAAGTTTCTTAACCATGGGAGAAAGATTGTTGCATTGCCTCAGCAGGAGGATGATTGATTTTAGTCGCGTTTGTTATTATCTGGCCTTAAGGACCTATGCTTGACCGATTATACTTTGGTCATCTACAAGATGCTTAATGCCTTCGTAGAGAGATGACATTCTGAGACCTCTTCGTTTCATCTCCCGTATGGTGAGATATCTATCACATTGGATGATGTATCATGTTTGTTGCATCTTGTAACACCTCATTTAAATTGTTTAATTCATAGAGTATTATGTTATTATTATTGTATGTTTTATGGTTGTGTGGGAGGGAAGATCTTTGGGTGTAAGGTAGTTCCCTTAAAGTAATTGAGTTCCATATGACTGAGATTTAATTAAGTGTAGAGTGATATAATTAAAGTGTTAGATTGTGAGGGGTGGGGGTGTGAAAACAAATGTTGAGAGACGTATGAGTATAAGAAAATAGGAGAAATTAATAGTAATAATAATATAATTTTATAAGATATAATAATAGTAAAATTTAACATCATTTCTATTTAAAAATAGGGTTAAATGCACAACCCCCTGCAATATAGACGAGTTTCGGTTTATCCCCTTTAATATTTTTTTTGAAATGCCCCATAAAATTTTAAAATATCAAGTCTTTTGCCCCCTAAGTACAAAAATTACCCCCTGTAAATTTTCTTATTTTATATTTATCCCCCAGATTCAGTATTTAAATTGTACGCTTAGGGGGTAATTAAAAAAAATTACATGGGGGCATTTAAAAAAATTAAAGTGGGTAAAACAAAACTCGCTCATATTGCAGGGGAAATTGTGAATTTAACCCTTAAAAATATTAGATTATATTTGTAGCTATAATAATAGATATTGTAATTATTATTAAATATGATATTTTTGTTGTTATAATAATAATAATTAAAATATTAGATTTAATGGGGAGTTTATAAGAAGAGAAGAGAGACGAGTTTTTCAATTACATGAAAAAGAAAGGAGAAAGAGAATAATCAAGGGAAGAGAGAGCTAGGGCAAATGAATCTTGCAAGAGAATCACTATTGTTGCAAAAGTTAAGAAAAACCAAAGGTAACAAAGGTGAATTTCTACTCTAATACGAGTGATTTTAACTTGAGAGGGTAAATAGGGTCCTTCCCTCTTAGGCTTTGTAAATTGTAGGATTTTGGATCAAATTGATGCTTGTTTGTGTGAAATTGAATTTGTTGATGTTTATTGATGATTAGTGATGTTATAATGATTGTGTAAATTGCAATGGTTGGGTATACTGATTTTTTTTAAGGTGAACATTGTTCATGATGAACATGGTATGAAAGTTGCAATATGTTGTTGAATGACTGTGATTGTGAAAGGAGTATTATATGATGATCATGAATGTTTAGAGAACACTATAATGCAGTGTTTCTGGTGCTAAAGGGATTTTTTGGGCATTTGGTATTGGTTAATTCGTGCTGAATTTTTTATACAATATCAGTTTTTCAGAATTGCAGGCCTGTACGATTTTTAACATAACTTTTGACTCGTAAGACATTTTTTAGTGGAGTTTGAAGGGACATTTTTTAGGGGAATCATATTCTTATAAAGAATCATTGATGATAAAATGATACCACATGCATTGAGTCAAGTAATAATGTCTCATTTCAACGTAATATTGTCTTAGCATATTGTGGCGTGAATTGTGAATTATCAAAGTGTGATTTGTGATAATTAATTTTGATATTAATCCTTAGCATGTTTTAACACCTATTATCATTTGAATATGAATCTCACCCCTTTTGTGTTTGTGTTATGTACCCTTCGGAATACAGATAAACATGTATCTGAGTAATTGGAGAAACACCACTATGTTGATATCGGTCAAGTCTATTAGAAAAGTCGCTCTGATATGTTACACTAGGAGTTAGGATTGTTTTTAAGTATGTTTGTGTTACGTACCTTTTGTTGTTTTAAATTTTTATTTGTACCACAAGTGGCGTGAATAACCATGTTGAGGTCTTGGTTCCATTATTTTTTTTTGTTGCATTGGAAATTATGTTTCTATATATGTATGAAGTGATATTTGGACTTCATAATTTGTGGATGTGACAACCTAATTACATTATTTTTCATTTTAATTTATAAGTATTGTATTGGGAATTATGGTGTTACAAAGTGGTACCAGAGTAAGCCAGTCCGTTTTACCAGGTGTTGTAGAGTATTAGTAGTGTACGACTATGGTGTGAACATAGTAGATGTTAAAACTTTCTAATCTTGTTTTGTTGGTGTTGTTCATAATACGGGTGGAAGGAATGATGCTGCTATTGCCTCCGCTTTGCAAGTAGTGGATCATGTTGTTCAAAACAACAACCAGAATGTGGTGAATGATGAATTTTGTCACTTTGGAAGATTTCAGAGGAACAATCCAACTACCTTCAACGGAAGGTATGATCCTGACGGAGCTCAGACTTGGCTGGAAGATATTGAAAAGATCTTCAGATTTATGGTGTTTAACGAAGCTTAAAAGGTGAAATTTAGTATCTATATGCTAGAAAAAGAAGCTAAAGATTGGTAGGGTAACACCCGCCAAAGGTTGAAAGTTATAGGTAATGAAATTGCTTGGGCTGTGTTCAGAGGATAGTTACTTGAGAAGTATTTTCTAGAAGATGTTCGTGGAAAGAAAGAAATTGAATTTCTGGAATTGAAGCAGGGGAGTTCTTATGTTGCTGAATATGCCGCTAGGTTCAAGGAGCTCGTGAAATTTTGTCTGCATTACAATGATGCAGTTGCGAAAGCTTCCAAGTGCATTAAGTTTGAGAATGTGTTACATCCTGAAATCAAGCTTGGCATTGGATATTAATAGATTCGCCGGTTCTCTGAACTAGTGAATAAGAGTATAATTTTTGATGAGGATAACAAAGCTTGATCTGCTCATTACAAGAGTATGAGTGAGAAGAAAGGGAAACAAATGTATCATGGAAAGCCATACAATATCCTAGCTGACAAAGGTAAGCAGATAATTTATGATGGTAAAAGGCCAAGTGGGGGAGTAGCTCATGCTCCTGTCAAGTGTTATAGATGCGGTGGTATAAATCATCGTACAAATGAATGTAATATTGATGTGAATAAGTGTTTTAAGTATGGGAAGTCGGGACACTTTGTTACTGATTGCAAAACTAATGTGCCAACTTGTTTTAATTACAGTGAACTTGGTCACATTAGTTCCAACTGTCAGAAATCAAAGAGAGCTCAATTTGGAGGAAATGTGTTTGCTTTGGAAAGGAATCAGACTTCTAGTGCCGACATGTTGATTAGAGGGTATAATGCTACATTAATAGTACTCCTTTAATTACTATTTTTGATATTGGTGCTACACACTCGTTTATTGTTGCTGATTGTGTGAAAAGGTTGGGTCTTGTGATGTCTTCTATGAACAAATAAATGGTTATCGATACTCTTGCTAAGGGATTGATGACTACTTCTTTAGTTTGTTTGAATTGTCCTTTGTATATCTTTGATAGAGATTTGGTGTTTGACCGCTTGACTATATATCTAAAGAATTGTATCTGCAAGTGCACAGTCGTACGTGTAGTTTTAAAGATTATCGATCCCTCAGAGACTTAAAAATCGATCTAACGTTATCTAGTATTACGGTGTAAAACTAAGGCTAATTGTTTCTTTTGGTTGGTTTCTGGTAGATATAATTAGATCTAAAGTTTAATTAATGAATAATAATAATATATACGTATGTGACTCGTTAATCGTCGGGAATTCAATCAAATATCAGTTAAGGCTTGTATGCTAAAATACTTTTTAGTGGAAAATATTCATTTAAAAATCCTTGTCTCAAACTCTCGCTCTATTGATTTAGATTGAATTCCTAAAGTCCTATGCCTGCTCTCGCTAGCCCATAAGTGTTTAGAAATTCTTTTTGAAAATAAATCAATCCCAATTAATTTTAAATCCTCAAACTCTCGTTCTATTGAATTTAGAATAAATGCTAAATCTCAGCTATCCGGTTAAATTCTCAAACTCTCGCTCTGTCGAATTTTACCTTAATTACTTTCCTTATTCTCATAACAAAAAGTATTAAATTAATTCAAAAGATCTCGGCCTAATTTGTAAATTAGTAAAATAATCAATACTGATATTAATTGAATTCCTCCCGATTAATTTGTCTACATACTGATATATATAAAAATTAGCTAGACATATTGAATAAAATAATAATGCAGGAACAACATAATTTAATTAAACTAATCATAATTATTAAAACAAGCATACGAAAATTAAATAAACAATAGAAATTAGAACCTGAATAATATTCTTCAATAATATTTTGTAGTAGAATTTGGATCCAATCTTGAAAATAAATCGTACTGAATTGTGGAAAAAAAAACTAAACTAGAAATAATAAAAACAGAATTTAAAAGCTTGAAATTTGGAGCTGCAAAATCTGTCTCGGAAACTATAGCAATTGGTGCTATTTATTGGCAGAGCAGTCGAATAATTTTTGTTGAGAAAAATTAGGAGTGAATGGGCCTTGAAGAGATGGATTCCGCGCGTGAGAAGAGGGTGCCGGAAAGACCGGACGAAGAAATAGGAGAGAGTGGCCTGCTCCACTTCTCCCTTCTTTTTAGTGTGGCCTGCGCCATGTTGGTAAGTGGAAAGGGGTGGTGGGCGCCACACCCCTTTGGCCTGCGCCATGTGTGTGTGTGGTGGGCCCCACCACCTTTATTTTATTATTTTTTTTTTCTTTTCTTCTTTTCCAATTTCCTTTTCCAATTTTTCTTCTTTATTTTCTTTTCTTATTTTTTTCTTCACTTTTCTTCACTTTTCTTCATTTTTCTTCACTTTTCGACTTTTTTCCAACCGACTCGATTATCTGAAATAATAAATAAATATGGTAAATAACGAGAATAAATTCGGAAAATTTAATAAAACATATTATTTATTCATGTAAGTCAAGCCAAAAAAACACGATATAATTTCGCGTTATCAAATTCCCTCACACTTAAACCTTTGCTTGTCCTCAAGCAAAACAATGAAACAATCTAAACACTGGTTTAGATTAGACACGAGTATCATAGACATCAGTTAAAAAGATAAGTATTGTGTATTAATACTAATGATACCTTAATGACAATTTTTATCTCGAAAGATAATCGAGAACTCCTATCCTATACAGACAAATATGAATCATGTTATTATATCTCGACCTACACACCTCTCTTTCATTCTAGCGCAATCACATTAAGCCCGTTATCCCTTCACACTCATGGTAGGATAGCCTGTTAGCGACTATGATCTCATTTTCATCAATTTCTTTTTCTTTTGCACATATCAAAAAATAAAGAATTTTACACCGTTGGGCTAAATGATCGGGTAAGGACCACCTAACTTAGAAGGAGAATTTCTTTTCATTCATTCATTTTTTTTCCTCTTGGTTTATTCTTTTAACTTTGAGATCATACACTTATTTGCATCGACTCCCTACTTAGTGTGTGCTTAGGATGGTGCTGACTGCTATTCTAAACTAATAAAGAGGGTGGTTTTAGCATAATAAGTATTCAAATTCATCTGCATAATCAAGGGGTTCAAGGTGTAAGGACGGTACCGATACTATCAACACTTTTCCTAAGTCTTTCTAGACTAGCCTGTTTCTAGCATCGTGTCATTTCTAAATATATATATATATATATATATATATATATATATATATATATATATATATATATATATATATATATATATATATATATATATATATATATATATATATATTATGGTTCAAGAAAATTGGGTAAATCTGATTTGAAGCAGAAATTACGTGAAATGGCTCGACTGAACATGAATTATTATTTTATATATATATATATATATATATATATATATATATATATATATATATATATATATATATATATATATATATATATATTTTTATTTTTTATTTTTTTAGCTAATAAATGCAAAATTAAAATTCTACATAGAAAGCAAAAATTAAAAAGCAATAAATTTCCTCCCCCACACTTAAGTCGAGCATTATCCCCAATGCGTCAAAATAAGGTGGAAAAAGGAAAGTGGAACCTGTGATGTCAGCTACCCACGACTGCCTCTGCCCCGTGTTCGTCTGACATTTCTTGAAGTGCCCACGTCTGGATTTTCTTCTTCTGTCTGAAAGGACATGCTGGCCATTCCGTGGATTAGCTCTGCCATACGGTTCTGTCCTTGTTGCATTTGGTTCAGGATTTGCAGCATGTTGTTCTGCTGAGCGTACATCTCGGTTTGTTGAGCATACATCTGGTTTTGTTGCTGCAGCAACAATACTTGCTGAGTTGTTAGATTTTGTATTCTCTGGTCTCTCAAGGCATTTGTTTCGCCTTGTAGCATCAACTCATGGAGAACTCCTTCAAGACCTTCGTGTGGCTCGTCCTCTGGTCTCCTTGGGACTCGCCTTGTAGAAGTACCTGCAACAAAATCAGAAGAAAATGGCGCATCTTGTGCGGGTGGGTTAGTTTCATCAGTAGCCCCGCCAGCGGCATCATTCGTCGGAATGTGCGCGGGGCGTGTGTCAAAATAGAGGAAATTTCTTTTGTTGGTCACGTCAGTGCGACTCGGGTTCGGTAGAATAAAACCCGTTAACACTTTATTATCTATTAAAAGCTCGTAATTTCCATCTCTACGTGGTTTTACTAATTTCATATTCCTCGCCGTATTTAAATCAATTGTTTCGACGGGGTTTATTTCCATTGTAGAGAAATTTGCTTCGAGTCCTAAGGCTCTAAAAATTGTTGTAATAAGACCGCCAAAGGATATAAGACCTTTGCCCGCGGTTACAGTTTTCATATGATGTAGAATAAACGGGACATGCTTTATTTTAATAGATGCAAAGGCAGCCATGAGATACATCAGTTCTCGTTCATTTACCTTACTCGTATAGACCGGCCAAAAACAGTTGTAGCTAAAATCTGACAAAAATAGCGAATAGCCGGGTTGTGAATAAGGGTGGCTCTAACACCTTCTATATTTTGTAAGAACGTTCCCGTTATGGCTTTCCAAAACATTTTATACGAATTTACCCATTGTTCCCCTGTGGGCATTTCATAGCGCACACCCTCCCCTACTGGAAATTTCAACAAAACAGCTAGCTGATCAAAAGTGTAAGTGTAACTTTCATTAAACATTCTAAAACATGCTGTTTTATTTTCATCATCAATAATTAATGAGCTTAAAAATTCCGCGGTTAGCCGAATATAAACAGGATCACGGTAAGACAGAAAGTTTTTAAGATAAATTCTTTCGAGCAGTAAATCTACATTGTCTTTTAATCCTAAAGTTTCTAAGCAAATGATATCGGCATACCTTGTGGGTTCTATACCCCGGTCGAGAAGAATTCGAAATAAATCGGCTTGGGCCTGATTTCTGAAAAGGATACGAGACCCTTGATTTTGCTCCATAATTTCATTCCTTGCTTTCTAACACTTTGTTTATAAAAATTTATAGTAGAAAATATATTTTGAGTGTAAGAAATATGTAGAGTTAGAGGGGAATTTATAGGAGTGGAGAATTAAATAGGGGTAGTTGGTAATTATTTTTTGAGGTAAATTTTGAATTTTGAAACTTGAATTTTTGAATTTGAATTTTGAATTTGTTCATGACAAATGTCATGTTGCATGGTGATTTATTATGCATGAAGTACACTTGTAGGTGATGATGGGACTAGTGCATGCAAAGTAGATGACATGTGATAGAGTGAAATGGTTGCATGTGGTAAAGTGAAATGTAGTAAGAATAAGATGGTTTTAATAATAATAACAAGATTTATTCATAAAATAAAAGAAATGCCAATTAAAGTTCATGGTGGCCCCCACCACCTTTTGATGCATGACGCAGGCCATGCTTTTGTTCTCAGGGGGGCATGGCGCATGCCATGCTATTGGAGAGGGGGAGCATGGCGCAAGCCATGCTTTGTGGGGGGGGGGATTAATGAATTTTTATTATATTTTTTTATGATGTAGTATGTCATATGCAATATTTATTTATTTATTTATTATTATATTTTTATGTTATATATATATATATATTTTATGAAATTTATTTTTATATAACCTGCACAGTATATTAAATGAGGCAATGTGAAATTTTATACTATGCTGGCAGATAAAATAAAGACAGATTAATAGATAAATAAATACTGAAACAAAAAAAAACTGCAATTAAAATTTAATGTAAGAAGAAAATATGAAATGATAAAATAAATTCTGATGAGAAAACAAATATTGAAATGATAAAATAAATTCTCATGAAAAACTGAAAATCCTAATTAATTTCCTTCCCCCATACTTAAACCGGGCAATGTCCTCAGTGGCCAAGCATGCGAGTTGGAATAGAAATAGAAAGAAGAACTAAATTCTAACCACGGTTATCGTTATTGTTAGTTAGACCGACAGAAAATAAAAGCTGATGAAAATTATCCAGCTGCTCAGTGACAATATCCATGAAACCGAAAAAATCCATTCGCAAAGCATTAATATTTGTATTAATGTGATCAAGTTGATTTTCTAGAGCGGCGATGGCGGTAGAGTGGTCAGCCGGTGGGTCAACAGGTATCTCAGGTGGAATTGAATCGGCATCAGACATATAATGGTCATAGACTTCAGATATCATAGGTGATTCAGGAGGCGAATGAGGGGCAATGGGAATGCTTAAGTCATATAACCAATTATTTCTATTGTGCAGGCTGGTCCTTTCATGGTTAGGTAAGGTGAAAAGATGGACAATCTCATTATTAATCAGTAGGTCAAAGGTGTCGGGTCCGAGGTTTCCTATGATTCTATGGTCAAAGCAAAAATCAATATTCATTGGACGGATCGCACCTAAGGGGTGTATTTGGTTTAGTTGCCATCGTAGGCCAATTTTATTTGCTATCATAGTCACTAGGCCACCTATGGGGATAGCTATACGAGTGTTCTGAATGAGGCGGACGAAACTAACTATCATGAAGATAGCTCCATTAACAGGTCTTCCTAGGAAAGTACAGTAAAGGATAAATAGCTCGTCTCGTGATACAGAGGTATTATTCTCCTCTTTACCAAAAAGGATGGGCTAGGAATTTATGAAAGTAACGCAAAGCAGGGTTATGAATATTCTCAGAAAACATATCATAAGGTTCAGCCTCATCATTCCCTGTGATGGTACCCCAAAAATCGTTCAGTGCATGGTTCATCAATAACTCCTCTCGAGTAGCAGTGAAAACAACAGGGCCATTTGGAAACCCTAGAAGTTCCGCAAACTCTCTATGGTTGAAGGAAAAATCAATATTGAACATCCTAAAGGTAATTAATCCTTTGTTAATTCCTAGACCATGGTATGGTAAATGGACTAGTGAGCTCAGAAACTCTAGTGTAAGTTGACGATAGGTGTTAAACCTTCGTCGAATAAGTGCATCATCCCACCCTATCTGACTGTAAAGAAAATAGACACTATCTTTGATGCCTAGCTTAGTTAAAGTGGGCTCATCATGATAAATGGTCAGTGTCATAGATCTTTGTAATAATGCTTCAAATCTTCTTCGATGTGCTCTTCCCTTGAAAACAATGTTCGTGTTGTCTACTAGATCCATATCTAATGTTAGAGCTTAGCTAAATAGTTAGCCTGTAAGTGAGTAAACAACGCGAAAAAGGTTAGTAGGAAGAGATGAAAGTAATAATACCGTAGTTTAGTTAGATTGGATTTAAAACAAATAATAGACGTAAATAATTTAAAAAATGAGAGAAAGAACAAAAACAAGAATAGAGAATCAACAAAAATTTAAATAAAGATAATAAGTCTAAAAAAATGTGGGTTTCCTTCCACCAAGCGCTTCGTTTAAGGTCAAAGGCTCGACCAAGCATTTTTTTTGGGGTTAATCACTTGAGTGAGCGGGCAGCTCATTGAGTAAGAGACTAGTTACGTAATCGCGGTTTTCGACCATGTGATAGTGCTTAAGGCGTTGACCGTTTACTATGAATGGGTTGCCCGATTTTCCTTTGATTTCAATGGCTCCGCTAGGAAAAACTTTAGTAATAATGGCCCAGCCCATCTGGAACGTAATTTACCCGGAAAAAGCTTCAGTCTTGAATTAAATAAAAGCACAACATTGCCTTCGTTAAACTCCTTTTTGGAGATACGCCGATCATGCCATTTTTTTGTTCGTTCTTTATAAATTTTGGCGTTCTCGTAAGCATCTAGTCTGAGCTCTTCTAATTCATGGAGATCTAAAATTCGTTTTTCTCCGACATCTGATGAGTCTAAATTTAGGGTTTTAATAGCCCAATAAGTTTTTTGTTCTAATTCAACTGGAAGGTGACATGACTTCCCGTAAACTAACTTAAAGGGGGTAGTTCTTATCGGGAGTTTAAAAACGGTTCTATACGCCCATAAAGCTTCTTGTAATTTAGACGACCAATCTTTCCTGGATATAGCAACAATTTTCTCTAATATTTGTTTTATTTCTCTGTTGGAAACCTCTACTTGTCCACTTGTTTGTGGATGATAAGGTGTTGCAACTCGGTGCCTAACTCCATACTTCAATAACAATTTCTCAAAGATTTTGGATATAAAATGTGATCCACCGTCACTTATGACTAGTCTTGGTACACCGAATCTCAGAATATTACGTTCTTAAATAATTTAATTACTACTCGTGTATCATTTGTCGGAGAGGCTATAACCTCGATCCATTTTGAAACATAATCAACGGCGATGAGTATGTATTTATTACCCAAAGAAGATGGGAAAGGTCCCATGAAATCTATTCCCCATACGTCGAAGACTTCTACTTCTAGGATGCCTTTCAGCGGCATCTCATCACGTCTAGAAATGTTTCCGGTGCGTTGACATCAGTCACAATTAATAACTGCAATATTGACGTCCCTCCATAGATTAGGCCAGAATAGGCCAGCTTTTAAGATTTTAGCACAAGTTTTTGAAGTGCTCGCATGTCCACCATAAGGGGCGGAATGACAATGAGCTATTATGCTTTCTATTTCATCTTCTGGAACACATCGACGGAAAATACCATCGGCACGTCTTTTGAAAAGAAGTGGTTCATCCCAATAGTAATGTTTAAGGTCGTGAAAGAATTTTTTCTTTTGTTGGTAAGTTAGATCGGGTGGAAGTACTCCGGCTGCAAGGTAGTTGACAAAGTCAGCATACCATGGTATACCTGTAGTTACAACTTCTTTTGTTTTTGGTTTGCTTGGATCTAATTGGGCCAGATCGCTTCTTATCTGTGCTACGAGTTGTTCATATGTAAAATCATCATTAATAGGAAGTCGTTCTGGTTTAATACCTTCTAATTTAGATAAATGGTCTGCTACAACGTTCTCAGAACCTTTCTTATCCTTGATTTCTAAATTGAATTCTTGCAAAAGTAGAATCCACCTTAAAAGTCTAGGCTTGACATCCTTTTTAGTCAGTAGGTACCTAATAGCTGCGTGGTCTGTGTAAACAATTATTTTTGCTCCTACTAAGTAAGAACGAAATTTGTCAAGAGCAAACACAACAGCTACAAGTTCCTTTTCTGTTGTGGCGTAGTTCATTTGGGCAGGTGTAAACACCCCAAATTTTCCCTCACTCATTTCTCCATGGCTTGTGATCTTTTCATTTGCATAGATTCAATCATAGCATCTCATATTGCATTTTTGCTTCACTGCATTGGTTCTAAGTCATCTGCATCTAGGGTTTGTGATCCGAGCCATCCCTGAGCCATATGAGCCACTCCAAAGGTCTTCAATCATCTCAAAGGGGTCCATGTATGTCCAAGCATCATATTATATCCTCACAAGGTCAAGAAAGTCAAAGAATCACAAGAACTGAGAAAGGCATGGAAGCAGAGCCAGGTTTAACTACACAGATGACCTAAAATTAGGGTTTTGGTTTCAGAGGCCATAAATCCAAATTTTTTGGTCATTCTTGTTTCTATTGGTCTCTATATGTTATGAGGATCATGCATATCAATTTTCATGAAGAAATTCAATGGGGAAGGCATCTGATCAAAAGGTGACTTCTTGAGCAAGTCAGTGCAAAATCAGGGCATCTAAGGCCCCCAATGACCCAACCAAAGGGCAGTCTCCATCATTTTTAATGTGTATGATCTTTATTTGATCATAGAAGATGTTAGAAGTTCACAAAATTGGAGAATTTCAAGCCATTTGCAAAGTTGCCCTTTTTGGGAAAGTGACTTATAATGAAAACTTGCCATTTTGGGAAAGTTTTTCAACCTCCTCTTTTTTATTAAAAAATGCTTCAAATGAGAAAACTTTGGTCATGAAAGTTGTATAATGGATCCTCCCATTTTTAAAAAGTACAAGAACTCATTCTAATTCATTTTGGATCAAAAGTTATGGCCTTGCAAAGTTGGACAAAATCACTTAATTTTCACTTTTGTGCCAAATGGGGAAAGTTGCAAAACCTCTTTCCAAGCATTTCTATGACTTCAAAGTGACTTCTAATCATCATACAAACACAATGCATGACCTAAAAATTAGAATGGCCCAAAGAATCACTCATTTCCATGCCTTGATCATTAAGGAATCCAAAAGAGGCCAAACTTCATGAAATTTGCAAAACCACCCACAAGCTTTAATCCACTTGCTAATTGACCTCAATCTGAATTCCATGGTTGCCCTTGATCCTTGCTGCGCAGGACACCCCATTGTCCTTGGCCTGCGATGACCCATACCTCAAGTACACCAACTTTTGACATTTTGGCAACTTGCCCATACCAATCAACATAGGCCATCAACAACTCTCTGACCTATTACAACTTGATACATGGACCAAAAGCAACTCAACACAACACACAACACAGGCTGAAACCTCTCATAACATAACATTCACCAAAATCCTCTCATATGCATCTTTCTTCGAAACTCATCACACAAGCTTCAAACCTCAAAACAAATTCCACAGAACAACTCACAATAACCCTCTGATCATTTCCCAACCATCAATTTGCTCTGAAAAGCCCACAATCAGAAATACGATTTTCACCTTCACAAACTGAGTTTCTGCAATCTTCATCTTGAGGCCACAAAAAATTCAGCTAAGCATCACAAACGTTTGGGGAGAATCATTGGAGCTTGTTTGAAGCAAAGAACTGGCCAGAAAGCACCATTTTCGAAAGCTTCAGTTCAGGTATCATCAAGAACAATTTTTCCAGAAACGTGTTTTTAAGTTACTAATTGATTCTCCATGATTCACTGATGATTCTGATGTGTTTAGTTTTGAAAATAGTCCAGTATTAAGCATGTATTGAGCTTCTGAAATTTCTGCCATATTTTCCGTTTTGCTTCGATTCATGATTTTGATGTTGAATAAATGAGTTTTGATGTTTGATTCTTGCTGGGGTTGAGGAGAGGATCATTTTTGGAGCTTTAGGGGTCTTGGGGTTGCATATTGAGGGAGATGGGGTGAGGAGCTGGCCGGAGAAGATGACCGGAACACTGTTCTGGTCATCTGAAAGTAATTAGGGTTCAGGATTAGGGTTTAATCATAATTAGGGAAGTTTGAATTCTGGCAATCCAGATGCGCGCGCTGGTCAATTCCCGCGTCCTAGGTTTGAACCACAGCCCTCAGATCAGTTGACTTTCTCATTTTCCATTTAATTTCATTTTTATTTTATTTGTTTTGCATTAAACTTCCACGGATTTTTAAAAATAGCAAAACACATTAAAAAATTCTGAAAATTTTTGTCAAACCTTTTATTAATTTTCAGAACCCAAAAATATTTTTATTTTTATTTTTGCATTAAAAATTATTTTTAAATCTTTTAAATGTTTATTTTTAATTAGTTAATGGAAATTAATTAATTAAAAATGCATTTAGGTATTTAAAAATCACCAAAAAATTCACATTGCATTTTAAAATATTTAGAAACATTATCAAACTCTCAAAACAAATTTCTTTTTGGTCCTTGATGTATTTTGACAATTTTCATTGGAATTAAAGTTGTTTAAAGGCAATATTTTGGTCCAAACTTAGAAAAATTCATTTTGCCTAACCATGAAGAGTTTGATGATGGTTCTTCTTGCATTGCATCCTTCATATCATGTTGTTTCTAGGGTAAAATTGGTTTGAATTTATCTTTCATTTTCAATTTGATATGCATTTTTCCTTTTGAAGTGCCTTGAAACCCTAGCTGACTTAGAAAAATCATAACACCCATTAGGTTAAGACTTAGGTCCCCTCCTTTGGGCAGTGAACTTGTGTAGGGTTAGGGTTCCTTTGATCCCATTTTCAATTTTTTGTCATGTCATTTGCTTCTGATTTTGAATTTTGCATTACATATTGTGTGTAAACCCTAATTCTTGCTTTCCTTTGCATCCACCTCTCATTTGCTTGCATACATGAACTTGCCATGACATTTTGTGCATCAACATGACATATAAGACATCTTAGGACATATTAGAATCATGTTTGATCATTGCATCTTTCATTTTCCATGTTGTGCATTCATATCATTTCATAAACTTTCATGAACTTCCATGGTTCAAAGCATGCTTCATCTGCATCCTCATCCTTGTATGATCATCCACAACTCTTGACATGTGTTTGCATCATCTCTTAGCATCATTAACATCATGGTCTTGCTTCTGACTTTGTCTTGCATCATGGCATTTCATCTCATCTTCATTGCATTTCATTTCTTTTGCTAACTTTTCAGGTGGTAAGTTGTTTTGAGAAGTGAATTTGCCTTCACTTCTCACAATCTCTTCTCATCTCTTTTATGCATCATTGCTGCATTTCATCTTTGTATTAGAGTGAGCTTGCTCATTCATGTTCATCTCTTACTTTCTTCTTTCAAGCAACTTGTCTTCTTAAGTGAAGTAAGTTGTTTTGCTTCTCTCTGCTTCTTCTTCCTTTCATCTGTTTCTTTCCTTGGTGGCTCTTTGAAGATCTTTCTCTCTTAAGCCTCACAAACCCTAGGATCTCCAAGTATGATAACATTTAGGGTTTGATTAGTCCCCCACTATTTTTACCTTTGTGTCATCTTTGAGTCTTCTCTTCTCACCTCATAATCAAGGACTAAACCTTAAAGGTTTTAAGGCTTTTTGATTAAGCTTATGCCTGCATCCTTCTATTAGGATGGAGTGTATAACTTTAATCCTAAGTGTTAAACCCTTAATGTGTTTAAATCCTTTAATCAACCAACTTAATAATCACTAAGACATCAAGCTTGTAACTTGGGCCTTGTATTAGGGTTCTAATTCTTCCTTAATTGGTTAAGAAGGACTAACCCTAGTGTTAATGGACAAGTCCCCCTCAAGTTGTCTTACAAACCATAAAATTCACTTCTTAACCTTATCATTAACTAAAATCCACCTTAATAAAGGCTTGTTTTGTCATGAGATTAATCCCTAATCATGGATTAAGTTGAGGAGCCTTTCTCAACTTAAATGTTCTCATCTATTATCCTTCTATTAGGATGGTGTAATGGGTCCATTAAATCCTTGATTATGGCTTAAACTCATTACTTAACACTAAACAAAAACAACAAAAACATCTAAATAATTACAAGTAGGTTAATGATCTTAATCCTACATCATGGTGATTAAGTGTGAGGTGTTTACTTCACACTTAAGGTATTCTCATTACCCCTAATCAGAGGGAAGATGTGATGAGTTTACTAACCCTTGGTTTAGGCTTAAACTCATTAACTTATGACAAATCTCAAAAGGAAATAAAAGATTGAAAACACAAAAACAAGCAATAATCGTCTCCTCCGGGATTCTTTTCTCACCTCATTCACTCACAAACGAGAACTTGCTTCTTCCGTCTAATGCAAGACAGTTTGCACCTGAGCCAGACAGGTCATACACTTGAGCATAGGCAAGCAAGCAGTTCACAAGTCAATTTACCTTTCAGTCTCTTTGAGTCGAACTACGGTGTTCTGACTTCCTCATTGCATGAGAGGATACGTAGGCATGACTTAACAGTTATCGAACAAAAGTCTCTGTACATCCCCCCCTCTTCTAGCATTATTCTTTAAGCCTCATGGTCTTGAGCATTTCACTATTGTTCTTACACTGACACCTCTCCTATACACTTCACTTTTACACTGACACTTGCATCTCTTTCCAACTTTGGTACACAGATTGCACTGACACTACCCCTTTTAAAACACAAATCTTTTAAGCGTGGATCCCACCGAGTACGGCGGACAATCTGGGTGCTAATACCTTCCCAGGTTGTAACCAATCCCCTTTCTCAGTTTCTCTGGTTCGCGATCGTCTTATCCATCTTTTCTTAGGTTTATGCAGCATTACCTTTCCTTCGGGATAAAAATGCCTAGCTGGCGACTCTATTCATTCTCCTCTTCTCTTTCGCCGACCGTTCGCGTATGTACCCCTCTTGGCCCCGTGTCATCAGGTGGGAGCGACAACTTGGCGACTCTGCTGGGGACCCTTATACTGTAACCAGGGCTTCTGGTTCTTTTTGTGGGTTCCTCCTAGCGCTTGTTTGATTTGTGTTTACTGGGGTGTTATGTGCTATTTGTGTTTATTTATTTGCTTTATTTATTGCTTTATGTACAACTTTATTTATTGCTCTCCTTTACAGTTTTTCATATTTCATACTGTCATTATCATTGCTGGATCTGGTTCCTGTTTTGGTGGGTGGGGCTTCTATTGAGAGTTTAAAGGTCCTATACCTGGGACCTGAGTGACACCTAGGATAGAGTGGTTCATGTTCTTTCCCATTCCATTTCGGTCTGGTGCGGGAATATGAAACACGATTCAGATATGGGTTTCTTCTTGAGAACTCTGTGCTACAGATTTCCTGTAGTGCTAGGGCTATCTGGGAAGCCTGCTAAGTCTGGATGACCTTTATTATGACCTTCAGAATCTGAGGTGAATTAGAGGAGGATCTTTTATGGTTATTGTAAACAATGTACCTCCGGGTTAGAAGTGTTTACACTTCTCATAACTAATCCAAGTCTGAGGATCCTTGTTCTAGAACATTACCTGTGAGGGGGTTGGGCTGTTTGCAGGTTTGCAGGTACCCTTGGCCACATCATACCCTGTTACTTGTTTTGATTAAGAATACCTCCACTTTGGACATTTCTTGTGATTAACCCTGGACATGTGACTCTTTATTTGAGTCCTCCCACCTTGGTTACTGGATTTCTGAACCTTCATCTGGACTTCTTGAACATACATGGACCTATATCAAGACAGATAATCAGATCCAGCTTGATCGCAAACCCTTGCATATCATTTGCATACTCATCATTTGCATCATTTAACATTTGTTTATTTGTCTTTCAGGGTATCCACATTATATCTGGCTTGGTTTTGACCCCTTCTTCTGCATAGACCTCTGCTTCATCAGTTATCTGCTTCAGCTATCTTCATCATCACCAGCATCAGCCTATCAGTGGCTTATCTCCAGTATTAGTCTTGATCTTCATCAGCACCTATCTTCATCACCTTCAGCAGCATTCATGACCACTCCCAGGAAGAGCAATATATCATACCATTTCTTTGAGCCTGTGTTGACTGGTATTAGGCAGGTCCAGTAACTTATCACACCTGACCACATCCCTTTGTTTAGAGAGAATTATGGAGGTATCCTGGATATGGTTATGGACCTTGACCCTTCTCAGAGGAGCATGATCCACACCTGCCTACAGTTTTATGACCCTCCTTTGAGATGCTTCACATTCCCAGACTTTCAGCTAGGACCTATGCTGGAGGAGTTTTCATCATTGATTGGAGTACCTGTCAGGGGTGGAGTCCCCTTCAACCCAGAGATGCCAGCTCCCAGCAATGAAGAAGTAGCAAAAGCACTGCACCTGGAGCCTGCCTTGATTGAGCAAAACATGACAACAAAAGCTGGGATCCCTGGTTTGCATTTGGATTTCTTGGTTTCTCAGGCCATCCTGAAGGCCTCATTGGGAGAATGGAAGGCAGTCTGTGCATTGTTAGCCCTCAACATATATGGGGCTATATTGTTTGCAGATGAGCCCAAGTTTGTCAGCAAAAATGCCATTCATCTGTTTCTTCTGAAGAACCCAGTACCTACATTGCTGGGAGATTTCTATTATTCCATCCATCAGAGGAATGAAAAACAAAGGGGTAAGTTGGTGAGATGTTGTGCTCCTTTATTTCACACATGGCTGCTTAAACACCTGCCTAAATCAGATGCCTTCTTAATCCCCCACCAACAGAATAATTGGGCTAAGAGGCTCATTGCTTTGACTTCAGATGATATCAGATGGTGGACCCAGAGCACCAAAGGCCAAGACATTATCACCAGCTGTGGGCAATACCCAAATGTAACTCTGATAGGAGTAAAGGGTTGCATCAACTACAATCCTCTGCTATTTAAGAGACAACTGGGCTATGCTTTGGTCCACCCTCCTAGAGTGCAAGATTTAGCTGAGACCCTGTATTGTGAAGTAAAGCCAGGTTCAGCTGCTGTCAGACAAGCATCTTGGGCTTGGGACAACATCCAGACAAAAGGGGTGGCTATTCTTGGAAGGTGTAATAATGTTGCTTCAGCTCAGTACTATGACTGGTCCCATGTTAGAGCTCAGATTATTGGAATTCCCTTCACCTTGGAGGACATACCTGGACCCTCTACAGTACAACCTGCAACAACTGTCAGCCTGGAAGAATTTGAGAAGCTGAAGGAAAGGAATGAGAATCTGTCTCAAGCCTTGAAGAAGACTCTTTGGGAAAGGAGTGATGGTCGTCTGGACATTGAAAGGTTGGAGAAGCTTAGGGTGGAGCATCTTGCCAAAATAGAGAAGACAGAGGACTACATCAGGAAGGCAAGAGCTGGGGAACAAATATTGAAGAATGCCTGTAAAGAGGCCAAGATTCAGAAGGCTAGGACTGAGCTCTATTTGCAAGAGAGTCAGGAAAGGTGGGTCAGGATCACTGAAGCCCGTACTCAAGAAGACCAGAAAACTCAAGCCAAGATTGAACAGTTAGAGGCCAATGAAAAGAAACAGCAGGAAGCTTTGCTGGCAGCCCAGAAGGAGATTTCAGAGTTAAAGCTTAGGGCTGGATTGAAGAGATCAAAGGACCAGGACAGGCACAAGAAGCTCACCACTGCCATTGCTACCAGGAACCTCCTCATTAGGACCATCACAGAGCACCCAGCTGGTCCAGTGACTGAGGCACTTCTGAAAGAGGTTAAGGAGGATGAGTTTGGATTGGATGTCTAACTTCTTTGCTTGTTGTTCATTTCCATTTGATGTACTTTTCTTTTTGTTGTATTTTGACCCTCCAGGGGCATGTGTTGTAAAACAAACTATGTATTGTTCATCATTTGTAATATATTAGTTTGATTTCCTTGGGCTTCTCAACAACATCAAGCATCTTCCTCGAGGTTTGGAAAGGTCAAAACCAAGAACCAAGCCGGATACCTTGGAAAACAAATAAGCATACTGCATTGCATACTAACCTTGTTTTGTTTTGTAGGTTTTGTATTTATTTGTTTCTAACTTTGTTGTGGTCTCCGGAAATATTGCTCGTCGCCGGGTGTTCCCTATCAACCGTACGCACCGGTACCCTACTCGCAACAACCTTCCTGGTATCCAAATGGAGCAAGTACAGCAGGACCTGACTGAGGTCAGAACCCAGATGGCTAACGAAAGAGTGGAGCTGAGAAACCAAATGACCCAATTCATGGCTGTAATGACTGGCTTGGCCCAGAGTCAAGAAAGGTTAAGGGCATTGGTGGAAAGATAAACTCCCGAGGAACCTCATCCTGGAACTGAAGGAACTAGCAACAATGAGCGGGGCCAGCCTCATATTAATCCACCAGTATTTGGACCTCATCTGGATCCGGAAGTCAACATCCCGGGAAATGTGCAAGGAAATTCTGCTGGGGGGAGAATCTTGCAAGAGGATCCCCAAGAAGAGCAATTCACTGTTATGGGGGTTGGAGACAAAGTCTATGATAGGAGGTTAGATGAAATTGCTGAGAAGTTGAGATCTTTGGAGTCTCAGAACTCCTTGGGCTTCGATGTAATGAATATGGGGCTAGTGGACGGGGTAAGAATTCCCCACAAATTCAAACCCCCGTACTTTGAGAAATACAACGGAACCTCCTGTCCACGAACTCACCTGCAGTCTTTCCTGGGAAGACTTAAAGCTTATACTATGGATGAGAAGCTGTGGATGTTCTACTTTGAAGACAGTCTGACTGGGGCTTCAAGGGAGTGGTATTCACATTTGACCAGAGCTACCATCAGATGCTGGAAGGACTTAGCTGAAGCCTTCATCAGACAATATCAATACAATCTGGACATGGCTCCTAACAGGACCCTCCTAATGGGAATGTCTCAGTCTTCCAGAGAAAGCTTCAGAGAATATGCCCAAAGGTGGAGACAGCTTGCTGCTGCTGTCCAACCACCCATGTCAGAAAGGGAGATGGCTGACATGTTGATGAATACTTTGCAAGGAACATATATTGATAGATTGGCTGCCTTTTCTTCTACCAGCTTTGCAGATGTGGTTATAGCTGGTGAAAGGATTGAGAGTCTATTGAAAATGGGCAAAATTTCCGATAATGGTGCAAGTTCATCCAGTAATCCCAGGAAGCCTTTTGTGGGACCCCGAAGGACTGGTGAGACAAATGCCATTCATGTCAGCAGGGGCAGACCTCAGTATGTTCACAGATCAGTAGCAGTTGTCACTATTCCAGCTCCGATTCCTCAGCAATCAGCATATCAACAACAACACCAACCACATTATCAACAACAAATTCAGTATCCGCAACAGAGAACCTACAACAACAACAATAGCAATCAACAACAGCGACCCTTCCAACAAAGACCATCACAGGCAAACAGGGTGATTGACCCTATCCCTATGCCTTATGCTGCCTTATTGCCACAACTCCTGAAGCTTAACTTGGTTGAGTTAAAGACGTTGGCGCCACCAGATCCTCTCAACCTCCCAAAGAATTATGATGTCAACGCTAGGTGTGCTTTTCACTCCAATGCACCTGGCCACAATACTGAAAAATGTCGGGCCTTACAAATGAAAGTCCAAGATCTGGTGGATTCTAAAGCCCTCAACTTTGCACCTCCTCCGAATGTCAACAGAAATCATATGCCTAATCATGGCGGGCCGAGGATTAATGCCATTGAGGAAGATAAACCATCTACCTTGATCACCAGTGTTGCACAAATTCGAACACCTTTGGTCGAAATTAAAGCTCAGCTTCTAGAGTGCCAAGTGTTCCCCGGGTGTGAGCTCGGTTGTGGGTATTGCAACATTTCAGTCAACGGGTGTGAAAATTTGAGAAGCAGCATAGATGGTCTTATTAAGGATGGTATCCTTCAAATCTCAACAACGGCGCCTACAAATTCAACAATTCCTTTAACAACAATTCCCGATTCTTCTACAACAGCAGCAACAATCATTCCTACCGATTCATCAATATCATCAGCAATTACTCCGTCTATCACTTCAACAAGTCAAATTTCAATAACCATCTCTTCTACAACATCAGCATCTATTTTATTAGCATAATCTTCTACAACGCCAGCAAAAATTAACGAAGATGTTTCAACAGTTACAATCTACTATGACCCATCAGAGGTTCCTCCCAGCAGCAATTTCTAGCAACAAACAGTGGCACCTCCTACCAGGTCACCAGTCACAATTTACTACGATCCGCACACCATTTCAGTACCCTCCTCTACAGCAGTCAGTCCAGTTACTATTATGGTGCCTGGACCAGTTCCTTATGAAAGCAGTAATGCCATACCTTGGCATTATGGCTCTGATCTCTACTGCAACGGGGAGAAAATCACTCTGGATTCATCAACCTCTTCTCCACAAATCGATAATGTTGGGGGAGGCGGAGGCTTCACCAGAAGCGGACGCCTTTTTGCCTCACAAACCCAAAGACCTAATGTTGAAGCAGAAGCTGCTGCCAAAGAAAAGGGAAAAAGTGTGGTATCTGAAGAGCCAATTGCCAAAGAAACTCAGAAGACATCTTTTGAACAAGATGTAGACGAGTTCATGAGAATCATAAAAAGAAGTGATTACAAGGTGGTGGATCAGCTTCACCAAACTCCCTCAAAAATCTCCATATTATCACTGTTGATGTGTTCGGAAGCTCACAGGAATGCACTGTTGAAAGTCCTGCACGCAGCATACGTGCCGGTAGAGATTACTGTTAATCAGCTAGAAACTATGGTGGCAAATGTCAACACTAGTCACAGACTGGGTTTTACCAATGCTGGCTTAACAACAGAGGGACGTACCACAACAAGGCTTTACATATCACCCTGGAATGCAAGGGTGCTGTTCTGTCTCATGTACTAGTAGACACTGGGTCATCACTCAATGTTCTACCAAAGAAAGCCTTAGTGAAGCTGGAGTATGATGGCTTGGCGCTGCGTCCGAGTAATTTGGTGGTGAGAGCATTTGATGGCTCTAAAAGATCAGTGCTTGGAGAGATTGATCTGCCTGTGATGATTGACCCGCAGACTTTTAAAACTACCTTCTTTGTGATGGACATACAGCCGGCCTACAGCTGTTTGTTGGGTAGACCCTGGATCCACGCCGCTGGCGCTGTTACGTCTACCCTTCACCAGAAGTTGAAATTCGAGTGGGAAGGCCAAATCATCACCATCCATGGGGAGGAAGACATCTTTGTTAGCCATCTGGCTACGAATAAGTACATAGAAATGGATGGAGAGATCCATGAAACCATGAGCCAAGGGTTTGAGGCCCTCAACATTAATGAAGCATCTGCTGTACTAGGAACCTCCATAACATCATACCAGCAAGTCCGGAAGGTTGTTGAGGAAGGTACCGCCCAAGGCTGGGGCAAGCTGTTGCCCGTGGAAAAGAAAGAAGACCGATTTGGGTTGGGTTACAGACCAACTCAACAAGATCAATCAGAGGCTGCAAAGGAGCCCAAGTTTGTCAGTGGGGGAATGCTCACCCCGGATGCTTTGAACAATTTGGAAGACGAGGAGGAAAGCGACCGCAACCTGGAAAGCTGGATACGTCCAAGGATCCCGGGGAGCCAAGTCCTTAACTGGTCTTCCCAGGAAATTATAAGGGTTACTCCTGCAGAGTAATTATTATTTCCTGTATTTTTAAAGCATGCATCAAGTCTTGCATCTTGCCCAAGATGTCAAGACTCATTTTGTAATCGGGCCATCTTGTATTTTGTGCAAAGATCAATCAATGAACATCAGGACATCTTTTGCAAATGAGTCTTTTCTTTTCCGCTCACCGTTTTTCATTTTTCTTTTTGTACAAAAATAAAATGGCAATGTTTTTCAAAAATAAAATAACTTCATTTTCACTTTTTTCTAAATAAGATAAAACTGATCACTAAAATAAACCAATCTAAACCCTTGCAGAAAGTGCCCTTCAGACTGCACCGACAACAACACTGCTATGACTTCGTATGACTTTGACCATCCAATCAATCAAGCTGATGAAGGGGTTGAAGAAGATTATGAGCTACCTGAAGAGCTAGCCAGGTTGTTGAGGCAAGAGGAGAAGGTTATCACTCCTCACCAGGAGGAGATTGAAACAGTTAATCTTGGTACGGAAGAAGACGTGAAAGAAGTTAAGATCGGGGCCTGCCTGCAGGATTCAGTAAAAGAGCAACTGATTGACATGCTTCGGGAGTATGTGGATGTTTTCACTTGGTCTTATCAGGATATGCCAGGGTTGGACACCGATATTGTTATGCACAAGCTGCCTCTAAAAGAAGATTGTCCGCCAGTAAAACAGAAGCTGCGCCGTACTCGCCCAGATATGGCAATGAAGATAAAGGAAGAGGTACAAAAGCAGTGGGATGCCGGTTTCCTTGCGGTGACTAGCTATCCGTTGTGGGTCGCTAATATTGTACCTGTGCCTCTGAAGGACGGCAAGGTGAGGATGTGTGTGGATTACCGAGACCTGAATAGAGCCAGCCCGAAAGATGATTTCCCTTTACCTCACATTGATGTACTGGTTGATAATACGGCTCAGTTCTCGGTATTCTCCTTCATGGATGGATTTTCAGGATATAATCAGATCAAGATGTCACCTGAAGACATGGAGAAGACAACTTTCATCACACCCTGGGGCACGTTCTGTTATAAGGTGATGCCATTCGGACTGAAGAATGCTGGTGCAACTTATCAACGGGCTATGGTGACATTATTCCACGACATGATCCATAAAGAAATCGAATGTTATGTGGATGACATGATTGCCAAGTCCCTCACAGAAGAAGACCACCTGGTAAATCTGTTGAAGTTATTCAAGCGTCTGAGGAAGTACCAACTGAAGTTAAACCCCAACAAATGCACATTCGGGGTGCGATCTGGTAAGCTGCTGGGATTTATTGTAAGTGAAAAAGGGATTGAAGTTGACCCTGACAAAGTCAAAGCCATTTAATAAATGCCTGCACCGAAGTCAGAAAAAGAAGTCCGGGGGTTCCTAGGTAGATTGAACTACATTTCACGGTTCATATCTCACCTTACAGCAACCTGTGAGCCTTTGTTCAAGCTGTTAAGAAAAGAACAAACGGTCAGATGGAACGAAGACTGCCAAAGGGCTTTTGACAAGATCAAGGAATATTTACAAGAGCCTCCAATCCTTATGCCTCCAGTCGAAGGAATACCTCTAATAATGTACTTGACGGTATTAGAAGAGTCAATGGGGTGTGTGCTGGGCCAGCATGACGAGTCTGGTCGAAAAGAGTATGCAATATACTACCTAAGCAAAAATTTTACCGACTGTGAACAACGTTATTCACTGCTCGAGAAAACTTGTTGTGCTTTAGCGTGGGCTGCTCGCCGACTAAGGCAGTATATGTTGACCCACACTACTTTATTGATATCAAAGATGGACCCAGTTAAGTACATTTTTGAGAAGCCAGCACTTACCGGACGGGTTGCAAGATGGCAAATGATCCTCACAGAATATGACATCCAGTACACATCTCAGAAAGCCATCAAGGGCAGTGTATTGTCTGATTATCTTGCTGAGCAGCCCATTGATGACTACCAGCCTATGAGATTTGACTTCCCTGATGAAGACATCATGTTCATAAAAGAAAAAGATCATGAAGAGCCTATTCACACTGAAGGGCCTGACCCGGAGGAAGAATGGACTATGATGTTTGATGGGGCCGTTAACATGAATGGTCGTGGTGTTGGTGCAGTACTCATTACACCTAAGGGAGTTCACATGCCTTTCTCGGCAAAGCTCACCTTCAACTGCACTAACAACAAAGCTGAATACGAAGCTTGTATTATGGGTCTTGAGGAAGCTGAAATTCTGTGATCAGGTATGAGATGTCGAATGAGATGTTTAAACACTTGACAAGTTAACCAAAAACTTAAAGTGCAAGAAAATTAAACAACACAGTAATTTGTTAACCCAGTTCAGTGTATAACCACACTTACATCTGGAGGCTACCAAGCCAGGAGGAAATCCACTATAAGTAATATTAATTCTAGACTTAAACCACCCAGTTTAATCTTTCACTTAATATCTACCCAATGCAATTTCTACCTAAGACACAACTTAGATATGAGTACCAACTCACTCCCCCTCAATCACACAGTGATCTTGTTTACAAGTTTAATAAAATTAAAGTCATACTTCAAACAAAAACAGCTTGATCTTACTTCACAGTTTCAATCAAGACACAAATACACTTTTGCTTAAAAGCTCATAAAGTGGTACAGTAAAAATAACCTGCTATTTAAAATACAAAACACCCTATTTTGTCTTCTGAAATTCGTGCTCTATTCTGAGAGTTTCTGTTGCTTAAATAGGTGTTTGGATTTTGGGCTTTCTGTAGGTTAATCCAGTCCTAAAACGCATGCAGCTTCCACCTTGAATTAGGGTTTGTTACTTCCTAGATTCTAGGTGATTTAGTTCTTCTGATTATGCTGAAGTCTCATAACAACACTCCCTACAGATGCGCCTTATTCTGTTCTTGTCCATCCATAATTAATTCCAGATAACTTTCCTTAAATTACTCAGTTCTGTTAGTCATTAATTAATTCTGGTAGCAGGTTTGAGATGTCACAACATCTGTTGGGACATCCTGAAAAACTGAACTTAAATCATTAACACAATGTCCCAACATCTGGTGTGACATCCTGAATTAAGTTCATATACTTATACTCTGTTTGATAATGTCCCAACATCTGATAGGACATCCTGAACTGAATTCAACAATTCTTGTTGGTCAAAAATTCTGCCAATTCTAAACATCTACAAACTCCCCCTTTGGCTAATTTTTGGCTAACATATTTTTCTGGTTATCAGAGTGCAGCAGAAGTTCTTTTATCAGAGTATAGCAGTTCTTTTCTGTTGAGTCATATGTGAGTTTACTCCCCCTCAAACATGCATGTATTCACTCTTGTTGCAACAAAATTTTTTCATTAACATCACAGATTTAGTTCAGAAGCAAACAGAGGTTTTTCATTAATAACCAAACAGCATTATACATTGTTGATGTTGTTCTTGTTCTCCCCCTTGTTAGACATAAATTTGGGGCCAAAGCTACTAAGTTAAAATTACAATGCATAAGCTGTCATTACATAATCCTCACATACAAATTTCACTCAGACTCCTCATAATCAGTTTCTTCCTCTTCCTCAGTCTCCTCATCAGAAGCAGCATTTTTCTGAGCACTTTCTTCACTCTCCAACCTTTGGATAATTTCCTCAAGCTTCTGCTTCCTTGCCTCCAGTTCTTTGCAAGTGATCTTCAGCTCAGCAATCAAGGCAGCTTTGGAGATTGGAGACTTTGCCTTTGAAGGACCAGCAAATGTCCTAGAGGGAGCTTCAACATCAGCTGCATGATGACTCAAGAACAGCTTGTAGTGGAAGGCCAGAGGGCTTTCTCTTTTGCAAATTGTGTCCTTCTCAGTGAGGATACCAGGGTACTGACTCAGCACTATTCCACACAGCAAGGAAGGGAAGGCAATTGGCAGCTTTGTTGCAGATGATCCAGCATGCTTCAATGTCTAATCAAATATATAAGCTCCATAATCCAGCTTTGTTTGGGTGCCCACAGCATATATGAACCTGCCCAATCCAGTTGATATTGAGGATGTATGGTTGGTAGGGACCCAGTTTGCTGTGCCAATCCTATTCAGCATGGCATATTTCCTTGTCAGCATGCTAACTGAGAGCTTCCCTTTAACTGGCCAAGCCTTGACCTGATTAGCAGTGATAACCTTGCAAATCTGGTTATCAGTCTTCCCTAACTCATTTGGACCATCAGATTCTCTTCCAAGGTAGTGGTTGATAATCCTAGGAGAGACTTCTACACACCTTCCTCTTACATATACTTTTCTAAAGTCAGCAGACTTACCATTAGCACAATCTTCTTGGAGGTTGACTATGAATTCCTTGACAAGCAGCTCATAGCAAGGAGAAAAGTTGGAGACAGTTTTGAAAAGGCCAGCAGAAGAGATGAGGTCAATTAACTCTGTGCACTCAAGTGCATTACTGCTCAGCTCTCTTTCAAGTGCTACCCTTCTTTGATAAACAAACTTCCATCTATTCACACTTGAAACATGATGAAAGGAGATGTTTTCCAAAGGAGCTTCTGGAACAGCAGTTGATGACCTTGAGGGTGCTGGTTTCTTCTTTGGAGGAGATGTTGGGACATCTTCTTCAACATCTGAATCTGGAGGAGTGACAACTTTCCTCTTTTGTGTTTGCACCTTGCTCCATTGTTTTGTAGGACCAAAGACAACTTTAGCTTTGTCCTTCTTTGGTGTAGCTTGCTTCTTCTCAGGAATTGCATGTCCTGCATTCATCTTTTCTTTCCTAGTCCTAAACCTTTTGGCTATGCTAGGGTTTACAGAAGCAATGATTTTTGTATCAGAATCATGCTCTAGGTTCACAACAGGAGGAGGTTGAGCAGTCTCCTCTTCAGCTGGTGGTTCAACAGAGATTTGATCTTCAGTGGAGGTTTTGTGCTGGTCCTCAGATATTTCTTCATCACTATCAGTGGAGGCCTTTTTCTGGTCCTCAGATGTTTCAACAGCAGCATCAGATGAGGCCTTTTGCTGGTCCTCAGATGTTTCAACATCTATTGGGACATCCTGTTGAGCAGGAGTGTCCTTTTCAGCCTGAGTTTGTTGATCTTCTTGTGGAGCTGGCATGGTGTTCAGAGGGATAGATATGCCACTTACCACTCTTTGCTCAGATAGGATCCTGTTTACCAACTCCTTTATGGAATCATCCACGTATTCAGAAGCTTTTGGAGTGATGTTTGATGGTGAAGGTATGCCTTTGGCCTTGCTGAAAACAGGATCTTTTGTTCTTTTTGGAGTTCTTGGCTTTTGAGCAAGAGGAACACTTCCTCTGATTTCGTCCATTGGAGTTGAATCCATGGGTACCACAGAGATGGGGGTTGCATGCACCACATCTTCCTTGTTGAGGATTTCTTTAGAAATGTTAGGGTTTTGATGTTGAGACATTTTCGAAAGAGGTGGATGAAGAGTTTTAGGTTTGATGAGTTCTGAAGAACATTTAGAGAATGCAATTCGTTTTTGAGAGTATGATGAGAAGATGGATAGTTGAACACAAGTTGATATTTTATAAGTAGCCGTTACTTGGAGAATTTTTAGGAGTGGAATACCCAAGGTGCTTGACCAGACTGGTGTTGCCATCTGGTGCTCATGCCACACAATGTCATATGACATGTTGGCACATCTCCATAACTGCTAAATTTCACATAAGCAGATTCCCAATTTACCCCTTAGGTTTTCAAATTGAGTAGCATCCAAGGCTTTGGTAAATATATCAGCCAACTGCAGATTTGTAGCTACATGTTCCAGTGAAATCACTTTCTCTTCTACAAGATCTCTGATGAAATGATGTCTGATATCAATATGCTTGGTTCTGCTATGTTAGATAGGATTCTTTGATATGTTAATTGCACTTAAGTTGTCACAGTACAATGTCATGACATCTTGTGGGACATTGTACTCAGTGAGCATTTGCTTCATCCAAACCAACTGTGAACAGCTGCTTCCAGCTGCTATATATTCAGCTTCAGCAGTAGATAAGGATACACAATTTTGTTTCTTACTGAACCAAGAAATCAAATTGTTTCCTAGAAAGAAGCATCCTCCTGAAGTGCTTTTTCTGTCATCAGCACTTCCAGCCCAATCAGCATCACAGAAGCCAGTGAGAATTTGTTTGCATCCATGAAAGTACATTATGCCATAGTCACAAGTACCATTAACATATTTCAGAATTCTCTTGACTTGGTTAAGATGACTAACTTTTGGATCAGCTTGATATCTTGCACATACACCTACTGCAAATGCTATGTCTGGTCTGCTAGCAGTCAGATATAACAAGCTTCCAATCATACTTCTGTATAGGCTTTGATCTACATTCTCACCCTTGTTATCTTTAGTTAGCTTTAAATGTGTGGGGGCAGGAGTTCTCTTATGAGTAACACTGTCCATCCCAAATTTCTTGACTATGTTCTTAGCATACTTGCTTTGGGAAATGAACATGGAGTCCTCCATTTGCTTTATTTGCAGTCCAAGAAAGTAGGTTAATTCTCCTACTAGGCTCATTTCAAATTCAGATTCCATCTGATTTACAAAATGTTTAACCATCCTGTCTGACATCCCACCAACGACAATGTCATCTACATATATTTTGAGCAATCATGACATTTGCTTCTTCATCTTTAACAAACAAAGTTTTGTCAATTCCACCTTTCCTGTACCCTTGCTTGATAAGAAAAGTAGTCAGCCTTTCATACCATGCTCTTGGAGCTTGCTTCAAACCATAAAGAGCCTTCTTTAGTTTGTATACATGATTTGGACAGCTTGGATCAACAAATCCTTTAGGCTGTTCTACATAAACCTCTTCATTAAGATATCCATTTAGAAAAGCACTTTTCACATCCATTTGAAATAGCTTGAACTTCAAGATACAAGCAATTCCTAAAAGTAGTCTGATTGATTCAAGCCTTGCTACTGGTGCAAAGGTTTCATCAAAGTCTACTCCTTCAATTTGTGTGTATCCTTGAGCTACAAGTCTAGCTTTGTTCTTTGTAACAACTCCTTGTTCATTTGACTTGTTCTTATACACCCATTTAGTGCCAATCACATTTATATCATCAGGTCTAGGAACAAGATTCCACACTTCATTCCTTGTGAATTGACCTAATTCCTCTTGCATAGCACAAATCCAGTATTCATCAATAAGAGCTTCCTTGATGTTTTTAGGTTCTATTTTTGAAACAAAGCAGGAACCTGAAATCACTTCTCTTGATCTAGTGCTTACACCTCTGTTGGGATCACCAATTATCAAATCTTTGGGATGATCCTTCTGGATTCTGATGGAGGGAGGTTTGCTTGATTGTTCTGTCCTTGCATCAGTTTGAGTGAAGTCAGAATCATCACTCTTTTCTTCAGCTTCAGTTTTGCTGTCAGCAGATGTTCCAACATCTTCTGTAACATCTGTAGGAGCATCATCAATTATCACATTTATGGACTCCATGATAACCTTGGTTCTAGAATTAAATACTCTATATGCTCTGCTGTTTATGGAGTATCCAAGAAAAATCCCTTCATCACTTTTAGGATCCATTTTTCTTCTTTGCTCCCTATCTTCCAGAATATAACAGTTACTTCCAAACACATGGAAGTACTTAACTGTGGGTTTTCTGCCCTTCCAGACTTCATAGATTGTGGACAAAGTTCCTTTCCTTAGAGTAACTCTGTTATGGATGTAACAAGCTGTGTTCATAGCTTCAGCCCAGAAGTACAAAGGTAACTTTTTAGCATGGATCATAGCTCTTGCTGATTCTTGAATAGTTCTATTCTTCCTCTCAACAATCCCATTCTGTTGAGGAGTGATTGGTGAAGAGTATTCATGATTGATTCCTTCTGAAGAACAAAAATCTAAGAATTTTTTGTTCTCAAATTCTTTTCCATGATCACTTCTTATTCTGATCACACAGCTGGCTTTTTCCCTTTGTATTCTTTGGCATAAGTCTTTGAATACATCAAATACATCAGACTTTTCTTTGATGAAATTTATCCATGTATACCTTGAAAAGTCATCAACCACCACATAGGCATACCTCTTACCACCAAGGCTCTCAACCTGCATAGGTCCCATAAGATCCATATGCAATAATTCCAAAACTTTGGAAGTTGTCAGATGTTGGAGCTTTGGATGGGACATCTTGGTTTGCTTGCCTATTTGACATTCACCACATATTTTGCCATCATCAATATTCAGTTTAGGAATATCTCTCACAGCTTCCATAGATATGATTTTCTTTATGCCTCTGAAATGAAGATGACCTAGTCTTTGGTGCCATAGTTTCACTTCTTCTTCTTTAGCTAAAGAGCAAGTTGAAGTGAGACTGAAGTCTTGAGGTTCCCACATGTAACAGTTGTCTTTAGATCTGGCTCCTCTCATGACAATCTTTTGTTCTTTGTTAGACATTATGCATTCAGTTTTGGTAAAGTTTACACTGTACCCTTGATCACATAACTGACTTATGCTGATCAGGTTAGCAGTTAAACCTTTTACCAGCAGCACATCATCTAGTCTTGGTACATCTGGACAGTCCAAGGTCCCAACTCCCTTGATTTCTCCTTTAGCTCCATCTCCAAAGGTTACATATCTGGATGAATATGACTTTAAGTCTACTAGCAGATTCTTCAATCCAGTCATGTGTCTTGAACATCCACTGTCAAAGTACCAGTCTTCTTTAGCTGATACTCTGAGTGATGTATGAGCTATATATGCAACACCTTTCTTTGACCATTTGTGTTGAGATTTCTTTTGATACCTCTGCCCTGTGCATTGTTCATCAGTAGAGCTCCAAGGTTGTTTGTTGATCTTGTTCTTGGGCATGTAGCTTTGATCAGTATGAAGACTAGCTTTTGGTCTCCATACCTTCTTGATGACCTCTGTCTTCTGCTTAGGGGGTTGCTGATCTTTTTGATGTTTATGCAGCACTTTCTTGGTAACTTCTATCTTCTGCTTAGGAGGTTGCTGATACATCTGATTTGGATATCCATGCAACTTGTAGCAATGAGGTTTGATATGTCCAAATCTTCCACAATGATGACATCTCCATCTTTGATACTTCTTCATCATTATGTTCTTTTCAGGATGTTGAGATATCTGTTGGAACATTATGTTTGGCTTTGTGTTCTTTTCATGATGTTGAAGCATCTGTTGGGACATCTTATTTGACTGTATGGACTTTGAAGTAGTTTTTCTAGAGCTAGCTTCAACCTTATGAACTTTGTTAAATCCCAGTCCACTTTTATCCCCTGAATGCTTATTGTTGTTGAGAATAACATCCAGTGTGCTTGAGCTACTGTTCAGCATTCTAACAGATTTGGACATATGTTCCAACTTGGAGTTGAGAAGACTTACTTCACTTTTCAAGGTGTCAATGATCTCTAGATCACTTGATTTTTCATCCTTTAGTGCCTCAATCTGCTTCTTTAGCTTTATACTTTCCCTGCATATTTCAGTGCTTCTTTTGAATAGTTCTCTGTATGATTGCTCAAGTTCTTCAAAAGTAAGCTCCCCATCACTGGATTCACTTTCAGATTCACATAATCCAGCTAGAGCAGTGATATGCTTGGCTGATTCTTCTTCTGAATCACCTCCTGAGTCTTCATCAGACCAGGTTACAGAGAGACCTTTCTTTTGCCTTTTTAAATAGGTAGGACATTCATTCCTGATGTGTCCATATCCTTCACATCCATGGCATTTAATTCCTTTTTCTTGACTGGTCTTTTCATCATAATTTGACCTTCTATTAGCATCATAAGGTCTTTTGTTTTCAGAAGAATTTGTGTATCTTCCACTTGGTCTGGACTTGTCTTCCATCCTTCTGAGAATCTTTTTGAACTGTCTTCCAAGCATAGCAATGTTTTCTGATAAGCTTTCACCAGTTTCTGATTCATCATTTTCTTCTTCTTTATCAGTATTTGACATTAAGGCTATGCTTTTGTTCTTCTTTACACTTGTGTCATTCATTCCCATCTCAAATGTTTGAAGGGAACCAATGAGCTCTTCAACTTTCATTGTGCATATGTCTTGAGCTTCTTCTATTGCTGTGACTTTCATGTCAAATCTTTTTGGCAAAGATCTGAGAATCTTTCTTACAAGCTTTTCATCAGTCATATTTTCTCCCAAGGCTCCAGAAGTATTGGCTATTTCTAAGATGTTCATGTAGAATTCATGAATTGTCTCATCTTCCTTCATTCTCAAGTTTTCAAACTTTGTTGAAGTCTTGACATCTTTACCTTTGATGTTCCTTCATGAGTTGTTTTGAGAGTGTCCCAAACATCTTTGGCCAGCTCACAGTGATGCACAGGTCTAAAGATGTTCCTATCAATGCCATTGAATAAAGCATTTTAGGCCTTGGAGTTGCCAAGTGCTGAATCTTCTTCCTCCTTACTCCATTCTTCTTCAGGTTTCAACACTTTTGCTCCATCTTTGGTGTCTTGGACAGGATGTTCCCATCCATTGTTGACTGCTTTCCAGGCCCTATTGTCAAGTGATCTTAAGAATGCAATCATTCTTGGCTTCCAGTAGTCATAATTAGATCCATCCAGTATAGGTGGTCTATTTACTGATCCTATATCTCTGTCCATGTTTCCAGAATTTGTATTCCCTAGATCTCACCCAGAATAAACAGGCAGGGTGCCTGCTCTGATGCCAATTGAAATTCTGTGATCATGTATGAGATGTCGAATGAGATGTTTAAACACTTGACAAGTTAACCAAAAACTTAAAGTGCAAGAAAATTAAACAACACAGTAATTTGTTAACCCAGTTCAGTGTATAACCACACTTACATCTGGAGGCTACCAAGCCAGGAGGAAATCCACTATAAGTAATATTAATTCTAGACTTAAACCACCCAGTTTAATCTTTCACTTAATATCTACCCAATGCAATTTCTACCTAAGACAAAACTTAGATATGAGTACCAACTCACTCCCCCTCAATCACACAGTGATCTTGTTTACAAGTTTAATAAAATTGAAGTCATACTTCAAACAAAAACAGCTTGATCTTACTTCACAGTTTCAATCAAGACACAAATACACTTTTGCTTAAAAGCTCATAAAGTGGTACAATAAAAACAACCTGCTATTTAAAATACAAAACACCCTATTTTGTCTTCTGAAATTCGTGCTCTATTCTGAGAGTTTCTGTTGCTTAAATAGGTGTTTGGATTTTGGGCTTTCTGTAGGTTAATCCAGTCCTAAAACGCATGCAGCTTCCACCTTGAATTAGGGTTTGTTACTTCCTAGATTCTAGGTGATTTAGTTCTTCTGATTATGTTGAAGTCTCATAACAACACTCCCTACAGATGCGCCTTATTCTGTTCTTGTCCATCCATAATTAATTCCAGATAACTTTCCTTAAATTACTCAGTTCTGTTAGTCATTAATTAATTCTGGTAGCAGGTTTGAGATGTCACAACATCTGTTGGGACATCCTGAAAAACTGAACTTAAATCATTAACACAATGTCCCAACATCTGGTGTGACATCCTGAATTAAGTTCATATACTTATACTGTGTTTGATAATGTCCCAACATCTGATAGGACATCCTGAACTGAATTCAACAATTCTTGTTGGTCAAAAATTCTGCCAATTCTAAACATCTACAGAAGCCATTGACCTCAGGATCAAGACTTTGACTGTATTCGGAGATTCAGCTCTGGTAATCAATCAAACCAACGGCAAATGGTACACCCATCAAGATCATCTGATACCTTACCGGGACTATACAAGGAGGTTATTGACTTTCTTCACAACAGTCAAGCTTGAGTATATCCCTCGAGATGAAAATCAGTTTGCAGATGCTCTGGCTACCATTTCGTCCATGATCAAAGTCCAAGTTGCTAACTTTGTGCCTCGGATTTCAGTGTCCAGACTTGACAGACCAGCATACGTGTTCTCAGCAGATGTTGTTAAAGATGATAAACCTTGGTTCCATGACATTAAGTGCTTCTTGGAGGATCAAACATACCCACCCGGGGCATCATCTAATGATAAGAAGACTGTCGCTCCCGATAAATGGGAAATGGCCCCAGATAAAGGTACAGACGCGAACGGTCGGCGAAAGGAGGGATGTGAGAACACACAGGAGTGAACTCACAGGGAATGAATAGAGTCGCCAGCTAGGCATTTTTATCCCGAAGGAAAGGTAATGCTGCATAAACCTAAAAAAGATATGGATAAGACGGTTGCGAACCAGAGAGACTGAGAAAGGGGGTTGGTTACAACCTGGGAAGGTATTAGCACCCAGATTGTCCGTCGTACTCGACGGGATCCACGCTTAAAAGATTTGTGTTTCAAAGGGGTAGTGTCAGTGCAATTTGTGTATAAAAGAGCTGGAAAAGGATGTACAGGTGTCAGTGTAAGAGAAGTGAAGTGTATAAGTGAAGTGTCAGTGTAAGAACAGGAATAAGATGCTCACGATCATGAGGCTAAAAGAATGATGCTGGAGGAGGGGGGATATACAGAGACTTTTGTTCGATAACTGTTAAGTTATGCCTACGTATCCTCTCGTGCAATGAGGAAGTCAGAACACCGTAGTTCGACCCAAAGAGACTGAAAGGTGAATTGACTTATGAACTGCTTGCTTGCCTATGCTCAAGTGTATGACCTGTCTGGCTCAGGTGCAAACTGTCTTGCATTAGACGGAAGAAACAAGTTCTCGTTTGTGAATGAGTGAGATGAGAAAAGAATCCCGGAGGAGACGATTATTGTTTGTTTTTGAGTTTTCAGTCTTTTATTGCTTTTGAAAGTGTGTCATAAGTTAATGAGCTTAAGCCTAAATCAATGGATTTAGTAAACTCATCACATCCTCCCTCTGATTAGGGGTAATGAGAATACCTTAAGTGTGAAGTCAGCTTCTCACACTTAATCACCATGATGTAGGATTAGGATCATTAACCTACTTGTGATTATTTAAATGTTTTTGGTGGTTTTTGTTTAGTGTTAAGTAATGAGGTTAAGCCATAATCAAGGATTAAACAGACTCATTACACCATCCTAATAGAAGGATAATAGATGAGAATGTTTAAGCTGAGGAATGCTCCTCAACTTAATCCATGATTAGGGATTAAACTCATGACAAAACAAGACCTTTATTAAGATGGATTTTAGTTAATTATATGATGAAGAAGTGTTTTTTAGGGTTTGTAAGACAATTTGAGGGGGACTTGTCCATTAACACTAGGGTTAGTCCTTCTTAACCAATTAAGGAAGAATTAGAACCCTAATGCAAGGCCCAAGTTACAAGCTTGATGTCTTGATGATTATTAAGTGGATTGATTAAAGGAGTTAAACACATTAAGGTTTCAACACTTAGGATTAAAGTTATACACTCCATCCTAATAGAAGGATGCAGGCATAAGCTTAATCACTAAGCCTTAAAGCCTTTAGGGTTTAGTCTTTGATTCTGAGATGAGAAGGGAAGACTCAATGAGACACAAAGGTAAAATCTAAATGGGGGACTAATCAAAACCCTAATTATTGTCATGCTTGGTTGTTCCTAAGGTTTGTGAGGTTAACAAGAGAAAACTTCAGAGGAACCACCAGGAAGCAGATGAAAGGAGCAAAGAGAAAGCAAAGTAACTTGCTTCATTCAAGAAGTCAAGTCACTTGAGAAAAGAAAGTAAGGAGAAAAAGAAAGAGCGAGCTCAATCTCAAACACATAACAAAATGCAGCAAGGATGCATAAAAGACATGAAAAGAAATTATGAGAAGTGAAGGCAAATTCACTTCTCAAAGTAACTTACCACCTGAAAAGTTAGTGAAAGGAATGCAATGCAATGCAAAATGAAATGAAGTGGCATGATACAAATCAAAACCAGAAGCATATATGAGATGATAATGATGCTATGAGATGATGCAAACATGAAACAAGGCATGAGGATGATCACATGACCAAATGAATGCAAGAGAAGCATGCTTAGAACCATGAACATACATGAAAAGTTATGAAATGCAAATGGCATACAAAGTGGCAAATGAAAGATGTAATGATCAAACATACTTCTAATATGTCTTAAGATGTCTAATGAATCAAATGGATGCAAAAAATGCTATGGCAAGTCAAGGTATGAATGCAAATGCAAGATGAATGCAAAAGGAAGCCCAAATTAGGGTTTATGATCTATACAACAAACAAAAATCAAAATCAGAAGCAAACATCAAGATAAAAAATTGAAAAATGCATTCAAGGGAACCCTAACCCTACATAAACTCACTTCCCAAAGGAGGGGTTCTAACTCTTAACCTAATGAGGGTTATGAATTTCCTAAGATTTCTAGGGTTTTAAGGCACCTTGTCAAGAAAAATGTCAACAAAATTGAAAATGAAAGATCAAATCATGCCAATTTAATCCTACAAATCACATGATATGTAAGACACAATGCAAAAAGAATCAAAGTCCAACTCTCAATGGTTAGGCAAAAATGAATTTTTGAATATTGGATCAAAATAATGCTTTGAAATGAAATTAATTCCATGGAAAATTGTCAAAATGCATCAAGATCAAAAAAGAAATTTGGTTTGAGGGTTGGACAATGTTTCTAAATGATTTTAAAGGTTTCATGAATTTTTTTGGTGATTTTTAAATACCTAAAAGTATTTTTAATTAATTAATTCCCATTAATTAATTAAAAATAAACTTTTAAATGATTTAAAAATATTTTTTAATGCAAAAAATAAAAATAAAAATGTTTTTGGTTTCTGAAAATTCATAAAAGTTTGTACAAGAATTTTCAGAATTTTTAAAATTGTTTTGCTATTTTAAATAAATCATAGAAAACAAATGAAATAAAATGTAAATTAAAATGAATTTAAACTGAATAAAGAAAAGTATGCAAATCAAAGGGTCAGGATTCAAATACACGCGCGCGGGAGTTGACTTGGCGCCACATCCAAGGGCTGAAATTCAAATTTCGCTAATTAATGATTAAACCCTAATCCAGCCCTAATTACTTTCAGATGACCGGAACAGTGGTTCCGGTCATCTTCTCCGGCTAGCTCATCTTTCAATCTCTCTCAAAACGCCATGAAATCATGCCAAACTCTCCAGATCAACTCAACTAACCTCCCTAAACAACAATCCAGCAACAAATTCCATTTATTTCTACTCAAGAACAAAATACGAATCAAACATCAAAAATTGCAGAAATTTCAGAAACACCATACAAGCTCATTTCTCAATCTTTTTCAAAAGTAAAAGGCTCAGTGAACTCAGGGAAGCATGCTTTATCAATTAGAAACAAGAAATGAAGGTTCTGGAAAAATGAATTTCCAAGGCTACCTGAATCGAAGCTTTAGTTTCTGGCACTTTCTGGCTGATGTCTTGCTTGCAATCAACTCCCCTGGACCTCCTGAGAAGCTTTCAAGGCTTGATTGAAGTTTGTGATGGTTGGTTTGAAAGATGGCTGAAGTTCTGCTCAATGAGGGGCAGAAATCGTATTTTTGATTCAGTGGCTTTCAGGCTGTTTTAAGGGTTGGTTTGTGTTCAGTGGAGCATGGTGAGATTGTTTGTGAAATTGATTTGTGTGTTTGAGGTTTGTGCAAGCAGTTTCGAAAGCTTTTGCAAGATGGTGTGAAAATGAGAATGCTGAGTTTGAGAGTGCTTCAGGCTTGTGTTTTGTATGCTTTGGCTTGCTTTTGATTTGCATAAACAATTGTGATTGGTCAGAAGAAGTGATGTGTGCTTTTGTGATAGGTATGGCTCAAGTTGCCAAAATGTCAAAGTTGTGTAAGAGAAGCATGGGCTACTTTCTAGCCAAGGACAAAAGGTGTGTTCTGCGCAACATGATGTGGGGAGAACCCTAGGATTGATCAGCAAGTCAGCAAGCAAGTGGATTGTGACTTATGATGAGTTTTGCAAGTTGGTTCACTTTTGATTCCTAAGAGATATCTTATCCATAAGCCATAAAAATGAGAGATTTCTTGGCCCATTCTGACTTTTAGGTCTTGTATGATCATGTTGTGAAGTTTAGAAGTCCATTTGATAACTTAATTTGCCTTGAGAAGTGAATTTGCAACTTTGCCTCTTTGGTGGAAAACTTCAAATTTTGTGATTTTTGCCAACTTTGACAAGCCATAACTTTGGATCCAAAATGAATTAGGTCATGTTCTTGTACTTTTTGAAAAGGGAATGATCCATTCTACAACTTTCATGACCACAGTTTTTTCATTTGAAGCATTTTTGAATCAAAAAGCAAGAGTTGAAAAAGTTTCCCAAAATGGCAATTTCATTAAAAGTCAAACTTTACCAAAAAGTCAACTTTGCAAAAGACTTGAAATTCTTCAATTTTGTGAACTTCCAATATCTTCCATGATCAAATAAAGATCATACACAATCAAAATGATGAAGAACACCATTTGGTTGGGTCATTGGGGGCCTCAGATGCCCTGATTTTACACTGACTTGCTTGAAAAGTCAACTCTTGATCAGAAGACTTCCCCAAGGAATTTCTTCATGAAAATTGATATGCATACTCCCTATAACATATAGAGACCAATAGAAACAAGAATGACCAAAAAAATTTGGAGTTATGGCCTCTGAAACCAAAACCCTAATTTTAGGTCATCTGTGTAGTCAAGCCTGGCTCTGCTTCCATACCATTCTCAGTTCTTGTGATTTTTTGACATTCTTGACTTTGAGAGGGTATAATATGATATTTGAACATACATGGACCCCTTTGAAGTGATTGATGGCCTTTGGAGTGGCTCAAGAAGCTCTTGGATTGCTCAGATCACAAACCCTAGGTGCAGATGACTGTAAATCAATGCAGTGAATCAAGAAAAGTAATATGAGATGCTATGATTGAGTTTATGCATATGAAATGATCACAAGCCATGGTGTGAATGGGTGAGGGAAAATTTGGGGTGTTTACAAAGACATTAAGAAGGCTAGCTGGTAGTTTCTTCCTGAATACTGACGGTTCCCTGTACAAGAGAAACTTTGATATGGTACTCCTCAGATGCGTTGATAGGACAAAAGCAGACTTGTTGATGCACGAGGTGCACGAAGGATCTTTTGGTACCCACGCTGGAGGACATGCCATGGCTAAAAATTTGTTAAGACCAGGCTATTACTGGATCACAATGGATGCAGACTGTTGTGCTTATGCTAGAAAGTGCCATAAATGCCAGATTTATGCGGATAAAGTGCATGTGCCTCTGAATCCTCTGAATGTGATGTCTTCACCTTGGCCCTTTGCCATGTGGGGCATTGATATGATTGGCAAGATTGAACCGACTGCTTCAAATGGCCACAGATTCATCCTGGTTGCCATTGACTATTTTACCAAATGGGTTGAAGCAGCTTCATATGCAAACGTTACCAGGCAAGTGGTAGCCCGATTTCTGAAGAGGGACATCATCTGTCGGTATGGAGTGCCCGAGCGAATCATTACTGATAATGGTTCCAACTTAAACAACAAAATGATGGCAGAACTATGCCGGGACTTCAAGATCCAACACCACAATTCTTCTTCTTACAGGCCAAAGATGAATGGCGCTGTTGAGGCAGCTAACAAGAATATCAAGAAGATTGTGCAGAAGATGGTGGTTACCTACAAAGACTGGCATGAAATGCTACCATTTGCCTTACATGGGTACCGTACGTCAATCAGAACATCCACTGGGCAACACCGTATCAGCTTGTGTATGGTATGGAAGCAGTCCTACCTGTTGAAGTTGAGTTACCCTCCTTACGAGTGTTGATGGATGTTAAGTTAAACGAAGCAGAGTGGGTCTGATCCCGATACGAACAACTGAATCTGATTGAAGAGAAGAGATTGGCTGCAATCTGTCATGGACAGCTGTATCAGAAAAGAATGAAGAGAGCCTTCGATCAGAAAGTCAGGCTTCGAGAGTACCAAGTAGGAGATCTTGTGCTGAAGAGACTCCTTCCTCCTCATACAGACCACAGGGGCAAGTGGACTCCGAATTATGTCGGGCCATTCATAGTAAAGAAATTTTTCTCTGGTGGAGCACTGATGCTCAGTACTATGGATGGTGAAGACTTCCTGTCCCTTGTGAATTCAGATGCAGTTAAAAAATACTTCGCATAAAATGACCCGCTGGACATAAAAACAAAATGTAAGTCCAGGCAAAAATAGGGCATCCCGGCAAGTCAAAAAACAAAATAAAAGACTCGGGCAAAAATAAGGGAAAATAAATAAAAAAATGTACACCTGCTGAGTTGAAAAGCCGCATTGGACAACTCAGGCAAAAATGGGTATCCCGGTGGATTGAAAACCCGAAAGGGCGATCCACGCAAAATAAGGGAATAAGCGAACAACTGCATTCTGAATTCGTCTGTATCACTTACAGCACGACAAGCTTCGAAAGGTTCAAGCATCGGTCAGAATTAGCCTTCTTCAGGAAGCAAGATGAGAAGAACGTCAATGTCATACGAGTCATAGCAAAGGGAAGCTCCTTGAAGCGTCATCAACACTGCCAACACCTTTTTGTTTCTCAATTTGTAACGATCTCCTCATTCTAGGGGATTTGTTTCTATGACTGTATCTTGCCAATTCAGGGCACACAAATTAAAATAAAATCAGATTTTCGGTCACACACTGTCTCGTACTCTTTTATTTGCAAAATGTCCGATGTCCTTAAATATTGATTGCATAAATACAGATGCTTCCCTTCTAAAAATACATGCTTACAGGAAATATACTTACTCTTGGGAGTTGTCTAAACTCCTATGATGGAATCCAGTAAGGGATACCTCGGGTTACTTGTGCGTTTCTTTGTCTTTACAGGATTGCAGGAGTTCAAAGCACAATATGAGGCATGAAAGCTTCTCACCAGCAAGCTGTCAGATCATTATCTACTCAGCCCATCTTCCAATTAGCACCGGAGTTGCTTTCTCCCCAGCTGAGTTGCCAATCATCATTCATCCTCAGCCAAGTGTCAGACAGGGAACCATCTCCCCGCAGAGTTTCAACCTCTATCCAGAAGAGCAATGCCTGAAGATCTCACAACAGAGTGACGAAAGCTTCCACAAACCCCAGCTGGGTCCCTCATTACCGAGATAGGTCTATCAGTGATCTATTTCCCCAAGCAGAGTCATATATGTCAGATCTACCAATGATCTCATCCCCAGTTGGGATATCCACTTCAAGCAGATCAGCCAGAGATCTCCACAGCAACGGGATCCGAATCCCGGATCGGTATCTTTGCATAATCATAGCATTCGCATCATATCTTCCCACAGAGCGTAGCATTCCGTCTAATACGGAGCATTACGGCAAAAATCAAACATTTGCATAATCATAAGCCATGTGTCGAACTGAACACTTGCAAATACTGACAATCCATCAACAATATACAGAATATTTCCCAATTCCCCACCAGAGAGCCAAAGCATTTCCCTTACACTCACAAATGCAGATACATGCTCCTTTTGGCACTCGTCCGTGTCATTACTCCCCAGTAAAGTCGCCCGAGCGTTCTCTACAAAGATGCTTCTTGACACTCGTTTGTGTCATACCCCCAGCAGAAAGCCAAAGCGTCCCCTTTGCACTCACAGATACATATTTATACAATTCCTTGACACCCGTCCGTGTCACCTTCCCCAGCACAGTTGCCTAAACACTTTGTAAATCAAATACTTGTTTATAATACACTTCTTCCGACACCCGTCCGTGTCGTGCTCTCCCCAGCAAGTTGAGCACTCGTCTGTGTCTCACACTTTTTACTCATACCGATACTCGTCCGTATCTTGTATACTACGTAAATCCCCTCAGAATCAACACTCGGCAGTGTTCTTTGTTAACTAGTTGGTACTCGTCCGTATCATCATCTCTGAACATGCGTCAAGCGTTTGTTTCTATCGATACTCGTCCGTATCATAGTCTTAAGGATGCTCGTCCGCATCTTTAATCTATACACCGTGTCAGACACTTATACCCTTTTCTTGAATTTAGACACTCGTCTGTGTCTACCTTCCCCCAGAAGAGTCCCCAGCAAATCCCGTCAAATTTTCTCTTTCTATCTGACATTCGTCATGATACCTTCCGGCAGCCGTACCCTGCCAGGTGATCGTCATTCACCTTTTTGATGATCGTCCTTCATCATTCCCCAGTGGAGTCTCTATTTCATTAGAACCCCTTCTTATCCGACATTCGTCCTATGTCGTGATATTTTCAGAGCAGCCGTCCCCTGCTAGGTGATCGTCCTTCACCTTTTTGATGATTGTCCTTCATCATTTTATCCGATGGCCGTCCCCATCGTTGATTCTGTCATCTGACATTTGTCCTATGTCATGATAAACCCTCAGAGCAGCCGTACCCTGCTAGGTGATCGTCCTTCATCATGCTTATCCGATGGCCGTCCCCATCGTCGACCTTTTTCATCCGACATTCGTCCTATGTCGTGATGCTTCTGGCAGCCGTACCCTGCCAGGTGATCGTCCTTCACCTTGGATGACCGTCCCTCATCCTTATCCCCAACAGAGCAGCCGCCCCCTGCTAGGTGGTCGTCCTTCACCTTTGATGACCGTACCTCATCATCTGTTTCTTTTATTTCTTCAACCCGATGGCCGTCCCCATCATTTACCTTTAATCCCTAGAAAGTCTTATTTCCTTACTTGATGGCCGTCCCCATCATAATCTCTTATATCCCCAGCTTGTCAACCGTCCCCGTCATTGCTTTATTTCCCGCACTTTCCCCAGCATGTCGGTCGTCCCCGTCATTGTTTTTTTCCCAGCAGTTGTCCTCTGCTTGATGGTCGTCCTCCGTCGTCCGAACTTTATATTTATACTTTATTTTCTTTTACAATCTATATCCCTTTTCTTCTTCATTCAGTGAGTGCAAATTTTGGATTGTCTTTGGTATTCAACCACAAGTTATCTTGTTTGCCTGTTAAGCCGTTGCTTACATCCTGCACAGCTAACTCATGCTTGAATAGGGGCAGCTGTAAACACCCCAAATTTGCCCTCACTCATTTCTCCATGGCTTGTTATCTTTTCATTTGCATAGATTCAATCATAGCATCTCATATTGCATTTTTGCTTCACTGCATTGGTTCTAAGTCATCTGCATCTAGGGTTTGTGATCTGAGCCATCCCTGAGCCATTTGAGCCACTCCAAAGGTCTTCAATCATCTCAAAGGGGTCAATGTATGTCCAAGCATCATATTATATCCTCACAAGGTCAAGAAAGCCAAATAATCACAAGAACTGAGAAAGGCATGGAAGTAGAGCCAGGTTTAACTACACAGATGACCTAAAATTAGGGTTTTGGTTTCAGAGGCCATAAATCCAAATTTTTTGGTCATTCTTGTTTCTATTGGTCTCTATATGTTATGAGGATCATGCATATCAATTTTCATGAAGAAATTCAATGGGGAAGGCATCTGATCAAAAGGTGACTTCTTGAGCAAGTCAGTGCAAAATCAGGGCATCTAAGGCCCCCAATGACCCAACCAAAGGACATTCTCCATCATTTTGAATGTGTATGATCTTTATTTGATCATAGAAGATGTTAGAAGTTCACAAAATTGGAGAATTTCAAGCCATTTGCAAAGTTGCCCTTTTTGGGAAAGTGACTTATAATGAAAACTTGCCATTTTGGGAAAGTTTTTCAACCTCCTCTTTTTTATTCAAAAATGCTTCAAATGAGAAAACTTTGGTCATGAAAGTTGTAGAATGGATCCTGTTGCACCCCAAAATTTGCCCTCACAATACAAGACTTTGTGTGCTAAGAAGGTTCACAAGGTTCACAAGATTCACAATGCTTTCAAGACCTTTCATGAGGTTCGTGAAGTCTACAAGTCACTTCATGAAGGTTCACAAGGTTCACAAGTTTCCCAATGCTTTCAATACCTTCCATGAGGTTCATGAAGTCTACAAGTCACTTCATGAAGGTTCACAAGGTTCACAAGATTCACAATGCTTACAAGACCTTTTATGAGATTCAGGAAGTCTACAAGTCACTTTATGAAGTTCACAAGGTTCACAAGGTTCACAATACCTCCCATGAGGTTCACAAGACATTTTATGATGGTTCACAAGGTTCACAAAGTTCACAATTGGTCAGAAGTTTGACAATTCCCTCAGACAATGCACCTCCTAAGCAGTGCATCCAAAACTAGGGTTTTGACTTTAATCAGGCTAAATGGACTTCCAAGACTTCAAGTGAGCTTCATAACATCTTATATGTGTTTAAGAATCCCCATGACAAGTTTCAAGACTTTTCTCAAAAGTTTGCTCAGTCAGATGATCAGATAAGTCAAAATCAGTCAAAGCAGTTAAAAAGTCAAACTGAGGTCAACTGTGGTCAAACCAAAGTCAAACTTCATGATTTTTTGCCAACATCAAGTATATGAAGTAAAATTCATCATTTGATCAAGGGTTGATCATGATTCATCAAGGAGATCTCAGATCATTAAGAATCAGGAGTTTCTAAATTAGGGTTTTCTTAGTAAAAGTCAACTGAACTTTGACCAGCCATAACTTTCACATGCTTCATCACCAAGTCTCCACTCAAAGCTCATTTTGAAGGAAATTTAATTCTCTACAACTTGGTGTCTCACAAGCCAAGCCCAAAAATGCTTTATTTGGAAGGTATGAGCTAAGACATTATAGGTCCTTTTGAAAGTCAACAAAAAGTCAACAACTTCAAAAGGGCATAACTTGAGTTTGGTAAATGATATGGACATGAAACCAGTGGGGTTGGTTATAGGACTCTTCAAGCTTTCCAAAATGTCCAAGAACACCCTCATAGAATTAAAATTGAAGGATATGTGCCCTTGAAAAGTTGGGAAATTTTGGGTTGGTTTATGATGAAAATGGAGGTCTAAAACCAATTTCTTCCAAATGGGCTTGCCAAATGATGACCCAATCCATACAATAACTTCATGCACGACCCAAACCATTAAAAATCAGATTTTTTATTATTTTATTTTTATTTATTTTGATTTAATTCATTAAAAATCATTTTAAATAAAAATAAAATATGAAAATGTAAGATTTGAATTGGATCAAGCTTCTAGAAAATCATAAAGTTGATTAGAATTGAAGTGGAAAGAAATCATGAGGATTAGCCAAAAATAGCAAGTGTTCATACAAGAATATTTGATTTTTAAGGCATGATCATTTTGAATCTTTTCATATCAAATTCTCCACACAATGACTTGATTTTTCTGACCTAATACATCCTCCTATAAGTACTAAACATAACCCTAATCAAAATCACGAATTTGGCAGCCTCCAAAAGCATTCTTGACATTCAAAAATCCATTGAAATTTCAATTTTCGGATTCACATTTAGAGGACAGTTAAAGGTATTTTAAAAACATAGAGATGATCATTAGACTCTCAGGATGCTATTCATATGTTCATAAGCATCTATAACCCCATATCTAATGGAAACCGAAGCTTCAAATGTCCATAGAAGACAAGATTTCGATTTCCTTCATATATGCATTTTCTATTGTTTTTGTTGATTGATTATGATTCATGATGTGTTATTGATTGTTTCTGGCCATTTGTTAGTGAGTTTTAGTGCAGGTATCACAAGTTGCCATGATTAGGGTTTGAACATCCGAATTAGGGTTATGAGATATAGGCTATTTAAATGATTTTTATTGGCATATTTGAATTGTATGAATGGTTTTGAACATGTTGGCACAGTCAATTTGGAACAATCGTGCGGAAATTGAGCAATATGATGTTCGTAGGTTTTCCTGGGAAACAGAATTCGCAGGTAATTCCCTAGCAATTTTCGCAGTTGGTTTCGCAGGTCCAGAGGAGGAAGAAGGAGTTTTGGCGCGCGGACGGAATTTGAATATTTGTCTTAATATTTTATGACTTTGTTTGTTATTTATTTCACAAAGGTTGCGCAACTCAGTTGGTGTACACATACGCGTGTGGAACAAAAGGTCAGGGGATCGAAACTAGTCTCCAGCAATGTTTTTGGCTTAAATTCATTTATGCAAAGGACTTACAATATAATGATCAGTATCTCTATACATATCAACGCGCGCGTGTAGCCTGGCTGGTTTTGCACTTTGAGAGTTGAGGTAAGGGACCTGGGTTCAAATCCCAGGTCCTTACTTTTTTAGTCAATTTCATCAAATTTTTTATATTTTACTATTATTTTCAATTTTATTTATTCTATTCATGTTATTTTTTTATTTTAATTAGTAAAAACCTTAAAAATACATTTTTATACAAACCCTAATTTAGTTATAATGATTTCTAAAGACTTAATTTATTTTTTCCCTTTATTTTTGTTTAATATTGTTATTAATGTTTAATCTAATTTTTATTAAAAAATATAAATTGTTTATAATTTAAAATTTAGTATATAAATTAAACCCTAAATTTCTTTTATGTTAAAACCTAATCATATTTTATAATTTGTTTAAATCTTATTTAAAATAATTAAAATTTTGTAAATATAATTATAATTTTCATAATATGTAAATATTTCTATAATTTGTTTATAATCCAAATTTTATATAAATAATTTTTGAATCTATGCTAATATGTTTAAAAATAATTTAATAATTTGTATATAATTCAAAATGTTATAATTACTTAATTGTTTATATTTTCTTTTATAATTGTCCATATTAAAATCTAAATTTTTTTTAATTATTATATTACTCTTTTTGCTTATTATTTTAATTATGTTCTTATAATATTTTTGCTAACCCTATTTATTTTAATTATTACTATTATTACTAATCCATTTATTTCTAAATTATGCTTATCATTATTATTTCACTAACCTTATTTATATTTAATTTTTATTACTAACCCCTATTGCTTATTTATTTATTTTACTTATTATTTATATTTTTGCTATTTATTTTTAATTGCTTTATTATTATGTAAATGCTCCTTGGTGTAATTTTTTGTAAATACTTAAATTGTTTAATTTTTATGCTATGGTTAGTAAAATAGGGAGTGGAAACATGTATTATATTTAAAAAATTGAATTTAGGTCATTTAAATTATAAGATAAATATTAAATTAAACACTCACACACGTAAGTCGATTTTTAATCGCCATCTCACTTTCTAGGGTTGTCTCTCAAATGTTGCCTAATCATAAGGTCAAGTAGGGTGTATAAAGCAAAGTCCCTTAAAAGTAAAGTCATCTAGTCCCTTCATAATTAAAGATCAAGTCCCTTAATGGTTGCCTTTCAATATGATCTTGTCCCTTTCGAATAATGATGACAGTCCCTCCAAAGTTGCTTAATACACCCCAGAGTTGCCTTCATTAAACAGATGTCCCTCATATGTCCCTTACATCCAAGGTAATGACTACCTATTCCTTAATAATAGGGATAGTCTTACCATTTAAAGGATTCAAGAACAGAAAGACTTAAACTTTAGGGTAGGTTCCTCGTAGTTACTTGCTCACTATTCAAAAAACTTTTCAAACATTTCACAATTTCAAACAATTTTCAAACACAAGTTTTTTACGCATCCGTACATGGGTCATTATCAAACTCTTATGAAAATTTCTATTCACACACTTCACACTTTTCAAAAACAATTTAAAGTGAGCTAAGTAACTAAGAGCCCATGGATAACCATGGATGTAAAGGGTGCTAACACCTTCCCTTTACATAACCTACCCCCCGGACCCAAAAATCTTTTAAAAGGTCTTTCCTGTTCTTTTATGCCTTTCCTTTGGATAAAATAAAAGTCGGTGGCGACTCTTGCTATCCGCAACATAACTAAAGTCAGTTCTCCCACCGTGTTACAGAACTGGCGACTCTGCTGGGGATTTAAATTTAAGAGGGGTACCCTTAGGAATTAGATCACTTTAAATTGTTTGCCTTGTTTGCTTTATATTATCTTGTTGGGGTGCTCTTATGTGTGAAAGGTCCTAACCCGGATCTAGTGTACCATAGGTAAATGGCAATAGACCAAGGAAACTGTACGACGTATATCGATACGGTTGATCTGGTGGCCATAGTTAGTGTGACTTCTTGGTTGGTGCTTATGTTCCTTAAGTCAAGTTAAGGATAATATGAGGCTGCAATATGTTGTCAATACACTAACTAACTTTTAGAACCCTAGTTATCCCATCTTGGCCTTTAGAAAGTAGTGAGGTAACCGGCTTTGGTGCAGACTGAAGTTGGTTGACACTCGATACTACACTCATTGAGATCTTAAACTTGGAGGGTTTTGGTTGGCAAGTAAGTTTCCTTCTGATCAACCACCCTTGTGAAGGATCAATGATATTGAGATCCCTTAGAACCTGGTTACTTAACTTCAGGGGAGGGTACTTACCTTTGAACCTCATGCAAGCCTTTAAACCTAGGGCTATTGTGTGACTTGCTTGTGTGTGCCACATGTTTGTGATTGAGCATAACATCATGACATCATCATGCATCATAAGCATAGCATTTTCACTAACCATTTCAAGGACCAAGGGATTTATCTTTGTTCTTTGTTGTAGGTCATGGCTTCAGCTCGTAGAAACACCATCAGGATCAACTTTGTGGGCATACCTACTAAGCTTAAAGAGTTGGTTTCTCAAGTGTCTGATCATTCCCAGTTCATCAAGAGACATGGCCACCTATTGGATCTAGTCATCTCAGGGTTCAATGAAGACATGATGAGTGTCCTGTTTCAGTTCTTTGATCCTAAGCACCATTGCTTCACATTCCCTGACTACCAGCTGGTTCCAACCATGGAAGAGTTCTCTAAACTTCTGGGCATACCTGTTCTTGATCAGAAACCATTCACCGGCTTGGAGAAAGAACCTAAACCTGAGGTTATTGCTGCAGCTCTACATCTGAAGAAGTCTGACATTGTTCTAGAAACGAGAAGTGGAGTCAAGGGTGTTCTAGCTAAGGTGTTGATAGAGAGGGCTCAAATGTTCTTGAAGGCCATGAGTCATGATGCTTTTGAGGAGATCTTAGCCTTGCTGATATACGACTTAGTATTGTTCCCCAATCCAGATCAGTTCATAGATGTTCATGCCATCAACATATTCCTGAGTCACAACCCAGTGCCTACATTGCTTGGGGACATCCTGCATTCTCTTCACACCCGTACTACAAGGGCAAGAGGAACTTTGATGTGCTGCATACCTTTGCTTTCTAGGTGGTTTATTTCTCACCTTCCTCGCTCAGTAATGAAGAATGAGCAAGGGTTCAGATGGTCTAAGAGGATCATGTCACTCTCGCATTCAGATATTCATTGGTGCTCCAGATCTATGGAGAATGTCATTATCATTGACCGTTGTGGGGAGTTTCCTAATGTGCCACTTCTAGGCATAAGAGGAGGCATCACCTACAACCCCTCTCTAGCTTTACGACAGTTTGGTTACGCTCGGAGTGACGGTCCACATGACATGTTAATCCAGGGCATTGTGTTTGACTACGACAACGATCTTCAAGGTTACCGTCAGAGATTCATACGAGCCTGGGGAAAAGTAAACAGGGTTGACAGCAAGACTCTGGAGCCTAAGTACACTATTCCTATGGAGGCTTATCTCAGATGGGTGCGATCTCGTGCTCAGACTCTCATGATGCCATATCCTGCTATCCTGCCAGTTACCATGGAACCTGTTGCTGAAGGAGACACTGCTTATACCATCCTTCACCCAGACATGCCTACTGACATGGAAGACTTATAGAGATCCTGGATCCAATTGAAGGAGCAAAGGGATACTTTCGAGGCTCATTACAAAGCAAGCCAAGAAAGAATCCTAGAACTAACGAAGCAACTTCATGAGGAGCGGAATCTCAACTCATACCTCAACACAAAGAGGAAACGTCCATGGGAGACTTAAAACCCCATCTCTTGTATTTATTGCATTTCATTTTCTGTAAGCCCGAGAGGCAAAACAAATTTATTACTAATAAAAGTTTACTTTCTTGTTTGTTTAAGCAAATTTAAATCCTGCGATCCTTGAAAACATTGCATATGCATTCACATATCATTTCATTGCATCACAGGTTTTTAATTGTGCACAGGTTTCTCATCTTCTCGCTGTTTATTTCAGCAATGGCTCTTGAACAAACAGTTAAGGATCTCCAGACACAAAATGCACAGTTTCAAGAGCTGATCCTGAACCTGACCAAGGGGCAGGATGAATTGAAGACGCTGCTGGCCAAGAAGACTAAGAAGACTAGAAGGTCAGGTGGCCTGATCAACATGGGAAGAAGGTTCAGAGGTCCTGTCAAGACCAAAGAACAGGTTGAAGACTATGAATCTGAGGAATCTGAAAAAGAGGGAGGCAGTCTCCACAACACTATGGGGGACTCTGATTCTGAGGCTAATTACTACCATGATCCTAATGAAGACAAATTCAAGATGCTGGTGGATAGAATGGATGCTATAGAGTTGCATAAATCTTCTGGGCTGGATTTTGAGGATTTGAGTCTGATATCTGGGGTTGTTATACCCATTGGTTTCAAGGTTCCTACCTTTGTTGTTTATGATGGGGTCTCTTGTCCTAAGCTGCATCTGAGGTCTTATGTCAGAAGAATCCAACCTCACACTGCTGACAAGAAGTTGTGGATCCACTTTTTCCAAGAGAGCTTATCCGGAGCTCAGTTGGAGTGGTATTATCAATTGGAGAGTGTCAACATCAGGGATTGGAATGATCTAGCAGAAGCTTTCTATAAGCAGTATCAATACAATGCTGACTTAGCTCCCACTCGCATGCAGCTGCAAAGCATGTCCATGGGTGCCAAAGAAAGTTTTAAGGAGTATGCTCAGAAGTGGAGAGACTTAGCTGGAAGAGTTCAACCCCCTTTGACTGACAGGGAATTGGTTGATATGTTCATGTGTACGCTGAATGGTCCGTTTTACAGTCATCTCATTGGAAGCTCATCATCTGGCTTCACTGAGTTGATCATGACAGGAGAGCGAGTGGAAAATGGTATAAAGAATGGCAAGATCTAGGTGGGCACTTCTTCATCAGGTGCTGCAAAGAAGCCTCCCACTGGGAAGAAAGAATCCAATGCTGTTTATGGTCAACCTGATCGTAACAGAAGGCATCAGTCTGTTAGTGTAGTTCATATTTCAAATCCAACTCCTACAACACCAGAGCAGCCACAGGGCAACCAACAGAGGGCTAGAAGGCAGTTCACGAAGATCAACATGTCAATGGCTCAGGCATTGCAACATTTGTTGAAGGCTGAACTTATTACTCTGAAAGAGGCTCCTCAGAATCCTAATGTTACCTCACCCAGGTACAACCCCAATGCACGATGTGCATATCATTCAAACTGTCAGGGACATGATACTAATAACTGCTGGGTCTTGAAGAACAAAATTCAAGATATGATTGAGGCTGGAGAGATTGAGTTTGACCCTCCGGGTACTCCAAATGTGATTACCGCTCCCATGCCGAATCATGAGAAGACGGTCAATGCCATTGATGAAGATCTACATGTCTATTCAGTTGCGGAGTTGACCACACCATTATCTGTTATCAAGAAAAGGTTAGTACAGGCCGGGCTCTTTCCAGGTTGTCGTGAAGATTGTTTGTATTGTACCTATAAGTCGGATAGTTGCTGGAGATTGAGAGATGGAATTCAGCGTCTCATGGATAAGTATACTATAGTGTTTGAGAGGACTCCATCGTCTGTAGAAAGTATGGTGGATCATATTACTCAAGGCAGGAAGATTGAAGAGGTTGACATGGTTGACAAAGTGCCAGCAAGAATAACTTCAAAGGGACTTATTAAAATCACCCATCAAGGCCCAATCAGGATTACTGCTGAAGGTCCTGTGAAAGTTGTTGCTGAAGCCGGAGTGGCTCCTCTGATCATTACTACTCCTGGTCCTATTCCGTATACATCTGATAAAGCTGTGCCTTGGCACTATGGGTCTGATGTTTACATCCATGGGGTTAAGCAGGAGCCCTTAGCTGATGTGCCTGTTGATGTTGACAATATTGCTGGATCTAGTAAGATCACGCGAAGTGGAAGAGTATTCTCTCCTCCAGTGACTTCCAAGAATGTAGTTACTCCTGCTGCTACCTCTACCACTGATGCTCGGGGCAAGGGTCTTGTTATTGAGCCTATATTTACTGATGTGCCAACTGCTGATGATCTCTCTAAGCAGATGGAAGAAGTATTGAAAATCATTCGCAAAAGTGATTATGACATTGTTGATCAGTTGGGGCATACTCCCTCAAAGATTTCTATGCTGTCCTTGTTGTTATGTTCTGAAGCTCATGCAAAAGCTTTGATCAAGTTCCTGAAGACTGCTCATGTACCCAATGCCATTTCTGTTGACCAGTTTGAGAATTGTGTTGCCCATCTGACCTATGATAATGGGTTGGGATTTTCTGATGCTGATTTGACCCCTGCCAAGAGGGATCATAACAGGGCCTTGCATATTTCAATTGAATGCAGGGGCACTACCCTGTCACATGTATTGATAGACAATGGTTCCTCTCTAAATGTGTTGCCCAAGGAAGTCCTGAACAAGCTGAGTCCTGAAGATGCTGTGCTGAAACCCAGTAATATAGTGGTGAAGGCATTTGATGGTTCTAGAAGAGTAGTGCATGGGGAAATTGATCTTCCAATTAAAGTTGGCTCTCAAGTTTTTACTGCTACATTTTTTGTGATGGATATTCGTCCTTCGTACTCTTGTCTGCTTGGTCGTCCCTGGATCCATGGGGCAGGTGCTGTAACCTCTACATTACACCAAAAGTTGAGATATCCGGTGGAAGGAAAGGTTGTTACCGTCTATGGAGAAGAAGAATACTTTGTCAGCCATGTAAACACTTTCAAGTATCTGGAAATGGAAGGTGAATACATTGAAACTCCGTGTCAGACATTTGAAGTGGTTCCCTGGATTGTTAATGATTATGTATCTCCTCCTGTCGCGAAGAAAGTTCCTGTGGTCACCAGAAAACCTCCGACAATGGCAATGGCCTCCCTCAATGATGCTAGAGCTGTGGTGGATGAAGGTGGTTGTACTATTTGGGGTCAGCTTCCTGATATCCCATACAAGTCTGACAAGTTTGGTTTGGGTTTCACTGCAGAGTCCCAGAAGGCTGTTCGTCGTGCTCGTGCTGTTCGTATCACCAATCAAGGGGTTATGAAAGATCAGATCAATGCTGTGGGAGACTATGATGAAGACTACAATCTGGATGCTTGGATTTTTCCTACTGTGGGTGCTGGACTCAATAATTGGAAAGCTGAAGATGTTATTCCTATCTCCTTTAGTCAGGAGTAAATACTATTACTGTGTTGTTGCTTTTAAGTTTGTAATTTCTTGAACAATTGAACTCTTAAGCCTTGTGCCTTACCCGGGGCACAATGGTGTGCTTGTTACGGGCTGTCATTTCATTTGCATACTTCATTCAATAAAATCAGTGGACGTTTCGTTTTAGTAAATATTGTGTTCCTTGTCTTTCTTTTCTTTTATTTTTACTTTATCTGCTATGTGTTCTTACACACACCCACATCATTAAAATGCAGATCCTCATCCACTCTGGATCCTGTTGATAACATTTCTACTATTGCCAATTATAATTTCGAGAATCCGATCTATCAAACTGAAGACGGAAATGAAGACGATTGTGAAGTACCTGTAGAGCTTGCTAGGTTGTTACAACAAGAAGAGAAAGCCATACAGCCACATGAAGAGCTAGTCGAAGTTGTGAATTTGGGAACTGAAGAAAACAGGAAAGAAGTCAAGATAGGGGCTGATTTAGAGGACAGTGTCAAGAGCAGGTTGATTCAGATGTTACGTGACTATGTGGAGATCTTTGCTTGGTCTTATGAAGATATGCCAGGGTTGGATACAGATATTGTGGTTCACCGTTTACCAGTGAAAGAAGATTGTCGTCCAAAGAAGCAGAAGGTTCGTCGTATGCGTCCTGAGATGTCAGAAAAGATCAAGGCAGAGGTAATGAAACAGTTCAATGCAGGGTTCTTAGCAGTGACTTCTTATCCTCAGTGGGTTGCAAATGTGGTGCCAGTCCCTAAGAAAGATGGTAAGGTACGTATGTGTGTGGACTACAGAGATTTGAACAAGGCCAGCCCCAAAGATGACTTCCCACTTCCCCATATTGATGTTCTGGTAGACAACACTGCTCAGCATAAAGTATTTTCTTTTATGGATGGTTTCTCTGGTTACAATCAAATTAAGATGGCTCCTGAAGATATGGAGAAGACAACCTTTGTTACACAGTGGGGCACTTTCTGCTATAAGGTGATGCCATTTGGTTTGAAGAATGCAGGGGCAACATATCAGCGTGCTATGGTGGCTTTGTTTCATGATATGATTCATCATGAGATAGAGGTATATGTGGATGATATGATAGCCAGATCCCAGAATGAAGAGCAACATCTTGATCATTTGCATAAATTATTTGAGAGGTTGAAGAAATACAAGTTGAGATTGAACCCAAACAAGTGTACTTTTGGAGTTAGATCTGGAAAGCTCCTGGGTTTTATTGTCAGTGGAAAAGGTATTGAAGTGGATCCTGCAAAGGTAAAAGCTATACGAGAGATGCCAGCTCCCCGCACTGAGAAGGAGGTTAGAGGTTTCTTGGGACGATTGAACTACATTGCAAGATTTATTTCCCAATTAACTGCCATCTGTGAGCCAATTTTTAAGTTGTTAAAGAAAGACCAGGTGATGGAATGGAATGATGAGTGCCAGACAGCCTTTGATGAAATCAAGAGATATCTGCTAGAACCTCCAATTTTGATGCCACCAGTTGATGGAAGACCCTTGATAATGTACTTAACAGTGTTAGACAATTCAATGGTGTGTGTGTTGGGGCAACATGACGAGTCTGGTCGAAAAGAGCAGGCAATATACTACCTTAGCAAAAAGTTTACCGACTGTGAAACAAGATACTCACTGCTCGAGAAAACTTGCTGCGCTTTGGCATGGGCTGCTCGCCGACTAAGACAGTATATGTTGACCCATACTACCTTGTTGATTTCGAAGATGGATCCAATCAAGTACATATTTGAGAAACCTGCTCTCTCCGGAAGAATTGCAAGATGGCAAATGATCTTGACAGAATACGACATACAGTACACTACTCAGAAGGCCATCAAAGGAAGTGTTGTTGCTGATCATTTGGCTCATCAAGCAATGGATGATTTTCAGTCAATGAGTTTTGAGTTTCCGGATGAAGACATTATGATTATTACCAAAGAACCTGGACAATATGACGGACCTGAACAAGGATCCCGATGGACTATGGTTTTTGATGGTGCCTCTAATGCACTTGGTAATGGTGTTGGTGTTGTGATTAGTTCCCCTGAAGGTTGTCATACCCCGATTATTGCCAGACTTTGTTTCTTTTGTACTAATAACATGGCTGAATATGAGGCATGTATCCTGGGTATTAAAGCTGCTATTGATATGAAGATTCAGTTCCTAGATGTGTATGGAGATTCAGCCCTAGTAGTAAGTCAGATTAAAGGAGATTGGGATACCAAGCATGATAACCTCATTCCTTACAGAGAGCATGTGTTGTCTTTGATCCCACATTTTAAAGAGATTACCTTTGGTCATATTCCACGAAGAGAGAATCAGTTGGCAGATGCTTTGGCCACCATGGCATCCATGTTTGAGATCAGCTGGGATGACGAAGCTCCCAAGATTACTATTGATAGATTTGAGAAGCCTGCACACTGCAATGAGATTGACACAGAAGGGGCAGAGGAGAAGCCTTGGTTCTATGAAGTGAAAATATATCTTGAAGCTCAGGAGTTCCCTGAAGGGGCATCTGTTAAAGATAAGAAGTTCCTAAGAAGGTTTTCTGCTAAGTTCTTTTTGAGTAATGGGATTTTGTACAAGCGCAATCATGATTCAACTATGCTTCGTTGTGTGGATAAGAAGGAAGCTACAGAAATTATGGAAGAGATGCATGATGGGACCTTTGGCACTCATTCTAGTGGTCATACTATGGCAAAGAAGATATTGAGAGCAGGTTACTATTGGTCTACCATGGAAGCTGATTGCTATCAACACTCCAGAACATGTCACAAGTGTCAAATTTATGCTGATAAAGTCCATGTACCTCCATCACCATTGAATGTGTTGACTTCTCCTTGGCCCTTTGCCATGTGGGGCATTGATATGATTGGTGAGATCAAGCCTACTGCTTCTAATGGGCATCGTTTCATCCTGGTTGCTATTGATTACTTCACGAAATGGGTAGAGGCAGCTTCATTTGCATCTGTTACCAAGAATGTTGTGGCTCGATTCATTAAGAATAATCTCATATGTAGGTATGGCATCCCTGAAAGGATTATTACTGACAATGGCTCTAATCTGAACAACACTATGATTAATGATCTCTGCACGCAGTTCAAGATTAAGCATCACAACTCTTCTCCGTATCGTCCGAAGATGAATGGGGCAGTTGAAGCTGCTAATAAAAACATTAAGAAGATTGTACAAAAGATGACTGTGACTTACAAGGATTGGCATGAGATGTTACCATTTGCTCTTCATGGTTATCGTACTACAATACGTACTTCAACAGGGGCAACCCCATTCTCCTTAGTCTATGGTATGGAAGCAGTTCTGCCCATTGAAGTTCAGATTCCCTCCTTAAGAATTATGAAGGATGCAGGCTTGGATGAAGATGAGTGGATTCAGACTCGACTTGACCAGATAAATTTGATTGATGAGAAGAGGCTAGCAGCAGTTTGTCATGGCCAGATGTACCAGAAACGAATGATCAAAGCTTTTAACAAGAGGGTTAAGCCAAAGGTATATCAGGCTGGTGACTTGGTAATCAAGCGTATCATATTACCACAGGGTGATCCTAGGGGCAAGTGGACTCCAACATATGAAGGACCATTTGTAGTCAAGACAGTGTTCTCAGGAGGTGCCATAATACTGACTACAATGGATGGTGAAGACTTCCCACAGCCTGTAAACGCATACATAGTTAAAAAATACTACGCATAAAAAGAGACCCGCTAGGTTGACAAGCCTAGGCAAAAATAAGGGCATCCCGGAAAACCAAAAGGGTTTGGGCAAAAATTAGGGATATATATATAAAAAGATGTACACCCGGCAAGTCGAAAACCTGAAAAGGCGGCTTGGGCAAAAAAGGGTATCCCGGTGGATTGAAAACCTGAAAGGGCAATCCAGGCAAAAGTTAGGGATTAAAGCGTATGACTATGTCTCGTTTAGATCACCCATGAAAACTGCAACCAGTTATACTACTCATGTAAGCTCAAACAGATAAAGCTCAATCCAATCGTTTCCGTCTCAACAGCAGAAGATGAGATACTTGAAGATAATGGCAATAGTAGAATTGAAACTCAATAAGATTATTTCCCACATAGCTGATTTTCCTTGTTTTGTAAAAACTTTATGACAAAATCCTCTTACTAGGGTTTATGTCTCTTTGTACAAATTTACCCATGTACGGGTCACTTTTTGATATAAATAAATTCCATCTTTTGAATCCAGATTTACTTTTACCCTATTTACATAAGCGAAACGTCCATTGGTTGTGTTTGAATGTATGTATGCTTTTGAATATGATTGATGTTTACTAAAAATGCATGTATGCTTTTTAATATGATTGATGTTTACCAGAAATGCATGAAAATGCAGTAATAGTATTTACTAAGGACGAACGAGGGAAGGATTCCAACGAAACTTCACCAGGATCACTCTTACAAGACAGTTACAAACCCTCAGTAGGACAAATCCATCTTCATAAAGTCACATCTCCCCTGGAATTTATATCCATCTCTTTTATCCTCATACGGATATTCGGGAATTTACTTTCCAATAAGAGTACGACGAACGAAGACGGGAGGTTATCCTACTATCAAACGAAGACGAAGGTTATGTATACCTTACTATCCCCAGCAGACGGGAGGTTATATATACCTTGCTATCCCCAGCAGACGGGAGGTTATATATACCTTGCTATCCCCAGCATACGGGAGGTTATGTATACCTTATTATCAAACAAGACGGGAACAAGTTCCTTATATTCTTCAGCAACGAATCGGCATTTATTTTCCCTGGCCAACAGTTGTTATACGAAGATATCCAGACGCTTCAGGCAGCATCATGTCATACATACATCATTTACATCATACCATAACATACATATCCATAGATACATAATACATTACTTGAGTGCATCATATCATACATGCATACATAATACATGAACTAATGCTACTATACAGAATGCTACCTTGTTTTCAGGTTAATTCTCCAACAAACAAACTTGTGATTATCAGGACTGCTTTATCCTCCTGAAAGTTATCATCCCTCAGGATTGCTTTATCCTCCTGAAAGCATACTATTACCCCAGGATTGCTTCATCCTCCTGGAAGATTATTACTACCTCAGGATTGCTTTATCCTCCTGACAGCTTATTGTACCTCAGGATTGCTCTACCCTCCTGAAAGCATATTATCAAATCTCTCAAGACTGCTTCATCCTCTTGAAAGCATATTACTACATCAGGACTGCTTTATCCTCCTGAAAGCTTATTATTACCTCAGGGCTGCTTTATCCTCCTGAAAGCTTATTATTACCTCAGGACTGCTTCATCCTCCTGACAGCTTCTTGTACCTCAGGATTGCTTTATCCTCCTGAAAGCATACAATTACCCCAGGAATGCTTCATCCTCCTGGAAGATTATTACTACCTCAGGACTGCTTTATCCTCCTGACAGCTTCTTGTACCTCAGGATTGCTTTATCCTCCTGAAATCATATTATTACCTCAGGACTGCTTTATCTTCCTGACAGCTTCTTGTACCTCAGGACTGCTTCATCCTCCTGACAGCTATCATCATTACTTCAGGATTGCTTCATCCTCCTGAAAGCATATCACTACATCAAGATTGCTTCATCCTCCTGAAAACTATCATTATACCTTCATATTTTGGACTGCTTTATCCTCCAAGAAATGTACATGAAGAATGTTTCTCCAAGTGGCATCTTTAAGCCCACTCAAGCATATTCAATTAGCCATCTGTATCACTCTATGCACTGGTGAGTGCAAATTTTTGGGCTTTTGTGTTCAATCCCCTTCAACCTTCCAGGTCACGACGGGCAAACATACCAATCTAACCCCTCAGGTTTCAGAAAATTGAACAGGGGCAGCTGTTGCACCCCAAAATTTGCCCTCACAATACAAGACTTTGTGTGCTAAGAAGGTTCACAAGGTTCACAAGATTCACAATGCTTTCAAGACCTTTCATGAGGTTCGTGAAGTCTACAAGTCACTTCATGAAGGTTCACAAGGTTCACAAGTTTCCCAATGCTTTCAATACCTTCCATGAGGTTCATGAAGTCTACAAGTCACTTCATGAAGGTTCACAAGGTTCACAAGATTCACAATGCTTACAAGACCTTTTATGAGATTCAGGAAGTCTACAAGTCACTTTATGAAGTTCACAAGGTTCACAATACCTCCCATGAGGTTCACAAGACATTTTATGATGGTTCACAAGGTTCACAATTGGTCAGAAGTTTGACAATTCCCTCAGACAATGCACCTCCTAAGCAGTGCATCCAAAACTAGGGTTTTGACTTTAATCAGGCTAAATGGACTTCCAAGACTTCAAGTGAGCTTCATAACATCTTATATGTGTTTAAGAATCCCCATGACAAGTTTCAAGACTTTTCTCAAAAGTTTGCTCAGTCAGATGATCAGATAAGTCAAAATCAGTCAAAGCAGTTAAAAAGTCAAACTGAGGTCAACTGTGGTCAAACCAAAGTCAAACTTCATGATTTTTTGCCAACATCAAGTATATGAAGTAAAATTCATCATTTTATCAAGGGTTGATCATGATTCATCAAGGAGATCTCAGATCATCAAGAATCAGGAGTTTCTAAATTAGGGTTTTCTTAGTAAAAGTCAACTGAACTTTGACCAGCCATAACTTTCACATGCTTCATCACCAAGTCTCCACTCAAAGCTCATTTTGAAGGAAATTTAATTCTCTACAACTTGGTGTCTCACAAGCCAAGCCCAAAAATGCTTTATTTGGAAGGTATGAGCTAAGACATTATAGGTCCTTTTGAAAGTCAACAAAAAGTCAACAACTTCAAAAGGGCATAACTTGAGTTTGGTAAATGATATGGACATGAAACCAGTGGGGTTGGTTATAGGACTCTTCAAGCTTTCCAAAATGTCCAAGAACACCCTCATAGAATTAAAATTGAAGGATATGTGCCCTTGAAAAGTTGGGAAATTTTGGGTTGGTTTATGATGAAAATGGAGGTCTAAAACCAATTTCTTCCAAATGGGCTTGCCAAATGATGACCCAATCCATACAATAACTTCATGCACGACCCAAACCATTAAAAATCAGATTTTTTATTATTTTATTTTTATTTATTTTGATTTAATTCATTAAAAATCATTTTAAATAAAAATAAAATATGAAAATGTAAGATTTGAATTGGATCAAGCTTCTAGAAAATCATAAAGTTGATTAGAATTGAAGTGGAAAGAAATCATGAGGATTAGCCAAAAATAGCAAGTGTTCATACAAGAATATTTGATTTTTAAGGCATGATCATTTTGAATCTTTTCATATCAAATTCTCCACACAATGACTTGATTTTTCTGACCTAATACATCCTCCTATAAGTACTAAACATAACCCTAATCAAAATCACGAATTTGGCAGCCTCCAAAAGCATTCTTGACATTCAAAAATCCATTGAAATTTCAATTTTCGGATTCACATTTAGAGGACAGTTAAAGGTATTTTAAAAACGTAGAGATGATCATTAGACTCTCAGGATGCTATTCATATGTTCATAAGCATCTATAACCCCATATCTAATGGAAACCGAAGCTTCAAATGTCCATAGAAGACAAGATTTCGATTTCCTTCATATATGCATTTTCTATTGTTTTTGTTGATTGATTATGATTCATGATGTGTTATTGATTGTTTCTGGCCATTTGTTAGTGAGTTTTAGTGCAGGTATCACAAGTTGCCATGATTAGGGTTTGAACATCCGAATTAGGGTTATGAGATATAGGCTATTTAAATGATTTTTATTGGCATATTTGAATTGTATGAATGGTTTTGAACATGTTGGCACAGTCAATTTGGAACAATCGTGCGGAAATTGAGCAATATAATGTTCGTAGGTTTTCCTGGGAAACAGAATTCGCAGGTAATTCCCTAGCAATTTTCGCAGCTGGTTTCGCAGGTCCAGAGGAGGAAGAAGGAGTTTTGGCGCGCGGACGAAATTTGAATATTTGTCTTAATATTTTATGACTTTGTTTGTTATTTATTTCACAAAGGTTGCGCAGCTCAGTTGGTGTACACATTGTTGCACCCCAAAATTTGCCCTCACAATACAAGACTTTGTGTTCTAAGAAGGTTCACAAGGTTCACATCTTTCTCAACATTTACAAGACCTTTCATGAGGTTCATGAAGTCTACAAGTCACTTTATGAAGGTTCACAAGGTTCACAAGTTCCACAATGCTTTCAATACCTTTCATGAGGTTCATGAAGTCTACAAGTTACTTCTTGAAGGTTCACAAGGTTCACAAGATTCACAATGATTACAAAGCTCTCCTGAGGTTCATGAGGTCTACAAAGCCACTTCATGAGGTTCACAAAGTTCACAATGGGTCAAAGAAGTTGACAATTCCCTCAGACAATGCACCTCCTAAGCAGTGCATCCAAAACTAGGGTTTTGACTTTAATCAGGCTAAATGGACTTCCAAGACTCCAAGTGAACTTCATAACATCTTATATGTGTATAAGAACCCCCATGACAAGTTTCAAGACTTTTCTCAAAAGTTTGCTCAGTCAGATGATCAGATAAGTCAAAACCAGTCAATGCAGTTAAAAAGTCAAACTGAGGTCAACTGTGGTCAAACCAAAGTCAAACTTCATGATTTTTTGCCAACATCAAGTATATTAAGTAAAATTCATCATTTGATCAAGGGTTGATCATGATTCATCAAGGAGATTCCAGATCATCAATAATCAGGAGTTTCTAAATTAGGGTTTCCTCAGTAAAAGTCAACTGAACTTTGACCAGCCATAACTTTCACATACTTCATCACCAAGTCTCCATCCAAAGCTCATTTTGAAGGAAATTGAATTCTCTACAACTTTGATGTTTAAAGTTAAGCCCAAAAAAGCTTCATTTGAAAGATATGATCTAAGACATTATAGGTCATTTCAAAAGTCAACAAAAAGTCAACAACTTCAAAAGGGCATAACTTGAGATTGGTAAATGATATGGACCTGAAACCAATGGGGTTGTTTAGAGGACTCTTCAAGCTTTCCAAAAAGTCCAAGAACACCCTCATACCTTTAAAATTGAGGGAGATGTGCCCTTGCAAAGTTGGGAAATTTTGTGATGGTTTATGTTGAAAATGGAGGCCTAGAAGTAATTCTTTCCAAATGGGCTTGCTAAGTTGTGATCCAATCCACTTCATATCATTATGCACGACCCAATTGACCAAAATTCAGCATTTTTATTATTTTATTTTTATTTATTATTGATTTAATTCATAAAAATCATTTTAAATAAATATAAAATATGAAAATCTATTTTTGGAGGAAGATAATGCTTCTAGAATTTCTTAAATATTGATTGAATTTGAAAGAGAAAGGAATCATGTGATTAGTCCAAGAATAGCAAGTCTTCATGATCAAATATTTGAACTTTTACACCATAATCTTTTTCAATATTTTTGAATCAAATTTTTCACATAACCATTGAAGTTTCTGACCTAGATTGATTCACCTATAAGTATTGATCATAAGCATAACCCTAGCCACGAATTCCAGCAGCCAAGGGTAAGATTCAAAAACTCAAAATTCATCAAAAAAAGTGAGATTCGGATTCTTCAATCTAAGAGGTTTCAAGGTAAACTAAGAACATAGACGTGTTCTTTAGACATCACTGAAGCTAAGGCATCACTCATTTGCATCCCATGTGCACTACATTGGCCAACCCGAATCCACTTTGCTCTTGAATAATTTTTTTTCGATTCCAATGATTCCTTGCATATAATTGAAATTTGATTACATAATTGTGTTTGTTGATGACTATAGATGAAATCTGGAGCGATTGATGAAGTTTCATAGCCTAATGCGTGATATACCATTTTTAGGGTTTATGACTCCAATTGGGGTTCTTCAATCCAGCCCATATAAATGGATTCTAAGAACGTAGAATCATTGGAAACCTTGTTAAGAGCTTAATGGCATAATCAATTTTACGAAATCTTGCTGTTTTGTCCATGTTTGAATTTCGCAGGTTTTGTTACAATTCTGTTTTCGCAGGAAAAACCCTAGCAGATTTCGCAGCAAAATTCGTATGTCACAAGGTTGAAGAAGAAGCTAGTTGGCGCGAATCCCATATTTGAATTTCTGACTTAAAATATTATGTTATTTTCTTATTTGTATATCACAACAGGTTGGTTGGTTTAGTGGAAAGACGCATATGCGTTTGGTGAGAGGGCGTGGGGTCGAATCCTGTCCCCAGCAATGTTTTGATATTTTTCTCATTTTATGTTGTGTTCTTAATATATTATTAGTTGTTATAGTTTGATTAACAGGTGGGCTCTTCCAGCCGGGTGGTGATGCGCATGTGTGAATGTATAAAGGTCTTGGGATCAAATCCCACCCCAGGCCTTTTTTGTTCATTATTTTCCTGGATTTTCAAGGCAAGGCACAAAACAAAGTGGGTCTCCTTCATTATCACCTGCGTCTGGCTGGCTTAGTGGTTGTTGCTGCTGCTTGCAAGTATGAGGTCTTGGGATCAAATCCCAGCAGGTTCCTTTTTCTATTTTCTTATTTTTTTTTTATTATTGTTTTGATTAAGATGTTATTTTAAAAAATCCAAAGAAAATTCAAAATAATATATTGATATTAGGTTAAACTCATTTTTATTTTCTTTTCTTAAAAAAAAATACTAATTTGTTAATATTATTAAATTGTATATGTCATTATTTTAATATTCTAAAAAAATTGTATATATGCCCTATTTAACTAAATGAATTGATAATCAAACCCTAAAAAATATTTTTCCAACAAACCCTAATTTATTTATTTTTTTTAAAACCTAATTCTATTTGTTTAATAATTTTATTTTCTAATTCCTAATATAGTTATTATGTATATATATTTATTATAATTCTTATAAATTTTGTAAATATATTTATAATCCAAATTATTTTTCGTTTAATGTTTAGAAACAATTTAATTTATAATAATTATATTTTTGTATATGGTTTCAAATAATTTGTAAATATAATAATTAATAGAATTAAATTTTATAAACATGATTAATATTGTAAATATGATTTTTAAAACCTATTTTCTTCTTATAATATGTATATATTGTTTAATAAATAAATGTTAATATATGTTTATAATAATTAAATTTTGTAGTTATAATATATTTAAAAAAAAAATAACTTAATAATTTGTAAATTAAAATAATTGTTTGTTCATATTTGTTTCTAAATATAATTGTTCATATTAAAAATTGGTGATCTATTATTATTATAATTTTGGTTAATTTTATTTATTATTGTTATTACTAACCATATTATTTATTTTGCTTTATTAATTTCATTAATCCTTATAATTTAATAACCATACTATTATTTATTATATTTTTATTATTATGTTTCTAACCTTGTTTGTTATTTCTAATTATTATTATTATTTAGCACTAACCCAATATTTATTTATTTATTGCTTACTATTTTGCTTATATATTTTTAATTTGCTTATATTTATATTTTGCTATTTATTTATTTTTGCTTATTATAATTATGTTGTAATTGCTTCCTGGATGTAAAATTTGTAAATATTATTATTATTGCTATGGTTAGTAATTAGGGAGTGCTAATATGTATTTTATTTAAAAATTAACTTAGACCACTTTAATCATAAGATAATTAAATTAAACACCCACACACACGTAAGTCGATTTTTAATCGCCGTCTCACATTTCTAAGGTTATCCCTCAAGTTGCCTACGAATAATGGTCAAGTGGGGTGTATAAAGCAAGTCCCCTCAAAAGAAAAATCATCAAGTCCCTCGTGGTTGCCTTTACGAATCAAGTCCCTTCGAATAAATGATGATAGTCCCACATATATGCTTAATACACCCCACAGTTGCCTTCATAACCAGATTGTCCCTCACATGTTCCTTACATCCAAGGTAATGACTACCTACTCCTTAATAGTAGGGATAGTCTTACCAAGGAAAGGATAAAGAATAAGAAAGACTTTAAACTTTAGGGTAGGTACCTCTTAGTTGCTTGCTCACTCAAATTTTCAAACACTTAATAAATTTCAAACAAATTTTCAAACAAGTTTTTATGCATCCGTACATGGATCATTACCAACTATTCTGAAAATTTTTCTATTCACACACTACACTTTCAAAAACAATTCAAAAGTGAGCTAAGTAACTAAGAGCCCATGGATAACCATGGATGTAAAGGGTGCTAACACCTTCCCTTTACATAACCTACCCCCCGGACCCAAACTATTCTCTTAAGGTCTTTCCTGTTCTTTTATACCCTTTCCTTATGGATAAAATAAAAGTCGGTGGCGACTCTTGCTATCCGCAACATAACTTAAAGTCAGTTCTCCCACCGTGTTACACACATACGCGTGTGGAACAAAAGGTCAGGGGATCGAAACCAGTCTCCAGCAATGTTTTTGGCTTAAATTCATTTATGCAAAGGACTTACAATATAATGATCAGTATCTCTATACATATCAACGCGCGCGTGTAGCCTGGCTGGTTTTGCACTTTGAGAGTTGAGGTAAGGGACCTGGGTTCAAATCCCAGGTCCTTACTTTTTTAGTCAATTTCATCAAATTTTTTATATTTTACTATTATTTTCAATTTTATTTATTCTATTCATGTTATTTTTTTATTTTAATTAGTAAAAACCTTAAAAATACATTTTTATACAAACCCTAATTTAGTTATAATGATTTCTAAAGACTTAATTTATTTTTTCCCTTTATTTTTGTTTAATATTGTTATTAATGTTTAATCTAATTTTTATTAAAAAATATAAATTGTTTATAATTTAAAATTTAGTATATAAATTAAACCCTAAATTTCTTTTATGTTAAAACCTAATCATATTTTATAATTTGTTTAAATCTTATTTAAAATAATTAAAATTTTGTAAATATAATTATAATTTTCATAATATGTAAATATTTCTATAATTTGTTTATAATCCAAATTTTATATAAATAATTTTTGAATCTATGCTAATATGTTTAAAAATAATTTAATAATTTGTATATAATTCAAAATGTTATAATTACTTAATTGTTTATATTTTCTTTTATAATTGTCCATATTAAAATCTAAATTTTTTTTAATTATTATATTACTCTTTTTGCTTATTATTTTAATTATGTTCTTATAATATTTTTGCTAACCCTATTTATTTTAATTATTACTATTATTACCAATCCATTTATTTCTAAATTATGCTTATCATTATTATTTCACTAACCTTATTTATATTTAATTTTTATTACTAACCCCTATTGCTTATTTATTTATTTTACTTATTATTTATATTTTTGCTATTTATTTTTGATTGCTTTATTATTATGTAAATGCTCCTTGGTGTAATTTTTTGTAAATACTTAAATTGTTTAATTTTTATGCTATGGTTAGTAAAATAGGGAGTGAAAACATGTATTATATTTAAAAAATTGAATTTAGGTCATTTAAATTATAAGATAAATATTAAATTAAACACTCACACACGTAAGTCGATTTTTAATCGCCATCTCACTTTCTAGGGTTGTCTCTCAAATGTTGTCTAATCATAAGGTCAAGTAGGGTGTATAAAGCAAAGTCCCTTAAAAGTAAAGTCATCTAGTCCCTTCATAATTAAAGATCAAGTCCCTTAATGGTTGCCTTTCAATATGATCTTGTCCCTTTCGAATAATGATGACAGTCCCTCCAAAGTTGCTTAATACACCCCAGAGTTGCCTTCATTAAACAGATGTCCCTCATATGTCCCTTACATCCAAGGTAATGACTACCTATTCCTTAATAATAGGGATAGTCTTACCATTTAAAGGATTCAAGAACAGAAAGACTTAAACTTTAGGGTAGGTTCCTCGTAGTTACTTGCTCACTATTCAAAAAACTTTTCAAACATTTCACAATTTCAAACACAAGTTTTTTATGCATCCGTACATGGGTCATTATCAAACTCTTATGAAAATTTCTATTCACACACTTCACACTTTTCAAAAACAATTTAAAGTGAGCTAAGTAACTAAGAGCCCATGGATAACCATGGATGTAAAGGGTGCTAACACCTTCCCTTTACATAACCTACCCCCCGGACCCAAAAATCTTTTAAAAGGTCTTTCCTGTTCTTTTATGCCTTTCCTTTGGATAAAATAAAAGTCGGTGGCGACTCTTGCTATCCGCAACATAACTAAAGTCAGTTCTCCCACCGTGTTACAGATCCTCCCATTTTTAAAAAGTACAAGAACTCATTCTAATTCATTTTGGATCAAAAGTTATGGCCTTGCAAAGTTGGACAAAATCACTTAATTTTCACTTTTGTGCCAAAGGGGGAAAGATGCAAAACCTCTTGCCAAGCATTTCTATGACTTCAAAGTGACTTCTAATCATCATACAAACACAATGCATGACCTAAAAATCAGAATGGCCCAAAGAATCACTCATTTCCATGCCTTGATCATTAAGGAATTCAAAAGAGGCCAAACTTCATGAAATTTGCAAAACCACCCACAAGCTTTAATCCACTTGCTAATTGACCTCAATCTGAATTCCATGGTTGCCCTTGATCCTTGCTGCGCAGGACACCCCATTGTCCTTGGCCTGCCATGACCCATACCTCAAGTACACCAACTTTTGACATTTTGGCAACTTGCCCATACCAATCAACATAGGCCATCAACAACTCTCTGACCTATTACAACTTGATACATGGACCAAAAGCAACTCAACACAACACACAACACAGGCTGAAACCTCTCATAGCATAACATTCACCAAAATCCTCTCATATGCATCTTTCTTCGAAACTCATCACACAAGCTTCAAACCTCAAAACAAATTCCACAGAACAACTCATAATAACCCTCTGATCATTTCCCAACCATCAATTTGCTCTGAAAAGCCCACAATCAGAAATACGATTTTCACCTTCACAAACTGAGTTTCTGCAATCTTCATCTTGAGGCCACAAAAACTTCAGCTAAGCATCACAAACGTTTGGGGAGAATCATTGGAGCTTGTTTGAAGCAAAGAACTGGCCAGAAAGCACCATTTTCGAAAGCTTCAGTTCAGGTATCATCAAGAACAATTTTTCCAGAAACGTGTTTTTAAGTTACTAATTGATTCTCCATGATTCACTGATGATTCTGATGTGTTTAGTTTTGAAAATAGTCCAGTATTAAGCATGTATTGAGCTTCTGAAATTTCTGCCATATTTTCCGTTTTGCTTCGATTCATGATTTTGATGTTGAATAAATGAGTTTTGATGTTTGATTCTTGCTGGGGTTGAGGAGAGGATCATTTCTGGAGCTTTAGGGGTCTTGGGGTTGCATATTGAGGGAGATGGGGTGAGGAGCTGGCCGGAGAAGATGACCGGAACACTGTTCTGGTCATCTGAAAGTAATTAGGGTTCAGGATTAGGGTTTAATCATAATTAGGGAAGTTTGAATTCTGGCAATCCAGATGCGCGCGCTGGTCAATTCCCGCGTCCTAGGTTTGAACCACAGCCCTCAGATCAGTTGACTTTCTCATTTTCCATTTAATTTCATTTTTATTTTATTTGTTTTGCATTAAACTTCCACGAATTTTTAAATAGCAAAACACATTAAAAAATTCTGAAAATTTTTGTCAAACCTTTTATTAATTTTCAGAACCCAAAAATTTTTTTATTTTTATTTTTTGCATTAAAAATTATTTTTAAATCATTTAAATGTTTATTTTTAATTAGTTAATGGAAATTAATTAATTAAAAATGCATTTAGGTATTTAAAAATCACCAAAAAATTCACATTGCATTTTAAAATATTTAGAAACATTATCAAACTCTCAAAACAAATTTCTTTTTGGTCCTTTATGTATTTTGACAATTTTCATTGGAATTAAAGTTGTTTAAAGACAATATTTTGGTCCAAACTTAGAAAAATTCATTTTGCCTAACCATGAAGAGTTTGATTATGGTTCTTCTTGCATTGCATCCTTCATATCATGTTGTTTCTAGGGTAAAATTGGTTTGAATTTATCTTTCATTTTCAATTTGATATGCATTTTTCCTTTTGAAGTGCCTTGAAACCCTAGCTGACTTAGAAAAATCATAACACCCATTAGGTTAAGACTTAGGTCCCCTCCTTTGGGCAGTGAACTTGTGTAGGGTTAGGGTTCCTTTGATCCCATTTTCAATTTTTTGTCATGTCATTTGCTTCTGATTTTGAATTTTGCATTACATATTGTGTGTAAACCCTAATTCTTGCTTTCCTTTGCATCCACCTCTCATTTGCTTGCATACATGAACTTGCCATGACATTTTGTGCATCAACATGACATATAAGACATCTTAGGACATATTAGAATCATGTTTGATCATTGCATCTTTCATTTGCCATGTTGTGCATTCATATCATTTCATAAACTTTCATGAACTTCCATGGTTCAAAGCATGCTTCATCTGCATCCTCATCCTTGTATGATCATCCACAACTCTTGACATGTGTTTGCATCATCTCTTAGCATCATTAACATCATGGTCTTGCTTCTGACTTTGTCTTGCATCATGGCATTTCATCTCATCTTCATTGCATTTCATTTCTTTTGCTAACTTTTCAGGTGGTAAGTTGTTTTGAGAAGTGAATTTGCCTTCACTTCTCACAATCTCTTCTCATCTCTTTTATGCATCATTGCTGCATTTCATCTTTGTATTAGAGTGAGCTTGCTCATTCATGTTCATCTCTTACTTTCTTCTTTCAAGCAACTTGTCTTCTTAAGTGAAATAAGTTGTTTTGCTTCTCTCTGCTTCTTCTTCCTTTCATCTGTTTCTTTCCTTGGTGGCTCTTTGAAGATATTTCTCTCTTAAGCCTCACAAACCCTAGGATCTCCAAGTATGATAACATTTAGGGTTTGATTAGTCCCCCACTATTTTTTTACCTTTGTGTCATCTTTGAGTCTTCTCTTCTCACCTCATAATCAAGGACTAAACCTTAAAGGTTTTAAGGCTTTTTGATTAAGCTTATGCCTGCATCCTTCTATTAGGATGAAGTGTATAACTTTAATCCTAAGTGTTAAACCCTTAATGTGTTTAAATCCTTTAATCAACCAACTTAATAATCACTAAGACATCAAGCTTGTAACTTGGGCCTTGCATTATGGTTCTAATTCTTCCTTAATTGGTTAAGAAGGACTAACCCTAGTGTTAATGGACAAGTCCCCCTCAAGTTGTCTTACAAACCATAAAATTCACTTCTTAACCTTATCATTAACTAAAATCCACCTTAATAAAGGCTTGTTTTGTCATGAGATTAATCCCTAACCATGGATTAAGTTGAGGAGCCTTTCTCAACTTAAATGTTCTCATCTATTATCCTTCTATTAGGATGGTGTAATGGGTCCATTAAATCCTTGATTATGGCTTAAACTCATTACTTAACACTAAACAAAAACAACAAAAACATCTAAATAATTACAAGTAGGTTAATGATCTTAATCCTACATCATGGTGATTAAGTGTGAGGTGTTTACTTCACACTTAAGGTATTCTCATTACCCCTAATCAGAGGGAAGATGTGATGAGTTTACTAACCCTTGGTTTAGGCTTAAACTCATTAACTTATGACAAATCTCAAAAGGAAATAAAAGATTGAAAACACAAAAACAAGCAATAATCGTCTCCTCCGGGATTCTTTTCTCACCTCATTCACTCACAAACGAGAACTTGCTTCTTCCGTCTAATGCAAGACAGTTTGCACCTGAGCCAGACAGGTCATACACTTGAGCATAGGCAAGCAAGCAGTTCACAAGTCAATTTACCTTTCAGTCTCTTTGAGTCGAACTACGGTGTTCTGACTTCCTCATTGCATGAGAGGATACGTAGGCATGACTTAACAGTTATCGAACAAAAGTCTCTGTACATCCCCCCCTCTTCTAGCATTATTCTTTAAGCCTCATGGTCTTGAGCATTTCACTATTGTTCTTACACTGACACCTCTCCTATACACTTCACTTTTACACTGACACTTGCATCTCTTTCCAACTTTGGTACACAGATTGCACTGACACTACCCCTTTTAAAACACAAATCTTTTAAGCGTGGATCCCACCGAGTACGGCGGACAATCTGGGTGCTAATACCTTCCCAGGTTGTAACCAATCCCCTTTCTCAGTTTCTCTGGTTCGCGATCGTCTTATCCATCTTTTCTTAGGTTTATGCAGCATTACCTTTCCTTCGGGATAAAAATGCCTAGCTGGCGACTCTATTCATTCTCCTCTTCTCTTTCGCCGACCGTTCGCGTATGTACCCCTCTTGGCCCCGTGTCATCAGGTGGTAGCGACAGCAGGATCTAAGGTTCTACTTGCGTAATATATTGCGTGAAGCTTCTTATCCCTTCTTTGTCCCAAAACTGCACCTACGACATAATCGCTTGCATCACACATGATTTCGAATGGTAATTTCCAATCCGGAGGTTGCATGATAGGTGCAGAAATGAGAGCCGTTTCAACTGTTCAAACGCTTGCTGGCATTTTTCATCAAAGATAAAGTTAGCGTCTTTCACTAATAAACCAGTAAGAGGTTTTGTAATTTTCGAGAAATCCTTAATAAATCGTCGGTAGAAACCGGCGTGTCCTAAAAAACTTCTTATTTCTCGTACCGTTTTCGGAGGTTGAAGATTCTCTATGATTTCAATCTTGGCTTTATCAACCTCAATTCCTTTTTCCAAAACAACGTGTCCTATTACAATTCCCTGTTGGACCATAAAATGGCACTTCTCCTAGTTTAATACGAGATTTACTTTTACGCATCTTTCGAGTACCATTTCTAGGTTTGATAGACATTCTTCAAAGCTTTGCCCACAGACGGAAAAATCGTCCATAAATACTTCCATAATGTCGTCTATAAAATCAGCGAAAATTGACATCATGCACCTTTAAAATGTTGCAGGGGCGTTGCATAGTCCGAATGGCATTCGTCGGTATGCGAACGTACCATAAGGGCAAGTGAAGGTGGTCTTTTCTTGGTCATCAGGATGAATAGGGATTTGAAAAAATCCTGAATAACCGTCTAAATAACAGAAATAAGAATGTTTAGCCAAACGTTCTAACATTTGATCATTAAATGGTAGTGGTAAATGGTCTTTTCGAGTGGCTTTATTTAGTTTTCTATAGTCAATACACATTCTGCTTCCCGTAACAACTCTTTGTGTTACGGATTCACCTTTTGCATTTTTAATCACTGTAACACCTCCTTTCTTTGGTACTACATGTACTGGGCTGACCCATTGGCTTTCTGAAATAGGATATATGATTTCGACTTCGAGTAATTTTTGCACTTCGTCTTTTACCACAGTACTTAAGTTTGGGTTGATCCTCCTCTGGTGTTCTCTAGAAGACTTACAATCTTCCTCTAGCATGATTCTATGCATACAGATGGAAGGAATTATCCCCTTCAAGTCAGAAATGTTGTATCCTAAAGCAGTTGGGTATTTCTTTAGAACGTCTAAAAGCTTCTTAGTTTCGAGCGTTCCTAAACTGGAATTTACTATCATTGGTCGCTTACATTCGATGTCTAGGAATTCATATCTTAAGTTCCTAGGTAAGGTTTTTAACTCTGAATAAGTTTCTTTAGGTCCTGGCATATGATCTGGTGTGAGTGCTAAGCTTTCGCTTAGACTATCATCTTGATATGGTTTTTGCCAGTCGCCATCTTCGAGAATCGGAGGGATTTGAATTTTCATAATTTCAGAATAAGTAGTTTCTTTCATTCCCATTTCTCTTATGCATTCGTCAATGACATCTAGTAAATAACATGTGTCCTCTATAGCTGGTGATTGTAAGAATTGTGTTAAAATAAATTCGACTTTTTCTTCACCTACTTCAAAGGTTAGCTTTCCTTTCTTTACATCTATAATGGCTCCAGCGGTAGCTAAGAATGGTCTTACTAGTATAATAGGGGTAGTGGAGTCTTCAGTGATGTCCATGATTATAAAATCAGTAGGAATGTAGAATTGACCTATCCGTACTGGAACATTCTCTAGTACGCCTACAGGATATTTAATAGAGCGGTCGGCTAACTGAATAGACATTTTTGTAGGTCTTAACTCTCCCATATCTAGCATTTTACAAATTGTTAAGGGCATAACACTGATACTGGCTCCTAAATCGCATAGAGCTTTGTCAATGACGAATTTTCCAATTACAGAGGGTATGGAGAAACTACCTGGGTCTTTTAGCTTAGGAGGCATGTTGTTTTGAATTATTGCGCTACACTCAGCAGTCAGCGTAACTGTTTCATTATCTTTGATCTTTTTCTTATTGGTCAAGATTTCTTTAAGGAATTTGGCATATGAGGGCATCTGAGTGATTGCTTCTGTAAAAGGTATCGTGATGTTTAATTGTTTCAGAAGTTCAATAAATTTCTTAAATTACCCTACATTGTTAGAGTTGACAAGTCTTTGAGGATAAGGGATATGAGGTTTATAAGGTGGTGGAGGTACATATGGTTCTTCTTTCTCCACGGCTTCTCGATTATTGTTCTCCTTTTTCTCAGTTGGTGTATCCTGCTTTTGGTACATGGCTGGGTTTTGAAGTCTAGGATCAGAGGGTTCATCTAATTTCTTTCCGCTTCTCAATATTACCGCATTTGCATGTCCTTTTGGATTTGGTTGAGGTTGACCAGGAAATACGCCAGCTGGGGAAGCAGTTGGAGCTTGTTGTTGAGCTACTTGTGAAATATGAGTTTCAAGCATTTTGTTATGGGTAGCCAGAGCATCAACTTTGTTTGCCAATTGCTTTATTTGTTCATTAGTGTGTACATTTTGATTCAGGAACTCCTTGTTTGTTTGAGTTTGGGTAGCTATGAAACTTTCCATCATTAGTTCAAGATTCAATTTTCTTGGGACATTAGGAGCATTCATGGCGGTCTTCTGATACCCTGGTGGTGTAGCCGGCGCTTGACCAGGTGCATATAGAGCATTGTTATTCTTGTAGGAAAAATTTGGATGATTCTTCCAACCTGGGTTGTAGGTGTTGGAGTAGGGATTTCCTTGAGCATAATTCACTTGGTCTGGGGGAGTCATGGCTAAAAGTTGACAATTAGGGGTAGCATGTCCTGGGACTCCGCATATCTCACAGTTTGGTGCAATGGCAGCCATGGTGGCTGTTGGTGTTATGGCCAAGTTATCAATCTTTTGAGCAAGGGCTTCGAATTTAGCATTCACTTGATCAATATTACTTACTTCGTACATACCTCCCTTTATTGGTTTCTCCGTCGCGACTCTTTCGATTCCCCACTGATAGTGATTCTGAGCCATACTCTCGATAAATGCATAGGCATCATTATATTCTTTGTCCATTAGTGCGCCGCCAGCGGCAGCGTCAATTGTCATTCTTGTGTTGTACAAGAGTCCATTGTAGAAAGTATGGATGACCATCCATTCTACTAATTCGTGATGTGGACAAAGTCTCAGCATATCTTTGTAGCGTTCCTAAGCTTCGAAAAGAGATTCGTTTTCCGTTTGCTTAAATCCGTTGATTTGAGCTCTCAGCATAGCCGTCTTGCTAGGTGGGAAATATCTTGTTAAGAAGAATTTCTTTAACTCCTCTCACATAGTAACTGAGTTCGAGGGTAGAGATTGAAGCCATGCTCTTGCTCTATCTCGCAACGAGAAAGGAAAAGGACGTAGTCTAATTTCTTCTTGGGTGACACCATTAGCTTTTACTGTGTCTGCATATTGCACGAAAATTGATAAATGTAAATTCGGGTCCTCGTTAGGATTTCCGGCGAATTGGTTCTGTTGCACGGCTGATATCAGTGATGGTTTCAACTCGAAATATTTCCGGTTGATAGCGGGTGCGACAATGCTGTTATAAGGTTCACCTTGTGACGGAATAACATAATACTTGAGTGGATGAGTTGGTTCCTCCCCGGCCATCTCAGCTTCCTTTGAGGTTCCAACTGGTTCTTCGACTAATTCGGATGAATGAGCTAGAAGATCTGGGATGTTATACTTTCGTTGGTATTCTACTATACGGCGTCTCAAATGTAAAAAACGTTCTAATTCAACGACTGGTGGTTGCAAGTCTTTGCCTTGAGAGCGAGTACTTGGCATACAATCGATGAAATAGGAATTTAGGAAAATAAATGGTTTACCTTAGTTTATACGGTGTAACACTGGAGTTACGATATCGACTTAATTAAGTCCCCGACAACGGCGCCAAAAACTTGATCGCTTTACTATATATCTAAAGAATTGTATCTGCAAGTGCACAGTTGTACGTGTAGTTTTAAGTATTATCGATCCCTCAGAGACTTAAAAATCGATCTAACATTATCTAGTATTACAGTGTAAAGCTAAGGCTAATTGTTTCTTTTGGTTGGTTTATGGTAGATATAATTAGATCTAAAGTTTATTTAATGAATAATAATAATATATCCGTATGTGACTCGTTAATCGTCGGGAATTCAATCAAATATCAGTTAAGGCTTGTATGCTAAAATACTTTTTAGTGGAAAATATTCATTTAAAAATCCTTGTCTCAAACTCTCGCTCTATTGATTTAGATTGAATTCCTAAAGTCCTATGCCTGCTCTCGCTAGCCCATAAGTGTTTAGAAATTCTTTTTGAAAATAAATAAATACCAATTAATTTTAAATCCTCAAACTCTCGTTCTATTTTTCGCTCCCACCAAATGACACCTGGTCAGAAGGGGTACAGACGCGAACGGTCGGCGAAAGAGAAGAGAATGAATAGAGTCGCCAGCTAGGCATTTTTATCCCGAAGGAAAGGTAATGCTGCATAAACCTAAGAAAAGATGGATAAGATGGTTGCGAACCAGAGAGACTGAGAAAGGGGGTTGGTTACAACCTGGGAAGGTATTAGCACCCAGATTGTCCGCCGTACTCGACGGGATCCACGCTTAAAAGATTTGTGTTTTAAAGGGGTAGTGTCAGTGCAATTTGTGTATCAAGGCTGGAAAGAATGCAAGTGTCAGTGTGAAAGGAAAAGTGAAGTGTATAAGAGAAGTGTCAGTGTGAGAATGAGAATGAATTGCTCAAGACTGAGGCTAAAAGAATAATGCTGGAAAAGGGGGAATATACAGAGACTTTTGTTCGATAACTGTTAAGTTATGCCTACGTATCCTCTCGTGCAATGAGGAAGTCAGAACACCGTAGTTCGACTCAAAGAGACTGAAAGGTAAATTGACTTGTGAACTGCTTACTTGTCTATGCTCAAGTGTATGACCTGTCTGGCTCAGGTGCAAACTGTCTTGCATTAGACGGAAGAAGCAAGTTCTCGTTTGTGAGTGAAGATGATGAGAAGAGAATCCCGGAGGAGACGATTATTGTTTGTTTTTGTGTTTTCAGTCTTTTATTGCTTTTGGAATTTGTCATAGGAAAATGAGCTTAAGCCTAAACCAATGGGTTAGTAAACTCATCACATCCTCCCTCTGATTAGGGGCAATGAGAATACTTTAAGTGTGAAGTCAGCATCTAACACTTAATCACCATGGTGTAGGCTTAAGATCATTAACCTACTTGTGATTATTTAGATGTTTTTGTTGTTTTTGTTTAGTGTTAAGTAATGAGTTTAAGCCATAATCAAGGATTTAATGAACTCATTACACCATCCTAATAGAAGGATAATAGATGAGAACATTTAAGCTGAGAAAGACTCCTCAACTTAATCCATGATTAGGGATTAAACTCATGACAAAACAAGCCTTTATTAAGTGGATTTTAGTTAATGGTAAGATGAAGAAATGAATTTCATGATTTGTAAGACAACTTGAGGAGGACTTGTCCATTAACACTAGGGTTAGTCCTTCTTAACCAGTTAAGGAAGAATTAGAACCCTAATGCAAGGCCCAAGTCACAAAGCCTTAAAGCCTTTAGAGTTTAGTCCCTGATTATGAGGTGAGGAGAGAAGACTCAATGATGACACAAAGGTAAAAGCTAAATGGGGGGGACTAATCAAAACCTAATTGTTATCATGCTTGGAGATCCTAGGGTTTATGAGGCTTAAGAGAAAGATCTTCAGAGAAACCACCAGGAAGGAAGCAGATGAAAGGAGCAAAGAGAAGCAAAACAACTTGCTTCACTTAAGAAGACAAGTTACTTGAAGAAAGAAAGTAAGAGATGAACATGAATGAGCAAGCTCACTCAAATACACATACTAAATGCAGCAAAGAGAATATGAAAGAGATGAGAAGAGAATGTGAGAAGTGAAGGCAAATTCACTTCCCAAACTACTTACCACCTGAAATGTTAGCATAAGAAATGAAATGCAATGCAAATGAGATGGAATGTGATGATGCAAACCAAAACCAGGAGCATAAACATGATGTTAATGATGCTAAGAGATGATACAAACATGAGGCAAGACATGAGAATGATCAAACAAACATAAGGATGCAAATGAGGCATGCATTGAACCATGAATGTTCATGAAAAGTTATGAAATGCAAATGACATACAACATGGAAAATGAAAGATGCAATGATCACACATGATTCTAATATGTCCTAAGATGTCTTATGAATCAAATGAATGCACAAAATGTCATGGCAAGTCAATGGATGCAAGCAAATGAGAAATGGATGCAAAGGAAGGCACAAATTAGGGTTACATGCATCACACAAAGCAAAAATCCAAAACCAGAAGCAAATGACATGATAAAAATTTGAAAATGCAATCAAAGATACCCTAAACCTATACAAGTTCACTGCCCAAAGGAGAGGATCCAACTCTTAACCTAATGAAAGTTATGAATTTCCTAAGATTGCTAGGGTTTTGGGGTACTTCAACAAGAAAAATGCAAAACAAATTGAAAATGCAAGATCAATTCAAACCAATTTTATCCTACAAACTACATGCTATGCAAGATGCAATGCCAAAAGAATCATCATCCAACTCCCAATGGTTAGGCAGTAATGAATTTTTGAAGTTTGAAACAAAATAATGCCTAAAAATGAAATTAAATCCAATGAAAATGATCAAAAGGCATCAAGAACAAAAAAGAAATTTGGTTTGAGAGTTGGACAATGTTTCTAAATGTTTCTAAATGCAATATGAATTTTTTGGTGATTTTTAAATACCTAAATGTATTTTTAATTAATTAATTTCCATTAATTAATTAAAAATAACCATTTAAATGATTTAAAAATAATTTTTGATGCAAAAAATAAAAATAAAATTATATTCAGAATGAGAAAAATATTTTAAGTCAGCATGCAAAAAATGATATTTTTTAGAAATGATTTGCTATTTTAAATAAAATGATAAAGAAAATGCAATTAAAATGAATTAAAAATGTGAATTAAAGGAAGTAATCAGATCTGAGGGCCAGAATTCAAACAAGAAAGGGAGGGAATTGACCAGCGCGCGCAAACAGACGGCTCACATTCAAACTACGCTAATTATGTCATTAACCCTAATCTGAACCCTAATCACTCTCAGGTGACCGGAACAGTGTTCCGGTCATCTTCTCCGGCCAGCCAATTTCTCAATCTCACTCAAAACGCATCAAAACCTCACCAAACTCTCCAGAATCAATCTATGAACATCATTAAACCTAAACCCCACCCCAAAAATCATTTATTTTCACTGAATCATAAGAATCAAACCAAAACTCTTTTCACGGGCAAAGTTTCAGAGCAAGCATACATGGCCATTTTTCACTCATTTTCAAAACAAATCACATCATGATAATCAGTGAAGCATAAGGAAGCATTTAGAAACTAAAAATGGAAGTTCTGGAAAAATAAATGCCATAGCTACCTGAGCTTGAGCTTTCGAAACAGGGACTTTCTGGCCGCTTCTTTGGTTCAAACAAGCTCCAATGATCCTCCTTTGAAGCTTTTGACACTTAGCTAGAGTTTATATGGCCTCCAGAGAGAGTTGGCAGAAGCTCAGGTCAAGTGAGTGTGAAAATCGTATTTTTGATGTGGGAGGTTTCAGGCCAAAACAATGGTTGGGAAATGATCAGTGGATCATGGTGAGTTGAATGGTGAAAGAAACTTGAAGGTTTGATGGTTGAATCAAGAGATTCGAAGGCTTTTGCAAATTTGGGGATTTTGGAGTATGCTGAGTTCTTGGAGTTTCAGGCTTAGTTGTTATGTGCTTTTGCTTGTATTTGATCTACATAAAGAAGTGTGATAGGTCAGAGAGTGGGTGTTGGCCTATGCTGATTGGTATGGGCAAGTTGCCAAAATGTCAAAAGTTGATGTACTTGAGGTATGGGTCATGGCAGGCTGGTTTAGGGGCATGGCTTGGTTCAGCTGAGATTATGGAATGCTTGTGGATCAGATTTTGTGAACTGAGGCAAGTGGATGAGAAGCTTTGATCCCTTTTGCAAATTGGTACAACTTTGCCCCTTTTGGAAATTCTTCAAGTTTAAGGCATGAAATGGAATGATTCAAAGCACCATTATGATCCTTAGAGGTCCACTTGACATGTTGTGAAGAGTTTGTGCACATTTGAAGTCTTTAGAATACTTGATCATACCATTTTGCAAAATGCCTCTTTGGTACAAAACTTGAAATTATGTGTTTTTTCCCAACTTTGACAAGCCATAACTTTTGATCCAAAATGAATTAGAATGAGTTCTTGTACTTTTTGAAAAGGGAATGATCCATTCTACAACTTTCATGACCAAAGTTTTCTCATTTTAAGCATTTTTGAATCAAAAAGCAAGGGTTGAAAAAGTTTCCCAAAATGGCAAGTTTTCATTACAAGTCATTTTCCCAAAAAGGCAACTTTGCAAATGGCTTGAAATTATTCAATTTTGTGAACTTATAACACCTTCTATGATCAAATAAAGTTCATACACATTCACAATGATGAAGAACACCCTTTGGTTGGGTCATTGGGGGCCTCAGATGCCCTGATTTTGCACTGACTTGCCCAAGAAGTCAACTCTTGATTAGATGCCTTCCCCATGGAATTTCTTCATGAAAATTGATATGCATTATCCTTATGACATATAGAGACCAATAGAAACAAGAATGACCAAAAAATTTGGAGTTATGGCCTCTGAAACCAAAACCCTAATTCTAGGTCATCTGTGCAGTTAAACCTGGCTCTGCTTCCATGCCATTCTCAGTTCTTGTGATTATTTGACTTTCTTGACTTTGTGGGGATATAATATGATGCTTGAACATACATGGAACCCTTTGAAGTGATTGGAGACCTTTGGAGTGGCTCAAATGGCTCTTGGATTGCCCAGATCACAAACCCTAGATGCAGATGACTTAGAAGCAATGCAGTGAATCAAAAATGCAATATGGGATATCATGATTGAACTTATGCATATGAAAAGATCACAAGCCATGGTGAAATGAGTGAGGGCAAATTTGGGGTGTTTACAGCTGCCCCTATTCAAACATGAGTTAGCTGTGTAGGATGTAAGCAACGGCTTAACAGGCAAACAAGATAACTTGTGGTTGAATACCAAAGACAGTCCAAAATTTGCACTCACAGAATGAAGAAGAAAAGGGATATAGACCGTAAAGGAAAATAAAGCATAATTATAAGGTGCGGGCGATGGAGGACGACCGTCGAGCAGAGGACGACTGCTGGGGAAAGAGCAATGACGGGGACGACCGACATGCTGGGGATATAAGAGATTATGATGGGGACGGCCATCAAATAAAGCTATAAGACTCTTTGGGGATTATAGGTAAATGAAATAAACGAGGAGGTACGGTCATCAAAGGTGAAAGGACGATCGCCTAGCAGGGGACGGCTGCTCTGTCGGGGATAAGATGAGGGACGGTCATCTAAGGTGAAGGACGATCACCTGGCAGGGTACGGCTGCCGAAAGCATCACGACATAGGACGAATGTCGGATAAAAAGGTCGACAATGGGGACGGCCATCGGATAAGCATGATGAAGGACGATCATCAAGAGGTGAAGGACGATCACCTAGCAGGGTACGGCTGCTCTCAGGGTTTATCATGACATAGGACGGATGTCAGATAACAAGATCAACGATGGGGACGACCATCGGATAAAATGATGAAGGACGATCATCAAGAGGTGAAGGACGATCACCTAGCAGGGGACGGCTGCCAAAAATATCACGACATAGGACGAATGTCGGATAAGAAGGGGTTCTAATGAATAGAGACTTCACTGGGGGTTGATGAAGAACGATCATCAAAGAGGTGAAGGACGATCACCTGGCAGGGTACGGCTGCCGAAAAGGTATCATGACATAGGACGAATGTCAGATAGAAAGGTAATAATTTAACAAGTTTCGTTGGGATTTTGCTGGGGAAAAGTAAACATGGACGAGTGTCTACATCCAAGAAATGAGAGGTATAATTTTTTAGGTACTGTGTATAGACTAAAGATGCGGACGAGCATCCTTAAGACTATGATACGGACGAGTATCAGGTAGAAACAAAAGCTGACACATGTTCAGAGATGATGATACGGACGAGTATCAACTGGTTAACAAAGAACACGGACGAGTATTGATTCTGCGGGGACTCTTCTGGGGAATAGTAGACACAAACGAGTGTCTAAATTCAAGGAGACATAAGTGTTTGACACGGTGTATAGATTAAAGATGCGTACGAACATCCTTAAGACTGCGATACGAACGGGTATCGGGTAGAATCAAACACAGACACATGTTCAGAGATGATGATACAGACGAGTATCAACTGGTTAACAAAGAACACAGACGAATGTCGAATCTGAGGGGATATAAGTGGTGTATACAAGATATGGACGAGTATCTGTATGAGTAAAAAGATGATGAGTAACAAGGACGAGTGTCGGAAAAAGCGTATTATAACCAAGTGTATGGTTTCCAAAGTGTTGAGGTAACTATGCTGGGTAAGGTGACACGGACGGGTGTCAGGGAATTGTATATATATGTATCTGTGAGTGCAAAGGGGACGCTTTGGCTTTCCACTAGGGATATGACACGGATGGGCGTCAAGAAGTATCTGTAATATAAGTGGTCTGTTTGTAAAGAATGCTCAGGCGACTTTACTGGGGAATGATGACACGGACGGGTGTCAGGGAATTTGTACTTGTATTTGTGAGTGTAAAGCAAATGCTTTGGCTCTCTGCCGGGGAATCTTGGGGAGTTTTCTGTATATCGTCGATGGGTTGTCAGTATTCACAAGCGTTCAGCTCGACACATGGCTTATGATCATGCAATATGTTTGATTTTTTCCGTAATGCTCCGTATTAGACGGAATGCTACGCTCTGCGGGGAGAATATGATACGAATGCTATGATTATGCAAAGCTACCGATCCGGGATTCGGATCCCGTTGCTGTGGAGATCTCTGTCCGATCTGCTTGAAGTGGACATCTCAGCTGGGGATGGGATTATTGATAGATCTGATTTATATGACTCTGCATGGGGGAGTAGGTCACTGACAGACCTATCTTGGTAACGGGGGACCCAGCTGGGGTTTGTAGAAGGTTTCTTCACTCTGTTGTGATTTCTTCAGGTATTGCTTTGCTTAGATAGAGGTTGCTCTGTGGGGAGATGGTTCCCTGGCTTTTGTACTTGGCTGAGGAGGAAATAACAAATGGCAACTCAGCTGGGGAGAAAGCACCTCCGGCGCTAAGACTGAGTAGATAACGATTTGCCAACTTGCTGGGGTGAAGCTTTCATGCCCCATGTTGTGCTTTGAATACCTGCAATCCTGAAAAGACAGAGAAACGCACAAGTAATCTCGAGGTATCCCTTACCGGATTCCATCATAGGAGTTTAGACACTCCCGGGAGTAAGTATATTTCCTGCAAGCACATATTTTTTAGAAGAGAAGCATCTGTATTTATGCAATCAGTATCTTAAAGACATCAGACATTTTGCAAACGAAAATAGAATGTATAAGACGAAACATGACTGAAAATCTGATTTTATTAATTCATGTGCCCTGAATTGGCAAGATACAGTTAAAGAAACAAATCCCCTAAAATGAGGAGATTGTTACAAATTGAGAAGAAAAAGATGTTGGCAATGTTGATGACGCTTCAGGGAGCTCCTCTTCGCTATGACTCGTATGACATTTGACGTTCTTCTCGTCTTGCTTTCTGAAGAAGGCTGATTCTGAAAGAAGCTTGATCCTTTCGAAGCTTACCAAGTTGTAAGTGATACAGACGAATTCAGAATGCAGTTGTTCGCTTATTCCCTTGTTTTGCATGAATCGCCCTTTCGGGTTTTCGATCCATCGGGATACCCATTTTTTCCTGAGTTGTCCAATGCGGCTTTTCAACTCAGCGGGTGTACATTTTTATTATTTATTTCCCTTATTTTTGCCCGAGTCTTTTATTCTGTTTTTTGACTCGCCGGGATGCCCTATTTTTGCCTGGACTTACATTCTGTTTTTATGTCCAGCGGGTCATTTTTATGCAAAGTATTTTTTAACTGCATCTGAATTCACAGGGGACAAGAAGTCTTCACCATCCATAGTGTTGAGCATCAGGGCTCCACCAGAGAAAACTTTCTTTACTACAAATTGCCCTTCATAGTTCGGAGTCCACTTGCCCCTGTGGTCTGTATGAGGAGGGAGGAGTCTTTTCAGCACAAGATCTCCTACTTGGTACTCTCGGAGCCTGACTTTCTGATCAAAGGCTTTCTTCATTCTTTTCTGATACAGCTGCCCATGGCAGATTGCAGCCAATCTCTTCTCTTCAATCAGACTCAGTTGTTCGTATCGGGACCAGACCCATTCTGCTTCGTTCAGCTTAACATCCATTAGTACCCGCAGGGAGGGTAATTCAACTTCAACAGGTAGGACTGCCTCCATACCATAAACAAGTTGATACGGTGTTGCCCCGGTGGATGTTCTGATTGACGTTCGGTACCCATGCAAGGAAAATGGTAGCATCTCATGCCAGTCTTTGTATGTGACAACCATCTTTTGCACAATCTTCTTGATATTCTTGTTAGCTGCCTCTACAGCGCCATTCATCTTTGGCCTGTAAGGAGAAGAATTGTGGTGTTGGATCTTGAAGTCCCGGCATAGTTCTGCCATCATTTTATTGTTTAAGTTGGAACCATTATCAGTAATGATTCGCTCGGGTACTCCATAACGACAAATGATGTCTCTTTTCAGAAATCGAGCTACCACTTGCCTTGTAACATTTGCATATGAAGCTGCTTCAACCCACTTGGTAAAATAATCAATGGCTACCAGGATGAATCTGTGGCCATTTGAAGCAGTCAGTTCAATCTTGCCAATCATATTAATGCCCCACATGGCGAAGGGCCAGGGTGAAGACATCACATTCAGAGGATTGGGAGGTACATGCACTTTATCCGCGTAGATCTGGCATTTATGGCATTTTCTAGCATAGGCACAACAGTCTGCATCCATTGTGATCCAATAATAGCCTGATCTTAGTAACTTCTTGGCCATGGCATGCCCTCCTACATGGGTACCAAAGGATCCTTCGTGCACTTCGTGCATCAACAAGTCTGCTTCTGTCTTATCAACACACCGGAGAAGTACCATATCAAAGTTTCTCTTGTACAGGGAACCATCAGTATTCAGGAAGAAACTACCAGCAAGCCTTCTTAAAGTCTTCTTATCATTGGAAGATGCCCCAGGTGGGTATGTTTGATCCCCCAAGAAGCATTTAATGTCATGGAACCAAGGCTTATCATCTTTAACAACATCTGCTGCAAATACATATGCCGGTCTGTCAAGTCTGGATACTGAGATCCGAGGTACAAAGTTGGCAGCTTGAACTTTGATCATGGATGAAATGGTAGCCAGAGCATCTGCAAACTGATTCTCGTCCCGAGGGATATACTCAAGTTTGACCGTTGTAAAGAAAGTCAATAACCTCCTTGTATAATCCCTGTAAGGTATCAGATGATCCTGGTGTGTGTACCATTTGCCGTTGGTTTGATTAACTAACAGAGCTGAATCTCCGAACACAGTCAAAGTCTTGATCCTGAGGTCAATGGCTTCCTCAAGACCCATAATACAAGCTTCGTATTCAGCTTCGTTGTTAGTGCAGTTGAAGGTGAGCTTTGCCGAGAAAGGCATGTGAACTCCCTTGGGTGTAATGAGTACTGCACCAACACCACGACCATTCATGTTAACGGCCCCATCAAACATCATAGTCCATTCTTCCTCCGGGTCAGGCCCTTCAGTGTGAATAGGCTCTTCATGATCTTTTTCTTTTATGAACATGATGTCTTCATCAGGGAAGTCAAATCTCATAGGCTGGTAGTCATCAATGGGCTGCTCAGCAAGATAATCAGACAATACACTGCCCTTGATGGCTTTCTGAGATGTGTACTGGATGTCATATTCTGTGAGGATCATTTGCCATCTTGCAACCCGTCCGGTAAGTGCTGGCTTCTCAAAAATGTACTTAACTGGGTCCATCTTTGATATCAATAAAGTAGTGTGGGTCAACATATACTGCCTTAGTCGGCGAGCAGCCCACGCTAAAGCACAACAAGTTTTCTCGAGCAGTGAATAACGTTGTTCACAGTCGGTAAACTTTTTGCTTAGGTAGTATATTGCATACTCTTTTCGACCAGACTCGTCATGCTGGCCCAGCACACACCCCATTGACTCTTCTAATACCGTCAAGTACATTATTAGAGGTATTCCTTCGACTGGAGGCATAAGGATTGGAGGCTCTTGTAAATATTCCTTGATCTTGTCAAAAGCCCTTTGGCAGTCTTCGTTCCACCTGACCGTTTTTTCTTTTCTCAACAACTTGAACAAAGGTTCACAGGTTGCTGTAAGGTGAGATATGAACCGTGAAATGTAGTTCAATCTACCTAGGAACCCCCGAACTTCTTTTTCAGTCTTCGGTGCAGGCATTTCTTGAATGGCTTTAACTTTATCAGGGTCAACCTCAATCCCTTTCTCACTTACAATAAATCCCAGCAGCTTACCAGATCGCACCCCGAATGTGCACTTGTTGGGGTTTAACTTCAGTTGGTACTTCCTCAGACGCTTGAATAACTTCAGCAGATTCACCAGGTGGTCTTCTTCTGTGAGGGACTTGGCAATCATGTCATCCACATAACATTCGATTTCTTTATGGATCATGTCGTGGAATAATGTCACCATAGCCCGTTGATAAGTTGCACCAGCATTCTTCAGTCCGAATGACATCACCTTATAACAGAATGTGCCCCAGGGTGTGATAAAAGTTGTTTTCTCCATGTCTTCAGGTGACATCTTGATCTGATTGTATCCCGAAAATCCGTCCATGAAGGAGAACACCGAGAACTGAGCCGTATTATCAACCAATACATCAATGTGAGGTAATGGGAAATCATCTTTCGGGCTGGCTCTGTTCAGGTCCCGGTAATCCACACACATTCTCACCTTGCCGTCCTTCAGAGGCACAGGTACAATATTAGCAACCCACGGCGGATAACTAGTCATAGCAAGGAAACCGGCGTCCCACTGCTTTTGTACCTCTTCTTTTATCTTCATTGCCATATCTGGGCGAGTACGGCGCAATTTCTGTTTTACTGGCGGACAGTCTTCTTTTAAAGGCAACTTGTGCATGACAATATCGGTATCCAACCCTGGCATATCCTGATAAGACCAAGCAAAGACATCCACATACTCCCGAAGCATATCAATCAGTTGCTCTTTTACTGAATCTTGTAGGCAGGCCCCGATCCTAACTTCTTTCACATCTTCTTCCGTACCAAGATTAACTGTTTCAATCTCCTCCTGGTGAGGAGTGATAACCTTCTCCTTTTGTCTCAACAACCTGGCTAGCTCTTCAGGAAGCTCATAATCTTCTTCAACCCCTTCATCAGCTTGATTGATTGGATTGTCAAAGTCATACGAAGCCATAGCTGTGTTGTTGTCGGTGCAGTTTGAAAGGCACTTTCTGCAAGGGTTTAAATTGTTCATTTTAGTGATCGATTTTAATCTTGTTTTAGAAAAAGTGAAATGAAGTTATCATTTTGGAAAACATTGCCATTTTATTTTTTGTACAAAAAGAAAAACGAAAAACAGTGAGCGGAAAAGGAAAAGACTCATTTGCAAAAGATGTCCGATATTCATTGATTGATCTGTTTGCACAAAATTACAAGATGACCCGATTACAAAATGAGTCTTGTCATCTTGGGCAAGATGCAAGACTTGATGCATGCTTAAAAATACAGGAAATAATAATTACTCTACAGGAGTAACCCTTATAATTTCCTGGGAAGACCAGTTAAGGACTTGGCTCCCCGGGATCCTTGGACGTATCCAGCTCTCCGGGTTGCGGTCGCTTTCATCCTCGTCTTCCAAGTTGTTCACTGCATCCGAGGTGAGCATTCCACCGCTGACAAAACTGGGCTTCTTGGCAGCCTCTGATTGATCTTGTTGAGTTGGTTTGTAACCCAACCCAAATCTGTCCTCCTTCTTCTCCATGGGTAGCAGCTTGCCCCAGCCTTGGGCATTCCCCTCTTCAACAACCTTCCTGGCTTGCTGATAAGACGTCATGGAAGTTCCCAGTACAGCAGATGCTTCATTAATGTTTAGGGCCTCAAACCCCTGGCTCATGGTTTCATGGATCTCTCCATCCATCTCAATATACTTGTACGTAGCCAGATGGCTAACAAAGATATCTTCTTCACCACAGATGGTGATGATCTGGCCTTCCCACTCGAATTTCATCTTCTGGTGAAGGGTAGACGTAACTGCGCCAGCGGCATGGATCTAAGGTCTACCCAACAAACAGCTGTAGGCCGGCTGAATGTCCATCACATAGAAGGTAATTTTGAAGGTTTGCGGGCCAATCATCACAGGCAGATCAATCTCCCCTATCACTGATCTTTTAGAGCCATCAAATGCTCTTACCACCAAATTACTTGGACGCAGTGCCAAGCCATCATACTCCAGCTTCACCAAGGCTTTCTTTGGTAGAACATTGAGTGAAGACCCAGTGTCCACCAGTACATGGGATAGAACAGCACCCTTGCATTCTAGAGTGATGTGTAAAGCCTTGTTGTGGTTACGTCCCTCAGTTGTTAAGTCAGCATTGGTAAAGCCCAGTCCATGACTGGTGTTGACATTTGCCACCACAGTTTCTAGCTAATTAACGGTGATCTCCTCTGGCACGTATGCTGCGTGCAGGACTTTCAATAATGCATTCCTATGAGCTTCGGAACATTTCAACAAGGATAATATGGAGATCTTTGAGGGAGTTTGGTGAAGCTGATCCACCACTTTGTAATCACTTCTCTTTATAATCCTCATAAACTCGTCTACATCTTGTTCAAAAGATGTCTTCTGAGTTTCTTTGAGAATTGGTTCTTCAGATATCACACTCCTCCCTTTTGCTTTGGCAGCAGCTTCTGCTTCAGCACTAGGTCTTTGCACTTGTGAGGCAAAAAGGTGTCCGCTTCTGGTGAAGCCTCCGCCTCCCCCAACATTATCAATTTGTGGAGAAGAGGTTGAAGAATCCAAAGTGATTTTCTCCCCGTTGCAGTAGAGGTCAAAGCCATAATGCCAAGGTATGGCATTACTGCTTTCATATGGAACTGGTCCAGGCACCGTGATAGTAATTGGACTGGCTGCTGCAGAGGAGGGTACTGAAATGGTGTGCGGGTCGTAGTAAATGGTGACTGGTGACCTGGCAGTAGGTGCCACTGTTTGTTGGAAGTTGTTGTTTGGAGGAACATCTGATGGATCATAGTAAATGGTGACTGCTGAGATATCTTCATTAATTTCTGTTGGTGTTGTAGAAGATCCTACTGAATAAATGGATGTTGATGTTGTAGAAGAAATGGTTGTTGACATTTGATTTGTTGAAGTGAGGGATGAAGCCATTGTTGATGATATTGATGAATTGGTTGGAATGATTGTTGTTGCAGTTGTAGAAGAGTCAGGAATTGTAGTCAAAGGGATTGCTGGATTTGTAGGTGCCGTTGTCGTGATCTGAAGTATACCACTTTTGATAAGACCATCTATGCCGCTTCTCAAATTATCACACCCGTTGATCGAAATGTTGCAGTACCCACAACCGAGCTCACACCCGGGGAACATCTGGCACTCAAGAAGTTGAGCTTTAATTTCGACCAAAGGTGTCCGAATCTGTCCAACACTAGGTATCAAGAAAGATGGTTTGTCTTCCTCAATGGCATTAATTCTTGGCCCTCCATGATTGGGCATGGGATTCTTGGTGACACTTGGAGGGGGTGCAAAGTTGAGGGCTTTAGAATCCACCAGGTCTTGGACTTTCATTTGTAAAGCCCTGCATTTCTCCGTATTGTGGCCAGGTGCATTGGAATGGAAAGCACATCTGGCGTTGATATCATAATTTCTTGGGAGATTGGAGGGATCTGGTAGTGCCAACGTCCTTAATTCAACCAAGTTGAGTTTCAGGAGTTGTGGCAATAAGGCAGCATAAGGCATAGGGATAGGGTCAATCACCCTGTTTGCCTGTGATGGTCTTTGCTGAAAGGGTCTTTGCTGTTGATTGCTGTTATTGTTGTTGTTGTTGTAGGCTCTCTGTGGCGGATACTGAACTTGCTGTTGATAGTGGGGTTGTGGTTGTGGTTGATATGCTGGTTGTTGAGGAATCGGAGCTGGAATAGTGACAGCTGCTACTGATCTGTGGACATACTGAGGTCTGCCCCTGCTGGCATGAATGGCATTTGTCTCACCGGTTATTCTAGGTCCCACAAAAGGCTTTCAATTCTTTCCCCGGCTATAACTACGTCTGCGAAGCTGGTGGAAGAAAAGGCAGCTAGCCTATCAATATATGTTCCTTGCAGAGTGTTCATAAACATGTCGGCCATCTCTCTTTCCGACATGGGTGGCTGGACAACAGCAACAAGCTGTCTCCACCTCTGGGCATATTCCCTGAAGCTTTCTCTGAAGGACTGAGACATTCCCATCAAAAGGGTCCTGTTAGGAGCCATGTCTAAATTGTATTGGTACTGTCTGATGAAGGCTTCAGCTAGGTCCTTCCAGCACCTGATAGTAGCTCTAGTCAAGTGAGAGTACCATTCCCTTGAAGCCCCAGTCAAACTGTCTTCAAAGTAAAACATCCACAGTTTTTCATCCATGGTGTATGCCTTAAGTCTCCCTAGAAAGGACTGTAAGTGAGTTCGTGGACAGGAAGTTCCATTGTACTTCTCGAAGCACGGGGGTTTAAACTTGTGGGAATCTTTACCCCATCCACTAACCCCATATCCATGACATCAAAACCTAGGGAATTTTGAGACTCCAGAGATCTTAACTTCTCAGCAATTTCATCAAACCTCCTATCATAGACTTCATCACCAGCTCCCATGACAGTGAATTGCTCCTCTTGAGGATCTTCTTGCAAGATCCTGCCTGCAGTAGTATTTCCTTGCACATTACCCGGGATGCTGACTTCCGGATGTAGATGAGGCCCATATACTGGTGGGTTAACATGAGGCTGACCCCTTTCATTGTTACTTGTTCCTCCAGTTCCCAGATGGGGTTCTTCCGGGGTTTGTCTTTCTACCAATGCCCTCAACCTTTCTTGACTTTGGGCCAAGCCATTCATTACTTCCATGAATTGGGTCATTTGGTTTCTCATCTCCAGCCTTTCATTAGCCATCTGAGTTCTGACCTCTGTCAGATCTTGCTGTACTTGATCCATCTGGATACCAGGAAGATTGTTGCGAGTAGGATACCTGTGCGGACGGTTGAGAGGGAACACCCGACGGCGAGCAATAATTCCTGAACCACAACAGAGTTAGTAACAAACAAAACAAAATCCTACAAAACAAAACAAGAGTTAGTATGCAATGCAGTATGCTTATTTATTTTCCAAGGTATCCGGCTTGGCTCTTGGTTTTGACCTTTCCAGACCCCGAGGAAGATGCTTTGGTGTTGCTTGAGAAAAGAAAACCCAGATGGAAACAAACTAACAAATATATTACACATGGTGGATCATACATAGTTTGTTTTTACAACACATGCCCCTGAGGGGTCAAAATACAACATAAAAAGAAAAGTACATGAAATGGAAATAACAACAAGCAAAGAAGTCAAACATCTAATCCAAACTCATCCTCCTTAACCTCCTTTAAAAGTGCTTCAGTTACAGGACCAGCCGGATGTTCTGTAATGTTTCTGATAAGAAGGTTTCTGGTGGCAATAGCAGTGGTCAGCTTCTTGTGCCTGTCTTGGTCCTTTGACCTCTTCACACCAGCCCTAAGCTTCAACTATGAAATTTCCTTCTGGGCTGCTAGCAGAGCCTCCTGTTGTTTCTTCTCAATGGCCTCTAACTGCTCAATCCTGGCCTGAGTTCTCTTATCTTCTTGAGTACGAGCTTCAGTGATCCTGACCCACCTAGCTTGACTTTCTTGCAGATAGAGATCAGTCCTAGCCTTCTGAAACTGGGCCTCTTTACAGGCATTTTTCAATATTTGCTCTCCAGCTCTTGATTTCTTGATGTAGTCCTCTGCTTTCTCAATCCTGGCCAGATGCTCCACCTTAAGCTTCTCCAACCTTTCAATGTCTAGACGACCATCACTCCTCTCCCAGAGGGTCTTCTTCAGAGCTTGAGACAGATTCTCATTCCTTTCCTTCAGCTTCTCAAATTCTTCCAGGCTGACAGTGACTGGAGGTGGTACTGTGGATGGTCCAGGTGTATCCTCAATGGTGAAAGGCATCCCAGAAATCTGAGCTCTAGCATGAGACCATTCATAATACTGAGCTGAAGCCACGTTGTTGCACCTCCCTAGAATGGCCATCCCTTTGGTCTGGATGTTGTCCCAAGCCCAGGATGCTTGCCTGACAATAGCTAGATTAGGCTTTATCTTACAATACAGGGTTTCAGCCAAGTCTTGCACTCTAGGAGGGTGAACTAAAGCATAGCCCAATTGTCTTTTAAACAGAAAAGGATTGTAGTTGATGCAACCCTTCACTCCTATCAGAGGTACATTGGGGAACTGTCCACAGCTAGTAATTATGTCCCTTCCTTTGGTGCTCTGGGTGCACCATCTGATGTCATCTGAAGTCAAAGCAATAAGTCTCTTAGCCCAATTCTTCTGTTGGTGAGGATTCAGGAAGGCATCAGTCTTGGGTAAGTGTTTAAGCAGCCAAGTATGAAATAGGGGAGCACAACATCTCACCAACTTCCCTCTTTGCTTTTCATTCCTCTGATGAACGGAATAATAGAAATCTCCCAGCAAGGTGGGTACTGGGTTCCTCAGAAGGAAAAGATGAATGGCATTCTTGCTGATAAACTTGGGATCATCTGAAAATAGTATAACCCCATATATACTGAGGGCTAACAATGCACAAACTGCCCTCCATTCTCCCAAAGAGGCCTTCAGGATGGCCTGAGAAGTCAGAAAGTCCAAGTGCAAACCAGGGATCCCAGCCTTTATTGTCATGTTCTGCTCAATCAAAATATGCTCCAGGTACAGTGCTTTTGCCACTTCTTCATTGCTGGGAGAAGTCATCTCTGGGTTGAAGGGGATATCACCCCTGACAGGTACTCTAATCAATGATGAGAACTCCTCCAGCAAGGGCCCTAGCTGAAAGTTCTGGAAAGTGAAGCATCTCAAAGGAGGGTCATAAAACTGTAGGCAAGTGTGGATCAAACTCCTCTGAGAAGGGTCTAGGTCCATAACCATATCAAGGATGCCTCCATAATGTTCTCTGAATAATGAGATATGGTCTGGAGTGATAAGTGCCTGGACCTGCCTGATGCCAGCCAACACAGGCTCAAAGAAATGGTATGAAATGTTGCTCTTCTTGGGTGCCATGATTGCTGGTGAAGAGCTGAAAACAAGTGCTGATGATGAAGACTGATACTGGAGATGAGCCACTGATATGCTGAGGCTGATGATGGAAGTAGCTGAAGCAGGCAACTGATGAACAGGGGTCTATGCAGATGAAGGGGTCAAAACCAAGCTAGATATGATGTGGATACCCTGAAAAACAAATAAACAAATGTTAAATGATGCAAATGATGAGTATGCAAATGATATGCAAGGGTTTGTGATCAAGCTGGATCTGATTACTGCCTTGATATAAGTCCATGTATGTTTAAGAAGTCCAGATGGAGGTTCAGAAGTCCAGTAACCAAGGTGGGGGACTCAAATAAAGAGTCACATGTCCAGGGTTCAAATCACAAGAACTGTCCCAAAATGAGGTACTCTCAACAAAGTAACTGGGTATGATGTGGTCAATGGTACCTGCAAACCTGCAAACAACCCATCCCCCTCACAGGTGGTGTTCTAGAACAAGGATCCTCAGACTTGGATCAGTTATGAGAAGTGTAAACACTTCTAACCCGGAGGTACAGTGTTTACAATAACCATAAAAGATCCTCCTCTAATTCACCTCAGTTTCTGAAGGTCATAGTAAAGGTCATCCAGACTTAGCAGGCTTCCCAGATAGCCCTAGCACTACAGGAAATCTGTAGCACAGAGTTCTCAAAAAGAAACCCACATCTGAACCGTGTTTCATATTCCCGCACCAGACCGAAATGGAATGGGAAAGAACATGAACCACTCTAGCCTAGGTGTCACTCAGGTCCCAGGTATAGGACCTTAAACTCTCAGTAGAACCCCACCCACCAAAACAAAAACCAGATCCAGCCAGATGATAATATGACAGTATGTTGTATAAAGTTGTAAAGAAAGCAATAAATAACTGTACATAAAGCAAAGATAAATACAAATATACAAACACAAATAGCACATAACACCCCAGTAAACACAAATCAAACAAGCGCTAGGAGGAACCCACAAAAAGAACCAGAAGCCCTGGTTACAGTATAAGGGTCCCCAACAGAGTCGCCAAGCTGTCGCTCCCACCAAATGACACCTGGTCAGAAGGGGTACAGACGCGAATGGTCGGCGAAAGAGAAGAGAATGAATAGAGTCGCCAGCTAGGCATTTTTATCCCGAAGGAAAGGTAATGCTGCATAAACCTAAGAAAAGATGGATAAGATGGTTGCGAACCAGAGAGACTGAGAAAGGGGGTTGGTTACAACCTGGGAAGGTATTAGCACCCAGATTGTCCTCCGTACTCGACGGGATCCACGCTTAAAAGATTTGTGTTTTAAAGGGGTAGTGTCAGTGCAATTTGTGTATCAAGGCTGGAAAGAATGCAAGTGCCAGTGTGAAAGGAAAAGTGAAGTGTATAAGAGAAGTGTCAGTGTGAGAATGAGAATGAATTGCTCAAGACTGAGGCTAAAAGAATAATGCTGGAAAAGGGGGAATATACAGAGACTTTTGTTCGATAACTGTTAAGTTATGCCTACGTATCCTCTCGTGCAATGAGGAAGTCAGAACACCGTAGTTTGACTCAAAGAGACTGAAAGGTAAATTGACTTGTGAACTGCTTACTTGTCTATGCTCAAGTGTATGACCTGTCTGGCTCAGGTGCAAACTATCTTGCATTAGACGGAAGAAGCAAGTTCTCGTTTGTGAGTGAAGATGATGAGAAGAGAATCCCGGAGGAGACGATTATTGTTTGTTTTTGTGTTTTCAGTCTTTTATTTCTTTTGGAATTTGTCATAGGAAAATGAGCTTAAGCCTAAACCAATGGGTTAGTAAACTCATCACATCCTCCCTCTGATTAGGGGCAATGAGAATACTTTAAGTGTGAAGTCAGCATCTCACACTTAATCACCATGGTGTAGGCTTAAGATCATTAACCTACTTGTGATTATTTAGATATTTTTGTTGTTTTTGTTTAGTGTTAAGTAATGAGTTTAAGCCATAATCAATGATTTAATGAACTCATTACACCATCCTAATAGAAGGATAATAGATGAGAACATTTAAGCTGAGAAAGACTCCTCAACTTAATCCATGATTAGGGATTAACCTCATGACAAAACAAGCCTTTATTAAGTGGATTTTAGTTAATGGTAAGATGAAGAAATGAATTTTATGATTTGTAAGACAACTTGAGGAGGACTTGTCCATTAACACTAGGGTTAGTCCTTCTTAACCAGTTAAGGAAGAATTAGAACCCTAATGCAAGGCCCAAGTTACAAGTTTGGTGTCTTAGTGATTATTAGATGAATTGATTAAGATATTTAAACACATTAAGGGTTCAAAACTTAGGATTAAAGTTATACACTCCATCCTAATAGAAGGATGCATGCATAAGCTTAATCACAAAGCCTTAAAGCCTTTAGGGTTTAGTCCCTGATTATGAGGTGAGGAGAGAAGACTCAATGATGACACAAAGGTAAAAGCTAAATGGGGGGGGGACTAATCAAAACCTAATTGTTATCATGCTTGGAGATCCTAGGGTTTATGAGGCTTAAGAGAAAGATCTTCAGAGAAACCACCAGGAAGGAAGCAGATGAAAGGAGCAAAGAGAAGCAAAACAACTTGCTTCACTTAAGAAGAAAAGTTGCTTGAAGAAAGAAAGTAAGAGATGAACATGAATGAGCAAGCTCACTAAAATACACATACTAAATTCAGAAAAGATAATATGAAAGAGATGAGAAGAGAATGTGAGAAGTGAAGGCAAATTCACTTCCCAAACTACTTACCACCTGAAATGTTAGCATAAGAAATGAAATGCAATGCAAATGAGATGGAATGTGATGATGCAAACCAAAACCAGGAGCATAAACATGATGTTAATGATGCTAAGAGATGATACAAACATGAGGCAAGACATGAGAATGATCAAACAAACATAAGGATGCAAATGAGGCATGCATTGAACCATGAATGTTCATGAAAAGTTATGAAATGCAAATGACATACAACATGGCAAATGAAAGATGCAATGATCACACATGATTCTAATATGTCCTAAGATGTCTTATGAATCAAATGAATGCACAAAATGTCATGGCAAGTCAATGGATGCAAGCAAATGAGAAATGGATGGAAAGGAAGGCACAAATTAGGGTTACATGCATCACACAAAGCAAAAATCCAAAACCAGAAGCAAATGACATGATAAAAATTTGAAAATGCAATTAAAGATACCCTAAACCTATACAAGTTCACTGCCCAAAGGAGAGGATCCAACTCTTAACCTAATGAAAGTTATGAATTTCCTAAGATTGCTAGGGTTTTGGGGTACTTCAACAAGAAAAATGCAAAACAAATTGAAAATGCAAGATCAATTCAAACCAATTTTATCCTACAAACTACATGCTATGCAAGATGCAATGCCAAAAGAATCATCATCCAACTCCCAATGGTTAGGCAGTAATGAATTTTTGAAGTTTGAAACAAAATATTGCCTAAAAATGAAATTAAATCCAATGAAAATGATCAAAATGCATCAAGAACAAAAACGAAATTTGGTTTGAGAGTTGGACAATGTTTCTAAATGTTTCTAAATGCAATATGAATTTTTTGGTGATTTTTAAATACCTAAATGTATTTTTAATTAATTAATTTCCATTAATTAATTAAAAATAACCATTTAAATGATTTAAAAATAATTTTTGATGCAAAAAATAAAAATAAAAATATATTCAGAATGAGAAAAATATTTTAAGTCAGCATGCAAAAAATGATATTTTTTAGAAATGATTTGCTATTTTAAATAAAATGATAAAGAAAATGCAATTAAAATGAATTGAAAATGTGAATTAAAGGAAGTAATCAGATCTGAGGGCCAGGATTCAAACAAGAAAGGGAGGGAATTGACCAGCGCGCGCAAACGGACGGCTCACATTCAAACTACGCTAATTATGTCATTAACCCTAATCTGAACCCTAATCACTCTCAGGTGACCGGAACAGTGTTCCGGTCATCTTCTCCGGCCAGCCAATTTCTCAATCTCACTCAAAACGCATCAAAACCTCACCAAACTCTCCAGAATCAATCTATGAACATCATTAAACCTAAACCCCACCCCAAAAATCATTTATTTTCACTGAATCATAAGAATCAAACCAAAACTCTTTTCACGGGCAAAGTTTCAGAGCAAGCATAGATGACCATTTTTCACTCATTTTCAAAACAAATCACATCATGATAATCAGTGAAGCATAAGGAAGCATTTAGAAACTAAAAATGGAAGTTCTGGAAAAATAAATGCCATAGCTACCTGAGCTTGAGCTTTCGAAACAGGGACTTTCTGGCTGCTTCTTTGGTTCAAACAAGCTCCAATGATCCTCCTTTGAAGCTTTTGACACTTAGCTAGAGTTTATATGGCCTCGAGAGAGAGTTGGCAGAAGCTCAGGTCAAGTGAGTGTGAAAATCGTATTTTTGATGTGGGAGGTTTCAGGCCAAAACAATGGTTGGGAAATGATCAGTGGATCATGGTGAGTTGAATGGTGAAAGAAACTTGAAGGTTTGATGGTTGAATCAAGAGATTCAAAGGCTTTTGCAAATTTGGGGATTTTGGAGTATGCTGAGTTCTTGGAGTTTCATGCTTAGTTGTTATGTGCTTTTGCTTGTATTTGATCCACATAAAGAAGTGTGATAGGTCAGAGAGTGGGTGCTGGCCTATGCTGATTGGTATGGGCAAGTTGCCAAAATGTCAAAAGTTGGTGTACTTGAGGTATGGGTCATGGCAGGCTGGTTTAGGGGCATGGCTTGGTTCAGATGAGATTATGGAATGCTTGTGGATCAGATTTTGTGAACTGAGGCAAGTGGATGAGAAGCTTTGATCCCTTTTGCAAATTGGTACAACTTTGCCCCTTTTGGAAATTCTTCAAGTTTAAGGCATGAAATGGAATGATTCAAAGCACCATTCTGATCCTTAGAGGTCCACTTGACATGTTGTGAAGAGTTTGTTCACATTTGAAGTCTTTAGAATACTTGATCATACCATTTTGCAAAATGCCTCTTTGGTACAAAACTTGAAATTATGTGATTTTTCCCAACTTTGACAAGCCATAACTTTTGATCCAAAATGAATTAGAATGAGTTCTTGTACTTTTTGAAAAGGGAATGATCCATTCTACAACTTTCATGACCAAAGTTTTCTCATTTGAAGCATTTTTGAATCAAAAAGCAAGGGTTGAAAAAAGCAAGTTTTCATTACAAGTCATTTTCCCAAAAAGGCAACTTTGCAAATGGCTTGAAATTCTTCAATTTTGTGAACTTCTAACACCTTCTATGATCAAATAAAGTTCATAAACATTCAAAATGATGAAGAACACCCTTTGGTTGGGTCATTGGGGGCCTCAGATGCCCTGATTTTGCACTGACTTGCCCAAGAAGTCAACTCTTGATTAGATGCCTTCCCCATGGAATTTCTTCATGAAAATTGATATGCATTATCCTTATGACATATAGAGACCAATAAAAACAAGAATGACCAAAAAAATTGGAGTTATGGCCTCTGAAACCAAAACCCTAATTCTAGGTCATCTGTGCAGTTAAACCTGGTTCTGCTTCCATGCCATTCTCAGTTCTTGTGATTCTTTGACTTTCTTGACTTTGTGGGGATATAATATGATGATTGAACATACATGGAACCCTTTGAAGTGATTAGAGACCTTTGGAGTGGCTCAAATGGCTCTTGGATTGCCCAGATCACAAACCCTAGATGCAGATGACTTAGAAGCAATGCAGTGAATCAAAAATGCAATATGGGATATCATGATTGAACTTATGCATATGAAAAGATCACAAGCCATGGTGAAATGAGTGAGGGCAAATTTGGGGTGTTTACACTATTGAATTTATAATAAATGCTAAATCTCAGCTATCCGGTTAAATTCTCAAACTCTTGCTCTGTCGAATTTTACCTTAATTATTTTCCTTATTCTCATAACAAAAAGTATTAAATTAATTCAAAAGATCTCGGCCTAATTTGTAAATTAGTAAAATAATCAATACTGATGTTAATTGAATTCCTCCTGATTAATTTGTCTACATACTGATATATATATAAATTAGCTAGACATATTGAATAAAATAATAATGCAGGAACAACATAATTTAATTAAACTAATCATAATTATTAAAACAAGCATACGGAAATTAAATAAACAATAAAAATTAGAACCTGAATAATATTCTTCAATAATATTTTGTAGTAGAATTTGGATCCAATCTTGAAAATAAATCGTACTGAATTGTGGAAAAAAAACTAAACTAGAAATAATAAAAACTGAATTTAAAAGCTTAAAATTTGGAGCTGCAAAATCTGTCTCGGAAACTATAGCAATTGGTGCTATTTATAGGCAGAGCAGTCGAATAATTTTTGTTGAGAAAAATTAGGAGTGAATGGGCCTTGAAGAGATGGATTCCGCGCGTGAGAAGAGGGTGTCGGAAAGACCGGACGAAGAAATAGGAGAGTGGCCTGCGCCACTTCTCCCTTCTTTTTAGTGTGGCCTGCGCCACGTTGGTAAGAGGAAAGGGGTGGTGGGCGCCACACCCCATGGCATGCGCCATGTGTGTGTGTGGTGGGCCCCACCACCTTTATTTTTTTTCTTTTTTTCTTTTCCAATTTCCTTTTCCAATTTTTCTTCTCTATTTTCTTTTCTTATTTTTTTCTTCACCTTTCTTCACTTTTCTTCATTTTTCTTCACTTTTCGACTTTTTTTCAACCGACTCGATTATCTGAAATAATAAATAAATATGGTAAATAACAAGAATAAATTCGGAAAATTTAATAAAACATATTATTTATTCATGTAAGTCAAGCCAAAAAAATACGATATAATTTCGCGTTATCAGTGTTGATCTGATTTGTTTGTCGTTAAGGGATCTAGATGTGATATCGAGGATGAATTGGTTGGAGTTCAATCATGTTCATATCATTTGTTATAATAAGTCGGTGAGGTTTCTTGATCCAGAAGATGAGAAAGAAGTTGGGTTCTTATCTGCTAGAAAGTTGAAGGAAATTTTGCAAGAGGGAGCTCAGGTGGTTGCGTTGTTCGCATACTTGTCTGTTGAAAATCAAGCTGTAATTGATGAGTTGTTGGTGGTGTGTGATTTCCCATATGTGTTTCTTGATGATATTTTAGATATGCTTCCAGAGAGATAAATAGAGTTCTATATTGATCTTGCACCAAGTACCATACTTGTTTCTGTGGCACCGTACGAGATGTCAGCATCAAAATTATCATAATTGAAAAAACAATTAGAGGTTTTGTTAGAAAAGAAGCTTGTAAGACCAAGTGTGTTACCTTAGGGAGCTTCAGTGTTAAGAAGAAAGATGGTAGTATGAGATTATGTGTGGATTATCGACAATTGAATAAATTGACGATTAAGAACAAGTATCCATTTATGAGAATAAATGATTTGATGGACCATCTGGTGGGTGCATGTGTGTTTAGAAAAATTTACTTGAGGTCGAGTTACCATTAGATTTGAGTGAAGGGTGAGGATATTTAGAAGACGATTTTCTGGACTCGGTATGAATACTATGAATATTTGGTGATGTCGTTCATCGTTTCTAATATACCTAAGAGTATTTATGGAGTATATGAATCATAAATTCCATACTTATCTGGATCAGTTTGTAGTGGTTTTTATCGATGGTATTTTGATATATTCTAAGTCAGAAGAAGAACATGTTGAGCATTTGTGGGTTGTATTGCAAGTGTTGAAAGAGAATAAGCTTTATGCAGAGTTGTCATAGTGTGAATTCTGGTTGCAAGAAGTTAGTATTCTTGGTTATGTGATTTCTGGTGATGGTATTGTTGTGGATATGTCTAAATTAGATATAGTTCTACATTGGGAGGGTCCAAAGTCGGTTACAGAGATTATAAGCATTTTAGGATTGACAGGTTATTACTGCAATTTTATTGAAGGATTTTCCAAGTTAGACTTCAGTTAACTCAGTTGACTTGTAAGGGTAAATCTTTTGTGGGGGACATTCATTGTGAAGAAAGTTTCAGAGAGTTGAAGAAGAAGTTGACTACGGGTCCATTTTTGATTTCTTCGAATCTTAATGAATTGTTTGTGGTGTATAGTGTTGCATATATGATGGGTTTATGTGGTATGCTGATGCAAGATGACAAAGTTGTGGCTTATGCTTCACATCAACTGAGAGTTCATGAGAAGAACTACGATACTCATAACTTAGAGTTGGTTGCACTAGTGTTTATATTGAAGCTTTGGAGGAATTATCTATATGGTTCCAAATTTGAGGTATTCAGTTATCATAAAAGTTTAAAGTATATGTTTAATCAGAAGGAAATGAATATGAGGCAATGTAGATGGTTGTAATTTCTAAAGGACTATAACTTTGGCTTGAATTATCATCTCGGTAAAGCTAATGTCGTGGTTGATGCTTTAAGTCAGAAGTTTTTGCATATGCCTACTATGATAGTTAAAAAGTTGGAATTGATTGAGCAGTTCAGAGAATTAAGTATATTATATGTGCTAACACCGCAAAGTGTGATGTTGGGTATGTTGAAGATAAATAATGATTTTATTGATAATATATAAGAGAGTCATAGGCTAGTTATGAAGTTGGTAGATTTGATGGTTGGGAGTAATCAGACTGAGGATATTGATTTTAAAGTTGATGAACAACATGTGTTGAGATTCTGTGAGAAAATTTGCATTCTTGATGATTATAAGTTGAAAATGATGATTTCAGAAGAAAGTCATAGGAGTAGCTTGAATATCCATCCAGGAGCTACTAAGATGTATCCGTATTTGAAGAATATATTTTGGTGGCCTATATTAAAGCCTGATGTGGCTCTGTTTGTTTATGCGTGCTTGACTTGTCAGAAGTTAAAAGTTAAGCATCAAAAGTCGTTAGAGTTGATGTAACTATTGGATATTCCAGAGTGGAAATGGGATAGAATTTCGATGGATTTTGTGACTAGGTTATCGAATACTCATAGAGAGCTTGATGTGATTTGGGTGATTATTGATAGACTGATGAAGTATGTGCATTTTATTCAGATTAACATCAGTTTTTATTTGCAGAAGTTGGCAGAGATATATATCCGTGTGATTATGAAGCTACATGGAGTTCCATTGAGCATTGTTTCAGAAAGAGATATGAGGTTCACTTCCAGATTTTGGGAAAGTTTGCAGGAGGCTTTGGGTTTTAAGATGAGATTGAGTTCTCCCTATCATCCATAGACTGGTGGTCAGACGAAGAGGACTATTTAGTATTTGGAGGATTTGTTGAGAGTATGTATTCTTGAGCAAGAAGGTGCTCTGGACAATCATTTGTTGTTGATAAAGTTTACTTATAATATCAGTTACCATTCTAGTATTGGAATGACATCTTTTGAGGAATTGTATGGTTGGAGGTGTAGAAACTTATGTGTTGTATGAATCCAATTAGAATGTTATTCTTGGTCTATAGATTGTTCAGCCGTCTACTGAAAAGGTGAAAATGATTCAAGAAAAGATGAAAGCATCACATAGTAGGCTGATAACGCTAAATTATATCGTTTAATTGGTTTGACTTACATGAATTTTAGTTATGATTTCCTTTGTTTTATTTGATTTATGCTTCGATTTATATATCATTTACTATGTTTTCAGGTGACTTGGATTAATTCACAAAAGAGAGAAAAGAAAAGACTTAAAGGAAGAAATGTGAAGAAAATGAGAAGTTATGAATAAAAAGGAAAGAAAAGGAAGGAAAGAAAATAAAAGGGGTGGGACCCACCACTCTCACACAATATGGTGCAAGCCACATTGGAAGGTGGCGCCAACCACCTATAATTTAGGAGAAGAAATCTCCACTTTCCCTTTTATTCCTCCACTACTTCTCCAACTTCCCACTACTCCCACTCACTCCACTACTTATCCAACTTCCCACTACTCCCATTTACTCCACTACTTCTCCAACTTCCAACTACTCTCACTTACTCCACCACTCATTTATGTTCCATGGAAGTTACAAAACAAAATTTCCTTCTATATATAGTTTTGCTCTTGGCTTTAAAGGGGCATCCAAGTTTTTGTGCAATTTATTCTTTCATAGTTCTAGGCATAAATTATGATTGTAAAAGTGGTAGTTTCTCACATTGAGGAACTACCACACCATTAGTATTAGGCCTATGTTCTATGTAACGCTTGGATCAACAATCTTGCATTTCAATTTCTCTATTTCCAGCATTTAATTCAAGTTTATTACAGGTTCCTTATTTTATCGCTTTATTATTATTATTGTTACTGCATCTCTTAATTGTTAAAGTATGTTGTTCTTAATTTCAATCTTTATGTTTACGTCGTTTCCATTTAATTATATGTCTTACTAATTAGTTTAGAGTCCGGCGTATGAGGACCGTCGTTACCGACGGGACTCGGTAGAAAATAATAGGTGCGAATTAATAACTACAATTATGTTTTGGTTATAATTTCTATGCGTAATTTAATTAGCATTGTCATGAGAGTGAGATGTTAGTTAACATTGCTTTGTCATGAGAGTGAGAGGCATATAAAGGTTTGAGCCGAGATCCGCGAGAGCGTGAGGAGCGAACCAGATAGTAGAAATTAGGCAACTTATCTAAATACAGCGAGAGCACTTTAGAGACGTTTAGGATATTATTAGCTTTCAAAGAGTTTTTCCTAGTTTCCGGGCGAGCGAGAGCAAAATCTTGGGATTAGGAAGTATGATTTTAGTTAAGACCGCGAGAGCGTGAGACAGAGTCTTTAAGTTGGTATATTCTTCGGAATAGGAGTATAGTCGTAATTAGCACCTTATTCTATGAGTCCCTTAGGAGCGGGAAACCATATCCCGGCCTCGTTCTTCTATATTTTCTTAGTTCTATCTTAGTTTTAGTTCTAATCAAATATCATAAGCCTTAGCTTTACAAAGTAACAATAGATAACAATAGGTTGATATTGGTCTCTGTGGTTCGACAATCTTTTATATTACTTCGATAAATCCGTGCGCTTGCGGAAGCATCAAGTTTTTGGCGCCGTTGCCGGGGACCAACAGTCAATATTATTACTCCATTGTTGCACCATATAGACTAAGGCATTTTCTTTCTTATTTACTTAATTATGTTCCACCCAAACGCTTTCTACAATCCCCATTCCCAATATTTTGAGGAATCTCAAGGATACCATAATCCCAACCTCGAAATACATATGGAAAATTTCAATCCTTCGTCCAACCATTCTCACCCAAATAACCTCTATAACTATGAATTCCAAAATTTTGAGGAGCCGCACCCTAATTCTTTCTACAATTACCAACAACAGGACTCCTAATACCTTGAGGAATCGCACCCAAATCTTCCCGATGATTACCATTCCCAATATTTCAAGGAACCCCAAGAGTCGTACAATTCCAATCTCGAAATACTAATGGAAGATTTCCACCCGACGCTATCTCATTTCTGCCCAAATTACCACTCTCAATATTTTGAAGAACCGCAAGAATCCGTTCAGTCCAACCTCGAAACATTTATGGAGGGTTTCATTGAAACGTCGACCAATGCTAGAATAGAATCTATGATGGAGCACTTTGTGGACGCACAAACTATCCAGAATGAAGAACTTAAAAGACAACATATCGATAATCATGAAACCCTTAGGTGGTTGAACACGATGGCGAGTCCCTCGTGACTCACACTGAGGAATTGGAGACCCAAACCTTACTGCTTGCACTGACACTTGTAGGTCCCTCCCTTGAGGAGAATTATGTTATAACAACCAGCAATGAAAACCAAATCGAAATTCCTGAGGAGAGTGATAATGAGGTTGATGAGATTTATGGTGACGGAAGAGTTGAGATTGAGACAAATTCACCAACACCATCCACAAACGAGGTTGTCGAAGAGGTAGAGAATGAAGCACGAACTGTTGACCACCCTCCATATACCCCACCATATCTTTTCCCGTATAAGTTTGCAGACTCTAAAATGTATGTGCATGTATGGAAAATTACCCACACACCATTGTCTGAGGTCTTACATAAAAAGATAAAATTTGAAGACCAAACTAAGGAAATCATTAGTGCAAAAAGGGTAAGGTTTGACTTTAAGGTGATGGATGAAATGACAAAGCCAAAACAAGAAAAGTTGAAACTTAGCGTAGATCCAGAACCACCACCACAGGTTCAAAAGAATGAACTACCCCACAGAAGGAAGAAAAGGAAAGGTGAGGGATATGTGAGATGGCTTGATAAATGGCCATGGAAACCGAAGAGTAACACTTTTAACTGTCGAGCTATCAACGTTAAACAAAAATCTGCGTGGGTGGTAACCCACGAGTTATAATTTAATGTTTTTTCTTTTATTGTTTTTGTTTGCAGAAAAATAAAGAAATGTATCGCTTGTCACGTCTCAGCTGCATTTAGGTGAAAGATCTTTTGATGACAATCCCTTAAGACGAGTTGGTGCCCACGCACATTCCTTTGAATGTCGCTGCTGGTGGTGACACCGATGTTGAATATGATAGGAGATGGCATGTCTCTCCCGTCGGTCACTCACCTTATTCTTGTTCTTTGCATGGTCTGGCTCCACCTACACACACCACACAGTATTTTCATAACATGTTTTGCAGGTACTTATTCCGGAATTAGGCAATATGATAAGCGACTTCAGGAAAGTGAAGTTTCAGCAGATTCAGATATCTCGTAGTACAAGACGCCGTAGAAGAAGTGATCAGCAAAGACAGGGACAACAAGGGAAGAATCGGAGTACATTTGGCTATAGTAGCAAACAAAGGCTCCATACAGGTTCTATCATCCATTTTCCACCTTTTATCAAAACATTGAGGACAATGTTTGGTTTAAGTGTGGGGGAGGAACTCTATCGCTTCCATTTTACCGTTTTTCTAGTTAGATTTAATGTTTTTCCAGCATGATTTTAATTTCTTTTTTCAATTTTAGTATTTTGTTGCGTCTTTGCATGGGCTGTCGAGTCTTTATACGTGATTTTCTGTTTATCGATCTCCCCGTATTTTTGAATTGTACCAAATAATTTGAAAATTTCTAAATTACAAAAATAGTGTTTCTTTTGAAAATCTGAGGCTACAGACAAAATTAAGGTTAGATTGTGAGACTTGGGAAAATTCCGCAAGATCGATATCATTTTAACACCGTGAGCCTCTCAATTATGGAAATCAATTTGAGTACTTGTTATGCCGTAGCCTTAAGTTCTCACCCTTTTAGTAGTCCCTTATTAGTTTATATTAGCAGTCAGCACCATCCTAAGCACACACTAAGTAGGAAGTCGATGCAAATAAGTGTATGATCTCAAAGTTAAAAGAATAAATCAAGAGAAAAAATGAATGAATGAAAAGAAATTCTCCTTCTAAGTTAGGTGGTCCTTACCCGATCATTTAGCCCAACGGTGTAAAATTCTTTATTTTATTGATATGTGCAAAAGAAAAAAATTGATGAAAATGAGATCATAGTCACTAACAGGATATCCTACCATGAGTGTGAAATGATAACGGGCTTAATGTGATTGCACCAGAATGAAAAGGGATGAAAGAAGGATGAGTGAATTAGACTTAGGTATAATAACATGATTCATATTGGTTTGTATAGGAGGGAGGTTGATGATCCCAAAAGAGGAATTGTATTGTTACGATATCCTTAGTGTGTGAGCAAGTACCTATCGGCACAAACTTAATCGAAGTAGAGTTGTTAGCCTAAGATGAGTATTTGTATGCACTATTTTTCTTATGAGTCATGGTTTTCTTGAGGACAAGAAAAGGTTTAAGTGTGAGGGAGTTTGATAACGCTAAATTATATCGTTTAATTGGCTTGACTTACATGAATTTTAGTTATGATTTCCTTTGTTTTATTTGATTTATGCTTCGATTTATATATCATTTACTATGTTTTCAGGTGACTTGGATTAATTCACAAAAGAAAGAAAAGAAAAGACTTAAAGGAAGAAATGTGAAGAAAATGAGAAGTTATGAATAAAAAGGAAAGAAAAGGAAGGAAAGAAAATAAAAGGGGTGGGACCCACCACTCTCACACAATGTGGCGCAAGCCACATTGGAAGGTGGCGCCAACCACCTATAATTTAGGAGAAGAAATCTCCACTTTCCCTTTTATTCCTCCACTACTTCTCCAACTTCCCACTACTCCCACTCACTCCACTACTTCTCCAACTTCCCACTACTCCCACTTACTCCACTACTTCTCCAACTTCCAAATACTCTCACTTACTCCACCACTCATTTATGTTCCATGGAAGTTACAAAACAAAATTTCCTTCTATATATAGTTTTGCTCTTGGCTTTAAAGGGGCATCCAAGTTTTTGTGCAATTTATTCTTTCATAGTTCTAGGCATAAATTATGATTGTAAAAGTGGTAGTTTCTCACATTGAGGAACTACCAAACCATTAGTATTAGGCCTATGTTCTATGTAACGCTTGGATCAACAATCTTGCTTTTCAATTTCTCTATTTCCAGCATTTAATTCAAGTTTATTACAGGTTCTTTATTTTATCGCTTTATTATTATTATTATTGTTACTGCATCTCTTAATTGTTAAAGTATGTTGTTCTTAATTTCAATCTTTATGTTTACGTCGTTTCCATTTAATTATATGTCTTACTAATTAGTTTAGAGTCCGGCGTATGAGGACCGTCGTTACCGACGGGACTCGGTAGAAAATAATAGGTGCGAATTAATAACTACAATTATGTTTTGGTTATAATTTCTATGCGTAATTTAATAAACATTGTCATGAGAGTGAGATGTTAGTCAACATTGCTTTGTCATGAGCCCGAGATCCGCGAGAGCGTGAGGAGCGAACCAGATAGTAGAAATTAGGCAACTTATCTAAATACAGCGAGAGCACTTTAGAGACGTTTAGGATATTATTAGCTTTCAAAGAGTTTTTCCTAGTTTCCGGGCGAGCGAGAGCAAAATCTTGGGATTAGGAAGTATGATTTTAATTAAGACCGCGAGAGCGTGAGACAGAGTCTTTAAGTTGGTATATTCTACGGAATAGGAGTATAGTCGTAATTAGCACCTCATTCTATGAGTCCCTTAGGAGCGCGGAAACCATATACCGGCCTCGTTCTTCTATATTTTCTTAGTTCTATCTTAGTTTTAGTTCTAATCAAATATCATTAGCCTTAGCTTTACAAAGTAACGATAGATAACAATAGGTTGATATTGGTCTCTGTGGTTCGACAATCTTTTATATTACTTCGGTAAATCCGTGCGCTTGCGGAAGCATCAAGTTTTTGGCGCCGTTGCCGGGGACCAACAGTCAATATTATTACTCCATTGTTGCACCGTATAGACTAAGGAATTTTCTTTCTTATTTATTTAATTATGTTCCACCCAAACGCTTTCTACAATCCCCATTCCCAATATTTCGAGGAATCTCAAGGATACCATAATCCCAACCTCGAAATACATATGGAAAATTTCAATCCTTCGTCCACCCATTCTCACCCAAATAACCTCTATAACTATGAATTCCAAAATTTTGAGGAGCCGCACCCTAATTCTTTCTACAATTACCAACAACAGGACTCCTAATACCTTGAGGAATCGCACCCAAATCTTCCCGATGATTACCATTCCCAATATTTCAAGGAACCCCAAGAGTCGTACAATTCCAATCTCGAAATACTAATGGAAGATTTCCACCCGACGCTATCTCATTTCTGCCCAAATTACCACTCTCAATATTTTGAAGAACCGCAAGAATCCGTTCAGTCCAACCTCGAAACATTTATGGAGGGTTTCATTGAAACGTCGACCAATGCTAGAATAGAATCTATGATGGAGCACTTTGTGGACGCACAAACTATCCAGAATGAAGAACTTAAAAGACAACATATCGATAATCATGAAACCCTTAGGTGGTTGAACACGATGGCGAGTCCCTCGTGACTCACACTGAGGAATTGGAGACCCAAACCTTACTGCTTGCACTGACACTTGTAGGTCCCTCCCTTGAGGAGAATTATGTTATAACAACCAGCAATGAAAACCAAATCGAAATTCCTGAGGAGAGTGATAATGAGGTTGATGAGATTTATGGTGACGGAAAAGTTGAGATTGAGACAAATTCACCAACACCATCCACAAACGAGGTTGTCGAAGAGGTAGAGAATGAAGCACGAACTGTTGACCACCCTCCATATACCCCACCATATCTTTTCCCGTATAAGTTTGCAGACTCTAAAATGTATGTGCATGTATGGAAAATTACCCACACACCATTGTCTGAGGTCTTACATAAAAAGATAAAATTTGAAGACCAAACTAAGGAAATCATTAGTGCAAAAAGGGTAAGGTTTGACTTTAAGGTGATGGATGAAATGACAAAGCCAAAACAAGAAAAGTTGAAACTTAGCGTAGATCCAGAACCACCACCACAGGTTCAAAAGAATGAACTACCCCACAGAAGGAAGAAAAGGAAAGGTGAGGGATATGTGAGATGGCTTGATAAATGGCCATGGAAACCGAAGAGTAACACTTTTAACTGTCGAGCTATCAACGTTAAACAAAAATCTGCGTGGGTGGTAACCCACGAGTTATAATTTAATGTTTTTTCTTTTATTGTTTTTGTTTGCAGAAAAATAAAGAAATGTATCGCTTGTCACGTCTCAGCTGCATTTAGGTGAAAGATCTTTTGATGACAATCCCTTAAGACGAGTTGGTGCCCACGCACATTCCTTTGAATGTCGCTGCTGGTGGTGACACCGATGTTGAATATGATAGGAGATGGCATGTCTCTCCCGTCGGTCACTCACCTTATTCTTGTTCTTTGCATGGTCTGGCTCCACCTACACACACCACACAGTATTTTCATAACATGTTTTGCAGGTACTTATTCCGGAATTAGGCAATATGATAAGCGACTTCAGGAAAGTGAAGTTTCAGCAGATTCAGATATCTCGTAGTACAAGACGCCGTAGAAGAAGTGATCAGCAAAGACAGGGACAACAAGGGAAGAATCGGAGTACATTTGGCTATAGTAGCAAACAAAGGCTCCATACAGGTTCTATCATCCATTTTCCACCTTTTATCAAAACATTGAGGACAATGTTTGGTTTAAGTGTGGGGGAGGAACTCTATCGCTTCCATTTTACCGTTTTTCTAGTTAGATTTAATGTTTTTCCAGCATGATTTTAATTTCTTTTTTCAATTTTAGTATTTTGTTGCGTCTTTGCATGGGCTGTCGAGTCTTTATACGTGATTTTATGTTTATCGATCTCCCCGTATTTTTGAATTGTACCAAATAATTTGAAAATTTCTAAATTACAAAAATAGTGTTTCTTTTGAAAATCTGAGGCTACAGACAAAATTAAGGTTAGATTGTGAGACTTGGGAAAATTCCGCAAGATCGATATCATTTTAACACCGTGAGCCTCTCAATTATGGAAATCAATTTGAGTACTTGTTATGCCGTAGCCTTAAGTTCTCACCCTTTTAGTAGTCCCTTATTAGTTTATATTAGCAGTCAGCACCATCCTAAGCACACACTAAGTAGGAAGTCGATGCAAATAAGTGTATGATCTCAAAGTTAAAAGTATAAATCAAGAGAAAAAATGAATGAATGAAAAGAAATTCTCCTTCTAAGTTAGGTGGTCCTTACCCGATCATTTAGCCCAACGCTGTAAAATTCTTTATTTTATTGATATGTGCAAAAGAAAAAAATTGATGAAAATGAGATCATAGTCACTAACAGGCTATCCTACCATGAGTGTGAAATGATAACGGGCTTAATGTGATTGCACCAGAATGAAAAGGGATGAAAGAAGGATGAGTGAATTAGACTTAGGTATAATAACATGATTCATATTGGTTTGTATAGGAGGGAGGTTGATGATCCCAAAAGAGGAATTGTATTGTTACGATATCCTTAGTGTGTGAGCAAGTACCTATCGGCACAAACTTAATCGAAGTAGAGTTGTTAGCCTAAGATGAGTATTTGTATGCACTATTTTTCTTATGAGTCATGGTTTTCTTGAGGACAAGAAAAGGTTTAAGTGTGGGGGAGTTTGATAACGCTAAATTATATCGTTTAATTGGCTTGACTTACATGAATTTTAGTTATGATTTCCTTTGTTTTATTTGATTTATGCTTCGATTTATATATCATTTACTATGTTTTCAGGTGACTTGGATTAATTCACAAAAGAAAGAAAAGAAAAGACTTAAAGGAAGAAATGTGAAGAAAATGAGAAGTTATGAATAAAAAGGAAAGAAAAAGAAGGAAAGAAAATAAAAGGGGTGGGACCCACCACTCTCACACAATGTGGCGCAAGCCACATTGGAAGGTGGCGCCAACCACCTATAATTTAGGAGAAGAAATCTCCACTTTCCCTTTTATTCCTCCACTACTTCTCCAACTTCCCACTACTCCCACTCACTCCACTACTTCTCCAACTTCCCACTACTCCCACTTACTCCACTACTTATCCAACTTCCAACTACTCTCACTTACTCCACCACTCATTTATGTTCCATGGAAGTTACAAAACAAAATTTCCTTCTATATATAGTTTTGCTCTTGGCTTTAAAGGGGCATCCAAGTTTTTGTGCAATTTATTCTTTCATAGTTCTAGGCATAAATTATGATTGTAAAAGTGGTAGTTTCTCACATTGAGGAACTACCAAACCATTAGTATTAGGCCTATGTTCTATGTAACGCTTGGATCAACAATCTTGCATTTAAATTTCTCTATTTCCAGCATTTAATTCAAGTTTATTACAGGTTCTTTATTTTATCGCTTTATTATTATTATTATTGTTACTGCATCTCTTAATTGTTAAAGTATGTTGTTCTTAATTTCAATCTTTATGTTTACGTCGTTTCCATTTAATTATATGTCTTACTAATTAGTTTAGAGTCCGGCGTATGAGGACCGTCGTTACCGACGGGACTCGGTAGAAAATAATAGGTGCGAATTAATAACTACAATTATGTTTTGGTTATAATTTCTATGCGTAATTTAATTAACATTGTCATGAGAGTGAGATGTTAGTTAACATTGCTTTGTCATGAGCCCGAGATCCGCGAGAGCGTGAGGAGCGAACCAGATAGTAGAAATTAGGCAACTTATCTAAATACAGCGAGAGCACTTTAGAGACGTTTAGGATATTATTAACTTTCAAAGAGTTTTTCCTAGTTTCCGGGCGAGCGAGAGCAAAATCTTGGGATTAGGAAGTATGATTTTAATTAAGACCGCGAGAGCGTGAGACAGAGTCTTTAAGTTGGTATATTCTACAGAATAGGAGTATAGTCGTAATTAGCACCTCATTCTATGAGTCCCTTAGGAGCGCGGAAACCATATACCGGCCTCGTTCTTCTATATTTTCTTAGTTCTATCTTAGTTTTAGTTCTAATCAAATATCATTAGCCTTAGCTTTACAAAGTAACGATAGATAACAATAGGTTGATATTGGTCTCTGTGGTTCGACAATCTTTTATATTACTTCGGTAAATCCGTGCGCTTGAGGAAGCATCAAGTTTTTGGCGCCGTTGCCGGGGACCAACAGTCAATATTATTACTCCATTGTTGCACCGTATAGACTAAGGCATTTTCTTTCTTATTTATTTAATTATGTTCCACCCAAACGCTTTCTACAATCCCCATTCCCAATATTTCGAGGAATCTCAAGGATACCATAATCCCAACCTCGAAATACATATGGAAAATTTCAATCCTTCGTCCACCCATTCTCACCCAAATAACCTCTATAACTATGAATTCCAAAATTTTGAGGAGCCGCACCCTAATTCTTTCTACAATTACCAACAGCAGGACTCCCAATACCTTGAGGAATCGCACCCAAATCTTCCCGATGATTACCAATCCCAATATTTCAAGGAACCCCAAGAGTCGTACAATTCCAATCTCGAAATACTAATGGAAGATTTCCACACGACGCTATCTCATTTCTGCCCAAATTACCACTCTCAATATTTTGAAGAACCGCAAGAATCCGTTCAGTCCAACCTCGAAACATTTATGGAGGGTTTCATTGAAACATCGACCAATGCTAGAATAGAATCTATGATGGAGCACTTTTGGACGCACAAACTATCCAGAATGAAGAACTTATAAGACAACATATCGATAATCATGAAACCCTTAGGTGGTTGAACACGATGGCGAGTCCCTCGTGACTCACACTGAGGAATTGGAGACCCAAACCTTACTGCTTGCACTGACACTTGTAGGTCCCTCCCTTGAGGAGAATTATGTTATAACAACCAGCAATGAAAACCAAATCGAAATTCCTGAGGAGAGTGATAATGAGGTTGATGAGAGTTATGGTGAGGGAAGAGTTGAGATTGAGACAAATTCACCAACACCATCCACAAACGAGGTTGTCGAAGAGGTAGAGAATGAAGCACGAACTGTTGACCACCCTCCATATACCCCACCATATCTTTTCCCGTATAAGTTTGCAGACTCTAAAACGTATGTGCATGTATGGAAAATTACCCACACACCATTGTCTGAGGTCTTACATAAAAAGATAAAATTTGAAGACCAAACTAAAGAAATCATTAGTGCAAAAAGGGTAAGGTTTGACTTTAAGGTGATGGATGAAATGACAAAGCCAAAACAAGAAAAGTTGAAACTTAGCATAGATCCAGAACCACCACCACAGGTTCAAAAGAATGAACTACCCCACAGAAGGAAGAAAAGGAAAGGTGAGGGATATGTGAGATGGCTTGATAAATGGCCATGGAAACCGAAGAGTAACACTTTTAACCGTCGAGCTATCAACGTTAAACAAAACTCTGCGTGGGTGGTAACCCACGAGTTATAATTTAATGTTTTTTCTTTTATTGTTTTTGTTTGCAGAAAAATAAAGAAATGTATCGCTTGTCACGTCTCAGCTGCATTTAGGTGAAAGATCTTTTGATGACAATCCCTTAAGACGAGTTGGTGCCCACGCACATTCCTTTGAATGTCGCTGCTGGTGGTGACACCGATGTTGAATATGATAGGAGATGGCATGTCTCTCCCGTCGGTCACTCACCTTATTCTTGTTCTTTGCATGGTCTGGCTCCACCTACACACACCACACAGTATTTTCATAACATGTTTTGCAGGTACTTATTCCGGAATTAGGCAATATGATAAGCGACTTCAGGAAAGTGAAGTTTCAGCAGATTCAGATATCTCGTAGTACAAGACGCCGTAGAAGAAGTGATCAGCAAAGACAGGGACAACAAGGGAAGAATCAGAGTACATTTGGCTATAGTAGCAAACAAAGGCATCCATACAGGTTCTATCATCCATTTTCCACCTTTTATCAAAACATTGAGGACAATGTTTGGTTTAAGTGTGGGGGAGGAACTCTATCGCTTCCATTTTACCGTTTTTCTAGTTAGATTTAATGTTTTTCCAGCATGATTTTAATTTCTTTTTTCAATTTTAGTATTTTGTTGCGTCTTTGCATGGGCTGTCGAGTCTTTATGCGTGATTTTATGTTTATCGATCTCCCCGTATTTTTGAATTGTACCAAATAATTTGAAAATTTCTAAATTACAAAAATAGTGTTTCTTTTGAAAATCTGAGGCTACAGACAAAATTAAGGTTAGATTGTGAGACTTGGGAAAATTCCGCAAGATCGATATCGTTTTAACACCGTGAGCCTCTCAATTATGGAAATCATTTTGAGTACTTGTTATGCCGTAGCCTTAAGTTCTCACCCTTTTAGTAGTCCCTTATTAGTTTATATTAGCAGTCAGCACCATCCTAAGCACACACTAAGTAGGAAGTCGATGCAAATAAGTGTATGATCTCAAAGTTAAAAGTATAAATCAAGAGAAAAAATGAATGAATGAAAAGAAATTCTCCTTCTAAGTTAGGTGGTCCTTACCCGATCATTTAGCCCAACGCTGTAAAATTCTTTATTTTATTGATATGTGCAAAAGAAAAAAATTGATGAAAATGAGATCATAGTCACTAACAGGCTATCCTACCATGAGTGTGAAATGATAACGGGCTTAATGTGATTGCACCAGAATGAAAAGGGATGAAAGAAGGATGAGTGAATTAGACTTAGGTATAATAACATGATTCATATTGGTTTGTATAGGAGGGAGGTTGATGATCCCAAAAGAGGAATTGTATTGTTACGATATCCTTAGTGTGTGAGCAAGTACCTATCGACACAAACTTAATCGAAGTAGAGTTGTTAGCCTAAGATGAGTATTTGTATGCACTATTTTTCTTATGAGTCATGGTTTTCTTGAGGACAAGAAAAGGTTTAAGTGTGGGGAGTTTGATAACGCTAAATTATATCGTTTAAATGGCTTGACTTACTTGAATTTTAGTTATGATTTCCTTTGTTTTATTTGATTTATGCTTCGATTTATATATCATTTACTATGTTTTCAGGTGACTTGGATTAATTCACAAAAGAAAGAAAAGAAAAGACTTAAAAGAAGAAATGAGAAGAAAATGAGAAGTTATGAATAAAAAGGAAAGAAAAGGAAGGAAAGAAAATAAAAGGGGTGGGACCCACCACTCTCACACAATGTGGCGCAAGCAACATTGGAAGGTGGCGTCAACCACCTATAATTTATGAGAAGAAATCTCCACTTTCCCTTTTATTCCTCCACTACTTCTCCAACTTCCCACTACTCCCACTCACTCCACTACTTCTCCAACTTCCCACTACTCCCATTTACTCCACTACTTCTCCAACTTCCAACTACTCTCACTTACTCCACCATTCATTTATGTTCCATGGAAGTTACAAAAAAAATTTCCTTCTATATATAGTTTTGCTCTTGGCTTTAAAGGGGCATCCAAGTTTTTGTGCAATTTATTCTTTCATAGTTCTAGGCATAAATTATGATTGTAAAAGTGGTAGTTTCTCACATTGAGGAACTACCACACCATTAGTATTAGGCCTATGTTCTATGTAACGCTTTGATCAACAATCTTGCATTTCAATTTCTCTATTTCCAGCATTTAATTCAAGTTTATTACAGGTTCTTTATTTTATCGCTTTATTATTATTATTGTTACTGCATCTCTTAATTGTTAAAGTATGTTGTTCTTAATTTCAATCTTTATGTTTACGTCGTTTCCATTTAATTATATGTCTTACTAATTAGTTTAGAGTCCGGCGTATGAGTGTTGCACCCCAAAATTTGTCCTCACAATACAAGACTTTGTGTGCAAAAAGGTTCACAAGGTTCACAAGACCTCCCATGAGGTTCATGAAGTTTATAAGACCTCCCATGAGGTTCACAAGGTTCACAAGACATCTTATGATGGTTCACAAGGTTCACAAAGTTCACAATTAGTCAGAAGATTTGACAATTCCCTCATATAATGCATCCTCCTAAGCAATGCATCCTAAACTAGGGTTTTGACTTTAATCAGGCTAAATGGACTTCCAAGACTTTAAGTGAGCTTCATAACATCTTATATGTGCTTAAGAATCCCCATGACAAATTTCAGAACTTTTCTCAAAGGTTTGCTCAGTCAAATGATCAGATAAGTCAAAATCAATCAAAGTAGTTAAAAAGTCAAACTGAGGTCAACTGTGGTCAAACCAAAGTCAAACTTCATGATTTTTTTTGCCAACATCAAGTATATGAAGTAAAATTCATCATTTGATCAAGGGTTGATCATGATTCATCAAGGAAATTTCAGATCATCAAGAATCAGGGGTTTCTAAATTAGGGTTTCCTCAGGAAAAGTCAACTGAACTTTGACCAGCCATAACTTTCACATGCTTCATCACATTTTCCCATCCAAAGCTTATTTTTAAGGAAATTGAATTTTCTACAACTTTGTGTCTCACAAGCCAAGCCCAAAAATGCTTCATTTGGAAGGTATGAGCTAAGACATTATAGGTCCTTTTGAAAGTCAACAAAAAGTCAACAACTTCAAAAGGGAATAACTTGAGAATGGTAAATGATATGGACATGAAACCAATGGGGTTGGTTAGAGGACTCTTTAAGCTTTCCAAAATGTCCAAGAACACCCTCATAGCATTAAAATTGAAGGATTTGTACCCTTTCAAAGTTGGGAAATTTTTGGGAGGTTTATGAAGCAAATAGGGCTTTTAAATCAATTTCTTCCAAATGGGCTTGCAATCTTGTGATCCAAACTTCAACATAACACCAAGCACGACCCACCCATGTAATTTCTGATTTTTTTTATTTTATTTAATATTTATTTGAATTTTATTCATTTAAATACATATTAAATCAAAAAATCAATATTTAAGTGTGATTCTTCTTCTAGAAAATCATAAAAGACATTTAACATGAATCTACACTATCCAAATTCGTGCTCACTCTTTGAAGCATGAAGAGATTTGATTTTTGGCCAAAATTGGAAAGGGATTTCTTCATCACTAAGGTATCCAAAAAGCCCAAAGAGAGAGCCTATTTTTTGACCTAAATCAATCCACTACATATACACAAAGAGAACACAAGCATAGGGGACGAAAATTGCAGTCTCTTACACATTGTTCAACTTCACAAAAATCCTCAAAATATTCAAATTCGGTTTTGTCCATACCAGCAATCAAAGGGCCTTTTGAAGGTTGAAATAGCTTCCTGGGATCATTTAGAATGTTTCTGGATCATCACATTGCCTGCTAGCATCTCATACCATCAAACCCGAATTAATTTGTTCTTAAAATTTCAAATTTTCGATTACATTCATTCACGAAATATAAACTGTTTCTATTCATTGATACTTGCTTATTATTGTGTGTGGATTGTTTTGATGTGCTTTGATTGGATTTTCATGACAGAATCAAGAAGAAGCCATGGTTATGGTTTCGGTCACCTATTTGGGGCTTCATGATAAACAAAATATAAATGATTTTTGAGAACATAGAAAGACTGTGTGAGCTCTGAGGATCATGTTGCATTAATCAATTTGAAGTAATTTTGTTGTTTCGATGGTGTTTGATTTTTGCAGGTTATACATATTGAAAAAATCGCAGGTAATTGTGTAGGAGAAAGCGCAGGGAAATTCGCAGGTCATGAGGTAGGGGATGAAGCAGTTTGGCGCGCAGAAGGAATTTGAAATTCACGCAAAGATTAAAACAAACTTGTTTTATATACATGACAACTAAAGCGCGCGGCTCAGATGGTTTGTGTAGTAGGCTGATGAGTGAATGGTCCTGGGATCAAAACCTCCCCAGGCCATTTTGGTTTTGTTTTTTTCTTAATATTTTGCAGGATAAAAAATAAAGAGATTTGAACGTATTTTGCTATCACCACGCGCACGCTGGCCTGGTGGTTGTAGAGGCAGGACTCAAAGATTGAAGCTCAGGGGCTGGGTTCGAATCCCAACCCAGGTAAGTTTTTTTCACTTTTTTCTGATTTTCTGATTTTATTTGTTTATATCATAATTAAATAAATTTAAAAAAATGTTTATGCTATTTCTTTTTCTATAATTTAAAGTCATCTTTTCAAAATTAAAAATCTTATTATAAAAATTATTCAATATTTATTTTTTGTATATTATTAATGTTGTATAATTTTGTATAATTAATAATAAATCCTAATTCTATTTTCTAAAATTCATAACTCTAATTTTCTAAAACCCTAAATATTTCTATAAAACCTAATTATTTTTATAAAACCCTAATTGTAAATATTAATTTATTTGTTAGTTATAATTTCTAATTTATTTATTTATAAAACTTTAATTATGTAATTTGTTTATAATTATTCTTTAATATAATTCTTGTATGCCAATAATTTTAGATTATGCTTAAAATAATTAAAACTCCTAATTTAATTTTTGTAGATATAATTTATTTTCATAATATGTTTATAATTAACCTTATTATTATAACATGTATATAATTTAAAACTTTATAATAATTAGTATATAATATGAATTGTTTATGTTTTCTTCTTAATCTTAAAAAATAATTGTTTATAAAAAAATTGAACTTTTAATTATTATGCTAATATTCTTGTTTATTTTATTATTAATTCTATTTATTTTCATATGATATTTATTTTATTATTACTAACCCCATTTATATATATAATTGTGATTTATTATTATTATTATTACTAACCCAATTATTTATTATTACTTATTTTGCTTATTTATTTAATTTGATTTAATTGTTATTATCATGTAATTGTCTCCTTTATGTAATATTTTAGTAGTAATGTTTAATATTTATGTTTAAATGTTATGGTTAGTAAAATAGGGAGTGAAACATGTTTGTATTTTAAACTTAATTTAGATCATTAACTTAAAAGATAAATATTTAAAATTGTACACTTGTAACACCCCAAATTTGCCCTCTTCATTTTAAGCATCATATCGCATCATAGTCATCATAACGGATCATGTCTTTAGCATTTTGCATAGAAAAATGAGGCATAACACTCACATGTTCTAGCATAAGGCATATGACCAACCATCTGGAAAGTTCGAAGCACCACAGATAAAAATCAAGAGCATGGTGACCAGGCAAAAATTTCACAGGATTAGTCTGCACAAGCTCTGTGTCATGTTCAAAGCTTAAAAAGGAAGAAAGGATCAAAATCAGCTTGAAACGGCGGGCGCCGGCATCATTTTTGAAGTTTCCCACCAAAAGGGGGGAAATTCAAATTTTGCATGCGTTAACCGGTTAACGCATATGGTTAACCGGTTAACAGCTGCGAAATTTGAATTTCCAGCAGCATTTTCAGCATGTGTGTTTTGACCCCATTTTCCATTTTTCTGATTTTTATTCTTTTGAATTAAATTTGAATTTGAGAGAAGGATCTAGAGCATTTATCCAAGCCTCATTCCAACCCTAAAACCTAATCACATTACCAAGCCATATTTTTTTGGATCCCAAACCAAGATTTTGGGCCCCAACCCTAAACCATATATATTCCATTTCTCTCCAAACCAAGGGAGCTCTCCCTCATTTTTCACTCTCATTTCTGAATTTTCACTTCTCTCACTCACAATTCTCTCACTTTTCTCTCCCAATTTTCCAAATTACTCAAAGTTCCTCTTTGAAGATCACACAACCTTGCCTTGAGGTGTGTAGATCTTGGAACTAGACCTCCATCCATAGTTTCATTGCATCTTTTTGCTGGTTTAATTGGTGATTCAGATCTGGTTTGGGATCTAGAAGTGCTCTTGGATCAAAATTCTGCATCAAGAGCTTGATCTTGCATTTATTTTGCATGGAGGGTGGAGATTAGCATCGGATCTTCAAGGTTTTGCGCGAGATCTATCATTTTCAGCATAATCAACAATTACCAAAGCATACCTCCGCTTTGTAGGTTGGTTTAATTTCAGATCCAACTCTGTTTTTAGCTTATTTGCATTGCTTGTGCGTTAGATCCACCATGTGTTTGTGTAATTGATTGTGTTGCATGATTTGATTGTTTGATTGGTGTCCGGATCCGATTGTTAGTGTTCATGAGCATAATGTTATGGATTGATGTGCATTGATCTATTTTTCCATGTGTAATTGAGTGCTGGTCTGGTGCAACTTATTTGAATAAGCTGTTTTTGAAATGCTGTTTCTGCAGGAATTTGCTGCTGTTTTTACAGTGTTAACCGGTTAACGCATATGGTTAACCGGTTAACGCCCTGTTTCTGTGCGTGTTTTGTGCAGGTTTTGACTGGTTAACCGGTTAACGCATATGGTTAACCGGTTAACACTGATGCAGAATGGTTTTTCAGGGCTGCTTTGAGTTTGTTTGATCCCTTTGCTTGTGCTAATTGCCATGACTCATTGTATGATCATTAATCATGATGTTTAGGGTGATTTGCTTGCTGTTTGATGTATGCTCTCATGTTTTCGATGCGTAAGTCGTGCATTCGCAATGTTGGCATGATTGTTTGACTTTTGTTTTCAAGAACCTTTGAGCATGATTGATCCCATGATTGTTTCTTGGTCGATTTGCTGGATTTTTGCTAACTTTTCAGGGGCTCATGGTAAGAGAAGTGTGGATGTTTATCCACATTTCAACTTTTTTTTCATCTTTCCTCTTTTGTTATTTGAACTAACCTTTTGTTGTTGGGCTTAGGCCTTTCTCATCCCTTCTTCTATCTTCTTCTTTCTTCCTTCTTCATTAGGATAGAAACCTCACAAGCTTAGGATCATCCATGCATGTTAACACTTAGGATTATTTTAGTCCCCCTTTAGCATTTTACCTTTATGATCTTTTTTGGTTCTTTTCTCTTCTCATCTCATAACTCTTAAAAAGAAAACACTTTAATAAATGTGAAGTGATGCATGGATCCATAGCCTTATTCCATGAGGTATGCTTGTAATCTTCCCATCTTGGGATAGTACAAGTTTGCTTTGTGATGCACAAGTCTGATCGAGGTATCTTCTTCATAAAAGAAAAGCCTAAAAAACACTTCTTCATGTAAATAACCAAAAACACTTAATAATTAAGCAAGTTAGTGAGCTTATGCCCTAATCTTTGGGTTCGAGTTTTGGGGATCTTCTCCTTACTTGAGTGTGCTTGTCCTATTATTCCATCTTGGAATGTAGTGACAAGTGCACATTCCATTGATAAGAGCTTGAGTTCACTTACTTGTGACACACTCATAAAAGCTTCTAAAAACACAAAACAAACAATAAGCGTTTTTCCTTCGGGAATTCTTTTCTCATCTCCTTCACTCCGTCCGCGAACCTGCTCCTACTTGTCACTTTGCAAGACGGTTACGCACTCGTCGTCCGAGCCTGCAACACCTGAGCAATGGCATAGGCGGTTCAAGCCTTAATTCACAAGCAATTTCCTTTTAGTACCCCTAGTTAGGGGAACTACGGCGTCTCTGATCCTCATTATCCTGATGAGGTACGTAGGCAGCGGGGTAGGGCCCGTTCGAGCACAATCTTTATTTTCCCTACATTTTTCCTTCGTCTCTTATTTCAGTTCTTTTCCAGTTCTAGTTTCTTTTCATTTTCATTTTCTTTTGCCGCATCTTTCATACCCTCACCCTTTGAAGCAGTTTCTTTTGCAAGCGTGGATCCCGTCGGGTACGGCGGATGATCTGGGGTGCTAATACCTTCCCAGGTCATAACCGACTCCCGATCCCAGTCTCTCTGGTTCGCAGGACCCGTGTCCTTCCTTTTCTTTCTTCTGGTTTGTGCAGCATTACCATTCCCTCTCTTCGGGATAAAAATGCCTGGCTGGCGACTCTTTTCTTTTTCCGCGCCACTTTCGCGTTTGTACCAGGGATGGAAATCCTCGGGAGCGACAGCTTGGCGACTCTGCTGGGGAAAGGGCACCAGAATCTCTGGTTCCCCTGTGAGTCTCTCCTAGCGCTTGTGTGTTGCTGTTTCATTGGGTGATGTTTGTTTGGTGTGGCTTGTTGTATTATATTGCTGTTTGTTTATTGCTTTATTTACAGCTTTATTTACAGCTTTATTTACAGTCTTCAGTATTTATTTTCCGCATCATATATATTATACTGGACTGTCTGGACTGGTTTTCTTTGGTGGGATGGGAGTTACTGGTTCTTGAGAGATGTGAGCCAGGTACCCGGCTCGAGTGCACCATAGGACTTAGCGTGGTTCCACTTTGGCCTCATGAGATCTTGTCATGAGGGTAGTAGTGAGTTCCACACCCAGGTTGCGATTGTCTTGGAAATGTCTTGATTTGGGGATCTTCCTCTCTCATTACATAACCCTGACAGTTATGTGCAGCTGGGGACCGATCATTGAGAACTTTTGTGGAAACAACCCTCTCCAGTGGTGACAGTGGCAGACCACATTTTGTGGCAAACCCATTCGCACCCGAGGGTCCACTGGGAACTCGCATAGGATGGCCTGGTTCTCTTATAAGAACTCAGTTAAAGCATCTGATCGTATGACATTAGTACTGTATCCTACGGGCTGAATGTACTATTGTTTCTCGATTTCAGCACTTGAAGCTGGGGACTTATAAGGGATGCTTGTTTTTCCCGGACTCAGCTGAGGCCTCCCTGCGTAGTACATAATGCCTAACCGATTCCCTGATTTGGTCATGAGCCATTTCTCGGAGATGGTGAAAGTATTATTGCTATTCGGCTTTGAGAGTCCGTGATGTCTGACCCGGAGCCTTTTACCTGTGAGATTGGGGGGTGTTTACAGGTGTGCAGGAACCCATGACCTCAACATACACTCATTTGTTCAGTTATGATCTTTGGTCCGGTGAATAAGATTTGTGGTTCCGAAGTTATGGTCCTGGAATTCTGGATTTCTTGATACTGTGATTCTGATCAGAGGGTTGTGATTATCAGAGGGTGTGACTCAGTGAACTGTTGAGATTGCCAGTTATTCAGAGGGCTTTGTCAGTGTGCCAGTTCAGATGGTCCCCGTTGGTCATATGTTTGCATTGCATCTGCATCATTCTTTGCATTAACTGTTTATGTTTCCCATTTTTCAGGGCATTGCTCGCATTTGTTCCCAGTTCTGGTATTCTTATCTCCATGGCAGAAATCAAAAGAGATCCAAGAAAAAAGAATGTGCATTATACCTTTCTTCAGCCGGAAGTTAAAAGTGTTCAGGGGTTAGCAGGTTTGATGAACGATCAAGTCTTAGGAAACTTCAAGAAAAGATATGGCCAGATACTGAAGTTTGTGGACAAGCCTACTACAGACCAAAAGGACAGCTTGCATACCTTGTTGCAATTTTATGATCCCTTGCTGCGTTGCTTTGTTCTTTCAGGTTACATCTTAGCTCCGACATTGGAAGAGATCTCCAGCATGTTGAGTATTCCGATCAGAGAGACATTGCCGTTCTACGGGTCAGAGGTTGTGCTCAAAGATGAAGACATAGCCAAGGTTTGTAGGTTACCAGTTGCTTCAGTCAGAAAAGCTTTGCAAGAGAGTAAAGGCAGAGGTCTACCATGGAGTGTGCTTATCCCAGAGGCTGAGAAGTATGCTACAGAAGCTAAGTGGAACGACTTTGGAGCTTTGCTTACATTGATGGTATATGGGTCTAGCTTGTTTCCCGGAGAGAAAGAGTTTGTCAGCTTAGAAGTGATCTCAATCTTCGCAAAAAGGCAATCCGGTGCCCGCTTTATTGGGTGACTTTTATTTTAGTGTCCATTACAGAAACGAGAAAGGTAGAGGTGGTCCAGTGGTCTGCTGTGCTCCTTTGTTTGCCGAATGGTTCGCTAGACAGTTGCCTAAATCAGGTGCCTTCAAGGATATACGAGACGAATGGAGATGGTCCAGAAGACTGATGGGATTGACTGAAGAAGACATTGCTTGGGGTTATGACAGGGATTTGCTAGGAAAAGAGGTGATGGTTAGCTGCGGAAGGTTTGCTGGAGTACCTTTGCTAGGAAGGAAAGGTGTCATCAGTTACTACCCGACATTAGCCAGAAGGCAGTTTGGCTACCCTTTGAAGGATCCTCCTCAGATGGAAATGTTTGCTGAATCTTTGTATTTTCCTGTTGATGGAAACAGAGAGCTAGTCCAACAAGCAGTTCAATCCTGGGATCACAGGAAAAGGAAAGGGAAGAAGGACTTCGGCCGAGTTGATCCCAAGGCATATCCACCATATGCTGAATGGTTGCAAAGGCATATCGAGGCAGTTCTCATGCCTTTTTCAGTCGAAGCTCCACTTTATCCTCGAGAGGTACCAGGTCCGAGCAGTACGGTTTCCTTGGAGGAGTACAAGAAGCTAGAAGCTCAGCTGCATGCGGTCAGAGTAGAGAATGTTGAGATGATAAGCTTATACCACCAGGCCATTGGAGCCAAGAAGGAAGCTGAAGACAAGCTGCAGAAGCTCCAAGCTTCCTTGGAAAACAAAGAGAAAGATTTTGCCGGAAGAGAAGCCCATTTCCACCGATTGGGTATGATGGAAGCGCAAAGAGAAGCCAAGCACAAGGAGACTTTAAAGACTCTCAGGAGTGCTCGACAATCCATTGTTTGGCTGAAAGGCCAAAGGGAGGAAGAGCAAGAGAAATTCAAAGAGAAGGAAGATTTCTTTGAGATTCAGATGACTTTTAAGAAGGAGGAAGTGGAACAAGCCCACGCCATCCGGAGGGAGAAGACCCAGCAGCTAGTCCAAAGTCAATTAGCTCTGGAGGAAGCCAGGAAAGAGATCGAAGAGCTCAAGCTGAGAGCAAGTGTCAAGAAAAGCAGGGCAGAGGTGGCAGAGCCGGGGTCCTTAGCTTAGTTTATTTTTCAGACTACCTACAGGCTTGTTGTAGGAGTCTTGCTTTTATTTCTTTTATCTTTATGTACTGATTTGTAACCCTTCGGGGAATATTCTTGGATGTATTCTGACTTTTAGCCTATAGTGGTTTGTCCCTACTCAGTATTAATGTGCAAGTTATCGTTTTGAATGTGCAAGACTCGTTTGTCTGGATACTGCTAATGTCTGAACACTTATCAAAGAGAAAGTTTGAAAGATAAAAAGTGATTGCCGAGATAGATGCCAGAATTGGGGCATGCCAAATGTTTAAAGTTGGGAACATGAACAGTTGCATTGCATTGCATATAACCTGTTTGTCTGTTTTGCAGGTGTCGCATCAATTACTAACGGGTTTTGTGTTTCAGGCGCAATAGCTCCTCGTAAGGTTCGAGAACGACCAGCAGTGCACAGATACCCAACCAAGATTAACAGAGAGCGGGCCATGGATCAAATGCAGGCAGATTTGGCAGACTTAAGGCAGAGAATGGATAACTTCATGACGTTAATGACCGGCATGGGGCAGAATCAAGAACGGCTGCGAGAGTTGGTTGAGAATCAGAACAGAAACGCTGCTGCTGCTGCTAATGCTGATAATCATGCCGGTGCGGGCGCACGGCAGGCTGGACCTCAAGTTATACAACCAGGGGCGACCGTAGTCAATGACGGGATGCATAACATTCATGTGGATCACCAGGATGACCAGTTCACTTTGCTTGATGAGACCGAGGGTCAAGGGGTCGAGATGAACAAGAGATTTGAAGAGATGGCCGAGCAAATCAAGGCTATTCAATCCCAGAGTTCTTTGGGATTCGATATAACAGACTTGGGCTTGGTTCCGGGAGTCAGAATTCCGTATAAGTTCAAAGTTCCTACTTTCGAGAAGTACAACGGCACTGCTTGCCCAAAGACCCATCTGCAATCGTATGTTGGGAGAATTGCTGCGCATACAGACGATGAAAAACTGTGGATGTATTACTTTCAGGATAGCTTGGTGGGAGCTTCTCTTGAGTGGTACGTGAAGCTCAGCAGGGTCAATGTCAAGAGCTGGAAAGATCTCGCTGAGGCCTTCGTGAAGCAGTACCAGTACAACATGGACATGGCTCCGAATCGCACCCAGTTGCAACATATGGCTCAGACAGCAAAAGAAGGCTTCAAGGAATACGCTCAGAGGTGGCGTCAGTTAGCTGCCAGGGTGCAACCACCACTGTTAGAGAATGAGATGGCCGATATGTTTATGGGCACCCTCCAGGGGGTATTTCTTGAAAGACTGGCGTCAAGTTCTGCTACAAAGTTCAACGATATTGTCATTGCGGGAGAAAGGGTTGAAACGCTGTTGAAAATGGGGAAGATACAAGACCCCGGTGCTAGTAGTTCAAGTGGAGCGAGGAAAGCTTTCAGCGGACCTCCGAGAAGGCGAGAAGGTGAGACCAATGCTGTATTCGGTCGAAACCAGGGCCGTGGTTACAGAAGACCTTATGGGCATGTGGCTGCTGTCACTATTCCTGCAGCTCCCGTACAACAAATGTTACCTCCACCACAACAACAGCAACAACAACAACAACCCAGAGCCAACTACCAGCAAAGGCCTTATCAGCCAAGGCAGGCTCGTCCTGCTAGCAGGGTGATTGAAGCTATTCCGATGACATATGCTGCCTTGTTGCCGAGACTACTGGATTTGAACCTTATTCAATTGAGGACTTTGGCACCACCACCTCCTGGAGAGCTTCCAGCTGGTTATGATGTCAACGCGCGATGCGCTTTTCATTCAGGGGCACCCGGGCACTCAACTGAGAAGTGCAGGGCGCTACATCACAAAGTTCAAGATCTCGTGGATTCAAAGGCAATCAACTTTGCGCCACCACCGAATATCAACTCGAACCCTATACCTGACCATGGCGGGGCAAGAGTTAATGCTGTTGAGCGTGATGACAAGTTGAGCTTGGTACTGAGTATTGACGAGGTCAAGACGCCGTTGAAAGTGGTGAAAGAGAGACTGTTGAAGGGTCAAGTGTTTCCTGGTTGTTCTCTCGATTGTGAAGACTGTGCAAGTGCTGTGAATGGCTGCGAGAAATTGAAGACGGGTTTGCAAGAGTTGATTGATGTTGGGTCCCTACAATTTAGCAAGATTAGTAATGAAGAGGCTGATGATGTGTCAACCGTTACTATCTTCTACGACGAAGCTGACATGCCCGTTCGACAAAGGCTGGTTACCACCTACGCTCCTCGGATTAGTCCTGTGACTATAACTGTACCTGGGCCAGTGCCATACACCGATGATGGAGCCATTCCGTGGCATTATGGTTCTGATGTCTATGTGGCGGGACAGAAGATGGAAAGTAGACCTGTTGTTGATTTGACTATTGAGAATGTGGGAGGTGTTGGAGGTTTTACTCGAAGTGGCCGTTTGTTTGCTCCTCCTGCACTGAGAAAGGATCCCGAGGCCGAAGCTTCATCTAAAGACAAAGGAAAGCAGACTGTGAATGATGAGTCGAATACCCCTGTGGCTGGGCAGGGGACGTTTGAGAAAGAGGTAGAGGAATTTATGAAGATCATCAAAAGGAGTGACTACAAGGTGGTTGACCAACTGAATCAGACGCCTTCGAAGATTTCTATCTTGTCACTGTTGATGTGCTCACCCGCGCACCGAGAAGCCTTGCTGAAAGTACTTCAAATGGCTTACGTTCCTCAAGAGATTACGGTCAATCAGCTTGAAGCTGTTGTTGGAAGTGTCAATGCTAGCCATGGCTTGGGCTTCACTGACAGAGATCTTACTTTGGAGGGAAGAAATCACAATAAAGCACTGCATATCACGATGGAATGCAGGGGCGCTGTGTTATCCCATGTTCTGGTGGACACAGGCTCTTCGTTGAACGTGCTCCCGAAAAAGGCGTTGATGAAGCTTGACATTGATGGGGTTATCCTGACGCCGAGTGATTTGGTGGTTAAAGCTTTCGATGGTTCAAGAAGATCAGTTTTCGGAGAGGTTGAGTTGCCTGTTAAGATAGGCTCTCAAGTCTTCAAGAGTGTCTTCTATGTCATGGATATCCAGCCTGCGTATAGCTGCTTGTTGGGCAGACCGTGGATACACGCAGCTGGAGCTGTCACCTCAACTTTACACCAGAAGCTTAAGTATGTGGTGGACGGCCAGGTCATCACAGTTTGCGGGGAAGAAGATATTTTCGTCAGCCACCTGTCGACATTTAAATATGTGGAAATGGACGGAGAAATTCACGAGACTTTGTGCCAAGCTTTTGAGGCAGATGTCAGTATCTTGACTCCGGTGAAGAAAAACAACGAAGGCACGTCAATTCATTCTTACCGGGAAGCAAAAGAGGCTGTCCAATCAGGCAATGCCCAAGGCTGGGGCAAGCTACTGGAGGTGGAAAAGAAGGATGACAAATTTGGCTTAGGGTATCAGCCTGGAGGGTCTATTCAGAGTGGTAAAGCTATCTCATTCACAAGTGCTGGGTTGCTCGACCGCGATCAAATCTGTACGGCAAGTCAAGACGGGGATAGTGACAGAGACTGGGACAACAATTGGATCCGCCCGTGTGCACCCGGCGAGGAGCTAGGAAATTGGTCTGCTGAGGACATTGTTCAAGTCACCTGGCTCTCAAAGTAATTGTTTTGTTTCCTTTTATTAGCATACTGCATTGTCAAATCCAGCATTCTGCCCAAGATGTTTGGATCCATTGTACTGGGCCACCATGTTTTGTATTGCATCGTTATTTTTGCCATGAAATAAAAGGACATTTTCAGACAAATTGTGCTCTCTTTCTTTGTTTTTAAATTTTTATAAAAAAAAAAAAAAAAAAAAAAAAAAAAAAAAAAAAACAATATAAAAATGGCAATGTGTTTTTTCACTTTTTGCTTTGTGTTAGCGTCTCTTTTCAAAATAAGCAGATTCTGAATAAGCACATCATTTGTGCAGTATTGATCATCCGGATTCCACGGATAACGTTCCTGCTATGACTATGCATGACTTTGATAATCCAGTCTACCAAGCTGATGAAGGGGTTGAGGAAGACTGTGACCTCCCTGAAGAATTGGTCAGATTGTTGAAACAAGAGGAACGAGTTATTCAGCCTCATCAAGAAGAGATTGAGACCATCAACATTGGCAGTGAAGATGCAAAGAAAGAAATCAAGATAGGAGCCAATCTGCGGGCCGATGTCAAACAAGAGCTGATCAGTATGTTGAGAGAGTATGTGGATATCTTTGCTTGGTCATATCAGGATATGCCAGGATTGGATACCGACATCGTGATGCATAAGCTACCCCTGAGGGAAGACTGTCCTCCTGTAAAGCAAAAGTTGAGAAGAACTCGCCCGGATATGGCGATGAAGATTAAAGAGGAGGTACAGAAGCAGTGGGATGCCGGGTTCCTTGCCGTGACTAGTTACCCACCTTGGGTAGCTAACATCGTACCAGTGCCTAAAAAGGACGGCAAGGTCCGGATGTGCGTTGACTATCGAGATTTGAACAGAGCAAGCCCGAAGGATGATTTTCCGTTGCCACACATCGATGTGTTGGTCGACAGTACTGCTCAATTCTCAGTATTCTCCTTCATGGATGGATTCTCCGGTTATAATCAGATAAAAATGGCGCCGGAAGACATGGAGAAGACAACGTTCATTACCCCGTGGGGAACATTCTGCTACAAGGTCATGCCCTTCGGTTTGAAGAACGCTGGGGCAACTTATCAGCGGGCGATGGTCACGTTGTTCCATGACATGATCCACAAGGAGATCGAATGTTATGTGGATGATATGATTGCAAAGTCCAAAGACGAAGAGGAGCATTTGGTTAATTTGAAGAAGCTGTTTGACAGATTGATCAAGTACAAATTGAGGTTGAATCCGAACAAGTGCACTTTCGGAGTGCGTTCTGGAAAGTTGCTGGGTTTCATTGTAAGTCAAAAGGGAATTGAGGTAGACCCTGCTAAAGTGAAAGCAATTCAAGATATGCCTGCACCAAAGACAGAAAAAGAAGTGCGCGGGTTCTTAGGTAGATTGAACTACATTTCTCGGTTCATATCTCACCTAACTGCCACGTGCGAACCGATATTCAAACTGCTAAGAAAAGAGCAGACGGTCAGGTGGAATGATGATTGCCAAAGAGCTTTCGACAAAATAAAGGAATATTTGCAGGAACCTCCAATTCTGATGCCTCCAGTGGAGGGGAGACCATTAATCATGTACTTGACCGTGCTAGAAGGGTCGATGGGGTGTGTGCTTGGCCAACATGACGAGTCTGGTCGAAAAGAGTATGCCATTTATTACCTTAGCAAAAAGTTTACCGACTGTGAATCCCGATACTCACTGCTCGAGAAAACTTGCTGCGCTTTGGTATGGGCTGCTCGCCGACTGAGGCAGTATATGTTGACCCATACCACACTTCTCATTTCCAAGATGGACCCCGTCAAGTACATCTTTGAGAAACCAGCATTGACCGGAAGGGTTGCTAGGTGGCAGATGATTTTAACTGAATACGACATCCAGTACACTTCTCAGAAAGCCATCAAAGGAAGTGTATTGTCGGAATACCTTGCTCAGCAACCTCTTGAGGATGACTATCAGCCGATGAGATTTGATTTCCCTGATGAGGACATCATGTACCTCAGAACAAACGATTATGAGGAACCACTTCCGGAGGAGGGGCCTGACCCTGAATCCAAATGGAAGTTGATGTTTGATGGGGCTGTCAATATCAATGGTCGTGGAGTTGGTGCCGTACTCATTACTCCTGAAGGTGTTCATTTACCCTTCGCTGCCAAAATTACTTTTGGCTGCACCAACAATGAAGCGGAATACGAGGCGTGTATAATGGGAATAGAGGAGGCAATTGATCTTCGGATCAAGAACCTCGATATATTCGGAGATTCAGCCCTCGTCATTAACCAAATTACCGGCAAGTGGTACACACATCAAGAGCATCTAGTTCCGTACAGGGATTATGCTAGAAAACTGTTGACATTCTTCACGACAGTTGAGCTCAAATACATACCACGGGACGAAAATCAATTTGCCGATGCTTTGGCCACTCTCTCTTCGTCAATTAAAGTCCTATGTTGGAATTTTGTGCCCAGAATTGACATCTCCAGGCTTGACTCTCCGGCTTATGCTTTCTCTGTAGACGCCGTGTCTAACGAGAAACCTTGGTATTTTGATATCAAGTTGTTCCTGGAGAAGCAAGAATACCCAACAGGGGCATCTTCCAAAGACAAGAAGACCTTGAGACGACTTGCTGCTAGTTTCTTCTTGAACACAGACGGGGTTTTGTACAAGAGGAACTTCGACATGGTCTTGCTCAGATGCGTGGATAGACACGAAGCAAGCCTGTTGATGCAGGAAGTCCATGAAGGATCTTTTGGTACCCATGCAGGAGGGCACGCCATGGCAAAGAAACTGCTGAGATCAGGGTATTACTGGATGACAATGGATGCAGACTGTTGTTCATTCGCTCGTAAATGCCACAAGTGCCAAATATATGCAGATAAAGTGCATGTTCCTCCTAACCCGCTGAATGTCATGTCATCTCCTTGGCCTTTCTCTATGTGGGGCATTGACATGATCGGGAAGATCGAGCCAACTGCTTCGAACGGTCATCGCTTCATTCTGGTCGCGATTGATTACTTTACCAAGTGGGTAGAAGCAGCGTCTTATGCCAATGTCACTCGTCAAGTGGTGGCAAGATTTCTGAAAAGAGATATCATATGCAGATATGGAGTACCCGAAAGGATCATTACTGATAATGGTTCTAATCTCAACAACAAGATGATGGCAGACTTATGTCGGGACTTCAAAATACAGCATCACAATTCTTCTCCTTACCGACCAAAGATGAATGGTGCGGTAGAGGCAGCTAACAAGAATATCAAGAAGATTGTGCAGAAAATGGTTGTCACCTACAAAGATTGGCATGAGATGTTACCGTTTGCTTTGCATGGGTACCGAACGTCGGTCAGGACATCAACAGGGGCAACTCCCTTCTCTCTAGTGTACGGCATGGAAGCAGTCCTGCCTGTTGAAGTAGAGATTCCCTCACTGCGCGTGATGATGGATGTCAAACTGGATGAGGCTGAATGGGTGCGTGCTCGTTACAATCAGCTATGTCTAATTGAGGAAAAGAGGTTAGCGGCTATCTGTCATGGTCAGCTTTATCAAAGGAGAATGAAGCGGGCATTCGATCAACGAGTACGTACTCGAGGGTATCAAGTGGGAGAGCTTGTGTTGAAGAGAATCGTTCCTCCAGGTTCAGATAACAGGGGCAAGTGGACCCCGAACTACGAAGGACCATTCATAGTGAAGAAAGTATTCTCAGGAGGAGCGCTGATGCTCACCACTATGGATGGAGAAGACTTCCCATCTCCTGTTAACTCGGACGCAGTTAAAAAATACTTCGCATAAAGAGACCCGCTGGACACAAAAACAGAATGTAAGTCCAGGCAAGAAAAGGGCATCCCGGCGAGCTAAAAACAGAATAAAAAGCTCGGGCAAAAATTAGGGAAATGAATAAAAAAATGTACACCCGCTGAGTTGAAAAGCCGCATTGGACAGCTCAGGCAAAAAAGGGTATCCCGGTGGATTGAAAACCCGAGAGGGCGATCTACGCAAAATAAGGGAACAAGCGAACAACTGCGATCCGAGTCATCTGAACCACGTCATCGTTTCGTACGGTTTGACAATATCGGAAGGATAGGAAACAGTCCCCTCATCCTCTCAGAAAGCCAAAACAGAATGGAAAGTCTTGAAGACATGCAGGTCATAGCAGAAATGGAACTCCTTGGAATGCCGTGTACATTGCCATTAGGATAGTTTCTTTTCTCAATTTTTAGTGGCTACCTCTTTCCAGGTGGTTGCTTCCTGATGTAAATCTTTGCCTATTTAGAGGCCATTCAATAAAAGTAATATTCAGTCGAAAAGCCGTGTGTGTTTATTTTTGTTTGCAAAATGTCCTGAATTTTCGGCAAAAATAGCATTGTATCGAAACATGGTGATAATTTTGAAAAGAAAACTGACATGCAGGGAAACTGTAACCCTCTTTGAGCGTCGGGTGACGATGGATGAACCGATCATTCCATGCAAATCCCGGGCCACGCGTGTGTGTTCTGTTGTTGCAGGTTGCAGGTTGGCGTCACATTCTCTCAAGCGATTTGATACTCCCCGGCATAGTACTTTCCCAGCAGAGTACTTTCCCAGTAGAGTATCGCCCCAAGCAAAGATTTCCTTTCCCAGCAGGTATCTGAAGCCTGGCATCCCAAGCAGAGATTTTCCTCCCAGCAAGCCTTGGTGGCAGTCCAAGCAAGCTTTTCTTCCCCAGTGAAGTAGTATTTCATTCTTCCCCAGCGGGGTATACCCAGCAGGTGCCCGAAAGCCTGACATCATCAGAGATGGAATTAGCACTCCATTATCCCCATCAGAGTATGCCTATCAGGTACCTGAAAGCCTGGTATCCCCTCAGAGTCTTGAACCATCAAATGCTCTCCCCAGCCAGAGTATTTGCCCAAGAAGCGTCCCCAGCCAAGTCTGAAGATGTTCCTGTCCCCACAGCGTTCATATTTGATTATCACTGCCGGTAGTGAAATATTCCCCAGCAAAGTTGCCGTACTTTGGGTATTTGATGATGCAGCCAGGTATTCATCACCTCAGTCAGAATGTGTATCCAGACCTCTTGACTTGGATTACCCTGCAGAGTCGTATCTCTTATTGCCGATCAGGCATCCGTTTGTTGCTCGTCTGCAATCTTCAACACTTGTATGTGTTATCTCTAAACAGAATCATCCCCAGCAGTAATGTATCATGTGTTATTGCTGCTCGTTTGCATCTTTCAACACTCGTATGTGTTAGCTCGGTGGTATTGCTCGTTTGCTTTCCCCAGTAGAGTCTATATTTGCTAGCACTCGTCTGTGCTCGCATCTTTATTTGATGCCCATCCTCTTTCAGCACTCGTCCGTGCCTTTTCCCCGGCAGTTTCCTCTTTATTTGAGGTACTCTCCGGCAATCTTCTGTGCTAGCATCTTTGTTTGATGACCATTCGCAGCTCTCGGCACTCGTCCGTGCTTGTTAGTCTTTGAAGTTTTCTCTCCCCAGCGAAGTTGCCTGTACTCGTTGATGCGCGTATCTTCATTTGGTGCTCGTCCGCATCCCTGCAGCACTCGCCCGTGCATGTCGTTCCTCTTTATTTGAGGCGTATCCCCCAAGAAAGTGGCCAGTACTCGTCCGTGCTCGCATCTTTATTTGATGCTCGACCGCATCTTTTAGCACTCATATGTGCTCGTTACTCCTTCGAAGATTGCTCGGCCGTATCTTTCGGCACCCGTCCGTGCCTGTCATTGCTGCTCGTCTGCAACTCTTCAACACTCGTCTGAGTTTGATTGTATCAGTTGTTGATTGCTCGTCTGCAAATTCCAGCACTCGTCTGTGCTTGGAGATGTCCCCAGCATCGTCTGCAACCTCCCCAACACTCGTCTGTGTTTGGTATTGGATCCTTCGTTGCACTCGTATGTGCCTTGATATGTATTCTTTGTTGTTGCTCGTCTGCAACTGCCCAGCACTCGTCTGTGTTTGGTTGAAGCTCGTCTGCTTTTATCCCCCAGAAGTCGTTTGTGTCTTGAAGCTCGTCTGCTTTGCCTGGATACTCGTTTGTATCATCTTCGGCACTCGTCTGTGCTAGCTTGCACCTGAATGTGAAGATATCTCTGTGACTACTTCAAATGCTCGTCTGTGTTTGAACTTCTGGTATTCGTCTATACCAGCGGCTGATACTCGTCTGTATCATCGCCTGAAGCACTCGTCTGTGTTTCTCAGATCATCGTCTGATACTTGTCTGTATCATTGACTTAGGGCACTCGTCTGTGTTATCTGGATGATCACCCAATACTCGTCTGTATTGAAGAGGTTTAAAATCCTGACAGTGGGAATTAAATGTCAAAATGATTACCGGCCCTGGCGTAACAGGTAAATCCGAAGGAGGCTCGTCCGTCTCAAGCACCAATTATGGTAGCTGCACCTGGCGTAACAGGTTTGCTCAGAAGACTCGTCTGTCTTATGCCATATATCCGCGGATAATATATGAAGAAGGTTCGTCTACCTTGGTTGCATGTCTATCCCACAGACTTATATGCATTTTCGGAGCCTGCGTAAGGGTTATCCGAAGAAGACCCGTCCGTCTTATTCCACTTATCTGCGTAAGGATTAGTGAAGGAGATTCGTCTATCTCAGGATACTTTGAAGTTCTTTAAGGGCTCGTTCGCTCTCTGCACCTGGCGTCACAGGTCATTCAAAGACTCGTCTGTCTCAGATTGTCGTATTGCAGTGTTTTGAGGACTCGTCTGTCCAGCTCCTGGCGTCACGGGATTGTTTGAAGACTCGTCTGTCAATTTGTTCTTATTTCAGATATCATTTCCAACTTGGAAGAAGCTCGTTCGCTTCTTTCTCCCCTGCAGTTCCCAGAGCGTCATCTGGTCGGGTTTATTGCCCGGTGTTGCATTCTTCGTCAGAGTGCAAATTTCTGGTCTTCTTGGTATTCAATCACAGTTTATCTCGAATGTCCGATAGCCCGTACTATCGTCCTTTTCAGATTAACTGATGATTGAATAGGGGCAGCTGTAACACCCCAAATTTGCCCTCTTCATTTTAAGCATCATATCGCATCATAGTCATCATAACGGATCATGTCTTTAGCATTTTGCATAGAAAAATGAGGCATAACACTCACATGTTCTAGCATAAGGCATATGACCAACCATCTGGAAAGTTCGAAGCACCACAGATAAAAATCAAGAGCATGGTGACCAGGCAAAAATTTCACAGGATTAGTCTGCACAAGCTCTGTGTCATGTTCAAAGCTTAAAAAGGAAGAAAGGATCAAAATCAGCTTGAAACGGCGGGCGCCGGCATCATTTTTGAAGTTTCCCACCAAAAGGGGGGAAATTCAAATTTTGCATGCGTTAACCGGTTAACGCATATGGTTAACCGGTTAACAGCTGCGAAATTTGAATTTCCAGCAGCATTTTCAGCATGTGTGTTTTGACCCCATTTTCCATTTTTCTGATTTTTATTCTTTTGAATTAAATTTGAATTTGAGAGAAGGATCTAGAGCATTTATCCAAGCCTCATTCCAACCCTAAAACCTAATCACATTACCAAGCCATATTTTTTTGGATCCCAAACCAAGATTTTGGGCCCCAACCCTAAACCATATATATTCCATTTCTCTCCAAACCAAGGGAGCTCTCCCTCATTTTTCACTCTCATTTCTGAATTTTCACTTCTCTCACTCACAATTCTCTCACTTTTCTCTCCCAATTTTCCAAATTACTCAAAGTTCCTCTTTGAAGATCACACAACCTTGCCTTGAGGTGTGTAGATCTTGGAACTAGACCTCCATCCATAGTTTCATTGCATCTTTTTGCTGGTTTAATTGGTGATTCAGATCTGGTTTGGGATCTAGAAGTGCTCTTGGATCAAAATTCTGCATCAAGAGCTTGATCTTGCATTTATTTTGCATGGAGGGTGGAGATTAGCATCGGATCTTCAAGGTTTTGCGCGAGATCTATCATTTTCAGCATAATCAACAATTACCAAAGCATACCTCCGCTTTGTAGGTTGGTTTAATTTCAGATCCAACTCTGTTTTTAGCTTATTTGCATTGCTTGTGCGTTAGATCCACCATGTGTTTGTGTAATTGATTGTGTTGCATGATTTGATTGTTTGATTGGTGTCCGGATCCGATTGTTAGTGTTCATGAGCATAATGTTATGGATTGATGTGCATTGATCTATTTTTCCATGTGTAATTGAGTGCTGGTCTGGTGCAACTTATTTGAATAAGCTGTTTTTGAAATGCTGTTTCTGCAGGAATTTGCTGCTGTTTTTACAGTGTTAACCGGTTAACGCATATGGTTAACCGGTTAACGCCCTGTTTCTGTGCGTGTTTTGTGCAGGTTTTGACTGGTTAACCGGTTAACGCATATGGTTAACCGGTTAACACTGATGCAGAATGGTTTTTCAGGGCTGCTTTGAGTTTGTTTGATCCCTTTGCTTGTGCTAATTGCCATGACTCATTGTATGATCATTAATCATGATGTTTAGGGTGATTTGCTTGCTGTTTGATGTATGCTCTCATGTTTTCGATGCGTAAGTCGTGCATTCGCAATGTTGGCATGATTGTTTGACTTTTGTTTTCAAGAACCTTTGAGCATGATTGATCCCATGATTGTTTCTTGGTCGATTTGCTGGATTTTTGCTAACTTTTCAGGGGCTCATGGTAAGAGAAGTGTGGATGTTTATCCACATTTCAACTTTTTTTTCATCTTTCCTCTTTTGTTATTTGAACTAACCTTTTGTTGTTGGGCTTAGGCCTTTCTCATCCCTTCTTCTATCTTCTTCTTTCTTCCTTCTTCATTAGGATAGAAACCTCACAAGCTTAGGATCATCCATGCATGTTAACACTTAGGATTATTTTAGTCCCCCTTTAGCATTTTACCTTTATGATCTTTTTTGGTTCTTTTCTCTTCTCATCTCATAACTCTTAAAAAGAAAACACTTTAATAAATGTGAAGTGATGCATGGATCCATAGCCTTATTCCATGAGGTATGCTTGTAATCTTCCCATCTTGGGATAGTACAAGTTTGCTTTGTGATGCACAAGTCTGATCAAGGTATCTTCTTCATAAAAGAAAAGCCTAAAAAACACTTCTTCATGTAAATAACCAAAAACACTTAATAATTAAGCAAGTTAGTGAGCTTATGCCCTAATCTTTGGGTTCGAGTTTTGGGGATCTTCTCCTTACTTGAGTGTGCTTGTCCTATTATTCCATCTTGGAATGTAGTGACAAGTGCACATTCCATTGATAAGAGCTTGAGTTCACTTACTTGTGACACACTCATAAAAGCTTCTAAAAACACAAAACAAACAATAAGCGTTTTTCCTTCGGGAATTCTTTTCTCATCTCCTTCACTCCGTCCGCGAACCTGCTCCTACTTGTCACTTTGCAAGACGGTTACGCACTCGTCGTCCGAGCCTGCAACACCTGAGCAATGGCATAGGCGGTTCAAGCCTTAATTCACAAGCAATTTCCTTTTAGTACCCCTAGTTAGGGGAACTACGGCGTCTCTGATCCTCATTATCCTGATGAGGTACGTAGGCAGCGGGGTAGGGCCCGTTCGAGCACAATCTTTATTTTCCCTACATTTTTCCTTCGTCTCTTATTTCAGTTCTTTTCCAGTTCTAGTTTCTTTTCATTTTCATTTTCTTTTGCCGCATCTTTCATACCCTCACCCTTTGAAGCAGTTTCTTTTGCAAGCGTGGATCCCGTCGGGTACGGCGGATGATCTGGGGTGCTAATACCTTCCCAGGTCATAACCGACTCCCGATCCCAGTCTCTCTGGTTCGCAGGACCCGTGTCCTTCCTTTTCTTTCTTCTGGTTTGTGCAGCATTACCATTCCCTCTCTTCGGGATAAAAATGCCTGGCTGGCGACTCTTTTCTTTTTCCGCGCCACTTTCGCGTTTGTACCAGGGATGGAAATCCTCGGGAGCGACAACACTCACACACGTAAGTCGATCCTGGATCGCCATCTCACTTCCTAAGGTTGCCTCTCAAGTTGCCTAATCAAAAGGTCAAGCAGGGTGTATAAAGCAAAGTCCCTCATTTCACATCATCTAGTCCCTAAACAGATAAAAAGATCAAGTCCCTTCGAATGTTGCCTTCGTAATGATCTTGTCCCTTTCGAATAAAGATGATAAGTCCCTTCGAATTGCTTATACACCCCACAGTTGCCTAAATAAACAGATGTCCCTTCACTTGTCCCATACATCCAAGGTAATGACTACCTATTCCTTAATAATAGGGATAGTCTTACCATTTAAAGGATTCAAGAACAGAAAAGACATAAACTTAAGGTAGGTTCCTCTTAGATACTTGCTCACTTTTCAAAAATATTTCAAACACTTCATACATTTCAAACAATTTTCAAAACAAAGGTTTTATAGCATCCGTACATGGATCATTATAAAACACTTAAGAAAATTTCTATTCACACCCTTCACATTTCAAAAACATTTTAAAGTGAGCTAAGTAACTAAGAGCCCATGGATAACCATGGATGTAAAGGGTGCTAACACCTTCCCTTTACATAACCTACCCCCCGGACCCAAAAATCTTTTAAAAGGTCTTTCCTGTTCTTTTATGCCTTTCCTTTGGATAAAATAAAAGTCGGTGGCGACTCTTGCTATCCGCAACATAACTAAAGTCAGTTCTCCCACCGTGTTACAGAACTGGCGACTCTGCTGGGGATTTAATAAAATAGGGGTACCCTTAGGAATTAGATCACTTTAAAATTGTTTGCCTTGTTTGCTTTATACTTATCTGTTGGGTGCTCTTATGTGTGAAAGATCCTAACCCGGATCTAGTGTACCTTAGGTAAATGGCAATAGACCAAGGAAACTGTACGGCGTATACCGATATGGTTGATCTGGTGGCCATAGTTAGTGTGACTTCTTGGTTGGTGCTTATGTTCCTTAAGTCAAGTTGAGGATAATATGAGGCTGCCATATGTTGTCAATGCACTAACTAACTTTTAGAACCCTAGTCATCCCATCTTGGCCTTTAGAAAGTAGTGAGGTAGCCAGCTTTGGTGAAGACTAAAGTTGGTTGATACTCGATGCTACACTCATTGAGATTCTAAACTTGGAGGGTTTTGGTTGGCAAGTAAGTTACCTACCGAACAACCACCCTTGTGAAGGATCAATGATATTGAGATCCCTTAGAACCTGGTTACTTTGTAGGACAGGATGAACCAACTAACTTCAGGGGAGGGTACTTACCTTTGAACCTCATGCAAGCCTTCAAACATAGGTCTATTGTGTGACTTGTTTGTGTGTGCCACATGTTTGTGATTGAGCATAACATCATAGCATCATCATGCATCATAAGCATAGCATTTTCACTAACCATTTCAAGGACCAAAGGATTTATCTTTGTTCTTTGTTGCAGGTCATGGCTTCTGCTCGCAGAAACACTATCAGGATCAACTTTGTAGGCATACCTCCTAAGCTTAAGGAGTTGGTTTCTCAAGTGTCTGAAAACTCCCAGTTCATCAAGAGACATGGTCACCTACTGGATCTAGTCACTTCAGGGTTCAATGAAGACATGATGAGTGTTCTGTTTCAGTTCTTTGATCCTAAGCACCATTGCTTCACATTCCCCGACTACCAGCTGGTTCCTACAATGGAAGAGTTCTCTAAATTTCTGGGTATACCTGTACTTGATCAGAAACCATTCACAGGCTTGGAAAAAGAGCCTAAACCTGAGGTTATTGCTGCAGCTCTACATCTGAAGAAGTCTGACATTGTTCTAGAAACGAGAAGCGGAGTTAAGGGTATTCTTGCTAAAGTGTTGATAGAGAAGGCTCAAGTGTTCTTGAAGGCTATGAGCTATGATGCTTTTGAGGATATCTTAGCCTTGCTGATTTATGGCTTAGTGTTGTTCCCCAATCCAGATCAGTTCATAGACATTCACGCCATCAACATATTCCTGAGTCACAATCCGGTGCCTACATTGCTTGGAGATATTTTGCACTCTCTTTATACTCGTACTACAAAGGCACGAGGAACTTTGATGTGTTGCATACCTTTGTTGTCTAGGTGGTTTATTTCTCACCTTCCTCGCTCAGTAATGAAGAATGAACAAGGGTTCAGATGGTCTAAGAGAATCATGTCACTCTCACATTCAGATATTCATTGGTGCTCCAGATCTATGGAGAATGTCACTATTATTGACCGTTGTGGGGAGTTTCCTAATGTGCCACTTCTAGGCATAAGAGGAGGCATTACTTACAACCCTTCCTCAGCTTTACGACAGTTTGGTTACGCTCGGAGTGATGGTCCACATGACATGTTGATTCAGGGTATTGTGTTTGATTACGACAACGACCTGCAAGGTTACCGTCAGAGGTTCATACGAGCATGGGGAAAAGTGAACAAGGTTGACAGCAAGACTCTGGAGCCTAAGTACACCATTCTTATGGAAGCTTATCTCAGATGGGTGCGATCTCGTGCTTAGAATCTCATGATGCCATATCCTGCCATCCTGCCAGTTACTATGGAGCCTGTTGCTGAAGGAGATACTTCTTATACCATCCTTCACCCAGACATACCCACTGACATGGAAGACTTACAGAGATCTTGGGTCCAGTTAAAGGAGCAAAGGGATACTTTCGAGGCTCATTACAAAGCAAGTCAAGAAAGAATCCTGGAGCTAACAAAGCAACTTCACGAGGAGCGGAATCTCAACTCATACCTCAACACAAAGAGGAAACGTCCATGGGAGACTTAAAACCCCATCTTTTGTATTTATTTCATTTCATTTTGTAAGCCCAAGGGGCAAACAAATTTATTACTAATAAAAGTTTACTTTCTTGGTTGTTTAAGAAAATCTAAATCCTGCGGTCCTTGAAAACATTGCATATGCATTTACATATCATGTCATTGCATCACAGGTTTCTTATGTACAGGTATCTTATCTTCTCGCTGTTTATTTCAGCAGAAATGGCTCTTGAACAGACTATCAAATATCTCCAGGCTCAGAATGCACAATTCCAAGAGATGATTCTGAACTTGTCCACGGGACAAGATGAGTTGAAGACACTGCTGGCTAAGAAGAAGAATCCTGAAGACAACAAGGATGATCAGCTGGAACAACTACAAGCTGGGATGACAGAAATGAGGACCCAGATGAATGACCAGGTGGTTCTTATTCAAAGTTTAGCTCAGGGGCAAGAAGAGTTAAGAGCCTTTGTCCATAAACTTCAAAGTAATGGAGTCAGGAATCTAATTGTCAATCCACCTCCGTTAAAACAAACTGATTTGGTTGAAAGGAAGATGAGGATAAAAGAAGGTAAGAAACCGGTTACCACTGATTGTTCTTCAGTTGAAGAAAAAAGACATGGTAAAGTTAATCCACCTCAACACAAGGGATGTAGAAGACAATTTATCAAATTCAGCACTCCAATGTCACAAGTTCTGCAATGCTTGTTGGAGATGAAACTAATTTCCTTGAAAAATCATCCTCAAAATCCTAAAACTTCCTCTCCTCGCTATAATCCCAAGGCAAGGTGTGGGTATCACTCCAACTGTCCTGGACATGATACTAATAGTTGTTGGACATTGAAGAAAAAGATTCAAGATCTAATTGACGAAGGAATCCTAGAGGTTACTCCAGAAGGTCAAGTTGAGTTCTACTATCGTCCATCAAGCCCCGAAGCTGCAAGACAAGTGGCCCAAGGTAGCAAGAAAGGAAGCCTACCTATTCCTGTTGAGATATGGGGCACCTTGGGACATCCAAGTGGTAAATTTGATTTCATGGTGAAGTATACTGCTCCTCAAAGTTCACAGATTGCAATTGAAGACATTCAGCCAACTGGATGGGACAACATTTGAATTTTCATTTGTAATTTCTTTTATTTTGTTTAAACACTTACTATTATGTTAAACTTTTGTTTTCATTAATGCATTGCACATGTTTGTCTTGAATTAATCCATTTGTTTCACTATATTTTGAACTATGCTTCATATTTCTATTTTGTGATATTTAACTCCTGATAAAGCTATAAGCCTATAGAGGGAGGATGACGAAAACAATACCATAATATTAGGCAGTATGCTTTTGAACAGACTATGCTGACGATGTACAAGCATTGTTTCAATTCCTAAACAGTGGAGATATAAGGAAGTTAATCCCTAGTCAACCCTTTTTGAGCCTATGAAGTAGGAGTTTTTATTCTCACACAAATTAAAACCCTTATTCATAACCCGGGGCAGGGTAGTTACTCGGTTAACTCAAATATGCCAATTATTTGTGTTGTACACAACTAATGATGGTTCTCTGTAATCATGAAACCTGACAGTCAATATCCAGCAAAAGAACAGTCCTGCTAAGTCAAAACCTATGAAGGAGACTTAGTAAAACATTAAGACATCCCGCTGACTGTAACCTTGAAAATAAGCAGTTCAGGCAAAATGAAGGGATAATAAAGTCAAAAGAAAAAAAAAAGGTCACTATGAATCCTCAACAAAGAAAGATGACTGAATGTCCAAATAAATTTTGGGTTTCTGAACCATCACAAATATCAGTGTTACAATTCCAAACTCATTTGAGCCTCAATACATAAGTTAACTGAGTATAGGACTGAAGAACATCATGGAGAATGGGTTGGGTACAAATAAATTTGATCCTTTATCTTTTGTTTCTTAAACCATGAACCAGGCCACGTTACAACCCTTTAAAAGTCCTAACTGAAGCATGGTTAGTTTGAAAGCATATTGCCATAAAAAGGTATCCTGACTCCTTTAAGGCTTATTATAAAACTTGAGTTAATATCACAGTTTTCACAAAAAACTATTTTTCTAAAAAAAAAAATCTTTTTCAAAACTTCAAGACAAACATAAGCATTGCATTTTTGAATATATTTGTTTGCATATACCTGAGTGTTTGATAAACAGAGAAACTTACAGGATGAATGTTCAACAAATCAAAGTCCTTCCGATAAACAAAGTTGCTTCCTGGATCAAAGTCCATATATACAAAGGGGCATAATCATTATCTCCCAATCAAGGGGGCAGGCCATGATACTGCCTAACTCATTTGGGGCAATCAGGACAAGATTCAACTATATTTAAGCAGCCAGAGGCAGATCTCCTCATCTATCTGAAGTGCCAAGGGTAATATTACAGAACTCATAATGCCAGGGGCATGGTCATTGTTTTCTAATCAAGGGGGCATACCAAGTTACTGTTCAAATCATTCGGGGCAATCAGTTCCAGATTCAACAGTGCTTAATAGCCAGGGGCAGCTCTTCTCATATATTTGAATTACCAAGGGTAACACTGCAAAGTTCATGATGTCAATGGCATATTATTATGGGGCATTCTGCTTAGTTCTCCTGAGGTAACTACATTCAGATACTTCCCTTTTGGGACAATTCATCCTAAACCAAGGGGCAATGCTTTCTTTTCAAATCTAGTAGCCGGAGCGTATATGGTCCATTACAATTTGAAGACACATTCCTCTCGTTATATTACCTTGATTTGGAGTTCTCAGCAGAAGTCATTGTGGGAATTAATTGTCTACACCGGTAGTATCAGATGGTGTCAGTATCATATCTTCAGATCCAACCATGAGGATTTCTGGGAAAGTATTCAGGAAAGTTAAGGATCTCAGGAGCTCTAAATCCATTTGGTTATACGCTCTCGAAATTGAAATGATTCTGTTTTCAAGTTCAGCTTTACTTTTCCCTCTGAATCCATATTTACTTTTACCCTATTTACATAAGCGAAACGTCCATTGGAGGTGTTTGAATAAATGCATGAAAATGCAGTAATAGTATTTACTAAGGACGAACGAGGGTAGTAGTTCAACGAAGCTTCGCCGGTTCATCCCCACAAGACAGCTACAAACCCCCAGTAGGGCAAATCCATCTTCACAAATACTTCGAGTCACATCTCCCCTGGAATTTATATCCATCTCTTTTATCCTCAGACGGATAGTCGGGAATTTATTTTTTCAATACCTTACTATCAAACGAAGACGGGAGGTTATGGATACCTTACTATCAAACGAAGACGGGAGGTTATGGGTACCTTACTATCGAACGAAGACGGGAGGTTATGGATGCCATATTATTGAACGAAGACGAGAGGTTATGAATACTATATTATCAAACAAGACAAGTTCCTCATATTCTTCGGCAACAAATCGGGATTTATTTTCCCTGGCCAGCAGTTGTTATACGAAGATATCCGGACGCTTCAAGCTGCATGATGCATACATACATCATCTACATCATACCATAATATACATATCCATAAGTACATAATACATTACTTAAGTGCATCATACTATACATGCATACATAATGCATAAACTAATATTATCTTGCAGAATGTTATATACATCATGATATTTGTATCAAACTAATCTTGTTTTTCAGATTAATTCTCCAGCAGACAAATTTCATCAACAACTTGCATACCTCAGGACGTTGTTTATCCTCCTGAAAGCTTCTTATACCTCAGGACGTTGTTTATCCTCCTGAAAGCTATCATTCCTCAGGACGTTGTTTATCCTCCTGAAAGCCCTCATTCCTCAGGACGTTGTTTATCCTCCTGAAAGCTATCATTTCTTTGGGCCGTTGTTTATCCTCCCAAAAGTTATTCTTATACCTCAGGACGTTGTTTATCCTCCTGAAAGCTATCATGACTATCAGGACGTTGTTTATCCTCCTGAAAGCTATCATTCCTCAGGACGTTGTTTATCCTCCTGAAAGCTATCATTCCTCAGGACGTTGTTTATCCTCCTGAAAGCTATCATTACTCTTGGGCCGTTGTTTATCCTCCCAAAAGTTATACTCATACCTCAGGACGTTGTTTATCCTCCTGAAAGCATATCATGACCTTGGGCCGTTGTTTATCCTCCCAAAAGTTATACTTATACCTCAGGACGTTGTTTATCCTCCTGAAAGCTTCTCATACCTCAGGACGTTGTTTATCCTCCTGAAAGCATATCATGACCTTGGGCCGTTGTTTATCTTCCCAAAGGTTACATCATTATACCTCAGGACGTTGTTTATCCTCCTGAAAGCTTCTTATACCTCAGGACGTTGTTTATCCTCCTGAAAGCTTCTTATACCTCAGGACGTTGTTTATCCTCCTGAAAGCTTCTTATACCTCAGGAAATTGTTTATCCTCCTAAAAGCTTCTTATACCTCAGGACGTTGTTTATCCTCCTGAAAGCTATCATTACTCTTGGGCCGTTGTTTATCCTCCCAAAAGTTATACTCTCTTGAAAGCATATCATGACCTTGGGCCGTTGTTTATCTTCCCAAAGATTACCTCATTATCATGGGACGTTGTTTATCGTCCCAGAAAGCTATATCTTCATATCTTGGACTGCTTTATCCTCCAAGAAACATATTTGAAGAACTTTTATCCAAGAGGCATCTTTAAGCCCACTCAAGCATATACAACTAGTCATCAGTATCCCTCCATGCACCGGTGAGTGCAAATTTTTGGGCTTTTGTGTTCAATCCCCTTCAACCTTCCAGGTTACGACTGACACATATACCAATCTAACCCCTCAGGTTTCAGAAAATTGAACAGGGGCAGCTGTTGCACCCCAAAATTTGCCCTCACAATACAAGACTTTGTGTGCAAAAAGGTTCACAAGATTCACAAGACCTCTCATGAGGTTCACAAGGTTCACAAGACCTCCCATGAGGTTCATGAAGTTTATAAGACCTACCATGAGGTTCACAAGGTTCACAAGACATATTATGATGGTTCACAAGGTTCACAAAGTTCACAATTAGTCAGAAGATTTGACAATTCCCTCATACAATGCATCCTCCTAAGCAATGCATCCTAAACTAGGGTTTTGACTTTAATCAGGCTAAATGGACTTCCAAGACTTCAAGTGAGCTTCATAACATCTTATATGTGCTTAAGAATCCCCATGACAAATTTCAGAACTTTTCTCAAAGGTTTGCTCAATCAAATGATCAGATAAGTCAAAATCAGTCAAAGTAGTTAAAAAGTCAAACTGAGGTCAACTGTGGTCAAACCAAAGTCAAACTTCATGATTTTTTTTGCCAACATCAAGTATATGAAGTAAAATTCATCATTTGATCAAGGGTTGATCATGATTCATCAAGGATATTTCAGATCATCAAGAATCAGGGGTTTCTAAATTAGGGTTTCCTCAGGAAAAGTCAACTAAACTTTGACCAGCCATAACTTTCACATGCTTCATCACATTTTTCCCATCCAAATCTCATTTTGAAGGAAATTGAATTATCTACAACTTTGTGTCTCACAAGCCAAGCCCAAAAATGCTTCATTTGGAAGGTATGAGCTAAGACATTATAGGTCCTTTTGAAAGTCAACAAAAAGTCAACAACTTCAAAAGGGCATAACTTGAGAATGGTAAATGATATGGACATGAAACCAATGGGGTTGGTTAGAGGACTCTTTAAGCTTTCCAAAATGTCCAAGAACACCCTCATATCATTAAAATTGAAGGATTTGTACCCTTGCAAAGTTGGGAAATATTTGGGAGGTTTATGAAGCAAATAGGGCTTTTAAATCAATTTCTTCCAAATGGGCTTGCAATCTTGTGATCCAAACTTCAACATAACACCAAGCACGACCCACCCATGTAATTTCTGATTTTTTTTATTTTATTTAATATTTATTTGAATTTTATTCATTTAAATACATATTAAATCAAAATAAAATCAAAAAATCAATATTTAAGTGTGATTCTTCTTCTAGAAAATCATAGAAGACATTTAACATGAATCTACACTATCCAAATTCGTGCTCACTCTTTGAAGCATGAAGAGATTTGATTTTTGGCCAAAATTGGAAAGGGATTTCTTCATCACTAAGGTATCCAAAAAGCCCAAAGAGAGAGCCTATTTTTTGACCTAAATCAATCCACTACATATACACAAAGAGAACACAAGCATAGGGGACGAAAATTGCAGCCTCTTACACATTGTTCAACTTCACAAAAATCTTCAAAATATTCAAATTCGGTTTTGTCCATACCAGCAATCAACAAGCCTTTTGAAGGTTGAAATAGCTTCCTGGGATCATTTAGAATGTTTCTGGATCATCACATTGCCTGCTAGCATCTCATACCATCAAACCCGAATCAATTTGTTCTTAAAATTTCAAATTTTCGATTACATTCATTCACGAAATATAAACTGTTTCTATTCATTGATACTTGCTTATTATTGTGTGTGGATTGTTTTGATGTGCTTTGATTGGATTTTCATGACAGAATCAAGAAGAAGCCATGGTTAGGGTTTCGGTCACCTATTTGGGGCTTCATGATAAACAAAATATAAATGATTTTTGAGAACATAGAAAGACTGTGTGAGCTCTGAGGATCATGTTTCATTCATCAATTTGAAGTAATTTTGCTGTTTCGATGGTGTTTGATTTTCGCAGGTTATACATATTGAAAAAATCGCAGGTAATTGTGTAGGAGAAAGTGCAGGGAAATTCGCAGGTCATGAGGTAGGGGATGAAGCAGTTTGGCGCGCAGAAGGAATTTGAAATTCACGCAAAGATTAAAACAAACTTGTTTTATATACATGACAACTAAAGCGCGCGGCTCAGATGGTTTGTGTAGTAGGCTGGTGAGTGAATGGTCCTGGGATCAAAACCTCCCCAGGCCATTTTGTTTTTGTTTTTTTCTTAATATTTTGCAGGATAAAAAATAAAGAGATTTGAACATATTTTGCTATCACCACGCACACGCTGGCCTGGTGGTTGTAGAAGCAGGACTCAAAGATTGAAGCTCAAGGGCTGGGTTCGAATCCCAACCCAGGTAAGTTTTTTTCACTTTTTTCCGATTTTCTGATTTTATTTGTTTATATCATAATTAAATAAATTTAAAAAAATGTTTATGCTATTTCTTTTTCTATAATTTAAAGTCATCTTTTCAAAATTAAAAATCTTATTATAAAAATTATTCAATATTTATTTTTTGTATATTATTAATGTTGTATAATTTTGTATAATTAATAATAAATCCTAATTCTATTTTCTAAAATTCATAACCCTAATTTTCTAAAACCCTAAATATTTCTATAAAACCTAATTATTTTTATAAAACCCTAATTGTAAATATTAATTTATTTGTTAGTTATAATTTCTAATTTATTTATTTATAAAACTTTAATTATGTAATTTGTTTATAATTATTCTTTAATATAATTCTTGTATGCCAATAATTTTAGATTATGCTTAAAATAATTAAAACTCCTAATTTAATTTTTGTAGATATAATTTATTTTCATAATATGTTTATAATTAACCTTATTATTATAACATGTATATAATTTAAAACTTTATAATAATTAGTATATAATATGAATTGTTTATGTATTCTTCTTAATCTTAAAAAATAATTGTTTATAAAAAAATTGAACTTTTAATTATTATGCTAATATTCTTGTTTATTTTATTATTAATTCTATTTATTTTCATATGATATTTATTTTATTATTACTAACCCCATTTATATATATAATTGTGATTTATTATTATTATTATTACTAACCCAATTATTTATTATTACTTATTTTGCTTATTTATTTAATTTGATTTAATTGTTATTATCATGTAATTGTCTCCTTTATGTAATATTTTAGTAGTAATGTTTAATATTTATGTTTAAATGTTATGGTTAGTAAAATAGGGAGTGAAACATGTTTGTATTTTAAACTTAATTTAGATCATTAACTTAAAAGATAAATATTTAAAATTGTACACTCACACACGTAAGTCGATCCTGGATCGCCATCTCACTTCCTAAGGTTGCCTCTCAAGTTGCCTAATCAAAAGGTCAAGTAGGGTGTATAAAGCAAAGTCCCTCATTTCACATCATCTAGTCCCTAAACAGATAAAAAGATCAAGTCCCTTCGAATGTTGCCTTCGTAATGATCTTGTCCCTTTCGAATAAAGATGATAAGTCCCTTCGAATGTTGCCTTCGTAATGATCTTGTCCCTTTCGAATAAAGATGATAAGTCCCTTCGAATTGCTTATACACCCCACAGTTGCCTAAATAAACAGATGTCCCTTCACTTGTCCCATACATCCAAGGTAATGACTACCTATTCCTTAATAATAGGGATAGTCTTACCATTTAAAGGATTCAAGAACAGAAAAGACTTAAACTTAAGGTAGGTTCCTCTTAGATACTTGCTCACTTTTCAAAAATATTTCAAACACTTCATACATTTCAAACAATTTTCAAAACAAAGGTTTTATACGCATCCGTACATGGATCATTATAAAACACTTAAGAAAATTTCTATTCACACCCTTCACATTTCAAAAACATTTTAAAGTGAGCTAAGTAACTAAGAGCCCATGGATAACCATGGATGTAAAGGGTGCTAACACCTTCCCTTTACATAACCTACCCCCCGGACCCAAAAATCTTTTAAAAGGTCTTTCCTGTTCTTTTATGCCTTTCCTTTGGATAAAATAAAAGTCGGTGGCGACTCTTGCTATCCGCAACATAACTAAAGTCAGTTCTCCCACCGTGTTACAATGAGGACCGTCGTTACCGACGGGACTCGGTAGAAAATAATAGGTGCGAATTAATAACTACAATTATGTTTTGGTTATAATTTCTATGCGTAATTTAATTAGCATTGTCATGAGAGTGAGATGTTAGTTAACATTGTTTGTCATGAGAGTGAGAGGCATATAAAGGTTTGAGCTGAGATCCGCGAGAGCGTGAGGAGCGAACCAGATAGTAGAAATTAGGCAACTTATCTAAATACAGCGAGAGCACTTTAGAGACGTTTAGGATATTATTAGCTTTCAAAGAGTTTTTCCTAGTTTCCGGGCGAGCGAGAGCAAAATCTTGGGATTAGGAAGTATGATTTTAGTTAAGACCGCGAGAGCGTGAGACGAAGTCTTTAAGTTGGTATATTCTACGAAATAGGAGTATAGTCGTAATTAGCACCTCATTCTATGAGTCCCTTAGGAGCGCGGAAACCATATCCCGGCCTCGTTCTTCTATATTTTCTTAGTTCTATCTTAGTTTTAGTTCTAATCAAATATCATTAGCCTTAGCTTTACAAAATAACGATAGATAACAATAGGTTGATATTGGTCTCTGTGGTTCGACAATCTTTTATATTACTTCGATAAATCTGTGCGCTTGCGGAAGCATCATAGGCAGAAAAGTTGCCATGATAAGAAGAGGAAGGATCTGAAATATGTGGAGGGTGACTATATATTCTTGAGAGTAAATCCTATGACTAGTGTTGGATGTGTGGTGAATCTAAGAAGCTTATCCCTCGATTTATTGGTATGTATTAGATTTCTCAGAGAGTTAGACTCGTAGCTTTAAAGTGGCTTTGCCAACTAATCTTTCAAATTTGTATGATGTGTTTCATGAGTCACATCTTCATAAATATATTCCCAATCCATCCCATGTGATTCAAATGGATGAAATACAAATTAGAGACAATCTTACGGTTGAAGCATTGTCGTTAGGGATTGAAGTCCAGAAGATAAAGGTATTGAGAGATAAGGAGATTGATCTAGTAAAGGTAGTTTGAGGTGGAGCTTCTGTGGGTAACATGACTTGAAAGGTAGAGAGCCGGATGCGAGAGTCATATCTGGAGTTGTTTCCTTAGGGTATATTTTCAAGGACGAAAAATAATGTAAGTGGGAAAGAGTTGTAACACACCATTTAAATTATGTACTTAATAGAGTATTATGTTATTATTATTATTATTATTATTATTATTATTATATGTTTTATGGTTGTATGGGAGGGGAGACCTTTGGGGTGTAAGGTAGTTCCCTTAAATTAATTGAGTTCCATAGGGTTGAGATTTAATTAAGTGTATAATGATATAGTTAAAGTGTTATATTGTGAGGAGTGGGGGTGTGAAAGCAAATGTTGAGAAACGTAGGGGTGTAAGAGAAGAGGAGAAATTAGAAGTAATAAGAATAATATAATTTTATAAGATATAATAATAGTAAAATTTGACATTATTTGTATTTAAAAATATTATATTATATTTGTAGCTATAATAATAAATATTTAATTATTATTAAATATTATATTTTTGTTATTATTAGAATACTAATATAATAATAATTAAAATATTAGATTTAGTGAGGAGTTTATAAGAAGTATATATATATATATATATATATATATATATATATATATATATATATATATATATATATATATATATATATATATATATATATATATATATATATATATAGAGAGAGAGAGAGAGAGAGAGAGAGAGAGAGGTGTTTCAATTACGTAAAAAAGAAAGTAGAAATAGAAGAACCAAGGGAAGAGAGAGCTAGGGAAAATGAATCCTGCAAGAGAATCACCATTGTTGAAAAAGCTAAGAAAAGCCAAAGGTAATGGAGGAGAATTTCTACTCTAATAAGGTTGGTTTTAACATGCGAGGATAATGAGGGTCCTTCCCACTTAGGTTTTGTGAATTGTATTATTTTCGATTGAATTGATTCTTATTTATGTGAAAATGAATTTGTTAATGTTTATTGATGATTAGTGATGTTATAATGATTGATTATGTAAATTGCAATGGTTGGGTATGCTGAATTATTTTAAGGTAAACATTGTTCATGATGAACATGGTATGAAAGTTGCAATATGTTGTTGAATGATTGTGATTATGAAAGGAGTATTATATGATGATCACGAGTGTTTATAGAACACTATAATTCAATTTTTCTGGTGTTAAGGGACATTTTCTGGGCATTTGGTATTGGTTAATTTGTGCTGAATTTTTTATTTATAAAATATCAGTTTTTCAGAATTGCAGGCATGTACAATTTTTAGCATACCTTTTGACTCGTAAAAGTTTTTAGTGGGGTTTGAAGGGTGATTTAACTTACTCGGTAAGATACAAATTTGTTTATGGAAGTTTTAAGTTTTGACAGTTTATCTGATAGTTGTCACAGATTGAAATAGAAGTACATTTTTTTTATATAAAATAGTAGTTTTCAGAATTGCAGGTTTGTACGATTTTTAGCTTAACTTTTGACATGTAAAACATTTTTAGTGGTATTTTAAGGGTGATTTAGCTTACTCAGTAAGCTACAACTTTGTTTCTGGAAGTTTTATGTTTTGACAATTTTATATGATAGTGGTTGCAGATGGGAAAAAAGGATTTCCTAAAATGGTTTATAAGATCTTTGACGATAATTGGATTAGTATGTATGATTAATCAAGCCAATGTAGTTGTTGGTCTTGATGGTAGTCCAGAAGGGTGGATTACAGAGTGCATGATTGATCAAACCAATGTAGTTGTTGGTGTTGATGGTAGTCCAGAAGGGTAGATTACGTAGTGCGTGATTGTACTCGGGTTATAGATTGTAGATCACATATTATTATCATGAGGACTTATGTCGGTTGCATAAAGCATGTCATGCATTCATGTTGTTATTTTGGTGGAGATAGATTTTATGTTCGAAGGGGGGACATAAGGTCTATCTGGAACTTCGAAGGGGGATTTTAGGATTTCGAAGGGGAATCAGATTCTTATAAAGAATCATTGATGTTAAAATGGTACCACATGCATTGAGTCAAGTAATAATGTCTCATTGCATCATAATTTGGTGTTAGCATATTGTGGTGTGAATTGTGAATTATCAAAGTGTGATATGTGATAATTAATTATGATACTACTCCTTAGTATGTTTTAACACCAATTATTATTTAAATATGAATCTCACCCCTTTTGTGTTTGTATGTTTATGCTCTTCAGAGTACAGATAAACAGGTATCTGAGTAATTGGAGAAGCACCACTATATTGCTATCGATCGAGTCTATTAGAAGAATCGCTCTGATACATAACACTGGGAGTTTGGGATGTTTTTAATTATTTTTTGTGTTACATACCTTTTGTTGTTTTAAATTTTCATTTGAACCATAAATGGTGTGGATAAACGTGTTGAGGCCTTGGTGCCATTAAAACTGTTTTCCGTTGCATTGGAAATTATGTTTTTATATATGTATGAAATGATATTTGGACATCATAATTTGGGGATATGACATCCTAATTGAATTATTTTTCATTTTAATTTATGATTATTATATTAGAAATTAGGGTGTTACAAATCTTCCGATCAAGGGTAGATTCCCCGATCATGGGATGATTACTAGAGACGAGACAATCGAGATAATGGTAGAGCATTTGGAGGATGATCTAGGGGAGGCGGTGAAGGAGGTGGATAAGACCTGGGGTGCTCATGCTATATTTGAGTTCATGAGGAAGATCTATGTTTCCGAGATCGAGAAGGTATAATAGGCACATGGCGACGTTGAGTAGGTGGCGGTACACATGACGCATGCTCGGAGAGCATACTTATTTATTTTTTTGGCACTTGTATTTTTATGGACACGCGTTCCATTTATACTGATGTTGTATACCTCTGGTACTTCTTGGATCTACAACGGATCCATGAGTAAAATTGGGGGGGGGGGGGGGGCTTACCTGGCCTATCTTTATTCGAAGTTAAGTGAGGGATTTTTGTGGAAGACGAAGCAGGTCACAGGCATCGTGACACTATTGGTGGTAATAATTATTTATCCTCGATTTTTTTTGTCATTTTCGTTTCATATTTGCGAAACCATTGCCAATAATTCTTTATCATTGAATGTGTTTTTTTTTCATTTTTATTTCAGGCTTGGATCCTACAGCACTTCCCGCAAATCTTTGGATTGGTGAGTGTGGATGATTACACTAAGGATATGTTGTGTGCATGTACTTTATTCCTCCTCAGAAGAAATCAGGCTGTCGAGCTTTTCAGAGTCTATCATTATCGTTTGGTTGTTGAGGACATGCACTTCAACAACTATGTGGATCACCATCAAACGCGACCATTTGACGAGATAGTTCTATAATCCAGATGGTTGGCCTACGGATCGCGTATCATTTCTCCTCATCTTCTCGAGCACGTCATGCGGAAGTTTGGGTACACCCAAACCATCCCCATGCACCCTATTGTCTTTGCTCCTCCCTCCTTATCTCATAGACAGATAAAAGAGATGTTTTATGATTTTGAGAGTCCCTTGGTACCGAAGGAGGCACGATCTACCATAACACCGAATGAATGGAGCTACGTGGATGGGTACATCGAGTGGTTCTTTAGGATGTCACATCCATACATGGTGTAACGCCTGTATTTAATTAATTAATTAAATTAAATATTATCGCGTATTTTCCTGATTAATTGTTGTTAGGTGTTGTTTGTCGTTTGAGTCTTTAAGTTGTTTAAGTTGGTATTGAGTTGAAGGTTAGGTTGTATTTGAGTTGTTTAAATTAATTAAGTCGGATAAATAAAATAAGTATTAATGATATAATATTAAGTTGGATTTAGTTGTGGTGTGAGAGTAGTAAAGATGAAGGGTGCTATATTAGGCTCATTAGTAATTAAGCTGATTAGTGATAATTTAGTAAAATTAGACAAGATACCTAATTATTGTATAATCAAAATTTTGTAAGAAGGGAGAACAAGTCTTAGAGGAAGATCAAGAAAAGGATAGGTTGAGGATTTTCGCGGAGATTGTTGATGTGAATTCGAGCCACCTTCAATCCAAGGTAAGGGTGGGGTTCGAATTCCATAACCGAGATTAGATAATTTGTATGTTGGTTGGGACTTCGTATGATTTCGTTCCTGTGTTTTTCGTCTGATGAGTTGTTGCGTTTTTGTATGAATCTGATATGTATGATGTGTTGTTCTTGTTGTATTGTTGTTCTGAAAGCTGTTCATGTTGTGGTCATTCTTGTTGTATATATGTTGTTGGAATGACTGTTGCAGCATTTGTGTAGAGAAGGAGATTAGGACTAGTAAAATCAGTTGTATAAATTAGTATAAGAATAAATAAAGAGGATTTAGAGTATAAAATAGTTGTAGAAACCCAATTAGGCTTGAATGGAGTGGAGAGACTGTGTAATTCGTAGGAGAGGAAGGATTGTAGCATTCTGGTGTTTTACGTAACAGGTCTGGTGTTACGCGTAACAAGGTAGGGCATTATGCGTAACATATCCCAGTACGCAGGCATTACGCGTAACAAGGTAGGGCATTACGCGTAAGGAGTAAGGCATTGCGTGTATGGGTAGAGTGGTGTACAGAAAATGCAGTTTTTGGCGATTCGTCCTGTTTTCGCATTCATTTCGAGTTGAGCCGATATTAGACTTAAAGTAAAGGTAAAATAAGTTTATTATAGTATATTGGAGGATTAAAAATAATTAATTTTAAAGTCGAATTGATTAAGCTGTAATTATTCGTTTTCTATGTTGAAGTTGTATCAAGTTGTTATAAGTTGTGTTGTCCCGATCTTGGGGAAAATTATTAAGTTGGAGGTTGTTAGACCAACGTCGATTCACGTGTTGTGTTGTTAAGTTGTTGATTATGTTGATTGTTGTTGTACGCCATTCATAGTTTCATACATTTACATGTTTCAAGTTAGAGCGAATGCTCGATTCAATTTGGCCTGGATTGACAAATATGTTGTTGATGCCTCGATAAACTGGCAAGATTTCAAGTTGGGAGTTTACTCCACATGGTACCACATGCATTTATAAGTTGAGTCGTATTTGAGTTGCCTTTTATCTATGTTGATGATTGTTGACGGGTTGCAAGTTGTACGTTGAGGTTGCTTTTTATATGAAGTGGGTGATTGTATGATCTATTGCTTAAATATTGATTATCATACTCCTGTTTATGTTATTCGATATCTCATCCCTTATGTTTGAATGTTGTCCTCTGTTGGTAATGTGCAGGTAATCAAGATTCGAGTACCTAGTCGTCTCAAGTTGGTGTTTGTCGCTCTGATACGTAGCACTTCAGGGGGATGAACACATGTTTTTTCTTAGTGGATTTTATTTAGTTTATGAACTCTTTTTTAGTTGTTTTGTATTGAAAACCATGTTGCAATATTTGATGTTGAATAAACCTCAAGTTTATTTAAAGTTGCAAATTTTGTTGAATCCGCTGCGTATTTTGTGAAGCATGTTTATTAATAAAGTTTTAATATTTTATTTTAAAGTTGATATGTGATATCCCATGTTTTGGTGAATTTTTATATAACTCGGATTTATAATTAAAGTCGGGTAGAAATGAGGTGTTACACGTGGTGCAAGCTGCTCCATGAGATCCGCCGAGACCATCTCATCAGAAGATAATAGAGGAGGAGAAGACTCAGCTAGATCATATTGATGATGTTTTTCCTAGGTGTCATCGCATAACGGATATTGCATAGACATACATCGACAAGGGTATTGTCGCTCCCGGGATTTTCATCCTAGTGCAAACGCGAAAGTGGCGCGGAAAGGTTAGAGTCGCCAGCCAGACATTTTTATCCCGAAAGAATGGGAAAGGTAATGTTGCACAAACCTGAGGATGAAGGAAAGGACAAGGTCCTGCGAACCAAAGATCTGAGTTCGGGAGTCGGTTATGACCTGGGAAGGTATTAGCACCTCAGATCGTTCGTCGTACCCGACGGGATCCACGCTTGCTTGCTTGTTTCAAAGGGTGAGAAATAATAACTGCTGCTGAATAAAACCGCTAACTGGAAATTGGAATGAGAAATGAGAAGGGAACTGGAAATGAAAACTAAACTAAAGAATGGGGAAAATGTAGGGAAAATAAAGAATGTGCTCGAACGGGCCCTACCCCGCTGCCTACGTACCTCGTCGGGATAATGAGGATCAGAGTCGACGTAGTTCGCCTAACTAAGGCGGGAACTATTTGTTTGTGTTTTTTATACTGGAACCGCGTATGTCTATGCTCAGGTGTTGCAGGCTCGTCTGGTACGAGTGCATTTACCGTCTTGTAGGTGTGACAAGTCGTCGCGAGTTCGCGTTGTGATTGAATGAGATGAGAAAAGAAGTTCCCGCAGGATAGTCGCTTGTTATTTGTTTTTGGTCTTTTAAGAGAAATGTTTTGAATTTGTTTGTTTTATGAAACAATCCCTTGATGAGACTTGTGCATCATGATAGACGAGCTTACACCACTCCAAGATGGAATGAATGCAAGTGCTTCATGGAATAAGGCTATACACAAAGGATCCTTTCATTTATTTGTTAAGTGTTTTTGGATTTTGTTTGAATATGAGAAAGAAGACTCAAATTGCAAAAAGGGAAAAACTAAGGGGGACTAAGACACAACCCTAATTTTATTGATTTATTTACATGGGAGATCCTATGGTTTGTGGAGTTTTCTAATCCTAAGAAAGAAAAGGAAAATAAGAAAAGAGAGTTAGAAACTAACTTACTTCCTAAGGAAGTTAAGTTGTCTCTAAAGAAAGGGAAAGCCTAAAAGAAAAGCCCAAGTGCTAAGGCAAACACAATTAAGATGCATAAGAGATAGGAATGAAGTAATTCTTACCTCAATCTTCCCCCCTACAAAACAAAAGTTAGCATGACAATGCATATTGAAAGTAAAATCGAAGCATGAAAGCGATTAAGTACCATAAACGTCCTAGAATGGAACTAGGGTTAAAAATAAGACCTAAGTCTAAAGGTGAAGGTACCTAAAGGTTACATGACCTCTAAAGTCAGTAGCTACATGATATAGATCCCTAAGGATGCTAGGATACCCCACAAGATCAAACTATGTCAAACTATGTACAAAAAGTTCACCTAAGTTCACATAAATGCAAATTAGGGTTTATGGATGAAGTATGAATGCGTATGGCTTACAAGCATGAATTAGTACATTAAATGAACATCAAAGTCAGTAGTGAATGCTCATGAATATGTGTGAATGAATATACAATCATGGATGCAATGTTTTAGGCATATGGAGCAATGAGAAGAAGATATGAGAAGAAACGAACAAAAATCGCATAAGATCGCACATGATGAAAGTTAAGGAAGAATGGCATGTGAATATGCATGAAATGATTATGGGTAAGTAGCATACAAGGCATGATATGCACTTAGAATTAATTAATAGGCACTAATTATTTCCACATAATTCAAGTTATTATTTAGAGGAGAAGAGAAACTAGTTTAGGTTAAAGTTAATTCACATAAGTATGCACTTTAAAGCACCAAAATAAACCAAATGATTATGGTTCAAAAAATGACCTATGACTGGAATTAAAGACATACAAATGACCTATAATCAACTCTTAAAAGCTACCAAAAAGTTCCTCAGTCAAATGGCATGAATGCCTTCTTAACACTTAGGTTATGCGACACATAAACACATGAATCAACCTAGGATCTAGGTGACATGGAAAAATAGCAAAAAGACTTTAAAAATTATGAAATTAAATCCCTGGAATGATATAGTGATTATCTCACATGGTATAAAATGATTCTACAAAATTATGCACCAAAGTGCCACAACAATTCCTTGATTAGCAAGGTGACAAAGCATGATCACCAAAAAACAACTCCACAAAGTGGATCAAAAAGGGCACTAAAAATTATGAAAAAAATGCCTAATGAGCATCAAAATGTCACAAATTACAGTGATTAATCACACACAAAAAATAGGTTTCACACCTATGGGGAAAAATCGATTTCGGTCCCTTATGCCAAAACCTTTCTTTTTGGGACAGCTTATGATCTAAAATCCAAATTAATTATTAAAACCACCCAAATATGGAATCAAAAAATATGCAAAATTAATTAAGAGGATAAGGATCACTCATGAATATTTACAGAATTTTATCCCACCTAAAACTATTTTTAATAATTGCGACGAAACGGGCAAAAAACGGCATTTTAAGGGAAAGCGAAAGGAAGTGAATTCTACAATCCGTAACCTAATCGCTAAGCTCCGAAATCGATACATATCAACATAAATCACAAATATATCCAATGCCTCAGGTGGGAGGGCTAAGTATGCACCTTAAGTTACATGATCCTAAGCCGCATACAACTATAATGATGCTTAAAAAGTCGAAAAAACTTGAAATTACTTACTTGATCGAAGTGCCGATTCTTCACATAAAAGAAATCCAAAAACTTCAAACCATGTCTTGTGATCTCCATAATCAAAATAAATGCTTATCTTCCATAATCACTTTGTTGAGCTTTGCCATAATCGGAATCGATCCAATATCGATCAAAAGGGAATCCATGAATCCTTACCAAAAATTAGTCATAAACACTAACTAAAATCATGACAAAAATTCTAATTAATTAAAAATAACAAGAAATGGATTCAAATATAAATCCCCAAAAAGGTTATATGACAATAAAATTATTTAACAATAATTCTTAACAACCATTAACATATAATCATCACTAATTATCTAACAAAAAAACAAATTAATAGGGGCAGGGGGTTTAACAGGAATCCCAGGCTTGTGAATAACAAACAGAGGACTGGCCCAAGGCCCATCTCCAATGCAAACCCGCAGGAAGGAGTGTAGTAATAATTCGCGGGTGCTGATAGGATTTTAATGGGCTTAGAGCCCAATCTCCTTTCATCCATTGCAGGGGAGGTGTGAATAGAGAACTTTGTGGGTGCAGATAGCGAATTCTTGGGTTTGAAGGCCCAATCCTATCCATAATCTCTGTTCCCATTCTTGACCAAAAATTGTGAAGAAACCCTAGAAATCCAACTCAAACACGTTCACCCTTCTTCTTCCCAAACGCGGCGCCTCTGTGCTCTTCACCCTTCTTCCATTCACGGCGTCGTCAGCCCACGATCACCATACCATAATGTGTCTCCCAACATCTTCGGTCGCCTTTGCTTCACATCCTTCACCAACAATGCTCCGCCAATGCGACTTCACCATCGTCGATTTCTCACCCTTGTTCATGGTCTCCAACGAATCTCCTTCATGCTTCGTTGAGCTTCGCTCAACCTTTCCTCCTCCATAAATAAACATCTCACCGGAAATCCGAGGCTTCCGACCCTGTCATCTCCGTTCGTGACCCCGTCCCGTCTCCGACACTATGTTCTTCCACCGATCTTCCATCATCCAAGATCTCAGCCGCGAGTTATTTCTTGTCCCTCTCATATATTCTTGCCGATGATCCCTCTGTCTTCCTAATCACCTTGATCCATGTTACTCCTTCACGCCATGGCTCGTGGCCGGCGACGGCGGAGAGAAAGCTAGTTTGCACCGTTGCAAGGCCTTATCCGAGTTGGTTCACAGAATCCCGATGAACGCGACACGACTTCGATTCACAGATGCATAAGAGCGGCGAGCAAATAGATCGAGATGTTGCTTCATGTTATCGTATTTTGGAGCCTCTCGTTCTTCTTCTACTCCATGATTTTTGCGAATTCTGAGTTGCTTTGTTGTTATTGAGTTCTTGAGAGGTTAATGCGTTGATATGAATCTTGCAGGTCTTTGCTTGAACTGAAGTTGTTGTGCGATGGAGATGATTCGTGCAGATTGTTACTGAAGGTTTTTTGTTCCGACTCGTGGCTTCGAATTGCCGATGCATTCTTCATCTTCTGCAGCCAAAGCTCACCGCCGCGATGTTACAGTTGATGTCGCAAACTCCTCGGCTCGGCCTTCGCAATCATCCCCTCCTGCTTCAGTTTCCAGCCCTTTTATCATCGTTTCTTCACCGCATCTCAAGACCACATTGAAAGCCGACTCGAAACACGACCTAAATCACCGTAAGGACTCGAATCCTTCGCTTATTTCGCTTCTCCAACTCTTTCTTCTGTTAATCCTTGCTGCTTTGGTTTCTTGCTCCGATTCAGTTTGTCGTTGCGTTTATTGAGTTTCCAGAATAGTTCAAGATATTAGCTTGATGTTAATCTTGATTTTCTGTAGGTCAAACTTGATTGCAGAAGCGTAACGGGGAAGATTGAAGACAAATCATGATGCATGTGTCCACTCCGAATCGTGATCCCATTCCTCATCTTCTTCTTGCACTGTCCTCCTGAGTTAGTTATGATTTCACCTAATTTGAAGTGTTGTGGTGGTATTGAATCTTGGATGCTGTTATTGATGCGTTTCTTGCCGTTTTGCAGGTTTGATAGAGAAGAGAGTTTTTTTTGAAAACGTGATTGGATTGATGGAGGAGCTTGGTGAAGCAGGATGGGTCAAGAATGGAGGAAATTGTGAAGATATAGTGAGAGGATTAAGAGTGAAGGTTCTGGTTGAAGGTTAAAAAAAATAGAGTGGTGATTATGTTCAAGTTTTGTTAGATAGGGAAGAGGCCCCTTTTTTCAGTTCTGTTTCTGTATTTTTTCCTGATATATCAGTTATGAAACTGAATTTCTTTCTTTTTTTTTGGTTGTAACTGTATTGTAACTGTTTCTGTTATATATCAGTTTGAAAAAAAACTGTTTTGGATTTCTATTCATTGTTCAACATTGGTTAACATCCTTGAGATTTAATTTTCTACCTCTTTTTCCTTAATGAGGTCATGGATTCCTAGATGAAGTTAAAACAACTTGGGCAAAACTTGAATTGAGAATATATGAAACTTGATTATCTTTTTCCCTTTTGCACTAATATGAACATTTTTATGTCAATTTCTGTGATTTTTTCCTTTGGCTGGATTTGAAATATGGAAAGCAAAAAATCAGTTACAATTTGGGCTGAACTTGAAATAAGAAAACAAAACCTATGGACATAGTTCTTGACCAAAAAAAAAGTAGAAAGAAATTAATGATGGTAAAGAGGATGAATATTTTTAAATGGACTTAATGAATTGGGCCTAGAATTATGGTTATTGGTTTAGAGAAAAAGCAAAGAAAGAAATGGATATGGTGTTTAGATTTTCCATTTGAGGTTGGACAACAAAATGAGGCCAAGAGAAGGATTTTAATTGGGCCCGAAGTATGGTTAAAAAGGATGATGGAAATATAATCAATAGGTTCGGAAACAAGAACAAGTATATGGACTATGAACATCTGTGGATACAAATCTTGGTTATCAACATTGGTAGACACGACATGATCATTTTGACCGGATACAGTTTTCAATAAGCTTGTCTCTTCGAATTCCACTCAATACATCCGACTCAACTTAATCAACTCAAAGACTCAATCCGTATTAAACTCGTATCCTCAACGAATCCCCAAACTCAAACTTCAATCAATAAAACTTCGACCTTATTAACTTGTATCACCAACAACGAAACATAGTGATCTAATCACCATACGAGTCCATAACTTGATCTCTTGCACCGTGAACCAATATCCCTTTGCCATGAACCTTAATCAACTCTACACGCATCACGATCTTCACTGAATTGTGTCTCAAGTAATGATGGAATTCCTTGAACGACATGACCACCTACGAGAATATTCCGCCAGTGAACTTTATCGAGCATTACTTAATTAGAGCAATAAACCCTAATCAAGAACTGAGAGTACAAACAGATGTTATTAGCCACATAACCCAACACCTTGAATTTATCCTATGACTGTAGATAGGGCGTGAAATTCTAATTCCAACTCCAGTAGAGTAGTAACCTCAAACCAAGGGAATAACTTGATTCTTCAGAGTGCATCTATCCCATGCCTTAAAAGCCAATGAAATGCATGACCGTGAACGTTAATGACCTAATGAAAAATGCGGATGAATGCAAAGCGATAAGCCAGTTAAGGTAAAAAGAGTGAGGGAAAATTTTGAGGTATTACAGGTATCTCCCCTAAGGGGTTTGCTGTCAAGCGAGTCCAGGATGCCATGGCGGAGGAGGCACAACAGACACTGTTGTACCAGAGACAATGCTGGAGGACAGAGGGATTGATGGCCGAGGAACCAGAGGAGGTAGAAGAGCTATAGGAGGTAGAGGAGATGTTTCCAGGAACACCCATTAGTTGTCTGTTATTATTTTATTGTAGTACTATACTCTACTTTATTTTTATGGTTTATTACATTTTGGATCTCGATTATACGATATTTTCTACATATATAGCTATATTATTTTCGACACACCCAATATTAGTCTCATATTATTTTGTACGTCCTTTCTTTATTCTAGATCGTGCTTCATATTTCATCTGAAAATAAATAGATAACTAATAGCAAAAAACACATGTTCTGATACACTTCAAATATGTATCTCTGGAATATTACCGGTGATACATCTTCAGAGCAATTCAAACCTAAATGGTTTATAAGTGACATGTTCTGAATATTTAGAATGGTTCCGGAGATATATCTCCAGAATATGTCAATGTTTCTTCAGAAATAGGTGCGTCCAGAGATATATCTCTAGAAGCAGGTGACATATTTGGAAATTCACATGGTGCATTAGAAACATATAGGGTGCAATAAGAAATTATCTTGCATAAACTAGTCAAAGTTATTTCGGCTTGAATTTCTTTTTTTAGAATGAACATTAATTGACATGGTAAATTCTCTCGAGAATTTCCACCTACTCATGGTCTTAGACAAAGAATCTTCACCTCATCTTTTTCTGATTTCTTTGAAAAGACTCATCCATTGCAATGTATTTGACCCATGTGCCACCTAGCTGAAATTAAATTTCCACAATGTCACCTTTGAAAAAAAATGACCAAAGTTGTCCCTTTTTAAAAATTTTCATTTTTTTTATAAATAATATTGATGACCTCCTCCATCCAAGATGACAAACGGGTCAGAGCCCATAAAGGGTCCGTCATCCTGGATGGAACCACATTTTTTTAAATTATTTTAAATTGTTTTAAAATGTTTTTTTATATTAAAATTAATAAATAAATAATTAAGAATAGGGTTAAATATGCTTTTGGTCCTTATAAATATCTCAATTTTGATTTTTAGTCACTACAAAAAAATGTCGAGTTTTAGTCCCTATAAAATTACTTTTGCACACATTTTTAGTCCCTCTACAGAGACTAAATCTGCGTGCAAAAGTAATTTTATAGAGACTAAAATTCGACGTTTTTTTATAGGGACTAAAAATCAAAATTAAGATATTTATAAGGATCAAAAACATATTTAACCCTTAATAATATAATGTATAATTAATTTTTTTTAAATTTTTGATGTTGTATTATATATCTTTTTTATTTCTTTAAAAATTATATTTTTTAATATTTAAATTTTAAAAGAATAAATATTTTATTATAATATGACATATTAAATATTTATAAAATTCAATATGGAAATAAATAAATTATCTTATAATTAATATTTAATATTGAAAATTACAAATGGATATTTGCATAATTTAAAGAAAAAATTTCATGTTGATTTTCTTGTTGGGGATCTTCGTTGATGTAATGACTACCAATTTCACATCTTATACGAATCCGAACACACTGACCATGATATAATGGTTTTGTTGAAGTAGGTGAAGAGGGGTTGAAGTTGTGTACATATAGGTAGAGGTTTCAAAAACGTGTTGTTGGTTAGGAAAAAAATTGGAATGTAACGAAATTCTCAAAGGTTCTATGGTTGAAATGTAATAGTCTAACACATCGGTGGTTGATGATTGTTGATTGGTGTTGGAGTAATCAAAGTTAGGAGGTGGAATTGGTGTGTAGTTTAGTGGGGGACGAAGGAATGGTTATTGTTAGGTTTGATAGGTGTAATTTATTGGTTGTTGTGGTGTTTGATATGTGTAATTGGTTGGGGTATGTTGTGTTTGGGTTTGGTAGTATTGAGCTAATATCATGAAGAGAATGAAACCAATGGGATGAACCACAAATATGATCGCTAGCTTCTGAATCGATGATCCAAGAACCAAGAGTTGTGTTATTAACACAAGAAGAAAAAATAAAAATATTACCTTAGTCATCGACTGATGGATGATCAGTTGATTGGAATGAGCTCACTTGATTAGAAGCATATGCAGTAGATTTTTTTACCAATACTAGAAGTATGAAGTAGAGACATAAGAGTATTATAATGCTTATGTGTAAGGGTTGGCGGTGCAGAACTTTCTGCAGTAGCAGTAGCATTATGAGCTGCATAATTTGAACTTTTCTTTTGTAAATGAGATGGAACTCCATGCTTGCGATAACAAGTATCAATAGTATGACCTGATTTGTCACGAAATGTACAAACTCTCTGTCCAGATTTAGAACTAGTCTTATTATTTCTAAAATTTGATCTCCTATTTTCAGCAGCATTAACAAGGACTTTAGAGTCATCATTAGTTGAATCATGATGAACAATTTGATATTTATGTTGAATAACCATTTGATATTCAATTTAGGTAAAGGATCTAATAGTAGAATTTGTGACATAACAACGTTGAATTCTTCATTAAGACCAATCAAAAAACGAATCACATAGAGTAAATTATGATTATATCTAGCGGTACATATAGCTTTACAAGAACAACAGACACGACAAGTACATGTAGGTATTAGCATATACATTTCTAGTTCTTCCCACAAAATCTTAAGATTAGAGAAAAATTTTGTTATCATTCGATGCTCTTGCTTAAGAGCATAAATTTCTTATTGCAATTCTGATACACGAACTAAATCACCTTTAGAGAAGCGATCTTTCAAATCATTCCAAACATCGACAACATTTTCCATAATTACAATGAATTGACCAATTGATTCAGCGGTATAATTCATGATCCATGAGTGCACGAGCATATTGCAATGCGTCCAAGCATGAAATATTGGATCAAATTGATCTATAGGAACCGTAATAGAACCATGAACAAAATCATATTTCATTTTTCCACCCAAAGCCCTACGTATAAATCGGGCCCAACTATGGTAATTGGAACCGGTAAGCATGGGAGTAATTGAAACTGGGGTTGGACCATCGCTTGGATGGACAAAATAGGGACTTGATAAATCAATAGCTAGAGCACCTTGATCATTGGATGCTGAAGAATTATTACCACGTGCCATGGATTTCATGGCTCTATGATACCATATGATGCCATGGATGGTGAATTCTTCATACTCCAACCATGATACATTATAATGTTGCTTGTAGAGTTGTAAGGTACTTGAAGCATAATCCTGGAAGAGGCCTTTTATTTCCTAGAAATTCTGAGGTGTGGATTTTGGGGTATTCAGACTCTGATTGGGCTGGTTGCATTGATTCTAGAAAATCAATTTGATGATATTGTTTTTTATTGGTTCTTCCTTGATATCTTGGCGTGCTAAGAAACAACAAACTGTATCTTGGTCTTCTTCTGAAGCTGAATACAAATCTCTTTCTACAGCAACATGTGAACTACAATGGTTGGTTCACTTTTTCAAAGATTTACATGGTTTCTCCACACGACAGCCTGTGCTATATTTTGATAGCCAAAGTGCTTTTCATATTTCTTCCAATCCCGTGTTTCATGAGAGAACAAAGCACCTTTTACCAATTTCATCACAAGAGCACTTGGCATATTTTCTCACAAAAGCTCTGGCCCCTCCAAAATTCAACTCATTCATATCCAAGCTTGGAATGATAGACATCTATAATGCTTCAGCTTGAGGGAGGATATTGAACTAATAAAATATATGCACATCTTATGCCTAAAAGTGTGTATCAGTTGTTGTTATTATGCCTAAGATTTTGCATCTACTTAACTACTATTATTTTGCTGTTATCAGTAGCTATTATTTTTCTTTTTCTGTTACTACTAATTAATGGAAATTCCTATATATATTTGCCTTTCGTTGTACGATTTAAATATTCAGAATAATTGAATCCAATTATTGGAAACCTAATTGGTTATCCTTTTTCATATTTTTACTTATTTTCATAGGTAGTTTGGTTGTTGGTATGAGGTTTATTATGTTTGTTATTAGAATGGACGATTAAAGTGAGTTGGTTGTTCCTATTTGTTAGACGTGGATGTTTGTGTATAATGTTGGTTGGGAGTGATTTGGGTTTCGAGGTTTGTGAAATTTGGTCGTGGTGGAACCAACATCTGTGATGTGGAACACTGTTGAAGGGGGTCATTTAGTAGTCAAACACAATTGATATATGTTTTTCCAAAAGTTCTTGTTCATTTTATTTAAAATTTGTAGTTGTACTTCCATGACTCTTGCACAATCATGTTATGGTGTTATTTGAGGCATCTTGGAGGGTTGGGTAGGTCTTGATAATACCCAAATTTCAATTTAATCCTATTATATTGATGCACTTTAACGATCCATATCCAAATAAAGTTTTCGTCATTCTCTAATGGTGGACAATCAATGTATGGCCTCCATGTAAACTGTTACAGTATAAATAATATAATGTTAATTATACGAAACCCCTACCATTAGGGAGTAATTTGATATTGCCACCTTGAAGTTTTTTTAACTCTCTCTTATAAAATCCAAAACCATCTTTTACCACGCTCTTTTACTGGTGTTGGTGACTGAGCATTAATTAATTGATTATGTGGCTTCCACATCACAAAACCAAGGCTGAATGTGCAATACAATTGAAGCATTACCCTTTTTCTTCTCACATTTCTGAAAAAAACACTTATTATTTCTCCACAATCGCCTCTCTCTGTTTCTAGAACAACGACCGTTTTCGGCGGTGTAATACCTCAAAATTTGCCCTCATATTTATTACCATATAATTGACTTCATGCTTCGCATTCATCCGCATTTCCCATTAGGTCATTAACAATCATAATCATACATTTCATTGGCGCTTAAGGCATGGGATCAAGCAGTCTGAATTTTCTATTTCGAGGTGATTTAGCTGGCTATGGCACTCGAATTAAGACAAAGGTCTGAGCTAATGGACATGAGCATCTTTCTATCAAAGTTCATCCAGCGGCAGGGCTTTCCTTTGCCAAGATTCACCAATATCCAGTTTATACACCTTTAAAGATTTCTTAGAGCTTTCCTTTTGTGCGAAGATCACATGATTTTGGGTATAAGTTGATAAAAGTGTACAAGATATTGCTTAAGGATTCATTATGGTCGAGGTTATTCGAGACTTAATATACAAGTTTGGTTTGCATTGAGAAACTGAATTAAAATTAGGGTACATTGGGTAGCAAAGTTCTTAAAGCGCGAATTGGGTCCGTTCATGTATATGAATTCCTCGAAGTCAAGGTATAAGTTGTGTGTGTGAGGACCGGAGGGAAAGTGCGATATAGCTTCAAGACCATTCAAGGAGAAAAAATCGCTTCTACTATCTTTTGAATAATGTCTTACAATAGGTCAATACACCTATTTTCAAGTACAATTATGACATAATTTCCATGTTTATTATACATGGGCAGCATGTGTCTTTACAAAATGTTTTGTGGAGCATGCTTGTGACATTATGCAGAATTGCATTGATTCTTATAATGGCAGAAGAACAATACGAAAAAAGCTCAAGCAAATAAAGGTGAAATTCGGAAAAAATTGGATAACCAAAATGACACAGCAATGCACCAGTTATAACAGTTACAGGGAGATGAGTAGGAAAAATTCAGAAGGATATGCAACAACAAAAATCAGTTACCAAAACACTGATATAACAGAAAATAAGAGATTATTCTAAGAGGTTTTCTCAGTTCCGATTTCTCAAACAACCTCTAACAGAAAAATGCTAGCCAAGTTTCTATTGGTTTTTCAATTGGTTTTCTTCAATAACCATCATCAAACGTCTTCTTTCAATCTTCATCCTCGGTCATATTTCGTCCCTCATCAATACGCTATGTCACGTCTTCATCGAATCCATCTTCACCTTCATAAATGCCTTTAAGTCCGCTTCGATTCCGCATCCAAATCTTCCGTTGTGAATTCATCCTCGCTTTATCATCTTGAACCGCATCGCACCAAGATGCAGAAGGCATCCATAAGCCTTAAAATCTCTCAACCCTGCATAAAATAGAACACATTGAATTCAACATTCTTTTTTTTCCGGATTCGCAGCAGACAGAAGAGTTCAATAACAAAGCTAACAAGAGAATTCAGACACTTATCAATAAACAAAAAATCAGTAAGAAATTGCACGAGATTCCAATAAAAAATTTCAATTCACAAATACATAAGTTCAGAAGAATAACAAAAGAGATCGAAAAGTTTTATCTGAAAAAACTTCACAAAACAAATTCAGTTACACATCCTAACTGATTTCATAAATGAAAAGTTTACCGAATTTTACCTGGAAAGTTCCAAAATCATCTTTGATCCATGCTCTATAAATCAGAACCATAATACCAGTTTTCGATCTCTCTCAATCATTTTCACGATTCTTCTTCCTCTCCAATCCATTCTTCACGATTCCTTGAACCTTTCTTCTTCACCAAAGTTATGAATTCCTTCATCTATTCCTTACGCTTCACACCCTAATTTTCCTCCACTCTCCATTTTCGTATTCTTCAAAACTGCTCTGAACCATTGCATCTTGATCCTTTGTCATCAACATAACCTGCAAAATCGGCGCACATTAACATTACAGTTATCAACGAGCGCATCGCAAGACCAAGTCAGCAATAACAAGTTTCGGAAGTGTACGCAATCAATACTCCAATCCAGAAACTCGTACACAACATAGAACAAAATAACCGAACAAGAAGTAGAAGAGAGATAAGAGGCGAATTCAAAGTTCTTAACTGAGGAAGCATTGTCTCGTTTGTCATCAAAGTGTCGTTCGTTGTCTTCGTCTTCAGCGAAGAAGGTACGATTCTTTTCGCCTCATCCTCAGATGTTCTTGTTGCATTAGAATTGGTGTGATGTTAGCACAATGGTTCAACCGGCGTCACGTGGATTATGAGCTTGAGAGGGCGAGAGAGAGGTTAGGTCTAAAACGAATCGGAGGTGGTTAGGTTGAGGAGAGTTGTGAGGACGAGGATAAGGTGATATAGGAGGTGACGATAAGGATGGTGGCGCGGTGAAGAAGATGGAGGTGAGGACGGATATAGGGCGGAGGTGGAGAGACGAAGAGGAGACTTAGGGTTTAGCATTCTTCAGCCCCTTTGTGTTTTGTGTTCTCTTTTATAGTTTTTAATCATAAAGAAAATAATTTAATGAAAATATATAGAATAAGTTAATGAGGATTAAGGATAATCAATGAAATTAATCCTCACATATTTCCCATAAATCTACCGTTAGAATTACATGAAGATGAGGTTGGAATTTGTGGTGGATTCCCAGCTGTAACACCCTAATTTTTGCCCTAAGATTTCTTCGTATATCATCTGCATTTTGCATACAAACAAGATCGCACTGGCCATCGAGTTTCTTCTCAGATATAGGGTCTATGCTTCGCAGGGGATCACCATTATTTTTACTTCTGTATATTTGTTTATATTTACTGATCACTAACCAAAATACAAAAAAATATGTTGCAATGTTCTTCTTCTTCTCTGTGTTGCAGGTTTGCGAAGATAAGACATGGCAATGATTTCAATTCAGATGCGTTTGTACAATCACAATTCGAGTTCAGATGGATGTTTGACCTAATATTGGTCAAACTATCAAAAGATTTGTTTCAACTGTCAGTTGTGTGTGCCAGTGGTTTATTCCTCAGGCGATGTGCGTTTTCAAAAGTTCAGGTTGCGTTGTGTGTGAAAGGCTATCAGACAGTGTTTTGTGGTTTGAATCTTCAGTGTTTATCAGTTCATCAGTTCATCAGCAATTCATCTGAGGATTTATTTTCCTCAGTTTGGTTTCGAATCATTAGGGCATGGGTCAGACGATTTTTAGATGACAGTTGGCAAGTTGCGAATTATTCAGCTGTTTAGTGGTTCTTTGTTTGGTTGTGTTCATTTCATTAGAGGCTTGTGCAAGAAATCAAGAATTTTGTTGTGGGCTTAAAATCGATTCCATATCCATTCTCATCCATAAACTAAACATTCATGGCATTATCCATTCTTCTATTTTTCATTTCCTTTTGTTCATATTTTTTAATACCATTTCCGTTTATTTCTATTCCAATTATTTTCATTAACCCATTGTTAATTTATTTTTTTATTATTTCATATCCATATCCATAACACATATAATTCATTTTTTTTCTTTCTTTTTTTTAATTTCTATCAACATTTTTTGATTATTCCATTTAAACCTATCAAATTTTCTTTCCACAATTCTAGGCCCATTATTCTTTTAAACCTATTACAACAAAATTGTCCAAACAAAAAAAAATTTGAAAAGGAAAAAAAGTCAGCCATACACCAAGGCAACTAAACATGCTCACAAGCCTTTGGCCCACAACACCTTCAAGCAAACATCAAGCCTCACGCCCAAATTCATCAGCCTAGCCAAGCTCCCAAACAGCTCATGTGCAACGAAAACACAAGCCTCATAGTGCATGCCCATTTCAACTTCATCAAGCCAAAACAACAAGCCGTCCCGCACGTGAATTTTTCCAGGCCAGCTTCAGCTTTTCACGCACATCACGTCATGTTGCCAACAACACCAACCACAGCTTCAACTCAGCCGAAAACAAAACAAACAATTACAAGCATCAGTCGAAGCTTCACGCCAGCCAGCATCAATCCATCAGGCCAAATGCCACAAGGCCCAAGCTTCACAAGTCGCAGGCCTCAACAAAATGCCTTCAGCAAGTCACACATCCCTCACAACAATACACGCTTACCTGCACCTAAAACGCATCTGAACAGAAGATAAAACGCACAACAATCAGAACGCACAACAAATGAACTCAAAACGCAAACATCAAGAAGCTAAACGCAGCAAAAAAAACGAAAACAGAAGCAAAGCAAACATGGGATTTTCGTGAGAGTTCAAAACGCATCTCAATCCACTTCAAAACGACAATCAATTCCTCTTCTTCTATCTATTTAAACAACCCCTTTCTCCATTTGAAATCAAGCTTTTGAGAGCCTCCAAATTGCTGCCAAATTCAAAACCCCACCCAATCCTTCAATTCACTCTTCCCCAAACCAGATAACAAAATTCATCAGCTTCCATTTTCTTTCATTTTCTCTTCCTTTTCATCCATTTTCAATTCCAATTACACAGATATTCGAAAGAGAGGAAGAGAGAGAGAGATCCGAGAAAGAAGAAGAAAAGTTGAAACCGAAAGAAGAAGAGGTGCGATTGAGAAGGAGAAGAAGCAATTCTGTTGGCTGTGTTTTTGAAGGTGAGAAGAGGTTCCGCCATTACTCCCCTGTCTCGTTGCCCTGTTTTTCGCCGCTGTACTTTCGAAGAAGAAGAAGATTAATTGGCTTATGTTTCTTTCTTTTTTTTTCATTTTTTAATAAAAGCTGAAATGTGAAGTGGATTGGGCCATGGATCTATATTCCATTTGCTATCCATCCTCCTGACCCGCGGACCATCTCTTCCTCCCCTTTTCCTTTTTTTTCTTTTTTTATTTTATCTTTAGGTTGATTTAGTTTTTTTTTTAAAATAATATTGTTGAAGTTTAATTTTGATGAAAGTTTTTTTTAGAAATTATATTTTAGAAAAAGAATATTTAGAAACAATTTAGAAAAGAGTTTTAGGAAAAGGAGATTTAAAAATATTTCAATTTCTTTTTCTGGATCTACTTTTAGATCCATTTCTCTTCATCTTTTATTTTTGGTCGATGACAATCTCCGATTCGTGATTGTTGATTTACGATTGGTTTAATCTTCATTATTTCAAATCTATGAATGAATGATCATTTGGATCATTCTCCATACTTTGAGATCGTGATAGATTGCTTTTCGATAAATTCAACGAAAATCTCGATTAAGATTAGACCATCCTTTTTCTTTTAGTGTGGCATGTTTTCGAAGAACAATCCATAATATCGTTTCTCTAACATGTATTAACACGAATATTTTCCACTTTAATTAGTGGTGGCCGACCTTATTTGTAGGGTAATTACTTCGTAAATTACTCGGCGATTGCTTAACATAGACCTAAAGTTGTCCCGATTCAGATTAAGATCCACTTGGATCCGGTTGCCTCGATTTTATTATTATTTTCGTGGTTGTGCTTGATTAAGTTCATCATACCACTTATATTGTAAATATTATAATAATGTGAATATAATAATCCATTTAAATTTAATCTCTCGCACCTTATCCTTTTATTTCAATTCCTTGCTCCTTATCTCTTTATTATGCTTTATCATATTATATCATATATCATTTGTTTATGTTTATATTGTTGCTTGTGATTTTTATTTTGTCCATTTGGACACCAAAACACTAATAAAGGATTAAACATTAAAAGACTTGTGACTTTAATTTCGGACTATGGTTACTATCCTTAGCTTTGGAGTATGGACTTAGATTTTAGGATCTCTACCCTTGCTCATATTGTGATGGATTGAAGACTTTGGCCTCAAGTTAACTTCATTGGTTTTCGAAGATGGAATTCCGAACTTTGAAGAATTGTTCATAATTAGGTTTGATAGTTTCTTCTCTTAACCTTTTAATTCAAGTATTAGGATAGTCCCTTCATCTTCTCCCCATTCTTAAATTTTCAAAACTTCTCCCTATTTCAAAAATCTTCTTGGTTTTCAAACTTCAAATGCTTTCATAATCAAACCTTGACTTCGGTCAAGCGATTTTAATCTTTTCATTTTATTTTCTTAATAAATTGTTAATCCATGTAAATATATCGAAATTCTTTTCTTACATACTTTAAAAAATCCAAAACTCACTCAATTGTTTTTGTGCCTTTGTGCACTTTTCTTTTCATATGTTTAGATATGATTCATTCTTTCTAGCGGAATTATTCGCTAAGGAATGACGACTTATCTCTACATTTTAAAACTAATGCAACTCATTGTTCTTTTCAAATTTTGTACCACGAACTACGAGGTTTTGATCTCGCATTGCACTTTGTGGGTACGTAGGCATGAGGCGTTAAAACCTCATCAAACACAAAATCATTAAAAAACATTCTTCTCCTCATCTCTTCAATCATTTTCAAGCAAACCAATTTCAAACCAAAAAAGCAATAAATATTTCAAAGGGCTCCCATGGAGTACCACGGATGAGTCTGGTGCTTAAAACATTCCCGGTTCGTAACTAATCCCCTTACCCATTCTCTGTTTGTTTCTTTTAGCTTTTGCTTCTAGATTCCTAGGTTTTTATTCGTTCTTTTACCTTTTTCCTTTTGGAAATAAACAAAAGCGCGGTGGCGACTCTGTGTACATCGAGTTAAGTTAATCAATAGCTTACACTCACGATTTTACCGCTACAGAAAAGTGGCGACTCTGCTGGGGATTAATCTCTAAGCGGATTTAGCCTACTTTGATTTATTTACGTCTTTGGTTTGACTTGTTTGTTATTTGGTTGTTCTGTTTTGGTTTTGGTGATCCTCTATGTGAGATAGATTCTAACCCGGATCTGAGTGAAACTTATGATAGGACGGCGATATTCGAAGCGATATGCGATGGAGTAGTCCAAAGCAATATCAATTTGATAATCTCCACTCGGTTAGGCTCTCTTGGACTATCAATGTCATGACGAGTAATCGTACGTGGCATTATTTTCCGACTTTGAGCTGATCATACTGAGGACCGTAGAACCCTTAACCCATCTAAGCCAATTTAGGAACGTAGTGCGGAAACTGTCTGGGTGTAAACCTAAGGTAGTTGTCACGCGATACTACACTCGGACGAGGTCTATTTTAAGAATGTTATCGGTTGGGGAGTAATCCAACGTACCGATGATGTTCTAAAGATGGTTGTTAACTCCGGGCACCTCTGTTAGCACCCTTTTGGTTTTCTGCAGGTACAATGAAGACAAACCTTAGTACTTACCTGTGTGGGTTGGTGTTCTGTTACCTTGACTTCATGCTCGTGACTCGGAACCTAAGCCCGTGTGCCTTGTGTGATCTTGTTTGTGGTTATTGCATCTACATATTCATCATGATCATTATCACAACCATTTTTCAAGGAAAATAATTCCGATTATTGTAAATATTGGAAAAAGTAAATTCTCCTTTTTTTGTCAAGATTTTTCATGACCATATTCTCGATGTTGACTATGTTTGCAATAATCGAGTTGTTTTTCTGAAAATGGAAGTGAACATTGCATATCATTGCATTCTCGCATATTCTTGCGTTCATCCGAGTTGGGTGGGAACTCATCCCGGTTGTTTCTTTCCTCAGTTGTTTGTTCTCCTGTCAAGCTGACTCACCGATTTGATACTCGAGCTAATCGGAGAAGGGTGATGGAAACTTTACAACAAGAGAATCGCGAGCTGCGCGAAGAGGTTACTTATCTGAGGGAAATCTTGGAAAGAGTGTCTGCTATGATGGAAAGTTTGGTGGCTGCTCAGAATCAGCCACCTCCTAATTCTCCTGTTCAGAATACTGTCATCTCCGAGGTTGTTACCGCATCAATACCTGTTGAGACTGTTATTTCTCCTCGCTATCGTATGCCTGCTAGCACACCTTGGGGAATGCCAGTTGATTTTATTCCTGCTGGTTATCGTCCTCCTCATCATCCTGAGACTGCTGCATTTAATACTCTCTCACCACCAATGTGGACTACTCTTCCTCTAGTTGTGACTACTGCACCGCCTGTGGTGCACACTATTTCGCACCATGATGAAATGATTTACCATGCTGAGCCCAGTGAAGGTGCTGGAGTGGCTGAAAGACTTGATGACTTCCAGGGACGCTTTGTTGAGATCCAGAGGGAGGTGAGAGCCTTGAAGCATAAGGATTTGTTCGGAAAAGATGCCTATGACCTTTGTCTGGTCCCTAATGTTAAAGTTCCTTACAAATTCAAATTGCCTGAGTTTGAGAAGTACAAAGGCAACACTTGTCCGTTGATTCATTTGACTATGTATGCAAGGAAGATGTCTGCTCAGACTGATAATGATAAGCTGCTGATTCACTATTTCCAGGATAGTTTGACCGGTGCACCATTGAGGTGGTATATGAGCTTGGATAATAGCCAAATCAAGACCTTCAACGATTTGGGAGAAGCTTTTGTGAAGCAGTACAAGTATAACATTGATATGGCGCCAGATAGAGATCAGCTTCGTGCTATGTCCCAGAAGGACAAAGAGACTTTTAAAGAATATGCGCAGAGATGGCGCGAGCTGGAAGCCCAGATTGTTCCTCCGCTGGAAGAAAAAGAAATGACGAAGATCTTCTTGAAGACTTTAGGTTCTTTTTATTATGAGAGGATGATAGCAAGCGCTCCTTCTGATTTCACTGAAATGGTGAGTATGGGGATGCATTTAGAAGAAGGTGTCCGTGAGGGACAGTTGAGTCAAGAGAATAGTAATGGCTCAAGCTCTAGAAGGTTCAACTTTGGGAAAAAGAAAGAAAATGAGACTAATGCAGTATCCCGTGAAAGTTATAGAAGACCTCACAGTCGTGGGAATCACCACTCGCAGCATGTAGCTTCTGTAACACCGATGATTAACGTGGCTCCAACTGTGCCAGCAGTTCCAAAGTATCAACCTCGTTATCAACAACCTTCTGTGCAACAAGGTGGTAATCAACAGGCTCGGGTTAAGCCAAGTTTTGATCCTATTCCGATGTCGTATGCGGACTTGCTTCCGTCTTTGAATGCAAAGAATCTTGTGCAAACTCGTCCTCCACCTCCAGTTCCAGAGACTATTCCATGGTGGTATAAGCCAGAGGCTCGTTGTGCTTTTCATCAAGGTGCCCCGGGGCACGATGTTGAGAATTGTTATCCATTGAAGTTTGAAGTACAGAAATTGATGAGGAACAATGTTCTGTATTTCAATGATGTTAATCCAAATGTGCAGAAAAATCTGTTGCCGAAGCATGGTAATGCGTCTGTGAATATGGTTGATGGTTGTCTTGGTAATGTGTCTGATGAAGATGAAGAAATGCCTGACTTTGTTACGCATGGAAAGATTTGCCAGAACTGGATTGCTGTTGATGTTCCTTTTATTGTTCATGTTTCAAAGTAATTTGTTTTATTTTCTTTCAAAAATCCTTTCACTCTGCCCAAGGTGAAAGTGATGTTTGTCGGGCTTTGTTTCAAATTTTATCATCATTAATAAAATGTTATTTTGTGATTTCCATATGTGTTTTTCCTTTTTGCTTTATTCTGAAAAAATGGTAACATAAAAAACCCAAAATAATAATAATTGTTTATCTGCATAATGCTTGCACTTTTGTTCATACTCTAAAATAAAAATAAAATCATTGTGCAGATTTATTGATAAACCCATTGAAAACAATGATCCTATACCCTCTCCCAACTTTGAATTCCCTGTGTTTGAAGCTGAGGAAGAGGATGTTGAAGAGATTCCTGATGAGATTTCTCGGTTGCTTGAGCACGAGGAGAAGATTATTCAGCCTCATGGAGAGTCTATAAGATGGTCAACTTGGGTTCTGAATATGAAAAGAAAGAAGTCAAAGTTGGAGCATTGCTTGGTCCTGATGTTAAGAAGAGGATCGTAGAGCTTCTCAGAGAGTATGTTAATGTATTCGCTTGGTCTTATCAAGACATGCCAGGTCTTGATACTGATATTGTGGAGCATAGATTGCCGTTGAAGCCTGAATGTCCACCTGTAAAGCAGAAGCTGAGAAGAACTCATCCCGATATGGCAGTAAAGATCAAAGAGGAGGTTCAAAAGCAGATTGATGCAGGTTTTCTGGTGACGTCAACTTATCCTGAATGGGTGGCCAATATTGTTCCTGTTCCGAAGAAAGACGGAAAAGTCCGAATGTGCGTTGATTACAGAGATTTGAACAAAGCCAGTCTGAAAGATGATTTTCCATTGCCACACATTGACATGTTGGTAGATAATACGGCTAAGTTTGATGTGTTCTCTTTTATGGACAGATTTTCCGGTTATAATCAAATAAAGATGGCACCCGAGGACATGGAAAAAACCACATTTATTACACCATGGGGAACATTCTGCTACAGAGTGATGCCCTTTGGATTGAAGAATGCTGGTGCGACGTACCAAAGAGCTATGACTACACTTTTCCATGATATGATGCACAAAGAAATCGAAGTATATGTTGATGATATGATCGCTAAGTCGAAGACTGAAGAAGATCATGTTGAACATTTTCTGAAGTTGTTTCAAAGGTTAAGGAAGTATAAGCTTCGTTTGAATCCGAACAAGTGCACCTTTGGTGTACGTTCTGGAAAGTTGTTAGGTTTCATTGTCAGCCAAAGAGGCATTGAAGTTGATCCTGATAAAGTGAAAGCTATTCAAGAAATGCCTGCTCCAAGAACCGAAAAGCAAGTAAGAGGATTCTTGGGCCGTTTGAATTATATTTCGAGGTTTATCTCTCACATGACTGCCACATGTGCTCCGATTTTCAAGTTGCTTCGGAAAGATAAAGGTTGTGTCTGGACAGATGATTGTCAGAAAGCGTTTGAAAGTATCAAAGAATATCTGCTTGAACCTCCTATTTTGTCTCCTCCGGTGGAAGGTAGACCGATGATCATGTATTTGACTGTCTTGGAAGATTCCATGGGTTGTGTGCTTGGTCAGCAAGATGAATCTGGAAGAAAATAATACGCAATTTACTACTTGAGCAAGAAATTCACTGATTGTGAGTCTCGGTATTCCATGCTTGAAAAAACTTGTTGTGCCTTAGCTTGGGCTGCAAAGCGTCTTCGCCAGTATATGCTGAATCATACAACTTGGTTGATCTCTAAAATGGATCTAATCAAGTATATATTTGAAAAGCCTGCTTTAACTGGGAGGATTGCTCGTTGGCAAATGTTGTTATCGGAATATGATATCGAGTACCGAGCTCAAAAAGCTATAAAAGGTAGTATCTTGGCTGACCATTTGGCACATCAACCGATTGATGATTACCAACCTATCAAGTTTGATTTTCCAGATGAGGATGTGATATTTTTGAAAGTGAAAGATTATGATGAACCTTTGATTAAGGAAGGGCCGGAGCCTGGATCTCGATGGGGTTTAGTTTTTGATGGTGCTGTGAATGCACGCGGAAGAGGAATTGGGGCAATGATCATTACTCCCCATGGTTCACATATTCCTTTTGCCGCGAGATTGACTTTTCCTTGTACCAATAATGAAGCTGAGTATGAAGCCTGCATTATGGGTCTTGAGGAAGCTATTAATTTGAGGATTAAGCATCTTGATGTGTATGGAGATTCTGCTTTGGTAATCAATCAGATCCAGGGTACGTGGGTAACTCATCAACCCCACTTGATCCCCTATAGAGATTATGCCAGGAAGATATCAACTTTCTTCACTAAAGTTGAGTTCCATTATGTTCCTCGTGATGAGAATCAGATGGCGGATGCTTTGGCAACTATAGCTTCTATGATAAAAGTGCACCAGTGGAATGATGTTCCCATGATCAGTGTGATGCGACTTGAAAGACCAGCTCATGTGTTTGCAGTTGAAGAGGTCCATGATGACAAGCCTTGGTATCATGATATTAAATGTTTTCTCCAGAGTCAGGAATACCCGCTTGGGGCATTCGATAAAGACAAGAGGACTTTGAGGAGATTGGCAGGAAATTTCTTCTTGAATGGAAATGTGCTTTATAAGAGAAATTTTGACATGGTTTTGCTCAGATGCGTGGATAGACACGAAGCAGACATGTTGATGAAAGAAATTCATGAAGGATCTTTTGGTACTCATGCTAATGGGCATGCAATGGCTAAAAAGATGTTGAGAGCAGGTTACTATTGGCTGACAATGGAATCTGATTGTTGCAAGTATGTGAAAAAGTGCCATAAGTGTCAGGTGTATGCTGATAAGATTCACGTGCCACCAGCTTATCTCAATGTGATTTCTTCCCCATGGCCTTTCTCTATGTGGGGAATTGATATTATTGGTATGATTGAACCCAAGGCTTCGAATGGGCATCGTTTTATTCTTGTGGAAATTGACTACTTCACCAAGTGGGTGGAAGCAGCATCGTATGTTAATGTGACCAAGCAAGTTGTGGTTCGGTTTATCAAGAATAATATTATCTGCAGATATGGTGTTCCGAATAGAATCATTACTGATAATGGTTCGAACTTGAATAATAAGATGATGAAAGAGCTTTGTGAAGAATTCAAGATTCAACACCATAATTCTTCTCCTTATAGACCGAAGATGAATGGGGTTGTTGAAGCTGCTAACAAGAACATTAAGAAGATCATTCAGAAGATGGTTGTGACATACAAGGACTGGCATGAGATGCTCCCTTTTGCTTTGCATGGGTATCGTACATTTGTCCGCACTTCAACAGGGGCAACCCCTTTCTCACTTGTTTATGGTACAGAAGCAGTGCTCCCCGTCGAAGTTGAGATCCCATCAATGAGAGTTCTGATGGAAGCCAAGTTGACTGAGGCTGAATGGTGTCAAAGTAGATTTGATCAGTTGAATTTGATTGAGGAAAAGAGAATAACAGCTTTGTGTCATGGTCGGTTGTACCAGCAAAGAATGAAGAAAGCTTTTGACAAGAAGGTCAAACCTCGTGTATTCAGAGAAGGCGACCTCGTGCTCAAAAAGATTCAGTCTTTCCTTAAAGATTCTCGGGGCAAGTGGACTCCGAACTATGATGGCCCATATGTTGTTAAGAAAGCCTTCTCTGGCGGTTCATTAATTCTTGCAACTATGGATGGTGAGGAGATCACTCGCCCTGTGAATGCGGATGCAGTCAAGAAATACTTCGCCTAAAAAAATAAAAGAACAGCTCGCTAAGTTGAAAACCCGAAAGGGCGGCTTAGGCAAAAATGAGCGTCTTGGTGGATTGAAAACCCGAAAGGGCGGTCCAGGCAAAAATTAGAGACAAAAACAGAAATAATTATCCCGGTAGATTGAAAACCCGAAAGGGCAATCTAGGCAAAAGTTAGGGATCATGGCAAGTAACTGCGTCGACAGACTGGATCACTTGAAGTGACCGAGGATTTCAGATTCTATCCCTCAGAAGAATTTCCCATCGAAGATTCTTATTCACTCATCCTTGACTGAAGTTTCGGACACAGTGGAGTTCAAAGTTGATAAGGAGAATAGTGATCATTGTATCTCAATGTAACCCTTTTCCATATATTTACCATTTTTCAAACTTGTAATGATCCATGGAGTCATGCCATTTGCTAACTACCATTCTATCAATGAATTTGAGCTTTTATCCAATTGTTTGCAATTCTTTATATTGTTTCTGTTTACAAAATTTCAATTTATTGTTGATGATGATTTTTGAAACAAATTTAATAAATTTAATCTTTGAAGATTTTAAAAACATTTTTCTTTTGATATATGAACGAAGAAAGGATATCGATAGTGATTCCAAGGATGGTAAAGTCTGGATGTGTGAAACTTGTCTCTCCCAAAGCAGGGTTTGATTCGGTTGTGTCCATGCGAAATTCCTGGATAGTCTTGACAGGTTGATGTTAATGATGTTCTTTTCCCCAACAATAAGCATGAATGGAGATTGTATGTATTCCCCAGAAGAGTTGTTGGAAAGGATGTTCTTGAGAATCCCTAGCTGAGTCTTGATCTCTTCCTCAGCAGGTTATCTTTGAATTGAGAAGTATTGGGAATCCTCAGTTGAGCTCTTGTTCCTCAGCTTGATTTGTTTGCATCCTTGAATATAGAAGTATTGATATAGCAGTCAGTTTAGAGGTTTTCTTGTACCTTATGGTGGGTATAGATTTAAAATCCCTCGTAACTGTATTTTGGTTATGATGTTAACTTCTGATATCCTCATATGGATCCCCAGTAGGTCTGCATGTGTTTATTTCCAGCAGGTTCCTATGTGATTTTTAGCAGGTCTTGCACTATATCCCCAAGTGGAGCAGGAGTGGTATGACAGTTATTCCTCGTGAAGTTTGATTTTTATCAAGAATACTTCCATCCTCAGCAGGATGATATCCCTAGCAGATGCTGTCTTATCATGATTTAAGCCTTGTAGTAGGATTTTACTCCTTTGATGGCTTATGATATTCCCCTGCAATATTTCAAGTTGAATCTCCAGCATGTTTCCCTGCATTGTTGCCTTGGGATTAGCCGAGTATCCGGTTGTTGTGGTGTTCATGTCACCCGTTTCTTATCTTTATGTCTGTTTTGTCAGCATATTCATAAGCATATTCATACGCATAAGCATAGCATCGTTTGCTTGCATTCTTGCGGTTATCATTGTTATCTGCTCTTTGGTGTGGACTTTCCCCCACAGAGTGTGTGTGTTGTCTTCCTCTCAAGTTTAGAGTGTTGACCATTAGGAAGAAAGTGTTAATCCTTTCTAATTCCCCACTGAGTTTGTTTCTCGTGGATGATGTTGATTCAGTTTCCTCCCCAGTTTATTATCTGGATGGAATTTTCCCTAGTTGAGATATTTCCTTCTCGGGATGAGTCTTACTTGACCGTTTCTCTCCAATTTGTTCTTGGATTGAACTTTGGTTCCCTTTTGTGAGTAATATTGCTTTGGAATTAAGTTATCATTGTTTGATAGTGGGCAACATTTTCTCCAGCTTGAATATATTAGTTTGGAATTAAGCTATCATTGTTTGATAGTGGGCAACATTTTCTCCAGCTTGAGTATATTATTTTGGATTTAAGCTATCAGTAATCGATAGTGGGTAATATTACCAAATTGATCAAGTTCTTTTACTTGTACTCCTACCCAGTAAATTCGGTAGTCGAGATTTCTTCCTCTTACCTAGTAAAAAGGTAATAGAGTCTGTATTAAGCTCCTACCCAGTAAATCAGGTAGTTGAGAATTTTTCTACCCAGTAAATCCGGTAGTCGAGATATTTTCCTCTTACCTAGTAAAAAGGTAATAGAATCAGATATTTTCCTCTTACCCAGTAAAAAGGTAATAGAAGTTGTTTCCCTTTGAATGAGTTCCTACCCAGTAAATCAGGTAGTTGATTATACTCCTATCCAGTAAATCGATAGTCGAGTCTTTTATATTTTCTACCCAGTAAATCAGGTAGTTGAGAATATTTCTTACCCAGTAAAAAGGTAATTGAGGTTATCCCTCTGTATTTTGCTCCTATCCAGTAAATTGATAGTCGAGTCCTCATATTTCCTACCCAGTAAACAGGTAGTTGATGATTTCTTATCCAACTCAATATTTCTCCATTTTTGAGACTCGAATACTTTGTTTGATTGATATTCCTGGCAGGGTGTATTTTCCCTGGTGGAATATCTGTTCTTGATTATATCATATCTTCTCCCAAGTGGAGTCTGTTATCCAGTGATTTATTTTCCTGGTAACTCTTTCGTTGTCTGTTGTTTCCCCAGCGGGATTTTCTTCTGTGTCCCCAAGTTTTTGCTTTCCTCTGGTGGTCATATTTTCCCCACAGAGATCTTGGGGTTTGCATATCATTTTCATATCATATCATGTTCTCTTAGGACAAAAATTGGGTATTCTGTATTTAAGTCTCTCCCATCTTGTAGAGACGAAGATGTCAATCTTCATATCTCCAGATTGAAGAAACTTAAATAGGGGCAGCTGTAACACCCTAATTTTTTCCCTAAGATTTCTCTGCATATCATCTGCATTTTTGCATACAAACAAGATCGCACTGGCCTTCGAGTTTCTTCTCAGATATAGGGTCTATGCTTCGCAGGGGATCACCATTATTTTTACTTCTGTATATTTGTTTATATTTACTTATCACTAACCAAAATACAAAAAAATATGTTGCATTGTTCTTCTTCTTCTCTGTGTTGCAGGTTTCGAAGATAAGACAGGGCAATGATTTCAATTCAGCTGCGTTTGTTCAGTCACAATTCGATTTCAGATGGATGTTTGACCTAATATTGGTCAAACTATCAAAAGATTTGTTTCAACTGTCAGTTGTGTGCCAGTGGTTTATTCCTCAGGCGATGTGCGTTTTCAAAAGTTCAGGTTGCGTTGTGTGTGAAAGGCTATCAGACAGTGTTTTGTGGTTTGAATCTTCAGTGTTTATCAGTTCATCAATTCATCAGCAATTCATCTGAGGATTTATTTTCCTCAGTTTGGTTTCGAATCATTAGGGCATGGGTCAGACGATTTTCAGATGACAGTTGGCAAGTTGCGAATTATTCAGCTGTTTAGTGGTTCTTTGTTTGGTTGTGTTCATTTCATTAGAGGCTTGTGCAAGAAATCAAGAATTTTGTTGTGGGCTTAAAATCGATTCCATATCCATTCTCATCCATAAACTAAACATTCATGGCATTATCCATTCTTCTATTTTTCATTTCCTTTTGTTCATATTTTTTAATACCATTTCCGTTTATTTCTATTCCAATTATTTTCATTAACCCATTGTTAATTTCTTTTTTTATTAATTCATATCCATATCCATAACACATATAATTCATTTTTTTTCTTTCTTTTTTTTAATTTCTATCAACATTTTTTGATTATTCCATTTAAACCTATCAATTTTTCTTTCCACAATTCTAGGCCCATTATTCTTTTAAGCCTATTACAACAAAATTGTCCAAACAAAAAAAAAATTGAAAAAGGAAAAAAAGTCAGCCATACACCAAGGCAACTAAACATGCTCACAAGCCTTTGTCCCACAACACCTTCAAGCAAACATCAAGCCTCACGCCCAAATTCATCAGCCTAGCCAAGCTCCCAAACAGCTCACGTGCAACGAAAACACAAGCCTCATAGTGCAGGCCCATTTCAACTTCATCAAGCCAAAACAACAAGCCGTCCCACACGTGAATTTTTCCAGGCCAGCTTCAGCTTTTCACGCACATCACGTCATGTTGCCAACAACACCAACCACAACTTCAACTCAGCCGAAAACAAAACAAACAATTACAAGCATCAGTCGAAGCTTCACGCCAGCCAGCATCAATCCATCAGGCCAAATGCCACAAGTCCCAAGCTTCACAAGTCGCAGGCCTCAACAAAATTCCTTCAGCAAGTCACACATCCCTCACAACAATACACGCTTACCCGCACCTAAAACGCATCTGAACAGAAGATAAAACGCACAACAATCAGAACACACAGCAAATGAACTCAAAACGCAAACATCAAGAAGCTAAACGCAGCAAAAAAACGAAAACAGAAGCAAAGCAAACATGGGATTTTCGTGAGAGTTCAAAACGCATCTCAATCCACTTCAAAACGGCAATCAATTCCTCTTCTTCTATCTATTTAAACAACCCCTTTCTCCATTTGAAATCAATCTTTTGAGAGCCTCAAATTGCTGCCAAATTCAAAACCCCACCCAATCCTTCAATTCACTCTTCCCCAAACCAGATAACAGAATTCATCAGCTTCCATTTTCTTTAATCTTCTCTTCCTTTTCATCCATTTTCAATTCCAATTACACAGAGATTCGAAAGAGAGGAAGAGAGAGAGATCCGAGAAAGAAGAAGAAAAGTTGAAACCGAAAGAAGAAGAGGTGCGATTGAGAAGGAGAAGAAGCGTTTCTGTTGGCTGTGTTTTTGAAGGTGAGAAGAGGTTCCGCCATTACTCCCCTATTTCGTTGCCCTGTTTTTCGCCGCTGTACTTTCGAAGAAGAAGAAGATTAATTGGCTTATGTTTCTTATTTTTTTTCATTTTTTAATAAAAGCTGAAATGTGAAGTGGATTGGGCCATGGATCTATATTCCATTTGCTATCCATCCTCCTGACCCGCGGACCATCTCTTCCTCCCCTTTTCCTTTTTTTTCTTTTTTTTATTTTATCTTTAGGTTGATTTAGTTTTTTTTATAAATAATATTGTTGAAGTTTAATTTTGATGAAAGTTTTTTTTAGAAATTATATTTTAGAAAAAGAATATTTAGAAACAATTTAGAAAAGAGTTTTAGGAAAAGGAGATTTAAAAATATTTCAATTTCTTTTTCTGGATCTACTTTTAGATCCATTTCTCTTCATCTTTTATTTTTGGTCGATGACAATCTCCGATTCGTAATTGTTGATTTACGATTGGTTTAATCGTCATTATTTCAAATCTATGAATGAATGATCATTTGGATCATTCTCCATACTTTGAGATCGTGATAGATTGTTTTTCGATAAATTCAACGAAAATCTTGATTAAGATTAGACCATCCTTTTTCTTTTAGTGTGGCATGTTTTCGGAGAACAATCCATAATATCGTTTCTCTAACATGTATTAACACGAATATTTTCCACTTTAATTAGTGGTGGCCGACCTTATTTGTAGGGTAATTACTTCGTAAATTACTCGGCGATTGCTTAACATAGACCTAAAGTTGTCCCGATTCAGATTAAGATCCACTTGGATCCGGTTGCCTCGATTTTATTATTATTTTCGTGGTTGTGCTTGATTAAGTTCATCATACCACTTATATTGTAAATATTATAATAATGTGAATATAATAATCCATTTAAATTTAATCTCTCGCACCTTATCCTTTTATTTCAATTCCTTGCTCCTTATCTCTTTATTATGCTTTATCATATTATATCATATATCATTTGTTTATGTTTATATTGTAGCTTGTGATTTTTATTTTGTCCATTTGGACACCAAAACACTAATAAAGGATTAAACATTAAAAGACTTGTGACTTTAATTTCGGACTATGGTTACTATCCTTAGCTTTAGAGTATGGACTTAGATTTTAGGATCTCTACCCTTGCTCAAATTGTGATGGATTGAAGACTTTGGCCTCAAGTTAACTTCATTGGTTTTCGAAGATAGAATTCCGAACTTTGAAGAATTGTGCATAATTAGGTTTGATAGTTTCTTCTCTTAACCTTTTAATTCAAGTATTAGGATAGTCTCTTCATCTTCTCCCCATTCTTAAATTTTCAAAACTTCTCCCTATTTCAAAAATCTTCTTGGTTTTCAAACTTCAAATGCTTTCATAATCAAACCTTGACTTCGGTCAAGCGATTTTAATCTTTTCATTTTATTTTCTTAATAAATTGTTAATCCATGTAAATATATCGAAATTATTTTCTTACATACTTTAAAAAATCCAAAACTCACTCAATTATTTTTGTGCCTTTGTGCACTTTTCTTTTCATATGTTTAGATATGATTCATTCTTTCTAGCGGAATTATTCGCTAAGGAATGATGAGTTATCTCTACATTTTAAAACTAATGCAACTCATTGTTCTTTTCAAATTTTGTACCACGAACTACGAGGTTTTGATCTCGCATTGCACTTTGTGGGTACGTAGGCTTGAGGCGTTAAAACCTCATCAAACACAAAATCATTAAAAAACATTCTTCTCCTCATCTCTTCAATCATTTTCAAGCAAACCAATTTCAAACCAAAAAAGCAATAAATATTTCAAAGGGCTCCCGTGGAGTACCACGGATGAGTCGGGTGCTTAAAACCTTCCCGGTTCGTAACTAATCCCCTTACCCATTCTCTGTTTGTTTCTTTTAGCTTTTGCTTCTAGATTCCTAGGTTTTTATTCGTTCTTTTACCTTTTGCCTTTTGGAAATAAACAAAAGCGCGGTGGCGACTCTGTGTACATCGAGTTAAGTTAATCAATAGCTTACACTCACGATTTTACCGCTACACCAGCCACACCTGAGGTGATACTTGTCACCGTCCAGTTGGCATTTTGTGCGGTGGTTTAGGTGTGGACAACACACTATAGTGTTTCCTAAGCCTGCGGTGTGATTCGTTTGATAGGAATACCATATGAAGACTTTAGATCAAACGATCCAAAGTGAGTCAACGATTTTGACTGAAGATCCATAGGATACACCTCATGAAGCTTGCGCAACTGGGCCTGGAAATTCGCTATTCACACCCCTGTTTATTAGCCCCATTGGGATTTTAACTTCAAAAAACTTCTAGATGCATCCCCTCCTTTTATTTCTTCTTTTTAATTTCTGTTTTAGTATTAGTTTGAATTTTATCCATAAAAAATAGTAAAAAACTCAATAAAATTCTACAAAAATTCCAGTAGGTTACTAATTCAATTTAGAACTTTTCTACATTTTTTACTTTTTGAATTTTGGTATTTTTCAATTTAATTTCGATTTTCCATTTAATTGGTGTTATATTGATTTCTTTCTTGAACACTTTATTTTGTGCATTTTCTTTCTCCCACCTCCTGTAGGATTTTTGGCCCATTATTTTTGCTATGATTAGAGGACTGGTAATAGGACCTAAAATTATTTTTGGTAGATTTTTAGGCCATTTTATCCACTATTTTGATAGCTTAGTTTGTGTAAAATTGTGAGTAGTTCTTAGGTAGATTTAAGTGACTTTTTGATATAGTTAGACTTTGAATTTTTAGGAGATCTCTTAACACAATGCTATAGTCAGGTTAAGGACCTTAGGAATTTAATTTCATATTTTTTCTAGGGATTTAACTATTTTTTTAGTGCATTGGTTTTAGTTAATTTTTACATTGTAAATTCCTAGTTTAGCTTAGGATTTTATGGTTTATTAAGACTTAGACTAATTAGGTTTAATCTTAGGATATTAGGATGACTTAGTATAGTTTAGTTACTGATTTTAGAATGATGATATTAAGTAAATTCCTTTAGTTTTAGGACTTAGGATTAGAATTCCCATTAAGTATGTTTACATGAGGTTTAGCCTTATTTTTAATTTTTATGCTTTAATATGCATTTTTGGAATTAATTTCTTCATTCTATTTTTGTTTATTGCCTTAATTTTTGTATTTTTCACTTGTATAGCCTTCCCCATGTTTCTTAGAACCAACTTAACTTCCTTAGGAAGTAAGTTGAGTTCTAGTAGTTTTCTAGTTTTCTTTTCTTCCTTAGGATTAGAAAACTTCACAAACCATTAGGACCACTTTTTGAACATAATGACTAAATTAGGGTTGAGTCTTAGTCCCTTAGTTTTTACCTTTATTCAACTTGAGTCTTTCTTTCTCTCCTCATAAAGGAAATAATAAAAAATACCTAATAAAAATTGAATGTTCTTATATGCCATGAAACTTTGTTGCGGAGTACTTATACGCGTCCTGTTTTGGGGCGAGGTGTAAGTATTTACCACGATGGATAGGTCTTAGTATGAGAATGTTCACAAACAAACTCAAAACACTTCTCATAAAAGACAAAAAAAATAATAAGCGACTATCCTGCGGGAACTTCTTCTCTCACCTCATTCATTCTCAACGCGAACTTGCGACGACTTGTCTCGCATGCAAGACGGTAAACGCACTCGTACCAGACGAGCCTGCAACACCTGGGCATAGACATACGCAGTTCCAGCCATAAAAAACGCAAACAAATAGTTCCTGCCTTAGTTAGGAGAACTACATCGGCTATGATCCTCATTTTCCCGATGAGGTACGTAGGCAGCGGAGTAGGGCCCGTTTGAGCATATTCTTTATTTTCCCTACATTTCCCTCTTTCTTTCCATTCTCTTTTCCATCTCATTTCTCATTCCCATTCCAGTTCCAGTAGCAATTCTTTCGTTCAACAACACTTTATTTCTCACCCTTTGAAACAAGCCAGCTAGCGTGGATCCCGTCGGGTACGAAGGACGGTCTGGGGTGCTAATACCTTCCCAGATTGTAATCGACTCCCGAACCCAGATCTTTGGTTCGCAGGACCTCGTCCTTTCCTTCTTCCTTAGGTTTGTGCAGCATTACCTTTCCCATTCTTTCGGGATAAAAATGCATGGCTGTCGACTCTACCTTTTCCGCGCCACTTTCTCATTTGTGCTAGGATGAAAATCCCGAGAGCGACAGGCGGTTTCCTCCTTCACGCACTTCCCTTGTCTTGTCTCTGTCGTGCGATTTCGGCTTCTGCTACTTCGTCTATATCCATCGTCCGCTCTCTCTGAGTCTCGATCTCCTCTCTCTCGTGGTCACTGTTTCAACTTCGGTGATGTTGAAAGATGAATAACGTTACAGATTAACAGTGGTCGCGGAGGAATGAGTAACAATGGTTGAAAACGAACCCATTAGGGCGAGTTTTGATTTGATATAGGGTCAATTCAGTGATATTTTTTTGGATCTATCTTTTTTTCATCAATTTCTACAAATTTAGCAAATCTGGGTTCTTTCAATGAAGTAAATTAGGTTTTGAAATTTTGTTATTTTTTTTGTTGATTCTTCCCTCCATCGATAATGAAGTAAATTAGGTTTTGAAGTTTTGTCATTTTTTTTTGTTGATTCTTCCCTCCATCGATAATGAGGTAAAATAGGTTTTGAAGTTTTGTTGTTTTTTTTTTGTTGATTCTTCCCTTCATCGATAATGAAGTAAATTATATTTTGAAGTTTTGTTGTTTTTTTTTTGATTCTTCCCTCTATCGATCTGAACTTTTGCCCTAAAATATGAAATTCAATGCGTGAAGATTTTTTATAGTTTTTTTAGATTCTGTTTTTAAATGAAAAATAATAACAGAACATGATTAGAACAAGGTTTTGAAGTTTTGTTGATTCTTCCCTCTATCGATATGGTGTATCCTTTGCGGTATAATAACAAAACATGAAGGTACATAAGTATGAAGATTCATTCCAAGGATGGAATAACGAGCCAAAAAAATTGATGTCATGGGTAAAAGAAAAAATTAAGTTGTGAATGAAAAGAAAAAAATAATTTGTTAACTTTTTTCTCCTTGTTGAAAAACTTGGTAAATTAGAAGAGGCCTATCTATTTGGGTGTAATTAAAAGTATCATATAACTTACACTGTAAATGGATATAAATTATGGAGTATCCTCTTTGCATAAAAAACTGATTTAATTTTTCAATTCAAAGTAGAGAAATATTGATAGGCCAGCAGAAAATTCAGATCGATAGAAGGAAGCTGAAAGAGAAAAAGCTGAAAGAGAAAGAGATGACTATGGAAGAAATGTTGTTGTTGAGTTTGAAGAGGGTGAAGTGTTGTGTGTTGAAGAGGAAGAAAATGGTGGTGGTGATTGACCTAACAAATATTGAGAAAAAAATGAGAGGATGAATTGATGTTGACTCTTTTCTCTTCCTGCATTTTTTTAATGTTGGATACTATTTTATTCAAGTGACTTGCACAGTCAGCAGCCACATAATCAATTATCTCAGACCCAGTCAGTATGTGTGGTAACAGGATGTGGTAAAATATAGTTTTTGATTTTATAAGAGGGATTTCATAAATAAAAAACTTCAGGGGAATAACAAATCTCGCCCTAATGGCAGACGGATTTCATATAATTAACCCAATAATATATGTTAGTGTAACATAAATTATTATAAAAATATAAGAAAATAGTAATGACACAAATATTTTATTTTGTGACAACATGAGATCAAACATAAAACGGTAACCTACAAGATGATGGTGAGGGTTATTAAAGTGGTTCTTCTTGGTGTCAGTCCATCTGGAAAAAAAAAGAAAAAAAATAACATATTGAAATATCTAAATTTTAAATAATAGATTAGAAATAATAAAATAAAACTAACCTTGAAATATAAGGGTGAGTTGCTATGATTGGACTAATTGTTGCTATAAATGGCAGTCTTGTAAGCCCTCATGCTTGGGGAAAAAATAACACATCCTTCATTTCATCAACATCAATTGCTTTACACATTTATTTGAATAGAAGTACTAATACAACTGATCCCCAACTATATTAACTGCATTTATGAAAATCTAGAAGCAATAGTATCCACATACTATGTCCAGTTTTGCTGGACTTGTCGGGCATTAAGGAAAGGGCGATTCACAATATGTTGTAAATCCTAGCATATATAATTATTTCTCCTTCTGAAGAATTTTCGAATATTTCAATGTCTGGTAAGAGTTGCACAATATTTCATTTTCAAAGATTGATACACGCTCGTCTACCTTTTATTTGATCTTGCGGTGGTTGACGTTTCAAAAAATCGATTGTTCGCTATTTTTTTATAGTCATGTTATGTTTAATGCTTACTACTTTTTGATGTGGTTTGATTGAGTCAAATTTTTACCCCTTGGTAATTTGTGATCTATTTTATTTATATTTAATTTATTTGTGATCTTAAAAAATTAAATATTACAATCTATATTGTTAACTTCTATTATATTATATATTATATTTTATATTAATATAATAATTTATTGTATTTTCATAATATTATATAATTTAAAATATATTATATTAATTAGATCGAATTAAATAATAATTTTCTTAAAGAGTAAATGTGAGTTACTTTAATTTGATTAATTATGATTTTTCATTTAAAATTGATTTAAACCACACATAAAATTTGTTAAGGTGTGTGTTACTCACGGCATCTCAATCCAATTCCCATCCACCACAATTTCCCAACTTACAATTTCAAGCTTTGAAAGTGATGCCTATATAAACTCCACCCACTGTGCTTCCAAAAAGACACCAAACTTCATATTCCACAACTTACCAAATTATCATATTCACACAAAAATATGTCCCTTTATTTCACAACCAGCCAAACTTTCCACTTGCATTACCTCTTCACCTCATAGTCACAAAAATTAGAAGAAGAAAACATTAACAAACAAAACACATTTCACTCTTCCTAACCTTATCACCTCCCTTATGTCATTTCTAAGGCCATGAAAAACCAAACCATTTTCAGTGTCACAGGACACCATGAAGAAGAAGCAACATCAAAATAATCAAGATTTAGAATTGTTGAAAGCAGTTGCACAAGCTTGGTACAATCACTCTGGAAGTGTTAAACCTATGAGTGAATTCGATGCGCGACGAAGAAATTTCAAAGGTAAGCCTTCAAGGTTTAAGCTTGAAACATTAACAAATTCTTCATCAACAAAGGACACAAACTCTTCAACTTATTGTTGTGACTTTCAACACTCACTTTGGGATCCTTATGAGCTTGTAACGGTTTCGAGAAGGATTGAAACGGGGTTGGCTTTAGATAATCCATTTGATGATTTTTGTGTTTCTACATCGGTTCAATTGAAAGGTAAGAGGGAGAGTAAGAATAGTCTTAGGAATCTGTTTAATAATATGTCTTCTAGGAGATTTAATGTCCCTAAATTTTCTACTGAAAAGTGATACATGATTTACTAACTATACAATGTGTTTGTTTATACTAGGCTATTGTGTTTTGTTGTATATACATTTTGTTATAATTTATTGTTTATACGAAGTGAATCTAGCTAGATCGATGGTGTTAAAAATAGTGACAAGATTGAGGGAGTTTTGATCCACTCGAGTAATTAGAGTTGCTTTAACGTTGGTTTTATTTTATCAAGTTTTTTTTAGGTGTAATGACGATCATTTATCAAGTTCTCCTTTCAAACATCACATCTCTCTTTTTCTTCTTTACCTCAAAACATAAAAAATTAAAATAAAATAAAAAAATAATAATCGGATTTAGATTCCTCAACACAATTATTATATTTGTAACACGGATGAATATATATCAAAATACAGAAGATAAATACACACAAAAATTGTTCGCGTAGTTCGGTCACGCGACTATAGAATATCTATAGTTCTCTTTATTTATGTCTTGTGAATTGCATTGGATTACAGTGTTACAAACTATATATATAATACTAGGTTTTAGTTTATCCAAACCCATAATCCCTAGTTTCCCTCGACAAATCATTATCTCTATCAATAATTATCTCAACAATATTCGTTATATTTTCAACAAGTTATAGTTATTTCAACAACCCATAATTATCTCAACAATATGAATTATACTCTCAACAAACCATAGTTATCTCAATAACTCATAATTATCTCACGAATATGAGTCATATTCAACAATATCCACCTTGGCAAGTATCAAACCCATATGAATACTTTCTGCATAACGATTGAAAATTAGGGAGGTACACCTCCTACTTAACACAAAGTAACATATAACAAGTCCAAACAGTGTCTAAACTGGTCACTAGGGACTGGATTGGTTAACATATCAGTTGCATTCCTTAAAGTGTGAATCATATGAAGTAATATTTGTTTGGATGCCAACAACTCAGACTATCATAATGCAATTGAACTACACCTTGCTCAACACCAACTCTTTCACTAACCTTGTAAGTCACAATGCTTCCTTGACAGCTTCAACTTACTGCCATGTATTTTGCCTCAGTTGTTGACATAACTATTAAGGATTGGGCAAATGATTTCAACATATAGGTCATTCCTCAAGAGTAAAGACATGCCTTGTTGTAGACCTTGTATCATCCAGATCACCTGCATAGTTAGAACCCACATATTCTACAACTGATGAAACACACTGCTCCATGTTGAACATGATACCACAATCTGTTGTACCCTTTAATTACCTTAGGATCCACTTGGTTGATTTCCTTAACTTGGACGTGAACTTTGTAACACCCAAATTATTCCCCACAAAATTCCAGTTTAAAATCATAGTAGTTAAAATATAAAACGAAATTCGAGTTTTACATTCACTTCCAAAATACAACTCAACTGATACGTAACACAAATAGTAACTTGCAGCGTTGATCTCAAAGGAAAACATAAATATAAATGTTCAATAACAACAAGTTTTTATAAATAAAAATAAACAAGAAAATGTCAATCATCGTTTCCGACACCCCAAAGTACGTATCAGAGCCGACTCCTCTAACGTGAAGTGCACCGACTTCACCGACAATGGACTCTACTATTCCTGATCACCTGCATGTTACCAATATAGGATAACATTCAAACAGAATGAGTGAGATACTTACACAAACAAAAAAGAAAAATAATACAAATAAAAGCTAAGTATCATCAAGTATTCACCACTTCTCATCAATCAACAAATTAAACACTCATGCCAAAATACCCAACAATACTATGCACACAAACAACAATCAATGCAAATGGGACCTCACCAGACTCAATGCATGTAGTACCATTTAACGATCCCTATTTCATGATCAAGATCTTGTCAGAACTCTCGACCCCTATTTCATGGTCCAGTATGTTCCCTCTTTCATGATCACACACGCGACCCTTATTTCATGGTCACGTGTGATCCCTATTTCATGACCGCACCAACAACGATTCCCTTTGAAATTCGGATGGATATTATTACCCTACCTTGGTACATCATCCACAACTATGCACATGCCATGCACCATCAATGATAATATGCAATGTCTACAACAACGACCTCATGCCACAACATCAACAACATCATATAACAACAATTACAACAATAAATAAAAACATCAACAACATGTAACAACAACTCCAACAATATATAACGACAACTATATCATGTAACAACAACGAAAAACAACAACATATAACAACATTAATGTACATATATACATGTTAACTCATGTGTCTATAATGTGATTTTCAACATCCTGCAAAACAAACACATAACCTCTCAACACATGCCCCTAACGTCACTACATCAACCAAAATCAACTAGTGTATGAAATAAAGAATTTTATTTCTCCCTCTATCCAAGCTTTTCTCAATTCACGATCAGTTTCTACGAACTGTCTTCTCTTTTCTCCATATTCCCAACATAACCCTTAGACCCCTAATAAGAAATCTCTATCTTGCCCTCATTATTCCATCGTCTAATTACCAACCTACCATTTCACTTCATATTCCAATATTTATTTCAATATAATATAAATTATTTAAACTCATAAATTAAAATAACATAATTCATTCCCTCAACACACCACCAACTTCACAACTCACACAACACACAATAATTTTCAATTATTTAAATTAAATAAATGAACCGGGGCATCACAACTTTCCCCCATTTAGAATTTTTTTCGTCCTAAAAAACTTACCTGATCTGAATAAACTCGGATACGACTCTTGCATCTTACTCTCCAATTTCCAAGTTATGTTCCCACCGGAAGCTCCTCCCCATACCATTTTTATGAGAATAATTTATTTGCCTCTCAACTTCTTTACCTCGTGATCATTGATACATTCTGGTAGTGCTTCAATCGTAAGGTTATCTCTTACCTCAACTTCATCCATCGGTATCACATGCGACGGATCCGGAACATACTTCCGAAGCTACGAAACATGGAATACATCATGAAAATTTGATAATCGCGGTGGCAACTCCACTCTATAAGCAATAGGTCCAACTCTTATAGAAATCTGGTATGAACCAATAAATCGAGGAGTAAGCTTTCTCGACTTCAAAGCTCGTCCAACACCGGTCACCAGAGTAACCCTAAGAAACACATGGTCTCCTTCTTGAAATTCAAGATCTTTCCTCCTCTTGTCGTGATAACTCTGCTGCCTTCTCTGTAAAGTTCTCATCATATCTTGAATCAACTTCACCATCTCAGTAGTCTGCTCTACGATATCAGGTCCAAGTACAACACTCTCGGCGGATTCATGCCAGCATAAAGGTGTTCGACATCTTCGACCATAAAGTACTTCAAAAGGTGTCATTCCGATACTGGAATGATAACTATTATTATAAGTAAACTCGATCAACGGCAAGTAACTATCCCAAGCACCCCCTTTTTCAAGCACATAAGCCCTCAACAAATATTCCAAAGATTGCATAGTCCTTTCTGTTTGCCCATCAGTCTATGGATGATAAGCTGAACTCAACTTCAATATCGAACCCAATGCTTCTTGCAAGATCTCCCAAAATCTAGAAGTAAATCTCGGATCTCTATCTGACACAATACTCAAAGGAATCCCATGTAACTTCACAATCACATTGACATAAATCTTTGTCAATTTCTGCAAGGAAAAAGTAATACCAATCGGAATAAAATGTGTTGACTTTGTCAATCTATCAACAATTACCCAAATAACATCATGCCCTCTAGGAGTATTGGGTAACCCCATAACGAAATCCATCGAGATATTATCCCATTTCCACTCTGGAATATCCAACAGTTACATCAAACCAGCGGGTTTCTGATGTTCTACTTTCGACTTCTGACAAGTCAAACATGCATAAACAAACTGAGACACATCATGTTTCATCCCAGGCCACCAAAATATCTTCTTCAAATCTTGATACATCTTTGTAGCTCCCAGATGAATACTCATACTACCTCTATGTCCCTCTTCAAGAATCATTATCTTCAATTTGAGGTCATCAGGAATACAAATATGCTCCCAGAACCTTAGTACTCCATGTTCATCGACTCAGAATTCATTACCTCCATCCCGTTCATCACTGACCATCAAGTCCACCAATTTCACATCCGACTTCTGACTCTCTCGTATATGATCAAGAAAGTCATTGTTAACCTTCAGCATTCCCAACATTACACTGTGAGGTGTCTGCTCGCAACCCAAACTCATATCTCTAAATTGTTCGATCAATTCCAATTCTCTAGCCATCAGATCGACATATGCAATGTCTTTGAACTTAAGGCATCAGCCACAACATTGGCTTTACCGGGATGATAATTCAAACTAAAATCATAGTCCTTCAAGAATTCCAACCAATGCCTCTGCCTCGTGTTTAACTATTTCTGGTAAAACATATACTTCAAACTCTTATGATCACTGTATACTTCAAATATTGAACCGTACAGATAATGCCTCCAAATCTTTAATACAAATACCACGGCTGCTAGTTCCAAATCATGGGTATGATAATTCCTCTCATGAATTATCAATTGTCGTGAAGCATACGCCACCACTTGATTGTCTTGCATTAATACTCCACCCAAACCCATCAGAGAAGCATCGCAATAAACCACAAATGGTTCATCTAGTTTAGGTAAAGTTAAAATTGGAGCGGTAGTCAACCTCTTCTTTAGCTCGATGAAATTCTATTCACATTGGGCATCCCACACAAACGCCTTATCCTTACAAGTTAATTGAGTATATGGAAGTGCCAACTTCGAAAAATCTTCAATGAATCTTCGATAATAACCTGATAGCCCCAAAAAACTTCTAATTTCCGTCACCGACTTTGGAGTCTCCCACTGTAGAACTGCATCTACCTTGGATGGATCCACAACAATCCCTTCTCCCGAAATTACATGGCCAAGAAAACTCACTTCCTTCAATCAAAACTCATACTTCGATAACTTAGCATATAACTTCTTCTCTTTCAACACTTGCAACACAATCCGCAAATGTTCAGCGTGTTCTTCTTCCGACTTAGAGTAAATTAGAATATCATCTATAAAGACAAAAACAAACTGATCCAAATAGTAATGGAAAATCCTATTCATGTATTCCATGAATACTCCAGGTGCATTAGTAACTCCAAACGGCATCAATACATATTCATAGTGTCCATATCGAGTCCCAAAAGTTGTTTTCTACACATCTTCATCTTTTACTCTTATCTGATGATAACCCGATCGCAGGTCAATCTTGCTAAACACATGAGCACCTACCAAGTGATACATCAGATTATTTATCCTTGGAAGTGGGTACTTGTTCTTAATTTTCACTTTATTCAGCTGTGTGTAAGCAATACACAATCTCATACTACCATCTTTCTTTTTCACTAATAATATTGGGGCTCCCCAAGGCGACACACTCGGCCTCACAAACTTCTTTACTAACATTTCCTTTAAGTGTTTCTTCAATTCAAATAACTCATAAGCCGACATATGATATGGTTCCATTGAAATAGGTCTAGTTCCGGGAATAAGATCAATACTGAATTTTACCTCACTCTCTGGCAGAACATCCACAATGTCATCTAGGAATACTTTCGGAAATTCTCTTATCACTAGCAATTCACCAATTGCTATTTTATTTTCCACCAATAGAGATGCAAACAATGCCAATACTTGAGCTTCTTCATTCAAAAGTTCTTTCAACTCTCTAGCAGATAGATAACCAGTTTCTTCTTCCTCTTCATCAGGAGTAAGAAATCAAACTGACTTGCTGAATTAATTAATGTGAACATGATTGAATTCCAACCAGTTGATTCCCAGAATCATATCTAAACCTTCCAACGGAAAAAAGATTAGATCCACGCCAAAATATTTACCATATATCGATAGGAGACAGTTCAAACAAACTAGAGAAGTAGTTAACAATCCATCAACAGGGGTATCGATAACCATTTCTCCTTTCATAGGGGAAACAACAAGAAATAATCTTCTCTTGCAATCAATATAAATAAAACAATGTGTAGTGCTTGTATCAATCATAGCAATCAAAGGTGTATTATTAATATAGCAAGTACCTCTGATCAGTCGATCCTCACTGGAAGTCTATTTTCCTGTCAAAGCAAACACCTTTCCTTCAGTCGCGGCTTTCTTTGGTTTTTGACAATGAGTGTTGATATGCCCTTGCTCTCCACAGTTGTAGCAAGTTACCAAATTAGTCTTACACTATGCAATCAAATGTCCAGGTTGGCCACATTTGAAACACTTATTCACGTCACTCGTACATTCACTGATACGGTGACCCAGTTCACCACACCAATAATACTTCATAAAAGTAAGGGCACCTCCCCCACTTAGATTCTTACCCTCAACATGCTTCTACTTACTCTTATTCGTTGGATATTCATAACGCTTCCCATGATGCATCTGTTGCTTTCCTCTTCTCTCAGCCAAACTCTTAAAGTGATCTGATCGAGCCTTGGTGTCTTATTCAAAGATTCTACAACAATCAACTAAATTCAGGAATCTTCTAATCCTTTGATAACCAATTTCCTACTTGATCTCAGGCCTCAAACCATTATCAAACTTAACACACTTTGAGAGCTCAACAATCGCTTCACTATAGTGCTGATAAAACTTTGCTAGGTCGGAAAATTTGGCAGCATACTTTGTAACTGACATACTCCCTTGCTTCAATTCTAGGAACTCAATTTCTTTCTTTACTCGAACATCTTCATGAATGTACTTCCTCAAGAATTCCCTTCTAAACACAGTCCAGGTAATTGCCTCACCAGACGCTTCCAACCACTGACGAGTGCCTACCCACCAGTCATCAGCTTTTCCCATTAACTTGTGAGCACCCAACCACACTTTTCATCCTTCAGGACATTCCATCACTCGGAAGATCCTCTCGATCTCCTTGAGTCACTCTTGTGCTCCATCCGGGTCATACTTTCCCTTGAACGTAGCTGGATCATTCTTTTGAAACTCATCGTTCTCACAATCCCCCGCATTCATCGGATTCTGCACAGCATGAGCCATAGCCTGTATAGCGACGACAAGTGCAACATCATTCCTTCCAGCCATTCTAATATGCCATGCAACAACAACCAAAGCAAAGATTAAGAAATCTACAACACTCAACAACGACTCGATGATTCAACTACTTGTTCGGACGGACCAACCAGTCTTCGATACCACTTTGTAACACCCAAATTATTTCCCACAAAATTCTAATTTAAAATCAGAGTAGTTAAAATATAAAAACGATATTCGAGTGTTACCAAAATACGACTCAACTGATACATAACATAAATAGTATACTTGCAGCGGTAATCTCAAAGGAAAACATAAAAATAAAGGTTCAGTAACAACATGTTTTTCTAAAAAAATAAACAAGAAAATGTCAATCATCGTTCCCGACACCCCAAAGTACGTAGCAGAGCCGACTCCTCTAACGTGAAGTGTACCAACTTCACCGACAATGGACTCTACTATTCCTGATCACCTGCACGTTACCAACATAGAGTTACATTCAAACAGAAGGGGTGAGATACTTACACCGATAAAAGAGAAAAAAAATACAAATAAAAGCTAGATATCATCAAGTGTTCGCCACTTCTCATTAATCAACAAATTAAACAGTCATGCCGAAATACCCAACAATATTATGCACACAAACAACATTCAATACAAATGAGACACCACCAGACTCAATGCATGTGGTACCATTTAACGATCCCTGTTTCATGATCCATTTCCCGTCAGAACTCTCGACCCCTATTTCATGGTCCAGTATGATCCCTCTTTCATGATCATACCCACAACCCCTGTTTCATGGTCACGTACGATCTCTATTTCATGATATCACCAACAACGATTCCCTTTGGAATTCGGATGGATATTGTTACTCTACCTTGGCACACCATCCACAATTATGCACAAGCCATGCATCATCAATGACAATATGCAATGTTTACAACAACGACCTCATGCCACATCATCAAGAACAACATATAACAATAATTACAACAACAAATAACAACATCAACATGTAACAATAACTCTATCAACATATAATGACAACAATAGCATGTAACAACAACGACAACAACAACAATATAGAACAACATCAATGTACATATATACATGTTAACTCATGTGTCTACAATGTGATTTTCAACATCCTGCCAAACAAGTATGTAACCTCTCAACACATGCCCCTAACGTCACTACGTCAACCAAAATCCATTAGTGTATGAAATAAAGAGTTTTATCGAATTTTTCAGAATAAAAATAATTTATTTTTACTCCATGTCTCGCTAAGCGACCTATCTGCTTGCTAAGCGCGTGAGCTTCTTCCTGGAAGGGTAAAAAATTATCAAAGGCTCGCTAAGCGAGCTACATCTCGCTAAGCAAGAACTGCGAATTTTGAAGAAGTCCTCTACGAATTCAGCCTAATTATGCTACGATTTTTCTTTTCCAAAACCCTTCCTAATTCCAGAAAAACACATAAAATCATCCATACGATCCATTCCTCCTGCAATTATTCGTCTAAGTCAAATAGTTTCAACGATTTCAACCATTCCTAATCGTTCTATCATACTTTTCATCAATTTTTTCTCCATCCTCGTGAATTCTCACTTAACAATTTTATGCTCAATACTCGTATTATAATACCCTTAGGAGATGAAAGAAATCTCACCCTTACCTTAATTCGACGGGCGATTTCTCTCCCTTGTCGGAATTCTCCTCTTCTATTTCTTGCCTTAGCTCCTTCTTTCTCCCTCTATCCAAGCTTTTCTCAATTCACGATCAGTTTCTACGAATTGTCTACTCTTTTCTCCAAATTCCCAACATAACACTTAGACCCCTAATAAGAAATCCCTATCTTGCCCTCATTATTCCATCGTCTAATTACCAACCTACCATTTCACTTCATATTCCAATATTTATTTCAATATAATATAAATTATTTAAACTCATATAAATTAAAATAACATCATCCATTCCCTCAACACACCACCAACTTCACAATTCACACAATACACAATAATTTCCAATTATTTAAATTAAATAAATAATATGGGGTGTTACAAACTTGCACACTTGACTAAGTGCTTGTGTCAAATTCGGTCTAGTGAAAACCATAACATACATCAAACAAACAACTGCACTGAAATAATGAATCTTAGATATATATTCAATCTCTGAGTATGTCTTTGGGAATTGTTCCAAAGAGAGCTTAAAATGATTCGCCAATGGAGTACTCGCGTGTTTTGCTTTACTCATGTCAAATATGCTCAAAACACCTTCAACGTAGTTTTTGTGAGACAACAATAATTTATTAACTCCTTTGTCTTTATGAACTTTCATCCCAATATTCTTCTTTGCAACATCTAGATCCTTCATATCAAACTCCTTACTCAAATTGGTCTTCAACTCAATTACATCATGCAAATGGTTGGCAATAATTAACATATCTTCAACATAAAGTAACAGGAAAATAAAAGAGCCATCATCAAGGCTCCTCACATATATACTCCACTTGAATGTGATCCTAATTCATCATATTGTTGGGATACAACCTGCCTTAGACTCACCAGTGGCTTCTTAATGTCCACCTAAATATTGATGTGACTAGAATGTTCTACCTCGATATCTGGCATAACTGTTACATATGGTTATTTCAATTTCAATTGCCCATCATATACAACATCTCTTTTGATAACCACCTTCCTCTTAACTGGATCTCATAGCTTAATCCCCTTCACATATTTATTGTAGCCAATAAAGATGCATTATTTTAATTTGGGGTCAAGTTTAGACCGATCCTAACTAGAAATATGCACATATGTTGGACACTAAAAAATACTCAAATTACTCAGATCAATGGGGTTACATGTCCACACCTCCTCTGCAAATTTTCCATCCAATGAAGCTCGTGGTGTTTTGTTGACTAGATAACATGTCATATTGAGTGTTGCTGCTCGGAAATATTTTGAAAGACCAATATTCAGCCGAAGGCTCCTTGCCTTCTTCGTCAGAGTCATGTTCATCATCTCTGCAACACCATTCTGTTGTGGTGTCTTCCTAACAGAAAAATGCTTATGGATTCCATTCTCCTCACAAAAGTGCATTAACTTATTGTTAGTGTATTCAGTTCCATTTTCAAATTGTAAATACTTTATTTTTCTCCTTGTTTGGTTCTCAACTTATGCCTTCCGTAGTTTGAACTTGGCAAAGAGCTCAGATTTATATTTCATGAAATAAACCCAGACTTTATGAGAAAAATCATCAGCGAATATCAAAATTTAGTTGGACCCTCTAACATAGGGCTTTTTTGTAGGCCCCAAACGTCATAAGGGACATAGTATAAAATTCCCTTGGTCTTTTGTTGTTGGTCTTGAAACGAACCCTATATTGTTTCCTAAGTGAAGACATTTTTTGACATATGAACAAATGTTATGGGAAAGATAAAACAATGTATTATAATATTAAGAGATTGAATAAAAATGTTGTGATTTTGAGAGCCACCCAATATGTAACACCCCAAATCTACCCGACGGAAAATCATAAATCAGAGTTTCAAAATTCAACACTAAAACAGGATGCTACATTTGTTTCAACTTTAACAAATTCATTTAATTTCATGAACATCGATACATAACACTTTCAAACAGGATGAAACTATAAGGTCAACTCTTATTCAATTCATTGAAGTCAAACAACTTTTACAAATAGGCAGTGGATCCACAAATATTCAACTTTGCATCAGTTAACAACTTTTCCCACCTAACAACTTAGTAATAACATGTTTTTCATTGAGACAACTTAAAATAACAACAACTAAATATAACAACGAAACAATTAAGCGTTCATCCCCCCGAGTGTTACGTATCAGAGCGACGACACCGACTTGATTACGAAAGTAAGCAACTCTAAACTGGAATACCTGCGCGTTACCAATCAAGGTAACATTCAACAACAGAAAGGGGTGAGATATCGAACCATATAAACAAGATTATGATAATTAATACGCTAGATAGAATCATACAATTTTTACACTATCCACAACAACGTCTTACTAAACACCCCAAACCACCAACATACTTTATCATCTTAATTCACACATCAACATAATCAATTCCAACTATAACCTTAGCATATAAACCTTCATCAACTTCGACGAACATTTACAACATATTCAACTTCTTCAATATCAACATAATCGACATTACAAACATAAATATATAAACAACTTAGGCAACATAATCCTATAATCAACTCATCCATCGTAATAATATAATCAACTTAACAACATAATCAACTTATCCAACATAATAATATAATCAACTTAGCAACATAATCAACTTGTCCAACATAATAATATAATCAACTTAACAACATAATCAACATGAATATACATAGACAACTTATTCAACTTGAGCAACGTACACAACTTTAAGAATGTAAGCAACAAGAACAACTTTATCAACTCAGCAACATAAATAGCACAAACAACATAATTAATGCGACACGGAATGTGACTCGACTGTGCATATGCATGTGGTACCATTGGAGTTAAACTCCCAACTCAAAATATACCAGGTTATCGAGGTATCTGCAAGGCATAAGCCTTCAACTTAATAAATTTGCCAATCCAAGCCAACATGGTGAGCATCCGCTCCAACTTAGAAATGCAGTGTATGCCATGATACAACGACTCAACACATCACAACAATCAACTCCAACAACATACAACAAACAACATCACAACTTTAATTCAACACCGATTCAACTTTGGCCATAGGCCTACAACTTTCAACGTTGATCATACGACCTACAACTTGAACATCAACATTGGTCTTACGACCTACAACTCAAATAATCAACATGGGTCCTTCGACCTTTAACTTAAAAATGTTCCCAAACTGAGACAAAACAACATACGCAACTATACTCGAAAATACACACATTCAACACTAATTAACAAGGTACACCGACTAAAATCACTTATTTATTATTCCGAACTAACTCGACAATTTTCGTTAAATTCCGGACAACTAATTTCTCCGCTTAAATTCACTTATTCGGCTAAACAGACAAACTTTATTGTTTTATACTCTACGACTATTACTAATCAATTTTACAAATTATGTTCAATTTCCAGTACACCGACTAAAATCACTTATTTATTATTCTGAACTAACTCGACAATTTTCGTTAAATTCCGGACAACTAATTTTTTTCCCACTTAAATCGGCTAAATCGACACGACTTAATTTTCTGCCAAAACTACTCATAAACTCCACTATAATTAATACTTAGTATAATGTAATTATGAATAATATTTCTTTAGTTATATTCTTATTATAAAATTAATAAGACTTTTATTATATTTATTTATTCCTTTAAGCCAAAAAGAGTACGTAATATACATTAATTTAATAAACCATGGCAAGGGCCATGAGGTGCGGCCTGGGCCGTAAGTGTATGGTATGTGACATACAACGTATGGCCTGCGCCATACTCTATTTTTTTCTTTCTTTCTTTTTTTTGAATAACCCAGGTGGCCTGCGCCACACTTGTTGTGGCCTGCGCCACCCATCCTGTACCATCATTCATCCCAATTTAATTTTGCTTCCGATAACCGATTAATCCACAACGAAATTCATAAATCAAGTATACTATTATACCACGGAAAAAAACATTTATTTTCCACTATAAATCGGAGCAACACCAATTAACACAAATTCAACAACGGAAAATACGAAAATCATATAACCCCAATCCCACATATTAATAATCATAATCCCGGTTATATGATTCGAACTCCACCCTTACCTTAATCTATGGCCGCTTCGAATCTCCGATCGAATTTTCGATTGGGTTTCCGACGGTGACTTCTCGTAACCGTTTTCTCTAATTTTCCTCGTTCTCCAATTTCACGTTCCACTTTTTTTTTCCAACTTCTACTGATTTCACTTCTCCCCTTGACTAATTCTCCTTTTTATTTTTCTTTTTATTATAATAATAATAATATTCCAATTATAACTAATGGGCCTAACTGCAACACCCCCTTAATTTGCTATTTCAACACGGTTTCAAGCCCACTAATTAATCTACTACAACAATTATAATATTTACTCCGATAATATTTCTACGGCTTCCGACTTATTTTCCTGACTTAACGACTTAAATTCACCACAACACCAAATTTTAATTTAATAAATCACTACTAATTATTTTCTCTAAACTTAATTAGATTATCTTACGATTATTAATCAAATGGTCCAAACAACCCGATCGACATATCCAACAATACACGAAAATACTTCATATCTTCTTCCATAACTTATATCAACTTAATTAATTAAATTCGACCTAAACCAACTTATAATTATCAACACAATATTCCGATATTTTGGAAATCAACTTAAATACGCAAATCACCGCAAATCAACACAACACAATACACTTATATATAATTAAATAATTAATTAAATTAACGGGCGTTACACAATACACATAATATGATCATTTGGATTTTGAGGTGGGACGGTACGCAATGGGAAAAAGGTTCCCGAAAAACAGCATCATGTATGATCAGCACACACTATATCATGTTATAAGGTGACCCATTTCAAGGAAGCGCATTCATTTTGCCTACAGTGTTGGTCCATTAAGGCAAGGAACAAGAGACTCATAAAATTATTGAAATTTTCTTTCTTTTCGTACAACCGTGTGTACGATTCTTTATGAGTCCTCGACTCTTAGATAAGTTGATGGGGGACAAGTGTATAAGTATCTTTTCCTATACTGAGTAAACCCAAAACAGCTCGATAACCGCAATTATTGCGCCCTCAACACTGACGATCTGCTCGATGTATTTGTGCATAAAACCCTACATCTTGTCAATGAATAGAATCTTTGGTGGAGGCGGCATAGGAGGTGGTTTGCTAATGCGATCTCCTTCGAAAATACTTTTTTGAGATTTTGGAGTTGGTGAATCCGAAAAAAACTTTGTCAACATATTCAAAATTCGAAGGAGACTGCACCATTGAATTGTCCCTTAGTGTAGGATTGAGCTTCTTCAGAGCACCGTTAGTTTTTACCTGTTGAAAGGGTTTCAAGTAGGTGGTTTTTGGATAAACAATCTTCCTCAATTTTCTTTAATGCGGAGTTTCATGTTGTCATCGACTTTCAAAAATCTCTCTTGAATCAATTCCCATATTCATGCATCCATTATTTTTTCCACAACCACATCTGCCTTCAACATTTTTCCATATTCAAACTCTATCTGTTTCGTCCCTGCCGTGGGTTTAACCCGACTTCTCACATTTTTTGTTATGTGACACCTACAAAGTAATGCATAAAAAGTAGGAAAGACCTTTGTAACTGAATTCATCAAGGAGGTATCATAGTTGGGAACAATCACTTTAAGCATCTCTCTTGGTCCTTCAACATTTTCAGACATATATCTAAGTCCCAAGTAACATTCTCCTATTTTTCGCTCTCTAGACATGCAAACCCGACATAATAGGTATTCTCAATTGAGGTAACACCAACCATCTCCAATAATGAAAGTCTATACTTGTTGGTCTTGTACTTTGAATCAAGTATGACTAGAGCAGAAACCATGTTGAACAACTTTATGGAATTATGATGAGTCCAAAATATGTCTCTAACCGCCGTGACTTGCAAATTACGGCGGTTTAAACCCTCATAACCTACCAAAATAACCGTCATAATTTGCCAATTTTCTTGTAGTGCCTAAACACATAACTGTTATCATCCAACAGTTTCAAAAGTTGTTGTATTTCAGTTCTATCCCCCCAGAGCGTCTTATTAATTTGGTACTGAATATTATACACTTAATTGATATTTGAGATATTTTTCGATATTTTATGTTTCAAAGTTGCAAGTATATTTTCGATTGAACCAAATTCAAAGTCATGTCAACAATCCATTCCTTCTCTTCCGGCATGAGGCGACATGCAATTGGATGGTCACCTTACTTTTCACACAAAGCATGGTTATGTAAACCACATATGACATTAAATATCCAATTATTGTTTGCCAACATATAACCACACAACTTAAAGAGACTCTCACATTTTCTTGAACCAGTGTCGTCTCATTTAAAATTCCAAAGAGGATGTATATATTTTTCGCTTCTTTCGCATGTCATTGTCACAAAAGCACATCTTATATTTGAACCATTATCGGACCTATCAATAACCACCAAATCCCAGTTCTTAGGCCTCCATATGAATCCATTAAACTTGAAGCATGTGATCACGACATTCAAACTCTTGCTCATTTTTAAATTGGTTTCTAACATCTACCGCATTCACAACAACACCTTTGACATTCAGAGACACAACTTATTTGGAGAAAATATCGAGGTGCACCATATCTAATGAAAACAATTACCACAAAATAATAAATAAGCATTAATCATGTAAACAGAGCTGAAAAATTGAACACAGACTGATATTGATAATGCATTTCCGGGAAAGTTCATACTCGTTTCGAAGATACATTTTCGGAAAATATGCTCATTTTTTCAGACATAAAACTAGATTAGTGTGAGAAATGAGGTTTGAAATAAATGATATTAACCTGAAATTCCAACTTATTTTGCTCCCTTTGGTGTTATGAACCATAAGATTGAAGATTTGGTGTGAAAATGTGGATTGAGAATGAATGGGATTTTTATGAGGGTTTTGAGTGAAAAACAAGTATGATTGTGTGATCATGCAGCTCTATCTTTTATCAAATTATTTCGGAGATGTATCTCCAAAAATATCTTACATGAAAAGGTGACAACAAATTTCAAAATACTGCCCCAAACTTCTGAAGATGCGTCTCCTGAATATCCACTAGGTTGTTCAACTATGAATATATTTGTGGAAAATTCTGGAGATGTATCTCTGAAATTTTTTAAGTATTCATCTAGGGTGGCACAAATTTGTTGCGTCATTGTGTTGATGTATGGTGCATCCAGAGATGCATCTCTAGAATCTGAGGAGCATTTTAATATTTTCAAGTGGTGCATAACTAACATATATGGTGCTTTAAGAAATTCCCTATATTTTTTATGAATTTATTTTTCCACCTTTATACCTTCTCACTAATCCTTGATGAAAACCCAAAAACATTCATAAAATTTGGAGATGCAACTTCTGACGCGCCCATTTCTCACAAAATTGAACGCAAACGAATGAGTCACCCCTATTATACTTGATTTTGGAGATGCATATTCAGATACACCTTTTTTTTACGAAAAATGGGGTTTTCGGATATGCATATCCGTAAAGTGCATGTTTTTTTTGGATGTATCCCGATAGGGAGACCTAATAGTCATGCATAAAAAATGCAACAAATATATAAATACCAACAATATCCCTATTGAGAAAAACTATTGAAAAGTAGAAAAAACGATTAAAATAAAATTATAAATATTTGAATATACAACTAAAAATCAAATTAAGAGACTACAATTTTTTTTATTTTTTCAAAAATATGAAAACGGAAAATAAATCAAATAAAATAAAAAAACAATGAAATGGCATGGTAAAATTTCGATTCAGAGCCGATTTTCTAGAAAATTGAGGATATAATTCCTATGACTCTAATATTAGTTAAAATCGACAGAGAGTCCCCGAAAATGGCGTTGATTTCAATGAAAACGTGTAATAAATGGGGTCAGGGGTATTTTCGGATATGCATCTCCTAATTCACTATAAGGGTGGGAAAAGAAATTCCCTTTTTTTTTAGAACTTTTTTAGTCCGACTCTAACAAGTCCGGTACGCATTAGGGTTAACCCGTATAATTCGCATGTAGTCCGTTAGATCCGCATAACTATTATTTTAAAAATATATATAATAATACTTATATTATCTCACTTCCCAACAACACATTGATTTTTATCACCTCACTAAATTTTATCTCTATTATATTCAATCTTTCTCTTTTAAATATTATTCATTAATATAATAGAACTAATATTCAATTATTTTGTGTTTGAATTACAATTTTCTCATATCCTATTAGTTTATCTTATTTTACATATTTGATTTATTATATACAATTTAGATATTTAAAAACATATTATAAATTTTATAAAAAAAATATTATTATGCTTAAAATAATAATTTTTTTATTATATTTGTAATAAATATTATGGAGCTTTTATTTCAACTTTTGTAAAAAAATATCTTTTTAAAACCGAGTAGCCTGAAGTCTGTATAGAGTCATTGGTCCATGTAGTAATATTTTAGGGGGATTTCTTAATGCACCATAGGTATTACTAGGCCACCACGTGAAAATACAAAAAAAAAATCTCAAGAATTCAATGATGCATCTCCGGACGCACCCTAAGTCAATAGAAGTCTGACTTAATGTAAAAAAACTACGGAGATGTATCTTCGTAAACAATACGGGGTTGCATCTTTGGGCTCTTCTTGTACATAATGCGTCAGAACCCTTCTCCTTCCTCACTTGTTAAAAAATAATTTTTCTCTAAAACTCTCAAAATCACATTGTCTCAAAATCAATCAAGCAACAACAAAGCTTCTTCAATAAACATCATAGAGCTCATTCAAATACATCAACTTCAAAGATTCCTCACTTTAAGATTTTTATTATCGTAAACTTTTCTGAATTTTTGTATAAATTTGTAGAAGTTTATTATTAACGATTGAAATACATAGTTTATGCATGTTTGATAGAAATGTGTTTCGTAGTTAAAAGTAATGATCAATGCATTATTTTTTGGGTCATGGTGGTCTATATTAGTGCCATTGACCAAAATGAAAGTTGCAGAAAAATTCGGAGATGCATCTCCGTATTTTTCTCAACGTTTGGGTTCCCAAAAACCGGAGTTCCATCTCCGTATTTTATTAGTTTGCATTTTTTTTTGCGTTTCTTGCTTGTAGGTTTTCTTGTAGTAATTGTGTGACACTTTCCTGGTTTACTTACAGACATTATGGCTAATAAAGATGAAAGATTGAAACACGACAGGATTGCACAACATGCATCTATCAAGAGGGAAAAAGGTTAGGTTTCATAGGCTCTTGTTCTCTCTAGCCTGGTTGATGCGGAGGTATCGACTTCTAGGGCTCATATATCTCCACATTATCCTTCCCATATGATATGGGTGACACATCATTGCCTTCATCTATCTGTAGGTGACAGGTTTCACCTATTCAGACATCCGAGGTAACATAAGTACTAAAGTCACCGGAGGTACCTCAGTCACTAGAGGCACTTTTGCCACCCCAGGAACCGAAGCGACCTCAAGCTAATGAGGCTGATGAGCCAGTGCCACCCCAATATTTGGAGGAGCCCCGTTAGAGTTGTCATTGTTGCCTCTTTACCCAGGCCATACTGCTAGACATATCTGAGATGGAGAGATAAAATTAGTTTGATTCTTTCTTCTTAAATTATATTTAGTATTATATTACAAGTTTCTGATGATGATTTTTTTACAGGACTTGATCCGCTGAAATTTATTAACCATGGGTGGAAGATGCTTGTATCATCCTACTGACAAGTGGTTTCAAGATGCCTTACAGCTATCTGGGATGAAAGATTTATACAAGACAGATTATGTTATAGTGAACCAAAGTATGCTTAATGAAAATTTAAAGAGAAGGCATATCGAGACCTCATTATTTCATCTACCACTTGGTGAAATGTCCATGACACTCGACGATGTGTTGTGTATGTTGCATCTTCTAATTAGGGGAAAACTTTTAGATCATGGCACTTTAACTCCTATGTCGATCACCGTGAGACGAAACCATTTGACAACATAATCTTATACATGGGGTGGTTGATTTGCAGTTCATGTTTAACATTTTCTCATTTGTCTGAGCGCGTCATGTAACAATTTGACTACACCCAGACTATTCACAGACACATTGTTGTCTTTGCTCCTCCCTCTATGACACATAGAGATATGGAGGCATGAGAGACACCGGTGACAACGTCGAAGAAAAGGGGCAAAGACCGGGGAGCTCGAGTCTGACATACGCAATGATTGATAGTATGTAGTCAGGAAATTTCAGTCTAACATACGCAATAGTTAATAGTATTTGTAATTTGGATTTATATTCTATTGTATTTATTTTTATTTATTTCGACTTCATGGTATATTTAGACTTTATTATGCATATCAAAACTAACTTTGACTCCGAATTTATATACATCATTTTTTTTTATATCAGTTACATGGTTTAATGGCCATCACATTTTTTAATGGCATTGGCACACACCTTTACGCGTTTGGCACGCACTTCTCCACACCCTATACATTCCACGTTTGTCCCACATATAATTAATTGTACTTCTTAGTTCTTACTAAATGAAATTACCGTATATCAGTATCTTACCTCTTAAAATGTAAGACTCTCGAAATGAAAATCGTTTAGTAAAGTCAGAGTCCCACATAAATAATACGGCCATAAATTCATTCAAAATATAAAAAAGGCAACAAAAATGTCAGAATTTTCTTCTAGCTTCAGAAAAAAGGCATTATTATGACTAGTTGAGGCAGAAAGGTTCATTTCAAATCAAAAAACAAAATACCGTAGATTCTTAAGAATAAACATATATATAGGCTCGTAACAACAAACATACGTACATCTGAAAAACAGTCTTAGGACATATAAATAGAGCAGAGTCTTGTCTTTTATAAATATATATATATATATATCTGCATGGAACATGAGATCGATCAACTGTCTAAATGCAATGACATAGCACCACGACACAAGATCGAGTCAAGCAAAATAGATAGTAGTATGCCTAGCGCTTATTCACCGTTCTCCTGAACGTATTATCTTACTTAAACATCCATAATATAATAGCTAATACATAATGAAACCTACTCTCCATTGATTAAGTCCATAACAACACGCTTAATGCTTCCTTCGTTCTTCAACAGCAGCCTCTTGTTAGTCTCTCTGTCACAGAAACCCTGCCATTCACAAACCCATCACATTCATCAATCAAAAAGCATCAACAAAAACAATATAAGCAATGCATGTGATAATAAAAGTAAGCCTCAGTTTGCAGTTAAGAAAATATGAGAACAGAATTGAAGTTATGATAATATGCAAAACTGGTTTATAAAGCAGTAAAGTAGGTGATGGGGTGTAGAGTTTAAAATTTACACCGCAGACAATACTTGTTATATACAGTGGGGATGTAAGAAAGGAGGAAATGCAGCAGGCGTCAGGGGTTAGATACATTGATAGTGGGTGTTATTGGCTAACATTTGAAAGTTGATTTCTTCGCGGTTTTTCTTCTGCATCTTATTTGGAGTTTGAAGTCTGAGAGTGATTATATTGTTATGAATTAGTGATCTATTTTTTGTAATTACGCCTCTAGTTTTATTGTTTTTGATGATTGTTATTAAAAACCAGTCAAGAGAACATCTCTATAGTTTTTGATGATTGTTATTAAAAAGCAGTCAAGAGAACATCAAGCAGACCAAATGAAAAAGCAGTCAAGAAAACAACTTACCATATCGTGTAACTCTTCAAGGAGAGGATCCCACTCAGAAACTCCACAGAGTTCATCTATTGACTGCTCCAGATTGTACTCATTCATTCTCAGAACCTCTTTGTTTAAATCAATCTGCTTAAAACCCATCTCCTCAAGCTCTTTAAGGAGGGCCTCTTCCACAGAAACATTTCCATCTTTGTCTAGAGAGGATGATAGTGCATCCGCAGTTGAGTCTTGCTGGTTGGAGGGAACTACTGGGGTTGTGCCAGATAAGTCAATTATGGGGTAAGTAACAGTTGAAGGTGTTGCCGAAATTGCAGGGGCTGCGCCAGAGAAATCAATGATGGGGTAAGAAACAGATGAAGATGCCTCCGGAATTGCAGGGGCTGAAGCAGCAGAGCCAACAAATGTAGCTTTATTTGTAGGAAATTCATTTTCCAGCTCTTGTCTTAGAACCTTGTCAACCATTTGATTAACAGGTTCAGGTGGAGCATCCGGAATTTTGGGTTGATGAAAAGCATCATCCTCAACAGGTTGAACATTGATATCTATAATCTGAGGCCCTTCAGAGCTACCCATACCAAGGGGCATATTCAAGTTCAGGCCTTGAGAGTTATCATAGAATGAGTCCTTGAGAGAAGCATCAACCTTCAAGTATGATAATTAATTAAAGATGGAAGAATATTATTACAGCATTAGGAAGAAAACTAGGCGTTTCTGAGCCAAAATTGTATACATGAAAGCAAAACTGTCATTTTACCTGTATAAGGACCCAAACCCGTTGGCCAAATTTATGTCCAGAAAGAGATGCCATCCTCCAGTATGATATGTATCTACCAGGTGACTGGGGTGCGATAAAATCAACTGCAACGTCAAGCTCCATCTCCGTGGATATACCAGAATCGGGAACCTGGAAAATTTAATCAGAATATAAGATTAATTATTCAAAAGATTAACAGGCGAAACAAACCTAGAGAAAAGCTAATTAAATTACAGAAATGATAGAACTACAGCATGAGTAATTAGCAAACCTCCAAGTCAACAGACTGTGATTCACTTAATTTGTCCCCTCCAATCCAAACAAGTTGAGTTCCCTTGGGCCACGCTATTTTGCCATTGTTGCGCATCCGCCAGATCTTCGTGAACGGAGTAGATGGAGCCATCATTGTACCATCTATAACATTGACATCCAAAATGAACCGACTATCTAGCCTTTGCCTTGCATGCTTCGCAGCTATTTTTAATCCATGTGGTGGTATCTTTGGAAGCCTCTGCGCCACAAGAAAAAAGATATCAATACATGTTAAGTCACATAAGAAGGGAAAAAATGGAGATGAGTTCAAATGTGGTTACAAATTCTTTGGGATTCGGATATAAAGATCTTGGACCCCGAAAAGATGCAGGACGGTCCATCCTGATGTAATCAGTCTGATGACCAAATTCTTTGAAGCAAATCCAGCAGAGGTCATAGTTTTCTTTTCTGCATAACGGACACAAAAAAGTCAAGAAACACCCCCCTAAAAGCTTTTCACAAAATCCAAATAAAAAGAAGCACACTCACACTTTGGATTTGAAACGAGGTCCAGTTATTGGATAGACTCCACAGCCATCACAGCGGACACCCTTGTGAAAAATACCATTCAATGCATCAGAGTTATTGTGGCTCCTTTTAAATGGAGGAATGCCAAAGTTACCAAGAGGATGTGGCATTGGATGAAGAGTATGCGTCCCAGAAAATGGACAATCAAAAGGAGCACCGAAACTTATTGAGGGACTCTTGTTTAAGTTAGGAAGAGGAGAATTCATTGATGTTACATATCTTTCAGGCTTACCAGCAAAAGTATCATCAATAGACGCTTTACCCTTGTCAACAGTAACACTAACAGGAACTCTTTCACCCTTACCAGCAACACTGTCATCAACAGACGCTTTACCCTTGTCAACACTAACAGGAACTGCTGATGAGAGTGATACTTTATTTAAATCGGTGGATGAATTGAGATCAACTGCGGCAATTCCCTCATTTCCAGAGTCCGCCTGTTGACCTGCACTGGAGGCTGCCAGTACATTTCTATTGACATCTTGTGGACCTCTTGCTTCAGAAGTGGCAAGTTCTTCAGCAACATTATTTTTGGAGCTTGGACCAGCTGCAAGAGGAGGGGCCCTGTGGTGAGATTTAAGATGTGTTTTTGCAATTGAATCAGTGAAATTACGAAGCACTTGTCTTGCAGCTGCAGCTTTTATAAGTGATAAATTAGGAAGGGCCTCCTGCAGTGCATCTGCCACGGAATTTGAAACACCAGAAGCAGAATCCACAGATGGAGACTGTGAACCTTTTGCTTCTGGTGTGACAGATTCATTCGGAACACCTTTTTTTGAGCCCGAACCTGAGCCTGAGCCACCTGCAGTATCAGAATTGCCTCGAGGCTTTAGAACGGACTGTCCAATTTTGGAAATTGAATCAGCAATATTTGCTAGCAATGGATTCGAAGACGCTGCTTTGGAAAATGACGATTGAAGAGCCTCTCGCAAAGGCTCTGGCAGAGCTAGCAAAGCATCAGCTAGAAACGGGTCTGAGACAGGATTAGCTCTTAAAGGAGTAGCACTTCCATTAGAGTCATCAGCAACTGATTTACCATCAGAATTATCAATCATATGTACATCAATTCTCAAGAACTTCAATTGCTGTCTCATCACATCATGCAAATCTTCATCATCCACAAGATTCACCAAGTCACCGTCTTCATCAACATATCTCAGAATAAAATTAGCATCAGTCACGAAACTGAAAACAGAGCATATCTTAGCCCTCAAGCCAACCATGTTAAGATCAAGTCGGTTATGCTCATCCACGCGAACATTGAATCGCCTGAGAGTATCTCCATACTTCGCCTGTATAGCAATAATAAGTAACATGATATGAAATCAGGCTATTATATATAAGGGTTAAACTATTTTAACGAAACCGATCTTTCGGTGCAAAAATACAAAATAACTCATGAAAACCTAACATGCATAATTTTCAATTTAACCGTTTCGGTTTCAGTCCTATCCCTGTTCCGATCACCAAAAACAATAAAACTAGAGGCAAAATTATAAACGGAAGCACAAAGCGAGATAATAAACAAAAATTAGAAAAAAAGGAGAAAGTTGCGATCGATACCTTGATCACAAGAGAAGAATCCATAGCTATGAAACACGAACGAAAGCGTAGGCAGATATAGAAGAAGAGAACTGAAACCCTAATTCCCTAAAATTGAAACTCGTTCGGATCAGAAAATGATAGTGATAACTGGCTTTAGCGTATCCGTTAGCCGCTTTTAACGCTCTCTAAAGCGGGGAGTGGGATATATATACTGATCTTTGGCTTTCCGAACAAGAAATTTTCTTTTCGACTTTTTTTTTTCATTTATTATTATTTAAATTATTTTTCTAAATTTATATTTCTTCGTCGCAAAGTTACTTGTGGGGCCCACAATTAGATATTATCCATTGATTGATGAATTTATTATTCATAATTTCTAACAATATATCTGCCCGCATTAGTTGCTTATTGGTTTCTTAAGCTTTAAGTCTTTTTTTTCTCAATAATTAAATATAAAATTATTTTAGGTTAAATTATACTTTTGGTCCCTCTTTTACCAAATTCAAGATTTTAATTTTTTTTTTAAATAGTTTTGGTCCTCATCCCAATTTTGGTCAAAAAATAATATTTACTACTCATGTACTGTTCATGAACAATGCATAATCCGTACATTTTGCAGGTACCGGAAGCGGCGCTCTCATTGTTTTGGGCATTTTACAATTTTCTCTGAGTGTAGCTTATTTTCTATTCTTTTTGTTTTGGAAGAATAGAAATTATGATATCACTTTAGTAGATAAAACCAATCAAATAGTCTATTTAATTCGCTGGTATCCAGTCAGGGGTTTTCAAGTATTCAAAATATCCTTCAGAGATATGTTGTTCTTAATTCACAAAAGAACGTTGAGCGGAGATGTGCTCTATCTCAAGACTAGAAAACATGGCACATTGGCCTTGACTCCAGTGAATTATCGCGGGAATCTACGGCAAAAAGTCGAGGAATTATCTGATTTTCTAAAAATTCCATTTTTCTATAAATTTTATAAAAAAAAAGGGGAACGGAGGGAACCATTCACATAAACGGCTTAGCTAGATTCTGAATTATAGTATATATAGTTCAGAATCGATTCGAACCATGAATTATCAAAATTGGGATGGGGGACCAAAACTGTTTAAAAAAAAATAGGAGGACTAAAACTGTGAGTTTGATAAAATAGAGGGACCAAAATTATAATTTAGCCATTATTTTATTATTTAAGTCTTTTTGTTCTCATTAATTAAATATAAAATTATTTTATTATTTAAATTGTTTACGATAAAAATTAAATAACTTTTGTTTATTTGTTGAAAAGTGGACGGAATGTAATGATTTTTTTTACTAGATATTTATTCATTCAAATGGATAGAGTATATTGTTATAATACAAATTCAAAATCGCCAAAAATAAAAAGGATGAATATGTGAACAAATTCACAACATTCATGTTAATAACATAAAATGAAAAATTGCATAAGCCTACAAATATGATTATATTGAGATGTCTGAAATCTTCATGCTTCAAAATTTGTAGCGTTAATGACATTAAAGTCATTGATTGGATCTGCACTAGATCGAAACTAATCTTTCAACATGAAACAAATGAACATCGCACAAAGACGGAAAAATAAAATACCCCGTACAAAGACGAGAATCAAAATACGTCGTACAAATACGGGAAATCAAAACAAACAACGTCCCACGAAATCAACAAAAAATACAAAAGAAACACTATATATATATATATATATATATATATATATGTGTGTGTGTGTGTGTGTGTGTGTGTGTGTGTGTGTGTGTGTGTGAAAATCACTTATTGAACTAATAGAGAAACAAAAACGATTCTAAATCACCCCTCTTTGAGAGAGGAAGAAAAGTGATGACGGCTAAGGTAACACATCTGGACGGAATATAATGAATTGTAACTTTTATTTTTATTTTTATTTAATAAATAATATTTTATTGATTTCTTTAAATCTTAATATTCGGTCTTTGTGACTGATTATTTCAAGATAACCAATCTCGTCATCCGGTATCAGAATTTGTTTAAAGTTAGAACTATGGACTACCTAACACAAGTTGGACAAGAATTGTTAGTTATTACATAGCCATGACTATGAAGGGGGAAGTGTCTTTCTTGGGGTAGATTGTTTATTTTGGGGTAAATATATTTTACCATGCAATGTAAGAGCTTTGGTTTACTCCCCATAATATTTATTTTTTTAATTTTCTCCATGTAATGTAAAGATTCTTTTGTTTTGTCCCTTAGTTGACAACTTGGACACTGAATCTTCATCCATTCATTCCATTGTTTTCTTCTTCATTTTCCACTTAGACCTCCATTTTCCATCATCTTCAAATCATTTTCTTCTAATCGTTTTTGACATCCATTCATCTTTTAATCATCACCCTCTTCATCGGTCCTTCCTATATAATCATCGTTTCACACTAATTTAAGTCTTTTATAAATTATGGTTTCAAAACAATATGTGGAAGTGTAACACCACATACTACTTTCAGTATTACCGACTAACCCCACAAACCGACACGAGTCTTTTCAGCATGATTCATCCTCACTCGCACGCTTTCTAGGAAACTTCCCAGAAGGTCATCCATCCAAATACTAGTTCAAGTCAAACATTGTTAACTATAGAGTTCTTATTTCCTAGGTTACCAAAAAGAATATGCATCTTGTTGGTATATGTTATATCCATTAATCCTTATAAGCTTTCATCCAACCATGCAGTACCTTCCATGCACAACCTTAGGATTCCTCCCATTCTTATGTGAATTCAGTGACCACTCCACCGCCCTTATTAGCTTCAGGTATTACATTCACTCTCTGTCCTTTTCGGCCTCAGGTGTTACATGTTCACCAACTTCTGCTTGGTTCGTCCCCAAACCACATCATAATGGGAGAGGTCTGACTATAATACCATTTGTAACGCCCTATACAACTGTCAGGATTACTAACTAACCCCACAAAGCAACATGAGTCTTCTTAGTTTGCTTTTTCCTCGCTCGCACGCTTTATGGGAAACTTCCTAGAGGTCACTAATCCAAATACTACTACAAGTCAAACCTATTTAACTATGGAGTTCTTATTTAGGCTAATGAAAATAAGATACATCTTGTTGATATAAGTATTGCCAATTAATCCTTATAAGTCTTCCTTCAACCATGCAATCTCTTCCCTGCAGAGCCTCAGGGTTCCTATTCTAGTGTGAATTCAGCTACCACTTTTCTGCCCTCTTCGGCCTCTGGTGTTACATCCAATATTCGCTCTCTTCAAACTCGGGTGTTACAAGAAGCAAAAAAATCATCAATTAGAAACTCAAGTGGATTGAATTTACCCATATGTGGATGTGATTTACAATGAAGATGCAAGTTGCAAATACAATCAAAAACTCCAATAGAATTTTCTGGAGATGTCTAAATGTTGGGGTAAGAAATTTTTAATTTATTTCTTCATTTTTCTCTAAGTTAAACTCATCCATATTATGTATGTTATTTGTAGATGGTAGAAAGTTGTGACCTATTTATCTGGGATAATAAACTTGGTCAAGTTCATGGTAGGAATGGAAATCAAAAGATTCCAACAAATTATAATAATTGTGAAATGATAATGGCTTATTTGAGAGAATTTATGAAATACATTGGCAAAAAAATTGGGAAGGAATTTGGAAAGGAATATGGGGTAGAAGTGAGTTCAAAGAAGCGTCAAAATAAAGAGAAGAAACTTCAAATTGAGAAGAACAAAACTCATTATTTACTGTTTTCACTTATGATGTCTTGGATTTTGTTTCCATTGTCTACAAGTTCATGTAATATGTAGTTTATAAGCGGTGGTCTAATTCTATGTTTCTTTTTTCAATTTCAATATGTGATTAATCATGGCATTATATCAATTGTTAGTTTATTAATGATATATTTGGTATTGGTTATTTCTAAACGTAAGTTAATACATATAACCAAAAGTGATTGCATAGATAATAAGAAATAAATAAAGTGCATAAGTCATTATAAAATGGCATATAAAAGACATAAGTACACGAGAAACACAACTTTATCCTTCTTAGGAGGCTTATGCACATCTTTCACAACTTTATTCTTCTTTGGAGTCCTTTGCACCTATAACATGTCTTTGTACTTCTTTGGACTCTGATTTATTTTTGCTTCAGCTTGACTTGCTTAACCATTTAGTTCAACTTTACTTGCTTCAGCATTTGGTTCAACTTTACTTGTTTCATCATTACTTTCTTAGTGTTCAACTTGACTTGCTTCAGCTTTTGAACTTCCTTTTGGTATCCTTTATAAATAAAAAATTAGTTATAATCAAAACTCTTCATCCATAATTAAATTCATGTGCACAATTAAACTAAGATTTTGAAAAATACCTTTCTTTTTAAAGCATTTTGATTTTGAGTAGTACTATTGCATGACATTGCATTGTGACCAAATTTATCACATTTGGAACATTATAAGACACACCAGTTCCTTTTCTCATATCATCATCCTCACCACATTCCCTAATTATAATTTTCCTAGGTCTTCCGGATCCATTTTTGTACACAGGTGGTTGAAGTTCATCATCTTGAACCTCGTGTCACATGTCCATTCCATTTATAGGACTCACAAAAAAACTATAACAAAAGGAATACTCATGTCTTAAATAACAATCATCCACAAAATCTTCAGGGTTTTTGTTTCCTATAACTTAATGCAGCAATATCAACCAATTTCCAGAAATAACATCTACATGATCTTTTGGAAATATCAACAATAAAGTATTATGTTGAATGAATGTGTAACCTGTAATTCTTCATCAATATACCAAGTTAGCGTCCAATGACCACTTATAACCACCCATACACCACACATCAGTAGTTAGTAGTCACACCATTAGTCCTTTTTTCCATATTTTGGCAAAGCTTCATTAGCATAGTTAGCGGTAGCTTGGTCAGTATTAGGCATGAGCACAGTCAGTGAACGTGTCAGACAGGAGAACACACAAAATCAGGAGTAAAAATTAATAACAACAACCATGAACATGAATGTTGAACAGAAATCCAGAACATCAGGACTCAAGCTAGAACATCATAACAGAAAGCTAGAATAACTCCTAATGAAACAAAATTTACCCAGTCTTCATCATCATCTAAGTAGGTTTCTTCTTCAATGCAAATCCAATCTTCCAAATCTTATTTCAAAGCAACTATAGTAAAAACTTGGACTTGAAGAAACCTTGGACTTGAACAATCTTGAAATAAATATGATGTGTATGAGAATCCAACCAGTATGCACGCCAAATGTCATACAACATGTTCTAGAAATCTTGCTATCCATTTTATCTATACAATTAAAGAAATAAAATTCCCCATTTGATTTTTTTAGGCAAAGCATAGATTAAAAACTCCTTTATGATTGCACCACAACTAATGCACAAGAGAAAAAATTATTTGAGAAACTTTAACAAAGAAGTGTGCCCTTTTCTTTCCCCTGCTTAAAAAGAGACTAATAACATAGGACCACCATCAATCAAACAACTCGGTAGTAGATTCAGCAGAAATATGTGATACTATTATTTACTAGTGTTTTGGGTAAGCAATCGTTCCACCATCTTTTGTGTCCATTCTCTTGTGTTTTAAGAGCAAATGTATTGTCATCTTTTCATCAATACCACGATAGCACCCAAAACAGGTTGCACCACCCAATCCTCATCTTTCCACCACTCTTAAACCTTCTCAACCCAAGAGTAAGAAAAAAATTCAATCGCTACTATACCGATAGAGAGATCTTTGAATCTAGCTACTTGGATGAACAACTTTTCAAAGATTGTAACTTTTTTTAAGCTTTCAATGTGGCCAGTTTAAGGAACTTTGTCTTTGATGTTGTGTTGTGGTGATTTAAGTTGCTAAGTTGATATTAAGTTGGTTTAATCGTAGAATAAAATTAGAAGTTATAAGACTATTTACTTAAGTGGCTTGGTTGTTAGAAATAGCAAAGTTGGGGTATTGTGTTGTAGGCCCATTAAGATGTTAGTAGACCAATTATTCTATTAAGTGATAATTAATAATTTTAATAATAATATTATTATTATGAATATTGGGTGAGAAAGAGTAAAAGAGGAAAATAAGGATTAATGAGGGTTTTTAGGTGAGAATTAGTCTTAACGATAATTAAAGTAAGAACAAGTCTTAGAGGGAAGAACAAAGGAGAGCTAGGGTACTCCAAGATCTGATTTTCGCAGGAATTTTTAAGAGATAATTTGAGTTGCCTTTAATCCAAGGTAAGGGTGGGGTTAAAATTCTATAATCGGGATTATGATAATCTGTATGTAGGATCGAGATTCGTATGATTTACTGTTGTGTTTTCATGTGCTATGTTGTTGTTGATCTTCATATGAATATGTTATGAAAATCTGGTATATTGTTGTTGTTGTTGTTGTTGTCAGTATGTTGTGTTTTTTGGTTGAATAACAAAATTGATTACCGTTCTTGAATGAGTCGTAGAATGATTAATCTATGTCGATTGAATTATAATGTTATCATTATGGTGTAGTGTTTTTATGAGAATACTGAAGAAATTATATTTTGGGTAAGGAATGGTGAAAACAGGAAATTTTGGTGCGAAATTTATCATCGCGGAAATTAGTTTTTATGCTACCAATTAGTTCTAATAGGTAAAACTAAGTTAGAATAAGAGTCTCGCGAATTAAATCAAAGTTTCGAATGGGTTTTTGGGCAAAAAAGTAATCAAACCCGTAGCTAGGTTAGTGCTTATTTTTGGAAGCTTCAAAAATTAGTAACTTGAGTTCCGGGAGTCCGATTCGTACGCCGTTCGAAGCGTTGGAAAACCAATACTGTGTACTTTCTTTTAAAAATGGTTTCATATCCTGGAATTAAAAGTAACTAGGATCTAATGAGGTTTAATAGTGTCAGTGTAAGATACCAGAGTCAGTGTTTTGTTGAAAATTATCGAGGTAGTTCGTAATAATTAGAAGGTGATTTCATTCGATTTATTTTGTTGAATTCCTATTGAATGTGTGGATTTTCTAGTACCATTGAGTATGTTGTTTTGTCCCGATTTATAGGCATAATTAAGTTGTAGGTCGAATGACCAATGTTGATATTAAAGTGGTAGGTCGAATAACCAATGTTGATATTAAAGTAATAGGTCGAATGACCAACATTGTTATATATAAGTTGTAGGCCTATGGCCAAGGTTGAATCTGTGTTGAATTAAAAGTTGTTATATTGTTCTGAGTTGTTTGTTGTATGTTGTTCTGAGTTGGTTGTTGTTATGTGTTGTGTCGTTTATATTATGGCATACATTGCATTTCTAAGTTGGAGCGGATGCTCACCATGTTGGTCTGGATTGGCAAAATTATTAAGTTGAAGGCTTATGCCTAGCAGATGCTTTGATAACCTGACATATTTTAAGTTGGAAGTTTTACTCCAATGGTACCACATGTATATGCATAGTTGAGTCGCATCATGTGTTGCATTATTTATGTTGATTAAGTTGTTTATGTTGATTACGTTGATGAAGTTGATTATGTTTCTTATGTTGATGAAGTTGATTATGTTGATTAAGTTGTTGTTATATTAATTACGTTGATGAAGTTGATTATGTTGCTTATGTTGATGAAGTTGATTATGTTGATTAAGTTTTTGTTATTATGTTGATTACATTGACGAAGTTGATTATTTTGCTTATGTTGATGAAGTTGATTATGTTGATTAAGTTATTATTAATGTTGATTAAGTTGATGAAGTTGATTATGTTGCTTATGTTGATAAAGTTGATTATGTTGATGAAGTTGATTATGTTGATTATGTTGATGAAGTTGAATATGTTGATGATGTTGATTATGTTGATGAAGTTGACATTAATTATGTTGATTGTGTCGTAAATATTGATGTATGTAATAAGTTGATAAAATTGGTGTTAAATTGTGGGTGATTATTAAGTTGTTGTTGTTGGATAGTAGTGAAATTGTATGATTCTATCTAACATATTAATTATCATACTTTTGTTTATATTATTCAATATCTCACCCCTTCTTTTTGTATGTTACCCCCTATGTTGGTAATGTACATGTTAGCTTGAAGGAAGATTGTTTATCTTAATTAGTTCAAGTCGGTGTCGATGCTCTATGTCGTACCTCGAAAAATACGATCCTAAAATCCCCAGCAGAGTCGCCAGCTGTCGTACCTCGAAAAATACGATCCTAAAATAAACAACAGAGTCGCCACCTAATTCTATTTATTCTACAAGTAGAAAAGGGAGATATAGACACAACCTAAATAAGGGATAAGAAATGGTCAACGAAACCACTATTCTAAGTTCGGGAGTCAGTTACGCAAAGGGAAGGTATTAAGCACCATTCACGTTCGTTGTACTCAACGGGAACCTCTTAGTCTAATTTGCGCTTTAAATGTTAATTTGTATTATTATTGTCTTATTTTAATGATTAAAGATTGTTTTAAGGAATTATTATTATTGTTATAGAGAAATGGTTAGTTTTTTTATTATTGTGATTTACGACAGTGAAATGATTGATTTTTTCGTTATTGTGCTCGTGAAGGATTAAAATCCTCGTGCCTACGTATTCCCCTGTGCAATGGGAAAGTCAGAGCTTCGTAGTTCGTGTTACTACGGTTTGTGTTTTTTAATTGAACAATAGTTTAAAACGCATTCTACTGCTAAGCGCTGGCTTATACTCGCGGTGGAGGCTGAAGCGCTAGCTTGTTTGCGAGATAGAATGATTTGAACAATGTTAGTTTTGAAAAAGATGTTTGATCTTCATTAAAGTGTTTTAAAACGAAAGGCGAATGAACCACAACTCAAGGGCTAGCCTCAAGAGTGATTGCATTCAAGGACCCGTGGAGTGCTGGACTCCAGAGTTCAGTATTCGTTGATTAATTGTAAAGTGATTTGTGTTTGTTGGTAAGTTTTAAGTTGTATTCTTTTATTGTGAAAATGGTGAATGAATTACAAATCGAGGGCTAGCCCCAACAGTAATTCAATTCAAAAACCCGAGGAATGCTAGATTCTTGAGTTTAGTTCTTTCACGATTTTAATTAGAGATTTACATTTTGAAAATGAAAGAGCGAATGAATTACAAATCGAGGGCTAGCCCTAACAGTAATTCAATTCAAAAACCCGAGGAACGCTAGATTCCTGAGTTTAGTTCTTACGTTAATTAATTAGGTGTATTAAGACGTTTTGCGATTATTTTGGATGAATTAGGGTTTAGTATTTTAGAAACGAAGGAGTAAATGAAACACAACTCGAAGGCTAGCCTCAAGAGTGGCTCATTAAAGAACCCGCGGAATGCTAGATTCTGAAGTTCAGTTCCTCGTTAATTAATCGACGCGCATCATCGTGCAGATGGCTGTCACATAGGCGACTGACTTACGTGTGTGTAAAATGTAGGAGTGCGAGTTGCCTGGCGTTGGACCAAGAAAATTAATTATTTTTCGAAATAATTATTATTAGTGATCGAAATTATTATTTAAATTTTGTGGTTGAAAAATACGAAAACAAAACAAATATTGCACGCATACAACCAGATAGGTGAGGGGTTAATTACACATTCACACAAAAAGATAAACCTAGATTTGACTCCTCACACTTGGGAAGGTTCAACTTAAATTATCTAAAAAAAACTAACTAAAACAAAAAAAAACTAGATATGTTTTGTAGATTTTTATGAAAAGAGAAAAAAAATCTAAGGTCTAAACAAATTAACAAAAATAAAAAGAAATGCTAAGGATAATATTAGAGTTTCATAATATATATATACCAATTTAGTATTAAAACTCGAATATATTTTTATTCTTTTCTTAAATTAATATAACTATCAAAAGTCAATTAATTAAAAAAAATTAAGTTTAAATTACTCTAAACAAGGGGACAAACATGAATACAGTAAAACAAATGATGAATAAACACTTAGACAAATTAGAAACACAAGTTCAATAAATTAAGATAAAACCTATTTTTTTTTGGGATTTTTGATTTTTGAATAAAAAATAAAGGTTACTGTTCTGGACTGGGCCGCGAGGATGTATAGGGGCACGGCCTAATACATGTCGGGCAAGGGCCCATATGCTCGAGCAGGAGAACCTCTTGGAGAAATCACCTGCTGATACGACGGGCATACACTGGAGACGGGCAGAGAGCATGTCTGCCAGCTCATCTGTCACGCCACCCAACTGCCCTTTATTATCTCCTGAAAGATAGGGGCAGTTGGACCAAGGGGCAGACCTTTTCTCCAGGTCTTCACGCTTCTTACGTGTCCCTTGGCAGCTCCTCCTTGGGCCTAGCCAGATTAAGCCCATTGAGGGGCCTTGGCCCAGCGCTGGGGGCACATTATAAATATCATTTCTTAGCAAAGGGTCAGGTATTCTCACTCATTATGAACTAAACCTTACTATTCTGTACCTCTTCTGACTTAAGCATTGGAGTGCTTTGCAGGTACACCCCATCCCTCACTTCATTCTCTGGCCCGTCCATCAAGTCACTGGAAGGCACTTCTGATCAGGTGAGATCAGTGGCGCCGTCTGTGGGAAACTAGCTCCCCCTTCTTCCACAACAGAAGATCAAAGCTCAAACATCGTCCTTCCAGCATGTCCGGAGAACAACCTAACGAGCGCAACCGTCCCCTCGTCGACTATAAAATGGACGAAGGCCTGCAGTTCCATGAAGCAGACGCCCGAGATGGCCGTCCAGCCACCCCGTCTCCTGAACCCCATAACAATGGGGATCCCCCTCAAGTTCAGAACCAGGGGACTGAGATGTTTCAACCCATCCTCGTTCCCGTCGAAGGAGACGCCACCATGATTGCTATGGTGAACGCACTCAACCAGGCCAGCTATATGCTCTACCAGCAGCATGAGAGAATCATGGCCCTAGAAGCTGACCGACGGGAGGTCCGACCTCAACAGGAGAGGAGGACACAACAACGTATAGAAGCAACAAAGAAACGAGGACGTCGCTCCCCAGAGCCTAACGTTAGTAGGGCACGCGCCCGCCGTGACACCGGTCGATCGAGAACCTCACCAAGACACGATCGTAGCCCCGACCGAAACGAGCTCTCTCCATCAAGGAGCGACGAAGAAGACCTGCACTGCCCTCTGTCACGGGCAATAATGGAAGCTCTGCTCCCCAAAGGCATGGAGAAACCTCCTAATCTGGCCGTGTACGACGGGACTACCGACCCCGACGACCACGTCGACAACGTTAACGCGATGCTCGACTACCGTAATGACATCACCGGGCATCTCAAGTGCAGGCTGTTCTCGACGACCCTCAGGAAAGGGGCCATGGCCTGGTACAAAAGTTTGGCCCCCGAATCCATCACGTCTTGGAGATTTATGAGATCCATGTTCACGAGGCATTTCACAGCCTCCCGGCGCCATCCCAAAACAGAGGCGACCCTTGAAGCCATAGTACAAAAGAAAAATGAAACATTACGTTCGTATATCGAACGATTCAACCAAGAGACTGTCGATGTGGATACCACTGAGCATATGAAGAAATACCTCCTCGAGAGAGGACTCATGCCCGATAGCGAGCTCAGTCGAGCCGTTGGGATAGAGCCTCCTCGCACCCTGAATGAGCTCCTACATAAGGCCCAGGCCTACATCAGATACGAGGAGAAGTAGGTAGCCCACAATGCTCGCAGCGGCCGTAATGCCGGGGATACCGATCACCCCAAGCGTGAAGATCCGAACATTCCCCGACGCAACGGGGTCAGGAGAAGGGAAGAAAAGCCCCGCGAGCCTCGAGAAGGAAGAGGTCCCCCGGGCCGATACAACGAGTACACGCTACTGACAGCTCCCCGTGAGCGCATCCTCGCCGAATGCATCAACTCCGAATTCAAACAGGGAAGAGTGAGGTTCCCAAAACCATCTGCGCCAAAGCCTCACACTGACAAATCCAAATATTGTCGGTTCCACAGGAGCCACGGGCACGTGACCGAAGACTGCGTTCACCTGAAAGATGCAATAGAGATCCTAATCCAAGAAGGGCATCTTAAACAGTATACTAGGAGGAACGAAGCTTCCAGGCACGAAGAGCCGGAGAAGAAGAGACCTCAGGAGGATACACCCCCCGACGACTCTCCTTATCAAGTGGCCCTCTGTGTATCACGGCCAGAGGATTTCAGCTTCCCCGAGACATTGCCCGAAGGCCGGATCACTGCACTCAGCCCCTGGGAGGACTTCCCGACCGCCCTTGTCATATCGGGAGGAGGGATGAACGGCGAGGCCGCCTCCCTCTCAGTAAAACGCAAGTTCGACGAACTCCTTCTGACCGCGCCCGAGCAAAAGGCAACACTGACAAAGTATCGAGGCAAATCCAACCCAATATCCTTCTTTTTAGAAGAGCTTCCGGGCGGCTCCCCGAATTCGAGCATCCCACTACTGATTAGGGCCAGGATGGCCCACTTCGACGTCAGACGCATTCTGGTCGATCAAGGCAGCTCGGTGGACATCATGTACGTCCACCTTTTCAAGACTCTGAAATTAGACAAAACCAATATGTCCCCCTACGTCGGGTCCGACCTCCAAGGGTTCAACGGAGCCACGACAAAACCGTGGGGATATGTCGAATTCCTCGTCACCTTCGGAGAGCAGGAGACGGCCAGAGAAATCAAAATCTAATTCCTGGTCGTAGAGTGTCCCTCTCTCTACAATTGCATCTTCGGCCGCCCGACATTAGCCGAACTCACTGCGGTCCCATCTACCGTCCATCTAAAGATGAAGTACTACACCAAACTAGGCCGTGTAGTCACCGTCCACGGCGACATCGAGGCTGCCCGACGGTGCTACGATGCCGCAGTAAAAGGACAGGCCACAGTCAATACAAAGAGCAACAAAAAGCCCAAGACCGAGGATCCTCCCCTCCAGGGAATCAACGCCATCGACCTCGACTGCCGCATTGGCCACGACGAAACTGAATAATGGAAACCCACCGAGGAACAGTCTACCGAACACCCGTTCCGGCCAATCCCCAACGGAGAGTTTGAGCTCATCCCTCTGGGCGACGATCCTGGAAGAACAGTAAGGATAGGCCAATGATTGCCCGAGGAAACAAGGGAGAAGCTCGTGACATGCCTCAAGGAGAACTCCGACCTCTTCGCATGGAACGCCGCAGAGATGCCCGACCTGGATCCCGAGGTCGCATGCCATCAACTAGCTCTAGATCGGGCAGTCAAGCCCATAGCACAACATAGGCGCAAGCAGTCCCCCGAGAAAGTGGAGGCTGCCGAGCGAGCTGTAAAAGACCTCTTAGAGGCAAATTTTATTTCTGAAGCCCAATACACAACCTGGCTCTCTAATGTAGTCCTCGTTAATAAAAATAATGGAAAACGACACATGTGTGTTGATTATACTGATCTTAATAGGGCTTGCCCCAAAGATGCTTTCCCTCTCCCTAACATAGATAAGCTCGTTGACAACTCTGCAGGTTTTAGACTCCTGTCCTTCATGGACGCATATAGCGGATATAATCAAATCCCTATGTAGGACACGAACAAGAGACACACGGCGTTCATGACCCCGACCGACAATTACTATTACAACGTAATGTCGTTCGGACTCAAGAACGCCGGGGCCACATACCAGCGCATGATGAACAAAGTCTTCAAGGGAGAAATAGGAGATATGCTCGAGGTATACATGGACGACATGATCATCAAGTCACACGAGGGGGTCGACCACGCTCGACACCTATACAAAGTCTTTGAGCAGGCGAGACAGTGTAAAATGAGGTTTAACCCTGAAAAATGCACGTTCGGCGTCCGGGCAGGAAAATTCCTGGGTTTCTACCTCACCGAGAGGGGTATCGAGGCCAACCCCGACAAATGTCGGGCGTTCTCGGACTTTCCAACCCCGAAGACCAAAAAATCAATCCAATCCCTCAACGGGGTGCTCGCCTCACTTTCCCGTTTCATCGCCAAATCCGCCCAGCATGCACTGCCCTTCTTCAGACTCCTTCGTAAGGAGGCCAACTTCGAATGGACCGACGAATGCGAACGGGCACTACTCCATTTAAAGAAGGTCCTCTCTAAGCCCCCGGTCATATCACGACCATTGGAAAGAGAGACCTTATACCTGTATCTGTTCGTGGCAACCAAGGTCGTCAGTGCCGTCCTAATAAGGGAAACTGACGAAGGACAAAAACCCATCTATTCTACGAGCAAAGCGCTCCAGGGCCCCGAACTCAGATACCAACAAATTGAAAAGGTCGCCCTGGCTCTCATAAATGCGGCGAGGAGGCTACGCCACTACTTCCTCGCGCACACGATCAAAGTAAGAACCGACCAGCCAATCAAACAGCTTCTCGGACGACCAGATATGGCCGGCAGAATGCTCAAATGGTCGCTGGAACTCTCCGAATTCGATATACAATATGAGAACAGAAAGGCCTTAAAAGCCCAAGCACTGGCCGACTTTGTCGCGGAAATGACCCACAGCCCGACACCGACAGACGGCGCTCATAAATGGGCGATCTTCGTCGACGGCGCATCCAGTACGACGGGCAGTGGAGCTGGAATTATCCTCGAGAATGAGGACGGGATCCTGATCGAGGTCTCACTAGCACTGGCCTTGCCGACATCAAACAACCAAGCCGAATATGAGGCTTTCATCGCCGATCTGAGATTGGCCGAAGACCTAGGAGCAAAGGAAGTAAAAATATCAACAGACTCCCATCTTGTGGCATCGCAAGTACGGGGAGAGTACCAGACCAAGAACGACAACCTCGTCGAGTACCTAGCCTTGGTCAAAGAAAGACTCGAAAAATTCGAGAAGTGGGAAGTACAACACGTACCTCGCGAGCACAACACACGGGCCGACATCTTATCAAAGCTAGCTAGCACGAGAAAGAAGGGTGGAAACAAATCTGTAATTCAAGAGATCCTTCCTCGACCTAGTATCGAAAAACCACCTCCTCCACTCGAGGTCAACGTGATCGGGGATACTCACTGTTGGATGACACCCATCTATAATTACCTAACGAAGGGCGAGCTCCTCGCCGACCCAAAAGAGGCAGCCACCACCAAATGTAGGGCATGCTCGTACGTTTTCCTCGAAGGGAAACTTTACCGTAGGGGGTTTTCCACCCCATTACTCAAGTGCGTCGAGGAAGAGAAAGTCCCCGACATACTGGGAGAAATACACCGAGGAATAAACGCCCAACACCCCGGCGGACGATCACTCGCACGAAAAGCTCTTCGAGCAGGCTACTACTGGCCGACCATGCAACACGACTCAAAGGAACACGTCAAAAAATGAGACAAGTGCCAACGGCACGCCGACATGCACCTCGCGCCCCCGAACGAACTAAAAACACTCTCTTCTCCATGACCTTACGCATGGTGGGGCATGGATATCCTCGGGCCTTTCGTGACTGGATCGTACCAGAATAAATACCTCATCGTAGGGGTAGATTATTTTACCAAATGGATCGAAGCAGAGGCGCTGGCTAAAATAACAGCGCAGAACATTCTTCGATTCTTTAAACAAAATATCCTCGCTCGGTTCGGCGTGCCCCAGGTCCTCATAATGGACAACGGAACGCAATTCACAGACGGGGGATTCCAAGACTTCGTGGCGAGCTTAGGTACTAAGCAGCATTTCACATCCGCCGAGCACCCTCAAACCAACGGGCAAGCGGAAGCGGCCAACAGGGTAATCCTGCACGGACTGAAACGCAGACTCGGTGAGGCGAAGAGGGCGTGGGTCGAGGAGCTACATAGCGTTCTATGGGCTTACCGTACAACACCTCACTCCACAACCGGGGAGACCCCGTTCCGACTAACATACGACACTGAAGCAGTCATCCTAGTAGAAATAAGAGAACCGACGAGACGTATAAAAGAACCCCTAGACGAAGAAATGAACGACGAGGCACTCAGAGCCGAGCTGGACCTCGTCGACGAGATCCGCTCCGAAGCAGCCCTTCGAGAAATATCCCTCAAGCAAAAAATAGCCTTGCGCCACGACGCGAAGGTCATAAAAAGAGAGTACCAGGTGGGCAGCCTAGTCCTCAGAAGAAACCAAAAAAACCCAAGAGAGGGTAAACTGGCCGCCAACTGGGAAGGCCCCTACCGCGTCCGCGACAAGATGAGCAACGGGGCCTATTATTTAGAAAACCTACAAGGCGAAGAACTCGCTCGACCATGGAATGCAGAGAAACTTAGACAATTTTACAGCTGAATATGTCACGGGGAGACGTGGGAGGTACGACCACGCTCTTCGTCTCCAAAACAACAGAGAGGAACCGCGCGACCCGGGGACGAATTGACCCCTCCAGCGAACACAACCCTCCCCGACGGTTGGGACCTCGATCGAGCACCAACGTCGAAGTACCAAGACTGGCAGGGCACCCAGCTCGCGATGGGAAAGCCCAAGCCTCGGAGCCGGAGTTCCAAACACCGAACTCGGTTTTCGATCTGAACGGGCACGACGCCCGCTACCTCGTCGGTTCCCTAAACCGAGGAGACTAACATGGTTGAGCATAAAATAATTCGTGAATACAAGAAACAAACCATAACAAAAGAAAAACCGAGCAGGATGAATAATCAAAAACAAAACATTCATTCATTAAAACGGCCAAAGCCAAAGATAAGTACGCCCGAAGGCCAAAATACAAACAAAAAGGCACACAGGCCATACATAACGGGCACGCAGGCCACACAAATCGGGCACACATGCCATATGAACAAAACAAATTAGAATTCCTAAGACTCCGCCCGGAGCTCCTCCTCAACATTCTCTTCCTCTCCTTCATCCTCCCCCAGCTCTTCTTCAACTTCAAACGGGCACACAATCTCCCCCTCCTGGACACAGTAATTATGGGCTGACCCCTCCGTCACCAACTCGGGATTTAAAATCCTCAGCTGCTCGATGGCGTTGTCAAAACCCTCCTTAAATACAGCCACGAGGTCCTGATTGAGAGAGCGAATGTGCCCCACCAACTTACCCCGGGAGCCGAGAGCGAGCTCTTCGTCACTCTCATCAGCTAATGGACGGACCTTGTCCTCGAGCGAAGCAAGCTGAGCACGTAATCCATCATTCTCCTCAGCCACCTTCTGATGCCCAGCTACTTGTTCCTCCAAACTCGCCTTGGCCGCCTTCAGTAGATCTCGCTCCTCCTTGACCTCCTCCAACTCTTTCTTCAGCCCCTCCTGAAGCTGGTGCTCCTCCTTATAGTCCGACAAGTCCTTGGACAGCTTGTCCTTTTCAGACCGGACCCGCAGGAGGGCATCTTCCAAAGAGGCAGTGGACACGGAGGTGTCGGTCAGGACCATAGCCGTTTCCATCACCCTGATGACGGCGGCCAAGTCCCTGGCCAATTCCTTGCGCCGGACACCAACCTCTTGGTTCAAGATAGCCCTTGCCTCGGGCGCTGGCACAACGATGGCATCCTCGGTCTTGAAAAAGGCCCGCTCTACATAACAGGGGGGCAGTAAGTAACTGCCAGGGCCACTTGGAGTGCCGTTCCCCACTAAGGTCGACCTTGAGAGTGTCCCCTCCGGGCGCTTCCGCTTGTGGAGAGGGGAGGTTGATGGAGGCGGGTTGTCTGGTATATTGATCATAGATGCACGAGGAGGGGAGGAGAGCACTGGACTCGCTGTGTTCGAGGTCTCAGCCCCGGAATCTCCAGCTATCTCCCGGGCACGAGGCACGGTCTTCTTCTTCTTCTTTGAAGCCCTGTCCGGGGCACCTGCCTGGTTGGCCAGTTTGAGGACCCGATCACGAGCAGTGGGCATAGCACCTACAAAACAAGGGCATATACGTCAGCGGGCGAAAACATAAACAAAAAGACATAAGAATAAAAGGAACACACACCCAACAATTCCATGGCTTTCTCCTCGGTTCTACACTCGAGCAAAGCCTTGGTGTTAATAAGACGGGCCTCGCAGATCGGCATCCCGACCTCGTCAACATAAGGAACACCCTTTCGATCCGTCCAGACCGCCAGGTTGAAGCTCTGCACGTACTCATTCAGCTTCTTATAAGCGAGCTTATCCTCGACACACAGCATCGAGAACTTAATCCTATAGTGGCTGGTGGTGAGATCGAAATGGTCACGCTGCCACATCAGCGGTATCTTCGACATCAATTTCTCCTCCCCATCTGCATCCCGTTTGTAGTAATAAAGGGAATGCAGAGCAGCACGGGTGATCGGTCTCACTACATACCACCGACCCTTGAAATGACAGGCAGAATCTACGTACGTCTTGAAGAAGCGTACAGGCTATTTGAAAGAGACCCAGTTGTGACGCCCCCGAAGACCGGACCGTTAGAGATGGAAAACATGGAAGAAGAGAGCCCGGGTACACCCAATACCGAGGAAGCGGCATACCAACTCAAACGCCCGCATAAAAGCAATGGCATTAGGGTGTAACTGGGACGGCGCCAGCCGGAGCCACTTGAAGATAGACATCTGGAAGGAATTGAAGGGCAGCCTGATCCCCGCCTCTCGGAAGGCGAACTCGTACATGGCAAACTGCTTCCCCGGGAAACGATGACATATCCGGTCCGCCTCTTTGGGAGCATGGCACTGCCAATTTTCAGGATCTTCCCGACTTCTATTTTCCACCACGGCATAAGCATGGGTCGCCTCCTCGACGAAATAAGATTCCTCATCCAAGGGTTCGTCCGCAACCCAAGAGAGGTCATTTTGCCCGGACGACGAGACATGCTCAGTACCATCTCGGGCGTTCCCTTCCTCGACGGACAAACACGTAAGGACCGTATCCGCGGGTCGCGGCTCGGTTTCTTCTCCTCTCGGTCGTAGACGCCCGGTTGCACCGGAAACGCAGACAGAAAGAGTGAATTCGACGTCATATCAAATCCACCCTTCCACCGCAGGTCAAGTGAAAGGGCGTGGGGGCGACGTTCACGGGCATCAGTGCGAAACCTCACCCACTGCCACCAAACCCAGTTGAGAAATTTCGCACGCGTTCGACGCAGCAATGCACGCTCGAACATTATCATGACCCGGGCAAAAATCTCATACATGCTTATGAAAATTTTTCCTGGCACATGAAATTTCTGCCCGGGACAGTCTAATCCTAACCCTATTTTTCATATCTACAGCCTATTTAACTACTTCTAAGTTAAATCTAACTACTCTATACGGATGAAAACATGCATTCACAGCCATTAACGCAGGAAAACATAAAAAATGAGGGATTAAGAAGGCAAAACAGTACCTGACATAGTGAAGAGTCAAAGGGCACGACGGCGCTCGAGCAAACAGCGGTGGTTCAGTTGGTGCAACGGGCGGAGACGAGAAAAAATTCTTCAGAGCTTCCGGTGAACGTCTGAGCGAAAAAGTGTAAATGAAGTCACTCAGCCCCTTTTTATAGTCACAGGCGCGTGGATTAACGCGCTAGGCCATCATTACCTACTGCCTACGCCGCCGTTTGCACAATAAACGAAGCGACACCATTAACACTGAAACGCGTCAATCCATAAAGAATCTGGAACGAAGTCGGACAACTATACACCTCCCCGACTCTGTGGAACGTCCCCGACTCATATGGCGTCCTCGACTTCCACAAAAACGTCATGAACCCATCGGGGACCTTCGTCCTCGACACTGTTTAGAGCATCATGTGCCCAGGGAGAAAAGGACGCTACGATCAGCTCTGCTGGAACATCACGTGCCCGACCATATGCCCGCTACTTTATCCTTGGCGCATGTGCCCGATTTCAATACAAGTCATCACTCCGACTCAGAGACTCGACTTGGGGGGCTCCTGTTCTGGACTGGGCCGCGAAGATGTATAGGGGCACGACCCAATACATGTCGGGCAAGGGCCCATATGCTCGAGCAGGAGAACCTCTTGGAGAAATCACCTGCTGATACGACGGGCATACACTGGAGACGGGCAGAGAGCATGTCTGCCAGCTCATCTGCCACGCCACCCAACTGCCCTTTATTATCTCCTGAAAGATAGGGGCAGTTGGACCAAGGGGCAGACCTTTTCTCTAGGTCTTCACGTTTCTTACACGTCCCTTGGCAGCTCCTCCTTGGGCCTAGCCAGATTAAGCCCATTGAGGGGCCTTGGCCCAGCGCTGGGGGCACATTATAAATACCCTTTCTTAGCAAAGGGTCAGGTATTCTCACTCATTCTCAACTAAACCTTACTATTTTGTACCTCTTCTGACTTAAGCATTGAAGTGCTTTGCAGGTACACCCCCTCCCTCACTTCATTCTCTGGCCCGTCCATCAAGTCACTGGAAGGCTCTTCTGATCAGGTGAGATCAGTTACTAAGACCTTTTTAGAAGAAAACTAACCTAATATAATTACTTCTTAAATAATACATTGAGACTAAATCTTTAATACAGAGACCAAATATCCTAGCCATAAAATAATATATGTTGAACCCAAAAGCCAACCTATCCCCAATAAAAATGCTGACGGTTCCACTTTTTGGAAAAGAGGAACAACGTGGGGCAGTGTGAAATAGCCAAACATTCAATGCAGTTCTCTTATAAAAATAAGAAAACAAAAAATAATAATAAAATATGTTAAGAAGAAAGAAAAGCAAAAGTTATGATCGATAAAAAGGAAAAAAACCAAATACTCTTTCTGAACTCATCTTCTTCCTACTATCAACCTTGATTTCTCAGTAAAAATAGCACCTCATCCGTTTTCAACTCAAACAATCATATTAAAACCAGACATCCTCGTACGTCACCATCGCTGTGTATCGGTCTCAGTAATCCATCCTCAACCAAATCACATGAAAAAGAAAACCTTATTTCCCAAATTATGAAAACCCTAAAAAACAATAACGACGAAGACAAACAAAATCGAAAGAGTTTTGAACCCTCCTCTATAGAAAACAAGCGGTGGTTCACAAAAACAAACTTGAAAGGGCGTTCATACCTGAATCGGAGGAGGTCCGATTTTGAAACTTCAACGCGTAAAAAAAGGTAACTCCCTATTTCTTTTTGTATATGTTGCTTCGACTCCTCCTGCGTCTTCTTGTGTATGTCTCTTCTTCTTGTTCAAAACACTTCTTCTGCGAGTCTATTGTTAAATCAATGTGGCTGTGTGTTTATTGCGGCTAGGTTTTTTTTTCGTCCCCTTCTTTGTGAAATTTATTCCCTCTTTATAGCCTCGAGATTTAGGGTTTTGCGATTTTAAAATCCGTTCAGTTTTAGCATTTTTGGCTATGCCTGCTATAACCTTTTTCACAGTAAAAGTTTTTTCTTCAAATTTGTGAAAACCTCGGTTCTGCAGCTCTGTCGCTATTCCCTGTCTACTTTTGTCATTGTACCATTTTAACTCATCTTGATTGGCTTGAGATAGACCGAAATAGTTGAAAATGGACTGAACTAATTTGTATTTTCAACTGACTTGGTTTGGTTTTTTTACTGTCATGCAATTCCCATATGCACAACTTATCCCCTTCTTTTAACTGCGGTAAGGATTTTTTTGCAGGATTAACAAAGTTTCCATCTGGTGCACATTGGAACAAAACGATCACACCCAAGAAAATTCGCAACCTACTCTGGTGGAGTGGCATGTTGAGTGATGAGAGGCTTTATGGAGATGATTGGAGACGATGAAGTATGTTGGGCAACATGTTCATGAGCCTGATTTTCTTCAGTTAACATATGTATATTTTTTAGGTCTTCCTCATCTATGCGAAACTTTGGCTCAGCAATTGACGCGTTCTTTTGTTTTCTCAGATGACCAAGATGCTAATCATTTCGGGAAGGACTGTGTAAATGAGTACGAAAGCTGGTAGATTGGGTATTATCTTGGCAGCTGCTGTCATGGCTATGTTTTGTGAGAATGATTGGAATCCAACATTGGATGATAGACATAGATTCAATTTGCTTTCTTCATGATTGATGAAGACAGTTGCAGATGCGGGGAACTCACCAAAAGACGTCGCCGTTGCTTTTGCGGATTGAAAAAGAATGTTTTTTGCTAATCTTTGGGTTCTAATGTTGGTTTGGTTGTGTTATCCTGCAGGACGGACGAACTGATACGAAGGCGGCATTTGCAAGCCACTTGGAAAATAAAGGAACTATGGCAGCGACACACCTGTAGAATGAATGTGTCTCTTCACTTTCTGCCAGGAAGATAGCACAGGCTGAAGAACTTGGAACTTGAAACTTATTGATGTCGTTTGGATTAGCTCAATGGGAGTTTGTAGGACTCAATTAGGAACTTACCGCTATGTCATGAGGCTTACCATAGATGCATTTCATGTCGTTGACCTTGTAGCAATGTAATTGTAACGATTTTAGATCTTGTTTGTCATTTGGCTTTCATTTCTCTTGTAACATATAGACTTATCCTTTGGGATTGAAGATGATGATGTAAATCTTGGACTTAAATGGATCCCTTTTCGAATTGTCATCTTGAATTCAACTATCTTTGATCTTGCAAATTAATTGCCCTTTACTTCAAAAATCAACTTTCAGAAAGAAATGTGACTTGAGAACCACATGTATTACCTTGACAACGACCAATAAATCTTTTTAAAGCAAAAGCAACACTTTAAAATGCCTCTAGGAATAAAAATAAATTCATGACTTGAATAACTTGAATGAGGGGCAAGACATGGTTCATTTCTTTAGACCTTAAAGGGAATAACTTCTTAGTCCAAAGTAAATCTAAACATGTTTAAATTTTCTTATTCCGAACACAAACTTGCATGTTAAGTAGCCAAGGAAGTCATAATCTTGGTTGTAATACGTCTTCAAACCATATCTCATATCATGGATTAATCTTTCAACGAACCCAATCCCCAAAACCTTAACTTGATGGTCTGGTGAACTCTGTCTCGATGTTGAGAAGTAAAAACCAATCTGAACATTTGATGAGGCACAATACAAGCACCCACGATAAAGCTTTAAGGTTCACTTCCAAACTTGAGTGGAATAAGCATCAAAATTCAATGAGCCCTAACCGAGGGAAAGCCTTGATCTCATTCTCTGAGAAGACTAAAGAAAATGTATGATTATGAACGTGACTTAATGTAATGTACAAACCGCCTATTGATCGAAACGACAAAAGGAGGGCAAATTTTGGTGTGCAACACTTTGATACGTAACACTCGGGGGGGGGGGGGGGTGAATGCTTATTTGTTGTGTTGTTGAATTTTATTATGTTGTTGTTGTTTCAAGTTGCTTCCATTAAAACATGTTGTTATTAAGTTGTCTAAGTTGAAAAGATGATATAAATTGTATTTAATGGAATAATTGTGAATCCGCTGCTTAGTTATGAAAATTGTTTTATTTCAAATAATGAATAAACGTTGTTATTATAGTTTTATCCAAGTTAAAATGTTATGTATCCATGTTTCATGAAATTTAATGAATATGTTTTAAAGTTGAAATGTGGCATCCTATTTGTTTGATTTAGTTGAATTTCTATTACTCTGATTTTATCGATAATTATCGGGTAGAAATGGGGTGTAACAAGGATCATTTTGACCATCCCTGGATGTATACCATGTGCGTGAGGGGAAGGAATGTGATAGATAGGAAGAGATGGCTAGAAGGCCATCTCTCCCTGGCAGAGGGGCGGAGGAAAAATCGGTTCTCTCTGTCCTAATTGGATGGACCTAGGCTATTGGGTTATTCTGGATGCATAAATAAGCCAACTCTCCCGCCCGAAATCGGACAGTAGGCCAACGTTGCCCTCCACTTATGCATCCAGAACAACCCAATAACCTAGGTCCATCCAATTCAGGACAGAGAGAACTGGTTTTCCCTCTGTCCCTCTGTCGAGGAGAGATGGCCAGAAGGCCATCTCTGCCAATCCATCACATTCATGCCCCTCACGCACAGGGTAGACATTCAGGGATGGTCGGAATGATCCTGCCTGGAATCATCTCTGCCCATCCATCGAATTCTTGCCCCTCACGCACAGGACAAACATCCAGGGATGGTCGAAATGATCTTTCCCGGAACCATCTATGCTCATCCATCACATTCATGCCCCTCACACATAGGGAAAACATCCAGGGTTGGTCAGAATGATCCTTCCCGGAATCATCTCTGTCCATCCATCACATTCCTTCCCCTCACGCACAGGGCAGACATCCAGGGATGGTCGAAATGATCCCGCCCATAATCATCTCCGCCCCTCCGCCTATGAGGTCGCCCGAAACTATCCAGTAGTCTCGGTCCAACTAGTTAAAGACAAAGGAAAACCATTTTCCTCCTGCCCTTATGTTGAGAAAGGTTGGCCAACAGGTCTCCAAGGACAGAGGGTCAGCTCTTCCCTCCATTCCATCTTTGTCCGTCATACACGGGACAATCATCCAAGACCAAGCATGAATGCACCTGTTCGGAAACATCCCATGCTCTTCAAGACTCTTGCCCGACACCTGGCAAACACCAGATTCAGCCATAGACGACTCCTGCTCGGATATACCTCTGCCCGACGCACATCCCATCCGACCAGACATGCTCGCCCCAACGGCTAGTTTTTGGCAATTACCTATTTTCGGAAGATCCACGATCCAGACCCAAAATAGGAACCAATAGCTAAGCATTGTGGGCTCTATATAAACCCTCTCACATGAGAGGTCAGGTATCCAATATTCACTATAACAATAGTCTCTCTTGTACTTGCTCATTCTTCTGCCCATTTCTTACTTTGGCATCAGAGTGTCCTGTAGGTACACTCTTTCCCCTCCTCGACAATCCAACATTGGCGACGTAGTCTGTGGCCCACAAAGATTATGAATTCTGATCAACCAGAAAGATCACCTAGATAATCGAATGATGGTTAAGATTGAGTACCGTTCTCCCTCGATTGATTTCTAGAGGTGTAAAGGGATCAGAAAAAACTAATTAAACCGATAATTTAAACCAAGCCAAACCATAAAAATAATTTTTGTGGTTCGATTCAAAAACCAAACCAAAACCGAAGTGGTTTGGTTCGATTCTCGATTTTCATTTTTAGAAATCGTCAAACTAATGAACCTTACTAATGGCTATATTTACCAAATTGAAAAAGTTTTTAAGAACGCCCAAGGTGATTAATTTACGAAAACAAAATTATAAAGTGTAACAACTTGTAGAAGGTATGCAAATTTAATTTTTTTTTTGTTATTGTTTATTTTATTCATGACATTGTCAAACTAATCTTTTATGATTTATGTGTATGTTTTAATTTTTAGAAATGGATAGAATATGTCTGACTAGTGTTAAGGTTAATAACGATAGAGTGACAACATGATGTGAATGAAGCAATTTAAGATTGAATTTAATTTGACAGGTTCAAATTGGAAATAAATTTAATGTTCTATATTCTAACTATGTGTTTATTTCAACTTATTTTAGGATGGTAAATCACCTATTTGAGTGGGAAAGAAATTGAAATTTTATTTTGTTATTTGTTAGTGAACTAACAAAATTTGGTTGTATTGTGTATTTGATATAATGATGAACTTATTTTGGTTGTATAAGTCACTATCAAGTGACAATTTTTGTACATGATAGTGGAAAATACACAAATAAATATAATTTTGAAAAAGAAAAGATTGTAAACCGATCGACCTAACCAAATCAAACATGTTTGTTTGGTTCGGTTCTATTTTTGGAAAACACTAAAAATCGAACCAAACCAAATCGATGGAAGTATCATCGATTCAAATATTTTTTTAAACCAAAAACCTATTCAAACCGAACTGATTACACCTCTATTGATAACGAAGGAAAGTTAAAGTTCAGTAACTTTGAATTGAAGACAAATGAAGATTTAAGAGTTATGTGGAATAAGCTTCACTGTTACAAAAGAAAGGGTTCGAGCGAAGTGAATACGACAGTGAAAAGGTCGATCAACGATATTCTAAAGATGTTGATACGTCGACAACCATCTCATTGAACATGAAATGTGATTTAGATTTTATGTTAATATATATTTATGTAATGTCACATATTTTGTGTATATAATAACAAATATTTATGTTGATTTGTATTTTCTTCATCTCTTTTCTAAATTTGCATGTGTTTATGATAATAGGGTATATTTCAAAATTTTCTGGAAAATATCCTCCTGAATGAATTTGTGGTGTGTTTAAGTAGTAGAATAGATAAAATTTTGGATGTTAAAATTCAACGTTGTTTTTAACATTCACTTTGGAATGTTTCATGGGGAATGTAGTGTATTTTAGGCTGAGTCTGGATTTTAAAATCCAAAATCTAGAAGTATTTTTGAATTTTTACCTGGATGTGTGAGTAACATGAGGTATACGATGAGTAAGCCTAAATCTATAAGCAATGGGCCTTAATTAATTATTTGGTTTGTTATTGGGCCTTTGAAAAAGTGGCAATCTTTTTTGGCCTTATTTTTTATATTTGATTGAGATTTTTATTTTATAAGTTATTATACAAATTAATTTTATTATTATGTTTAATACTATTTTTTTCTTCAAGTATTGTGTTCTACTAGCCAAATTATTTTTTTGGAAGTACTTCATGAATCTTGTTGTTGCTTGGAGTATGTGGCTCCATACATTTTATTTACCCATGCTATAAAATATACCATAAAATGTCAAGTCCAACTGAGTTTTGATTCACTCTAACATTCACACGATGTTTGTAAATCCCGAGCAATATGAATAAGTAATAACATCAACTAAAAGTTCCTTCAAACATTTGTCGAGTTTTAAGAAACATGACCAACTCCATTAAAATACAACTAACATTACCGTTTATGTGATCTGAATGAGACTCTAACCAAGTGCCACAGTACATCTAATATTATTTGTCTACCTCGTTGAATCAAACTCCTGCGACGGTTTCCTGCAAAACTCAGCAGCACCAAAACCGTGATCCATATCAATATGGTGGCACGGAGAGACATGATCGTCGCGGTCGCAACTGCGGCAGTGACGGCCATGTAAAGAATGATTTCTGCGGAAAAATAATCGAACACATAATAGAACATAACCAAGGCAACCAACAACACTGTAAATATGCTGATTCTGGTCATACTTGGGAGAAGGCTCTCATAAACCACTATTGTTTTGTAAGAATGGTGAAGTATGTATTATATATAATTGCCACAAATCTTGTGCAGCATATGTGGTATTGGAGAGGTGAATAAAAGCACTGATGGTTGTGGCATTTATATATTTATTGAGGGTCTAAAAAAGGGGAATATTTTTAGAGTGGTCACCAATCACTATTGAATATTGTAATGTGTGCTACAGTGTGATATTCTTTTTTCCAGTTAACATCAAGAATTATTACAACCGCGTCAGTCACTATGAACGGGTATGAAAAATGGTGCTCTTTTGTGGGGATGTTACTAGTTCTTTCTATAAATATATATCAATTATGTTTTAATGTAATTCCTCAATTTGGTATACTACTAATTTTGTTTTTCATTATTTATGTTCAATGGTTTTCAATAACTGTTTGTTTGTGTGAAAATTTTCTTTAATTTTGGTTTTCTTTTCTTATGAAATATAATATTGAAGAAACCCCGCTCATCGTCATCCTTACTCTCAAACCAAAAAGACATATATTAAAAAATTGAAATAGATAAAGTATTATAAAAATAATATTAAAAATTGAATTAAAGATTAAATGATACGGTAATTTAAATTTTATAAGTATTTTTTTTTAATATTTTAATAATATAAGATAAAAATATTTTTCCCAAACCAAAAAATATATATGTTAAAGAATTGAAGTAGATAAAATATTATAAAAATAATAATTTAGAAATGGAACTAATGAGTTAAGTGATATGATAGTTTAAAGTTTATAAGCATTTATTTTAATACTTTCATAATTTTTTAAACTTTACTTTAAAACAATTTTCTTCATTTATATTAAAGTATTTATTCTTTTTATAATTTTTTAAACTTGAAATGTATAATAAGGGGATATTTTCTATCTTTTATTTATGAATCCTTAGTTATTATTATTATAAAAATATTATAAAAGTTAATAATAGTAATATAACTATAAATTAATTATAATAATTCTTTTATCATTAATATATTTTAATTGTAAATTATTTTTATAACTTCTTTCATTAATTTCTCCCTTAAATAGTGAGCGAGTAAATTGATTGTTTATAAAGCTACTCATTTTCTAAAATTTAATTCTTACATAACTATAAATTAATTTTAATAATTCCTTTACATTTTTATTAGATTCATTGTTTATTAAACTTTTCATTTTCTAACTTTAATTCTTACATTTTATAATTATATTTTCTTTTATTTTTATTTTAATGTTTACTTTGTAACTAATTCTTTTTATATTTAAAAACAATCCATTAAATTTTAATTGATATATTTTTGAAGAAATATAAAATAAATTTTATTTGTACCTTTATAATTAGAATAAACAAAACTTCACACATTACAAGTGGATTCTGATAAAGTAGCATGTAAATCCAAACCCATCAAAGTAATAGAAACAGGAACCTAGTTAACATAACACTTTAAAGAAAATGTTAACATAGTAAAAACAGTGAGAAAATATAGTCAAAGTAAGGACAATAGGCCTATTCTTCCGATTGCAGCTACCGAACAAAAACTATATTAACTCTATTAGTTATTAGATGTAATTTTTTCACTCTAAGAAGTCAGAACAATATGCCTATTCTTCTCTTCTACTAGTAATGATGATAGAAAATATATATACTTTTTCATCCTTTCTTTGATATGAATGAAACTCTGACCAAGTGCGACAGTACATCAAATGTTATTCGTCTCCCTCGTTGAACCAAACTCTTCCGACGGTTGCCAGCAAAACTTAACAGCACCAAGACCATAATCCATATCACCATGGTGGCACGGAGAGACACGATTGCCGCTGCTGCAACCGCCGTGGTGACAGCCGCATAAAGAAAGAATGGCACCGTGAAATAATCAAACACGTAATAAAACAGTGCCAATGCAACCAACAGTTTTGTGATTATGTTGATTCTGGTCATACTTGGCATAAGGCTCAAAGAAAAGTTGCTAAAAATAACAATGACGGAATAGATTGGTGGCTATAAATTTATTGTTTTTTCTGTATGAATGTTTATATTTTATTGCATCAATCACGTGCATCACATGGGGTGTTGGGTATTTAACGAGAGTATTAGAAATGGGAATATTCCTAATTAATTTGGTCATTAATTTTCTGCGTGTCATATTGGAATTATTAAAACCGCGTTACTTTATTGGTTTGGTAGTAATAATTTGATGAAAGAAAATACTAGGAAAGGGAGAAATTTCTAAATTCATTTTGTTTTTATTGAAATTGATATTGCTAATAAATAGTAAATACTAAGTATAATTATATTAGATCTAACTTGATCAATTTAGGCCTGATACTTTTGCCTTTTATTACTAGCAATAAATATTAAGAGAATAGAGAAATTTTCGATATTTAATTTTGGGTTACCCCTTCCCTGTCTTTGGGCAACGTTTTTTTTTTAAAAATCGTTATCAAAACCTACATTTGACAACGGTAAGGAGGTAAACTGAAACACGCTCATATTGCATAGGGGTAAATGCTTATTAACCCTTTAATTTTTTGTATGGGATACTAATTAATAATGTGGAGTCCGTGTGTGTATATATTAGAAATAATAATTTATATTTCATTTTATGTATTTTAGTATTTTATTTATTGTCTTTATAATTATAATTTTCAGTGTTATACACGATTTAATATATTAATATTTTATGGAATATTTTAGTATTTTATTTGTTACATTTAGTATTTTTATGGAGTAGAATACGGTTTGACTCCATTTTGTCCATTTCAATTAATAATCCTCTACCATGTGGATTAAATGAATCTAATGGCTATAATTAAATTAAATTTTAAAAAAATTGAAATAAATGTCACGGTTTAATGCTAATTTCTTTTGTAAGGAACATAAATTAGCATGATAATCTTTTATAGAAAAAGTGGATAGCGTGTTTAATAATTCATTCATTTGTTTCAATTATTTTAAGGACGAATTCTTATCTATCCACCTCAAAAAATTAGGTAGAGTTATCCATATAGTAAATTAGACTACATTGCATTATAAATCTACAAAAATTAAACTATTAAATAAATAATTAAATATGATAAAATGACATTGCATTAGTGGATTGGTTGAAGGCACGTTACCCAACTTTTTATGGTGGGTAATGAAGTTGTCCCCTTTTTAAAATTTAATTTAATAATAGCCATTAGATTCATTTAATCCACATGTTACAAGATTATTAATTGGAATGGACTAAATGGAACAAGACTTAAACGGAGCAAAGTCGTACTCAGACTAGTGGTAGATGTCACTAAAATATATATATAATATTCTTTCTCTTTTATAGCCGTCATTCCTTTGTAGGAGTACTAAATATATTTTCTTTCTATTCATCATTATTTACCTTTATGCACTAACAATTGATATCTAGAGCTCCGGTTCGCATCCATGGGAAAACACGGGAAATACGAGTGAAACGGTGAGACATTGTGTGGTTGATTTTGGTTCTTGAATTCGTGTTGAATCTTGAACGAAATCGTAAAAGAATCACATTTTCTGATTCTGTGAGATTGGGAAACACTGTGTTTGGTGAGATTTGAGTGACTGTACAAGGTTGAAGATGAACGAAAACGGGGGTATGGGCACCAAACTTCCAGTGTTTGACAATAAAAACTAGACTCATTGAATGATTCAGATTAGTGTACTTTTCGGTGCTCAAGATGTGTTTGATCTTATCACTGAAAGTTATGTTCCAGTTGCTACAAATGCGACAAAGGAACAAAAGAACGCGCGGAAGGATACGAGGAAGAAAGATCAAAAAGCATTGTTCTACATCCATCAGTGTGTGGATGCAAATGTGTTTGAGAAAATCGTTAATTCAACGATGATGAAGGCTGCATGGGACACACTGGTTAGATGTTACGGTGGTGACACATCAGTGAAAAAGGTGAAGCTTCAGTCTCTACGAAAGCAGTATGAGAATCTCAAAATGAAGAACAATGAGAAAGTTTATGAGTACATCTCCAAAGTGACTCTAATCACTAATAAGATGAAAGCTTGTGGAGAAACTCTTTCTGAACAAGTAATCATTGATAAGGTATTTAGATCCTTTACCCCTCAGTTTGATTATATTGTGGTAGCAATAGAACATTCTAAAGATCTGAGCATCATGAGAATTGAAGAGCTGCAAAGTAGTTTAGAAATGCTAAAGTTGTGTCTGATTGAGAGAAGTTTTGAATGGTAAGTAGAGTAGTAGGCTCTGAAAGTAGTTTCTGGTAAGAAGCATCAGAAGTAGACTTGGTCAGAAGCCAGGAGAAGATCCGATGGTGTTCAGAAGTTAGAAACCTCAACCTCTAATAGGAAAAAGAATGCTTAGAAGGGAAAAGAGAGGTATGACAAGAAGAAAATTCACTGCTACTGTTGTAAGAAATTGAGCCATTTTGCTGTTGATTGTTTGTCAAACAAGGAAAGAAAGTCAGAAGAAGCAAATATAGCCAGAAGTTCTGATGATGATGAATATGTGCTACTAATGGCTTCTGAATCTAATGATACGGATCTGTCAGACTGGTGGTATATGGACACTGATTACTCAAATCATCTTATTATAAATAAGAAATGGTTGGTTGACTTTGATTTTGGAAAGAGGACAAATATCAGATGTGATTACGATAAATACCTCAACACTGAAGGCATGTGAAATGTCAGAGTCATTCTGAACAATGGGAAAACAACATTGATTTAGAAAGTGTGGTATGTACGTGACATGAAAAGCAATCTGATGAGTGTGGGGAAACTAATTGAGAAAGGTTTTCCAGTTACCATGAAGGACAATCTTCTGAAGCTGTATGATTGTTATTAGAAGCTGATTATGGAATCAGAACAGGGAATAAATGGAACATTCAAGGTGAAGGAAAGTGAGTTGTGGCATAGAAGATTTGGCCATCTGAACTTCAGAAGCTTAGGGCATCTGAATTTGAAGAAACTGGTACATGAAATTATTACATTTAATAAACCTTAAAAGTCATGCAAAGTGTGCATGAAAGGAAATCAACCAAGATTTCCATTTACGTCAGAAGTAGCTCAAAGAGTTATGCATGCTTTGGGAGTAGTGCATTCTAATGTGTGTGGCCCATTTCCAGTAGCATCGATTGGAGGAAATAAATACCCTGTGTCATTTGTTAATGAATTCACAAGAATGACATGGGTATCCCTTATAAAATTCAAACATGAGGTGTTTGCTGAATTCAAGAAGTTCAGAATGAAGGTTGAGAATCAGAGTGGTCAGACTCTGAAGATTTTCATAACCGATGGTGGGGGTGAGTATTGTAACACTCTAAATTCCCCGCGTAATATTAAATACATTTATCAAAGTAATTTGATAAATAAAATTTAACAAAAGGATGTTACTTCTCAACAACACTACTCATGCATAGGACATGTAACACATAATTGAAATTAACGGAAATTAATAAAATCATAATCCAAACATCCACTTCTATTAAGCAGCGTAAACTTATTCAATTAAATCATAAAGTAACAAAATTAGTTTCGAAGAAAATGAAAACCAATGATCCATCAACAATTAAAATAAAGCAAAAAGTGTTCCTCGACTCCCTATGTTACATATCAGAGGAGGCGTCGAAAACTTAGTGAAGGACTTCAAATTCACTAACCGCAACTCCACGCTAATTCTGGTTATCTGCACGTTACCCACGTGGAGGAAACATTCAAACAGAATGGGTGAGATTCTCAAATCAACAAAAGAAACAAATGATATAAATATGAAGGCATAAAATCATCAGATAATTCACCCTTCATCACAACCACTAACCATAATCACTATTCATACTACACACAAATAATCATACATTTCATAATGCAACACAAATCATCTATTATGTAATGAGACACCAACTTTACTCAATGCATGTGGTACCAATTTCGATCCCTTTTTCATGATCACAATTCCCGTCGGAATTTCTATATAGGTCGCTCACACCCCACATGGTCACACGAAACCCGTGATTGCCCACACCTCATATGGGTACAAAATCACCCCAACAATAGCAACAACACAACTCCTTTGTGAAGAATCTGGATCAACGCCCACACCCCACACAGGTACACGTCTTATCCCACAACTCATAAAACATGCTATGCATTTCAAATAACAACATACAACAACGAAAGAATGCATAAGGTTGGCATATCATCAATACATTACCTCACTGCTTCCCAACTTACAGTAGACACCTGTTCCAATATGCAAACACAATAATCTACAACAACAACATGCATCGCACACTCAGAATACATCTTTCACTGTTCAACAAATCACAACATACAAGGGAATACAATTATACATAAAATAATTATAATTATGGTGTTAAAAATATTTTTAGTAGAAATTACATAAAACCAGCTTTCCAATGATTCGAACGGTGACTGAAACGGACTTACGATTTGAAATTTATGAATTTTTGAAGTTTCAAAAAATATGTCATTATAGTGTTAATCGGTTACCGCATATGGTTAACCGGTTAACCACACCCAGAAGGCCAAAAACACGTATTTTTAATGTGTTAATCTCTTATCGCATTTGATTAATCGATTAACAGTCCAACAGAAGCAGTTTTCTGCTATTCTATCATGAAAACTCCGTTTTCAACCCCAACCTAATATCCCCAATCACCCCAAATACCAGAATTTGAATTACCACATCAACATACATCAACTAAAGTCTATTTCAACACACCAAGTGCAATCCAACCACATAAATTACACAATTATACATGTTCTTAATTCACTAACACGTAAATCTCAATTTCTCACCGGGAACATTCAATGATCAACAGAACACGGGAAATAAAGCCTAACAATTTATATACCCTTATACATATATCATATATTCCCTAAGAGATTAAAGAACCCCCACCCTTACTTTTTAGTTCTTGCCCAAAAATATCTTCTTCTCCTTTTAGCCCTAACTTTCTCTTTTTCTCTTGCTCTTTTCTCTTATTTTTACGTAGGATGATTTCTCTCCTCTAACCCCTTATTTTCTTATTATATTATTACTATTATTATTTTCACTTAATCCAACTAATGAATTAATAATAATAATAAAATAATAAACATCAAATATTTATTAAAATAATATTCACTTAATATTATAATTAACTAAATATTACAAATGTAATTAGATTAGTATTACTCAGAACACCACCAATCTTTACACTATTAGTCACACACCTCTACCACCTTAAAGTATCATTCTCAAGGCCAATACCCATTACTAAAGATAACTCCATCACCAACGAAAGCAAAAAATCATACATACAAATACACAACATCATAACCTCAAATTATGAAAATAATTAAATTAAGTCGTGGCGTTACAACTTTCCCCTACTTAGAATATTTTCGTCCTCGAAAATTACCTTACACGAATAACTCTGGATACGATTCTCGCATCCTTCTCTCCAAATCCCAAGTCATATTTCCACTGGCAGAACCTCCCCACACTACCTTCACAATAGTGATCTCATTTCCTCTCAATTAATTCACTTCATGGTCTTCAATCCATATTGGTAAAGCTTCAACCGTAAGGTTATCCCTTACTTTAATGTCATCCATCGGGATTACATGCAACGGATCCAGAACATACTTCCGAAGATATGACACATGGAACACATCATGCAAATTCGACAAATTCGGTGGCAATGCCACTCTATAGGCAACAGGTCCAATCCTTGTAGAAATATGTTATGGACCAATAAACCGAGGAGTAAGCTTCCTCGACTTCAACGCATTAAGAATACATAGTCTCCTTCTTGAAACTCAAAATCCCTCATTCTCTTATCATGATACCTTTTTTGTCTACATTGCAAAGCTTTCATCTTTTCCCGAATCAATTTCACTTTTTTTGTAGTCTGCTGAACAATCTTAGGTCCAAGCGCTACACTCTAACCAGATTCATATCAACACAAAGGTGTCTGACACCTCTGACCATACAAAGCCTCAAAAGGTGTCATCCCAATACTGGAGTGATAGCTGTTATTATAAGTGAACTCGATCAACGACAAGTGGTTATCCCAAGCACCTTATTATTCAAATACACAAGCTCTCAACAAATCCTCCAAAGATTATATAGTTCTCTTCGTCTGTCCATCTATCTGCGAGTGATAAGCTGAGTTCAATCTCAACTTCGATCCCAAAGCTTCTTGCAAACTTTCCCAAAATCTGGAAGTGAACCTCAGATCCCTATCCGACAAAATACTCAAAGGAATTCCATACAACTTCACAATCACTCGAATATATATATATATATATATATATATATATATATATATATATATATATATATATATATATATATATATATATATATATATATATATATATATATGATAACTTCTGCAAATGAAAACTGATATTAATCGGAATAAATACTATAAAAACAAAACAAAAAAAACCTATAAAAGTTTAAGTTATATTCATAATTATCATTAATGATAATAGTCAATAATACAAATTTTAATATTTAATGTAGATAGTGGATAAATATAATAATAGTAATAATAATAATAATAATTATTATTAATAAGAGAAATAAGTAGATTAGGATTGAATAATTGGTTGATTTAGTTTGATATTGATAAATATGCATTTTTTTTGTGTCAAAGTCAAAATAGCGTGATGTAGTTTTTGTCAAATAGAGTTTATATTTACTGTATTTGACAGAAAGTCAAATATAGGATGTCGAAGTATGATGTCGAAACATGTAGTTGTCAAAGGAATTGACAAAGTCGAAATAGATTGACTTAACTTAGTTTTAGTTGAGTTAGTTATTTTTGTGATTACTATGAGTGCAAGTAATCTCTTATATAAATATAGATGAGCTTTATTTCATTTAATGAATAACAAGTTTTGTAATAGCTTTGTGTAACTTCAGAAATCACATTTGTGATTAACACACATTGTAGCAAACACTTAGAGTGCAGTTTGCACAACAATATATTCTTCTTCTTCTTCTTTCAGATTTTTTTCTTTCTCGTTTTCAGTTTTATTGCTTTATTCTTTCAATTCTCTGTGCAATGTAGAATCATCTTGCAACCAATGAATGATTATTTCAACTGAGTAAAGGATGATGAACAAGAGGTGTGATCAATAAGAAATATTGATTCTTGTTCATCAAGATTGATTTAGTTCACTTCAAGATTTGAGTTTACCTAACATCTGGTATCTAGAGCACTGATTGTATGATCTTTTGAACACTTTGAATTAAGATGAATCATCTGAACGAGCATTTTTTCGACGAATCTTTCAATATTGAATGGTAAGAATTATGAAAATTTGTGTAAGCAGATGAAGGTTGTTTTCTGTTATCAAGATCTTTTGGATCTTGTGAAGAATGGATTGGAGAGAATGCTACATATGAATAAAAGGATGCACACAAAGATTTGAAGAAGTAGAATTATAAAGCTCTCTTTCTAAGCCATCAATGTCTTAATCTAGACAACTTTAAGAAATTTGGTGATGTAGATTCAACAAGGGAAGCATGAGACATCCTGGAAAATCATTTGGAGGTGTTGAGAAAGTAAAGGAGGCATTGTTACAAACTCATGAAAGAATGTATGAATTTCTTAAGATGGAAGACAATTAAAATGTGACTGGTTTTTTCACCAGAGTAACATGACTGGTAAATCAAATCAGAACATTGTCTATGCATAATCTTCCTTTCCCTTTTCTGCATACCCTTCTGGTTTCCTCATCAATATTTTTTCATCTAGATCACCATACATGAAGGTTGTCTTTACATCCATTTGTTCAATTTCTAAGTCAAACTTTGTCATCATGGTTAACAACATTTGAATGGATTTGTGCTTTATAATAGGTTAGAACAAATCATTGAAGTTGACACCTTATTTCTGAGTGAACCCCCTAGACACCAACCTTGACTTAAATCTTTTCAACATCACTCATTTGATTTCTTCCTTAATCTTGAAAATCCACTTACAATTGACTAACCTGGCCCTTACAGGTTTCTCGATCAGCTCCTAAGTGTTATTATCATAAAGATAATTCATCTCATCATCCATGGATTTCAGCTATTCAGTCTTGTCTCGACTCCTCATAACTTTTGTAGTCTCTAGGTTCTTCATTCACGGCCTCACTTGCAGAGATTTAGGCATAAGCTATGAGGTATGCATAAACAAGTCTCTAAGGTGACTTGGTGACTCTTCTCGTCCGATCTCTTGCTAGATGGTAGTTATTATTTGTCTCCTCATCTTCATCGACAACTTGTGCTTCTTCTTCTACTTCATTTGGGTTATGCAATTCAGCATCACTATGTTCCACCTTAACATGATTCTCTTTGTGTTCCAACTATTCTCCAAAGATCTTGGTACTTTAACCAACGTCATCAGTTTTCTTGAACACCATTTTTGTTTCATTGAAAACTACATCTCAAATTATGATACACCTAATGTAACCCGACTCTAGGAACCATAACTTATAAGCTTTGATTCCTTCAGGGTATCCAAGGAACATACATCTCAGAGTTCTAGGTTCGACCTTGTCTTGCCTAAACCAAAAAATACTCTAGGTCTGTCGAGATTAGATGGATGTCCAGACCAGACTTTTTCAGATGTCTTCATCCCTAAGGAAGTTGAGGGATATCTATTTATCAGGTATACTGCAGTCATAACAGCCTATGCCTAAACCACCTTCTTTAATTTCACACTACCCAACATGCACCTCACTCTTTCAATAATGGTTTGATTAAACCTTTTAGTCAAACCATTTTGTTGGGGAGTATTTGCAATAGTTCGATGCCTTACAATACCATACACAACACAATAGTTGTCGGATGCCTCATTGCAAAATTTAAGACCATTATCGATCCTTAACCTCTTGACCTTCTTACCAGTTTGGTTTTCGACCAGAGTCTTCCAACTTTTGAAATTTTCAAAAGTTTATTCCTTAGTCTTCTGGATGAATACTGTAACCCCTTAATTTTAATATTTATTTTTGTGAAATAAATATTAATATTTTAATGGCATAATTGAATTAATTGGTGAAGAAAGTATTTTATGAAAATAATAATAATAATAATATAAGGTGTATTTTTGACGAAGAACAGAGAGGTCTGGAGAAAGAGGAGAAGAAGAGCAAGGTCAAGGATCGTAGATCACCAAGACCAAAAGTTGTGAAGGAAAGCTTCGATTTTAAGGTAAGGGGGGAGAAAGGGTTTATGATTGGTGATAGTACATAGAAGGGTAATTGGGAGTTCCTTCCTCCCTTAGGTATTTTAAGAGATTATGATAATAATGATTGAATTGATGCAATATTGTGAAATTGTTGATGAATATGATTATACGATGTGTTTTGAAAATATATTTGGTGTTGTGTGTTTGGTATTGGGAGGAATGGCATATGAAGGTTATGGGGGATATGATGAACAGAGAAGAGGATCAAACCTTATAGATTCCCTAATTTGATCTAGGAAAGTTTATTAATAAAACTAGTTGAGGTTATATGCATAAATGGATAATAAACATGTGAATTGGTTGGTTTTGAGTGCTAAATTCGACCTAGAATGATTGGGGTTCGTACAGGTGAGAAAGGGGGAAGAAAATGGGAAAAACTAAAAATCAGGATTTTGGGAGTCAGGTGCCCTGACACGGGCCGTGTCCCATGACACGGGTGGCCGTGTCAGGCTTCGGGAAATGAGTTTTTGTGATTTGGAGGGGCGTGTCCCCAGGCCACCTGACACGGGCCATGTCAGGGGACACGGGAGGCCGTGTCAGACTGTTGTAAATGTGATTTTTTGTCTGTTTTAAGGTGGATTTGACTCATTCTTCTAATGTAGGATTATATTAGTGAAATAAGACTTTGAGGATATTCTAATAGTGAATATAGGACTTGATGATTAGTCGCATAAGAAATTATAAGTGCTTAATTGAATTATATGAATATGTAGATTGTTATAATTGTGAATAACATGAGATATGTGTATGATTTGTGTGTGAATAAGATGCACTGATGATTGGTTGATGAGATCATGAGGATTATAAAGCATGATGTGTTCATGTGTATTGTGATATGGTATACGTTGTTGTGTCTGCATGCGCATACATTTGATGGAATAATCATGTCGTGGATGTGATTATTCGGGATTCGTTGAGAATCGTGGTTGCAGGGATGACCGTGTCTTGTTGGAGACGTTAACGATGCATTCGGGGTTCTATTTAATGAACCGTTATTGTGAGTCGGTACCGTATTTGCATTGTTCATTTGAGTCACATTGCATCATGATTGATTGAATAATATGATTGATAATTTTGTATGATTAGGGGTGAATTACTTCTTCATATATGTCGTATGTGCCGTTATATTATGAATCTATTTCTCACCCCTCTGTTTGTTTTGTTGGGTCTGTGCTTCTTCGGGAGTGCAGACAATTCAGGTACTTGAGAAGTACGTTGGTGTGATGTCCGTGTCCTAGGAGCTCTGATATGTAACGGGAACGGGGATCTTTGTCCATATTTACTTTTAATGTTTAGAAAAGCTTATTTTTATAATTAAACTTGAATTGAAGAACCTTATAATGTGTGATTTGCTAAGCTTTTGAGCTATTGGCGTTAAATATTTGGATTCTGCTGTTTTCTTTTATTAACGAGTTTGATGAACGATGATGATGTAACATTTCACTTTGGACAAGTAACTTTGATTTTATTAAAGATTTATATAAATATTCTGTGGGAACTTGCTAACCTCGCAAGAGGTATCTCTTTGGACAAGTACCTCTAATTTTATTAAAGATTTATATATATATATATATATATATATATATATATATATATATATATATATATATATATATATATATATATATATATATATATATATATATATATATATATATATATGCTAACTTCTGCAAATGAAAACTGATATTAATCGGAATAAATACTATAAAAACAAAACAAAAAAAACCTATAAAAGTTTAAGTTATATTCATTATTATCATTAATGATAATAGTCAATAATACAAATTTTAATATTTAATGTAGATAGTGGATAAATATAAATATAATAATAATAATTATTATTATTATTATCATTAAGAGAAATAAGTAGATTAGGATTGAATAATTGGTTGATTTAGTTTGATATTGATAAATATGCATTTTTTTTTTGTGTCAAAGTCAAAATAGCGTGATGTAGTTTTTGTCAAATAGAGTTTATATTTACTGTATTTGACAGAAAGTCAAATATAGGATGTCGAAGTATGATGTCGAAACATGTAGTTGTCAAAGGAATTGACAAAGTCGAAATAGATTGACTTAACTTAGTTTTAGTTGAGTTAATTATTTTTGTGATTACTCTGAGTGCAAGTAATCTCTTATATAAATATAGATGAGCTTTATTTCATTTAATGAATAACAAGTTTTGTAATAACTTTGTGTAACTTCAGAAATCACATTTGTGATTAACACACATTGTAGCAAACACTTAGAGTGCAGTTTGCACAACCATATATTCTTCTTCTTCTTTCAGATTTTTTTCTTTCTCGTTTTCAATTTTATTGCTTTCTTCTTTCAATTCTCTGTGCAATATAGAATCATCTTGCAACCAATGAATGATTACTTCACCCGAGTAAAGGATGATGAACAAGAGGTGTGATCAATCAGAAATATTGATTCTTGTTCATCAAGATTGATTTAGTTAACTTCAAGATTTGAGTTTACCTAACATCTGGTATCTAGAGCACTGATTGTATGATCTTTTGAACACTTTGAATTAAGATGAATCATCTGAACGAGCATTTTTCGACGAATCTTTCAATATTGAATGGTAAGAATTATGAAAATTTGTGTAAGCAGATGAAGGTTGTTTTCTGTTATCAAGATCTTTTGGATCTTGTGAAGAATGGATTGGAGAGAATGCTACATATGAATAAAAGGATGCACACAAAGATTTGAAGAAGTAGAATTATAAAGCTCTCTTTCTAAGCCATCAATGTCTTAATCTAGACAACTTTAAGAAATTTGGTGATGTAGATTCAACAAGGGAAGCATGAGACATCCTGGAAAAATCATTTGGAGGTGCTGAGAAAGTAAAGGAGGCATTGTTACAAACTCACGAAAGAATGTATGAATTTCTTAAGATGGAAGACAATTAAAATGTGACTGGTTTTTTCACTAGAGTAACAAGACTGGTAAATCAAATCAGAACATTGTCTATGCATAATCTTCCTTTCCCTTTTCTGCATACCCTTTTGTTTCCTCATCAATATTTTTTCATCTAGATCACCATACATGAAGGTTGTCTTTACATCCATTTGTTCAAGTTCTAAGTTGAACTTTGCCATCATGGTTAACAACATTCGAATGGATTTATGCTTTATACAGGTTAGAACAAATCATTGAAGTTGACACCTTATTTCTGAGTGAACCCCCTAGACACAAACCTTGCCTTAAGTCTTTTCAACATCACTCATTTGATTTCTTCCTTAATCTTGAAAATCCACTTACAATTGACTAACCTGGCCCTTACAGGTTTCTCGATCAGCTCCCAAGTGTTATTATCATAAAGAGAATTCATCTCATCATCCATGGATTTCAGCTATTCAGTCTTGTCTCGACTCCTCATAACTTTTCTAGTCTCTAGGTTCTTCATTCACGACCTCACTTGCAGAGATTTAGGCATAAGCTATGAGGTATGCATAAACAAGTCTCTAAGGTGACTTGGTGACTCTTCTCGTCCGGTCTCTTGCTAGATGGTAGTTATTATTTGTCTCCTCATCTTCATCGGCAACTTGTGCTTCTTCTTCTACTTCATTTGGGTTATGCAATTCAGTATCACTATGCTCCACCTTAACATGATTCTCTTTGTGTTCCAACTATTCTCCAAAGATCTTGGTACTTTGACCAACGTCATCATTTTTCTTGAACACCATTTTTGTTTCATTGAAAACTACATCTCAAATTATGATACACCTAATGTAACCTGACTCTAGGAACCATAACTTATAAGCTTTGATTCCTTCAGGGTATCTAAGGAACATACATCTCAGAGTTCTAGGTTCGACCTTGTCTTGCCTAAACCAAAAAATACTCTAAGTCTGTCGAGATTAGATGGATGTCCAGACCAGACTTTTTTAGATGTCTTCGTCCCTAAGGAAGTTGAGGGATATCTATTTTTCAGGTATACTGCAGTCATAACAGCCTATGCCTAAACCACCTTCTTTAATTTCACACTAACCAATATGCACCTCACTCTTTCAATAATGGTTTGATTAAACCTTTTAGTCAAACCATTTTGTTGGGGAGTATTTGCAATAGTTCGATGCCTTACAATACCATACACAACACAATAGTTGTCGGATGCCTCATTGCAAAATTTAAGACTATTATCGGTCCTCAACCTCTTGACCTTCTTACCAGTTTGGTTTTCGACCATCGTCTTCCAACTTTTGAAATTTTCAAAAGTTTATTCCTTAGTCTTTTGGATGAATACCCATAACTTACTCGAATAATTATCAACTCAGGATATGAAACACTTTTCACCTGAGTGTGAAGGATTCCTTGTATGCCCCCAGATATCAGCATGGATATAGTCAAGGGATACATATGTTCTTTGTTTACCTTGTTAAACTTCACCTTGTAGGATTTACCAAATACACAAGGTTCACGAAACTCTAGTTTTTCGATCTTATCACCACATATGATATTTTGTTTTGACAATTCGACCATACCTCTTTCAGTGACATGGACAAGCCCCTTGTGCCATAACTCAGTCTTCAACATATGTTTTGTGGATGCCACATCTGCTGAACCACTTATAACCTCAACCCCAAGTTTATACAAGCCTTGTTTCTTTACGCCTCCCAAGACTTCCTTCGTTCCCTTTATTAACCTTACAATACTTTGTTCTCCTTTGAAAACATATCCTTTCTTGTTGAATTTACTAAGAGAAATAAAATTCCTCTTAAGATAAGGTACATACCTGACATCGTTCAATAGCCTTATTGACTCACCATGGATATTAAATCTCACAAATCTAATACCTGCAATTTTGCAGGCTTTGTTGTTTCCCAGCAGCACTGATCCACCATCTTGGTCACATAATTCCTCAAACACATCCTTGTTTGGAGTTATATGTCAAGTACAACCTGAATCCATAATCGACTCCTTCCTAGAGTCGCTGGCTGAAACCACCAGGACATCATATGATTCATAATCATCTTGCACAATGGTTACATTATCATTATCCTTTCCACCATGATTATTTGGTCAGTCATGGCACACCTTTCATGTATGACCCTCCTTCTTACAATGATAATTCCTAATTGCAGGAGTATTACCACCATAAGATTTATGTAGAACTTTATCTTTCTTCTTCTCAAATCTACCATCTTTCTTTAAGAATTTTCCTTTGACGAACAATTCTTCACCAAAATGGTTTATGCTCATTTCTTTCATTCAGGTCCTTAGGTTGATTGAACTTATTCAAAGGTCAATTAATCTCTTCCATACAAGAGAGTTTATTTGAAATGAGCGTGAGACGTGGGTAAAACACACAACTGCAACATTGCTTGATCTTCATCATCAATCTTGACCTCGATATTTTTAAGATCAAGAATCAACTTGTTGAACATATCCAGCTGCTCGTCCAATACTTTGTCTTCACTAATCTTGAACGAATACAAAACTTACGCCAGGTAAAGGTGATTGACCAACGATTTCATCATGTATAAACCTTCGAGTTTCGTTGACACACCAACTACAATTTTCTCCTTTGAAACCTGTCAGAGAACCTTATCATCAAGGCTTGTATGAAGAAACTATGGGGTTTCTCGATCATCGACGTCTTCTTCTTCTCCGTTAGCGTGGAATCCATCTCTCTAATCCTTTCAACGCTTCTAACAAACTCTACTGAACCAGTAGGGCTTGCATCTTCAAACTCCACAAACTGAAATCATTTACACTGATGAATTTCTTAATCTCATACTTTGTTAATGATATCTTCTCCTCCACGCTCACCCCTCCAATTTGTTACGAATAGATGTCATCAAGAACAAATCAAAATTTGAGAAAGATTGAGTTTCTTGAACTAACACAAGAAACCCTATTAGGTTTTATGAAAGAGATAAAATAAGGAAGTTGAATCAAAATTGGTTTAAACTATTTTACTATTCACTTATTCAATAAGGGTTCTAAGATTACAAGTGAATAACAACAATTAACCTCTCATAACAACCCGAGAGAACTAGTTTACTTATAGACTACTAAGCTAACTTAACAATTGAGCATACTAACAAGGCCCAATTCGACAGGTTAACAATCCTAGCATTTTGATTATGTTCGAGCATACTTCGAAACAATTTTTCACATTCTATTCAGTGTTAACCGGTTAACGCATTTAGTTAACCGGTTAACATGTGCGTTTTGACACAAATAATTGTTGTTTTAGGTCCATTAACCGGTTAACGCTGTTTGAATTTGTAATTTCAGCTTAGTTGCTTACTTAATCTTGCTTTCTTGTGCCTCTAATGTTTATAGTGTTTAGGTACTAATTTTAGGGAAATTTTTAGGTTAGTTTCAGTAGCTCATTCCATCATCTCGAGTCGTTTCAACACGTTTCCGTTCACTTTTGCATTTTTGTGTGCTTATTTGTCATTTTGTACATGAATTGATTTAGTGCATAATTGTTGCTATGTTCAATGCATCATTTGGCATGTAAATGATCATGTTGCATTTTGTTTTTGTATCCCTTGCATGTTTCGTTAACTCATACGCATCATTGCATCATATACCATATGTTGCATTTCATATAATTAAAACTATGTATGTGCATTTTGTTGCATTTTGTTGCATGTTTGATCATGAAAGCATATCATGTTAAATTTTGTTTTTTGCATCAAGCTATATGTCATTGTTGATCCATGTTCATTATGTTTATGTACCTCTTTGCATATTTGTTGTATAATCAATAATTTGGTGCACTCTTTCATGATCCCTCATTAAAACAATCATGTTCAAACAATTATGTTCATTCAATTGTGTTCATTGATCCATGTTCATGTTGCATTTATTGTATTAATTGTGCCTTTCCCATTTATTTTGTGCATGAAAAAATGAAATAATCAAATCTGAATTTTGCATTCATAGCTGTTTGTATGTGCAATAGTTGTAAAATGTTTGTTGATTGTTGCATTTTCACACTTTTTACACCTGTTTTGCATGCTGATTGTGAGCTGTAAAAAGCTGTATGCATTGTGCATTGCATTTCATTGTTGTTTGTGCATTTAGTAGCTGTAAATAGTTGCTGGATTTTGCATTGCATCTCTTTTATGTCCATTAATCCTAAGATTGAGTTTAGTTTGGGTCCTAGGAACATTAGGATTTAATTGATACTTTGTTTGCTTTATTATTTTAAATAATATGCAACAATAATCTTTGTTTTGTATGGAGGTTTAGGTAAGCTCCATACAACTTATCCTTTACTTCTTTGTGCATTTAATTTGCATTTTTGCCTTACCTTTCATACTTGTGTTTTGGTAGGTCTTCATAACTTCATGTTAATCCATTGTTAGGATCACTTAACTTCATTAAGAAGTAAGTTGTATTCTATTTGCTCTTTGTTTCTCTTTTCCTTCTCATTAGGATAGAAACCGCACTAACTTAGGTTCATCCATGTATGATAACACTAGGAACTTAGTCTTCCCTTTAGACTTTTTGCCTTTTGTTCGTCTTGATTTCTCTTTCTCATCTCAAAGAAAATCTATAAAATAATTAATAGAGGTTGACTTTCTCATACGACACGAGACTTTGCCATGGGTTACTTATGCACGTCCTGTCTCTAGGCGAGGTGTAAGTCATTTTCCACGATGAATAAGTCTTAGTATGAGAAGGTTCACAAACAATAAACAAAAAAACACTTCTCTAAAAGACAAAACAACAAAGAAGAATCGTCTTTTCCTTCGGGAACTTCTTTTCTCACCTCACTTACTCTTAACGCGAACTTGCAATGACTTGTCTCGCATGCAAGACGGTAAACACACTTGTTTAAGGAGAGCCTGCAACACCTGAGCATAGACATACGCAGTTCCAGCGCATAAAAAATACAAAAAAAGTTTTCGCCTTTAGTTAGGCGAACTACGTCGACTCTAATCCTCATTTTCTCGATGAGGTGCGTAGGCAGAGGGGTAGGACCCGTTCGAGCACATTCTTTATTTTCCCTACATTTTCCATTTTCATTCTTTTTTTAGTTCCTATTCTAATTTCATTTCCAGTTCCAGTAGCAGTTCTTTAGTTCATCAACATCTTATTTCTCACCCTTTGAAACAGACTAACAAACGTGGATCCCGTCGGGTAGGACGGACAGTCTGGGGTGCTAATACCTTCATAGGTTGTAACCGACTCCCAAACCCAGATCTTTGGTTCACAAGGCCTCGTCCTTTCCTTCTTCCTTCGGTTTGTGCAACATTACATTTCCCATTCCTTCGGGATAAAAATGCCTGGTTGGCGACTCTACCTTTTCCGCGCCACTTTCGCGTTTGTACTTGGATGAAAATCCCGGGAGCGACAACTAGCGACTCTGCTAGGGATAAAATCCAGAATCTCTGGTTTCCCTCGTAGAGTCAATCCTAGCATCTGTTTACTTTTGTTTCTTTGAGTGTTTATGTGTGTTGCTGTGTGTTTATTTACTATTTTCATTTACAGTTTTTACTTTATAACATTTATTTATTGTTTTCAGTATTTATTTCACATGCATCATATATATACTAGATTGTCTGGCTGTGCTGGTTTCCATTTTTCTGTGGGATGGGAGTTACTGTGAGATAAGTCAAACACCCGGCTTGAGTGCACTATAGAATTAGCATGGACATAAATTGTACTTCCATGGTAACTCACCATAATGAGTGGCGATGTGTTCCACACCTAGGTTGCGACCATCTCAGAACTATCATGTGTGGGGTTTTTACCTCACTTCAGGGTACGACCTTGATAGTTATGTGCAGCTGGGGACCGATCATTGAGGACCTTAGTGGAAACAAACCTCTCCAATGATGATAGTGGCAGACTACATTTGTTGGCAAACCCACTCGCATCTGAGGGTCTACTGGGAACTCGCATAGGATGGCTTGGTTCTCTCATAGGAATCTAGTCAAAACAAATTTGTTCGTATGATGATAGTACTGTATCCCAAGGGCTGAATGTACTATTGTTTCTCGATTCATTGCTTGAAGCTGGGGACTTACGAGGGATGCTTGTTTCTTTGGACTCAGTTGAGACCTCGCTGAATAATACATAATGCCAAACTGATTCCCTGATTTGGTCATGAGCCATTTCTCGGAAATGGTGAACGTATTATTGTTATTCGGCTTTGAGAGTCAGTGATGTTGAGCCGAGTAGCACACCCGTGAGATGGGAGGGGTTTACAGGTTTGCAGGAACCCTAAAACTTCCAACATACCCACTTTTCCAGTACTGTCCAGTATTGTGATCTGTTTCTTTGGTCCTCGGTTCTGAGATCCGGAATTTCTGTTCAAAGAAACTGTTACTGTGATTGCTATTGGGACTTTGCACATGCACTTGATTATCTGATCTGATCAACACAAACACCAGTCCCTGATCACATTCTTATTGCATACATCCTTTCATACATAACAGGTGTCCGGGGACAGATTCTCATCCTGATTTGGTTTCTCTCCAGAATGGCCAACTTACATCATGATTGTCAAGGTATGGGTATGGAACAACTCCGAGCGGAGGTGATTGAGATGAAGGCCCAGCTGGGGCATTTTTTGATGGACATTCGAGCGTTGTCCCAGGATCAAAAACTGCTGAGAGAAGAATTCAACTTGATGAAGATCCATATGAAACTGCTTAGAGGGATCATGAATGCCTTGCTGAAAAAAGAAAATGGCCAGGCGTCTGTTTCTTCACCAGAAGGTCTCATTTCTCCCATATCTTTGGGATTTCCACTGAACCAAGAGCATTCCGGTGGATTTCCTCTACAGTTTGAGTCTCTTCACTAGCAACCACCACTTGATAGTCAGGAAGAGCGTAAGACGGAAATCAATTCCACATGGCCTGATACAAGCGAGTTGAATGATCCCACACCTATCGTTACCAAGGAAGTGGGCATTTTCTTTCCTTATCAGGGATCTCCCTCAGATATTGCACCTTGGTTCCCAGGAGAAGGATTTCAACAGATGTCAGGTGTAACTCCTTCAGTGGCAGCAATCCGTCCTTGACAGAAACAAGAAAAGGTTATTGATCCTGTACCCATGTCTTATGCTGAGTTGTGCCTACAATTGCTAGAAATGGGGTTGATTGAGTGTCGTGAGTTATCTAATCCTCCTGGTGAACGTCCCCAAAATTAGAATCTGTATGCCTACTGTGTTTTTCACTCCGGAGCTCAAGGGCATGACATCAATGATTGCAGAGCATTCATGAATTAGGTGCAAGATTTGGTTGATGAAGGGGTAATTAGTTTTGGGTTGAATGGTCTGAAAGTGTCATGGGTTAAGGCACATGTGAACACTGAAGAGGTGGTCAAAGTCCATTCTTCTGGAGTTATTACTCAGGCTGAGTTTTCAAAGGGATTACATCGACAACCTTCCGTCGCTCCTCGGCCGAGTATGAGTAAAAAAGTACAGGGATAGGTCAGGCGCTTAAAGCAATGTCAACAACAAAATGCTCAACTTCCATGTCAGGGTCAGCAACAACATGCACAAAGACTATTCCAGCAAAGAACAATGGCGAGGGGCCGTAAAATTGATCCCATCATGTTTTCGTATGTTGTGTTGTTTCCAAAGCTACTTAAGTTGAACATGGTCGAGCTTCGTACCATGATAGCTCCTTCTCCTAACAATCCACCACCCAATTTTGATGTAAACTCCAGTTGCAAATTCCATTCTGGTTCCCAGGGGCACAATATTGAGAAATGTTAGGCTTTCCAGAATGAGGTACAAGACCTAATTGACTCCAAGACGATCAATTTCTCCCCTCATCCAAATATGCTCCAAGACCCAATGCCTAATCTTGGTAGAGTCAGAATGAACCTGGTGTATGAAGGTACCAGGGTTGTTATACTAGATGGCCAGTTCTTCAACTGAAATCTTCAAGTTAATCACACGGTTTGCAAGGGTATCCGCATAAGCAAATAAAGCCAGAAGTATTCAAATACTCTCAGTGATAGCAATTGTGTATTGGTGTGTTATCAGTGCATTTTCATCCCTATTAAGGGGAACTACGTCGCTCTGATTCTTCATTGGTGAATGGAGATACATAGGCAGAAGATCGTCAGATCTTTCCGAGCAACCTTATGGGGAAACTTCATTCCCCAACTTTACTCCTTCTTTCAGGCGTCTCAAAGTCAGAATGACTAGAAGAAGATGTATGATTGCCATGTAGGACATGCGGCCATTTACTTGAAGATTACAAGAGTTACTGATCACAAGAAGCATTCAAGACTGATTAGTCAAGACGGAGTCAAGTCTCCTCAACGATGGCAATGTTCAACTTCTTTACTGCATTTCATTTGTAGTTTTTTCTTGTTTGCTTAAACATTTGTACGTATGCATGAAATTCATTTACTTTCAAATGTTAATCGTAATAAAATGCACATTTTTTTCTTGAAGTAATTCATTTGTATTCATTTATAATTTTGTATGCGTGCATTGCGATACCAACTCTCGTGTTAAAACTCTATGAGGGGGGATCATGAGTAAGAACGCAGAGAACCTCAAATTGTGTGCTCTTGACTAAGACCGTGTTGACGATGTACATGCATTGTTTCAAAGCCTAAACAATGGAGATATAAGGGAGATAAACCCTCGCTAACCCCTTTGAGCCTTGAAGTAGGAGTTTCTTTTCACATGAGAAAAACCCTTACATTTAGCCTATGGGCAGGGTAGGCGTCAACTAGTTGAATCAAACGTTCAGACTTGCATAAAGGAGTGTATTTGAGGACCCATTACCTTTCATTATAGCAAATCAAGAGGTCAAAACAAAGACCAGAAACTACAATGGTTATCCAGATCAAGAGGACGAAAGACCGGAAGCCACAAGGGTTATCCCTCAACAACCAAGAAGTGAGACAGTCACGAACCTTTCAAAGCAATCAAGACAACCAGTGTCACACGATTTGTTCAAAAAAAGAGAAGAATTGAAAAGAAAAAAATGAGAAATCTCGCTAAGTCGAAACTTGAAAACAAGCGACTTAGGCAAAAATTAGGGCATCCCGCTGGACTTCACAATCAAATATTCACAAGAATCAGTCCAGGAAAAAGTTAGGGATATGCAAAATAATGCGAAAAGCGAAAGACTAAAAGGATTACACAAGAAAGATCCTTAAACAAGAACCAAGTCGTGTGGCACAGACACGAAAGACAATAGGGGTGACTGACTCCAAACAACAACCTGATTGGTGCTTAAACCGTTAGTGTAATTGGTTCCTTAACCATCACAAAACCCTTTTTGAGAGGTGAGCGCTTGTGAAAGCTAGTTGAACATAGGATCGAAGAACATCACGAAGAGGCATGGGTACATAAAAACTTCGAGCCTATATCATTTGTTTCCATAACCGTGAACCAGGTCACGATACAACCCTCAAAAGTTCTAATTGAAACAAGGTTATTTTGAAGACACTGATGCATCTCGGATGCCAGGTTTTCTGTAAAATCCTCTTGAGACGATTTGCTCTCGATAGACCATAGTATAAGGAAAGTTGAAAGGAACCATTGTTCACTTATGATCAGTAGACAATCGATCAGTCAAAGGACTGGAAGCAAAGCCATTGCCAACACAGGGGTATCTTCAACGAGTTTCAATGAGTATGATTCTTCAGCAAGTCTCATTAGACGTCCCCTCTCCAGCAGAGCAACATCGAAGAGGATAATACTTCCAGTGCAGGAAAATATCATTATTCCTCTTCCCCAATAGAGGACGCCTTCCACTTCTACCTCTCACTCCCAACAAGAGGTTATCAAACCCTTATTTCCAGCAGGAAATATCCTCAGTTGAGTCTTCTCCTCCTTAGAGGGATTAGAAACGAAAGGCCTTCCCCAGCATGAGAAGCCTTATATCCCCAGTATAGTGGCCAAAGGAAGAATATTACTTGAACGGAAGGATGTCATGATCTCCTTATCCCTATCCATAGATGATTCAAGATTCTCAGCGCCTGCGAGAAATGTCCCTCCATGAGCATTCTCCATTATCTCCAGTAGAGTCAAAATTGGAAAGAGGCAAACATTCTCCCCAAGTAGAGAGCCCTCTGTCAACAAAGCAATATTCCCTATCAGAGTCTTCTTATCTCAAGCAACACAGGAGAATTTATCATTTCCCAACAGAGTTTAGGATACATAAGAGCTCAAATTTTCTTCTCTGCCTGACGGTATTCGCAGTTTTCCCTAGCGGGTTTGCCCTAAAGAGGCCCCCAACATATCTCTTCCCCAAGCAGAAGATATTGCATCTTGAGGGAATTCCTCAGCAGGTCTCTTCCTCAGCAGAGTACCAACGCATCTGATCTCCCCAGCCGAGTCAGAAGGATATCATTTCCCCAACGGAGTTCAGCGAGTAGCGTACTTTCCAACAAATCAAGATAATCCTCAACAGGGCCTTGGCTCTCTAATATCAAATTCGAATTTATTTTATGGTAATAACGGCCGTTCAGAGCCGGTGGATCATTTACACCATATCCCCTCAGAGTCGTTCATTCTCCCCGTAGAGTTGCTTATTCCCCGCAGAGTTGCTCTACCTCACAGGGATTCGCTGCAATTAACGCAGAAATTGGTCCTTCCCCAGCGGAGCAGACAAGGATACATGTTCTCTCTTCATCAGGAGACCCCTTGCATTTTCATATAGTAATCCTTATTACATTTGCATCCTCAAATGCATAGCATTTCCATTATTATGGAGCATTACGCCATGAAATTCGAACATATGCATACGAAGCATAAGCCAGTTTTGGTACCTTGCCAAAAGCCCGAAACATCAGTCCTTCAATAATACCAAAGTATCCCCACAGAACGCCAAGTTCATTTTCCAGTGTGGTTATTTCTTTCAAGTCTTGTTTGACATCCGTCTTTGAGTCTTGTTTAAGTACAACAGTCTCATTATTTCCGCGTCTATGTTTAAGTACAACGGTCGCGTCTCGGGTTATCGTTTAAGTACAACGATCCCGTTTCTCTTGAGTCGCCATTTAAGTACAATGGTCTCCTCTCCTAGATTTTGTCTCAGCACGATGGTCTCATTTCTTGGTTATGGATCGGTTGATACCATCTCCATGATAGATCGATTGATCTTACTTGAGTTGTAAATCGGTTTATATTACTTCTCTTCGAGCCGTAAATCAGATGATATTACGTTCTCGCTTTCTTGGTTATGGATCGGTTGATACCATCTCCATGATAGATCGGTTGATCTTACTTGAGTTGTAAGTCGGTTGATTACTTCTCTTTGAGCCGTAAATTGGACGATATTACATTCTCGCTTTCTTGGTTATGGATCGGTTGATACCATTTCCATGATAGATCGGTTGATCTTACTTGAGTTGTAAATCAGTTGATATTACTTCTCTTCGAGCCATAAATCAGATGATATTACGTTCTCATCTCCTGGTTATGGATTGGTCGATACCATTTATGTGATAGATCGGTAGATCTTACTTGAGTTGTAAATCGGTTGATATTACTTCTCTTCGAGCCATAAATCGGATGATATTGAGTTCTCGCTTTCCTGGGTATGGATCGGTTGATACCATTTTCAGGATATTTCGATTAATCTTATTTGAGTCGTAAATCGGTTGACATTACTTCTCTCTTTTTGCTCTTACAAGTTAATTCTTGTTTTTCCCAATGCATCTTTGTTCAAGTACAACAGTCACGTTTTCGGGTGATAACGAGAAATCGTATCACTTTATTACTACGTTTTAAGTCCGTTTTATCGCACATTGATCCTATTAACTCCCGATTGTTCGAGTTTTTTATGTCACATTGCAGGTATAACATGTCTAGAGCCAAACTATGAGAAAACGATCAAATGAACCAAAACTAGCATGAAAAGAAGATGAAGAGAAGAATTCTGCTAAGTCTGCATATTTTGTTGCACTCACGGTCGTCACAACATCCTCACGACCGTGACTCTCTATTTTAAGGTCTCACGACCATTGCTCAACTGTCACGACCGTGACACGCCTGAATTGAAGAATCTGACCGTTACGCACTTGTCACGAACGTGACAAGGAAAATGGGTTTACTTTATTTGAATTATTCATGAAGACGTGCAACCGAGTCATGGACGACTCCTATTTTTCCTCACCTGAATCAAACCCAGTACGCTACATTTTCTCACTACGGAACGAAGCCCACACTCACCAATTCAACTGCCCTAATCATCTCCTATAAATACCTAAGATGCAAATTAAAAACACGAGAGTGTTTTATTGATTTTTCCGCGGAAGCTCTGCCGTAATTTTTCCTGAACCCATTTAATTTTTCCAGCCTTGTTCTTGTTTTATTTTCCTGTTTCTATTTCCAACCCAAATTCAATAACAATTTCCAACATTAGGAAATTGTTATTTAAATTAATATTTCTTTCTAGCTTCAGAATTCGTATTTTTATTTTGATTCCGATTCCGACACTCCGAGCTTGCCAATCTGTGGAAGAAGGAGTTTAAGAATTTAATTATCCAGGTTTTTATTTTTGCATTTATATTAAGTTTATTTATTTGTTTATGTTATGATATTATTATTATTTTATAATGTATGTTTTAATTAATATTTATTTATTTCTGCATCTGTCTGTTGGTATAATAACAATGAGTAGCTAAATTAATTAGGCGGTATGTAATTAACTAAACCAAAACGGTAAAATCGAATCTAAGCTAAAATAATTAAGAACTTATATTCTGGCTGTGGCTTTTTATAATTAAAATTAATCTTTTTGTTACGAGAGTAAGAAAAGTGTAATAGGTTAGGTCGAGACCACGAGAGTGTGAGATTTTAACCGGATAGCAAAAGTTAGGCATTTGATTTAAATACAACGAGAGCGCTTTAAAATGAATTAGACTTATTAAGTTTTCAAAAATTATTTCCTAAACACTTATGGGCTAGCGAGAGCAGGCATATGGCTTTAGGAGTGAGATCTGAGATAAGACCACGAGAGTGTGAGTCGAGGGTTTTTAAACTGATAACCTCTACAGAATAATTTAAGTGAACCATCTTTATAAGCTTAGGTTAGATTGACCCGCATAGGTTAATATAATTACATACCGACCGCCTTCTCATTATTTCCTTAAAACTAAATTTAATTCCCGTTTTAATCCTTAAAACCAAAATCGTGACAAATATCCGCCTTTGCTAAACTAGCAGACCTTCTAGCACTAGAGTTATTACAAAGTCCCTGTGGGTTCGACAATCTTTTATATTACTTCGATAGGCTGTGCGCTTGCAGTTCAGATACCGCTAGACACATATCGTGTCTTCGCCCCATCAAGTTTTTGGCGCCGTTGCCGGGGACCTTGATTTAGTCACTAGTGCACTATTAGAGTAGCACTGTCTAGACTAAGGTAACAACTTATTCTTTTCCTAATCTAATTTCCCGAGTGTATGCCAAGTACTCGCTCTCAAGGCGAAGACTTGCAACCTCCAGTCCAAGAATTAGAACGTTTCTTATATTTAAGAAGACGAATATTCGAATACGAACGAAAATACAACATTCCAGATCTTCAAGTTGATCCACCTAAACCAGTTGGAACATCAAAAGACGCAGAGATGGCTAAAGAACCAAATCACCCACTCAAATATTACGCTAGTCCTTCACAAGCTGAGCCGCATTCCAGCATTGCTGCACCGGCTATCAACCGAAACGATTTCGAATTGAAACCTTCGCTAATATCAGTCGTGCAACAAAACCAATTCGTCGGAAATCCTACCGAGGATCCGAACCTTCATCTTTCGATATTTGTGCAGTACACAGATACTGTAAAAGCTAATGGAGTTACCCAAGAAGCTATTAGATTACACCTTTTTCCTTTCTCACTTCGAGACAGAGCGAGAGCCTGGCTTCAATCTCTACCCTCGAATTCAGTAACTACGTGGGAGGAACTAAAGAGAGTCTTCTTGACAAGATATTTCCCACCTAGTAAGACAGCTATGCTAAGAGCTCAAATCAACGGATTTAAGCAAAAGGAAAACGAGTCACTTTTCGAAGCTTGAGAACGCTACAAAGATATGCTGAGACTTTGTCCACATCACGGATTAGTAGAATGGATGGTCATCCATACTTTCTACAATGGACTCTTCTACAACACAAGAATGACGATTGACGCTTCCGCAGGCGGCGCACTAATGGACAAAGAATATAATGATGCTTATGCACTTATCGAAAGTATGGCTCAAAATCATTACCAATGGGGAAGCGAGAGAGTCGCAACTGAGAAACCAACAAAAGGAGGTATGTACGAAGTGAGTAGTATGGACCAAGTCAATGCAAAGTTTGACCAACTTAACCAAAAGATCGACAACTTGGCCATAACACCAACAACCACCGTGGCTGCGGTAACACCTAACTGTGAGTTATGTGGAGTTCCAGAACATGCTGTCCCTGATTGTCAACTATTAGCAGGAATTCCCACAGATCAAGTGAATTATGCTCAAGGAAACCCGTACTCAAACACATACAACCCAGGTTGGAAGAATCATCTGAACTTCTCTTATAAGAACAACAATGCTTTATACGCACCAGGTCAAGCACCAGCTACACCACCAGGATATCAAAAGACTGCTCCTAATGTTCCTAGAAAATCAAACCTTGAGTTGATGATGGAGAACTTCATAGCTACTCAATCTCAAACAAACAAGGAATTCTTAAATCAAAACATACACACTAGTGAGCAGATTAAGCTATTAGTAAGCAAGGTAGATGCATTAGCTACACATAACAAAATGCTTGAAACTCAGATTTCACAAGTGGCTCAACAACAAGCACCTACCGCTGAACCGGCTGGAGTATTTCCTGGACAACCCCAACCTAATCCAAAAGGACAGGCCAATGCTGTGATACTAAGAAGTGGCAAGGAACTTGACGGACCTGCCGATCCAAGACTTGACAATCCAGCCATGTACCAAAAGCAAGATAAGCCGACTGAAAAGGAGAATGAACCAGAAGAAAAGGAAGATAATAATCAAGAGGCAGTGGAGAAAGCAAAGCCTTATGTACCTCCACCACCTTATAAACCACCAATTCCGTACCCTCAGAGATTAACAAATTCCTAGACGATGGGCCAGTTTAAGAAATTTGTTGAACTTCTGAAACAGTTGAATATTACTATTCCGTTTATAGAAGCTATCACTCAAATGCCCCCGTATGCTAAATTTCTAAAGGAAATCTTATCCAATAAGAAGAAGATAGAGGATAACAGAACCTTACACTTACTGCTGAGTGTAGCGCAATAATTCAAAACAATATGCCACCTAAGTTAAAAGATCCAGGTAGTTTCTATATACCCTGTGTAATTGGAAAATTCGTCATTGACAAAGCTCTATGCGATTTAGGAGCCAGTATCAGTGTTATGCCCTTAACAATTTGCAAAAGGCTAGACATGGGAGACCTAAGACCAAGCAAAATGTCTGTTCAACTAGCCGACCGCTCTATTAAATACCCTGTAGGCATACTAGAAAATGTCCCAGTACGTATAGGACAATTCTACATTCCTACTGATTTTATAATCATGGACACTCTGAAGACTCCACTACACCTATCATACTAGGAAGACCATTCTTAGCTACCGCCGGAGCTATTATAGACGTAAAGAAAGGAAAGCTAACCTTTGAAGTAGGTGAAGAGAAAATTGAATTTATTTTAACACAATTCTTACAATCACCATCTATAGAGGACACATGCTATTTATTGGATGTAATTGACGAATGTGTAAGAGAAATGGAAATGAAAGAAACTACTTATTCTGAAATTATGAAAATTCAAATCCCTCCGGTTTTCGAAGATGACAATTGGCGTGAACCATATCAGGATGATAGTCTAAGCGAAAGTTTAGCACTTACACCGGATCCCATGCCAAGTAATAAGAAACTTACATTAGAGTTAAAAACTTTACCTAAGAACCTAAGATACGAATTCCAAGACACTGAATGTACAAGACCAGTTATAATTAATTCCAGTTTAGGAACAATTGAAACGAAGAAACTTTTAGATGTCTTAAAGAAATACCCAACTGCATTAGGATATAACATATCTGATCTCAAAGGAATATGTCCTTCAATCTGTATGCATCGTATTCTGCTAGAAGAAGATTGCAAAACCTCCAGAGAATCTCAAAGAAGAATTAACCCAATCCTTAGCACTATAGTAAAGGAAGAAGTTAAGAAACTACTAGACGCTGGAATAATATATCCAATCTCTGATAATAAATGGGTTAGTCCAGTACATGTAGTACCAAAGAAAGGAGGTATCACTGTTGTAAAAAACGCTAAAGGCGAATCGATATCACAAAGAGTAGTGACCGGACATAGAGTGTGCATCGATTATCGAAAACTAAACAAAGCCACTCGAAAAGATCATTTCCCACTACCTTTTATAGATCAAATGTTAGAACGATTAGCCAAACACTCGTATTTCTGTTATCTTGATGGTTACTCAGGATTTTTCCAAATCCCGATCCACCCAGATGATCAAGAGAAGACTACATTCACATGCCCTTATGGAACGTTCGCTTATAGACGAATGCCCTTTGGATTGTGCAACACTCCAGCAACTTTTCAAAGATGTATGATGTCAATCTTCGCAAATTTCATAGACAACATCATGGAAGTGTTCATGGACGACTTCTCTGTATGCGGGCAAAGTTTTGAAGGATGTCTGTCAAATTTAGAAATGGTGTTAGAAAGATGTGTGAAAGTAAACCTCATGCTTAACTGGGAGAAATGTCATTTTATGGTCAGAGAAGGAATCGTACTAGGACACGTTATATCTGATAAGGGAATTGAAGTTGATAAAGCTAAGATAGAAGTCATAAAAGATCTTCAACCCCCTATGACCGTTCGAGAAATACGAAGTTTTTTAGGACACGCCGGTTTCTACCGACGATTCATTAAAGATTTCTCGAAAATCACTAAACCTCTTACCGGTTTATTAATGAAAGACGCTGAGTTCATATTCAATAAATATTGTCTTAAAGCATTTGAAACTCTAAAAACAACCCTCATCACCGCACCAATCATGCAACCACCTGACTGGAGATTACCTTTCGAAATCATGTGTGATGCGAGTGATTATGCTGTAGGCGCAGTTCTAGGACAAAGGAAGGACAAGAAACTTCACGCAATTTACTATGCCAGTAGAACTTTAGATTCTGCTCAGATGAACTACGCCACTACTGAAAAAGAATTGTTAGCAGTTGTCTTTGCGCTTGATAAATTCCGTTCCTACCTAGTGGGAGCAAAAATAATCATCTACACAGACCACGCTGCTATCAGATATCTATTAACCAAGAAAGATGCTAAACCAAGACTCTTGAGATGGATTTTACTCTTACAAGAGTTTGATCTCGAAATCAAAGATAAGAAAGGTACTGAAAACGTCGTAGTGGACCATTTATCTAGAATAGAAGGTATTAAACCCGAACAAGTGCCGATTAATGACGATTTTCCGTATGAACAACTGATAGAACAAATAGGAAGCGACCCAGTTCAGTTAGACATAGATGAACCAAAAACCGTGGAAACAATCCAAACAACCGTAGGACTGCCATGGTACGCTGACATTGTCAACTACTTAGCTGCAGGAGCACTTCCACCTGACTTAACCTATCAGCAGAAAAAGAAATTTTTCCACAATCTCAAGCATTACTATTGGGACGAACCATTATTGTTTAAAAGAGGACCTGACGGAATCTTTCATCGGTGTATTCCCGAAGAAGAAATAAAAGATGTCATTGCTCATTGTCATTCATCTCCTTATGGTGGACATGCAAGCACTTCCAAGACTTGTGCAAAAATCTTACAAGCCGTCCTATTTTGGCCTAATTTATGGAAAGATGTCCACATCGCTGTTATAAATTGCGATCGGTGTCAACGCACCGATAATATTTCAAGAAGAGGTGAAATGCCTCAAAGAGGAATACTAGAAGTAGAAGTCTTTGACGTCTGGGGAATAGATTTCATGGGACCATTCCCATCATCTTTCGGTAATAAGTACATACTCGTAGTTGTTGATTATGTTTCAAAATGGATTGAGGCTATAGCTTCTCCTACAAATGACACACGAGTAGTAATTAAGCTTTTCAAGAATATAATCTTTCCAAGATTTGGTGTGCCTAAACTTGTCATAAGTGACGGTGGCTCGCATTTCATTTCGAAAATATTTGACAAATTACTATCTAAGTATGGAGTCAGACATCGTGTAGCAACACCATATCATCCACAAACAAGTGGATAGGTTGAAGTCTCAAACAGAGAAATTAAACAAATCCTAGAAAAGACTGTCGCCATATCTAGGAAAGATTGGTCATCTAAACTTAATGAAGCTTTATGGGCTTATAGGACAGCCTACAAGACACTCATATGAACTACACCCTTCAAACTAGTGTATGGGAAGGCTTGTCATCTCCCGGTAGAACTAGAACACAGAGCATATTGGGCGATTAAAACACTCAATATAAACTACAATGCCGCTGGAGAAAAACGAATCCTCGACATTAATGAATTAGAAGAATTAAGGTTAGACGCTTATGAGAATGCTAAGATATATAAAGAAAGAACCAAGCGATGGCACGATAAATGCCTATCTAGGAAAGAATTTAGTGTGGGAGACGTTGTACTCCTCTTTAATTCAAGACTTAGGCTCTTTCCTGGAAAACTAAAATCTAGATGGTCAGGACCCTTTGAAATAACTAGAGTGTTCCCGAGCGGAGCAATAGAAATTGAAATTCTGTGATCAGGTATGAGATGTCTTATGAGATGTCCCAACACTTGACAGATTTAACCAAAACTTAAAGTGCAAGAAAATTAAACAACACAGAAGTTTGTTAACCCAGTTCAGTGTATAACCACACTTACATCTGGAGGCTACCAAGCCAGGAGGAAATCCACTATAAGTAATATTAATTCTAGACTTAAACAACCCTGTTTAATCTTTCACTTAATATCTACCCAATGCAATTTCTACCTAAGACACAACTTAGATATGAGTACCAACTCACTCCCCCTCAATCACACAGTGATCTTGTTTACAAGTTTAATAAAATTGAAGACATTCTTCAAACAAAACAGCTTGATCTTACTTCACAGTTTCAATCAAGTCACAAATGCACTTTTGCTTAAAAGCTCATAAAGTGGTACAATTAAAAACAACCTGCTATTTAAAACAATAAACACACTATTTGGTCTTCTGGAATTCGTACTCAATTCTGTGAGTTTCTGTTGTTTAAATAGGTGTTAGTAATTTGGGCTTTCTGTAGGTTAATCCAGTCCTAAGCACAGCAGCTTCCACCTAGAATTAGGGTTTGTTACTTCCTAGATTCTAGGTGATTTAGTTCTTCTGTTTAATCTGAATCCTCATAATAAAACTCCCTACAGATGCGCCTTGTTCTGTTTTTATCCATCCATAATTAATTCCAGATAACTCTCCTTAAATATCTCAGATCAGTTAGTCATTAATTAATTCTGGTAGCAGGTTTGAGATGTCTCAACATCTGTTGGGACATCCTGAAAAACTGAACTTAAGTCATTTACACAATGTCCCAACATCTGGTGTGACATCCTGAAATAAGTTCTTATACTCTGTTTGATAATGTCCCAACATCTGATAGGACATTCTGAACTGAATTCAATATTTCTTGTTGGTCAAAAATTCTGCCAATTCTAAACATCTACAAACTCCCCCTTTGGCTAATTTTTGGCTAACATCTTTTCTGGTTATCAGAGTGCAGCAGAAGTTCTTTTATCAGAGTATAGCATTACTTTTCTGTTGAATCATATTTGAGATTACTCCCCCTCAAACATACATGTATCCAGTCTTGTTGCAACAGAAATATTTATCAAAACACACTGATTCAGTTCAGAAACAAACAAACAGATTTTTCATTCATAATTAAACAGCATTACATTTTGTTGTTGTTGTTCTCCCCCTTGTTAGACATAAATTTTGGGGCCAAAGACACTAATCCAGAAATACAATGCAGTGCTGTCATTACATTTGCCTCACATACAATGATCACTCAGATTCATCACATTCAGTTTCTTCATCTTCCTTAGTTTCTTCATCAGAAGCAGCTTTCTGATCACCTTCACTCTCTAGCCTTTGGATAATTTCCTCAAGCTTTTGCTTACTAGCTTTAAGTTCTTTACAGGTGCTCTTCAGTTCAGCAATCAATGCAGCCTTGGAGATTGGAGTCTTTGCATTTGAAGGACCTGCAGATGTCCCAGAAGGTGCTTCAACATCTGCTGCATGATGACTCAGGAACAGTTTGTAGTGAAAGGCCAGAGGGCTTTCTCTTTTGCGGACTGTGTCCTTCTCAGTGAGGATTCCAGGGTACTGACTTAGCATTATACCACACAGCAAGGAAGGAAAAGCTATTGGCAGCTTTGTGGCAGATGAGCTAGCATGCTTCAAGGTCTGATCAAAGATGTAGGCTCCATAATCCAGCTTAGTTTGAGTGCCCATAGCATAAATAAACCTGCCCAAGCCAGTGGATATTGAAGATGTGTGATTTGTAGGCACCCAGTTTGTTGTACCAATCCTGTTCAGCATGGCATATTTTCTTGTCAGCATGCTCACTGAGAGCTTTCCTTTAACTGGCCAAGCCTTGACCTGGTTTGCAGTGATAACCTTGCAAACTTGGTTATCAGTCTTCCCTAGTTCACTTGGTCCATCAGATTCTCTTCCAAGGAATTGGTTGATGATCTGAGGAGAGAACTCTACACACCTGCCTCTAACAAAGACTTTTCTAAATTCAGAAGACTTACCATTGGCACAATCTTCCTGAAGATTGACTATGAATTCTTTGACAAGTAACTCATAGCAGGGAGAGAGGTTGGAGACTGTTTTGAAGAGACCAACAGCAGATATGAGATCAATCAGTTCAGTGCACTCAAGTGCATTACTGCTCAGCTCTCTTTCAAGTGCTACCCTTCTTTGGTACACAAACTTCCATCTGTTTACACTTGAAACATGATGAAATGAGATGTTGTCCAAGGGAGCTTCTGGAACAACAGTTGAAGCCCTAGAGGGTGCTGGTTTCTTCTTTGGAGGAGATGTTGGGACATCTGCTTCAACATCTGAGTCTGAAGGAGTGACAGCTTTCCTCTTTTGAGTTTGGACTTTGCTCCATTGTTTTGTAGGACCAAAGACAGTTTTGGCTTTGTCTTTCTTTGGGGTAGCTTGCTTTTTCTCAGGAATTGCATGTCCTGCTTGCATCTTTTCTTTCCTAGTCCTGAGCCTTTTGGCTATGCTAGGTCTTACAGAGGCAATGATCTCTGTATCAGAATCCTGCTCTAGGTTCACCACAGGAGGAGATTGAGCAGTCTCCTCTTCAGCTGGTTGATCAGCAGAGATATGTTCTTCAGTTGAGGCTTTGGTCTGATCCTCAGATTCTTCTTCATCACTTTCATTTGAGGCCTTTTTCTGGTCCTCAGATTCTTCTGCAGCAGCATCAGATGAAATCTTTTGTTGATCCTCAGATGTTTCAACATCTATTGGGACATCCTGTTGAGCAGGAGTCTCCTTTGCAGCTTGAGTTTGATCTTCTTGAGGGGCAGGCATGGTGTTCAGAGGGATAGAAATGCCACTTACCACTCTTTGTTCAGATAGGATCTTGGTAACCAACTCCTTTATGGAAGCATCCACATATTCAGAAGATTTTTGAGGCATGTTTGCTGGTGAAGGAATGCCTTTGGATTTGCTGCAAACTTGATCTTTTGCTCTTTTTGGAGTTCTTGGCTTTTTAGCATGAGGAACACTTCCTCTTATTTCGTCCAATGGGGTTGACTCCATGGGTACCACAGAAATAGGGGTTGCATGAACCACATCTTCTTTGTTGAGAATTTCTTCAGGAATGTTAGGGTTTTGAGACATTGTCAAAGAAGATGGATGAAGAGTTTTAGGGTTGATGATTTCTGAAGAACAGCTAGATAATGTGATTCGCTTTTGATAGTATGATGAGAATATGGATAGCTGATTATAAGCTGTTATTATATAAGTAGCCGTTACATTGCAAATTATTAGGAATGGAATACCCAAGGTTCTTGACCAAACTGGTGTTGCCATCTGGTGCTTATGCCACACAATGTCATATGACATGTTGGCACATCTCCATAACTGCTAAATCTCACATAAGCAGATTCCCAATTTGCCCCTTAAGTTCTCAAATTGTGTAGCATCCAATGCTTTGGTGAAGATATCAGCCAACTGCAGATTTGTAGCTACATGTTCCAATGAAATCACTTTTTCTTCTACAAGATCTCTGATGAAATGATGTCTGATATCAATATGCTTGGTCCTGCTATGTTGGATAGGATTCTTTGATATGTTGATTGCACTTAAGTTGTCACAGTACAATGTTATGACATCTTGTGGGACATTGTACTCAGTGAGCATTTGCTTCATCCAAACCAACTGAGAACAACTGCTTCCAGCTGCTATATATTCAGCTTCAGCTGTAGATAAGGATACACAATTTTGTTTCTTACTGAACCAAGAAATCAAATTGTTTCCTAGAAAGAAGCATCCTCCTAAAGTGCTTTTTCTGTCATCAGCACTTCCAGCCCAATCAGCATCACAGAAGCCAGTGAGAATTGGTTTGCATCCATGAAAGTACATTATGCCATAGTCACAAGTACCATTAACATATTTAAGAATTCTCTTGACTTGATTGAGATGACTGACTTTTGGATCAGCTTGATATCTTGCACATACACCTACTGCAAATGCTATGTCTGGTCTGCTAGCAGTCAAATATAACAAGCTTCCAATCATGCTTTTGTATATGCTTTGATCTACATTCTCACCCTTTTCATCTTTAGTCAGCTTTAAATGTGTGGGGGCAGGAGTTCTCTTATGAGTAGCATTTTCCATTCCAAATTTCTTGACTATGTTCTTGGTATACTTGCTTTGGGAAATGAACATGGAGTCTTCCATTTGCTTTATTTGCAGACGAAGAAAGTAGGTTAACTCTCCTACTAGGCTCATTTCAAATTCAGATTCCATCTGGTTGACAAAATGTTTGACCATCCTGTCAGACATCCCACCAAAGACAATGTCATCTACATATATTTGAGCAATCATGACATTTCCTTCTTCATCTTTAACAAACAAGGTTTTGTCAATTCCACCTTTCCTGTACCCTTGCTTGATAAGAAAAGTAGTCAATCTTTCATACCATGCTCTTGGAGCTTGCTTCAGACCATAAAGAGCCTTCTTTAGTTTGTATACATGATTGGGACAGCTTAGATCAACAAATCCTTTAGGCTGTTCTACATATACTTCTTCATTAAGATAACCATTTAAAAAGGCACTTTTCACATCCATTTGAAATAGCTTGAACTTTAAGATACAAGCAATTCCCAAAAGTAGTCTGATTGATTCAAGCCTTGCTACTGGAGCAAAGGTTTCATCAAAGTCTACTCCTTCAATTTGTGTGTATCCTTGAGCTACAAGTCTAGCTTTGTTCTTTGTAACAACTCCTTGTTCATTTGACTTGTTCTTATACACCCATTTTGTTCCAATCACATTTATGTCATCAGGTCTAGGAACAAGACTCCACACTTCATTCCTTGTGAATTGACCTAATTCCTCTTGCATAGCACAAATCCAGTATTCATCAGTAAGAGCTTCCTTGATGTTTTTAGGTTCTATTTTAGAAACAAAACAGGAACCTGAAATCACTTCTCTTGATCTAGTGCTTACACCTCTGTTGGGATCACCAATTATCAAATCTTTGGGATGATCCTTCTGTATTCTGATGGAGGGAGGTTTGCTGGATTCTTCTGTCCTTGTATCAGTTTGAGTGAAGTTATAATGATCATTCTTTTCTTCAGCTTCAATCTTGATATCAGCAGATGTTCCAACATCTTCTGGGACATCTGTAGGAGCATCATCAATTATCACATTTATGGACTCCATGATAACCTTGGTTCTAGAATTAAATACTCTATATGCTCTGCTGTTTATAGAGTATCCAAGAAAAATCCCTTCATCACTTTTAGGATCCATTTTTCTTCTTTGCTCCCTGTCTGCCAGAATATAACATTTACTTCCAAATACATGGAAGTACTTAACTGTGGGTTTTCTGCCCTTCCAGACTTCATATATTGTGGACAAAGTTCCTTTCCTTAGAGTAACTCTGTTATGGATGTAACAAGCTGTGTTCATAGCTTCAGCCCAGAAGTACAAAGGTAACTTTTTAGCATGGATCATAGCTCTTGCTGATTCTTGAATAGTTCTATTCTTCCTCTCAACAATCCCATTCTGTTGAGGAGTGATTGGTGAAGAATATTCATGATTGATTCCTTCTGAAGAGCAGAAATCTAAGAACTTTTGGTTCTCAAATTCTTTTCCATGATCACTTCTTATTCTGATCACACAACTGGCTTTCTCCCTTTGTATTCTTTGGCATAAGTCTTTGAATACATCAAATACATCAGACTTTTCTTTGATAAAATTTATCCATGTATACCTTGAAAAGTCATCAACCACCACATAGGCATACCTCTTGCCACCAAGGCTTTCAACCTGCATAGGTCCCATAAGATCCATATGCAATAGTTCCAAAACTTTGGAAGTTGTCAGATGTTGGAGCTTTGGATGGGACATCTTGGTTTGCTTGCCTATTTGACATTCACCACATATTTTGCCATCATCAATCTTCAGTTTAGGAATACCTCTTACAACATCCATAGATATTATCTTCTTTATGCCTCTGAAATGAAGATGACCTAGTCTTTGGTGCCATAGTTTCACTTCTTCTTCTTTAGCTAAAGAACAAGTTGAAGTGAGACTGAAGTCTTGAGATTCCCACATATAACAGTTGTCTTTAGATCTGGCTCCTTTCATGAGAACCTCTTGTTCTTTGTTAGTCACTATGCATTCAGTTTTGGTAAAGTTTACACTGTACCCTTGATCACATAATTGACTTATGCTGATCAGATTAGCAGTTAAACCTTTAACTAGTAGCACATTATCTAGTCTTGGAACATCTTGACAATCCAAGGTCCCAACTCCCTTGATTTCTCCTTTAGCTCCATCTCCAAAGGTTACATATCTGGATGAATGTGACTTTTAAGTTTACTAGTAGATTCTTCAATCCAGTCATGTGTCTTGAACATCCACTGTCAAAGTACCAGTCTTCTTTAGCTGATACTCTTAGTGATGTATGTGCTATATATGCAACACTTTTCTTTGACCATTTAAGTTGAGATTTCTTTTGATGCCTCTGCTCTGTGTATTGTTCATCAGTAGATCTCCAAGATTGATTGTTGATCTTGTTCTTGGTTATGTAGCTTTGATCAGCCTGAATGCTAGATTTTGGTCTCCATATCTTCTTGATGACCTCTGTTGTCTGCTTAGGAGGTTGCTGATTTCTTTGATGTCTATGCAGCACTTTCTTGGTAACTTCTATTTTCTGCATAGAAGGTTGCTGATACATCTGATTTGGATAACCATGCAGCTTATAACAATGAGGTTTGATATGTCCAAATCTTCCACAATGATGGCATCTCCATCTTTGATACTTCTTCTTCATTTTGTTCTTTTCAGAATGTTGAGACATCTGTTGGAACATTATGTTTGACTTTGTGGATTTTGAAGTAGTTTTTCTAGAGCTAGCTCCATCTTTATGTACTCTGTTAAATCCCAGTCCACTTTTATCCCCTGAATGCTTATTGTTGTTGAGAATAACATCCAGTGTACTTGAACTGCTGTTCAACATTCTAACAGATTTGGACATGTGTTCCAACTTGGAGTTGAGAAGACTTACTTCACTTTTCAAGATGTCAATGATCTCTTGATCACTTGCTTTTTCATCTTCTAGTGCCTCATTCTGCTTCTTTATTTTTATAACCTCACTGCATATTTCAGTACTTCTTTTGTATAGATCTTTGTAGGCTTGCTCAAGTTCTTCAACAGTAAGCTCCCCATCACTGGAATCACTTTCAGATTCACATAGTCCAGCTAAAGCAGTGATATGCTTAGCAGATTCTTCTTCTGAATTACCTCCCGAGTCTTCATCAGACCAGGTTACAGAGAGTCCTTTCTTTTGCCTTTTTAAGTAGGTAGGACATTCATTCCTGATGTGTCCATATCCTTCACATCCATGGCATTTGACTCCTTTTTCTTGACTGGTTTTTTCATCATAATTTGACCTTCTGTTAGCATCATAAGGCCTCTTGTTCTCAGAAGAGTTTGTGTATCTTCCACTAGGTTTGGATTTGCCTTCCATCCCTCTGAGAATCTTTTTGAATTGTCTTCCAAGCATAGCAATGTTGTCTGATAAGCTTTTACCAATTTCTGATTCATCATCTTCTTCTTCATCAGTATTTGTCACCAAGGCTATGATTTTGTTCTTCTTAACATTTGTGTCATTCATTCCCATCTCAAATGTTTGAAGAGAACCAATGAGTTCTTCAACTTTCATAGTGCATATGTCTTGAGCTTCTTCTATTGCTGTGACTTTCATGTCAAATCTTTTTGGCAAAGATCTGAGAATCTTTCTTACAAGCTTTTCATCAGTCATCTTTTCTCCCAAAGCTCCAGAAGTATTAGCTACTTCTAAGATGTTCATGTAGAATTCATGAACTGTCTCATCTTCCTTCATTCTCAAGTTTTCAAACTTGGTGGTGAGAAGTTGAAGTCTTGACATCTTTACCTTTGATGTTCCTTCATGAGTTGTTTTGAGAGTATCCCACACATCTTTGGCTAGCTCACAGTGATGCACAAGTCTAAAGATGTTCCTATCAATGCCATTGAATAGAGCATTTAAGGCCTTGGAGTTGCCTAGTGCTGAATCTTCTTCCTCCTTACTCCATTCTTCTTCAGGTTTCAACACTTTTGATCCATCTTTGGTGTCTTGGATAGGATGTTCCCATCCAATGTTGACTGCTCTCCAGGCCCTGTTGTCAAGTGATCTTAAGAATGCAATCATTCTTGGTTTCCAGTAGTCATAATTAGATCCATCCAGTATAGGTGGTCTATTTACTGATCCTATATCTCTGTCCATGTTTCCAGAATTTGTATTCCCTAGATCTCACCCAGTATAAACAGGCAGGGTGCCTGCTCTGATGCCAATTGAAATTCTGTGATCAGGTATGAGATGTCCTATGAGATGTCCCAACACTTGACAGATTTAACCAAAACTTAAAGTGCAAGAAAATTAAACAACACAGAAGTTTGTTAACCCAGTTCAGTGTATAACCACACTTACATCTGGAGGCTACCAAGCCAGGAGGAAATCCACTATAAGTAATATTAATTCTAGACTTAAACAACCCAGTTTAATCTTTCACTTAATATCTACCCAATGCAATTTCTACCTAAGACACAACTTAGATATGAGTACCAACTCACTCCCCCTCAATCACACAGTGATCTTGTTTACAAGTTTAATAAAATTGAAGACATTCTTCAAACAAAACAGCTTGATCTTACTTCACAGTTTCAATCAAGTCACAAATGCACTTTTGCTTAAAAGCTCATAAAGTGGTACAATTAAAAACAACCTGCTATTTAAAACAATAAACACACTATTTGGTCTTCTGGAATTCGTACTCAATTCTGTGAGTTTCTGTTGTTTAAATAGGTGTTAGTAATTTGGGCTTTCTGTAGGTTAATCCAGTCCTAAGCACATCAGTTTCCACCTAGAATTAGGGTTTGTTACTTCCTAGATTCTAGGTGATTTAGTTCTTCTGTTTAATCTGAATCCTCATAATAAAACTCCCTACAGATGCGCCTTGTTCTGTTTTTATCCATCCATAATTAATTCCAAATAACTCTCCTTAAATATCTCAGATCAGTTAGTCATTAATTAATTCTGGTAGCAGGTTTGAGATATCTCAACATCTGTTGGGACATCCTGAAAAACTGAACTTAAGTCATTTACACAATGTCCCAACATCTGGTGTGACATCCTGAAATAAGTTCTTATACTCTGTTTGATAATGTCCCAACATCTGATAGGACATTCTGAACTGAATTCAATATTTCTTGTTGGTCAAAAATTCTGCCAATTCTAAACATCTACAGAAATTAAGGGTAGGAACAGTGAACCGTTCACAGTAAACGGACAACAATTAAAACATTACCATAATATTGAAAATAGAGATTATGCGAATAGTTTAAATCTTTTAGAGTTGTCCACTAACTTCCCTGATTAATCTACGCCTAAGCATTACGTTAGGCTTATGACGATAAAAACAACGCTTAGTGGGAGGCAACCCATTTTATCATTTTATTGTTTTATTTCATTATTATTATTATTTACTTTATTTATGCATTTATTTTCTTATTTTCTTTATTTTAATTTTTATTTTCTAAATCACTTTTAAATTTACTTTGCTACAGATTTTCTAAAGTCTTTTCTACCTTCCCTTTTCCCCCTGATTTGTTTCCTCCACATTTACACTAACTATGGCTAACCAACCAAGAAACGTTATGGAAACCAAATTTAGAGGTAGAAACCAAAGAATGAAATTTGAGGAATTATCACAGAGACAAATGGATTTAACTCTGTACTATGATGAACTGACAATGGAAACTTTAGGTATACATGATAGCATCCTATACCTGTTTAACCAACTTGGATGGGAGAATGCTCTCATAAAACAAAAGTTTGTAACTTACCGCGAGCTCACCCTTGAGTTTTTAAGCTCCTTAGTTTACTTACCCGAGCACGGATTTGGATTAAGGAAAGGATTTATTAGTTTCCGACTATTCAGGATCTAATATGACTTTAACCATAAGGAACTAGCTGACCTGCTAGGATTCCCTAGTGGACCTTTTGCCTTTACTACCACCCAGGTAGAATTAATGGATATTGAGCTGGACTTCTTTTGGGGAACCCTAACCGGAAATTACCACCCTGAGCCGGATAACATGAACAATGATGAAATACATAACCTTGTTATCCGCTACTTTCATAAAATCCTTGCCCACACCTTCTTTGGAAAGGAAGAGAACCTCACTGGGGTATCTAAAGATGAGATATTCATAATGTCCTGTCTGACCGATGGAAAACCCGTTAATGCTGTGCCATTCATGATGCAAACCTTTACCCGCATCCAAGAGGAACCTGATCTACCAATATTGGTAGGAGGCCTGGTCACCATGATTGCTGATGCCCTCAGACTTAGATACCAATTACACAAGTGCAACCGTTTAGGTACCATCCGCCCTATGAATCTGAACTTCTGCTTTAACCGTCAAATTATAAGAAACTTAGGACAACCACCATACGAGTACCTAATCAGAAATGAAATAGTAACCCTATTCACATTACCGAACCATGCTAAAGTCAGTGTTCACAATAAAGATAATTGGCTTTATGAGCTTACCCCTCCTGACTATCCATCAACACCCGAAACACCACAATCCTACCAAATTAGGGATGACATAATGACTGATGTAGAAAGTGACCCTGAGACACCTCCTGGTTACCATGACATCGACCACACTGATGAAGTTATTGAACCCCCTGAAATTAATCAAGTAGGATATGCTGACAATTTAAAGAAAATTCTGAACACTCTTGAAGTTTACCAAGCAGATATTAATGTTGTTAAGGATGAAGTTAAAAGAATGCGATTGGAAGTTATAGGTTTAACTGACATAACATGTGAACAATTCTATCATATAAACTCCGCACTTGAAGATTTGAAGAAGCAACTTTGATAATGCTGTAGTGATTTGATTTATCTTACTTTTCGTTTTTGTTTCTAGTTAGTTTTGATATTTTGCAACATTTCATAGCTTATTTTTATCACTGTAATTTCTTTCTATTATGTCAAAAGCAAAGTACTTCTATTTATGCAATTTTCCAATTTAATCAATTTACATGCTTTTCATTATTTGCTAATACCTTTGAATTGCTGGATATATTGTGAACTTTCGTGTGATGAAATCCACTGCTTATATATATATATATTGATACACTATTGTGTGTTATGTTTATTTTGGAATTAAATATTGGCAGTGATAAGAATTGCATTTGAACTGAACTGAGGTAATCCATTATGTGAAAATTCCATATTTTGTGATCATCATGGTCGTCACCATCCCCTCACGATCGTCACGAGCTATTTAGCGCGTCACAACCGTAAGACCCCCCCTCACGACCGTGACAACCCTAATTCACGAATTCTGAAGTTACAGAGGCCGTTCACAAAAACTCTAACCTCCCATTACCTCTTCTTCTCCCGTAACCACCCATTACTCTCAAATCAATTCCATTAATCCGTTCCACCTTTTCATTTATTCACAACTCCTCACATTCACTTCACTCCATTATAATTTGATCAATTTCTTCACATTTTCTCACCAAACCTCAAACACCTATCCCTCATTAACCTCATTTGCATGCAATGGAGAATATTCAGTTTAGAGATGGAGAACAAGGAGAAGCACAAAGAGAGAAGTTTGTACGGTTTCAAAACCGAGGCATCCAACCTACTCGGTATGTCGACCTCGACTGCTTGAGGGAGTTAGGATTGCTCGACGGAGTGAAGCTACTGCTTGAGCATGTTGGCTTGTGGGACTTATGCAGTCAACCGCAACCGACATTTGAAAACCTCACCTTGGAGTTTCTAAGTTCATTTCAATATATCACACCATCCGGATCAACGGGTCAACTCACCGGCATTTTAAAATTCCGAATGCTTGGAAGAGAGTTCCAAATCACTCAAACTAGAATCGCTGAACTGTTAGGCTTCAGTCACGGCGACGATGCTCATCTTCGCGTGCCCGACAACTTTAATGAAGCTGCTTTCACTTTGTGGCACAACATTACAAACAGCCGTGCTTCCGCCTACCAGAGTCTGAATGCCACTCATATCCATGACCCATCAATTTGGTATTTCCATCGTATCATATGCAACACAATCTTTGCAAGAGAGAACAACCACAAGCTCAATTCCAAAGAGCTCTTATTCTTGCATTGTGCCTTGAATGAAGAACGCATAAATGCTGCTCCGTTTCTTTTGGCCCATATTCAGTCTGTAGCGCATAGAGGCGCCACTCCCTTCTACATTGGCGGGATTGTCACTACCCTTGCCATACAGCTGGAGCTTGGTGACCACCTCACTCATTTGCCTCATCGAGCACCGGAGCTGCTTACTAAGAACTATTGAAAGTCCGCTCATTTGATCTCTCAGAGAGAGAGGATGGCAGGTTCAACCCTGTGATCCAAGGCACCATCTATCATCATATCACTTTGCCTTGCAGGAACCGCATTGATCCCTCGAACAGAGCCAATTGGCTATTTGATTTGCCGGATGCTGCAGGCCATGTTCCGATTATTGACGAGCAGCCTGATGCACCTGCAGACGAGATGCAGGATGCGATGGATGCTGCTGAGCCAGTTCAGGACATCCCTGAGTCCTCCACCAGGCAACCACCTTCAGCTGATGTCACCCTTGAAGAAATCCTCCGTGCCATTCATTAGCAGAATCAGATGAATGCCGCACTTGAGCGTAGGCAGAAAGAGCAATACGATGCACTCCTTGAAACTGTTGTCAATAACCAGAGGACTACAAATGAGAAGCTTGGAGAGATTTTCAGCGAGCTGGAAGCTTTGCGTATAGATATCATTGCTTTCACCACCACCGGTTCTGATGAGGAAGCCACTCCTACCAGACGCTCCCGCACCAGAAGCCGAGGCCGTGGTCGTCAGCAGCATTAGTTTATCTTTTTGTTTTTGCATTTCTGTTTTTGTATTGTATTTTCCCCGCTATTATATCACAACATTGAGGACAATGTCTGATATAGTGTGGGAGAGATACCTTTCCCTTTCCGCATTTTCCATTTCATTGTATTTCCCTTTCCGTATTTTCAATTAAACAAAGTAATATTTATGTTATTTCTTCAGTTTCAAATTTTCCCCCGCTTTATTTAGCCATACGAATTTTTTTTGCTTTATCTTCGCATTACTCGACTTACCTATGAAATCGTAGTTAGGAAGCTGAGAAATATCCAACAAGATCAATACAGTCTTGACACCTTAGACTTCCTACTTAAGCATTCCATTCCGATAATTGTTACGACTACACCTTAAGTCTTAGTTCTAAAGTAACCCCTAGTAGTTTATACTAGCAGTCAGCACCGTCTGAACACAAACCACGTGGGGAGCCGATGAACATAAGTGTTTGATGCCTAATCTATAAACGATCCTTCATATCTCGATGCCAATAAAAAGAAATTGCACCAAAGTACACGGTCACATATAAGAGATGAGAAATATAAGAAGGAGTCCATTGCGGGTTGGTTCAGAGGTACCTGGTTCTGAACTTGGTAGGGCGTGATACGAATCGATCCCCCACAACCTCCAATTTGGATAATATGTAAAGGGTTGCCACATTCGTGTACCAGACCCCGTGCTAATAAAGGATCAAAGTCACTAACCGGCTACTCCACTACGTGCGTGCTAAGGCAAAGGGCTTAATGTGATTGCGCTAGAACGAAACCGGGTGAAATAAGATCGAAAGACTCTAGGTAGAATCATAACGCAATTACCGAATGTTTCTTTTAATGGGAAGTCGACGACTTAGCTTGTTGCTTGTGTCATTAGTGTATCGTTAGTGTTCTATTCTAGTACCGGTTTATCTAACTAAATGATTTCTCGTATGGTTTGTTATGTGTATGCGTCTGATGAAAATTGTCCGATCATTTTTCAATCGACTATTTGCTTGAGGACAAGCAAAGGTTTAAGTTTGGGGGAGTTTGATAACGAGAAATCGTATCACTTTATTACTACGTTTTAAGTCCGTTTTATCGCACATTGATCCTATTAACTCCCGATTGTTCGAGTTTTTTATGTCACATTGCAGGTATAACATGTCTAGAGCCAAACTATGAGAAAAAGATCAAATGAACCAAAACTAGCATGAAAAGAAGATGAAGAGAAGAATTCTGCTAAGTTTGCATATTTTGTTGCACTCACGGTCGTCACAACATCCTCACGACCGTGACTCTCTATTTTAAGGTCTCACGACCGTTGCTCAACTGTCACGACCGTGACACGCCTGAATTGAAGAATCTGACCGTTACGCACTTGTCACGAATGTGACAAGGAAAGTGGGTTTACTTTATTTGAATTATTCATGAAGACGTGCAACAGAGTCATGGACGACTCCTATTTTTCCTCACCTGAATCAAACCCAGTACGCTACATTTTCTCACTACGGAACGAAGCCCATGCTCACCAATTCAACTGCCCTAATCATCTCCTATAAATACCTAAGATGCAAATTAAAAACACGAGAGTGTTTTATTGATTTTTCCGCGGAAGCTCTGCCGTAATTTTTCCCGAACCCATTTAATTTTTCCAGCCTTGTTCTTGTTTTATTTTCCTGTTTCTATTTCCAACCCAAATTAAATAACAATTTCCAACATTAGGAAATTGTTATTTAAATTAATATTTCTTTCTAGCTTCAGAATTCGTATTTTTATTTTGATTCCGATTCCGACACTCCGAGCTTGCCAATCTGTGGAAGAAGGAGTTTAAGAATTTAATTATCCAGGTTTTTATTTTTGCATTTATATTAAGTTTATTTATTTGTTTATGTTAAGATATTATTCTTATTTTATAATGTATGCTTTAATTAATATTTATATATTTCTGCATCTGTCTGTTGGTATAATAACAATGAGTAACTAAATTAATTAGGCGGTATGTAATTAACTAAACCAAAACGGTAAAATCGAATCTAAGCTAAAATAATTAAGAACTTATATTCTGGCTTTGGCTTTTTATAATTAAAATTAATCTTTTTGTTACGAGAGTAAGAAAAGTGTAATAGGTTAGGTCGAGACCACGAGAGTGTGATATTTTAACCGGATAGCAAAAGTTAGGCATTTGATTTAAATACAGCGAGAGAGGTTTAAAATGAATTAGACTTATTAAGTTTTCAAAAATTATTTCCTAAACACTTATGGGCTAGCGAGAGCAGGCATAGGGCTTTAGGAGTGAGATCTGAGATAAGACCACGAGAGTGTGAGTCGAGGGTTTTTAAACTGATAACCTCTACAGAATAATTTAAGTGAACCATCTTTATAAGCTTAGGTTAGATTGGCCCGCATAGGTTAATATAATTACATACCGACCGCCTTCTCATTATTTCCTTAAAACTAAATTTAATTCCCGTTTTAATCCTTAAAACCAAAATCGTGACAAATATCCGCCTTAGCTAAACTAGCAGACCTTCTAGCACTAGAGTGATAACAAAGTCCCCGTGGGTTCGACAATCTTTTATATTACTTCGATAGGCTGTGCACTTGCAGTTCAGATACCGCTAGACACATATCGCGTCTTCGCCCCATCATCGGGTTATCGTTTAAGTACAATGATCCCTCTCCTTTCGGGTGTTCCGTTTAAGTACAATGGTTCCCCAGTTGAGTCTTGTTTAAGTACAACAGCCTCAGTTTTTCGCGTCTCCGTTTAAATACAACTGTCACGTCTTTAGTTATCGTTTAAGTACAATGGTTCCCCAGTTTATTCTTGTTTAAGTACAACAGTCTCATTTGTTCTTTCGTCTCCGTTTAAGTATATCAGTCGCGTCTCGGGTTATCATTTAAGTACAATGATCTCGTTTCTTTGATCTCATCTAGGTACGATTATTTCAATTCCTCGATTCCATTTAAGTAAAATAGTCTCGTCCTCGAGTCTCCGTTTAAGTACAACAGTCTTTCCTTTCCCGCGTCTCGTTTAATTACAACGGTCACGTTGTGGGTAATCATTTAAGTACAATGATCCCATTTTCCTTGACTTCATCTAAGTACAGTGATTTCAGGTCTACGACTCCATTTAAGTACAATGGTTTCGTGTTGTCGAGCTCCCATTTAAGTACAATGGCTTCCTTCTTGAGTTCTGTTTAAGTACAACGATCATGTGTCGGGTTATCGTTTAAGTACAACGATCCCATCTCTTCTGATTCCGTTTCAGTACAACGGTCTCTTCCTTTCCGATTCCATCTAAGTACAATGGTCTCGTTTCCCTCGAGTTATCATCTAAGTACGATGAACTCATTCCTTTTGTCCTGTCAGAGGCCGGTCCCATATGTTGAGTCGTCATCCAAGAATGACATCTCTTCTCAATCATTTTTTTCCTATAGAGTTCAAATTTTCCGGTTTATTCGGATATTCAATCACTCCATACCTTGAAGGTATGAAAGCCACTGTCATCATCCATTCAGGTCTACGGATGATTGAATAGGGGCAGTTGTAATACCCTAAAATTTAACCTCTTAATTTATTGTCAACCTCAAGTGGTTTTTTCTTCGCCATTTCGCATGATCGTATAGCATCGCATCACATCCCAAAAATATTTAAAAAAATAGAAGAGGTAAAACATAAATCATTGGCATGTGCATAGGGCATGTGATTGGACTAGGCTTGTCAATTTTGGAGCTCAAGAGAAGAAAGACACTGCAAAAATAATACCAATCAATTCCATGATATATTCATTAAGAAAATGAAGAATTGTAGTTTTAGCTCCGTTAACCGGTTAACACATTTGGTTAACCGGTTAACGGTGGCGAATTTTGGGAAAATCATTTAAAAAGTGGTTGTGCTCATTATTTCCCTCCACATTTCCTTCCATTCTTTTTCCTCTCATTTTTCCACTTCAATTCCACCTCATTTCCCTTGGATGTTTCTACCATATTCCACCACCTTCTAGATTATTCCAAGGAATATTCTCTAGTCCTAACCACTTTTAACTAACTCATACCCTAATCCTAAACCAAAACCAAACTCCATTCCTAAACCTAGCTCCAAGCCTAGCCCCTATATAATCCCAAATCATCCCAAAGCAAAGGGTTGGCAATTCATTTTCAACATTTTTCATCTTCAATATCTCATTTTTCTCTCAATTCTCCCATTTCCTCATAAACTCAACAAAGCTTCTTCAAAGAAAAGCTCTTCAAGTTTCACATTGAAACTTGAAGATCTTGAAGCTTAACCTTCATCCTCCATTGATTTGTGAATTGTGGAAGAAGTAGCTAATGGTTTTTGGATTGATTATGGAGCATTGGAAGTGATTAATCGAGAAGCGTCAAGAACGAATCACATTTATTTTTCATTCGCGGATCTTCGGTTTTCTTCTTAGATCGCACTCTGATTCATCACAACACTCACCAAAGCAATCCTCCGCTTCATAGGTTGGTGATCTAAAACCACTTATGCTTTAACTTATTCTCTTCATCTCGCTGCAACGGCATTCTTCACATGTTTATCGTTTCGATTGTGTTTTACCGTTCAATTCCGTTTTGTTTGCAATGTGTGCATTTCAATTGTTATAAGCTAGATCTGTAGCATAATCTAGGTCCTAATAGGTGTTAAAATGCTCCCTCTAGGTAGAAAATTCGTGTTAACATGTTCATGTGTGTGTTAGGGATGATTAGAAGTGAGTTTGTGGCCAAAAGCACTTATTTCAAAATAATTTTTCACATTTTGTTCAGTGTTAATCGGTTAACACGCGCGTTTTTCCATAAATAATTGTTGTTTTAGGTCCGCTAACCGGTTAACGCTTTTGGTTAACCGGTTAACGCTGTTTGAATTTGTAATTTCAGCTTAGTTGCTTGCTTAATTTTGCTTTCTTGTGCCTTTAATGTTCATACATGTTTAGGTACTGATTTTAGGGAATTTTTTAGGTTAGTTTCAGTAGCTCATTTCGTCATTTCGCGTCGTTTCGACATGTTTCCGTTCACTTTTGCATTTTTGTGTGCTTATTTGTCATTTTGTAAATGAATTGATTTAGTGCATAATTGTTGTTATGTTCAATGCATCATTTGGCATGTAAATGATCATGTTGCACTCTGTTTTTGCATCCCTTGCATATTTCGTTAACTCATACGCATCATCGCATCATATACCATATGTTGCATTTCATATAATCAAAACTATGTATGTGCATTTTATTGCATTTTGTTGCATGTTTGATCATGTTTTCATATCATGTTAAATTCTGTTTTTTGCATCAAGCTACATGTCATTGTTGATCCATGTTGATGCATGTTCATCATGTTTATGTACCTCTTTGCATATTTGTTGCATAATCAATAATTTGGTGCACGCTTCCATGATCCCTCATTAAAACAATCATGTTCAAACAATTATGTTCATTCAATTGTGTTCATTGGTACATGTTCATGTTGCATTTATTGTGTTAATTGTGCATTTTATATTGATTTTATGCATGAAAAAACGAAAATAATCAAATCTGAATTTTGCATTCATAGCTGTTTGTATGTGCAGTAGTTGTAAAATGTATGCTGATTGTTGCATTTTTACACTTTTTACACCTATTTTGTATGCTGATTGTGAGCTGTAAGAAGCTGTATGCATTGTGCATTGCATTTCATTGTTGTTTGTGCATTTAGTAGTTGTTGGATTTTGCATTGCATTTCTTTTATGTCCATTAATCCTAAGAATGAGTCTAGTTTAGGTCCTAGGAACATTATGATTTAATTGATACATTGTTTTCTTTATTATTTTAAATGATATGCAACACTAATTTATGTTTTGTAGGGAGGTTTAGGTAAGATCCATACAACTTATTCCTTTACTTCTTTGTGCATTTAATTTGCATTTTTTCCTTACCTTTCATACTTGTGTTTTGGTAGGTCTTCATAACTTCATGTTAATCGCTTGTTAGGATTATTTAACTTCATTAAGAAGTAAGTTGTATTCTATTTGCTCTTTGTTTCTCCTTTCTTTCTCATTAGGATAGAAACCGCACTAACCTAGGTTCATCCATGTATGATAACACTAGGAACTTAATCTTCCCTTTAGACTTTTTGCCTTTTTTTCGTCTTGCTTTCTCTTTCTCATCTTAAAGAAAAGCTAAAAAACACTTAATAAAGGTTGACTTTCTCGTACGACACGAGACTTTGCTGTGGGTTAATTATTGACGTCCTGTCTCGGGGCAAGATGTAAGTCATCTGCCACGATGAATAAGTCTTAGTACGAGAAGGTTCACAAATAATAAACAAAAAAACACTTCTCTAAAAGACAAAACAACAAAGAAGAATCGTCTTTTCCTTCAGGAACTTCTTTTCTCACCTCACTCACTCTTAACGCGAACTTGCGACGACTTATCTCGCATGCAAGATGGTAAACACACCCGTTCAAGGAGAGCCTGCAACACCTGAGCATAGACATACGCAGTTCCAGCGCATAAAAAATACAAACAAAGTTTCCGCCTTTAGTTAGGAGAACTACATCGACTCTGATCCTCATTTTCCCGATGAGGTGCGTAGGCAGCGGGGTAGGGCCCGTTCGAGCACATTATTTATTTTCCTTTTTCATTATTTTTTCAGTTCCCGTTCTCATTTCAGTTCCAGTTCCAGTAGCAGTTCTTCAGTTCAGCAACATCTCACCCTTTGAAATAGACTAACAAGCGTGGATCTCGTCGGGTGCGACTGACGGTCTGGGGTGCTAATACCTTCCTAGGTTATAACCGACTCCCGAACCCAGATCTTTGGTTCGCAAGGACTTGTCCTTTCCTTGTTCCTTCGGTTTGTGCAGTATTACCTTTCCTGTTCCTTTGGGATAAAAATGTCTGGCTGGTGACTCTACCTTTTCCGTGCCACTTTGGCGTTTGTACTAGGATGAAAATCCCGGGAACGACAACGGGCAGGAAAATTCCTCGATTTCTATCTAACCGAAAGAGGAATAGAAGCTAACCTCGACAAATGTCGAGCATTCGCCGAAACGCCCATGCTAACCTCTAAAAAATCCATCCAGTCACTAAACGAGGTACACGCATCGTTATCATGTTTCGTAGTAAATTTATTCTTAACACACACTCCTTTTCTTCAAGCTCCTCCGCAAGGAAGTCGCTTTTAAATGGACGGAGGAGTGCGAACGAGCCCTGACATACTTCAAGAAGGCTTTGTCAGAACCCCGGTCCTCTCCCGACCAGAGGCAGGTAAAACCCTATTCCTCTACCTTTTAGTCGCTAACGAGGCCATAAGTGCCGCCCTCGTATGAGAATCGCCCGAGGGGCAAAAATAAATCTATTTTACAAGTAAAACCCTACAAGGGCCCGAGCTTAGGTACCAACAAATCGAAAAAAGTTTCCCTGGCACTCCTCCATGCTTCCAGGAGACTCAAACATTATTTCCTCTCACACATGATCATGGTACACACTAATCATCCCATTAGATAACTCCTTGATCGACTTGATATGACCGAAATAATGCTCAAATAGTCCCTGGAGCTATCCGAGTTTGACATCCATTATAAGGGCATGGCAGTTGTAAAATCTCAGGCCCTTGTCGATTTCATGACCTAAATGACCACACCAAAGGGCCAAGTTGACACACAAAAAAGGTGGACCATCTTCGTCGACGGAGCCTCGAGCTCAGTGGGAAGCAGCACAGGAATCATTTTGGAAAATGAGAAGGGAATCCTGATTGAGGTATCTCTCACCCTATCGTTTCCCACATCTAACAACCTGGCAGAATATAAAGCATTCCTCGCAGGGCTGAGACTCGCTGACGACCTTGGAGCAGAGGAGATAACTATCTACACAGACTCCCAACTCGTGGCTATGCAAGTCAAAGGTGAATATCAGGTCAAAAATAACCACTTGTCTGATTACTTGGCATTAGTCAAGGAGAAAATCGCAAAATTTATGTCTTTGGAAGTCAAACATGTGCCCCGCGAAAATAACATCCAAGCAGATATACTCTCGAAACTCGCGAGCACAAAGAAAAAAAGAGGAAATAAATCTGTCATTCAGGAAACACTTCCTCGACCTAGTATCGAAAATTCGAGCCCGGAGATATATATCAACGCCATCAGTGACGCCAACTACTGAATGACCCTGGTGTATAAGTACCTAACCAACGACGAGTTGCCTGAGGACACAAAGGAGGACAGTGTCGTCAAATGACAGGCCTTCTTGTACGTCTTGGTTGAAGGGAAAATCTATCATCGAGGATTCTCCATTCCCCTCCTCAAATGCGTCGAGGAGGAACTAGTTCCACACATCTTGCGCGAAGTCCATGAGGGCATCAACGCTCAATACTTGGGCGGAAGATCCCTCGCCAGGAAGGCCCTCCGAGCAGGATACTACTGGCCCACAATACAGAACGACACCAAGGAACATGTAAGAAATGTGATAAATGCCAATTACACGAAGACATGCACCTCGCTCTACCCAACGAGCTTAAAACAATGTCGTCCCCGTGGCCATTCGCATGGTGGGGTCTGTATATCCTTGGTCCTTTCATCGTTGGTTTAAACCATAACAAATACCTAATTGTCGGGGTAGATTACTTTATAAAATGGACCGAGGTTGTACCCCTTGCCAAGATCACAACCCTCAACATACTACGCTTCTTCAAGCGCAAAATCCTCGTCCGCTTCGGAATTCCCGAGGCTATCGTCACCGACAATGACAACTAATTCACAAATAAAAACTTCCAAGAGTTTGTTACCAATGTCGGGACTAAACAACACTTTGCATCTGTCGAGCACCCGCAAACCAACGGGAAGGTAGAAGTAGCAAATAGGGTTATCCTTCGAGGACTCAAGTGAAGGCTGGACGAGATCAAGAAGCGATGGGTCGAGGAACTACACAGTGTCTTGTGGGCGTACCAAACTACCCCTCACTCGATTACGGGAGAAACTCCCTTTTGACTTGCGTATGGGACAAAAGCCGTTATTCCCATATAGATGCATATCCAGTCCAGGCAAACAGAAGCTCCAATGGAAAAATATACCAAATCGGAGAAACTACGCGAGGAATTTGACCTAGTTGAGGAAGTTAGATCAGGGCCAACCCTACGCGTGACATCCCTTAAACAAAAGATTGCTTTAAGACACGACTCTAAAGTCATAAAACGAACGTTCACAATCATCAATCTCGTCATTAGGAGAAACCATAAGGATTCTAGTGAGGGAAAACTAGTTGCAAATTGGGAAGGCCCCTACCGAGTTTGAGCAAAAACGAATAATGGGGCATACTATGTAGAAAATTTGAATGGGGAGAAACTTGCTCGTCCTTGGAACCCCGAAAAACTTAACAGTATTACAGTTAAGGCGCCGGTCGGTGCAAGCACCGATCCTAACATGCGTACCTATGTACAAGTATCGCATACTAAACACCCACTTCTATGAGATCCCCTCAAGAACGAGGAGGATCATCATAACACGATTGAGTACTCAAATGAGCCTATCTTGTCTACATACCATGACCAGGCAAAACACCCAGCTCACAATGGGATGTTCATGTCGCGAAGCACGAATCATTAACATGTTCCGAGCATCGTTCCCCAGCCAACCTCAAGGTGGCATTCTACCCGGATCCCCAAACTGACAGACACGTAACCCGAGCATCATTCCCCGAATCTATAAACACTTAGTAGAAATAATTAATGTAGCATGCCCTCCGACGGGCATACCTCCATGTAAAACAACAAGTAAGAAAACAACCACATGGGTAGGGAAAATTAAACATTAAAAATATGCGGCCACGAGGACCAACTTGTTTTTGTGTTGCACAAAAGGGGGAACACACTCCCCCATTAAAGAAAAAAGCCATGGCACGCAGGCCGACCAGAGAAAAAAAATTACAAATACAAGTCTTCAAACATCAGCGTTGACATCAAGCTGCCCCCCAACTAGGTTATTAAAGTCCTCTTTCATCGCGTTGGCTTGCTCGGGCTCCTTGAGGTAGTCGGGGATATGGATAATGTCGTCTTCAGCCTTATACAAGAAATTGATACACTCCTCATTGAACTCCAGGTCGGGATTAACTATTTTTAGTTGTTCCACCGCATTTTTAAACGCGGTGTTGTCCATCTCTTCGAGGTCAGCATACCCTTCCTCAATCTTTGCCACTAGCTCAACCCGTAACTTCAACAACCTTATATCCTCGGGTTCATCTTCGACCGGAGACAGAGAAACTTTCAAACTCACGATCTCATTCGCAACTGACTTCTTGTTGGACGCCATAGTTTCCTCCAACTTCTTTACCTTCTTAGCATATTCCTTCAAAGACATTTCCCGCCCGCTAAATATCTCCTCAGAAGCCGAAAGCTTGGCCTTCAGCCGATTGATTTCCTGCTTTTGAGTAGCAGTCCCTTCAGAAAACATCGAGGCCATCGCCAAAACCCGCATAATCGAGCTTGTATCCCGCGCCAACCAGGAACGTCTGTCCGACCGACTTGTTCCCTCCAGCTGAAGCGTATCTGCCTGTTAGAATTGCAGAGAATGCTCCTCAAATAAGTTGGGCTTGAGGAAACACGGGGGGAGCTTGTATGAGGGCTTCGGGGAGGCATCATCCAGGTTCACGACATCATCACCCCTGGACCTCTTCCCCGCTCTGGAAGTTCCCAGCTTCTTGGGTCCTCGTCTCCTGTTGTGGTTGGCCATCATTTTGTCCTGAGAATTCACCATTGAATCTGGAAAAATAAAAAGTAACAAAGATGGTTATAACGTAAGCAATGGACGATTGTAAGGAAATAATAATATATACGAGCATCAAAAGCACTAAAACTACCAAGGTACTGAGAGACGTCCTCGTTTGTCTTGCAAGCCAGAAGCTTGGTCACCTCGATAAACCTGGGGGTCACTTTGGCGCTCCCATCCTTGTCTAAAATAGGATGACCATGTTTATCAACATGCACGGTCATCGTACTCTTCGAAACATAACTCATCATAACCTCGTAACTAGCTTGATCGCTTTCAATCAAGACAAAAGCGATCTCGAGGAATTCGTCGATCCTGCGCAGAAAATGGTTGTGTGACCAGGAGAAATGGAATTTCAATAATAAACGGGGAACTTCATTCCCATCCTCGTCCATCAAATTTCTCCCTTGGTCGTCAATATCCACCCCCTAGAATTTGCAGGAATTTAGGGCGTGCTCGGAAATCGGCTTGACCAAGTAGAAACTGTCTTTGAAGTCCCTTATTGATTCGGAAAACGCCTTGAATATCTTCCTCTTCTGTTTTAAGGAGACCCAAGCAAACTTTCCGTTTACGACTTGACGTTGCAGGTGGAAAACATGGAAGAACAAGGGAAGTTTCTCCCTTATCTTCAAATACCCGCAAGTCTTCTCAAAGGCCCGAATAAAGGCAAATGAATTCGGGTGCAGCTAAGATGGTGTGAGCTCTAGATAAACGAACACAGACTGCTGGAAGTCCGAGAATGGAAACTTGAATCTCATCTCCCGAAAGAGGATGTCATAGAGGGGAAATCTATCTGAGCCAAATTCCCAACAGATACGATCTTCCGAACCCGGGTATTTCACCGTCCAATCCTTTGGGTTTCATACCACAGGGAGCGGACCCACCAGATCTTGGGTATAGAGAGAGCATATGTTCACCAGTTCATCAACATCCTATTCGCTGATGGGCACGTCTTTGTCTTCATCTTCATTCCCATCTTCCTCTTCGGGGTCAGACGAATTGGTTATAGCAGAAGTGGTCTCTTCGGAGTCCCCAGAGGACGTTGAACTCCTCCTGGTCGATGAACTATGCTCGGATTCAGCAGGAGAGGATGCATAGTCACTCGATAGATTCTCAGTCTCCATTTGTATGTGGTCGTCAGTAGACATAGTGGCACCTGAAAAGCAGTGAAAGTAACCGTGAATTCGATGAGCAAATCAAATCCACCCTTCCACTGTTGTTCAAGTGAAATGGCACGCTATGGAACGAGGACCTTGTCCTCAATCAAAGCCCTCATTCAGAGAGAAATCATGGTCGTTACGACGACCAGACAATCATAAGAATATGAGGAGAAAACTAATGCAACGAACCCGTCAGGTCAGGCAAACGAGCATACTACTGCCCAGAACTCCGGTTGAAGTTCTACCAGAGGTGACGGATGGAACAACCGTGTACAGCGAAGAATAAACCTAAGCATTATCACAGTGGTACTGGTGTCGCCGGAAACCACCCTACCAAAGCGATAAGTGCCGCATCAGAACCCTACAGTTTTAGCTAATCGATCCTATTGACCCTAAATCCAATCCTAACCGCATGCAACTAGCTTATTCAGAAGAATCATAAGCTGAATCAAGTAGAAAATCACGAAAACTTACAAGTTATGAGAAGTTTTGGTCTGCTCGGAAGAGTCTCCTCGGGATACGCGGCGGTTGACGGAGGCGAACGAGCACTTGGCTAACAGGAGCAATAGAAGCAGAAGCGAAAAATGTGAAAATGAAGCCCATCACTTTATTTATAGGCTTCTCCGGCACGTGCACGAGCACGTGAAGTCTGTAAACCTAGAAACGACACACTCATTACCTAGGGACAACCGTATGGTAGCCATCATTATGTATTAAATGCCCATGCTTCCCAATACGCAGGCGTGTCTCAGTGACTATACCAAACATTTGGGATCCTTGGTCAAATGACCATGGTTTGAGACCATGGCTTACGACATATATCGTGAACAATCTCCGATGACGGACCATGATCGACTAAGAATTATTACTTAATAATCACCTTATGCATAGCCGAACACCCTTAAGTCATCGCTTTTGCGTCCCGAAGCAACGACTTGGGGGGCTCCTGTTCTGGACTGGACCAACGAATAAGCATGACCCAATCCTTTCTGGCCTACGAAACGACCCAATGACCCAAGATCCAAGGAACCCACTGCATGAGTGGTAGATCCACCCTCCTCGTTGTTGGTCTCTACTCGACAACAGTAGAGACCACCCAGTTCTTGCTCGGAGGATCTTGTGTCCGACACAACATCCCCCGACCACGATGCTTGTTCGACGGCTAGTTCCTGAAAGTTACCTATTTTTGGGGGATCCGCGATCCAAGCCCAAAAATAGGAACCGTTGGCCACACGCTGAGGGTTCTCTATATAAACCCTCTCATTTGAGGGGGGGCAAGTATCAAATATTCATCCTGAACACTCTTACTTGCACTTTTTATTCCTCTTTCCCGTTCTGATTTAGGCACCGGAGTACCTTGCAGGTACACCCCCTTGTTCTCCTCAGCATTCGAGCAAACATTGGAATCCACGTCAGTAGCCATCAGAGATCCTGATCTCAGGTATGATCACAAATATATATATATATATATATATATATATATATAATGTATTAGAGTCATACAATTTCAAATATGTAGCCTCTTAGTAATTTTGATGGAAGTTATGCATTCTATTACAAGAAGACTGAACATTACGGCCATTCTTTGGCAGGTTAAATAGTAAATTGCACATTCAATTTGAAGTTGTGTGAATCAGATACCTTAGAAACAAAGTATAATAGGTTTCTTTATGATCAAGAAACCCATAAGGGTTAGGGTTTAGGGTAACCATGGATAACAACAAATATTTGTTATAAACTATTATTCTTTCCTTTCTCTTTAAACAAGATTACAAGTATACAAGAATAACAAATAACCTCTCTATAACACGGTGGGAGAACTGACTTGGTCGTTTTTGTTTTCACAAAAACTATGTTGCGGATAGCAAGAGTCGCCACCGACTTTTATTTTATCCAATAAAGAAAGGCATGAAAGAACAAGAAAAGACCTTCGAAAAAGATTTTGAGTTTAGGGGGTAAGTTATACAAAGTGAAAGTGTTAGCACCCTTTGTATCCATGGTTATCCATGGGCTCTTAACTGCTTAGCTCACTTTACTTTGTTTGAAAGAAAATAATGTAGTGTGTGATTATAAAATATTTTCATAAAGACTTGAACTTTGTAATAATTCTCGTATGAATGTATACAAAGTGTTTTTTTGGAAGTATTTGAAAATGTGAGGTATAAAGAGTATTTTGAAAATTTGTGAGCAAGCACTTAAAAACTACTTACCCCAAATAGTAAGGTCTTTCTTGTTATTTCGTTTCTTTAGGGATAAAATTGTCCTTACTATTAGTTAGTAAGTAGTTTTATCCTTGGATTTGAAGGGACATGCGTAGGATCATCATATGGTCATAGAATGCAACCTTGTAGAGGTGTCTTAACAATTCGAAGGGACGATTATCATTTTCCGTAGGGTCATCGAGGGACGAGATCGTTTATTCGTAGGCAACTCGAAGGGACAGCGATGGACTATGATCTTTTATTCGAAGGGACATGATGAGTTTTACTTAGTCAACTGTGCTAAGACACCCCTACGTTCGAGGGACTTGACCATTTTTGTAAGGCAACAAGAGGAGAAACCCTAGGGGTGTATGTGTGAGAAGTGTGTTGTATTCAATTATTTTAATCTTTGATTAATGGGCTAAATCCGTTTATTGTTCACATGCATTTTTTTCACACCCTATTATTACTAATCACACAATTAATAATTTACGGAATTAAAAGCGGAAAATAAATCCTAAGACTATTCCAGGGCTTTGAGGAAATTACATAACAAGGTGCGGAAAGTAAAAGTCCTACGTTATTCATCCCATGAGCAGTTACATTATTTAGAAAAATAGGGCGGATAAATAAACCTAATTATTACAAATTTCATGCACCTATACATTTGTTCTAATAAATATAAATAGTGAGAAAGTTAAAAATCGAGAATGGATGAGAAAGATGAAAGAAGAAATACGGAGAATCGGATAAAAAAAGTTAATTAAATTTGATTTAGAATTGATTAATTGAATTTTTTTTGTAAAGTATTTTCTATGATTTTTTTTATTTGAAATTATTAATTTAATTAATAAAAGGTTTGGTATTTACAAGAAAATAAAAAAATATTGATTTTTAATTTAATGATTAGTTTTAAAAAAAGGTTTAATTATTATTTAAAAAAATGATTAATCATTAACCTAATAAAAAAAGTTTTTTCTATTTTTTATTTACAAAATAAAAAAAAAGTTATTGATTTTAAAAGTTGTTATTGGTTTTAAAAAAAGTTATTTAGTTATTTGTTTAATTAATTAGAATAACTATTTAAAAGAAAATAAAAAAAGTTAGGAAAAATATGAAAAAGAAAACAACCAAAAGAATAGGGGAGGGTTGCTGGATTTCGAACCTGCCCCCCAAAGGTTATTCTTCAACATCTTCACCACTAGGCCACATGCGCGCATGTGATAAGAAACAAGAACAAACAATTATATAATAACATTAAACGGAAATCAAAGCCGACCAATCGCACAGTGACACACAATCATCTTCAACCTTGGGCTGTATTGTTTTTGCTACGGTTTTGCTATAAATTTCCTGAGATTTTGCTACGAAATTTTCGTTGCTATTTGGCCTGCAATTTGAACATAAAAAAACAACAAATATTAACGCATCAAAATTACATATTTCTACTAATTTCGGCCTCAGGAATTCAATGGTGCAATTTGTTTGGCCTAAAAGTGGCTGGATTGGGAGTTTCGATCAAGAGATGTTTTATGCCCTAACAATGGTGTTGTTCGAAACCTGCATCATAACTAAAAAACAAACGATCAAAAAACATCAATACATGATTATAAATAATATTATGAAAAGAAAATGTATTAAAAAGCTATGAAACAAAAGATTTGAGGTCAAGAAAAAGTAAGAGGCGACATGTGTTCATAGGCTGCATTTTACGTATGCTCAACCTTCAATAGGGATTGGAATGGCCTCCTGGAAGTTTATTGATGAATATTGGAGGAAGAAAGAGGCTGAAAACTTGTTATGAAGTGTTTTTGAAATTTGCCCTAGTTTGCCTTTTGAAATTTTTTTAGGGTTTTTTTGGTGTAAGATTTTTTTTCTTGCAACTTGTGGAGTTCATGAGTATATATAGAAGTGTATTTTAGGTCAAAATTTTTGGGCTTGGGGGTTGGATTTGAGATTGCTTTGGAATGAAGAAAGGAGGTTTCTATTTTAGTGAAAATTTGGTGTTATGAACTTCTCCTTTGGTTTGAACGAATTTGGAATCCAAATTATGATCATAAACATCAAAATCTAATCCCAAAATAATCCTAAGATCAAATATTTGATTTTTTAATATTTATTTTAATTAAAATTGATTTTAAATAAATTAAATACAATATAATATAAAATAAATATAAAAAAATAAGATATTATGACTTATGGGTCGTGAATTATTTTGTGATTAAGTTTGGGTTAGAAAAAAATGGGCCCATTTGGAAAAATACTTGAGTTTTTGTCATTACTTGCTTTATACACCTCCTTAAACTCACCCAACTTCAACAATGCATAACTCTCAATTTTTATCTCATGGATGTGTTCTTGGACTTTTTAGAAATATTAGAGTGTCCTATAACTACTCCTTTTGGTCCCATATCCATTTGATATTCCATGTTCAAGTTATGAGCTTTTGAAAAAGTTGATTTTTTTTGTTGACTTTTAAAATGACCTTTAATGTCTTGGCTCATATCTCTCAAATGAAGCATTTTTGGTCTTGGCTTGTGAGACACAAAGTTGTAGGGAATTGAATTTCCTTAAAAATTATATTTAGATGGTAAATTTTCGATGAAGCATATGAGAGTTATGGCTGGTAAAAGTACAATTGACTTTTCCTACAAAATCCCTAATTTAGTAACTTCTGGTTCTTGATGAATTTGAGGTTTCCTTAATGAATCATGATCAACCCTTGATCAAATGATAAATTTCACCTCATAATATTGATGTTGACCAAAAATATTGAAGTTTGACTGTATGTTGAACACAATTGACTTTTTGACCAAGTTAACTGATTTTTTTTATTATTTGAGCATCTGACTGATCAAACTTGTGGGGCAAGCCTTGAAACTTGACATAAGGATTATTTGAAGTATGTAGGACACCATAAAGTCCACTTGAGGCTTTGGAAGTCCAATTTTCTTTGAGAAACTTAAAACCCTAATTTAAGATCCATAGCTTAGGATGAGACTTTGTCTGATGAAACCTTGAATCCCTTTGGGCAATTGAGAATCTTTTGACTATTAGGAGACCTCTTGAGACATATTGTTTTGAATATGTGAGGGAAAATTTTGGGGTACAACACTCTCTCACTTTTGAATTAGGGTTTTATCTTCCTATTTTCCATTATACTAAAGATGAGAGACTAATATGTTATTTATAAGAAAAATAACATACTAACCTAATGGACTTTTTAACAATTACCCATTACAAGATAACTTAAACAATTAGATCCATAACATAAGGCTCGATTTGACAACAACATGTGAGCAGACTTCGACGATATGCTATTAATACTAGGGTTTGTTCCAATATTCCACAAATCTCTACCTTGGAACACACCCTATACCAACTAGAAACAAACTAGATTTCTTCATGCAGTTTTATCAACTGCATATAGTGGAAAAACTTGCAACTGGGCAACATCTTGGTGATCATATCTGCAACATTATGATCTGTTGAAACCTTCAGCACTTGGACTTTTCCACGCTCGATTACCCCTCTGAGGAAATGCAGCCTCACATTAATGTGCTTGGTTCTCTCATGATAGATTGAGTTCTTTGATAGGTCTATTGCACTTTGACTATCACGTTTAACAGTGATACCTTGACCTTGAAGTTTCAGCTCCTTTGCAAAACCTTCAAGCCACAATGCTTCCTTTCTATAATCTATACAAACTGCATAATCAGAGTCGACATATCCTTCGATTGCTGCTTTACTATCTTTATCCAAGGATCTACCATAAATTAGGACTCTACTCAAAGACCCATGTACCTTAGAATTCACTTCAATGCTTGCCAGTGAGCATTTCCAGGATTTGACATGTACCTGCTTACAATACTTACTGCATATACTATATCGGGTCTAGTATAAACCATAACATACATCAAATAACCTAATATATTAACATATGAAATGATATCCATATAAGTTCTTTCGACATCAGTGCTGGGACACTAATCTATACTCAGCTTGAATTGAGGGTTTATCGGAGTTACAACAGGCTTTGAATTCAACATACCAAACTTTTTTAGAATCTTTTGTAGGTATGCCTCTTGAGATAATTATAATTTTGACTTATTTCTATCTCTTCGGATGTCAATCCCAAGAATCTTGTTCCACTGTCGAGTAGATTGTCAAATATCTTGAGTTTTCACACATATTCTCCTTTCCCCTCTTCGACATACCCTTCAGGTTGCCTCATCAGGATTGTTTCATCAATATCACCAAACAAGAACGGAGTTTTCACATCCATTTGTTCTAGTTCAAGGTTAAACCGTGCCACCATGGCAAGCAACATTCGAATGGACCTGTCCCTCAGAACAGGAGATAATACATCATTGAAGTCGACACCTTCTTTCTAAGTGAAACCCCTTTCAACCAACCTTTCCTTGTATCTTATCGACGCCACTCCTTCGATTTCTTCCTTAACTTTGAAAATCAACTTACAACTGACTAACCTGGCTCCAACAGGTTTCTCAATCAGTTCCCATGTATTGTTATCATGAAGATGAAGGGAAATCACTATAATAAATGCAGCGGAAAACAAAAAATTCCCTTTAGAGATCCTTACGAAAGGTCATGATTTGTGATAAAATATTTACCTCTTGTGGCGCTTGAAACCTTTGATTCTTATTTGATCACGAGCGTTGTACGATGAACAGCGCCTCTACTCAGTCCACACGAACAACTTCCTTCAATCACAATGCTAGCTACTTACGAATGAAGGTTTAGAGTGAAAGGAGAGGAAAAAGGAATACAACCAGGGTTTCAAAAACAACAACAACTGAACTTGTGCACAAGGTTCTATTTATAGAACAACTTGTGTGGGATTTAACCTAAAATCCCAACTCAATAATAATATTATTATATTATTATAATAACTATTATTATAATAACCATAATTTTATTATTATTATATTTTATAACTATTATAAAATTAATAATTACTATTATTATTATATTTTATAACTATAAAATTAATAATAACTATTATTATTATAATATCATATTGTACCTTACCATATTTTGTATTCCATTTAAGTTAGTCGTACCTTACAGTGTACCTTATTTATTTCACCTCTTCTCTAATTGTCCTTATGTGTGTGACCCTGTAGGATTTTGCGACGTTGACAAATATATTAAATCATGTATTTAATATAATAAACAATGAGCAGTATCTAGCAACACATCACTGCTACCTAAGTCACAAAATTGACATGTGATATGACAAAACCTTTTGTGATAGTATTTGTATGTACAATTACCCTTTTACCCTTATGTCTATATTGAACACATGGCATATGCCGTGTCATCCTTGTCCAGTTCAATATTGAGCCCTTAGACATTTATCCTGTTATGCAGGATGTGCAAATTCCATCTAGGCTACTCATGTCCCTCAACATGCTTTGTGAAGTACCCATCAAATGTCTTTATGATCATCCAGTTACGGACAACGTTTGATCAATAATAAAGTACTTGACTTTACATCTAGTATCCATAATAGTTTCAGGTCGAAGGGTGGTATTCACCACTACCATGAGAGTAACTTATGAAACTTTGCATAACATTCTATGTAGTACTCTCATAGTGGGTCAATCTAGTATAAATATCACTCCTAATATTCATACCTATGTCAAGACTTGATAATTCCTTATCCATGATCCATGAGATGTGATCATCCGTCTATCTACATAATAGTCTTAATACTTTAAGAATAATGTCCTCATGTTTAATGGAATCTCATGATTAAGTCACACTTAATATTTCATTAAACGAACTAGCTATTCTAGGGACTTTATCATTTTGGGAAAACAAACATAATAAAGAAATGCGTTTTATTATTAATAAATAATTTGATACAAGTACCGAAAGTATTGGCCTCTAGGGCTTACATCAACAATCTCCCACCACCACTAGAGTCAATCAAGCATACTTCTAATACCCATAGATCTAGTGTGACCATCATGCTTCTGCTGTGCAAGAGGCTTTGTCAGTGGGTCTACAATATTGTCAAGTGCAGGTACTTTGCATATCTTCACATCTCCCCGATCTATTATATCTCGAATGAGATGATAACGCCTAAGAATATGCTTGGATCGTTGGTAAGATCTAGGCTCTTTAGCTTGTGTAATAGCATCATTGTTATCATAATAAAGATCAATGGGATCCACAATGCTAGGGATTATTCCAAGTTCACTGATGAACTTCTTGATCCAAATAGCTTCCTTTGTTGCATTTGAGGCAGAAATATACTCGGCCTCAATTGTAGAATCAACAACTATCTCTTGCTTTGAAACCACAAGAACATCAGATGATTCGAAATCATCTTGAATAATGGTTGTGTTGCCATCATACTTACCTCCATGATCTTTTAGGCGTTCAGGGCACACCTTTCGAATGTGACCCTCATTCTTACAATGATAGCATCGAACACCAGATGCTTCACCACTATAAGACTTTTACTCACTTTTACCCTTCTTCTTGTCAAACTTACCATCCTTTCGCAAGAATTCTGCCTTAACGGCCAAACCTTCACCAACCGTCGAAGGTTTATACTCCTTTCATTCGTTCAAGTCTCTAGAGTACAAGGCAGATTGAATATCTTCAAAGGTCAGGGACTCTCTTCCATACAAGAGGATTTCCTTGAAGTGAGCATGTGTTCTGGGCATAACACATAACAACATCAACATTTGATCTTCATCATCGATCTTCACATCAATATTTTTAAGACCAAGAATCAGCTTGTTGAACATATCCAATTGCTCAACCAATACTTTGTCTTTGATCATCTTGAATGAATACAAAGCTTGCTTCAAGTATAGTCTATTAACCAGCTATTTGGTCATGTACAAACCTTCAAGTTTCAACCATAATCCTGACACTGGCATCTCCTTTGATACCTGTCGAAGAACCTTATCACCAAGGATTAAAAATATTATGATGTGTACTTTCTCAATCATGGTCATATTTTCAACTGCCGTTAATGCAACATTCATTGTCGTCTCTCCCTTCAACGCTTCCAAGCAACACTGCTGAACAAGTATGACTTTCATCTTCAAGCGACACAAACCGAAATCATTCACTCCGATAAACTTTTCAATCTCATACTTTGTTGAAGGCATATTCCCCACGCTCACTCCACCAATTTGTTGTGAATCATATACCTTAGAAACAAAGTATAATAGGTTTATTTATGATCAAGAAACCCATAATGGTTAAGGTTTAGGTTAACCAAGGATAACACCAAGGATTGGTTATAAACTTATATTCTTTCAATTCTCTTTAAACAAGATTACAAGAATAAAAAAATAACATCTCTCACTTTTGAAATAGGGTTTTATCTTCCTATTTTCCCTTATACTATAGATGATAAACTAGTGTGTTATTTATAAGAAAACTAACATACTAACTGTTAATTCTATTATTTTGTGATTGGCATTATGTTTGGTAAAACTAATATGGCTGGAAAATGTTGAATAAGAAGTTCCATATGTTAAATTAACATGGTATAGATTCTGGAAGAACATGTCAAACATGATGTCCTGACATGGGGGCACAGATAAATGTGGTTATAATAATTGGCAGATACTGAAGAAGATGTTGAAACATCTGCAAATGTCATGACAGAATTACTGTCATATGTTACAGACAGATGTCAAAGAAGATGTTGAAACATCTGCAAATGTCATGACAGAATTACTATCATATGTTACAGACAGATGTCAAAGAAGATGTTGAAACATCTGCAAATGTCATGACAAAATTATTGTCATATGTTACAGACAGATGTCAAAGAAAATGTTGAAACATCTGCAACTGTCATGACAACATTATTGTCATATGTTACAGACAGATGTCAAAGAAAATGTTGAAACATCTGCAACTGTCATGACAACATTATTGTCATGTGTTACAGATAGATATCAAACAAGAAGTGTTGAACTTAGTTCAGGATGTCACACCAGATGTTGTGACATTGTCAAACAGAGTAACAGTTAATGAACTTAAGTCAAGATATCAGGATGTCACACCAGATGTTGGGACATCGTAAACCTGCTACCAGACTTAAATGATGTGTAGCAGAACTGAGTAAATTCAGGGGAATCTATCTGGAATTAATTGGAAAGAGATAAGCAATACAAGGCGCATCTTTAGGGAGATTAGTTATCTGATTTCAGTATAACAGAATAACTAATTCACCTTGAATCAAGGAGGTAACAAACTAACTAACCCTAATTCAAGGTGATGACAGTAGGATTTATCAGATTTGAATTATGCAGAATTTTCTACAAAATATTCTGATATCACAGGTGGAATTACTTTTTAAAGATGCAGAATATTCTGGAGATATTATGCAATCATATGTGGCGCTGATTTAAAGGGTGCTGATTTAGAAGATCTTAAAGACTCAATTTAAATTGAAGACAAATATTGAAAAATATAGAGTTTCTATATTTAGAGATATTTTAGGAGTTTTTAGATTTGAAGATCTTTTGGTATATTTGTAGCAGATTTTTTCTGCATATTTGTAGCAGCTATTGTTGTGATTGTTTAGGCCCAAAATCTAGTTGGGAATAGGTTATAAAAGAAACCCTATAACCTAGTTTAGAATTAACCCAATCAACCGAAAATGTAAACAATATTAGGGTTGTGTTCTTGTGGCAGCCGTGCGCAACAAGGAACTCTATTGTGGTTGTTTCACCTGTGATTCTCGAAGCTTGTAAGCAAGAGAAGTATTGTGTCTTGATTGAAACTTTTAAGTAAGATCAAGCTGTTGTGTTTGAAGTGTGACTTCAATTTTATTAATCATTGTAAAAGATCACTGTGTGATTGAGGGGGAGTGAGTAGGTACTCATATCTAAGTTGTGTCTTAGGTAGAAATTGCCTTGGGTAGATATTAAGTGAAGGATTAAACTGGTTGGTTTAATTCCAGAATTAATATTACTTATATTGGATTTCCTTCCTGGCTTGGTAGCCCCCAGATGTAAGTGTGGAGATACACTGAACTGGGTTAACAATTCTGTTGTGTTCTTTATATCTTTTCTATTTTATGTTTTATGCAGTACCTGAACTGAATGTTCTATCAGATGTCACAACATCCTGAAGCATGTTTGACTATGATATATCAGAATTATTTAAGTACTGATATGTATGCCTTACCATGTTTATAAGTAACAGATAAGATGTCTCAACATCATATTCGACATCTGAGTCTGTCATACCAGAATTTCAATTGGTATCAGAGCAGGCATCCTGGTCTGTTTCTGGATGAGATCTAAGGGGGATACTTTCTGGTTCATGGTAAAGGAAGAAGGATGATATAATGAAAAGTTGTTGGTGTTGGTGTAAGCCCTAGAGGCCAATACTTTTTGGTACTTGTATCAGATTATTCGTTTAATAATAAAAGGCATTTCTTTATTATGTTTGTCTTTCAGAATAATAAAGTCCCTAGAATAGTTAGTCTGTTTAATGAAATGTTAAGTGTGACTTAATCATGAGATCCCATTAAACATAAAGACATTATTCTTAAAATATCCGTAGTCAAGCTTTATTGCAAAGTGGGATAACATTAAAGCATTGAGACTATTATGAAGATAGACTGATGATCACATCTCATGGATCATGGATAAAGAGTTATCAAGTCTTGACATAGGTACAAATATTAGGAGTAATGTTTATACCGGATTGACCCGCTATGAGAATACTACATAGTATGTTATGCAAAGTGTCATAAGTTATTCTCATGGTGATAATGGTGTATTACCACCCTTCGACCTGAAACCACTATGGACCCTAGATGTAGAGTCGGGTGCTTTATTGCTGATCAAACATTATCCGTAACTGGATGATCATAAAGACAGTTGATAGGCACTCCACGAAGCATGCTGAGGGACATGAGTGTCCTAGATGGAATTTGCCAATCCTGCATAACAGGAGAAATGTCTAAGGGCCCAATATTGAACTGGACAAGGATGACACAGTGTATGCCTTGTGTTCAATATAGACATAGGGGCAAAAGGGTAATTGTACAAACATATATTATCACGAAAAAGGTTTTGTCAGATCACATGACATTTTCGTGACTTGGGTAGCAGTGATGTGTTGCTAGATACCGCTCACTGTTTATTATGTTAAATATATAATTTAATATAATTACCAACGTTACGAAATCCTACAGGGTCACACACATAAGGACAGTTTGATGAGAGATAGAGAAATCAAAGGAACACCGTAAGGTACGGTGCACTTAAGTGAAAAATAGAAATTCGGATAATATAATAATAATTATTGTTATTTTATAATGGTTATAAAATAATAATAAAATAAATATATTTATTATAATAATAGTTATTATAATAATATATAATATTATTATGGATCATGTGAATTGGGCTTTTAGCCCGCAGCCCACAAGAGAGTCTATAAAAGGAACCCTTGTGATGAAGCTTTCACTTGATGAAATTTCGTTTTGATTCTCTTTTCTCACTCAAATAATTCCGTTCGTAAGCAGCTAGCACTGTGACCGGAAGCTGTTCGTGTGGACTGAGTAGAGGCGTTGCACTTCATCAACGCTTGTGATCGCTGCATCAAAGATCTGAATCGCCACAAAGAGGTAACGATTCTATCACTGACCATGCTCATTCGTAAGGATCACTAAAGGAAATTTTTGTTTTCCGCTGCGTTTAGATCGCAATTTTCCTTCAGTGGAATCAGAGCCACTTACGAAACCATGGATCTGATAGCTGTTAAATTTCCGTCTTTTCTGTATTTGATTCGATTAAAACACAGAATGAATTTAACAATAAACGATTAATTAAATTTGGCATCTGTTGTGTACGATTTGGATGATTGATGTTGATTATGCTTCAGAAACCGACATTAGTATGGTGAAGTTGTGCGATACATTGATCATCCATAGGTTACACAATTAGATCGATCACTTTTATATAAGATATAAGAAATTCTGATGCAAAGATGGTATATGGGATATACTGTTTTGATTTCATCCATTCAATCACATAAGGATTGTAATTCTTTTGAAAGATCATCATTTTCATTCGCTTCGGAATCCGACGTTAGTATGGTGAAGCAATGACATGTTGATCTATCATATTGAGTTATCAATCGAGTTGTGTTTGACGGCATGAAATTGTTGCATTAGGATTAATGGCAGTACAAGTGTTGTATTGCCGCAGACTTTTCCGGTTGGGGTTGTAAATGCACAAAAGTTGTGCAGGAAACGACGTGAAATACAATGAAGTGTACCGTCCGCTGACCGGGCAGCGGAACCCCCGGCTAAGTCTGCAAAGTGTGATCAATCAGCCGAAATTTAATTTAGTTTATTTAATTATCGAAATTTTAAACTAATAATAAAAGTGTGTTTATTATTATTTATTTGTGGTGATCAGTTATGACCTTAGTTTATCCTTTATTATTGTTTTGGGATTTTTAAATACGGCCTGCGTGTCGTGCCTCTCTCTCAATCTCTTTATGTAACTTCTTTTCTCATCTCACTCCCTCGTATGTAAAACGAGTTTTCTTATATGTAATGTAATATTATGTTATGAAGAAAAAAGAAGTATTCAATATTAAAGGAGGATAACCTTGGAGATCATGCTTGGAGAAGCTTAGATCGTTATTAGGTTAGCTTAGGTTCTCTCATTGGCTTGAGAGAACAATTGTGTTAGGGGCCATAATTGTATCTTTTTATATGTATGTTGATGCATGTAATTGTATGTTGATGCATGTGAGAGACGTTTTGCATGTTAAGCCGGTGAGATCAAACTAATAACAAATTCCCTCAAAATTAAATATTAAGTTTATGCTTTCCAATTTTTAGCACTCATCAAGACTAGTATCGAGCATTGTAGGTTTCGCCTACGCGAGGTGCATGTTCTATATTAGTAAGGTGTGATGGGATAATTGTAATATCCAATTGCTAAAACAATGGGTCAAACTTAACTAAACAAATTATAATAAGATTATACATGTTTAGAAGCAAGAATTGGGAATGATTCATGTGATGGATCATAATAAGGAGTTATTCACCCAATTGAAAATATTCGAGAGTTGTATGAGATACAATTGGAAGGAGTTCCTACCTAAATAACTTAGTTTTGTGTAATCAGCCTAACGCTGACTTAAAACAAAGTGAAACATGGATCTCGACCCACTAGAAAGTCTTCCAACGGGATTTTCCGAATCAAATGATGAGGGTCATTTGTTTTGAATAAAATAGTGGGAGCATATTTGATTAAAGGCCTAATTAAATATGTTGTTTTTAATGATACTTATATTTTCATATTTCTCTTGTAGATTACCATGACAACAAACACATCGAACAATATTTTGCGATCCATCCTAGATAAGGAAAAATTGTCTGGGACAAATTTCCTGGATTGGCACCGTAATCTGAGGATTGTCCTCAAGCACGATAAGAAGCTGTATGTCTTGGAGACACCAGTTCCTGAGGAGGAACCTCCTAGTTCTGCACCAAAGGCAGAAAGAGATGCTTATAAGAAGCATTTCGATGATGCCAATGAAACCGCTTGCCTCATGCTTGCTACCATGAACTCTGAGTTGCAAAAGCAACACGAGAACATGTCTGCGTTCGATATGATCAGACATCTGAAAATGCTTTATCAAGAGCAAGCAAGAAATGAGAGGTTTCAGGTTTCAAAGTCCCTTTTTAACAGCAAGTTAGCTGAGGGAGCCCCTGTAAGTCCCCATGTACTCAAGATGATTGGGTATGTGGAGAACCTTGACAGATTAGGGTTTCCCCTTGGAAAGGAACTTGCGATTGATCTGATCTTGCAATCGTTGCCAGAGAGCTTCAGTCAGTTTGTCCTGAATTTCAATATGAATGACTTGGACAAAAGTCTTCCAGAACTGCTAGGCATGTTGAGAACTGCTGAGCAGAATATGAAGACAAAAGGGAAATCCATTCTGATGGTCAGTAATGGAAAGAAACAGAACAAGAGGCCCATCAAACAGGGTGGTAGAGGGAAAGGCAAGGAAGTTGCCAAACCCAAACCCACTCCTCCTGTTTTGAAGCCTAGTGGAGGAATAGCAAAGGAGGGCACTTGCTTCCATTGCGGTAAGACCGGACATTGGAAGAGAAATTGCCCAAAGTACCTGGAAGATAAGAATAATGGAGTAGAGACTTCAAATTCAGGTATTTTTGTTATTGAAATTAATTTATCTACTTCTGCATCATGGGTATTAGATACTGGATGCGGTTCTCACATTTGTACTAATGTGCAGGGGCTAAAAAGGAGTAGAGATTTGGCAAAAGGTGAAGTTGACCTACGAGTTGGCAATGGAGCAAAGGTTGCTGCTTTAGATGTAGGAACTTATGTTTTAACTTTACCTAGTGGTTTAATAATTCAGTTAGAGAACTGTTATTATGTACCTGCAATTAGCAGGAATATTATTTCCGTTTCTTGTTTGGACAAGTTTGGTTTTTCATTCATAATAAAGAACAATTGTTGCTCCATTTATTTGAATGATATATTCTATGCTACTGCAAAAATGAATAATGGACTATATGTCCTTGATCTTGAAATGCCAATTTATAACATTAATACTAAAAGGTTGAAACCTAATGAGTTGAATCCAACTTACCTTTGGCACTGTCGATTAGGCCACATAAATGAGAAACGCATTTCCAAACTCCATAAAGATGGACTCTTGGACTCTTTTGATTATGAATCATATGAGACATGCAGATCTTGTTTAATTGGAAAGATGACAAAGTCCCCATTCACAGGAAAAGGTGAAAGGGCTAATGATCTTTTGGCACTCATACATACTGATGTATGTGGACCACTGAACATACCAGCCAGAGGAGGTTTTCAGTACTTCATCACTTTTACTGATGACTTCAGTAGATACAGATATGTGTATTTAATGAAACACAAATCTGAGTCCTTTGAAAAGTTCAAGGAATTCAAGAATGAAGTACAAAACCAACTAGGTAAGAATATTAAAGTTCTTCGATCAGATCGAGGCGGTGAATATTTAAGCCTAGAATTTGATGACCATCTAAAAGAGTATGGGATTTTATCCCAACTTACTCCTCCTGGAACACCACAATGGAATGGTGTATCTGAGAGAAGAAATCGAACCTTGTTAGACATGGTCCGATCCATGATGAGTCACGTCGATCTTCCAAACTCCTTTTGGGGACATGCATTATTAACAGCAGCTTACACACTTAACCGTGTTCCATCCAAAAAGGTTGATAAGACACCATATGAGATATGGAGTGGTAAGAAACCACATATGTCTTACATGAAGATTTGGGGTTGCGAAGTTTACGTCAAACGACAAATTTCAACCAAGCTTGAGCCCAAATCTGACAAATGCTTATTTGTGGGGTATCCTAAAGAAACAAGAGGATATTACTTCTACAATCCTTCTGAGGGCAAAGTGTTTGTCGCTCGAACTGGAGTCTTTCTGGAAAGGGATTTAATTTCCAAAGGAAACAGTGGGAGGAAAATAGAGCTTGAAGAAATTCAAGAATCACAAAACATTGAAACACCTATGGAGGAACTAGAGCAGGAAACACAAGTAGTTGTGGAAGAGCAACCTGCTCAAGTAGAACAAGACCAACGTAGGTCAAGCAGGATACGTCACCAACCTGAGAGATATGGATATCTCATAAGTGATCAGGGTGATGTATTACTCATGGATCAAGATGAGCCTGTGACCTACAAAGAGGCCATAACTGGTCCTGAGTCTGAGAAGTGGCTAGAAGCCATGAAATCTGAAATGGATTCCATGTACACAAACCAGGTTTGGACCTTGGTAGAACCTCCTATAGGAGTTAACCCTATAGGATGCAAGTGGGTCTTCAAGAAGAAGACTGACATGGATGGTAAGGTACATACCTATAAAGCAAGACTGGTTGCAAAAGGCTATAAACAAATTCATGGGGTTGACTATGATGAAACCTTTTCACCAGTTGCAATGCTTAAATCTGTTCGGATTTTACTTGCCATCGCTGCATATAATGATTATGAAATATGGCAGATCGATGTCAAAACTGCTTTCCTTAATGGGAATCTTCTTGAGGATGTGTACATGACACAACCTGAAGGATTTGACATACCACAAGATGCCCAAAAGTTATGCAAGTTACAGCGATCAATCTATGGATTGAAGCAAGCTTCCAGAAGCTGGAATCTTCGTTTTGATGAAACCGTAAAACAATATGGATTCATCAAAAATGAAGATGAACCTTGTGTCTACAAGAAGGTTAGTGGGAGCATGATCGTGTTTCTGGTATTATATGTAGATGACATATTACTCATTGGAAACGATGTCCCTACCTTGCAACAAGTGAAGACTTGGTTAGGGAATTGTTTTTCTATGAAAGACCTAGGTGAAGCAGCCTATATATTAGGAATTAGGATCTATAGAGATAGATCACAAAAACTGCTTGGCCTAAGTCAGAGTACATACATAGATAAAGTGTTGAGACGCTTTAATATGCATGATTCCAAGAAAGGATTCATACCTATGCAACATGGTCTGTGTTTATCAAAAACACAATCCCCTTCAACTAAGGAAGAAAGGGATCGCATGAATAAGATTCCATATGCATCTGCAATAGGATCTATCATGTATGCCATGTTATGTACTCGACCAGATGTCTCGTATGCATTAAGTGCAACGAGTAGGTACCAATCTGATCCCGGTGATGCTCACTGGGTAGCTGTCAAGAATATCCTTAAGTACTTGAGAAGGACTAAGGATTCATTCTTGATATATGGAGGTCAGGAAGAGCTTGATGTAATTGGTTACACTGATGCTAGCTTCCAGACAGATAAGGATGATTTTAGATCACAATCTGGTTATGTGTTCTGTCTCAATGGTGGCGCTGTGAGCTGGAAAAGTTCAAAGCAAGAAACAGTTGTTGATTCTACAACTGAGGCCGAGTATATTGCTGCCTCAAATGCAGCAAAGGAAGCTGTTTGGATCAAGAAGTTCATTAGTGAACTTGGCATAGTCCCTAGCATTGTGGATCCCATTGGTTTATATTGTGATAACAATGGTGCTATCGCACAAGCTAAGGAGCCTAGATCTCACCAACGATCCAAACACATACTTAGGCGTTATCACCTCATTCGAGAGATAATCGATCGGGGAGATGTGAAGATATGCAGAGTACCTACACTTGACAATATCGTTGACCCATTAACAAAGCCTCTTGCGCAACAGAAGCATGATGGTCATACTAGATGATAAACTAGTGTGTTATTTATAAGAAAACTAACATACTAACTGTTAATTCTATTATTTTGTGATTGGCATTATGTTTGGTAAAACTAATATGGCTGGAAAATGTTGAATAAGAAGTTCCATATGTTAAATTAACATGGTATAGATTCTGGAAGAACATGTCAAACATGATGTCCTGACATGGTGGCACAGATAAATGTGGTTATAATAATTGGCAGATACTGAAGAAGATGTTGAAACATCTGCAAATGTCATGACAGAATTACTGTCATATGTTACAGACAGATGTCAAAGAAGATGTTGAAACATCTGCAAATGTCATGACAGAATTACTATCATATGTTACAGACAGATGTCAAAGAAGATGTTGAAACATCTGCAAATGTCATGACAGAATTATTGTCATATGTTACAGACAGATGTCAAAGAAAATGTTGAAACATCTGCAACTGTCATGACAACATTATTGTCATATGTTACAGACAGATGTCAAAGAAAATGTTGAAACATCTGCAACTGTCATGACAACATTATTGTCATGTGTTACAGATAGATATCAAACAAGAAGTGTTGAACTTAGTTCAGGATGTCACACCAGATGTTGTGACATTGTCAAACAGAGTAACAGTTAATGAACTTAAGTCAAGATATCAGGATGTCACACCAGATGTTGGGACATCGTAAACCTGCTACCAGACTTAAATGATGTGTAGCAGAACTGAGTAAATTCAGGGGAATCTATCTGGAATTAATTGGAAAGAGATAAGCAATACAAGGCGCATCTTTAGGGAGATTAGTTATCTGATTTCAGTATAACAGAATAACTAATTCACCTTGAATCAAGGAGGTAACAAACTAACTAACCCTAATTCAAGGTGATGACAGTAGGATTTATCAGATTTGAATTATGCAGAATTTTCTACAAAATATTCTGATATCACAGGTGGAATTACTTTTTAAAGATGCAGAATATTCTGGAGATATTATGCAATCATATGTGGCGCTGATTTAAAGGGTGCTGATTTAGAAGATCTTAAAGACTCAATTTAAATTGAAGACAAATATTGAAAAATATAGAGTTTCTATATTTAGAGATATTTTAGGAGTTTTTAGATTTGAAGATCTTTTGGTATATTTGTAGCAGATTTTTTCTGCATATTTGTAGCAGCTATTGTTGTGATTGTTTAGGCCCAAAATCTAGTTGGGAATAGGTTATAAAAGAAACCCTATAACCTAGTTTAGAATTAACCCAATCAACCGAAAATGTAAACAATATTAGGGTTGTGTTCTTGTGGCAGCCGTGCGCAACAAGGAACTCTATTGTGGTTGTTTCACCTGTGATTCTCGAAGCTTGTAAGCAAGAGAAGTATTGTGTCTTGATTGAAACTTTTAAGTAAGATCAAGCTGTTGTGTTTGAAGTGTGACTTCAATTTTATTAATCATTGTAAAAGATCACTGTGTGATTGAGGGGGAGTGAGTAGGTACTCATATCTAAGTTGTGTCTTAGGTAGAAATTGCCTTGGGTAGATATTAAGTGAAGGATTAAACTGGTTGGTTTAATTCCAGAATTAATATTACTTATATTGGATTTCCTTCCTGGCTTGGTAGCCCCCAGATGTAAGTGTGGAGATACACTGAACTGGGTTAACAATTCTGTTGTGTTCTTTATATCTTTTCTATTTTATGTTTTATGCAGTACCTGAACTGAATGTTCTATCAGATGTCACAACATCCTGAAGCATGTTTGACTATGATATATCAGAATTATTTAAGTACTGATATGTATGCCTTACCATGTTTATAAGTAACATATAAGATGTCTCAACATCATATTCGACATCTGAGTCTGTCATACCAGAATTTCAATTGGTATCAGAGCAGGCATCCTGGTCTGTTTCTGGATGAGATCTAAGGGGGATACTTTCTGGTTCATGGTAAAGGAAGAAGGATGATATAATGAAAAGTTGTTGGTGTTGGTGTAAGCCCTAGAGGCCAATACTTTTTGGTACTTGTATCGGATTATTCGTTTAATAATAAAAGGCATTTCTTTATTATGTTTGTCTTTCAGAATAATAAAGTCCCTAGAATAGTTAGTCTGTTTAATGAAATGTTAAGTGTGACTTAATCATGAGATCCCATTAAACATAAAGACATTATTCTTAAAATATCCGTAGTCAAGCTTTATTGCAAAGTGGGATAACATTAAAGCATTGAGACTATTATGAAGATAGACTGATGATCACATCTCATGGATCATGGATAAAGAGTTATCAAGTCTTGACATAGGTACAAATATTAGGAGTAATATTTATACCGGATTGACCCGCTATGAGAATACTACATAGTATGTTATGCAAAGTGTCATAAGTTATTCTCATGGTGATAATGGTGTATTACCACCCTTCGACCTGAAACCACTATGGACCCTAGATGTAGAGTCGGGTGCTTTATTGCTGATCAAACATTATCCGTAACTGGATGATCATAAAGACAGTTGATAGGCACTCCACGAAGCATGCTGAGGGACATGAGTGTCCTAGATGGAATTTGCCAATCCTGCATAACAGGAGAAATGTCTAAGGGCCCAATATTGAACTGGACAAGGATGACACAGTGTATGCCTTGTGTTCAATATAGACATAGGGGCAAAAGGGTAATTGTACAAACATATATTATCACGAAAAAGGTTTTGTCAGATCACATGACATTTTCGTGACTTGGGTAGCAGTGATGTGTTGCTAGATACCGCTCACTGTTTATTATGTTAAATATATAATTTAATATAATTACCAACGTTACGAAATCCTACAGGGTCACACACATAAGGACAGTTTGATGAGAGATAGAGAAATCAAAGGAACACCGTAAGGTACGGTGCACTTAAGTGAAAAATAGAAATTCGGATAATATAATAATAATTATTGTTATTTTATAATGGTTATAAAATAATAATAAAATAAATATATTTATTATAATAATAGTTATTATAATAATATATAATATTATTATGGATCATGTGAATTGGGCTTTTAGCCCGCAGCCCACAAGAGAGTCTATAAAAGGAACCCTTGTGATGAAGCTTTCACTTGATGAAATTTCGTTTTGATTCTCTTTTCTCACTCAAATAATTCCGTTCGTAAGCAGCTAGCACTGTGACCGGAAGCTGTTCGTGTGGACTGAGTAGAGGCGTTGCACTTCATCAACGCTTGTGATCGCTGCATCAAAGATCTGAATCGCCACAAAGAGGTAACGATTCTATCACTGACCATGCTCATTCGTAAGGATCACTAAAGGAAATTTTTGTTTTCCGCTGCGTTTAGATCGCAATTTTCCTTCAGTTGGAACTTGAGAGGTTCATATTGGCATTTGAATGGTCCTTAGAAGTGGAGGATGGACTATTCATCATATGGTATAATGGTGTTTTATTCACATAGGTTTGCTGATGTCAGATAAGATGTCTTGACATCGTGTTTCAATATCTTTTGGAGGATCTTACTGTGGAGGAGTTTATTTATCTCCAAGGAATTGCTCTATTATTTATGATGTGTTATGTATGATTGTTTGATAGTGGTTCCCCAGTACTTCATACAAAGGTTGTTGTAAAGCTTCAGTTCATAATGTCAAGTTTGATGTTCTATCATGTGATTACAGAACTAGAGAACACTTAGTTCAGAATGTTGTGTTTCTTGATGAGAGATTCCTGGTGAAAGAAGAGGTTGGAGCCAAAGAAAAAGAGTATAATTATCAAATCTTTCATGCGGGAGTGAAGATCTTGATAAGTTATCTCTTAAGCTTATTTATGGTGACCTAATTAGGATATTCTTCCTGGTTATGGTGTCCAATGTAGTTTAGATATAGCTGAAGAAAATCTCTCTTATGAAGATACATGTTTCTGATTGTCTAAATCATGAACTGAAGGAAGTTTCATCAAGAAAGAAGCTGAGTTGATATGTCAATCCTAATGTCTTGACACCACGCTACACATCAGCAGTTTATGGTAAATGTTGAGTCAAAGACCTAAAAGATTGTGGTTTTTTTTAAGGATCTCTGAAGATATGAAGTTGAATACTCTTTGAGATGCTACTGACGATTGTATTTGTGCAAAGTATCTTTCATAATGTTATAGCACTTCAGTTGGAGCTGATTGAAGAAAAGGTAGTAATCTTGAAAGCAGTAATGTTTCAGAACCAAGCTTAGTTTTGTGTTCCAGAAGAAGGAAACTGGTATGATATCCTGCTAACATGATGGATACTTTGGGTGCTATACAAATGTGTGATGATCACATATGTTTGGAACCTACTCCTAACCTGAAAGAGGAGGCATCTATGCTATGTGTTGAAGGTCTCAATTTTAAGAAAGTGGGAGTGGATTTCTAATAACCATAGTTATTGGTGTATGATCAAGGGAATTCTCCATCAAGCTTAGGCCCAATTATGTGATGTCCCCTTATGAAGAGTATAATATGCAGACATGTTAATGGAATGTATCATGCAAGTCACTGCATGTATTTGGGTCTGATAGAAAAGGATGATTAACTTCTGGTGAACTCTCGTACCCTCTGCAAAGAGTTGTACATGGATTACTATTGTTGTTACCCCCAAAACCATAGTAAGTGTCAAATCAATTTGTTTGAGATTGTTGTCAGATCTGATGTTGAAACATTATCTCAAAAATGTTGAGTCTTCAACCTAGGATGTTAGTTGTGCTCATGGTGGAATATTAGGTCAAACCAAATCTCCTACCTTGTGTGAGAAGGTTACCTTATCACATATGATAAAAACCTTGACAGGAGTTGAGTATTTGTCTGCTATTGATAAGGATATGCATCTAACCGATAGTGAATACTCTGACAGGAGCTAAATGTTTATCTGTCTTTGAAAGATGTTGTGCTTTCAACCAATGAAAAAATACATTAATGGAGGATTATGTATATGTCTGATGTAAAAGTGCAGAACTACAGTCTAAACATCATAATTCAAGAAGTGTTGAGAAATTACTTTTCTCTTTGTGGCTGTATATTTCTTTTCATGGTGTTTTAGTCTGTGATGACCTGAATTAGCTACTGAAGGTGTGATCCTTAGAGATTGTATTTGGAGCTCTGTGTTGAAGTCCTAAATGATATTGAAACAATCATATCTATTGGTAGATAAAAGAAGCTTCTAAATGTATCTACAAATGTGTGTGATAAATGCATGACTTTGGTCATGATTAAAGCTAGCAATGTGACCAACAATTGCTAGAAGCAAGGGAAGAATGCCAGATTGGGAGGTCTGATCAGAATGGTTGTTGAACTAGTAGTTTCTTCTACTACTAGTCATGGATAGTGGCAGTATGAACCCTTTGTAGCAAGAAAACTAAGAGCATCTATTTTGGAATATAAAATCAAGTGTGTCTTGTATGGATATATAAGGATATTTATCAGTTGTGGTATTCTCAGAGAACTAGTGTATATGAATTTGTAAAACTCATGATTGTTTGAGAGTATGTTCATCAGGGGTGTGAAGTTGAGAATTAGTGGAGTTGGAGTATTATTTATCCATGACATGAGGAGATCTTGCTAATCTTATCTGGAGCTAACCTTAAAATCCTTCAAAATTAAAAGATTAGAACTATCTGATAGGGTATTATACAAGGATTTAAGATCAATTGTTGTTTGTGGAGTTCACAAATATTTGATTGATTATCCTTGTGATTCAAGATTGGTGATGTTCAAAAAGATGTTGGAACATCTTATCATCAGAGTTTGTGCAGAATCATGGGAGAGGTATTGCATAAGTTGTAGCATTGACTTCAGTCTTGTGTGACAGGAGTTGTGTATTTCTGGAAAGTTTCTTGGCAAGAATTGGTCTGGATATTATTGATTTTGAAGATGGAGATGAAAGACCATGAACACATCATAATCTTGATGACTACTTGGATTGGTTTATTTCTGATCTAGGTGCAGTCCAGAATGCTCATCATGGAGTTAAGATAGGTGGTGATATCATAAATTTGTTAAGACTGCCTTACTCAAGGAAAGGTGGCATCCTTGGTCTAGTTATGAGGTGTAGTTCTTAACTATTCCTTCTGAATAATCAGACAGTGGAAGGTTTGAAGACTTTGGAGAAACATTGGAAGTTTCTCATCAATGTGTGTTATCGGTAGGAATTTCTGCAAAACCAATAGAATGGAGGTTGTTTACTCAAACTTGATGGATAAATCAAGTCTATGAGAGCATGGAACTCTTGTTCTATGAAGGAAGGAGGTTCTTTCAAGTGGCAGAACAAGGACCTGAATTTAACAGATGGATGTAGGCTAATAATGTTCAAACATCTAGTTCAACATCAGAGTCTAATTGGTGAAGTGACACATAAATTAAGATAGAACGATCTATATGGATTGAATGCTTCATAAGGCCTATTATCTTGACAGCTTGGTGAAGATCAACTTTATTGATCAGGATATCTTTGGAAGATTTATTATAAACGTGAAGAAGACAAAAGTGGCAATTGGCTTTTTCATATGAGGATTCATAAAGGAGGTTATCAAAATGTGGTAATTGGTTGATCTTTAAAGTGGATTCGAAGAATCAAGATAATCAGAGTGTGGCAGCTGGTTGTTCTTGAGGATTGTCTTGGAACAAATTGCTCTTGGGCAGAGGAGTGATGAGTTGAAGACTCAAGAGGATTTATTCTTCTTGAAGGTGGATGAGAGTTTATCACTCTTTTTGGATTTCTGATTCTAACTGGTGGCACAGTGTAGTTGAAGATTTTCAGTTCTTGGATTACTATGCTATAGTAAGTCCAGTTGGTGGAGCACATCTAGGATCATGGTGATAAGGTCTTGGTGTATGAAAAATGTTCTAACTAAGTGTTAGTACATTATCTGGGGTGTTTATCTACATGGTTTCTATTATTAGACTACCTAATCATATGGGAGAATGATGAAGTAGATGATCTATATTAGAAGAAACATGTAGAAGAGACTGAAGTATATCAGGTATTGATTGCTTGGAAGTTTGTTTGTGGACATTCATTCTAATGTCATAATTAGTTTGGATGTGTTTTATCTGGATTGTATGGCCTTTGGTGTGTAAAGGCTTAGTGTCAAGAACATGTGTGCTAGAAGATGTTCATCTTGTGTAGTCTATGGTAACTACAAACCAAGAAAGGAATCAGGTATGCTTTGGTACAAGAAGTGAATGTGTTCAATTGGGAATTGAATAAAGGGTGAGCTCTTGAAGACATGAAGATGCGTCTTATGTTTTCCTTTCATCAATGTACAGAGAAGCATGGAGTATCCTAGACAGGGGGAGTGTGTTACAAGTATGTGAAACTGATTTTGTGGAGTTAAGGGGGAGTAATACCTTAACCAGATAAGGAGTATCCTAGGAGTCTAGAAGGCTATATTGTATAAAGCTGCTCTCTGCAGTTTATGTTTGATTCTTGAGGAATTGTGAAGCTTGTGTGTGTTTCAAGCTTAAGGAGATTATATACCTATATGGTTATTATCGTACCTTTGTCTTTTTATGGCTAAAAAGGGGGAGAATTAATAGTGTGTACTATTGAGGTCTGATATGAAGATGTGATGTTAAGGAACTTCTACATAAGGTACTGCTACACCTGTATGTAAATTAGTTTTAGCCAAAATAAGCCAAAGGGGGAGATTGTTAATTCTATTATTTTGTGATTGGCATTATGTTTGGTAAAACTAATATGGCTGGAAAATGTTGAATAAGAAGTTCCATATGTTAAATTAACATGGTATAGATTCTGGAAGAACATGTCAAACATGATGTCCTGACATGGTGGCACAGATAAATGTGGTTATAATAATTGGCAGATACTAAAGAAGATGTTGAAACATCTGCAAATGTCATGACATAATTACTGTCATATGTTACAGACAGATGTCAAAGAAGATGTTGAAACATCTGTAAATGTCATGACAGAATTACTGTCATATGTTACAGACAGATGTCAAAGAAGATGTTGAAACATCTGCAAATGTCATGACAGAATTACTAGCATATGTTACAGACAGATGTCAAAGAAAATGTTGAAACATCTGCAACTGTCATGACAATATTACTGTCATATGTTACAGACAGATGTCAAAGAAAATGTTGAAACATCTGCAACTGTCATGATAACATTACTGTCACGTGTTACAGATAGATATCAAACAAGAAGTGTTGAACTTAGTTCAGGATGTCACACCAGATGTTGTGACATTGTCAAACAGAGTAACAGTTAATGAACTTAAGTCAAGATATCAGGATGTCACACCAGATGTTGGGACATCGTAAACCTGCTACCAGACTTAAATGATGCGTAACTGAACTGAGTAAATTCAGGGGAATCTATCTGGAATTAATTGGAAAGAGATAAGCAATACAAGACGCATCTTTAGGGAGATTAGTTATCTGATTTCAGTATAACAGAATAACTAATTCACCTTGAATCAAGGAGGTAACAAACTAACTAACCCTAATTCAAGGTGATGACAGTAGGATTTATCAGATCTGAATTATGCAGAATATTCTACAAAATATTCTGATATCACAGGTGGAATTACTTTTTAAAGATGCAGAATATTCTGGAGATATTATGCAATCATATGTGGCGCTGATTTAAAGGGTGCTGATTTAGAAGATCTTAAAGACTCAATTAAAATTGAAGACAAATATTGAAAAATATAGAGTTTCTATATTTAGAGATATTTTAGGAGTTTTTAGATTTGAAGATCTTTTGGTATATTTGTAGCAGATTTTTTCTGCATATTTGTAGCAGCTATTGTTGTGATTGTTTAGGCCCAAAATCTAGTTGGGAATAGGTTATAAAAGAAACCCTGTAACCTAGTTTAGAATTAACCCAATCAACCGAAAATGTAAACAATATTAGGGTTGTGTTCTTGTGGCAGCCGTGCGCAACAAGGAACTCTATTGTGGTTGTTTCACCTGTGATTCTCGAAGCTTGTAAGCAAGAGAAGTATTGTGTCTTGATTGAAACTTTTAAGTAAGATCAAGCTATTGTGTTTGAAGTGTGACTTCAATTTTATTAATCATTGTAAAAGATCACTGTGTGATTGAGGGGGAGTGAGTAGGTACTCATATCTAAGTTATGTCTTAGGTAGAAATTGCCTTGGGTAGATATTAAGTGAAGGATTAAACTGGTTGGTTTAATTCCAGAATTAATATTACTTATATTGGATTTCCTTCCTGACTTGGTAGCCCCCAGATGTAAGTGTGGAGATACACTGAACTGGGTTAACAATTCTGTTGTGTTCTTTATATCTTTTCTGTTTTATGTTTTATGCAGTATCTGAACTGAATGTCCTATCAGATGTCACAACATCCTGAAGCATGTTTGACTCTGATATATCAGAATTATTTAAGTACTGATATGTATGCCTTACCATGTTTATAAGTAACAGATAAGATGTCTCAACATCATATTCGACATCTGAGTCTGTCATACCAGAATTTCACTAACCTAATGAGTTTTTTTTAACAATTACCCATTACAAGCTAACTTAAGACCAATATGATTAGAAGGCTTAAAGATGATTCGAGTTCGTGGAAATACGGCTGGGAGAATTGTGAAAGAGTGTTGTATGATTATTTTGCTGATTTGTTCTCTTCTTCTCATCCCTCTAGTATCAATGAAGTGTGTTCTCAGATTGGAGGGAGGCCGACCTCAGATTATAAAGTAAGTTTGCTGGCTCCTTATACATCTGAAGAGGTGTTTAATGTGATGAAAAATATGAATCCGTCGAAAGCTCCTGGCCCAGATGGTTTGAATGGATCTTTTTTTTCTCCAGAAGTTATGGAATCACATGGGGGAAGATGTGACTAGGTTGGTTCTGGACATTCATAACAACAATAGAGATTCGTCTGACATCAATTCTACTTTCATCACTCTCATTCCCAAACACAAAAATCCTTATTCTCCTTCTAGTTTTCGGTCGATTAGCTTATGTAATGTCATCATGAAGTTGGTTTCCAAAACCATAGCTAATAGACTCAAAGAAATTCTTTCGGCGTTTATTAGCAAGGAACAAAGTGCTTTTATGAAAGGAATGCTTATTACAGACACCGCACTGATTGCGATGGTTATTAATAGGGTGTGGAAAAAAGTGAAAGGTTGGAAGGAGAACTTTCTGCGCATGCTGGAAAAGAGGTTCAAATAAAGGCATTTGCTCAAGCGATTCCAGCTTACGTGATGAGTTGCTACAAATTGACGGATGATTGTTGTAAAGAAATTGAGAGGATTCTAGTGAGGTTTTGGTGGGGGGCTAAAGGAGGGGATCGAAAAATTCATTGGATGAGTTGGTAGAAGCTCTCGTATAGAAAAAGTGATGGTGGTTTGGGGTTTAGAAATATTCAAGATTTTAACCTTAGTTTGCTCGGAAAACAATTCGGGAGATTGATGCAGAGTGATGGCTCACTCTTTGAGAGACTCTTTAAAGGTCGGTATTATCCTCGTAGTTCGATTATGGAGGCTACTACTGGTTATTCCCCTATTCATGGGTGGAGGAGCATTTTGGAAGCAAAAGAGTTGATTAAGAGAGTGGCTTGTTGGACGATCGGGAATGGTTCTTCTGTGAGAGTTTATAAAGATAGTTGGATTTCGTCCATTGTCGGATTTAAACCTAAAAGGAATGTTGGTGTCTTAGAGGATGATTTGCGAGTTTCTGATCTCATCAACAAGGAGGCTTGTTGTTGGAATAATCAGGCATTGAGTGATCTTTTTCGTCAAGAGGAGTTGGTTCACATTAAGAGTATCCCTATCTCTATGAGATTACCACCTGACAAGATTTTGTGGACGTTTGAAAAGGATGGCAACTTTTCGGTTCGCTCTGCTCATCATTGGCTGAATGATAATATGAGAAGAGTTCATCCTAGTGCCTCGAGCGGTGGTGGTCCGGTTAGGTGGAACAACTTCTGGAAAGTGGAAGTTAACCATCGTATCAAGAACTTTATGTGGCGGCTTGTGAAAAACATCCTTCCAACGAAGAACAATTTAAGAAGGAAAGGTATGTTTCTTGATGACTCGTGTTCGTTATGTAATTCTTGTCCAGAAACTTCTCTTCATTTTTTTCTTCAATGCGACGTCGTGAAACAAAGTTTTTTTGCGCTCCCGTTGAGTATTCAGATTCTTCCTGATGGGGATTTGCTGGACTGGATTGATTATATTTTGGTTAGCAAAGAAAAGAGTATTCCAATAATTGCTTTTACTGCCCTTTGGTTCATATGGAAAGCGAGAAATGAGGCTTCCTTCAATTTTTTCCGGGTTGACCCTGTGATGATTGCTAAAAATATTTGGAGGAAAGTCGATGAAGGTAGCGGTTGTTTGTTGTCGAAGGTTGGCTGTGTTGTTGGGGATAGGTCGGAGAATGCAGTCGGGAGATGGAAGATTCAGACAGATGCGGGTTGTTGCGAGAATGGTAGTATTACTTTAGGGTGTGTGATTCAGGATCTGAATGATGGAGTGTTTTATTCTGCTTCGCATCGGAAAGATAGTGTTGTTGGTCCAGCCCTTGCCGAAGCTTTGGGGATTCGCTGGGGATTGAAGTTAGCACTGCATTTTAATCTCAAAAACGTTTGTTTTCAGTCGGATGCAAAGATGGTGGTGGATTGCGTCAATGGTTATGATTATTGTGCGGATATTGATTTAGTTGTAATTGATTGTAGGCATTTGTTAAAGTCTTGTTGTAATTCGACTATGTATTTCATTAGTATGTATTTGAACTCTGATGCTCATTTTATGGCGGGTTTAGGCAAAACCGTGGGTTCACGGTCATGGTCTAATTCACTCCCTAATTTGGAGTCTCTTGATGTAGCCCATGAGACGCTTATTTCTGGTTCATGAAGCTTTATTTGTTATAAAAAAAGAAGGTACAAATTAACTTAAACAATTTAATCCATAATATATGATCCAATATAGCAATAACATGTGAGCGGTTTTCGACGACATACTATTCATACTAGGGTTTGTTCCAATATTTAAAAGAAGTATGAGGTTACAAACCAATATTATACATAACATAGTTGAATTGTTGTCACAAAAAGAGCATGTTAACAATCACCTTAGGAAAGCATCATGAAACAAAATAGATTTCTTCGTCGAATAAGTTCTTACACCAAAACAAATTGGAATAGTGAAAGTTGTTTCACAAGTGCTCCATAATACATTTTCCAATTATACTAAAGTCACCAAAGTCACATAATATAAAGTCACTTAATCCTTTCCCCTCATTCTTAATATGTTTGGTGATTTTTGTGGCCGATGCTTATGAGGTGATGAAATGAGGAGCTGAAATTTCTTCAAGATCATCATGTGTGGGATTCCTCTTTGCAAGGGTTTTTATTGGAACTTGATTTTGGACTCTAGTTTGTCGTAGCCAAAAGAAATTAAAATGCATGCATTTGCTATAACAAATATGTTATACAAAGGGATTAACAAATACTAACATTATGACGAAAATTGATTCATATAACTGATGTTACTAAGTGAGATAAGGTTTGATTGTTGTTATTGCTGATGTTGCACCGCCTATCACATGTAAACAAAACTGTTATTATGCTAAATGCTTAAAAGGAAATTATGCTACCATCCATTCTCCTTAGGTAATATATGATATATCCAACTTTGAGAGTCCTAGTCCCCAATGTTTGCTGGACTACGACTTGAACTCATAGTTGTTGATTAAGAAAGTGATCTTTCGGAGACCTCGGGGATCTCGGGGACAAACTTCCAATATACTCAGTTACATTTCCAGAAACATTCTTCAACCACGACGCACTTCGTGTTAACCAAGCACCCTGTCCTTGTTCTTGCAACTCATTCGTCTGTTTCCTCTCTTCCTCTGCCAATAAATCAATCCACCTCTTGGCCATGTAAGACTTAATGGCTTGCACACCTTCATTTACAATCTCCATAGGTGGCAATTCAATAGGGTTCTGATCCAAGTTTAGCTTGACTAAACTATGGAGGCGACCAAATGTATCAGGAAGTGCATGAATTTGATTGTTGCTAAGATCCAATTCCTTGAGGCTAGTCAGATCGCCGAATGTCTCTGGTATTTCTTGAAGGTCACTGAAGTTACTACTCAGATTGAGAACTTCAAGACTAGTCAGTTTCCCGATTGCGTTAGGAAGGCCGTGGAGTTCGTTAAAGTGAGCATCTAGATAGCGCAATGACTTCATCTCGCAAACAGACGAGGGAAGGGATCGTATCTTGTTTAAACTAATCAGGAGCTTCTGTAAATTCAGTAATTCGAATCCGATGTTTGTTGGCAAATACGATAGGCTATTAAAGCTTGCATCTAGCTCCACCAATGATCTGGTCATTTAATGAACAAATAATTCAATCAATGATATACACATTCATAGTTTAATTGCGTTTAACGAAAGAAACATAATATATTTTCGAGGATATATTTCTCTGTATAACAACATATCTTTTACCTGCACTGGCTGATGGAATCAGGAAGGGAAGTCAACTTATTTCCAGAGACATTGAGGATTTTCAACTTATCTAAGAAGCCAATTGATTCTGGTAGTGACTTCAAAAGATTGGTAGAGATATTAAGCTCCTCAAGATTTTGCAATCCAGATATTGTGTCAGGAATCACCTATCACATGTAGCCAAAATAAATAAACTAGATTAAAAATCTCCTCTTGGAAATCTAGCTCAAGGAATGTAAATTGGTGCAGTAGAAATTCATATTTTTTAGTTCATTTTGAGACTCATTAATAAAAAAATTTAACATGTGTTATTCATGTAATCAAATGCAACCCAACACCCTCTCTAATATTGATATTTCTAATCTAATCTCGTCTAATCTAACCACACATTCAAGGCAATATTTTCAATTCTCTAAATGTTTAGTTTATTTTTGTATTGATTTTTTACTGTCAAACATTTTATTCATGTGATTTTTTACGCAAATTGAATTTACCCATGAATAAAAACTAAGAAAAAACATAACCGTAAAATGTAAGCGCAATTACCACGAGCTGATTGGTGGAGAGGTTGAGCACCACCAAAGAAGAAATCTGGCAAAAGCCTTCAGCCAAGGTTTTCAACTTTTGCCCCTTAAGATCCACTTGCTCAACATTTTTCTCACGTGCCTCCTGCAATATCCTCTTAACATGTTCTCCACCTTCACCATCCTCGGCTACATCGCCGTCATTACCATCATCCTCTTCGTAAATCTTCACAAGCCGCGACTCCGCGTCCTTGAGAAGCTTCTCATAAGCATCATGCATTTCATCTCTTTGCAACAGAGACTTATAAACACGTTTCTCTTTTTCTGCAGTTTCTCTACATTTTGTCTCTCTTTCGGTAACATGAGCCCGCCATTGTTGTTCGTCGATCTCCGGAGGCCTAGGGAGGCTCACGATCTCTTCCAATTGGCGCGATAAATGAGCTTCAAGGTCGATTAATTTGGCCTTGGCAGTGTCTACTTCCTCGTGCGTGGGCCGGTCGCCAATGTGTTTGAGGACTGATCGGGCTTGGGAGACGTCCGAGATGGCTTGTGTCATGGAGGCCAATAGTTTCGGGTCGGTGAGATTCGGCATTTGGCCGACGATTGAAGAAGAAGGGGATGATGAATGATCCGAGGACTGTGGTTGTTCGGGATTGAATTCAGATTTGGAATCATGGGTTGGAGATCTGGTGCCGAAGGATTGGAGACGTGACATGACGTAGGAGAGAATGGGGAATGTCCCCGGGTTGGGATCCATGGCTGTCGGAGTATGAAATGAAACAAGAGGAAGTCACACATGAAATTTATATAACGATCGTTTATTTGAGATTTGGAATAAGGAGTTGATTGGTTGATGGATTGTTAGGTAGTTAGCTCGTTGACGAGCGTGTGATAGCGTCGCTATTAAAAAGTGTCCATGCAGAGGACTTTATATTTTACTAATTTCTCCCTATTCTAAAATTTGCCACTTAAATTTATTTTCTCTATTTTCGTCATTGCATACTTATGTCTTGTATTTTTTTTAAAAGGGCAAAGGAAGAATTTATTAAAACCAAGGCAAAAGCTATGCCAAAGATAAAAGAAAAGGTTTGTTACAAACACCTAATCAAATTACATTAAAAAAAAACAAGGAGATAATGGCTAGACCTATCCATCAATTGTCTCCAAACTCAAATAAACTAAACATGCCACAAATAATACGAAACAACATGAGGAATAAAACTAATTACACCAAACCAAACTATCAGACCCTAGATCCTATAAAAATACGACAACAATCAACTCTAGAATAAATTGTCGCAACACCAATATCATATTCTGCCCGACTGACCAACTGATCTGCAACACTTTGAATCTGAAGTTTAAACTAAAATAGGAAAAACCTCCAAAGACCTGGTCGCTGCAAACTTTTTCGATCGAAAAACTCTTCTACACCACAATAATCTACAAGCAACGACCCTTATGAAACAACACCCTAAAACTCACAACAACATTATACCAAATCCTAATATGCAAATCCTAAACCTCTAACAACAACTCCAGCCAATGCCACCACAGGTTTGATCAAACTCCCACATAAAACAACAATCTACAACAAAACTTTGTAACAACAATGCAAAAACATAACAACACCGAAGATAACACTATTTGCACCAAAAACATCTCCAAAATACTATGCAAGATTGAAACAACTTTGGCCAACTCTTGGCCTTCAAAGATTCGACCAAAATCCAGACAATGGAACCATGAAACATAAAAAAAAATGATCCACTGAGACGGGAACCAAAACACAAACCCTATACTCCACAAGTATCTGCAGCCCAATGCTCCCAATCAGATAGATACAATACAAACAACTAGTGATAGCGACGCCAACGACTCATACCTCATTTGCAAATCCATCATAAGCACTCCTTTGGATTCACAATCCATTGATTTAAATCATAATTAAATCCCTTTAACTTTGACTTTAATCATCTCCACGAAAGTACCAGAATGACATCGATGCAATTACTGTTATGACACTCCAAAGTTCTAAAAATATTTCAATTCCTCCTTTTTTAATTGGTCTTTATGCACGCGAACCATATTACCGAAAATCTCTCTCTATCAACCCTTCCTCCACTTCTAAGACTTGTAAAATGGGCAAAAATTATACACTGCAGAAACATAGGAAAAAAGGAGCCATCTTAAGACCTAGCTCCATGAAACTAAAGATGAAGGATATTCAAAGAAAATTAGAGCGACATTTTCCTCTTTCCTGTATTCGAAAGGACATGAATTTGGAGTTTCAACAAACATACTCCTGTCGTACCTCGAAAAATATAATCATTGCGAAAGACGCAGAAAAACAACAGAGTCGCCACCTAATTTTATTTATTCCAATGAAGGAAAAAGAAAATATAGATAAAACCTCTAAAGGAAAGAAAACGGTCATCGAAACCAAATTCTAGGTCCGGGAGTCGATTACGCAAAAGAAAGGTATTCGCACCCTTTCACGTCCATTGTACTCAACGAGAACCTCTTAGTCTAATTTACGATCGAAAGCTAACTTATGATGTTGTCTTCTTTTAATGGTAAAGGGTTGCTAATGATTGTTTGTTAAGGGGAAATGAGTGGTTTTGTTCCTAGGGTGCTCGGCAAGAATTAAGATTCTTGTGCCTATGTATTCCCTCGTGAAATGGGAAATTCAGAGCGTCGTACTTCGTGGTACTACGATGTTTTGGTGTTTTATAATGAACTAGTGCTAAAACCACTCTCTAACTGTTAAATGTTGGCTTGTCTGCTCGCTATGGGAGGATGAAGCACTAGTTTATATGTGTGATAGAATGGACTTAAACAATGTTCATTTAAAGGAAATATGTTTGATCTTGATTAGTGCTTTAGGAACGAAAGGTCGAATGAATCACAACCCAATACGTTTGTCCCAAGAGCATTTATTCAAGAATTCAAGGAATGTGAGACTCCAAGAACCCTTTTCCTTCGTTATTTTATATGTGAATTAAGTGTCTTAGGGACGAAAGATTGAATGATACACAACCCAAGGCGTTTTCCCTAAGAGTAATCATTCGAGGATTCAAGGAATGCGAGACTCTAAGAACCCAATTCTTTCGCGATTTGATTATGAAAAATGTTTGAGTATTTGTGTTGAATTTTGATTTGAACTTAGAATGAACTATACACATTGGTTTAAGGTTGATGGTTGATGGTATTTTAGAGACGAAAGAGAGAATGAAAAACAACCCAAGGAGCTAGCCTCAAGAGAAATCATTCAAGAATTCAAGGAATGTGAGACTTCAAGAACTCAATTCTTTCGTTGTTTGATTATGAAAAAAGATTAAGTATTTTAGTAACGAAAGGTTGAATGAAAAACAACCCAAGGCATTTGCCTTAAGATCATTCATTCTAAGATTCAAGGAATGCGAGACTCAAAGAACCCCATTCGTTCGTTGTTTAATTATGAACGGTTGAGAAGAGGAAAATACTTGATGTTGGATTGAGGTTTGAAATCGTTTAGGAATGATGATGAAGGTTGATGGCGATACACGATGCAATCGACTTACAAATGGGTATGTATAAGTGTATAGAAAGATCCACTGGGCATTGGACCGAGGGATTTACTTATCTTTAAAGGGATTAGTCTTTATGTGCACATTCATATTTTACTTAACAAATTATGGTCGTAGTGTAATAATAAATCATGCAAGTCCAACCAAGGCATTTAATCCGCATACAATCAAATATCAAGTGAGGACATATAATCAAATAGACACGGACTTAAATCAAATAAAAAATCAAGCATAGTAAACTAACTAGATTAACCATTCACATATTCATGAAAAAGGTCCTATATTAGGGATACCAATCCAAGTTCTAATATGAATAAACTTAGAAAAAACATAAATTATATCAAAACTTGATTCATCAATCTATCTGAAAATAATGGTTATGATTTTATTTATCTTAATAAAAATTAATTAAAACGAGCAAAAAAAGAGAGCACTCAAAGAAACCATACATACAATTGGGCCAACAATTTGAGAAAGATAGAAGCCTAAAAGAGTTTTGTCCTATGGATGACTGGGCTCAGATTGAAAGAGAAATAATGGAAATTATACTCTGTACCCCCACATTTATCCCGGTACCCCTACGTCAAATTTTTTTGGACGATTTTACCCTCATATAAATAGTAAATATTTCAAAAATTTTAACTTTTTCACCTCATTTCAACTCATACAAGATTTTGGAAAAAAATTCGCACAGTTAAAATTTCGTTCCAGATAACCCAGAGGAGCTACTTCCGGTTTAGATTTTTGCCAACCGAATATCACCAGTAAGCTACTTCCGGTTCATATTTTTTTTTTGTTTTACACTCCAGAAGTAGGGTCATTGCTACTTCCGGTTTAGTACTTTACGTACCGGAAGTAGCTCATGAGCTACATCCGGTTGCGTTTTTTTTTATTTTAATTTTTGTTTTAATTTTTTAATTTTTTTTAAATTTTTTTTTGTTTTCTTTACAGTGTCTTGAATCAGAGGACGCGACGAACATATTCATCAGCGATTGCCCAATGGAAGGACAGTTCCTACGCATTTATACCAGCAGGAACTTGACGCACTACAGGCTGCTAATCCTGTTGCGCCTCATGTTCCTCCACATCCACCGTTCCCCGGAGGACCTTCTGATACCTCACTTTTGGTGAGGTACCAGAATCATGTTGCGCGACATTTGTAGGATGGCAAGGTAAGAGAACCTATAAACTTTCAATAATGAATAACATTTATTTTAATCTTTAGTTGACATTAACATATAATATGTATTATTTTCAGGAGAGACGACTGAAGAAGAAGCTTAAGGTTGCTGCACATGGAAACAAACTTATAGGATGGGTTCCATCTATGCTCCCACCTCAGATACAAGAATGGATATCTCAGTCAGGTCTAGCGTCTCTTCAGTGGACCAGCTTGTCCAGGATCGATATGAACCTCCTATTTGCATTTGTCGAGAGATGGCATCCTGAGACTTCTTCTTTTCATATGCCCTTTGGCGAGATGACCATCACGCTGGACGATGTATCCTGCCTCCTTCACACACCTATTAGAGGAGAGTTATTTATCCCTGCAGAAGGCATTACTAACGCAGATGCCATCAGTCTTGCTATTCGTCTGATGGGTATTCCGCTGGATGATGCAGTCGAGGAGGTCCGTGCATGCAGAGGTCCATATTATAGACTTGAGTGGTTGAAGACTCATTTTGTTCGTCTGCGATCTGAGGAGAGATTTGATTGTACGGCCAGGGTGTATATGTTGTTGATACTTGGCTGCATTATTCTTACGAATAAGACCTTTACTTTTGTAGAGGCAAAGTATTTACCCTATTTGAGGACCTGGACAGATGTGGCAGATCCTGCTGGGGAGCTGCTGCACTTGTCACACTTTACAGATACCTCGAAGATGCTTCATTTTATTGGTGCAAGCAGCTTGGTGGATATGCCACTCTTCTACAGGTACAAAAAATTTATTTTAATTTACTTTATTATTTTCATATTATGTAGGTTCAAATATTTTATTTCAAGTGACTTTATAATATTCATATTATGTAATTTATAATACGTTTAAATGATAATATTTTGATTACAGTGTTAGATTCACGAGTATTTCCCGAGTATTGGGAAGAGAGGCTTCTCGAAGATGTCTGGTGGTGCTGGTTCTCGAATTTCGAGGGCGATGAAGTGGTGCTACAAGCAATCGTCGACGAAGGTTGACGAGATCAGAGCTCAGTTAGATGGATTGACACCCAGTGATGTGATATGGCGCCCATTCGAGGATCATAGGCAGTACATGCCCTTTGATGATATCGCTTTGTACAAGGGTGTTCTACGATGGTACGATACATCTGTCCTTTATTTACCTGACAGATGCTTACGACATTTTGGATACCAGCAGTACGTACCATCACATCCCCCTGACATTAATTCACTGGACATAGTCATTGACTGGGTCAGTTACCACAAGAGTGTTAGGCAGGTGATTCAGCAGGCGCGCTTTGCAGATGTTCCATATGATACTGTGGCAGAGTACCTGGCTTGGTACTACACAGTATCTCATCCTCGTTTGACTCCACCAGCTCGGGGAGAGGACATACATGTTCCAGTTCCTGAGTTTGATGGTGGACCGACAGATCTGAGGTTATGGCACATTTCATATGAGCTTAGTTGATATTTACAGCGTCACCAGGCTGAGGAGGAGGAGGATGAGTTTGTTGAGATCTTCTGAGCACTACGTCTAGCGCAGGGTGGACCATTTCCGCAAGGTGGACCGGCTCCTCAGGACGATGCATGATCTTTTATTGTAGTTATTTTTGTTGTAGTAATATTTTGTTTTGTATCTTCAGATAACTTGTATGGTTCATAATTATTCAGATGAAATGAAACTTATATTATTTATAATTGTTCATCCAGCATAAAAAAAGAAATAATATATAAGGATAGTACTTTAGAAATATATAGAAAAAAATGAAACCAAATTATAATTTAATATGGCTTGGGAGAATCGGGGTAAGCTTGTGCCAATGTTGTAACCGTCCAGAGAATCCTGTTATCCAAGATGTTGCATCTGGTGTGCGATTATCCAGCCAATCCATTGTGACGGGTGGTAAGGGAAATCCTTCGTTCATGTTAACCTGTTACACACATGAATATATATAATGTTAAACTGTAACAAACATGAATATATATAATGTTAATCTGTAACAAAAATGAATACATATAATGTTAACCTATAACAAAAATGAATACATATATTTACCTGAACCCAATGATTTGAGTTTACAAAACCAATGCAGTAAATGGAGACATTAGGATTATGTTTAGTCGTCATAGGGAAGAACGTTAAACTAAGAGAACTTAAGGATACAAGAACGATGTTATAACGATTTGCTATTACATAACCCATTTTTGGTAGTGTCATCCATTTATCATATGGCTGAGAACCTACAGATGATATCAACAAGGATTCTCTTACTTTTCCTAAGCGATCACCAAATAACTTCGCATAAAGACTATTTATAGGTCCTCTGATTTCATTATCCAGATCACAATGAACAATTGACCAACCATCTTCACCATACCCATGCATTGATGTGACTCTAAACCCACAATTTCCATCATTCTTAACATCAACATTGTCGTTAATAAAATGTCTGATATGTGTCGGAAATTGTGCAATGTACCTGTGAGACATTTTTTTATTTGACGTCTGTGATAACTGTGAACATGGCCTCTTCGACGATTTCTGAGAATTGTTTTGTGATTGTTCAACATACTCATGATATGAAGGATCATGATAAACATCATACCCAACAAGTTTTTTCCCTTTTCTCTTCACTCCTCCTTTGCTCTTTATCTTCTCAGGTTGTGGTACCATCTTTGTTGTATTGGGGTAAGCTATTTCACACACCCTACTTTTTAATGCTCTCTTACCTGCAACATCTAATGAATGAAACCGTTTCCACAGTGCCTCAATTGCAGCCGTCATATCCAAATATACTCCTTCCTCTGTGTCCACCTCTTGTTCACCTTCCATACTTAGTTTCCTCCAATGGATATGAATAACATCTATTAGTATTGGTTCATCTCTCAATCTGTATTTTTCTAACTCACAGGCACAAGGTAAACCATAAATTGTTCTATGAAAGCACCTGCACATCTGGGTGTTTGTACCCACCATGTCAACCCTGTGCCATTCTTCATCAATGTGATGCAAAGCTGCTCTAGATACTAAATTAACCAAATTCACATAAAATGGACCTCTATGGACACGTTCAACCTCATAAAAATTCTTCTGAAATGAAGCTCTAATATTGCCCACTTGAATCTTAATGTTTCCATTCATAGCCTCCCAACATTTGACCAGATCACCTAAGTTGTTCTCCAACATTTTCTTTAGCTTCCAATGCACAAATTTAACTCTAAAAAGAAAAAAATTAAATTTCATTATTATTACCACAAAACAACTATGTCTAAACCCATAAAAAACAAACACATTACCTATTAGTCGTGACATTTCCTAAATGCATTACTTTATTGATCCAAGCTTCAACAAATCTATGTCTATGAGGTCTCAACCATGTGTCTTTCACGTAATCAATAAAAGGTCCATAATCCAAACAAGCATTCTCAAATAATTTCAATCTTTGATGATACTCAACCTCATCACTAGCCACAATAAGTTCGTAGAAAAGTTTCTCTATCGGTTCTCGCATATCGTCCACAACATACTTCTTGCACTTCACTTTCACATTCTTGGTTATGTGATATCGAAAAAGCATATTGACTGTCGTTGGAAATACAGTTTCAATTGCTTTCATCAAAGCAAGATCTCTATCGGTTAAAATTACTTGTGGCCATAACCCTTGTTTCGTGAATAATTGTTTCAGTTTATCCAGTACCCAACACAAAGTCTCTATTTGCTCAGATTCCATATAGGCAAATGCAACAGCAAATGTTAATTCGGTTGATGTGACACCAACTATTTCAAACAAAGGTTGCCTATACTTATTGGTTTTATACGTACTATCCATAATCAACAAAATCAGGAACATATTCAACAATTTCACAGAGTCTGGATAAGCCCAGAAGATATCTTTCACAACTTCTGATTCATCTTTTTTCCTACTATAATAAACATAATTCGATTCATCAATCAACTTAAGAAAATGTTGTATTTCTGTTATACTTCCCCTGATTTTTTCCTCAATCTTACTCTTATGTTTATATATTTGGGTGATTCAAGTCACATTGTTTGGATCTCGCTCTTTAAAAGACAACAATATATGTCTTGGAGGAACACGACGTTTTGACAAATCTAAAATATGTTGTTGGTCATCTTCAGTGAGCCGGCTCATAAATGCATGACCTTCAAATCTATCCGGTAAACCATGGTTGTGAACGCCACATTTTACATTGATTTTCCAACCAGAACCATCCTTTGAAGGTGTTGATCTAACTTTGAAAGGACACTCACATCTTTTGGAAGCACTTTGTGTTTCGCTTTCTCGTTCTTTGTCCTTTCCACCTCTATCGCAGCCAAATATAACTTTGTCACTTCTTCCTCTCTTCCCTTTCTTTGTGTCCGAGCGAGTGATTATAATAGTAACCATATTTCTGAGTCCAACCTCCCTTATCCATCGAGTCGCCTCTTCTCGTGTAGGAAATTTTTGTGTAGTAGAGAATATATTTGTAGTATCTACTTTTGAGTCATCCTTCGCGCATATCATCAAAGGCAGCTCCTTGTCTCTTAAAAATAATTGAAAATTTATAAATTAAAAAAAAATTACGTACCGGAAAACCCAGCTATGCTACTTCCGGTTAAGAAATTACAAACTGGAAGTAGCAACCAAGCTACTTCCGATTAATATATTTTATGAACCGGAAAAATAAAAACTTTTACTTCCGGTTTGTAATTTTTTCAAACCGGAACTCTTACCCATTGTACATCCGGTTCGTCTTTTCCAAATTTAAAAAAAAAATATTTTTTACTCTGACTTCGCGGTAAAATTTTTAAGTTTTTATTTTAATATTATAAAGACAAAATTGGAATTAAAAAATTTTATAGGGATATCAGACTAAACATAGGGATACAGGGTATAATTTCCAAAAATAATCTACCATCGATGGCCCAACCAATGCATCCTTAGAGAAACATGTTCAAAAAAATATAGTCAGGTTCGGTCAACTCAGCAGAAGCAACTCATTAATTAAGACTAATTACTACAGCTGACCTAGGGAAGGTGCACGTGTGACTGTAAGCAGGCATATGCATAAATGAGAAACTACCAAATATTCTGATGGAAAATTCAATGGGTATACAGCTGGAAGCGCATGTATTTAGTCAAGACACATTGAGGACTACCAATGCAAAAACTCTGGGTAATGCATAACCACACTTGGAAAACACCCACATTTAAATGCCCTTTTAAAGCGAATGGATTGAAGAGAAACATTTTACAATTAAATAAATCCCGAACCATTCAGTTCTTCCCCTTTCTGACCTTAACTCTCTGAACTGAAACACAAAGAATAAAATTAACAAAATGCTCAGTTTTCTTCATCTTCTCCAAGAAGAAGAGAAGATACCTTCATTAACAAGCAGGCATTCGTTTTATGCAGAATCAGGCCACACATCAAGAGTAACCCAATCCCTTAATAAAAAATACCCATCCATAAATAAAAGAAGAGGAGATTGTGGCTCTCTCTGTCTCCAACTATGGATCTCGCACTCGGCTCTCCTTCTTAAAGAGAAAAAGGATGACGAGTCTTCACTGCGCATCATGGACTGCTTGAAATGAAATCCAACATGTTCACATCATGGAAACACAACAACAATACAACCATAGATGAATACAACAGAGTAAAGGTAAAGGTAGTTACCAAATAGTGAAGAGATCTTGTGCAAGCTCTTTCAGGGTAGGCGTTTCTTTCTCCAGATAATCACTTATTCTTCCTCTGGTTCAGTCGATTGTTTGATTTGGGGCTTAGTTCAAGTTAATTAGAGCTTCAGTGTGAAGCTCTATTAACCTTTAGGATAAAACTTTTAGTGAATTTAGTGTTTCTGGGAATGATTTTAGCAGAGTAACGTTAGGGTTTTTGTGTCTTATGATTGATCAATCATTGCCTCTATTTATAGGAGAATTTGAGTGAGGCTTATATGTGTGAGGTTGAGGAATTTTTCAAAGGAATATTCGTTCATATGTGTGTGTGAGCTGTTAGCATTTGCAATCCGTTAGGTACACGTTTCTTGTGAGATTTTGTGGGGTTAGCTTTGTGACTCATTCTTTGAATTTGTCTGTAGTGAACTTCTAGAAGAGGTGTGGTTCCATGAGTTTTTTTGAATCGATTTCTTCACTGCTACGTAGCTCTTTTTACTGTGGTAAATTTCAGTTGTTTTCACTGCCTATGTGGAACTTGAATTTTCACTGCTGAACATGAATTTTCACTACTGCTTAATTCCTGACTTTGCCCTGCTTCCATTTTAACATTACTGTTATGCTTAGTGTGCATTTGGTATGAAATCCTTGTTTTGACTCTTTTCTCCCCTTTTGAATTCATGTATGGTGTGAACTGAGATTTCTATTTTTGTAACATTCATGGATTTTGATCATTTGCTGCTTGTGTGCTATGAGGTTTAATGATAATGTCTGTCTGTGGTGTCCTCTTGATTGTGTGTGAAAATTCATGTAATTTAATGGAAGGCTTGCTTGCTCGTTGTGTACTTAGATGAATTCTGAATTGATTCATTGACAAATAAGAAAAGTTAATGCCATGGCCATAACATGTTGATTTAAATTCTTTGGTCTTCTTTGAACTCTCTTTGCTGCCACAAAGTCTTAATCTTATGTTTTCGCTCTGTGTGTCGCAATTGGAAGAAACGACTCTGAGCGTTTCAGATGAAATAGGGATACAAGCTATGAGCACGGTAACAGACTTGAGCTTCAAATTGTTTGCGTTAATAGGTGTTTTGGCTTGTAATCTTACATGACATCTAGTCTCGTAGTCCCCACCTTTTTACTTTCATGTTTTGGATGGAATGAGAAGACTTTTGCTGGAGAAAGAGGGGTCATGGTTTGGCTTTGAAGCACGTGTGATTATTGCATACTTGTAGGCTAAAGTATTCTAAATTGTATAAACCATATTGCATTGAATTTTGTATTGCATACTTGTAGGCTAAAGTATTCTAAATTGTATAAACCATATTGCATTGAATTTTGTATTGTAACTTGTCATTTCTTTCATCTTGTAACATTTGAACCTAATTGGAATGTATCATACTTCAAATTTGTCCAATTTGTATATCATTTTATTTTTGTTCACTAACCAGTATTCAAAAAAAAAAAAAATGTGTCAGTTACTTTCATTTTTTCTCATTGTTCAAGTACTAGCTGTTGCAAAGTTGAGTCGAGATTCATTTGAGGTTGTCGGGTCAGATGGGTGTGGAATGTGGTTGAAATTCAGTTAAGTGTGAATATTCTTGGTTGGACAAATGTGCTTCATTATCAAGTTATCAAGGCTACGTTGAGTTTATGATATTTCATGGTTAAAGATTTTTATAATCCAATTCATTTTCCATTTTTTGTTATCAATATGATTTTATATTAATTTTTAGTTTTATTTTTAATTTTAATTCAATTTTAAATATATTTTTAAGTTGAATTATTATTGAAATTAAGTCCAATTTGTTATGAAATTAACCAAAATTATATAGAGATCAAAGAGAGAAATAGAATAGAGAAAGTAACATTATATTATATTCTGCAAAAGTACACTTTACATTGCAATGTAGATCTTATTTATAGTACATGACCAATGAATAACCATTAACTTAAGGAATACACAAAGGTTAGGAAATTAACTCATAGGAGTTAAGGAATATAGAAAGTTGGATAAATGAACATCTACATCTATTTACTATTATTCATAATACTCCCCCTTGGATGTTCATTGAGGATACGCCTCAATAAAACCTTACTAGAAAAAACCCAGTGGAAAAAAAATCTAGTGAAGGAAAAAGAGTACAATATCCTTTGAATGAGAACAACCTCGTTAAAAACCTTACCATGAAAACCCGGTGGGACAAAACCATGGTGAAAGGAAAAAGAGTGCAAACATGTTTATTTCTCCCCCTCATGCATACATTTATATGTGAGACGATATTCTTTGTAGTAGTTACTTAAATTTTTTTCTTGGAAGTGACTTCATGTAGTGTTAATAGTTATGAAGGATTTGACGATGTTTCCATAAGTTGTTTCTTAGATCTTCAAGAAATGGTTGTACCTCCAAAAGTAAACAAGTGACATATTTGTGATTTACCATTATAAGGATCTTATGAGTAACCTAAACCTCTACGGTAGTAAAGTATTTGTCTGACTTTGTAAAGTAGATTGATAGAAATTGATATATCGTGGTCTTGTATAATTAGTAAGATAAATCAGTGCTTGAATGATACTGAGATATGATACTTTGAGACCAATTATATTTTATCCTCTTTCTGAGGTCTAATAGAATTTCTACACATTCAATGTTCTAACATCATCGGGGTACATGACAATAAGAGATTTTTCAATATACAAATATTTGAACACATTTGTCTTTTCTATTGTCGAAATGCTCAATTTATGAATCTAGACATAACTTTGTCTTTTCTATGTCCTTTATCGCAAACCGTTTCTATAAGATATTTATAGCTTTTGGAATCTCTTCAGAAGTTCCAGTAATTTTATGTGCTACAAGGATAATTAAATATCAAAAATTGAATTGTATTCACTACAAGTGGATATGTTTCATCAAAATAATTTTTAGGTCTTTGTGAAAATCATTGAACAACAAATCAAGCTTTATACCATTCTTATTTTGCTTTTTCACAAAAACTCATTTTTATCTCATTGGTTTCACACCTTGAGGTGTTTGGACTACATGTCCAAAATCGAGTCACTTATAAAGTGAGTTTAATTCTTCTTCAATTGAATATATTCATTTTGGCCAATTCCCACTTTGTCTATAATCTTTGATAGTGTTTGATCTGTAACACCCAAAATACACCCCACGAATTTTTGATTAAAATAAGAGTAATTAAAACACACAATTAACTTTTGAGTGTCACATTAACTACAAACACACAACTCAATTTGATAGTTTTACAAAATATTTTTACTTGCAGCGGAAATCTCTAAATTAACACAAAATAAGTTTTAATAGCAACATGTCTTTCTAAAAATAAATAAACAAAGAAGAGAATCATCGTCCCGACACCCCAAAGCACGTATCAGAGCCGACTCCTCTAACTGTGAATTACACCGATTTCACCAACCATCACCCTACTAATCCTGATCACATGCACGTTACCAATATAAGGGTAACATTTAAACAGAAGGGGTGAGATACTTACACCAACAAAAGGGAAAAATAATAAGAACAAAAGCAAGTATCAATAAGTAATTCACCACTTCTCATCAAACAAAAATTAAAAAAAATACACCAAAATATAATACTAATATTATACATACAACAACAACTCATGTAATGAGACTCTACCAACTATATGCATGCGGTACCATTCCTCGATCCCTATTTCATGATCCAGTTCCCGTCGGAACTCTTGACCCCTATTTCATGGTCCACTATGATCCCTATTTCATGATTACACCCTCGACCCCTGTTTCATGGTCACATACGATCCCTATTTCATGACCATACCTAGATCACACCGATCCCCTTTGGGAATCGAATGGACATACCCTACCTTGGTACGCCATTCCCAACCATGCACATGCCATGCACCATCAATGTCAATTATGCATGTCTACAACAAATACTTCATGCAATTAACATCAATAACTAATATACAACAACAACTTACTACAACATTAAAAAACATCCACAACATGCATCTTCTAATACGACAATATATATCAACATCCACGAGAACACATAACAAGAACATAACACACATCAACAATTACATCAACATATATCAACATCAATGTCATGTAACAACAACAACAATAACCACACATAGCAACAACAACAACAAGTGTACATATCAATTCATGTTCATTTACAGTTATGCTCATTATTCTTCCAATTAAGCACCTAACCCATCTCTACCTACATCTAACAGCACTACATCGATCCCCATCCATTAATATATCAATTAAAGAATTTTAGAGAATTTTTCAGAATAAAAATGATTTATTTTTCACTCCAGGTCTCGTTAAGCGAAATGCTTACTCGATAAGCGAGCAACTCTCTGTAAAGAACGGTCCAAATTTTCCCTTCGTTCGCTAAGCGAGGACTGCAATTTCTAGGGTTTTCCTTCTGCGAGACAGTCAAAACCCTGCTACGATTTTCATATCCAAAATTAGTTTTTACAACCAGAAAACTCCGAATTTCCACAATCAAACACCTAATTCATACAATTATTATAAAACCAACAATTTCTAACAACCTAACATGTTTGTTCACCCAAATTCACCCAACATCATGTCTTTCACTCATCAACATTATGTTTAATATTCCTATTATCAAACCCTTAGGAGATGAAGAAATACCACCCTTACCTTAGTTTGATGAACGATTCATTCTCCTAGCCAGAATTTCCTTTCCAAGCTTTTCCCTTTCTCATTCCTTCTTCCTCTATTCACGTTTTCTCTTCACGGTCATTTTTCACGACCGATTCCCCTTTTTCCTAATTTTCAAACATAACCCTTAGACCCCAACTAAGGATTTCCTATCTTTCCCTCTCTATCCTTCACCAAATTACCATTCTACCCCTACTCTTTATATTCCAATATTTTAATGATTTAATATAATTCATTTAAATTCATATCATATTAAATAATATTATACTTCCTTCCACATACTACCACTTCACACCACACATACAAAACACAACAATTCCAATTAAATAATTATATAATTAAATAAATAATCAGGGCGTTACAACTCTCCCCCATTTAGGATGTTTTTGTCCTCGAAAACTTACCTCATGCGAATAGATTCGGATAAGACTCTTACATCTTGCTCTCTAATTCCCTAGTCATGTTTCCACCTGCAGCTCCTCCTCTAACCACCTTTACGAGAACAATCTCCTTGCCTCTAAACTGCTTCAACTCACGATCATCAATTCGTTCTGGTATTACTTCAACCGTAAGATTATCTCTTACCTCAACTTCATCCATCGGTATCACAAGTGATTGAACCAGAACATACTTCCGAAGCTGTGAAACATGGAATACATCATGCAAATTTGATAATCGCGGTGGCAACGCCACTCTATAAGCAATAGGTCCAACTCTTGTAGAAATCTGGTACGGACCAATAAATCTAGGAGTAAGCTTCCTCGACTTCAAAGCTCGCCCAACACCGGTCTCTGGAGTACAACACCTTTACCGGACTCATTCAAACATAAAGGTGTCTGACATCTTCGACCATAAAGTTCTTCAAAAGGCGCCATTCCGATACTGGAATGATAACTGTTATTATAAGTAAACTCGATCAATGATAAGTGACTATTCTAAGCACCTCTTTGTTCAAGCACACAAAACCTCAATAAATCTTCTAAAGATTGTATAGTCATCTGTGTCTGCCCATCAGTCTGGGGATGATAAGCTGAAATCAACTTCAACTTCGAACCCAATGCCTCTTGCAACCTCTCCCAAAACCTAGAAGTAAATCACGGATCTCTATCCGACACAATACTCACAGGAATTCCATGCAACTTCACAATCATAATGACATATATCTCTACCAATCTCTGTAAGGAATAAGCAATACCAATCGGAATAAAATGTGCTGACTTTGTCAACCTATCAACAATCACTCAAATAACATCATGCCTTCTCGGAGTATTAGGTAACCACGTAACAAAATCCATTGAGATATTATCCTATTTCCACTCAGAAATATGCAACAGTTGCATCAAACCAGCAAGTTTTTGATGTTCCACTTTCGGCTTCTGACAAGTCAAACAAGCATAAACAAATTGAGCCACATCACGCTTCATATCGGGCCACCAAAATATCTTCTTCAAATTTTGATACATTTCTGTCGCTCCCAGATGAATACTCAAACTACTTTTATGTCCTTCTTCAAGGATCATTCTCTTCAATTCAAGATCATCAAGAATATAAATACGCTCTCGAAACCTTAGCACTCCCTATTTATCAACTCGAAATTCATTAGCTACATCCTGTTCATCACTGACCATCAAGTCCACCAATTTCACATATGACTTCTGAAACTCCCGTATACGATCAAGAAAATCATTGTTAACCTTCAGCATTCCCAACATTACACTATGAGGTGTCTGTTCACAGCCCAAACTTATATCTCTAAATTGTTCAATCAACTCCAATTCTCTAGCCATTATGATTGACATATGCAATGTCTTCCAACTTAAGGCATCATCTACAACATTGGCCTTACCAGGATGATAATTCAAACTGAAATCATAGTCCTTCAAGAATTCCAACCAACGTCTTTGCCTCATATTTAACTCTTTATGGTCAAAAAGATACTTCAAGCTCTTATGATCACCATATACTTCAAATCTCGAACCTTACAGAAAATGCCTCCAAATCTTCAATACAAAAACCACAGACGCTAGTTCCAAATCATGGGTAGGATAATTCCTCTCGTGAATTCTCAACTGAAGCTAAGCATACACCACTACTTGACCGTCTTGCATTAACACTCCACCCAAACCCATCAAAGACGCATCGCAATAAACCACAAATGGTTCATCTGCTTTTGGTAAAGTTAAAACTAGAGCGGTAGTGTCGTACCTCGAAAAATACGATCCTCGCGATGAACGCGGAAATAAACAACAACAGAGTCGCCACCTAATTCTATTTATTCTAACTAAAGAAAAGGGAGATATAGACACAACCTAAATTAGATAAGAAATGGTCAACGAAACCACTGATCTAAGTTTGGGAGTCAGTTACGCAAGAGGAAGGTATTAAGCACCCCTCACATCCTTTGTACCCAACGGGAACCTCTTAGTCTAATTTGCGCTTAAAGGTTTGTTAAGATCACTTATTAAAGGGATATTTTGATTATTATTTGTTATGGGGAAAGGTTAAAAAAATTTATTATTGTGCTCGCGAAGGATTAAAATCCTCGTGCCTACGTATTCCCTTATGCAATGGGAAAGTCAGAGCTTTGTAGTTCGTGCAACTACGGTTTGTATTTTTTAATGAACGATTGTTTAAAACACTTTCTACTGCTAAGTGTTGGCATTTAATTGCGGTGGAGGCTGAAGCGCTAACTTGTTTGCAAGGTAGAAATATTTAAACAATGTTTGTTTAGAGAAAAATGTTTGACCTTTGTTAAGCTTTTTTAAACGAAAGGGCGAATGAACCACAATGCGTGGGGCTATCCCAGGAGTGATTGCATTCGAGAATTATGTGGAGTGCTAGACTCCAGAATTCAGTTCCTTCGTTGACTAATTATAAAAATGATTTGAATTGGTTGGTAAGTTTTAAATTGTATTTTAAAAGAAAGAGACAAGTTGTCATCTTTAAGGGAGATATCTCACCTATTCCACCACAAACATTTGAGGAAGAGAAAACAAAAGAAGCTTTAAACTTGGATACAAGGATCGACAAGCAATGCCACATTCTTCCTTTGAGAATAATTATTTGTAAGATTTTGTTTGTGTTTGTGGGGATAGAAGGAATATATTCATATGGAGATGAATCATGTCTCATCTTCGAAGGTTGTTGAATTGTTTTAAAATGTTTTGGGTACGAAAGAGTGAATGAATTACAACCCGAGGGCTAGCCCCTGTTTAGCAAAGTCTTCAAGCAACCTACCCCTGTCTAGCAAAGTCTTCAAGCAACCTGCCCCTGTTTGGAAAAGTCTTCAAGCAACCTGCCCCTATCTGGAAAAGTCTTCAAGCAACATGCCCATGTCTAGAAAAGCCTTCAAGAAACATGCCCATGTCTAGCAAAGCCTTCAAGCAACATGCTCATAGGGATAATCATTCTCTGAAGTGGTTGTTCAACTACTCATCAGAGTTTCAAATCTCAAGAGATTAAGCTCATCACTGGTTGTTGCACCCCAAAATTTGCCCTCACAATACAGGACTTTGTGTGCTAAGAAGGTTCACAAGGTTCACAAGATTCACAACACTTACAAGACCTTTCATGAGGTTCATGAAGTCTACAAGTCACTTTATGAGGTTCACAAGGTTCACAAGATTCACAACACTTACAAGACCTTTCATGAGGTTCATGAAGTCTACAAGTCACTTTATGAGGTTCACAAGATTCACAACACTTACAAGACCTTTCATGAGGTTCATGAAGTCTACAAGTCACTTTATGAGGTTCACAAGGTTCACAAGATTCACAATGCTTACAAGACCTTTCATGAGGTTCATGAAGTCTACAAGATACTTTATGAGGTTCACAAGGTTCACAAGGTTCACAATACCTCCCATGAGGTTCACAAGACATCTTATGATGGTTCACAAGGTTCACAAGGTTCACAACTGGTCAGAAGAGTTGACAATTCCCTCAGACAATGCACCTCCTAAGCAGTGCATCCAAAACTAGGGTTTTGACTTTAATCAGGCTAAATGGACTTCCAAAACTTCAAGTGAGCTTCATAACATCTTATATGTGTGTAAGAACCCCCATGACAAGTTTCAAGACTTTTCTCAAAAGTTTGCTCAGTCAGATGATCAGATAAGTCAAAACTAGTCAAAGCAGTTAAAAAGTCAAACTGAGGTCAACTGTGGTCAAACCAAAGTCAAACTTCATGATTTTTTGCCAACATCAAGTATATGAAGTAAAATTCATCATTTGATCAAAGGTTGATCATGATTCATCAAGGAGATTTCAGATCATCAAGAATCAGAGGTTTCTAAATTAGGGTTTCCTTAGTAAAAGTCAACTGAACTTTGACCAGCCATAACTTTCACATGCTTCATCACCAAGTCTCCATCCAAAGCTAATTTTGAAGGAAATTGAATTCTCTACAACTTTGTGTCTCACAAGCCAAGCCCAAAAATGCTTCATTTGGAAGGTATGAGCTAAGACATTATAGGTCCTTTTGAAAGTCAACAAAAAGTCAACAACTTCAAAAGGGCATAACTTGAGATTGGTAAATGATATGGACATGAAACCAGTGGGGTTGGTTAGAGGACTCTTCAAGCTTTCCAAAATGTCCAAGAACACCCTCATAGCATTAAAATTGAAGGATGTGTGCCCTTGCAAAGTTGGGAAATTTTTGGTTGGTTTATGAAGAAAATGGAGGTCTAAAACCAATTTCTTCCAAATGGGCTTGCCAAATAATGACCCAATCCACATCAAAACATCTTGCACGAAATTAAATTGATTTATTCATAATTTTATTCATTTTGTTTTTATTTATTATGATTTTTTACATTAAAAATCATTTTAAATTCAAATAAAATATAAAATAATGAAAATTCAATTTGATTTGGTTTCTAGAAGGTCTTAAATTATATTTAGACTTGATTGATACAAGAGTAATGAGAATCATCCTAAAATAGCAATGTGAGATCAAGAATATTCAAATTTCAAAGCCAATCTTTTTCAATCTTCAAATGATCCAAATATCCATCAAATTGGTGAAGTCTTTGACCTAATTCACTCACTCATATATAATGAACACTTAACAATTCACAAGCCACGATTTTGCAGCCTCCAAGAGTAAGTTTCACAAATCAAAAAAACCATCCAAAAACTCAAATTTGGATTCATTCATACAAGGCATTAGAAGGTAATTTGAGGACACAGCTATGATCCTTGGACATCATTGAGTGAAAACCAATGCTTGGTTGCATCCAAAACCATTCACATAGCATAACCCGAATGCATCTTGTTCATCTTTAAATTTTTTTCGATTTGAACTATTTATGCAATAACAATGAAATCTAACTGTATATTTGTGTTAGTGATGATGTATAGATGCTTTCTGGGCAAAAAACTTGAAGCTTCATGACCTAAATCGCAAACGGCCATTGTTAGGGTTTGGAACTTAGTTTTAGGGTTTCACGATTTAGACAATATAAATAAATTCTAACAACGTGGATTGATTGTATGAGTCATAAGGAACTCATTGGTATAAACAATTTGAAGAAATTGTACTGTTTCGTTGGTGTTTGATTTTCGCAGGGTGTAGACATGGAAGAACACGCAGGAAATTTCGCAGCAAAAGTTATATAAAATTTCGCAGGTAAAAGGTAGAAGAAGAAGAAGCTGCGCGCGAATTCCATATTTGAAAATTGAACATGATATTTTTTTGTTTTGTTTTAATATTATTTCACCAAATGTTGGTTGGCTCAGTGGTAAGACGCGTGTGTATACTGCCTGCAAGCTTGGGTTCGAATCCTGGCTTTGTACAATTTTTTTCTTATTTTTTCAGGTTAATCAGGAAGCTTAATATATTATGCATTATTGCCACTATACTATCAGACGCGCTCACCTAGTTGGGATGGTAATGTGTTTGTGTGATACTATGAAGGTCCTGGGTTCGAATCCCCCAGGCCTTTTGTTTTCTTGTTATTTTTTTGATTTTTCAGGATATAGAACAAAAACAACTGGACTCACTCTTCTTACACCAACGCATGCGTGGCCCAGTGGTTGTGGTTGCTGGCATAGGTTCATGAGGGCAGGAGGTACTGGGTTCAATACCCAGCCAGGTAAGTTTTTCTTTTATTTTTTCTGCTATTTATTTTGATTGTTAATAATATTAATTTAATAAAAATAATAATTTCAAAAATCCTAATATAAATCTTTAAATATTTTCTAAAACAAATTGTTTTTCTTATGTATATATCTATTTAATAAATTAGTATTATAAATTAAAATTGTAAACTTTAATATTTTTTTTAACCCTAAAAATATATTTTTCAAAACCCTAATTATATTATGAACCCTAATTTATTTTTTCTAAAAACAATTCAAAAACCCTAATTTCTTTTTCTTCTATTTTGTTTAATATTATTATTAATCAAATTTTTTATTAAATACCTAAATTGTTTATAATTTAAAATTTTGTATATAAACATGTTTAAAAATTAAAATGCTTAATTTATTTTTTATAATATGTAAATATTCTACAATTGTTTATATTTTAATTTTACATGTAAATAATTTCTATTATATGTTAAAATTGCTAATTTAATCATGTTCATAATTAATTTTATAATTTATACTTAACTTAAAATTTTATAATTGTTCATATTTTTTTTATTAACTTTAAATAATTGGTTATATTAAAATCTAATCTTTTAATTATTATATGTTTTTTGCTTATCACTTTTAATTATGTTCTTATGATATTTTTACTAACCCCCTTTTATTTTTTAAATTGTGATTATTATTATTATTTTCACTAACCCCTATTATAATTATTTATTTATTCCTGCTTATTTATTATTTTGCTTATTATATTTAAATTGCTTTTTATTATTGTAATTGCTCCTGGATGTAATTTTTTTGTAATATTTAAATTATTTATTTTTATGGTTAGTAAAAATAGGGAGTGTAAACATGTATGTTATTTAAAATTAATTTAGATCATTTAATTTAAAAGATAAATATTTAAAATTAAACACTTCACACATTTCAAACAATTTTCAAAACAAAGGTTTTTTACGCATCCGTACATGGATCATTATAAAACTCTTAAGAAAATTTCTATTCACACACTTCACATTTCAAAAACATTTTAAAGTGAGCTAAGTAACTAAGAGCCCATGGATAACCATGGATGTAAAGGGTGCTAACACCTTCCCTTTACATAACCTACCCCCCGGACCCAAAAACCTTTTAAAAGGTCTTTCCTGTTCTTTTATGCCTTTCCTTTGGATAAAATAAAAGTCGGTGGCGACTCTTGCTATCCGCAACATAACTAAAGTCAGTTCTCCCACCGTGTTACACTGGTACTCATACACAGGCTTCTATGATATCAAGCAAATGCTAACAAGCAAAATGTTAATGTTGAGACTGCTAATGCAACATACATGTTTGTCTCGAAGTTTTTTTTAATGTTTTTGAAAATATTTTCACAATAGCATGTGACCAAATCACTAGCTAAGATGTGATATTCATTTTTTTTATAAAGCCAACACAAATTTTGAGCATAGCTCATAGGAGTCAGGAAACACTATCTCATTGAGTATGCTTTCAAAACAAACCCTACTTAAATTAGGACTTTTGAGGGTTGTAATGTGGTTTGGTTCACGGTTCTTAGAAACAAAGGATAAAGGCTCAAAGTTTATTTGGTGCCCACCCATTCTCCGTGATGTTCTCCAATCCTAGGTCCAACTAAATTGACACATACATTTGTCTTGATAACATAGAGATGATGCTCCAAGGTCTGCTTGAAATGACAATCATCTTATTTGTCCCCTATGGATATCAGTGACCCTTTTGACTTTGATATGGTGGTCACTAAATCTTATGGATTTGAGGACTTCTTTTGATTGATTTATTATATTCGGTCCCTAAGCCTCTCTTTAAGTGTTTGACTTAGCGAGATTCTCTTTTTCTCTTTTCTTTTTTTTTTCTTTGGAAGGTTAATAGTTGTGACTGTCAAGTTGTTGGTTGTAGTGGACTCCTTGATGGGATGTTTCATCTTATGATTTGAATGTGTAACCAGATTAACTGAACACTACCCTTCCCCAGGTTAAGCGTAAAGGTTTTGAATTATCCAAAAGAAACTCATACTTCTAGGCTCAAATTGGTTGACTAGGGATTAACTCCTTATTTCTCAAGTGTTTGGGGATTCAAAACAATGCTTGTACACCGTAAATAGGGTTTTGTTCAAAAGCGTTCAACTAGAGAATTTGTATTCTAATTTCGTCATCCTCCCTCCAATTCTCTGCCTAAGTAGGAGATGGGATAATGTTGGCATTATAAAAGTAGAAAAAGCATTATGAGTGAATATAAATGGAATACTTCAAGACAAACATATTCATTGCATTAATCATTCAAAACAAATAAGTTCTTACATGCCAAAAACAAATGCATTGACAAACAAAGAAAAATACATATGAAAAGAAATAAATGAGCTAAACATCTGAGAGGATAGCTTCAGAGCATTAAACGACCATACACACAGAGGAACTTGTTCCACGCTCAAACGATCAACTGACTTTGAACTCTGGGATCACACATTTTGAGTCTAGATATTCATCAGCATAAACGTGCTCCATTCACAAATGGGTTTCCTCCTTCGAAGGTCAACACCTCATCATTGATCATCTCTTGAACCTTTCCTTGAAAGACCTTGCACTCTTCAATTGGATGCCCCAGTACTCCACCATGAAATTCACAACTGGTATTTGAATTGAACCAAGAAGGGAGAGATCGCATGGCTCTGGTCTTCCTGTGTGCCATCACTGAATTCCGGGTGAAATAAATCCACAGTTGACCGCAAGTCATTGGGATTGGATCAAACTGAGGAGTCTCTCTTGTTGGGCTGTTGTCAGACCCTAATTTTTGACCTAAGATTTCTCGCATCCCATCCGCATTTCTCATACAAACAAGATCACGCACTGGTTCGTTTATCCTTTTTCAGGTGCAGGTCTTTGCCTTGCAGAGAATCACCATGTTTAATTGTCGTTATTTGTTTATATTCACTAACTTCTAACCAAAATATCAAAAAAATATGTTGCAGTTTGCCTCTTCTTCTCTCTGTGTTGTAGGATTTAAAAGACAGGGTTGTGATTCCAATTCAAATGCGTTTGATCAGTCACGATTCGATTCAGATGGACGTTTGACCTAATCTTGGTCAAACTATCGGAAGATTGTTCAACTGCAAGTTGTGTGTGCTAGTGAATCTTCCTCACACTGTGTGTATTCAAAGGTCAAGCTGTGTTGCATGCGAGATCATCAGTTTATCAGTGGTTTGTCTGTGGATTTATTTTCCTCAGCATGGCCTCAGATCATTTGAGCAGTTTTCAGACGATTTCAGTGATGGTGGTTTGAATTGGAAAATTGTTCAGTGGTTCAGTGATGGCTGCGTTCATTTTAATCAGTGGTTGACAAGAAAAATAAGTTTGCTTTGGGCTAAAAAAAATCATCACTTCATGCGTTATCCATTTCCGACTAGACCATTATTTTCTTATAGCCAATATTCTTCTCTATTCATTTTTTTTAATCACCCATATATCCATTATCCTTTTTCCGATTAAATCATTTTATTTAACCATTTCCCATTTTTTTTTTATCCATTTCATCATCCAAAAATAATTCTTATCCAATTAAATCCAAATATTCACTTTTTGTTATCCATTTTATTCGATTATCCATTACCGTTTTTTTAAGAGGTTCAAATAACATTTTTTTTTCTCAATCCATTTCCTTTTATTAATACAAAAAAAAATAGGTATAAATTCATTACATTTTTTTTAGCCCATTCATTAAAAAAATCATATTACAATTTTTGATACCCATTATATGTTTCTCTCAAGCCCATTTCTGGAAAAATAGTGAAACAAAAACTCCTCACGTCATCCCACACTCACTAGCCAAGCTACCAACTCCTAGCCAGCTTTTCCACCAAGCTTTTCCCAAGCAGAAAAACAATAAGCCAAGGTAAAACCGTACAGCCATCCTGCGCAAGCCTCAGCTTCCCAATTTCCCCACAGCTTCACGCGCCCAGCCTATGCGTACCAGCAGCAATACGTAGCAGCTCACACACAATACTTCAAGCCGCATCCCGCGCATCACAACAAACAACAACAGCCGCAAACAATTCCAAGCACATCACGCCGAACAACAACAAGCAGCCACAAGCCAAACAAATCCCCAGCTTATCACGCACGAAATACACCTGAAAAATCAAAAAGCAAAACGCACACAATATCAGAACAAAACGCAGCAAAACAAAAATTGACGCAAGCACACGAGAATCTCATCGTGACTCCAAAACGCAATTCAAAACCAATCGAAACGGCAACCCTTTTCAGCCTTTCTCACGCTATAAATTCAGCCCCTCCCTTCATTAAAGGCCAAGCTTCAATAGCCCTACCAAAACCTTGTCAAAAATCATTTCAAAGCTCCAACACCATTTTTCCGTTCTTCGCCAACCTCCATTAATCCTTTATACCTTCATCAATTTAAGCTTTTCTCCATAAACATCATCATCAATCTCACATCAAATCAATTGAAACACAGAGAGAAGAGAGTTTCCGCGATTTCGAAAGAAGAATAAGTGTTGAAGCTCGCGGAAGAAGGAAGGAGACTTGAGAGGAGGAAGCGATTCCGTGTTGTTGTTTGTGAAGGTGAGGTAGCCGCTGTGAAACTTTCATTTTCGTTCTCTTCACTCGCCGCCGTTTTGAAATTGTTGCCCTGTTTCGTTGGTTCATCGCAAAGAAGAAGAAGAGGATTTTCTCTCTGTTTTGTTTTTCTTTCCTTTTAATATTAACTATTCTTTTATTCTTTTTTTTTTAATAAAAACATGATGGAGTGTGGATTGGGCTCTTAGCATTTGGATCTTGGTATCTAACACCACTACCCGCGGATAATCCACCTTTTTTTTCCATTTTTTTCTCTTTATTTTGTTTTCTTATTATTCATTAGTTTAGTTATTTTTTTTATGATTTTGGTTATAGTTTAATTTTGATATACGATTTTTATGAAACATATTTTTAGGAAGAGATTTAGAAAAACTTTTTAGAAACAAATTTAGAAAAGATTTTTTAGAAAAGGATTTAAAAAAAACATTTTAATTCTTTTATGGATTTAGTTTTAGATCCATTTTTTTTCATCTCTTCTTTTTGGTCGATGACAATCTCCGATTCATGATTGTTGATTTCTGATAGGTTTAATCTTCATTATTTCAAATCTATGGATGAATGATCATTTGGATCATTCTCCATACTTTGAGATCGTGATAGGTTGCCTTCGATAAATTCAACGAAAATCTCGATTAAGATTAGACCGTTCTTTTTCTTTTAGTGTGGCATGTTTTCGGAGAACGATCCATAATATCGTTTCTCTAACATGTATTAACACGAATATTTTCCACTTTAATTAGTGGTGGCCGGCCTCATTTGTAGGGTAATTACTTCGTAAATTACTCGGCGATTGCTTAACATAGACCTAAACTTGTCCCGATTCGAAATAAGATCCACTTGGATCCGGTTGCCTCGATTTTGTTATTTTTGTTTCGTGGTTGTGCTTGATTAAGTTCATCATACCACTTATTATGTAAATATTATGATAATGTGAATATATTAACATTTTAATTCAATCTCTCGCACCTTATCCTTTTATTTTAATTTCTCGTTCCTTATCTCTTTATTATGCTTTATCATATTATATCATATATCATCTTGTTTATTGTTTATATTGTTATACTTGTGATTTTTCTTTTGTCCATTTAGACACCAAAATATTAATAAGGGAATAAACATCTAAAAAATGGGTGACTTTAATTTCGGACTATGGTTACTATCCTTAGCATGAGACTTGGAGTTGGACTTAGATTCTAGGATCATTCCTTTGCTTTAATTGTTATGGATTAAAGACTTTGGCTCCGATTAAGTTCACTTGATTATGAAGATGGAAATCCAATCGTTTCAAAGAATGCTTGCCATGCGGTTTGATCGTTCTTCCTTTAGCTTTTATTTTCAAGTCTTAGGATAGTCCCTTCATCTCTTCCCATCTTCTTCAATTTTCAAATCTTCTTCCTATTTTCAAAATCTTCTTTGTTTTCAAACTTCAAACATTTTCTCAATCAAACCTTGACTTCGGTCATGTGCTTTTACCTTTTCATTTCATTTCCTTAAATAAATGTTAAACCACATAAGCATATCGAAACTTTCTTCTCAAAACTTTAAAACCTTCAAAACTCATTCAATTGTTTTTTGTGCCCTCGTGCACGTTTTCTTTTAACCTTTTTTATGTTTAGATATGATTCATTCTTTCTAGCGGAATTATTCGCTAAAGAATGACGACTTATCTTTACATTTTAAAATCCATCCAACTCATTTGCCTTTTCACAATTTGTACCACGAACTACGGGGTTTTGATCTCGCATTGCACTTTGTGGGTATGTAGGCATGAGACGTTCGTCTCTTCAAACACCAAAATCTTAAAAAACATTTTTCTTCTCATCTCTTCAATCTTTTTTCAAGCAAACCATTTCAAACCAAAAAATGCAGTAAATATTTCAAAGGGTTCCCGTGGAGTACCACGGACAAGTCGGGTGCTTAAAACCTTCCCGATTTGTAACCAATCCCCGTACCCGTTCTCTGTTTGTTTCTTTTAGCTTTTGCTTTTAGATTCATTAGGCTTTCTTCGTTCTTTTTTCCTTTTTCCTTTTGGAAATAAATAAAAGCGCGGTGGCGACTCTGTGTATATTGAGTTAAGTTAGTCAATAGCTTACACTCATGATTTTACCGCTACAGCTGTCCTGAGATCTCTGTTGATTATGGCGCTGATTCTGATATTGGCTATAAGGCACTGGAGCTTGCAAGATTTCAGGAGAATCCCTAATTGCATTAACTTCAAAATTTTCTTCCTCTTGTGAATCACAGGCAGACTTCTCTTCAACAATTTGGCAATCTGACCCCTCTTAGATTCTTCCACATTTGAATGCGTTTTCAATGTTTACTCCAACTTCCACAATTTTGGAGAACTCTAATGGCACAATTCCTATCATCCTGATATAATAAGAGTCAGACAATGTTTTTAGAAATATTTTGGCCAGTTCTTTCTCTAAGAGTGGTGGATGAACTTGGGCTGCCAATTCTTTCCACCTTTGTGCATACTCCCTGAAAGATTTGTCGTCTTTCTGACTCATTCCTATCAACTGGTCGCTGTCTGGAGCCATGTCCAAATTGTAATTATATTGCTTCACAAAAGCACCAGCTAGGTCTTCCCAAGTCCGTATATGGTTTCTTTTTAGCTTCATATACCACATCAAAGATGCCCCACATAAACTTTCTTGAATGCAATGAATCATCAGTTTAGCGTTATCGGCATGAGCAATCATCTTTCGACAAAACATCGTCAAATGATATCTTGGACAACTTACACCCTTGTGTATTTCAAAAGTAGGAATTTTTAAATCTGAAGGAATAATCACGCCCGGGACCAGACACAAGTCATGAGCTGTTAAACTAAATGCATTGAGTTCTTTCACCATCTTCAGTTGTTCCTCGAGATCACGAATTCCTTCCTCTATTTTCACAACCTTAGGATTATTCACCTTTGTCACAGGATGGACATTCTGAGATTGGGTAACATCCACTTGTTGAGCATCATTGTCAGGAGGAAAATCGTACATCGGGTTGGTCAATACAGTAAATCCTGACATGGAATCAACATTCTCTTCCATATCTGTTGTTCTTCAGTGACTACTTCAGGCTTGAAAGAGATGTCGAGAAGTCAACAAACTGGTAAAAGGACAAATGAGTGAGATTTTTGTTTGGTGGGAGAATGATATGTGATGCAAATGCAAATGATATGCGAATGAATGTAAAGCTCAGAATCACAAATACAATCAGTTCCAACATGAAGACAAGATGTTGGATCCAAGGTATCACGAGCAGCTCGGGATCTCCTAACTGGTAGGCCTTAAGAGGAGAGTTCTAAGTTCTTTTACCCATAAATCCCACTCACATGATAGCTTATATGATGATGGTATTAGGAAACTCAAGGTCACAGACGTTTATCGTACTAACGCCACGTCACAGGCTAGCTGCATCATGACGATAATGACGATAAGGTCTACCTTCACTGGAGTTATCATGTTAGGCCCACAAAGGGGCGAGCCCTCGGAGAGTAACACTACACAATTGCAAATTTTGAAACTGGTTCTAGGGGTCCCAGAGTCACAGCCCTTTTGCGAATCAAGTCACATGACAGGCTAGCTGCGTTGCGACAAGATTTACGAAAAGTCTAACTATCTGGGGGAGCTTTCATGCTAGGCCCTCAAGAAGTGAGTTCTTGGAGACTAACACTAATAACTACCAAATCTAACCTAGGTGTTCCCTCTTATTTTTCCAAAGCTCAAGTACAAGGTCATACCCGTGATGTCCCGAGATCCAACATGAAAATATAATGAGCAATATAATAAAGAAGGAAGCAATAGACGAGCATATAAAATAGAAATAGTAAATAAAGAGGACAATTAGTAACAAATTAGCAAACAAGCGCAAACTATCCTAAGTTAGGCTTGACTCTCTTATGCACAAGGCATTAGGATAAATCCCCAGCAGAGTCGTCAACTGTCGTACCTCGAAAAATGCGATCCTCGTGATGAACGCAGAAATAAACAACAACAGAGTCGCCACCTAATTCTATTTATTCAAACTAAAGAAAAGGGAGATATAGACACAACCTAAATCGATAAGAAATGGTCATCGAAACCACTAATCTAAGTTCGGGAGTCAGTTACGCAAGAGGAAGGTATCAAGCACCCCTCACATCTGTTGTACCCAATGGAAACCTCTTAGTCTAATTTGCGCTTAAATGTTGATTTATGCTATTGTCTTCTTCTAATGATTAAAGGTTTGTTAAGATCACTTATTAAAAGGATATTTTGATTATTATTTGTTATGGGGAAAGGTTAAAAAAATTTACTATTGTGCTCGCAAAGGATTAAAATCCCCGTGCCTACGTATTCCCTTGTGCAATGGGAAAGTCATAGGTTCGTAGTTCGTGCAACTACGGTTTGTGTTTTTTAATGAACGATTGTTTAAAACGCTTTCTACTTCTATGTGTTGGCTTTTACTCGCGGTGGAGGCTGAAGCGCTAACTTGTTTGTGAGGTAGAAAGATTTAAACAATTTTTTTTAGAGAAAAATGTTTGACCTTTGTTAAGGCTTTTTACGAAATGGCAAATGAACCACAACGCGTGGGGCTAGCCCAGAAGTGATTGCATTCAAGAATTATATGGAGTGCTAGACTCCATAATTCAGTTCTTCCGTTGACTAATTATAAAAATGATTTGAATTGGTTGGTAAGTTTTAAATTGTATTTGAAAAGAAAGAGACAAGTCGTCATCTTTAAGGGAGATATCTCGCCTATTCCACCAAAAACATTTGAGGAAGAGAAAACGAAAGAAGCTTTAAACTTGGATACGAGGATCGACAAGTAATGCCACATTCTTTCTTTGAGAAATAAAATCGAAAGAAGCTTTAAACTTGGATATAATGATCGACAAGCAATGCCACATTCTTTCTTTGAGAATAATTATTTGTAAGATTTTTTTGTGTGTTTGTGGGGATAGAAGGAATATCTTCCTATGGAGATGAATCATGTCTCGTCTTCGAAGGTTGTTGAATTATTTTAAAATGTTTTAGGTACAAAAGAGTGAATGAATTACAACCCAAGGGCTAGCCTCAAGAGTAATTCAATTCAAGAACTCGATGGATGTTATATTCCTGAGTTCAGTTCCTCGTACAATTAATTGAACGATTAGGTATTTTAGGAACTGGAGGGCGAATAAACCACGTCGCGTGGGGCTAGCCCATGAGTGATTTAATTCAAGAATTATGTGGAGTGCTAGACTTCAGAATTCAGTTCCTCCATTATTTGATTTGTGAATTAAGACGTTTTGTTTTGGATGTTTTAGGGTTTGATATTTTTAGTAATGAAAGAGTAAATGAAACACAACTCGAAGGCTAGCCTCAAGAGTGGTTCATTAAAGAACCAGAGGAATGCTATATTCCTGAGTTCAGTTCCTCGTTAATTATTAAGTTAAAAGAGTTATATGGCGAGGCGTGAAGCACTCGACTTACGGGTAAAATGCAAATAGAGGTTGGTTGTTTGATTGATTATGTGAATTCGAATCCTAGTCCCTAAAGGTGTTCCTAGTAATACGAAACCGTAAAATAAAAGGCGGAAAGATAAATTGCGTACAAAGTAAACGGGAGAGGGATACATGCTAATTTACAAGGGATTGCGATGAAATAAAGGGTCTCGTTGTAATTTGCTTAAGAGAAAGTGCGTGTGCAGTGTATGAACTATTCGTAACCGTTAGAACTGTCGCTCGTTGACTACCTTAGAACCGATTCAATTGTTAGAATGGTTTTCTAAAGAGTAGAGCATTTATATTGAAATGAAATGAGAAAATAAACTAAACTAAATAAATTAAAATAAATGGAATAAGATGGTCTCATAATTTTAATCGAGATGTCGAGTCGGCTCGCGACGAATCTCAAGACTATTTATGTTCATCGACCATAAATCGAAAATGAGAATAAAATACTAACTCATAAATATACACACACACACACACACACACACACACACACACACACACACACATATATATATATATATATATATATATATATATATATATATATATATATATATATATATATATATATATATTTATGTTTTTTTCTTAACATCTCTTCTAAGCTAAAAGACTACTAAAAAAGAAATAATACTTTAAAACAACAAAAACATGATAAGAATTAGAATAAAAGAAATAATTATTGAACACCGTGAAATAAAAACACACAAAAAAAAAACAATAAAAGGGGGATCGAGCGCAGGAAAATGGTGTGCATAGTAAGTAATCAGGATCTGAAGCTAAAGCCCAACAACGATAACAAAACATATTTCTCTTTAAAACAGAAAATAAAAGAAATTAAAAAAAAAGTGTGACAGGGGGATGGGGTTCTGCGCTAGATGAAAAGTTTGTGTGTAGAAAACAAATATGGACCTCCTAAGCCCATTTCTCAACCAAAATAAAACATAAAAATCAACAAAATAAAATAAATAAAAATTAATAAATAAAAAACAAAAGGGTGGAGTATGCTGACGCTGCAATCAGGGAAACAATATGAAACACTATCAAAGCTCAAACCTCAAACAAAAAACACGGTTTATAAAAACGAGAAAAATAACCCACCCTCTCAAAACAATCCCAGCGGCGGCTCCTAATATTGTTTCGATGAAGTTTGCTCAAACTCTTTTACTCGATTTATCCCTAATATCTTTGTCTCTCCGATTCTAAATCTAGCTTGTTCGGTTCAGTTCTGAAACTCACCTCACTTTGAATCTCGCTATGTTTCACGTTTGGTTTTGTTTTTGTTTTCAGATTAAACCTTCATCTCATATGTTTATGGGTTTTCGTTTGGTTTGGGCGGTGATTGATGTGGTGAGCGGTTGGTGGATTTTTCGCGGTGAGGTAGATTTTTATGGTTTTAGTGGTTTTCCCCGGAAGTGGTTCAGTGGCGGTTTGGATCGGCGGAATGGTGTTGGAGGGTTTTGAAGGTTTTCGGGTAGGTGTGAGGTGGAAGGAGGGTTACATCGGCGAGGTTTTGTGTTAGTGAATAAGAAAAGGGGGTGAGGAGGAGTCGGTGTGAGGATCCGATAAGAGGTTTGGATGTTCGTCGGCTATGGTGAGGGAGGTTGGAAGGTGAAGGAAAAGTTATGGATTTCGAGGTGGAGGAAGCGTTGTTCAATGGAGGTTTGCTGTGATTGTGATGACAGTGATGAAGAGAGGCTGATGAGTTTTGGTGGTTCTGTATTTTTTTCTTTTTTTTTCTTTGGCGTTATGTTTTTGGTTTGTAGAGTTTTTTCTTTGAACTTTTTTTGCCTCCCCTCCTATTGAATATCTCTCCTCCTTTTAAAATAAAATTCACCTCTCAATTGAGTTTAGGTCCCCTAGTTTTTGTCTTCTTGCAGATAAGTAGCTTTCAAGCTCAGGTTTTTTGGTCAAAGTTGTATAGGTTGCTATAGTGCAGGGTTTGTGTTGTGCGCAGGTATACGTTGGGGACTGTCTCTTGCTTGGTTTGAAGTTTGGTCTTGTTTTCAAATGGTTTTTGGCAAGTACAAATTTAACATGGGCATATTATTGCTTTAGTGTAGCAGACTGTGATGGTGTAAAGTGACTGATTATTTTGGCAAGGTGTCTTGCGCAGATCTAAGTTTGGCAGGGTGAGGACCAAAGCTTGTTGACTGAAACAAATGGAAGATAAAACAACTCTCTATTTTTTGTATTTTTTTTAGACTAAATAAACTTAATTAAAATTAAAATTGAATTAAAAATACTAGTTCTAAATAAATTAATATATACTAAATTATAATTAAACTAAAACAAATCCTACATATAAACTAATAAAAAGTTAAATACCAATGATTAATTAAAACTAAAAGGTCTAATTAAAATAAATTAATTAATGATAACTAATTAATTAAAAAAACCTAAAGTAGAACTAAACTAATTTTATCTAAAATTAAAATTAATCTAAAATAAAAATTAAATAAAATTTAACTAAATAAGAATTAAACTTAAAATTATATATAAACTAGATTTAAATTAAGCTAATTAAATATTAACTAAAGCTAATTCTAAATAAACTATGATAATGATTAAGCAAAAATTCTAAATAAATTTAAAAATCAAGAATAAAATGAAAATGACATGGAATTATAGAAATCGATTAAATAGTGCATGATTAATGATCAATGATATGTTAAACAAAAAGTGCAAAAAGAGACTGACATTGATAATCCGATAAAAATGCGTCAGATGAATGAAAATTTTCTGAAAAAGTCCGGTCAAAATTTAGGGTGTGACAGGTAGTCAACTTCTTCTTTAGCTCAATGAAACTCTGTTCACACTGTGTGTCCCTTACAAACGCCTTATCCTTACAAGTTAATTAAGTCAATGGAAGTTCCAACTTCGAAAAACCTTCAATGAACTTCAATAATAACCGGCTAATCCCAAGAAACATCTAATTTTTGTCACCGACTTCGGAGTCTCCCATTGTAGAATTGCATCTACCTTGGATGGATCCACATCAATCCCTTTTCCCGAAATCACATTGATCGGTAAAATAGCAAGTGTACTATTTTATCGATGTAGTAATAATAGGGGTTTTCCCCAGTGTCGGTCTCTTGAGGACTACGCAGGAAAAATAAGTTTTATGCAAAACAATCGAACAAAAAGTCTTTGGGTTGTTTTAAGATTGACTTTTGAAATTACAATTAACAAAGTAAAAGTACTTAATAAAATAAGTTGTTATGAAAAATATGAGAATAGCACTAGGGAAGGTGTATGAAAACCCTTATAATGACAAATAAAATTATTATTAGCAACTTCACCACAAGGCTAACTCATTATCGCTTTCAATATTAGTTTTTGAAAATTCCTTTAAAGAAAACCCTTTGGTATTCCCTCTATACCCCAATTCCTTGGTTGTATAGGAAGAATACCAAGCTTTTAGAATACCATAAGTTTTACGGTTAAATTATGACATCCCAATTCCTTGGCGATGTCTAATAAAATAATGGTGTTTGAAAAAGGCGTTAACAATGGTATTCCTACCTACGATTAACATTAGATCGAAAACCTTATCTTCCAATTTAGGTTTTGCATTACAATCATTCAAACAACACAATGATAATAAAAATGTAGTGAAATTATTATAAAATAAACCTTAATGTCATTACAAAGGGAAATCAGGGACACCCCTAGCATTGAGGGAGGGGGGGGGGTTAGCCTCTCATGTTCATGATAACAATAACAAAACTATAAAATCAAGGAAAAGACATTACACTTGTAATAGGATTCAGATGATCTTCAATGGCTTCCTTCGTTCCAAGATCGCCTTTCTCCCAAAACTTGTGCGTACAATCTCCAGAGAAAAAATAAAATATAATCGTCCAATCAAAAAGTTTCTTTCTCCCTCTCCCATTCACCTTTAAAAAGCTAAAACCTAGTAACAAATGAAAAAAATTCCAGATCTTCCCTTCCAAATTCAAATACAAATGAAATATAAAAATTTGAAATTTTCTACGCTTAGGCCAACACAGGTCGTGTCAGCTGACACGACCCTCCGTGTTGGCAATCTGACTTCTCCTTAACAAAATGTTTTTGCGTCCCTTCATGCCAGGCAAGCTGACACGCGCCGTCTTAGTTGACACGACCCCCCGTGTCAGCCTTCTACCTTGGGAATTATTCATGCAAACTTTTCATCTCTCTTAGGCCTCCTGACACGGGCACCCGTGTCAGGCCTATGAAACATCACAATTCTCATCTTCTTGCACTCCAGAACTTCATTGCACGCGCATCCGATCAAAGACTCTTTACATGTACCTAAAAAACACGAAAATACTACCAAATCAAAGCATAAACAGTCTATGAATGAAACAACATTAAAACTAGGACTTGCTTAAATACAAAAACAAACACTTAGTAAAAAGCGCTAAAAGGAATTCAAATGCAAACGAAACAATAGATACGATAAACATAGAATATCAAAAAACTACGAGTGAAAACCACTGATCAAATACCCCCACACTTGAACTATAGCTTGTCCTCAAGCAATAATCTTACATTCAACACTCTAGCATAATAAGTTGTCATATGACCGACCTGTTCAAGTAGAATGCGCCAATACTCATATGTAAGCTTTCGTTCCAATCGGCCAAATAAGTTCCCAAGTACGTCTCCGTTAACAAAGGTATCCCAAAAACATTGAACCACGGACCTAAATCCCCTTTCGGCTACCTTTCCAACAATGCTTTGGGCTTAAGTATTTTTTTTTCAATTTTCAGCCCCTTTCATTCGAACAATCATTTTAAGGAATTTTATGATTTTTCCTCACATGCACAAAATTGATCGACTTTTCATGGACACCATTCTTTTTTCTCGCACATTGGCGTTTATTTGTCCACTTTAGGATGACTTTTATATTCAACTATCATTGGGCTAAGTAACCGGGTGAGGGTTACCCAACGTAGAAGGACTACTCACTAATTTCCATTATTCACAATTTTTACGCAATTCTTGTGAATTATGCCAGACTGCTATTATAAACTACTTGGGGACTACTTCTCAGATTCAAGCATTATGGCACAAATCTACATGTTGGACTCGTACCTTACTCAGAGAATTCAGGGTGTTCAAATTATACCCAAGTTTTCAAAATTTCCCAAGTCCCTAAATCGAACTTATTTTCACTCAAACTCTATATACTTTCTTAACACACTCACAATCACAATGTTTAAAAATTTCTTTTTCAGTTCTCATCATGGGAGGATTCACAGTAGTTTCCACACACCAGGACACAAACCAACAACACAATAAACGAAACTGACTGAATTTAAACAAAACATGAAAGCTAGACAGAAAACAAGTAAACTAAAACCCCCTCACACTTGAACTAAACAGTGTCCTCACTGTTTTAGAACAAGAATGAGAAGGGACTCACAGATGTGGCCATTATGGAACAGGTGAAGAATCTAACTGATGAGTTACTGCAGCTTAATCAGACTGAATATGACATTTTGAAACATAAGGCTAAAATGGAATGGCTAAGAGATGGAGACAAAAATATTGCTTTCTTTCATGCCTCTATCAAAGACAGAAATAATCAATAGGAGATTCACTCGTTGGAAGCTCTTAATGGGGACATTCTGCACCAACGGGAAGACATAAAAGCTGAAATTTTGTCCTTCTATAAGAACTTGGTAGGCACTACAAACATGAATCTAATTGGTATTAACATTCCTTCAGTGAGAGCTGGGAAAACACTAAATAGGGAGGATACTCAATACCTTATTCATCCTATTACTAAAGCTGAAATTGTGAAAGCTCTGACTAATATTGGTAACGATAAAGCTCCAGGCCTGGATGAATATAAGGCTTACTTTTTCAAGATTACTTGGCATGTGGTTAAGCTGGATATGATTAATGCAATAAATTATTTCTTCTCTACTAATAACACGTACAAGGACTTTAATTGCTCTTTGGTGACTCTTATCCCAAAATCTCGTGCTGCCAAAACTGTGAAAGATATGAGACCAATCGCCTGCTGCAGTACCATCTACAAAATCATCTCAAAAAATTTAAATAACAGGATGGGAAGAGTTATTGGAAATATAGTGGATCAATCTCAATCAGCTTTTATTCCTGGAAGTTTTATCCAAGACAATATTTTACTTGCACAAGAATTGGTTAGAGGCTACAATAGAAAGTATCTTTCCCCCAGATGCATCGTCCATATAGAAATTCAAAAGGCATACGATACCGTTAAATGGAATGCACTTGAACATATTATGTCAGAATTGGGGTTTCCTCGAATGTTCATCAATTGGTGTATGTTGTGTGTTAAAACTGTCTCCTATAGATTTTCTATAAATGAAGCCCGATCTAATCTTCTGGTTGCTAAGAGAGGTTTACGACAGGGTGACCACATCTCCCCCCTCTTATTTTTTATTATTATAGAATACTTCCACCGTCTCCTTCAAGACCTGAAACATAATCCCAACTTCAATTTTCATCTGAAATGTGAAAAACTCAATATTATCAATTTATGTTTCGCGGATGATATTTTGATATTTACTAGAGGTGATGAAGGTTCACTAAGTTTATTAATGAAAAAAGTCGACCAATTTTCAAAATCTAATGGCTTACACATGAGCATACCAAAAATTAAACTTTATGTATGAGGTATGACTAGTGGGAAATGCACAAGCTGCAACAGGTCACTGGTTTTGCAATAGGGAGCCTACCATTCAAATATCTTGGGGTACCCTTAGATTGCAAAAAGCTTACGGTGAATAATTGTCAAGAATTAATTGATAGAATGACTCAGAGTTTGAAGCATTGGAGTAATCACCTTTTATCTTATGCATGCCGCATCCAATTGGTGAAGTGTGTCTTATTCTCCATTACTAACTACTGGATGCAAATTTTCTCGCTTCCTAAAAAAGTAATTAAACATGTTGAAAGTTTATGCAGGACATTTATTTGGACGGGCAATTAGAATGATACTAGAAAACCTCTCATATCTTGGGATCATATTTGCGAGTCGTTGGTGGTCGGAATATCACATCAATGATGGAATGAAACAAAGCAACAATTGGTAAGCTGTTATGTAATATTTGTGAGAAGCAAGATAAGTTGTGGATCCAATGGATTCAAACTTACTATATGAAAAATAAGGAGGCTACCGATTACTATCCTGACCAACAAGCCTCTTGGATTGTGAAAACGATTTTCAAGTTAAGAGATAATATTCTTGACACTATTACATGGAGTGAATTCAAGAAAAATAGTGATTATATTACTTGTAAGATGTATGAAGAATTGAGAGGTCCCAAAGTAAATGTTACTTGGAGAACAAATTTCATTTGTAACCTTGCTCGGTCTAGAGCAAATATTATCCTTTATATGGCGTGCCATAGCCGGTTGCAAACTAAAGATCGATTGATTAAATATGGTATGAATATTGAAGATAAATGTGTTTTTTTGTGATGAAAGGGAAACCAATAACCACCTCTTTTTTTATTGTGAGAGTACTAAAACTATTTAGCAACATGTGTTGGAGAGCATTGGTATCAAGCATAAATCTTACAGTTGGAATGAAGAATTAAAATGGATTATAGACCAAATCAAGGATAAAGGTAATAGATGTAAACTGATTAAAATCTCCATATCTGAGATGGTTTATCATGGGTGGATGGTTCGAAACAGAATTATTTTTCAAGATGGAAATAAGAATGAGCTTAATAGTAAAAATGTAAATGAGGGCATCTTTTGTTGTAGTATGATGGATAAGAAATTAGCGGATTATTATAATAGAATAAGATTTAATTCGACTATAGAATAGTTCCTTTGTCTTTTGGTTGCCAGGATCTGAGGATCGACGTGTATCTCTTGTTTTTTGGTATTAATAAAATCTTATTTCTTCAAAAAAAAAATTCAATCTTTTCCTTCATTAAATTTTAGTTTGACTTGAAGTTAGCTAAACATAGTTTTTTTTTTTTGTTAAATTGAATATATAATTGAGTTTTTAAATAATAAATGGATGGATAATATCTTTTGTTAATTATTTATTTAAATAAATTTATTTATTTTATTCATTCTAAGTACTCTTGATTTATATTTCAAAAGTAATTTATTTTATACATGTTATATTCTTCTTTTATTATTTTGTAGATATATGAGTTTAAATAATTTTTAATATTATATTCTATCATTTTATAATAATTTTATTAATTTATTAATTTTATCTATTTATTCTCATTTTGATAAATAAATAAATAATCAGTAAGTAAAATAAATATTTTATCGGTTACGTAAGTGATCTTGATGTCTCTCGAATTCTAACTTATCATTCAAATTGTATTAATAAGTTACCTTATTTATATGAGAAAACCTAAATATCCTTTACCAACAATTTCAATCTTTATATTTTTACATTGGAATTAAAAACAGAGAAAACAAAATAAAATTGTAAATTATTTTATTTTTACATCGAGAACCTTCGACATCATCTTCATTAAAGTTGCCCGTCATTGGTGTTGACTAAGATATAAATTTAGGATTTTCCTTCCGTTGTTTTTGCGGAGTTTTTGAAAGAAACATAGGTTTTGAGTTTCAAGAAATTATAATTAAAATAGTGATTGATTGAGTCGATTGCAACAAATCTCCGTGTTTGCTTCTAAACTCTTTTGATTATGTGATCTGAAGAGGTTACGAATTAGTAAGTTTGAGGTTTGATCATGAAATCGTAAGAATCCAGATCTAGAATTTCTAGCTTCGCATGATGAGGTTAGAGAGAACGTGAATTGTGAAAATTGTGGGAATCAAAAGTCGATTTCCATAGACGAAGTAAATGTTCTTATCTAGGAACCAATCATGGATGTAGTTCGATAACTGATGATCTTAAGCGGTGATTTTAATCTTCTTTTACAACGACACGAGGTGGACTTGCATGATTAACACTCAAACGTTCAAATCTTTTTAATATTCAAGACGGATGTAGTGAGAAATGGAGATCATATAATTTATGTTGTTATATGTGTGAACTAATTTATATTATGGATTAATTGGAGTGAATTTGAGATGAATTTAACATTAATCATTTGAGTTTATGGTCGGTTCAGGACAAATATTTAAAAAGTGTAGTTGAATTCTTTAAATAATTTAAAAATATAATATAATGTAAAAAAAGAGTGGGGCCATTAAATAATTAGAATCTGTACGCCGAATCTTATGTTCTTAACAATATTAATCAGAGAATATAATTAAAAAATAAAAATTCTCATAAACTTTTTTGGCTACACTAAATTCTCATAGAAAGATTTGACGAACAATGGACTCTTTAATCTTTTGCTTCTCATATTGTGGCAAACAATGGAGCTTGCGTTACTGGAGATGCACGCCACTAGGGATCAACCCGCTGGGATATTTCTTACTCCAATTCTTCTTTTTTTTATTATTGTATGAAACCTTTTTAGAGATAGTTAGGGAGGAGTTAGTGAAGAATTTTTCTTTTTTTTCTTGTCTGTTGATGTTGTTTAGAATACACTAGTATTCTTATAAATCAATTGCCTTTTATAAAAAAAAACTAAATACCATTATAAATATGATATTTATTTTGGAACCAAGAAAAATATTATTTACTTTATTTTATTTATAAATATTTATTATTTTCTTTTCTTTTAATTTTCAAGTTTTTATTTTTTATATAATTAAGGAAACTAATTTTATAAGTTTTTTTTATATAATTTTCATTTTGATACTACAATAACTATTACATGAAAAAATTAAAAAAATTTACAATAAAAAAATTGAGAAAATAAGTTAATAGAGTGTCGAACACATTTATGTATGTCATTCCGCTTGTATTAATAAAAAAATTATTGATGCGGGAAAATCTGAATCTCCATTAGCAACAATTTCAAGGTTTATATTTTACTAAAATACAGAGAAAACAGAGCAAGACTCTGATTTCTGCTTTTAAAATTTTAAGCATCTAAAAAAACAGATGCCCAAGCTCTATTACAAATCACTTTTTGCTATTTACTCTCTACAACAGATCGAAACCGATCTTTCAAATTTTCATCATCATCAACAACTAAAATATTCTATTCTCCAACATATCTCTGCATCATTGACAATAATTATTCCCGAAGCCATAAACGAATCTAGGGCTTCCATGTAATTGCCCTCTGTAACACCCACCTTTCACTGCCCCATTTCGAACACCAATCGGAAACCCTAGAGAAACTGGGGAGCAACTCAGCCGATTCAAGGCCGCATACGGCAGTGATTCCACGGATGCATAAAACGAACCAGATGGAGAGTACGTTGCACTGGACGAAGAAGATTGTGGAGGAGAAACTTTCTTGAGAGATTTGGGAGGTGATAGAATAGCTCTAATCTTCAATGGATGAGGTAACAATGAAGAAGCTCGATTATATTCTTCGATTATATTTGCCAGATCTTCGTCGCTGGTGATTGAAATCAACGTCTCTAAATCTCCGTTCGGTAAAGAACACTTCAGTTTCACTGATGAACCGCATAATTCCACAAACTTCACCATCAACTCTGCAAATGAGAAAGAATCAAACAATAAATAAAATATCCTTGAAAAGGATGGAATAATAAAAGTCATAAAATTAATGATTCATTGAATGAGAAATAAACCTGAGAAAGAAATGGGGAGAGAGAGCGCGAGGACTCTGGTATGGCCGCCGGTGTAGCGGATCTGGTATGGCGAGGGAGGATTTTACCGCCGTAGCTATAGAGGAACTTGGTTGGATTTTTGGGATTTGATTCCATGAGTGGAGCTTTATTTGGAGTGAAGAGTTATTTGGGAATTAGTTTGTTGTTGTGGTTTGAAAACCCATGTTCTGATTTACTATATTATCCGTGAGAGTTTTAATTTGGAATAAGCGACAGAGGGTTTGGAGGTTATTTATAGAAAAAAAGAGGCTACGTCACGCTAGGGTAAAGGTCATGTGGAAAATATATAGTAAATTACACAGCGCGACAACACGACAGCACGGAGGTATCTATCAAAGAACAAGAATAAACTACGGTGCTTATTAATAAATAAATAAATAAATAAACAACAGGATAAAGTTTAATAAAGAAGTCATAGTTTATTATTAAAAAAAGTGATGTTTTTTTATTCTATAATAATTAATTTTTTTATAAAGTTTAGTTCAACGATTATATAATTAAGTTAAATATTGTTTTATTTGAATTTTAAAATCTTTATGGAATATATATATATATATATATATATATATATATATATATATATATATATATATATATATATATATATATATATATATATATATATATATATATATATATATATATATATATATATATATAAAAGGATCAATTTACTCCAAAAATAAGTTTTTTAAACTTACTTAATAATCATAGTCTTTAAATTTGATTCAATCAATGGTTAAATTAACATTTATACTTATAACTATTTAATTTAATTTAATTTAAGGACTATAATTATGGAGTAAATTAAAAAAGTTTACTCTTTAAGAAAGTTGATCCTGATTATATATATATATATATATATATATATATATATATATATATATATATATATATATATGTATATAAAATCTTTTTATTCTTTTATGTTTAATACCTTTTTAGTCTCTTACATCTTTGGATTCATTTTGATTATTTTCTTTTAAAATTAATAACGGTTGAGGTGACGATAAAAAGACGTGATAGTTGAGGTGACATAATTAATTAATTTTTACAGACTTTAATATAAAATAATTGGGTCTAAAATCCATGTTCCTTAAAGTAGCAGTCAAATAGTCAAGATTTATTATTATTATAATGTGAACAAATGTTTTATAAACACTGAGTTTTGTTGTGAAAATTCGAGGTGAGACTAATCTAGGGGTGTTCGCGGTGCGGTTTGGATGGTTTTGACGCTAAAAATTATCTGAACTGCAAGAGAGAAAAAAACACCCGGTTGAGTTTGGTTCGGTTGTCTTTTAGAAAAAAAACTGAACCAAACCAAAGCGGTTTGAGTTGGTTCGGTTAGAAAACATAGCTTTAGCTTTATGTTTAGTCATTCACACACATATAGAAAATAACATAATTTTATGTTTAGTCATTCATACATTACTATATAACAATAAAATATTTAAGCAAAATATTCTCATTCAATATACAAGAATCTTTTTAAACCAAAATGAGGAAAATAATAGCATAAAACTATCAAAATCATTGTAATAAAATAGAAAAAATAAAGGAGAATTAAGATTAGAGAAGCTGAAAAAGAAAGAATAAGAGATATGTGATATTAGAGAAGAAAGATACAATAAAAACGTAATAAAAACAAAATATAGTAACATAAAAATGAGAAGATGAAAAAAAAAACGAACATATGATATAGTTATTTATGTAGACATCGGAATAGATAAGACAATGTTTTTTTTCAATGGTTGATGTCTATTGGAGTAGTTTTTGTTGTTGTGGCAATGTTTGGAAACAATGTTTGGTTGGTGTCTACGGGGTTTGCTTCATTATGAAGAGCAATTAAAGTCCTACATCGAATATTCAACAACAAAGTTGTGTGTTTATAAAACACTTGTTCACACTATAATAATAAACGTTGATTAATGGAATTCTAATATAAAGAACATGGGCAATCAAACTACACGTCGCGTTATAATGCGGCGATGGTGGCGCTTTGACGGGAGACCTTCAGTTGGGCTCACTATTTCTCCCATTTTGGTCGACGCATGTGTTTGAATTTTTGAATTCGAAGAGAAGCCACACTTCACTTTGCAGAATAAAAATAGGCAATGCTTAGAAACAATACAACTTTCAGTTAAAAGGTGTTGCTTCATCAAGGGTCGCAACCTTGTGAAACAATGCATATATGGCCTATAAAGACTTCATTTCGGAATTCAGAAATCACATCACAAACCGAATATCCTCTTGAACAAATTTCAAACACTTTTCGCTACAAAATCGAATTTTTGTCAGTCTTGCGCAAATTTGCTATAAGGCTGAATTATCCTGGGTATTTCTGCGTTACAACTCTAAGACATATTTGAGAGTGCTTGAAAAACTTTTAAGGGAAGTGACACCATTCACGATTCAGTCCTGGATCTATTCAACTTTATCGAATTTTCTAACAATCTTAAAATTATTCAAATAATGGCTTTCGACGTTGCAGTTTCAAGCATCAATGTTATGAACCAGGACCTTGTCAAGTTGGATCGCTTTGATGGAACTTACAACATCCGATGGCAAGATAAGATGAAATTCCTACTTACCGCTTTGAAGGTTCACTATGTCTTAGATCCTCACTTACCACCAATTCCTGAACCAACTGAGGATGACTATGATGAACTCAAGAAGGAACATAAGAAATGTAAAGAGGAAAAATTGATATGTCGTAGACATATTCTGAATACACTATCTGATCCTCTCTACGACCTCTATACAGATACTCAGTCTGCAACAAAAATCTAGGAAATACTCGAGTTTAAACTCAAGGCCGAAGAGGAAGGTACAAAGAAATTTTTTATTTTTAAATACTTTGATTTTAAATTCATAGATTTCAAACCCATTCTTCCCCAAGTGCACGATTTACAGGTTCTTGTGAATAAAATAAAAGCTGTGAAAATACACATTCCATAGACCATTCAAGTTGGTGCATTTATTGCAAAATTACCATATTCATGGAAAGGCTATAGAAAGAAATTGTTGATAGTTCTGAGGACTTCTCTCTAGAGAAAATCCAAAAACATCTTCGAATTGAGGAGGAATCGAAGAAAAGAGAGAAATCAAAATATGTTGGTCTTTCCAAAGCCAATGATGTGACCACCAAACGAAAAAAGAAACATGATGGAATGAAGACTCGTCTTGAACCTAAATGGAACATAACAAATTTAAAAATTATGGCGGTCCGAAAATTCCAAAAAATAGTTGTTTTGTATGTGAAAAACCCGGACATTATACTCGAAACAAACATGCATTACTCTTTCAACCATGTAATCAAAGTTTGTGGCTCTTGCTTCCGCTGTTCAAGAAGCAGAATGGTTGATGGACCTTTTGTTAGAAGTTCCATTCGCAAAAGACAGTGTTGCAAAGATGTTGATACACTGAGATAGCTAATCGAGTTTAGCTAGAGCATTCTGCGAAATGTATAATGGAATGTCTAGACGCATAGGACTTAGACATTCCTTTGTGAGAAAGTTGATTAAAGATGGAATCATTTCACTCACCTATATACGAACAAGCTATAATTTGGATGATCCATTTACTAAGACACTGACCAGAGACTTAGTAAAAATAACTTCGAGAAGCATGGGATTGAAACTCCTTGAGTAAGAGTTCCGACAGTGGCGACAACCCAATCTTACATTAACAGAACATTAACCTCAAAATTCAATGGGTAACAACAAGTCGTTGATTTGTATATATGTCAAACATTTTATGATGATGTTGACCAGTAAAATGAGGGTTGAGTTTTTATTTAAGCTTTTAATGAAGTTCATTATTGAGGGTATGTGTCTCATGGAAAAGGATACAATATGAACTTCACCTATGTGAATTTCAAGATAATGTCTTCTCAAAGTGAAAGTTGGAGTTTATCTCACGAAAAATTCATGAAACAGAAAAGCATATGGCCATAAATAAGTGATATGCGAGAAATATAGGCGAATAACCTTTAAAGAATTTGTGTAAGGTAACGGCGATCTATTCACATGGATTAATGGTTTAAGAGCATTGTTACCTAACATTTCGATTATACTTTGTGTTGTCTTTACTAAGGTTAAGTTTTAAATCGAAAGATACATAATTGTAGTAAAAAAAATTGTTTCCTTTTATGGAATTAGTCTTGCCGTCATTGGAACAAGTGAAGGATTGTTATAAATTCATGAACATCCAATGTCTATGTGTGTTTTCCAAAATGATAAGAAAAGTTAGAATGGAGTAAATGCTAATAAATGCAATGACAATAGTACCATATAGAAAGATTTACTCACATTCTAAACATATACAAAGAGTTAAAAACATTAACTCAACAAAAAGACAAAAGAGGATAAAGTGCCACATGGACAAATGTGGTGGTCCTAAGCATTATGTCACTTGTCTCCTCCATACACCTTTTGCCAGTGGCTCTGGCTCCAGGACCGGGTCCGAGGGCGTGGGCGTAGAGGCGCTAGTGGTAGCTTGTAGGCGATACTTGAGCAATTAGGCACGACGCATAAGAGCAATCAGGTTACTTGCAGCCTTATTATGCGACGATGGTAGCAGACGTCGGGCGAAATTCAACTAGGCTCACTATTGCTCCCGTTTTGGTTGATAGATACGTTTGAATTTTTGAATTCAAAGAGAAGCAATGCATCGTTAAGTGTTGTTGCGGAATGAAAAATAGACAATGCTTAGAAACAATGCAAATTTTGGTTAAAATGTGTTATTTCATCAAGGATCGCAACCTTGTGAAATAACATATACGTTACCCATAAATACTTCATTCCATAATTCATAAATCACATCTCAAACTGAATATCCTCTTGAACAAATTTCAAACAATATTCGTTAGAAAATCGAGTTTTCGTCGGTCATACACAAATTTAATATAAAAATGAATTATCCTAGGTATTCCTACTTTCCAACTCTAAGACAAATTTAAAAGTATTTGAAATATTTTAAAGAAAATAACACCATTCACAATTCAATTCCAAATCCATTCAATTTTATCGAATTTTCTAACGATTTACGTATACTCTAAAATTATCCAAGATGCATTATATATAATAAAAATCTTAAAGTTTAATGGACAACGTCTGTCATATATATGAAATGAAATGTTTATTTGATAGGAGACATTCGATTTGAGACATATAGATTTAACTTGAATTAAACAATCTTATACTCAAATTTGAGTCTATCACATCTTATATATTTGACTCAATCTCATTTCATCTTCATTAAACCAAATTTTGCTACCACTAGGTAAATCCAAGAGAGTGCCAGAAGCAACTACTAGAATGAACTTTGATATATCATCACCACAAAAATAATAATTATTGAGACAATGACTACAAGGGAAAAGAGATCCTCTATCATTGCCTGACTTATTCCTTTAGAATTATATGACACTAAATAAAACAGTGAGTCCCCTATGTCCTCCTGATCTCATAACCTGATGAATCATCAAAGTTGAAATATTAACATCAAACAAACATCCACCCTAACCTCACCATCTTTCTTGTCTTTTATCTCCCTTTCTTCCTTTGCTTTTCCTAATTCTTAACACCACACAAAAACATATCGAAAAACATAAGTGTATATCATTGCGAATCTATGTTGGTTACGACAACTGATAGTTAACTGAATCAAAACAGTGGTAAAACATTACATAACCACTAATTTCCGCAACCTTGGGCCATGTGGACCTGACATCGTGATCTTCATAGTCTCTCTCATCTCATGGTGGTGCATTGCATTGCATTACTAGTTGCTAGAACACCACGCATGAATGAGTGTGGGTTTTCTTTTGGATTAGTCTTCTCTATTCTTGACGCGTGTTGTTTAATGATTTAGTACATCCTCTGACTCAGATTGGTTTCATGTGCTGCTGTCTTGGAACATTCAAAGTTACGTACCCCACATTTCAAGATGTTGACTAGAAAACATATGGATAAATGGATCTATTCTTTACAAATTCTTAGTATTGAATAAAATTTTGAACACCTTACAAATTATAAAAGGTTTGAATATTATTTAGTTTAAAGTGTATTCCATAAGTATTTGCAGAAAAAAATTGTCATTGTCATTGTTTTCTTTTCTTATATAACTACTTGCTAAAGGAGAAAAACTGAAAAAATGTGTGATTTTTTTACCTCAAACTACTTGCTAAAGGAGAAAAGCTGAAAAAACGTGTCATTTTTTTCTAATTGAAATGTTTATTTTTAAAGGCAAAAAATACAACCTGTTTCTGCACAGATACAAAGGATTTGAAGCACCAAAACGCCAAGCAGCTCCCAAAACTCTCAATAAACAACTCCAATAAAAACCAAACCTATACAAAATTAAACAAACTGCCGCTGCAATGATATTATGAGCACAAATTTCTCACTTTCCCCATAGGGTGATATGAGGATAGGGTGGAGTTCATTTTTCACATCAGTTGTGAAGCTAACTGATGTCAAATTCTTTATATTTTTTATTTATTTTTAATTTTACATTTTTTTAAGTAACCTCTAATTTTAGTAAAACAAAATCTAAACATAAATGACACATTTTTGTATGATATTTAATGGTTACAAGATCAAAACAAAAACTACATATTTTTACATCACAATTAAAATGACACAAATTATGTACCACAACACAAATTATACATATTTAAATTTATATCATGTAAACTACTGAAGCCCAAAGTAACTTAGAAATTAAAAATATTCATGTTTTATAACAAAAACACAAATATATTAAATTGCTTTGTAGTTTTTAACTTGTTTCTTTTTCTTTTATCTATATTCTTATTATTTTAACAAAAATTTATTTTTACCTTTCAATGAGTATCACCCCATATTGCTAATGTGTATATAAACAATTGTGATCAAAACAAACATTCTTTGAGGACGGTCTTAATATTTTTGATATGTGATGATCATTAACTCTTAGTAGGTTGAGAAGATAAGTCTATAATGAATCTATATATCTATCTCATGTTAAATCAACTCTCATATATATCTCACACTTCATAGAGAAGGACATACAAACATTGTTTCCTCAAAACGGGGGAGCTTTAGGTAGTACATTTTTTAGAGGATGAGTAATCAGAAAATTCTGATTAACCCTCTGCATAAGTGATGTATTTGACCATAGATTTAAAATCATTATTATTAACAAAATGTGTGAGTTTCTAGTATTTTTCAAGAAAAAGGTGCAAAAACAAAATGAGCAAGGGTGAAAAAAAAACAGTGTGCTGGTGGGTACTTTCTGCAAGTATACGAGTGTATCATAGTAATATAAAGAGTGTCGAACCCCACAGAGACCTAATGGTCAATCTATCGTTTACTATTGCTACGGTGTTTATCTAAGGCGATCGAAAATGAAGATATGGATAGGGAAAACATAATAAAATGATAAACTTGAATTAATTCAGGAATGTATACTAGAATGCGACTATCATCAATCAATGATACTCTTATTATTCCTAAGTTGAACTAACTATGGGAGAATATTTCTTCCATGAAAAAGAATTAATTAAAAAGGAATTGTCGCTCTCGCTTATTCGATACCAGATTTTACTCTCTAATTTATATCGTCCGCTCTCGCGTACCCGATTTACTTTACGTTAAACTAGCAAATACCTTTTTTAAAAATTAGATTTTTTTTACTTAATTAAAAAGTGGTTTTGATTGAAAAGTTTAATTTAAAAGGGTTATGGCTTTCGCTTGGACAACCAGATTCTAAACTTATAAATGCGTCCGAAAATAGTTTTCAAATCACATTCTGAAAATATTAAACTCTCATAATTAATTAATAAAGTGCTCTCGCGGTGTTTATTAATAAAAAACTTAACAATTTTAATCTTAGGTACTAGACGACTTTCGATCTTACCCGACGTATTTATGGTTCTACTCTCGTAGAAACTGATCAATTTAAACTTGAAAAATTAAGATAAAATCAACGATCCTCATATTCCAACACTATAAAATTAGTCGGACATATTCATGGTGAACAATAAAGCATTTGATTGAAACTTAGAATTGGAAATATTAAGAAAATCAATTAAAATTAAGCACATGTAATTGATAAATTAAACTTTGAAATTAAAGTAAGACGAGAAGATAACAAACATGCATATAAAGTAAATAGACAAAGGGAATTAAATAATACTGATAATAATAAGAAACCGCTCCTAACAAATACCTGAATCTGATACAAAGTAAATTGACGAAAAATTAGAAAAGTAAAGCAAATACTGATAAGATTAACTACTACAAAATAAACTGCTCCAAACTCAATACAAGAACGATGCAATAACTCCTCAATATGAAGAATTAAAGCTTTCAAAATATAAATATATGGATTAAGTTGTACTAATCTTGGATCCCCTCATAAGTGAGTTTTAACATATATTTATAGTGCTACAAGACCTTGGAAATAAATTTAAGGTTGTTGGGTTCGTGTGAGAGAAAAAAGGGAGAAGTGGGATGACCATTCCCTAACTGCCTTAATTTTTCCGTTTTTATAAGGCATGGCGCCCCTGTGGCGACCGCCACATGTTCAAAATGCACAGACTGAGTATTTGTGGCCGTAGTAACAAGGGACACATTTGCCACGTCATGGCTACATCTGTGGCGAACGCCATGCTGGAAATTGTGAGTGTACAATATGCCTTTTTTCTCCTTTTCTTGTTCGATTCGTCTCGTTTCTTCGTGTATTGGCTCTCACTTGATTAGTTACTTGAAATACAGACAAAAAATCATCATAACACTAGAAATAAAAGTAAAATGATAATAAAACATGTTTGAATCGATTCAGATATGTAGTGTGTTTCAGTGTTATCAAACTCTCCCACATATGAACCATTGCTTGTCCTTAAGCAAAAATTTATGCTCACAAGAAGAAAAACAGCAACACTCAGATAATTATTTTAGGCCAAAGACTTTACTTCGATCAAATTCATGTCGATAGTTACTAACTTTCAAATTAAGGGTATTGTAATTACACATTCCGCATTTGCGGTCATAAATCTCCTTCCTATATAAACCAATCAACATCATGTCATTATACTTATGCCTAATTTATCCATCCCATTTTTTATCCTTTTTCATCCAGGCGTAATCACATTAAGCTCGTTATCTATACATATATGGTATGCATACCTATTAGTATTCATGATCCATTTTATGTTGAAATTCAATGATTTGACTATTTAACACACACACACACACACACACACACATATATATATATATATATATATATATATATATATATATATATATATATATATATATGTGTGTGTGTGTGTGTGTGTGTGTGTGTGTGTGTGTGTGTGCATTACTCTCATATGTTTCACCACTGTTAGGTTAAGTGACCGGGTGAGGGTCACCTAACTTAGAAGGCAAATTCCTTTTTCAGACTTCTTTTTATTTTAACCACGAGATCATTCACCTATTTTCATTGGTCTGCTCACTTAGTGGTAGTTCAGATGGTATTGATTACTAAGATAAAGTACTTAAGGACTCATTTAGGGGTGAGATTTCAAGACCATGGCATAACAATATCCAGATTGATCTCTATAATTTGGAGACTTATGGTGTTAAGACGATACCAATCTTTTAGGAGTTTTCCCAAGTCTCTACAACTTATCCTTAACTTGTCTAATAGCCTAAAATTTCAAAATAAACATTGTTTTCCTTTTAAAAAAATTCCAGTATAGCTCAAGAAATGGAAGAATTAATAAATAACATAAAAGTACATATAAAGACTTGTAAGACACATGCGATGATAAAATCCTAACTAAATTCAATAAAATAAAAATTATAAACCTAATTAGAAAGCGAAAAAGATCATCTCACACACTTAAACCGAACATTGTCCCCAATGTTTCGATAAAAGGTGAAAAAGGATAGGTAGAACCCTGATGATCTGCTACTGCTAGCCACCACTGCCATCTTCTCCCTAGTCCCGATGTCGGGGATGATGACTCCTACTTTGGTGGCGGGAACTTTGGGATATCTCGAGATGCTGAACCCGTTTCGATAGTGAGGCGTTGGGCGTCTGTAGCCTTTGGAGGTTCCCTAGAATGACCACTTGGTTAATAAGCACAAGAGCAAAATCACGCATCTGTGAAGCTTGTTGACACTGTAGTTAGAATGTCGGGTGGCTTGGGCTTTTGATACTGATCAAAAGGATAGGTTTGTTTAGCTCTGAGATGGCTGTATGAACTCTATCATATCTTGTTGTTGCCCATACATGGCATAAAACAAGCCATCGCGCTTGTAACATCCCGTGCCCCTCACAAGGCACACCCGGCACTGCCACCTCATGATCTTCTCTACCCCCTCACTAGTAGGAGTTTTTTCCTTTCGTAGGAATCGAACCCTGTACCATGAGGTTCAAGTACATGTTCATTCCATTCCCACTACCAACTGATATTCAACAACTCATATTCAACACTAAACATGCATAATTTAACAGTGCCTATAGTGCTTGTTGTGTCCGGCCTTACATAGTAGATAAGTGAACTCAAAAACTCTCATGTCAGATTCACATAAGTGTTGTCTCTATGTTAAAACAGTTTTTGTAATCCTATTGTCTCTACCAAATAATAGTCACTATTGTAAATTCCTAAATTGTGTAAACAAGCATCATCGACATACCTCGTGGAGAAAATTTCACGATCTAACAATGATTCATACTTCTTCCTTTGCGTTCTACCATCTTTCCCTTGTTGGAAAATTATTCTGCCATCACCCATGTTACCTTCTGCTACCATTGTTGTTGGTTTTTGTGGAAGAAAAATGGAGGATTTTGTAAAGGTGTAGAAATGGGTGTATTGTGTTTTTAAGTGAAAATGAGAGTATTTAAGGTGGAGGAGTGGATAGGTTTATGGAAAAGGTAATGGGTTTGGGAGTTATTGTGAGTAATGTGAGTGGGTGGGGGTTTTATGTGAGTTAATGAGTGAAGAAAACGGGAGTTGAATGAAGAAGATAAGGTAAAATAAGTGAAGAAGGGTTTGTCCCGCTTATGTCCCATTTTTGTTGTTTTAGGGGGTGTGGCGAACACCACCCATAATAGCGAACATCATGGTTTGTAATTTTGGGTGTGGCGAACGCCATGATGTGAAAACCGGCAGTTGGGCCTTTTCGAGCGAAATTTTGGGCTTTTGGGGTTATTTGGTGCATTTTTGGAGGTGTACGACAATTTGTTTGAGAGTGTGTTGCTAAAATAATCATTTTTGAAAATAAATTGAAGCTTAAATGATTAGAAATATCGATTATAAAGAAAAATAATGGAAAGGGAAAAATAAACATTATCGAAAGATGCAAAGCAAAATTTGATATGAAAATTATCCTGAAAAAGTAATGTAAGTAATGGAAAAAGAATAGTAGTGACAGTGAAATAAAAATAATGACGGTAAGCTCATAATCAATGTTACGCCTCTATGTTTGACTTGTGGAGGAAAATCCGATAGGCCTATCTAAGAGGGGTAAAGGGTGATACTCAGGGGTATGAGGGATGGTAGGCCTGACTGGTGTCTCTCCTTGGGCCTCTAAGGCATAAGTCAAATTCTCCCTATTATGGATATTGGTTTTCTCGGGGTTTAATAAAGCGAAGTGGTGAACGACTTCATTATTAATGAGGAGTTTGTAATGATAAATGCTAAAGAAAAAACATTGTACCAATTCGCAGTCTAGACAATGGTCCATATCTATAAGGGTGTAACCACAATAGGGAACTAAATGAGAAAGTTGGTTAAAGAGACCCAAGGCAAAAGCAATGTGAGTAATTGTCCCACCTAAATGTCGGAAAATTACTATAGATAAGTCCTATTGTAGATAAGGCAAAACGCTATAAGTTTGTTATGAGGAAGGTTCCATATTCAACAGGATAGGACTGGGTGATGCAAAAGAGAATGAATAACTCCTCGTCACTTACAGGTTCACTAGTTTCACTTCTACCGAAGAATGTGTGGGCTAAAATCATCTGAATGTACCTGAATGTCGGGTTATGCATACAAGTGGAAATATGGGTGGATGGTTCCAGGTTTCCCCCACTGGTAATATCTTCCTAGAAAATGTCTACCTCATCCTACATGAATATACAATAAGGAACTTCAGATACATCATCGAGACCACTCTAAAATCCTAAGAGGTTAGAAAATTCATGGTGGGTAAACTTATATTTGTGCCAAAATAGTCTAAAGGTAATCACTCTTTTATTAAATCCATGACCATGATATGGATGGTAGGTAAGTGAACTAAGGAACTCTATGGTAAGGTTTCAGTAAGTGACATTCATTGCCTCTGAATACTCATCCCACTAGAGTTGGTGACACATGTATCTAACACTAGCATCGATCCCCAAGTCTTATAAGCATGTAGAGTCAGGGTATCTAGTGGGAAACATAAGTCTCTCAGATAGCAGCACATAACATTTCCTCTGGATGTCATCTTTGAATTGAACGTGCATGTCAATGAAGCTCTTCATTTTCAAAATATGGTTAGTAGGAATATGCAATTTAGAACGATGAGATCTGAAATGTAAACATCACACAAGTTAGTCATGTTAAGAAAAATAAATAAATAATTCACTGTTATCTATAAATTGGAAATATGCAAAATAATAAAAAAGGGAATCGTGGGTTGCCTCCCATACAACACTTTGTTTAATGTCGTTAGCTCGACGGTTGTTTGGTTTTATAATCATGTTATTGGTTTAACAAGGGGTGGTTATGTCAAAGAATGGCGAGAATATTATGTAGGGATACCATCGTTTTTATAATGTTTCAATCTTTGTCCATTTACAACAAAAGGACCAGATGATTGGTTTTGAATCACAACGGCACCATATTGCATGACCTTTGTGTTCATGCCTAAATATTTACAGGACGTTCTATGTAATTGGGGGAGCATTTGACACGACTCGGGAAATTTCACAGTATGTCATTCCCGGATCACTCATCATACCTGGTCCTCGTCTCATAAAGTCATAAACCACCTTACACTAAGATCGGATTCCGGGCATCGCGTATTCATCAGTTGAAGATACATAACGATTTCAACGCATAAATGCCAAACGTTATTGAGTTTTCAAGTCAAACAATGATGGAGGATGGTTACAAATTGAAGGGTCTGCAACATCATGGAAGAGGAAGAGACATCACTTAATGATTTCTAATAAGAAGGACGACTATATAAGGGGCTCCCGACTGAGAGATAAGTAAGACACTTTTTCTTGAGACTTTCTTTCATAGAAATGCTCTCAAATCCCCAAACTTATAAAACAAAATAGATGGTGTAGCATTCCCTTGATCATAGAAAGGAGAGCTAACACCTTTGGTGTTCTGACAAAATTTGGCCAGAACATTTGGCGCCCATCGTGGGGCCTAGTAAAACGTTTCCCAGGTCACAAACTACATCATCAACATGTCAAACAAAGACAATGATCCACCACCTACAGTTGCCAAACTTTTGGCCATGATGGAGAAAATGCGCCATCAAAACGAGGTAATACAGGATAGTGAACACACACTTCAACAAAGAATGCAAGTTGAAGATTAAATGGAAGAGGAGGTGCTCGAGCCACAACCATTGTCTCAAGAAATTTGGGACGAAAATGTCCTCGATAACTTCAAGGCACCCTCAATGGTGACATATGTTTACAAGACGGATCCGTAGGAACACACTATAGTTGTAAATAATCAAATGGCTATAATGGCGCATACATACTCGCTAAAGTGTAAACTTATAGCGGGTACATTCAAGGATGTAACACTCAGATGGTATATGAGCCTTCCTCACCTTTCAACTATTAGTTACCAGGACTTGACTAAAAAGTTGGTACAACATTTCACAGCAAGCAAACATCGGAGGGTGTCAACCGCTACCTTATTTGGCGTTTGACAACGACACACTGAATCACTCAGGGAATATCTCGCTAGGTTCAACGAGGAGACTCTTAAAATGGATTACGGTCCGGACAGTTTAACAAGTCCATAGCCCAAAAGCCAACCTTTAACATGGATGAAATTACATCCCGAGTGGAATGTTACATAAAGGGAGAAGAAAGAAATCAGGAAAAAATGGATCGGGATGGAATGGAAAGAGTCAGGATTAACAAAGAGGAAAACTCAATTCAGAAGAAGGAACCATCTCGACCATCCATCTGAGAACAACATTCTCCTAGAATGTACAAGGCTTTACCTACGTCAGACAAAAGCTACACTCCCCTAAATACACAGAGAGGAGACATTCTGAAAGAAGTCGGGCATCTGAACCTGTTACAGAGCCTACTCGACCAAGAAGGGAAAATTTCATCATGGGAAGAGATCCTGAGGCGTGGTGCAGCTATAATAGAATCAAGGGTCATCACACAGAGGATTATTAACAACTAAAGAGGAAAATAGAAGCTTTAATCCAGAGAGGGCATCTTTTATCCTATGTGAAGGATTCACACTTACAAAATGATAAAAGGAGTCCTCGTCGTGATGACTCGGGTTCTGAAAAAAATTCATGGAAGAAGAGCTCAGACGTTGGCGTGGGTCATGAAACAAAGGTCTTCCATCACACACTGAATATAATAGCTGGGGGATTTGCAGGAGGAGGTGAAACTAGCTCAGCTAAAAGGAGATATGCTAGAATGGTCATACACATTGAACAACCTATGTCGAGAAAGTTGGATGAAGATCCCATAACAGACATGTTTTCTAAACAAGATGCTATAGGGGCCCTGGCTCACGAAAATGATCCCATGGTCATAAAAGTATTCATATGAGAATAGAGCGTGAATAGAGTATTAATAGACCCCAGAAGCTCAACATATGTGTTGTATTGGGACGTTTTTCGTGGAATGGAGCTTGATACCACCGAACTCTTACCATTTAAAGGAGGTCTTGTAGGATTATCAGGAGAATAGGTAGGGGTATTTGTGGTTTGGTTTTGATCATTCTTGAAGTAAAATATCATCTGATCCAAAGGTAAATTTACTTACGGTTTAGTTCGGTTTTGGATGATTGGTTAAAAACATTCTGATCTGATCCGATCCGATCCAATTTCATGCGGTTTAATTTGGATCAGTTTTTTGGATATCCAAATTACAAATTATAACTTTTATTAGTATACTAAAAATACTAATAAATAGTAAGTTTGATATAATATATAATACACTATATCAAAAGTTAATATTAGAAGATGACAAAAAAAAGATTAAATCAAACTAATAATAGTATTTTAAAAAATAAGTAGTATCTAATATTAAATTAACAAAACATATATACTAATAAAAAATAAATAAGTAAAAAATATATATACATTCGGTTTGATTTGGTTTGGATAGGTTTTGAAAAATCAATCTGAAATCCAATCCAAACCGATCGATTCTTACAAAATGACATCCAAATGCATTAAAAAATCGGTTTTTTTTCGTATTTCGGTTTTTTTGGATCGATTTTCGATTTTTATTTGGATTGGTTTGGATTTGAACACCCTAAGAACAGGTGCAAGTACTGGAACACTTGGCATTACCCACCACTTTTGGTAACTCGGACAATGCAAAAACTGTTCAGGTCAAATATCTCATTGTCAGTGCTACTTCGCCTTATAATATTATCATAGGAGGACCATTGTTTAATGCTTTGGAAGCTTTAATCTTAACCTTATATCTCACTATGAAGTTCTCGCTCAGTAAGGGTCGGGTTGGAATAATCAAGGGCGACCAGGGGCTAGCAAGAAAATGTTATAAAGTCAGCCTGAGGTTAAAGAAATATGAGCCTCAGAGTGAGGCGGACATCAAGGCAGAACTTAAGGTTCAAATGGTAAACTTTTGTGTCCTTAGAAGACCTAGAAGCTGAGAAAAGTTCGAAGTAGGTTTCATTGTTGGAGATAACAACCGAAAAGAATGGGAAGAGGCAAGAGGAGGTTCTAAAGGATAATGCTTTAGGCGCAATACCTGACATTGAAAAATTAACATTAGTATTTCCTCTGTGTTTAAACTTTCAGGTTCAAGGCCGTCAGGTGAAACATAACGACTTGATGGCCGCAATACTATCTGCAAAGGAGGATGAAAGCACTCGCCGCCTGATCAAGGTAGACTCTCAGCTAGTAGTCGGACTAATGTGGCACATGTTTAGAATGTGAGATCCTAATTTGTGGATATATCTTGAAGGAATGTCCTCAACATATTAAGCGAATACTGGGCTCAGGATAGAGTGCGCTGCTAATCAGGATAATTCTGAAATTAATCATACAGATCGGCTAGCCGACAAAGGTGCAAAAGAAAACAAAGTTGTGTTCATAGAGATATGCGAAGAGTCAAAAGCACGTCATTCAGATGGAGATGAGAAGGGTAAGAAGAAAGACCAGTCAACAAAATTCTATTACACCCTAGGGAAACCAAGTGGCAAGTTTGATTTTCTTGTAAAGTTTACCGCTCTAGAAAGCTCGCATATCAAGATAGAAGATATCCAGCTAATTGGTTGGGAAGATTCGGTGAATAAAGAAACATATAATGTATCCTTTGAATGGATGGTATCGGTTGGAAGGAGTTTTAAATGTATAAGTTGTTGCACCCCAAAATTTGCCCTCTGATTTTTCTAACTTTAACAAACTTTTTGTTTCACATTCATTCTCATTTTCACTATGTCATTAACTTTGCATTAATTCATTTGCATAAGATCCTAAGACATGAGATCAAGATTATTTGGAGAATTAGGGTTTTGCACCCTATTTTGGTAATCAAGGGAATTCAACCATCTTCTTATGCTCCTGTCACTCGATTAGTGTTTATTTCCCTGATTCAATGGTCTTCAGGGATTTCACTTGTAAGGTATATTCACTGGCGCATCAGGTCCATCATCAAGCAGTGAAGTGTGAATTAGAAGTCTTTTCTTCTTGTCAGCATATTATGTTATTCTTCTTTCTCAATACCTCAAAAGCTTTGGTTTCAGGTTCAAGTGCAATTATTTAGTTACAATCCAGTTCAGATAGATGTTTGACCCAATCTTGGTCAAGCTATTAGGAGTTTGCTTCAACTGTAAGTTATCAGTTCCAGTGGTTTATTTTCACAACAGTGTGTGCCCAAGGTCAACTTATTTTGTGTGGGGGTCATTAAGTTATCAGGCAATAAATCATGAGAATTTTAACATCATGATCAGAGTTCATCAATTCGTTGTTATGTCCATTCGCGAATTTATCTTCCTAGAAATTGATTAGAACAAATTCAAAGTGATTCAAAGCTTGTATCATTTTCTATTAGAGATTCAAAGATTTGTATTCAAGTTAAGGTTGGTTGTTATTCAGTTTGATGATGGTTGTTGTTTTAGTGGTGAATTGTTCAGTGGTTCAGGAGATCATTTTCATCAAAGATTTGGGGAAAATTGTGGGATTGGTTTTGGATTTATTTGGTTATCCATCATTCAAATCATTTTTCATATCTATTTCATTTTCATATTCTTAATATACATTTCTATCCATTTTTATTAATTCCACCTTCCAATATCCATATCCAATTTTATTTTCTAATTACATTTTTCAGTTAACTCGTATCTGTTTCTTGACTATTCCACTTCATATCTAAATTCCATGATTTAATTTTAATCCATCTCATTTATATCCAATTACAATGTTAGTTTTCCATATTAAAAACTTTAACACCAATTCCCATATCCGTTTTTTTATTATTTCATAAACTATCCATTTTTTAATAACCATGATTATTCATTTTATCCGATTCAACGAAACCTGCTACTTGGATCATGTATTACATGCCAAGACTCCAAAAAAAACCTGCTACCTGTGTAACACCCTTCTACCCAAAACAATATATTTAAATAATATCAGAGTAATCATCGAGAAGGGTATCACATTTCATCAAAATTAAATCGAACAGTGTCCTGTCCCGTAACACGGGTTAATCAACATCAAGAATAACATATAGCATTTCACAGCGGAATTTAAACTTCATATTTCAAAATCATAATTTTTACTTCATGAACATAATTTTCACCATCCGAAATTTCAACATTATATAATGAGAAAACATTTATCAAAGTAATAACATAACTGAAAACAGTTTAACAAATAAACCCCATCCCGATGTTACATGACACAGAGCAGGACACAAAGACTCCAGACCACTCCTAAAGTAATATAAGGTACACTTCGAGACTCTGAAAAACTCCTCTTGCAGTTGCGAAGCTATTCTTTATCATCTGCAAGTTACCCACATAGGAGGCAACATTTCCAAGCAGGCAGGGTGAGTAATCATAATTTATCATAAATATATTAAAATATGGAATATAAATAAATTAGCATAAGCATGTCATAACATCTTCAACCATATAATTCAGCAACAACAACTCAATCATGAACACATTATAAAAATTCAGCAACAACAACTCAATCGTGAATTCATCCAGACATATGCAATTCCAACTATCATGATATGCAATTATGCATGTGGTACCAATTTCATCGTGAGATAGATACATGACCATCAACCCTCCACAAGGGAGCACACCGTAATCATCGAGACACTCCAATCCACACAATGGGATTGAAGCTACTAAATAGGCCGAAGCCCCATCGTGAATATCATGAAATGCAATGATGCGTTACACCGTAAAATTCATCGAGAAATCAATTGCGCATCATACATTTCATATCATCAACTCAACATCAATTAATCATATATTTCCATCATAATAACATGTCAAAACTTCATTTCATTAGTTACCTCAACTCATCAAGACATAACCCATCATTTTTATGTTCAACAGATAATCATCATAAAATCATGTATTTCATCACGACAACACATCAACCATACTTCTTTTATCAATCATACCACAAAACAATTATTAGAATCAACGAGACAACCAAACAAATCCCCTCATCAACAACAACAAAACGCCAATTCACAATAACATCATATTTATAGTCATAAAACCAATTTTTAACAACAAAGCAAACGACTTCCTTCATCAACAACAACAAATCGTCAACTTACAATAGAATCTTATTTATAATCATAAAACCAACTCAACTTTTTCTAAATATTCATCATTTAAAAATGTATCATTTCACTCATTTTATTTCATCAAATTAAAGTTCGTCTCGTTAGTTTTCTGACGCTTCAAACGGGACCTAAATCGGAGTTACGGATCAAAAGTTATGAATTTTTCAAAATAAAAGTGCCACTGTTACAGTGTTAACCGGTTAACCTATAGCGTTAACCGGTTAACGCCTCATTTATTTGCCCAAAATGCATATTTTTCACTGGTTAACCGGTTAACACCTATGGTTAACCGGTTAACACCTGTACATAAGCAGTTTTCTGCTGTTTTTACGAATTCTACACCAAAATACCTCAATTTTTCATACGAATTCATTCCAATGCAACCCAGAACTTCTTACCAATCAAAATTAATCATATACAACAACAATATATCAATTTAAACATCAAACACACCATTATAAATCATCTTATCAATCCTAATTCACCAATTCATACTCTTATAACTCAATATATGTCATCAAACCTAACAATCACCAAAATCATACAAAACCTAATCTATTCATAAATCAATTCCTATATAATTATAATAGATTATGAAAACTCCCCATACCTTAGAGAATTTCTCCGATTGACTCTCTTCTCTGGGGTTCTCCACAACCTCCTGACTCTGAGCTTCCTCTTTCTCCCTCTTCTTCAGAGTACTTCACCCAACACGATAAAATGAGCATTTTGATCGTATAATCCCTTTTGATCAAAACTATCCCAGTTATGTCTTTTCCCATTTTAGCCTCATAATTTTCACAAAAACACCACCTTACCCTTTTCTTTAATATAATTTCAATAATAATAATAATAAAATAGTATAATAAAACACTATTTATCCTTATTATATAAATTACTATTATACTCCAAAATAACCAACATAACATTCATACTTCTACTTCTATTATTTTAAATAATAATCAATAATCCTAATAATACTACATGATTATTCTTATTATTAATATTATTAAAATAATTTCACCACCATGCATCGGGACACATAACCACCAATTGTCAATTCATTCATATATCCTCAAATAAGCAACAAATACTCATAGATAGAGTCGGATATGACTCCTTCATCTGATCTTCCCGCTCAAAACTCAAGTACTTTTCTTCCCTTATCACAATAACTCTTCCGACGACTCTGCGACGTGCTCATCCTTTCCCAAATTATTTTTATCTTCAGTTGTTTCCTGGACAACCTCTGATCCAAGCACCAAACTCTCTCCTAACTCATACCAATACAATGGAGTGCGACAATGTCTACCATACAACGCCTCATATGGAGTCATTCCAATACTAGCATGAAAATTGTTGTTGTATGTAAACTTAACCAACGACAAATGACTATCCCAAGATCCTCTTTGATCCAAAACACAAGCTCTCAGCAGATCTTCTAAAGATTGGAATGTCCTTTCCGTCTGACCATCCGTCTGTGGATGATAAGCAGAATTCATCCTCAATTTAGTACCCAAAGCATCTTGCAAACTCTTCCAAAACTTCAACGTAAACCGCAAATCTCTATCTGATACTATACTCGAAGGTACACCGTGCAACTTCACAATTTCCTCAATATTAATCTCAACTATCCTCTACATAGAATAATTAATCTTCTTTGACAAGAAATGTGCCGACTTAGTTAATCAGTCAATAATTACCCACATCAAATAATTACCTCTTGTAGTCTTAGGTAACCCAGTCACAAAATCCATGGAAATGCTATCCCATTTCCACTCAAGAACATTCAATGGTTGCATCATACCTGAAGGTCTCTGATGTTCAATCTTCGACTTCTAGCATGTCAAACAAACATATACAAATTCAGAAATACCCTTTTTCATACCCGGTCACCAAAATAACCTGCGTAAATCCTGATACATCTTCGTATCGCCATGATGAATACTCAGTCGAATTTTATATCCCTCTAAAAAAACACTTTGTTTAATTCCCGAAATGTCTGGAACACACAGTTTAAATCCAACATCAAAACAATCGACTATCAACATCGTCTTCATTCGCAAACAACAACTACACCGCACCACACATTCGCTGCACACTCTGATTACTCTGCAAAGTTCCAGGACTACCAAGTTTATTTCCAACTTCTTCAATCACCAAACCAACACATCAGTAACACCTTCGACTTAACTCTTCTGAATTTTGTTTCAATAGGTATTTTACTCTTGTAGTTACCGAATACATCCAACATAAATTCATAAGGCAACACCTCTGAACGTTCAATCATAAATATAACCGCGACAACTTCCAAATTTTTGGTCAAAAATTTACATACTTCATGAATTTCCAATTATCCTTAATACAACTACAACTTTACCATCTTAAATAATACCTCCTTCGAAAATTACCTTAAACACACTACATCATTATGACAATATAAGGTACATCGATACAACAGTTTCCACAAGATAACTCATATTTCTTTGCTTCTAATTAATCCAACGTATCGAATCCTCGATTCTTACTCATACTAACACACCTTGCATAAATTCTTATCCGAACCAACGCAACCAAAACAATTATCCATGTTCTAATCAAAATCACGCTTTAATAAACCCACTTGTAATCTTACTTCGTCTGATTCTTTCAACTCAATTCAATCCTATACTCTTGAAAATCTTGGTCTTACTTTTCCATATACTTTAACCTCGAATCATCTCAAGAAACTCCAAGCCTCATGCCACTTAATTTATCATCAAACAATAATTTTATTATCCAGAGTTTAACTACAAATTTCCACAATACTATTTACTCCCAACGTAACTTCATACCATCATTCTTAAATCTGACTAACATTCTTATATATGATTCTTCATTGATAATTCAAACAATACTCAAATGCCCAACTCGACTTCAACTGATTTAACTCATATACTATACTAGTTAGCATGACGCATCTATTCCTCAATTATGATTTCATCTATTATCAACAATATATTAAGGGTGATCAGTTCCTTAATTTGTCAATAAATATCCGACAACCATAATAGCGGCATAAATAGTCGTTACCCAACACAATAGCGTACTTCAACTTATGTATAAAGTCCGTAGGCATAATTCCCCGCCAACTCTCTAAGACTTATCAACATCTTCTTAGTTTCCTTAATTCCGACTTAGTCGATTTCACCAAGACATCCAAAATCCAATACAAAATCCATCATACATGCCCTTGTATAACACTGCTTCAAATATTCTTATAACACCGGAGTCACTACAACATTAAGCACAATCCAATTTGGTTCTCTTCCATTCATGACTTTCATTCAAATTATAATTCTTAACAACACAATTCAAACATCCATCTTCCTCTCAACATTACTATCATCTAACATCAGAACTTTAATCATTCTCATTACACATTTATGCATTCTCCAAATACTTATTGTAACACGGTGGGAGAACTGACTTTAGTTATGTTGCGGATAGCAAGAGTCGCCACCGACTTTTATTTTATCCAAAGGAAAGGCATAAAGAACAGGAAAGACCTTTTAAAAAGATTTTTGGGTCCGGGGGGTAGGTTATGTAAAGGGAAGGTGTTAGCACCCTTTACATCCATGGTTATCCATGGGCTCTTAGTTACTTAGCTCACTTTAAAATGTTTTTGAAATGTGAAGTGTGTGAATAGAAATTTTCTTAAGCATTTTATAATGATCCATGTACGGATATATATAAAACCTTTGTTTTGAAAATTGTTTGAAATGTATGAAGTGTTTGAAATGTTTTTGAAAAGTGAGCAAGTATCTAAGAGGAACCTACCCTAAATTAGATCTTTTCTGTTCTTGAATATCCTTTAGGTGGTAAGACTATCCCTATTATTAAGGAATGGGTAGTCATTACCTTGGATGTATGGGACAAATGAAGGGACATCTGTTATTTAGGCAACTGTGGGGTGTATAAGCAATTCGAAGGGACTTATCATCTTTATTCGAAAGGGACAAGATCATTACGAAGGCAACATTCGAAGGGACTTGATCTTTTTATCTGTTTAGGGACTAGATGATGTGAGATGAGGGACTTTTGCTTTATACACCGTACTTGACCTTTTGTTTAGACAACTTGAGAGGTAACCCTTAAGAAGTGAGATGGCGATCAAAGATCGACTTACGTGTGTGAGTGTACCAATTTAAATATTTATCTTTAAATTTAATGAGCTAAATTAATTTTTAAATACAAACATATTTCACTCCCTATTTTACTAACCATAGCATTTAAAAATAAATATTAAATGTTACTACTAAAATATTACATAAAGGACACAATTACATAATAATAATAATTAAAATAAATTAAATAAATAAACAAAATAAATAATAATAAATAATTGGGTTAGTAACAATAATAATAATAAATCACAATATATATAAATGGGGTTAGTAATAATAAAATAAAATAAATATCATATGAAAATAAATAGAATTAGTAATAAAATAATCAAGAATAAAGAGATTAGCATAATAAATTAAAAGTTCAATTTTAATAAACAATTTTTTTTAAAAAGATTTTTAAGAAGAAAAATAAACAATTCATGCTATGTACCAATTATTATAAAAATTTAAATTTATATACATGTTATGAAAAATAATGGTTAGTTATGATTAAATAAACATATTATAAAAATAAATTATAATTACAAAATTAAATTAAGAGTTTTAATTATTTTAAGCATAATCTAAAATTATTTACATGCAAGAATAATAATTATAAACAAATTATAAAAATATGCACATAATTAAGATTTATAAATAAATAAATTAAAAGTTATAATATAATTAAATTTTATGTAAAAGAAAATTAGGGTTTGATTATTTTAGAAAAATACATTAAGATTTATTTCTTAATTAAAATATAAACAAAAATTTATGACATTTAAATAAATAAATAAACTAATATTTACAATTAAGATTCATAGAAACAATTAGGTTTTATAAAAAATATTTTAGGGTTTTTTTTAGAAAATATTAGGGTTAATTATCTAATTATAAACTAATTATACAAAATTATGTAATATTAATAATATAAGATAAATAATTTTTACTAATAAAAGTTAATTTTGAAAAGATGAATTTTAATTTATAGAGAAGAAAATAATAATATAAACATTTTATTTTTTATTATTTAAATTTATTTAACAATAATATAAACAAGTTAAATAGAAAACAAGAAAAAATGAAAAAAAGAACTTACCTGGACTGGGATTCGAACCCAGTCCCTGAGCTTTCAACCTCAAGACCAACACACTAACCACTGGGCTACGCACGCGCAGGTGAGAATGAGGGAACTTCATATTGTTTTATTTTAAATCCTGCGAAAATCATAATAAAACAAACAAAAGCACAAAAAGGGCCTGGAGGGGGATTCGAACCAAGGACCTAACCCTCACAAGGACAAGTTTCCAACCATCAGGCTAACACGCACGCTGTGAAATACAAACCAAACATAAATAATAAAAAACAAACAAATATTTGAATTCTGGAATTCGCGCCAGGGGTCTTCTTCCTCCTCCAGACCTGCGTTTTTTCCTGCGAATCTTCCTGGGCAATTTCCTGCGAATTTTTCAATATAGGAAACCTTTAGAATGCCTTGAAAGGGTCTGAATGATGGAATCCGAATTCAAGTTTTTTGGTGATTTTTTTGAATGTGAAAACTTACTCTTGAGGAAGAAGATTCGTCCCCATACATTGTGATGAGCTTGTATACTTATAGAAGAATGGAATTAGGTCAAAATAACATGGATTTATGGGCCTTGATGGATACCTTGAGTGTGAAGAAATCTCCTTGCCAAATTAGTCAAAAAATCAAATATTTTCATGCTATAATGCCTTAGCACGAATTTGGATGGTTTTGAATCAACTTAAATGGTCATTAAGAGTTTCTAGAAGAAGAATCACTTTTAAATATTCATTTTTCATATTTTATTTTGATTTTAAATGATTTTAAATGAATAAAATCAAAATAAATAAAATAAAAATAATAAAAATATGAATAAATGAGGATTGGGTCGTGCATGATGTCATGTTGAAGTTTGGATCACAAAATTGCAAGCCCATTTGGAAGAAATTGGTTTTAAGACCTTATTTGCTTCATAAACCTCCCAAAAATTTCCCAACTTTGCAAGGGCACAAATCCTTCAATTTTAATGATATGAGGGTGTTCTTGGACATTTTGGAAAGCTTAAAGAGTCCTATAATCAACCCCATTGATTTCATGTCCATATCTTTTATCATTCTCAAGTTATGCCCTTTTGAAGTTGTTGACTTTTTGTTGACTTTCAAAAGGACCTATAATGTCTTAGCTCATACCTTCCAAAAGAAGCATTTTTGGGCTTGGCTTGTGAGACACAAATTTGTATAGAATTCAATTTCCTTAAAAATGAGCTTTGAATGGGAAAAATTTGATGAAGCATGTGAAAGTTATGGCTGGTCAAAGTTCAGTTGACTTTTCCATAGGAAACCCTAATTTAGAAACTCCTGATTCTTGATGATCTGAAATCTCCTTGATGAATCATGATCAACCATTGATCAAATGATGAATTTTACTTCATATACTTGATGTTGGCAAAAAATCATGAAGTTTGACTTTGGTTTGACCACAGTTGACCTCAGTTTGACTTTTTAACTACTTTGACTGATTTTGACCTATCTGATCATCTGACTGAGCAAACCTTTGAGAAAAGTTTTGAAACTTGTCATGGGGGTTCTTAAACACATATAAGATGTTATGAAGCTCACTTGAAGTCTTGTAAATTCATTTAGCCTGATTAAAGTCAAAACCCTAGTTTTGGATGCATTGCTTAGGAGGATGCATTGTCTGAGGGAATTGTCAAATCTTCTGACTATTTGTGAACTTTGTGAACTTCATAAGATGTCTTGTGAACCTTGTGAACCTCACGAGAGGTCTGGTGAACCTTGTGAACCTCATGGGAGGTCTGGTGAACCTTGTGAACCTCATAGGAGGTCTTGTGAACCTTGTGAACCTCATGGGAGGTCTGGTGAACCTTGTGAACCTTGTGAACCTCTTAGTACACAAAATCTTGTTTTGTGAGGGCAAATTTTGGGGTGCAACACTTATACATTCCCTCTAACACCGACATCTTATTATTTTTCAATATTTCATCTTCCTAAAATTTCCAGCAAAACACTCCCCACTTTGAACGCAATTATCTTCTCCAATAAAGACCTCCAAATCAAAAATATATATTCTAACATGAAGAGAATTTTGTGAAGATTTCATAACTTCAAGAATCACTCAAATTCGGCTTACGAGTAAAAAGTTATTCCCCTTGCAATGGGACTGGTCAAGAATTCTCGTATGCAGAATTTTCCAAAATCAGCAGCAGACCCGACTAGTAAAACACACTTATCTTCCTTATCACAAACATCCCGAATTCAAATCTTATATGTAAACTGTAGGGCATTCTGTAAGCTTTCCAAAAAGTCCAGAACCGCTTCATTTCAAGTCACGATCAAAATGTTATGCCACTTCTCGTGACAGCTGCTCCAAGATTTCAAAAACCAGAATTTTGAGATTGATGAACATAAGTTCAATCTCTCTCCTCCTTTTCTTCCAAACTCTACCAAGGATTTTCCTCTAACTCCAGCTTCAAAAATTACTCAGCTTAATCTAACTACACTCAAAGCGAAACAATCTAGCGACTTGATCTGTCAACTTATCATTTCCATCAAAGTAAATATTCCTTCTCAAACAATTCCCACCTAAAATATACACACTTTTCTAACCCGACCGATACGAATCCAAGAGTCCAAACTCCTGCCGGTCCACAACAACATCGTCTTCACAACCTTGCACTCTCACAACCAACATCAACTCGAACCTACTTCTTCATACCAAAAACATTTCGGAAGCAAGCCTCTCCCCCACTGATAACGAGAAAAAGTATCGTTTTATTGCTATGTTTCAATGCCGCTTTATCGCACATTTGCCGTTTTAACACCCGATTCCTCGAGTTTTCTTTGTCATTTTGCAGGTATATCAATTACAGAGCTAAATCATGAGCCACAAGTGAAATGAGCAAAAACAACCATGAAAATAAGAAGAATAAAAGAGGAATTCTACATAATCTGCACTTTTTGTAACTGTCACGACCGTCACCTAGGAGTCACGACCGTGACACGCTAAAAGGAGCAGTCACGGTCGTCACCAGTCCCTCACGACCGTGACGCGCGTAATACAAGGGAGACGAGCGTGACACCCTTGTCACGAACATGACAAGGGGAATTTAGGTTAACTTGCTGAGACTTGGTCATGTACGTGTGTGCTACGTGAATTCAACTTTCCTATTCTCCCGCAGACCAAGTATTTCAACTATTCCCTGGATTTTCTCAGCATCTACGAGGCCCATGCATCATTCCAACTGCCAAGCCCAAAATATTGATCCTATAAATAGCTTAGTTTCAAAGAACAATTTACAGAGTTTTATTTTAACTTTTCTTGCGGAAGCTCTGTCGTATTTTTATTGCACCCTGTTCATTTATTTTTCCAGCATTTATTTTGTTCTTGTTTTAATTTATATATCCCAACCAAACCATATAACAATTTCCAACATTAGGAAATTGTTATAATTTAATTTCTTTCAAAGCCTTCAGAAATTCTTTTAGTAATTTTATTTCCGATTCCGATTCGTACTCCGAGCTTGCCAGATTGTGGAAGAAGGAGTCTAACATTTTAATTGTTACTCAGGTTTTTATTTAAATTGCATTTATATTAATGTTAAGAATTTATTTTTCTGTTATGCATATTTTATTTTGTATTCCTCTGTTTCTGTCTCTGTCTGGTACAACAATCATGAGTAGCTAAACACTTTAGGGCGGTATGTAATTAAAATCAACTAAATCGGTAAAATCAATTCTAGGCTTAAAATAATTAAGAACTTAAAATTCTGGCTGTAACTTTTGATAATAAAATCAATCTTTTTGTTACGAGAGTAAGGAAAGTGTAATAGGTTAGGTCGAGACCACGAGAGTGTGAGATTTTAACCAGATAGCTAAAGTTAGGCATTTAATTTAAACACAGCGAGAGCGCTTTAAAATGAATTAGAATTATTAAGTTTCCAAAAATTATTTCTAAATACTTATGGGCTAGCGAGAGCAGGCATAAGGCTTTAGGGGTAAGATCTGAGATAAGACCACGAGAGTGTGAGTTAAAGATATTTAAACTGGTAACCTCTACAGAATAGATTAAGTGAACCATCTTTATAAGCCTAGGTTAGATTGACCCGCCTAAGTTAACATAATTACATACCGACCGCCTCATTATTATTTTATTAAACTAAAATTTAATTCCCTCCTTTAATCCTTAAAAACAACCAAAAATCGTGACAACCATTCACCTTAGCTAAACTAGTAAATCCTCTAGCACTAAGTAATCATAAAGTCCCTGTGGGATCGATAATCTTAAATATTACTTCGATAGGCTGTGCACTTGCAGTTAAGATACCGCTAGACACATATTAGAGTACGTCTTTAGCCCATCAAGTTTTTGGCGCCGTTGCCGGGGACCTTAATTTAGTTACTAGTGCACTTTAGAGTAGCATTGTCTAGACTAAGGTAACAACTATTTATTTTCTAAATTCCCGAGTGTATGCCAAGTACTCGCTCTCAAGGCGAAGACTTGCAACCTCTAATCCCAGAATCGGAACGCTTGTTACACGTAAGAAGACGGATATTCGATTACGAACAAAATTACAACATTCCAGATCTTCAAATAGATCCACCTAAACCAGTCGGAACATCAAAGGACGCAGAGATGGCTGAAGAACAGAATCATCCACTCAAATATTACGCTAGTCCTTCGCAAGCTGAACCGCATTCCAGCATTGCCGCACCGGCTATCAACCGAAACGATTTCGAACTGAAACCTTCGCTGATATCAGCCGTGCAACAAAATCAATTCTCCGAAAATCCTACCGAGGATCTGAATCTTCACCTTTCGATATTTGTGCAATACGCAGATACCGTAAAAGCCAATGGAGTTACCCAAGAAGCTATTAGACTACATATTTTTCCTTTTTCACTTCGAGACAGAGCGAGAGCCTGGCTTCAATCTCTACCTTCGAATTCAGTAACTACGTGGGAGGAACTAAAGAGAGTTTTCTTGACCAGATATTTCTCACCTAGCAAGACAGCTATGCTAAGAGCTCAGATCAACGGATTTAAGCAAAAGGAAAACGAATCACTTTTTGAAGCTTGGGAATGCTATAAGGATATGCTGAGACTTTGTCCACATCACGGATTAGTAGAATGGATGGTCATCCATACCTTCTACAATGGACTCTTGTACAATACAAGAATGACAATTGACGCTGCCGCAGGCGGTGCACTAATGGACAAAGAATATAACGATGCTTATGCACTTATCGAAAGTATGGCTCAAAACCATTACCAATGGGGAAGCGAGAGAGTCGCAACTGAGAAACCAACAAAAGGAGGTATGTACGAAGTGAGTAGTATGGACCAAGTCAATGCAAAGTTTGACCAACTAAACCAAAAGATCGACTACTTGGCCATAACACCAACAACCACCGTGGCTGCAGTAACACCTAACTGTGAGTTATGTGGAGTTCCAGGACACGATGTTCCTGATTGTCAACTATTAACAGGAATTCCCACAGATCAAGTGAATTATGCTCAAGGAAATCCGTACTCAAACACATACAACCCAGGTTGGAAGAATCATCTGAACTTCTCCTATAAGAACAACAATGCTTTATACGCACCAGGTCAAGCACCAGCTACACCACCAGGATATCAAAAGACTGCTCTGTCGCTCCCGGGATTTTCATCCTAGTACAAACGCGAAAGTGGCGCGGAAAAGTTAGAGTCGCCAGCCATACATTTTTATCCCGAAGGAACGGGAAAGGTAATGTTGCACAAACCTGAGGAAGAAGGAAAAGGACGAGGCCTTGCGAACCAAAGATATGGATACGGAAGTCGGTTACGAATTGAGAAGGTATTAGCACCCCAATCCGTCCGCCGTACCCGACGGGATCCACGCTTGTTAATCTGTTTTCAAAGGGTGAGAAATGATGTTCAAATGAAATAATGGCTATCTGGAATGGAATGGAAATGAGAAAAGAAATGGAATAAACAAATGTGAATAAAGGGGAAAAATGTAGGGAAAATAAAGATTGTGCTCGAATGGGCCCTACCCCACTGCCTACGTACCTCATCGGGATAAATGAGGATCAGAGACGCCGTAGTTCGTCTAACTAAAGCTTACACTTGTTTGTGGTTTTTAGGATGACGTTGCCATAGCTCTAGCTCAGGTGTTACCGGCTCTGACTCGAGGGTGTTTACCGTATCGCTGTTTGAACTGTCAAGACAAGTCATGTTCGTCCGCAAAGAGTATGAGATGAGAAAATAAGACGTGACTTCTTGGTTTGTTGTCTTTTAGAAGAAGTGTTTTTAATTTGTGTTTATGGCATGTACAACACTAAAGACTATGATACAGGAGCGAATACTTTCCAAGATCGCCCCCAATGGAACGTTTGTAAAGCATCCTAGAAGAGTGAAGGAGACCTCCACTAGTCATTTCCCGTATAGCTTAAGGCTCGTGGCGCATTGTACACCTTTTCCTTTATTAAGTGTTTTTGATTTTCTTTTTAAGATGAGAAGTGAGACTCAAGTTATCAAAGGAAAAATTCTAAGGGAAACTAGACTTACCCTAAGTTAGTTGAATCTATGGATGACCTATGGTTAATGAGGTTTGAAATTAAATCTACCTAAGAGATATTAGAACTAGACATGAGAACATAAAAGGCAATAATGAACAATATGGTCCTCCTAAGTCATGGTGGGTGAAAACGTGAATGAAATGTAAATGGGATGAAACGATGGATCGGGTGGGTTGATTGTGTGGTGCTAAGACGCACGACTTATGGTGTGCAACATACAAGGCTTGCTTTTGGTTGAATGGAGTGGAACGATGGTAATCGAGGAACCCTAAAGTCACATGCAACTTTATTTATTTATTTGAAAATTTACTCGACGTTGGATCGAGCCTTTTATTTATTTTATTTTTTGAGATTTTGGTTTTCTATCGATTCATTTTATCTTTTCTAACCTAATTAAAGAAACTATACAAACGTACAAGTTCTAAGCTATTACATCACAAAGCACAAATCACAAGAGTATAATCGAAGCATAAAATAATATCCAAGTCCATAAGCCAAACCTTGAAAAAAATACCTTGCACAAAAAACAAATAGTTAGTGCATGATATGAACCATGAATATGCATAATATGATGGAAATGAATTAAAATGACAAAAATATCAAAAGTCATGGGAAAAATATGAAATTAATTTCCTAAGGTCTCTAACCTGATTATAACACTATGTTAAAAAATCTCTTAAAAATTCTAATCTTAACTATGGTAAATGGTCCTCTAAATCTAACTAAGGTTTAATCACAATTTTGTACGAATCGCACTACCACAATAGTAGAAAAAATGCCCTAAAAAATACACAAAAAATATTCTAGGTACTTTAATTTGTCCTCTAATCATAGCAAAAAGAATGGGCAAAAAATGTTATGGGAAGTGGTAGAAATAAATTGTACAAATTTATGTATCCAAGTGGAAATTCAATATAAGTCAATTAAATTAAAAAAAATCGAAATTAAATCGAAAATTAGTTAAATTCAGAAAATGAAAATTGGGAATGTTTCTAAAATGGCTTAATATTCTACCATAATTTTGGGGGATTTTTCTTATGCACTTTGGTATTTTTTATTAATTTAAATTGAATTATATCTACACAAAAAGTGAAAATAAAAGAAATACAAGGATGGGGTGTAAGGAGAAGGTTTTCGCAGTTAAAAACGATCTTGGGCTTGAGACAGGGGTGTCGTTAGCGTTCTGGTTTGGGCCCACTAACAAAGAAACCTAAGGGAGTATGATATGCTTCCCAGTCAATTTTGTTGACCTAACCATAATCTTATCCTCTTATCTTGATACTTATGGTGGAGTTTAATGAGGATTAATGAGTTGTTTCAAAATTCTAACGGTGATTATATTGATTTTATGACTCTTAACTTCCATAATAACAATTAAAGTCAAATCAAAACCCTAATCATAAAATAATAAAAAAATAAATCCCCAAAATCTTATCAGTGATCATTCGTTTCTCTTTCTCACGCTTCAATCTTTCACCCCTCTCAAACCCTAATCTCTCTATCCTTCTCATCGCCATCCCTTTCCTTCTCCAATTTTCTTCGCGACCTAGCGGCGGCAGCCTCCATCTTCTCATGTTTCTTCCGCCTCCATCCCCCCACCAAATCTCCCTATTTTCCCCTTCGCTTCATCTTCTTCTTCTCCTATCAACAAACCCTAAATCATACCAGCGGCGGCGCCTCCCAAAACTTCCGAACCCAAAAATGACTAAAAGTGAACCGAAACCTTAACCCCTTCTCATCTCCCATCCAACAACCTCTTGCCCTACATCTTTAACGAAACCCTAAATCGAACCAATCGAGAAACTCAAACATACAAAACGAACGAATCATGCTTTACGCACCTTCCATTGATTCAGATGAGAATCCCGACGAGTTTTGTTGAACTTGTTGTCGCGACGGGGATGACGGCGTTGATATGCGCTTCAGGTGAGAGGTTTCGACTCACATCTCTTTTTGTATTTTTGACTGCTTCTTTGAACTTGTTCAAATCTTACATAATCGTTGTCGCTGGTAAACGATGGAGATGAAGGTCGTCGTGATTGAACCTTGATCAAGCTTGCTGGAGCTTTGTTGACTTGAAGGTGGTTGCGGGTGTTGATCTTTGAGGGTTGTCGAAAATCAATGCAACGCTGTTGAGGCCGTGAATTGTCTTTGGTGCTGCAGGTTGAAGAAATCAGTGACGTAGAGGAAGATCGATTGGAGGTAATTGGCGACACTGAATGACGAAATTCTGCCTGTTATTGTTTCAATTCTTCTCCCTTTCTTCTTTGTGATTTCATTCTGGTTTATTGAGTGGCACTTCAAACCAGAATCTTGCAGGTGTGATATTGGTGAAGTTTTTATTGATTGCAGTGAGAACCCTTGTTGAAATGTCTGAAGTTGCAGAATGCTTCTTGGTGATGAAGGAGGATGAAGAAGGAGATTGAGAGGGAGGTGAAGATGAGGAAGAGGGTGGAGGGAAAAAAATGATGGCCAGCCCCAAATTTGCAGCAAATGACAATACTTTATAGGTGATGTATTGAGAGTGTTCTTCATGATTACAGTTAGAAATTCTGTTAGAATTCTATTAGGATTCTTTTTGTAACTGGATTTTTGTGTCAGCTTGAACTCCTCTGAGCTTCTTTCTTCATGACTTTTGTGAAATTATAGTATCAATTTTTTTGTATAAAATATATTGATAATTCAGGGTTATTGAGTGATGAACTCTTTATGCTTTCTGAACGTTTTCGAGACTGAATTCGATAAACAGTTCCTAGTAATCTTCCCTTGCCTTCTTAATTATCATGCATACTCATCAATCTCAATAATAAGAATGGACCCCTTTTTGTGCCTATCTTGAATTTCAAGGCCACTTTCAAAACTCATCCAAGTCCTAATGTGGCATTGGAATAAATAAATTATTACAAAGTTGTATTATTCCTTGTACCAAAACAACAAATATATCACATTGCTAACGTAATTTGGATGACACATCTATCCCCTGGATTCTGAATAAAATGGAATGCTTTTCCCATAATAGACCACAAATTTGAATTCAATGTTGAATGGATGAAAACACCAACTATCACTTGGATTTGTTTGAATGCTAAGACCTTGAATACTATATGACATTGATACTCCCTTTAATTGAACTCAATTTCCATGCTTGAAACAAATCTTCTAAACTAACCTTGAATTGAATTGATACTAGACATGCATCAACCTTGAATTTATTACCATTTGAATCACGGTGAACCAACCTAGTCCATAGCTTTCTCCATTGAGAATGATGATAAAGACTTAATTTCTTTAGGCCTTTAAGAAACAACATTTGGTGATGAAGTACTCGTAACAACGAGATCTCATCTTTGCATTGAGTGTAGTAACCAAATGAATCACCTTTGAACCGAAGAATTCCCATCACCAGAAAAAGTTTGGTCTCATGTCTTAGTGTTTCCCTCCCAAGGAACAAAAGCAAAGTTATGGCCTACTGAAAATACAGATAAACACTAACACAAACCATTTAGGTTAATAATAAATAGGAGGGCAAATTTTGGGGTGTTACATGCTCCTAATGTCCCTAGAAAATCGAACCTTGAGTTGATGATGGAGAACTTCATAGCTAACCAATCTCAAACAAACAAGGACTTCTTAAACCAAAACATACACACTAGTGAGCAGATTAAGAAATTAGTGAGCAAAGTAGATGCATTAGCTACACATAACAAAATGCTTGAAACTCAAATTTCACAAGTAGCTCAACAACAAGCACCTACCTCTGCACCAGCTGGGGTATTTCCTGGACAACCTCAACCTAATCCGAAAGGACAGGCCAATGCTGTGATATTAAGAAGTGGCAAGGAACTTGACGGACCTACCGATCCAAGACTTGACAATCCAGCCATGTACCAAAAACCGGATAAACCGACTGAAATGGTGAATGAACCAGAAGAAAAGGAAGATGATAATCAAGAGGCAGTGGAGAAAGAAAAGCCTTATGTGCCTCCACCACCCTATAAACCACCAATTCCGTACCCTCAGAGATTAACCAATTCCAAGACGATGGGCCAGTTTAAGAAATTTGTTGAACTTCTGAAAAACAGTTGAATATTACTATTCCATTTACAGAAGCTATCACTCAAATGCCCTCGTATGCTAAATTTCTAAAGGAAATCTTATCCAATAAGAAAAAGATAGAGGATAACGGAACCGTTACACTTACTGCTGAGTGTAGCGCCATAATTCAGAATAATATGCCTCCTAAGCTAAAAGATCCAGGAAGTTTCTCTATACCCTGTGTAATAGGAAAATTCGTCATTGACAAAGCTCTATGCGATTTAGGAGCCAGTATCAGTGTTATGCCCTTAACGATTTGCAAAAGGCTAGACATGGGAGACCTAAGACCAACTAAAATATCTGTTCAACTAGCCGATAGCTCTATTAAATATCCTATAGGCATACTAGAAAACGTCCCAGTACGTATAGGACAATTCTATATTCCTACTGATTTCATAATCATGGACATCTCTGAGGACTCCACTACACCTATCATACTAGGAAGACCATTCTTAGCTACCGCCGGAGCTATTATAGACGTAAAGAAAGGAAAGCTAACCTTTGAAGTAGGTGAAGAGAAAGTTGAATTTATTTTAACACAATTCTTACAATCACCAGCTATAGAGGATACATGCTATCTATTGGACGTAATTGACGAATGTGTAAGAGAAATGGAAATGAAAGAAACTACCTATTCTGAAATTATGAAAATTCAAATCCCTCCGATTTTCGAAGATGATAATTGGCGTGAACCATATCAGGATGATAGTCTAAGCGAAAGTTTAGCACTTACACCGGATCCCATGCCAAGTAAGAATAAACCTACATTAGGGTTAAAAACTTTACCTAAGAACCTAAGATACGAATTCGTGGACACTGAATGTACAAGACCAGTTATAATCAATTCCAGTTTAGGAACAATCGAAACAAAGAAACTTTTAGATGTCTTAAAGAAATATCCAACTGCATTAGGATATAACATATCTGATCTCAAAGGAATATGCCCTTCAATCTGTATGCATCGTATTCTGCTAGAAGAAGACTGCAAAACCTCCAGAGAATCTCAAAGAAGAATTAACCCAATCCTTAGCACTGTAGTAAAGGAAGAAGTTAAGAAACTACTAGATGCTAGAATAATATATCCAATCTCTGATAGTAAATGGGTTAGTCCAGTACATGTAGTACCAAAGAAAGGGGGTATCACTGTTGTGAAAAACGCTAAAGGCGAATCGATATCACAAAGAGTAGTGACCGGACATAGAGTGTGCATCGATTATCGTAAACTAAACAAAGCCACTCGAAAAGATCATTTCCCACTACCTTTTATAGATCAAATGTTAGAACGATTAGCCAAGCATTCATATTTCTGTTATCTTGATGGTTACTTAGGATTTTTCCAAATCCCTATCCACCCAGATGATCAAGAGAAGACTACATTCACATGCCCTTATGGAACGTTCGCTTATAGACGAATGCCTTTTGGATTATGCAACGCTCCTGCAACCTTTCAAAGATGTATGATGTCAATCTTTGCAGATTTTATAGACAACATCATGGAAGTGTTCATGGACGACTTCTCTGTATGCGGGCAAAGTTTTGAAGGATGTCTATCAAATTTAGAAATGGTGTTAGAAAGATGTGTAAGAGTAAACCTCGTGCTTAACTGGGAGAAATGTCATTTTATGGTCAGAGAAGGAATCGTACTAGGACACGTTATATCTGACAAGGGAATTGAAGTTGATAAAGCTAAGATAGAAGTCATAAAAGATCTTCAACCCCCTAAAACCGTTCGAGAAATACGAAGCTTTTTAGGACACGCCGGTTTCTACCGACGATTCATCAAAGATTTCTCGAAGATCACTAAACCTCTTACCGGTTTATTAATGAAAGACGCTGAGTTCATATTCAATGAAGATTGTCTTAAAGCATTCGAAACTCTAAAGACAGCCCTCATCACCGCACCAATCATGCAACACCCTGACTGGAGATTACCTTTCGAAATCATGTGCGATGCGAGTGACTATGCTGTAGGCACAGTTCTAGGCCAGAGGAAGGAAAAGAAACTTCATGCGATTTACTATGCCAGTAGAACCTTAGATTCTGCTCAGATGAACTATGCCACTACTGAAAAAGAATTGTTAGCAGTTGTCTTTGCGCTTGACAAATTCTGTTCTTACCTAGTGGGAGCGAAAATAATCGTTTACACAGACCACGCTACTATCAGATATCTATTAACTAAGAAATATGCTAAACCAAGACTCTTGAGATGGATTTTACTCTTACAAGAGTTTGATCTCGAAATAAAAGATAAGAAAGGTACTGAAAACGTCGTAGCGGGCCATTTATCTAGAATAGAAGGTATTAAACCCGAACAAGTGCCGATTAACGATGATTTTCCGTATGAACAGCTGATAGCACAAATAGGAAGCGACCTAGTTCAGTTAGACATAGATGAACCAGAACCCGTGGAAACAATCCAAACAACTGTAGGACTGCCATGGTACGCTGACATTGTCAACTACCTATCTGCAGGAGCTCTTCCACCTGATTTAACCTATAAGCAGAAAAATAAATTCTTTCACAATCTCAAACATTACTATTGGGATGAACCATTATTATTCAAAAGAGGACCCGACAGAATCTTTCGTCGATGTATTCCCGAAGAAGAAATAGAAGATGTCATTGCTCACTGCCATTCATCTCCTTATGGTGGACATGCAAGCACTTCCAAGACTTGTGCAAAAATCTTACAAGCCGGCCTATTCTGGCCTAATTTATGGAAAGATGTCCACATCGCTATTATAAATTGCGATCGGTGTCAACGCACCGGTAATATTTCAAGAAGAGATGAAATGCCTCAAAAAGGAATATTAGAAGTAGAAGTATTTGACGTCTGGGGAATAGATTTCATGGGACCATTCCCATCATCTTTCGGTAATAATTACATACTCGTAGTTGTCGATTACGTTTCAAAGTGGATTAAAGTTATAGCTTCTCCTACAAATGACACACGAGTAGTAATAATGCTTTTCAAAAATATAATCTTTCCCAGATTTGGTGTGCCTAGACTCGTCATAAGTGACGGTGGCTCGCACTTCATTTCAAAAATCTTTGACAAATTACTATCTAAGTATGGAGTAAGACACCGTGTGGCAAAACTATATCATCCACAAACAAGTGGACAAGTCGAAGTCTCAAACAGAGAAATTAAATAAATCTTAGAAAAGACTGTCGCCATATCTCGGAAAGATTGGTCATCTAAACTTAATGAAGCTTTATGGGCTTATAGGACAACTTACAAGACACCCATAGGAACTACACCTTTCAAATTAGTATATGGAAAGTCTTGTCATCTCCCGGTAGAACTAGAACACAAAGCATATTGGGCGATCAAAACTCTCAATATAAACTATAATGCTGCAGGAGAAAAGCGAATCCTCGATATTAACGAATTAGAAGAGTTAAGGTTAGATGCTTATGAGAATGCTAAGATATATAAAGAAAGAACTAAGCGATGGCACGATAAACGCCTATCTAGGAAAGAATTTAGTGTGGGAGATGTTGTACTCCTCTTTAATTCAAGACTTAGGCTCTTTCCTGGAAAACTAAAATCTAGATGGTCAGGACCCTTTGAAATAACTAGAGTGTTCCCGAGCGGAGCAATAGAAATTAAGGGTAGGAATAGTGAACCGTTCACAGTAAACGGGCAACGTTTAAAACATTACCATAAAGTTGAAAATAGAGATTATGCAAATAGTCTAAGGCTTTTAGAGTTGTCCACTAATTTCCCTGATTAATCTACACCTAAGCATTACGTCAGGCTTTTGACGATAAAAACAGCGCTTAGTGGGAGGCAACCCATTTAATCATTTAACCATTTTGATCATTTTATTATTTTGTCATTTATCATTTTATTATTCGTTTATTTGTTTTGTCATTTTATTATAGTTTTATTTCATTATTACTATTATTTCTTTTATTTATGCATTTATTTTCTTATTTTCCTTATTTTAATTTTTAAATCACTTTTACAGATTTTCTAAAGTCTTTTCCACTTTCCTTCTCCCCCTGATTTGTTTCCTCCGTATTTACACTAACTATGGCTAACCAACCGAGAAACATTATGGAAACCAAATTTAGAGGTAGGAACCAAAGAATGAAATTTGAAGAGTTATCACAGAGACCAATGGATTTGACTCTGTACCCGGATGATCTGACTATGGAAACCTTAGGTATACATGATAGCATCCTATACTTGTTTAACCGACTTAGATGGGAGAATGCACTGATTAAACAAAAGTTTGTGACTTACCGCGAGCTCACCCTTGAGTTCCTAAGCTCCTTAGTTTACTTACCCGAGCGCGGTTTTGGATTCAGGAAAGGATTTATCAGTTTCCGCCTATTCGGAATAGAATATGACTTTAACCATAGAGAACTAGCTGGCTTATTAGGATTCCCTAGTGGACCCTTTGCTTTTACTACCACACAGGTAGAATTGATGGACATTGAGCTGGACTTCTTTTGGGGAACCTTAACCGGAAATTACCATCCTGAACCAAATAACATGAACAATGATGAGATACATAACCCTGCTATCCGCTACTTCCATAAGATCCTTGCCCACACCTTCTTTGGAAAAGAAGAAAACCTTACTGGAGTATCTAAAGATGAGATATTCATTATGTCATGTCTGACTAATGGACAACCAGTTAATGGTGTGCCTTTCATGATGCAAACCTTCACTCGAATCCAAGAAGAACCTGATCTACCCATATTAGTAGGAGGTCTTGTCACCATGATTGCTGATGCCTTAGGACTTAGATACCAATTACACAGGTGTAACCGTTTAGGTACCATCCGTCCTATGAATCTTAACTTTTGCTTTAACCGCCATATCATAAGAAATTTAGGACAACCACCTTTCGAGTACCTAATCAGGAATGAAGTAGTAACCCTGTTCACACTACCAAACCATGCTAGAGTTAGTGTTCATAATAAAGATAATTGGCTTTATGAGCTTACCCCTCCTGACTATCCATCCACTCCTGAAACACCTCAATCTTACAAGATAAGGGATGATACAATGACCGATGTAGAAAGTGACCCTGAGACACCTCCTGGTTACCATGACATTGCATACACTGATGAAGTGATTGAAACCCCTGAAGTGAATCAAGTAGAATATGCTGACAACTTAAAGAAAATCATGAATACTCTTTGTAACACGGTGGGAGAACTGACTTTAGTTATGTTGCGGATAGCAAGAGTCGCCACCGACTTTTATTTTATCCAAAGGAAAGGCATAAAAGAACAGGAAAGACCTTTTTAAAAGATTTTTGGGTCCGGGGGGTAGGTTATGTAAAGGGAAGGTGTTAGCACCCTTTACATCCATGGTTATCCATGGGCTCTTAGTTACTTAGCTCACTTTAAAATGTTTTTGAAAATGTGAAGTGTGTGAATAGAAATTTTCATAAGAGTTTGATAATGATCCATGTACGGATGCATAAAAAACTTGTGTTTGAAAATTGTTTGAAATTTGTGAAGTGTTTGAAAAGTTTTTGAATAGTGAGCAAGTAACTATGAGGAACCTACCCTAAAGTTTAAGTCTTTCTGTTCTTGAATCCTTTAAATGGTAAGACTATCCCTATTATTAAGGAATAGGTAGTCATTACCTTGGATGTATGGGAAAAGTAAAGGGACATCTGTTTAATGAAGGCAACTGTGGGGTGTATTAAGCAATTTTGGAGGGACTGTCATCATTATTCGAAAGGGACAAGATCATTACGAAGGCAACATTCGAAAGGGACTTGATATTTTATTTGTTAAGGGACTAGATGACTTTACTTTGAGGGACTTTTTGCTTTATACACCCTACTTGACCTTTTGATTAGGCAACATGAGAGGTATCCCTAAGGAAGTGAGATGGCGATCAAAGATCGACTTACGTGTGTGAGTGTACAGTTTAATATTTATCTTTTGAATTAAGTGATCTAAATTAGTTTCAAATAACATACATGTTTACACTCCCTATTTTTACTAACCATGGCATAAAATAAATAATTTAAATATTTAAAAAAATATTACATCCAGAAGCAATTACATAATAATAATAAAAGCAATTAAAATAAATAATCAAAATAAATAAATAAGCAATAAACAAAATAAATAAGCAATTATAATTGGGTTAGTAGCAAATAATAGTAATAATCACAATTTAAAAATAAATGGGGTTAGTGACAAAATAATTATAAAAAAGAAAGGTTAGTACAAATATACAAAAATATATAGAATTTAAAAGAACATTTTTAAGTTAAACAAATAATTTTGAAGATTTTTTAAGAGAAAAGAAAGTAATTATAACAATAAACAATTATAATAATAATTTACAAAAACATGATCAATTATTTAATTATATATTAGAAAATTAATTAAGTTTAATATTAAAGTTAAATAAAAATTAGGGTTAGAAATTAGGGTTTTGATTTTTACTTAAGAAAATTAGGGTTTGAATGTTTAATTAAAATATTAATTGATTTATTTACAAATTATAAATGAAAATTAAAATTATATGTAAATTTACTTTATAAAATATATTATGAAATTTATAAAAATAAAATTTTAATTAAGTTTAAGATAGATTTTTGTTAATTAAATATAAAACAAATTTAATAATAATAACAATATATAATAGAAAATAATAATTAAGAAAAAAAATAAGAAAACAAGGTTTTTAAAAAAAATGGGGAGGCCTGGATTTGAACCCAGGACCTCCCCTGTACCTGAATAGGAGGTTACCACTGGGCTGCGTGTGCATTGGTGATCACTATCTGAAACAAATTCCATATAAAATAAAACTAATAAAACGAAATCTAAAAAATCAGAAAAGCAAAACAAGTCATAAAAATAGTTGGGGGAGTCTGGATTCGAACTCGCTCCCCAGACTTCACAAGGCATGCTTCTGGCCACTGGGACACGCACCTGCGTGTGATAATATGATAACCCTAATAATACAAAAGCTAAAACAGAATTTCAAATTTGATTTTTGGCGCCAGACGCACTTCATCTTCTTCCTTGAATTCGCAGGTTTTCCTGCGAATTTTGTTGCGATTTTTCTTGCGTGTTAAGCCCTGCGAATTCTCAAACATCAAGCAAATAGTGAAATTTTCTTAAATTGATGAATGCAATATGATCCTTGCAGTTTGTACAATCAAACCATGTCCTTTAAACTTATTTATATTCAGTGAATCACAAAACCCTAAATTAGGTTTACAAACCCTAGCTATGGCATCTCCTGATTCATGCGGCTAAACTCAACAAGAATTATCCAGAAAGTTTCTACATCATCACACAAACACGATTAAGCAAGCAAAATCAATTGAAACGCAGTAAATTTATAGAATCGAAAAATTCAAATATGAGGTGAACAAGGGTTCGATTCATGTGAATGAGAATGTCTCATATGCTTTTTACGATCCAAACATGTTATATGAACATCATAGAATGTGTTGCAATGCTCAAAACTCTTTGAAATCCTCTCTACCTTGGAATCCGAATTTGATATTTTTGGATGAAATTTTGAGTTTTGAAACTGGATTTTGAGGCTGGCAATCCGTGGCTTGTAAGTGTCTTTGTGTTGTATATATATCATGTGATAAAATTAGGTCAAGACTTTGTTCAAATTCATGGACTTATGGACTTTTTAAGATTGAAAAAGATTTGAATTTAAAACTTGAAATATCTTGATCTAGCCTTGCTATTTTAAGATGATCCTCATAATTCTTGTATCAATCAAGTCTAAATATAATTTAAGACCTTCTAGAAACCAAATCAATTTCAATTTTCATTATTTTTTATTTTATTTGAATTTAAAATGATTTTTAATATAAAAAATCATAATAAATAAAAACAAAATGAATAAAATTATGAATAAATCAATTTAATTTCGTGCATGATGTTATAGTGTGGATTGGGTCATCATATGGCAAGCCCATTTGGAAGAAATTGATTTTAGACCTCCATTTTCTTCATAAACCAACCAAAAATTTCCCAACTTTGCAAGGGCACATATCCCTCAATTTTAATGGTATGAGTGTGTTCTTGGACATTTTGGAAAGCTTGAAGAGTCCTCTAACCAACCACACTGGTTTCATGTCCATATCATTCACCATTCTCAAGTTATGCCCTTTTGAAGTTGTTGACTTTTTGTTGACTTTCAAAAGGACCTATAATGTCTTAGCTCATACCTTCCAAATGAAGCATTTTTGGGATTGGCTTGTGAGACACAAAGTTGTAGAGAATTCAATTTCCTTAAAAATGAGCTTTGGATGGGAAAAATTTGATGAAGCATGTGAAAGTTATGGCTGGTCAAAGTTCAGTTGTGTTTTACTGAGAAAACCCTAATTTAGAAACTCCTGATTCTTGATGATCTGAAATCTCCTTGATGAATCATGATCAACCCTTGATCAAATGATGAATTTTACTTCATATACTTGATTTTGGCAAAAAAATCATGAAGTTTGACTTTGGTTTGACCACAGTTGACATCAGTTTGACTTTTTAACTACTTTGACTGATTTTGACTTATCTGATCATCTGACTGAGCAAACTTTTGAGAAAAGTCTTGAAACTTGTCATGGGGGTTCTTACACACATATAAGATTTTATGAAGCTCACTTGAAGTCTTGGAAGTTCATTTAGCCTGATTAATGTCAAAACCCTAGTTTTGGATGCATTGCTTAGGAGGTGCATTGTCTGAGGGAATTGTCAACTTTTCTGACCAATTGTGAACTTTGTGAACCTTGTGAACCATCATAAGATGTCTTGTGAACCTTGTGAACCTCATGGGAGGTCTTTTGAACCTTGTGAACCTCATAAAGTGACTTGTAGACTTCATGAACCTCATGAAAGGTTTTGTAAGCATTGTGAATCTTGTGAACCTTGTGAACCTTCATAAAGTGACTTGTAAACTTCATGAACCTCATGAAAGGTCTTGTAAGTATTGTGAATCTTGTGAACTTTGTGAACCTTCTTAGCACACAAAGTCTTGTATTGTGAGGGAAAATTTTGGGGTGCAACAGCTGCCCCTGTTCAATTTTCTGAAACCTGAGGGGTTAGATTGGTATATTTGCTAGTCGTGACCTAGAAGGTTGAAGGGGATTGAACACAAAAGCCCAAAAATTTGCACTCACCAGTGCGTAGAGTGATACTGATGACTAGTTGAATATGCTTGAGTGGGCTTAAAGATTCCACTTGGAGACAAGTTCTTTAGATACATTTCTTGGAGGATAAAGCAGTCCAAAATATGAAGATATAATGATAGTTTCAGGAGGATAAAGCAGTCCTGAGATAGTGATATGCCTTCAGGAGGATAAAGCAATCCTGAGGGATTGATAATATGCTTTCAGGAGGATACAGCAATCCTGAGGTAGTAATGTACTTTCAGGAGGATAAAGCAGTCCTGAGATAGGGGTGATAGCTTTCAGGAAGATAAACAACGTCCCGAGGAAGTGGTAACCTTTGGGAAGATAACAACGGCCCAAAGTAATAATATGCTTTCAGGAGGATAACAACGTCCTGAGGAAGTGATGATATGCTTTCAGAAAGATGAACAACGTTCTGAGGTATGAAGAAGCTTTCAGGAGGATAAAGCAGTCCTGAGGTGTTGATATGCTTTCAGGAGGATAAAGCAATCCTGAGGTATAAGAAGCTTTCAGGAGGATAAAGCAGTCCTGAGGGATTGATAGCTTTCAGGAGGATAACAACGTCCTGAGGAGGTAATATGCTTTCAGAAAGATGAACAACGTTCTGAGGTATAAGAAACTTTCAGGAGGATAAAGCAGTCCTGAGGAAATGATAACCTTCAGGAGGATAAAGCAGTCCTGATAGTCACAAGTGGTTGATGAAGTCTGTTTGCTGGAGAATTAACCCGAAAACAAGGTAGCATTCTTTATGATAGTATTAGTTTATGCATTATGTATGCATGTATAATATGATGCACCTAAGTAATGTGTTATGTATCTATGGATATGTATGTTATGATATGATGTAAATGATGTATGTATGATATGATACTACCGGAAGCGTCTGGATATCTTCATATAACAACTGCTGGCCAGGGAAAATAAATCCCGATTCGCTATTGAAGAATATGAGGAACTTAGTCCCGTCTTGTTTGATAATATATTATACATAACCTTCCGTCTGCTGGGGATAGTAAGGTATATATAACCTCCCGTCTGCTGGGGATAGTAAGGTATACATAACCTTCATCTTCGTTTGATAGTAGAGTAGATATAACCTCCCGTCTTCGTTCGTCGTACCCTTATTGGAAAGTAAATTCCCGAATATCCGTATGAGGATAAAAGAGATGGATATAAATTCCAGGGGAGATGTGACTTTATGAAGATGGACTTGCCCTACTGAGGGTTTGTAGCTGTTTTGTTAGAGATGAACCGACAAAGCTTCGTTGAAATCCTTCCCTCGTTCGTCCTTAGTAAATACTATTACTGCATTTTTATGCATTTCTGGTAAACATCAATCATATTAATCATACATGCATTTCTGGTAAACATCAATCATATTCAAAAGCATACATACATTCAAACACAACCAATGGACGTTTCGCTTATGTAAATAGGGTAAAAGTAAATCAGGATTCAAAAATGGATTTTTATTTATATCAAAGAGTGACCCATACATGGGTAAGTTTGTACAAGGAGACATAAACCCTAGTAAGAGGATTTTGTCATAAAGTTTTTTTTTTCAAAACAAGGAAAATCAGCTATGTGAAAAATAATCCTATTGAGTTTCAATTCTACTATTGCCATTATCTTCAAGTATCTCATCTTCTGCTGTTGAGACGAAAACGATTGGATTGAGCTTTATCTGTTCAAACTTGAGTAAGTAGCACAACTGGTTGCAGTTTCATGGGTGATCCAAACGAGACATAGTCATACGCTTTAATCCCTAACTTTTGCCTGGATTGCCCTTTCAGGTTTTCAATCCACCGGGATACCCTTTTTTGCCCAAGCCGCCTTTTCAGGTTTTCGACTTGCCGGGTGTACATCTTTTTATATATATCCCTAATTTTTGCCCAAACCCTTTTGGTTTGCCGGGATGCCCTTATTTTTGCCTAGGCCTATCAACCTAGCGGGTCTCTTTTCATGCGTAGTATTTTTTAACTATGTCTGCGTTTACAGGCTGTGGGAAATCTTCACCATCCATAGTAGTGAGTATCATAGCACCTCCTGAAAACACTGTCTTGACTACAAATGGTCCTTCATATGTAGGAGTCCACTTGCCCCTAGGATCACCCTGTGGTAATATGATACGCTTGATTACCAAGTCACCGGCCTGATATACCTTTGGCTTAACCTTCTTATTAAAATCTTTGATCATTCGCTTCTGGTACATCTGGCCATGACAAATTGCTGCTAACCTCTTCTCATCAATCAAATTTATCTGGTCCAGTCGAGTCTGAATCCACTCATCTTCATCCAAGCCTGCATCCTTCATAATTCTTAAGGAGGGAATCTGAACTTCAATGGGCAGAACTGCTTCCATACCATAGACCAAGGAGAATGGGGTTGCCCCTGTTGAAGTACGTATTGTGGTACGATAACCATGAAGAGCAAACGGCAATATCTCGTGCCAATCCTTGTAAGTAACAGTCATCTTCTATACAATCTTCTTGATGTTCTTATTAGCAGCTTCAACTGCCCCATTCATCTTTGGACGATACGGAGAAGAGTTGTGATGCTTAATCTTGAACTGCGTGCAGAGATCAGTAATCATAGTATTGTTCAAATTAGAGCCATTTTCAGTGATAATCCTTTCAGGGATGCCATACCTACATATGAGATTATTCTTAATGAATCGAGCCACAACATTCTTAGTAACAGATACAAATGAAGCTGCCTCTACCCACTTTGTGAAGTAATCAATAGCAACCAGGATGAAACGATGCCCATTAGAAGCAGTAGGCTTGATCTCACCAATCATATCAATTCCCCACATGGCAAAAGGCCAAGGAGCAATCAACACATTCAAGGGTGATGGAGGTATATGTACTTTATCAGCATAGATTTGACATTTGTGACAAGTTCTGGAGTGTTGATAGCAATCAACTTCCATGGTAGACCAATAGTAACCTGCTCTCAATATCTTCTTTGCCATAGTATGACCACTAGAATGAGTGCCAAAGATCCCATCATGCATGTCTTCCATAATCTCAGTTGCTTCTTTCTTATCCACACAACGAAGCAAAGTTGAATCATGATTGCGCTTGTACAAAATCACATTACTCAAAAAGAACTTAGCAGAGAACCTTCTCAGAAATTTCCTATCTTTGACAGATGCCCCTTCAGGGAACTCCTGAGCTTCAAGATATCTTTTCACTTCATAGAACCAAGGCTTATCCTCTGCCCCTTCTGTGTCAATTTCATTGCAGTATGCAGGCTTTTCAAATCTATCAATAGTAATCTTGGGAGCTTCATCATCCCAACTGATCTCAAACATAGATGCCATGGTAGCTAATGCATCTGCCAACTGATTCTCTCTCCGTGGAATATGTCCAAAGGTAATCTCTTTGAAATGTGGGATCAAAGACAAAACATGCTCTCTGTAAGGAATGAGATTATCATGCTTGGTATCCCAATCTCCTTTAATCTGACTTACTACCAGGGCTGAATCTCCATACACATCAAGGAACTGAATCTTCATATCAATAGCAGCTTTAATACTCAGGATACATGCCTCATACTCAGCCATGTTATTGGTACAATAGAAACAAAGTCTGGCAGTAATCGGGGTATGACAACCTTCAGGGGAACTAATCACAACACCAACACCATTACCAAGTGCATTAGAGGCACCATCAAAAACCATAGTCCATCGGGATCCTTGTTCAGGTCCGTCATATTGTCAAGGTTCTTTGGTAATAATCATAATGTTTTCATCAGGGAACTCAAAACTCATTGACTGGTAATCATCCACTGCTTGATGAGCCAAATGATCAGCAACAACACTTCCTTTGATGGCCTTCTGAGTAGTATACTGTATATCATATTCTGTCAAGATCATTTGCCATTTTGCAATTCTTCCGGAGAGAGCAGGTTTCTCAAATATGTACTTGATTGGATCCATCTTTGAAATCAATAAGGTAGTATGAGTCAACATATACTGTCTTAGTCGGCGAGCAGCCCATGCCAAAGCACAGCAAGTTTTCTCGAGCAGTGAGTATCTTGTTTCACAGTCGGTAAACTTTTTGCTAAGGTAGTATATTGCCTGCTCTTTTCGACCAGACTCGTCATGTTGCCCCAACACACACCCCATTGAGTTGTCTAACACTGTTAAGTACATAATCAAGGGTCTTCCATCAACTGGTGGCATCAAAATTGGAGGTTCTAGCAGATATCTTTTGATTTCATCAAAGGCAGTCTGGCACTCGTCATTCCATTCCATCACCTGATCTTTCTTCAACAACTTGAAGATTGGCTCACAGATGGCAGTTAATTGGGAAATAAATCTTGCAATGTAATTCAGTCGTCCCAAGAAACCTCTAACCTCCTTCTCAGTACGGGGAGCTGGCATCTCTCGTATAGCTTTCACTTTTGCAGGATCCACTTCAATACCTTTTCCACTGACGATGAAACCTAGGAGCTTACCAGACCTAACTCCAAAAGTACACTTGTTTGGGTTCAATCTTAGCTTGTACTTCTTCAACCTCTCAAACAATTTATGCAAATGATCAAGATGTTGCTCTTCATTCTGGGACCTGGCTATCATATCATCCACATATACCTCTATCTCATGATGAATTATATCATGAAACAAAGCCACCATAGCACGCTGATATGTTGCCCCTGCATTCTTCAAACCAAATGGCATCACCTTATAGCAAAAGGTGCCCCACTGTGTAACAAATGTTGTCTTTTCCATATCTTCAGGTGCCATCTTGATTTGATTGTAACCAGAGAAACCATCCATAAAAGAGAATACCTTATGTTGAGCAGTGTTGTCTACCAGAACATCAATATGAGGAGGTGGAAAGTCATCTTTGGGGCTAGCCTTGTTCAAATCCCTGTAGTCTACACACATACGTACCTTACCATCTTTCTTAGGAACCGGTACCACATTTGCAACCCACTGAGGATAAGAAGTCACGGTTAAGAACCCTGCATCAAACTGTATCATTACCTCTGCTTTGATCTTTTCTGACATCTCAGGACGCATACGACGAACCTTCTGCTTCTTTGGACGACAATCTTCTTTTACTGGTAAACGGTGAACTACAATGATTGTATCCAACCCTGGCATATCTTCATAAGACCAAGCAAAGATCTCCACATAGTCACGTAACATCTGAATCAATCTGCTCTTGACACTATCCTCTAAATCAGCCCCTATCTTGACTTCTTTCCTGTTTTCTTCAGTTCCCAAATTCACAACTTCGACTGGCTCTTCATGTGGCTGTATAGCTTTCTCTTCTTGTTGTAACAACCTAGCAAGCTCTACAGGTACTTCACAATCGTCCTCATTTCCGTCTTCAGTTTGATAGATCGGATTCTCGAAATCATAATTGGCAATAGTAGAACTGTTATCAACAGGATCCAGAGTGGATGAGGATCTGCATTTTAGTGATGTGGGTGTGTGTAAGAACACATAGCTGATAAAGCAACAAAATAAAAGGAAAGAAAGACAAGGAACACAATATTTACGAAAACGAAACGTCCACTGATTTTTATTGAATGAAGTATGCAAATGAAATGACAGCCCGTAACAAGCACACCATTGTGCCCCGGGTAAGGCACAAGGCTTAAGAGTTCAATTGTTCAAGAAATTACAAACTTAAAAGCAACAACACAGTAATAGTATTTACTCCTGACTAAAGGAGATAGGGATAACATCTTCAGCTTTCCAGTTATTGAGTCCAGCACCCACAGTAGGAAAAATCCAAGCATCCATATTGTAGTCTTCATCATAGTCTCCCACAGCATTGATCTGATCTTTCATGACCCCTTGATTGGTGATACGAACAGCGCGAGCACGACGAACAGCCTTCTGGGACTCTGCAGTGAAACCCAAGCCAAATTTGTCAGACTTGTATGGGATATCAGGAAGCTGACCCCAAATAGTACAACCACCTTCATCTACCACAACTCTAGCATCGTTGAGGGAGGCCATTGCCATTGTTGGAGGTACCTTGGTGACCACAGGAACTTTCTTGACAACCGGAGGAGCTACATAATCATTAACAATCCAAGGAACCACTTCAAATGTCTGACACGGAGTTTCAACATATTCACCTTCCATTTCCAGATACTTGAAGGTATTCACATGGCTGACAAAATATTCTTCTTCTCCATAGACAGTAACAACCTTTCCTTCTACCGGATATCTCAGCTTCTGATGCAATGTAGAGGTTACAGCACCTGCCCCATGGATCCAGGGACGACCAAGCAAACAAGAGTACGAAGGACGAATATCCATCACATAAAATGTAGCATTAAAAATCTGAGAACCAACTTTGATTGGGAGATCAATTTCCCCATGCACTACTCTTCTAGAACCATCAAAAGCCTTCACCACAATACTACTGGGCTTCAGCACAGCATCTTCAGGACTCAGCTTATTCAGGACTTCCTTGGGCAACACATTCAGAGAGGAACCATTGTCTATCAATACATGTGACAGGGTAGTGCCTCTGCATTCAATTGAGATATACAGGGCCCTGTTATGATCCCTCTTGGCAGGGGTCAAATCAGCATCAGAAAACCCTAACCCATTATCATAGGTCAGGTGGGCAACGCAATTCTCAAACTGGTCAACAGAAATTGCATTGGGTACATGACCAGTCTTCAGAAACTTAATCAAAGCTTTGGCATGAGCTTCAGAACATAACAACAAAGACATTATGGAAATCTTGGAGGGAGTATGCCCCAACTGATCAACAATGTCATAATCACTCTTGCGAATGATTTTCAATACTTCTTCCATCTGCTTAGAGAGATCATCAGCAGCTGGCACATCAGTAGGTATGGGTTCAATAACAGGACCTTTGCCCCGAGCCTCAGTGGTGGAAGTAGCAGCAGGAGTAACTGCATTCTTGGAAGTCACTGGAGGAGAGAAGACCCTTCCACTTCGCGTGATCTTACTAGACCCAGCAATATTATCAACATCAACAGGCACATCAGCTAAGGGTTCTTGCTTAATACCATGGATATAAACATCAGACCCATAATGCCAAGGCACAACTTTATCAGACGTATACGGAATAGGACCAGGAGTGGTAATGACCATAGGAGCCACTCTAGCTTCAGCAACAATCTTCACAGGGCCTTCAGCAGTAATCTTAATTGGACCCCTATGAGTGATTTTAACAGGACCTTTGGAAGTGATCCTCACCGGCACTTTATCAACCATGTCAACTTCTTCAGTCTTCCTACCTTTAGTAATATGATCCACCATACTCTCTACAGACGATGGAGTCCTCTCAAACACTATGGTATAGTTATTCATGAGACGTTGAATTCCGTCCTTCAACCTCCAACAACTATCTGGATTATACTCACAATAGACACAATCTTCACGACAACCCGGAAAGAACCCAGCTTGTACTAACTTCTTCTTGATAACAGACAATGGTGTAACCAAATCTGCAACTGAGGAAATATGTGAATCTTCATCAATGGAATTGACAGTCTTCTCGTGATTTGGCATGGGAGAAGTAATCACATTTGGAGTACTCGGAGGGTCAAACTTAATTTCTCCAGCCTCAATCATATCTTGAATTTTGTTCTTCAAGACCCAGCAGCTATTAGTATCATGTCCCTGACAGTTTGAATGATATGCACATCGTGCATTGGGATTGTACCTGGGAGAGGTAACATTGGGATTCTGAGGAGCCTCTTTCAGAGTAATAAGTTCAGCCTTCAACAAGTGTTGCAATGCCTGAGCCATTGACATGTTGATCTTTGTGAACTGCCTTCTAGCCCTCTGTTGGTTGCCCTGTGGCTGCTCTGTTGTTGCAGGGGTTGGATTTGAAATATGAACCGCACTCACAGACTGATGCCTTCTATTATGATCAGGTTGACCATAAACAGCATTGGATTCTTTCTTCCCAGTGGGAGGCTTCTTCGCAGCACCTGATGAAGAAGTGCCCACTTGAATCTTGCCACTCTTTATACCATTTTCCATGCGCTCTCCTGTCATTATCAACTCAGTGAAGCCAGATGATGAGCTTCCAATGATATGACTGTAAAAAGGACCATTCAGCGTACACATGAACATATCAACCAATTCCCTGTCAGTTAAAGGGGGTTGAACTCTTCCAGCTAAATCTCTCCACTTCTGAGCATACTCCTTGAAACTTTCTTTGGCACCCATAGACATGCTTTGCAGCTTCATGCGAGTGGGAGCTAAATCAGCATTGTATTGATATTGCTTATAGAAAGCTTCAGCAAGATCATTCCAATCCCTGATGTTGACACTCTCCAATTGATAATACCACTCCAACTGAGCTCCAGATAAGCTCTCTTGAAAGAAATGGATCCACAACTTCTTATCAGCAGTGTGAGGTTGGATTCTTCTGACATAAGACCTTAGATGCAGCTTGGGACAAGAGACCCCATCATAAACAACAAAGGTAGGAACCTTGAAACCAATGGGTATGACTACCCCAGATATCAGACTCAAATCTTCAAAATCCAGCCCAGATGACTTCTGCAACTCCATATCATCCATTCTATCCACCAGCATCTTGTATTTGTCCTTATTAAGCTCATGGTAGTAATTAGCCTCAGAATCAGAATCCCCCATAGTGTTGTGGAGACTGCCTCCCTCTTTTTCAGACTCTTCAGATTCATAGTCTTCAACTGGTTCTTTGGTCTTAGCAAGACCTTTGAATCTTCTTCCCATGTTGATCAGGCCACCTGACCTTCTAGTCTTCTTAGTCTTCTTGGCCAACAGTGTCTTCAATTCATCCTGCCCCTTGGTCAGGTTCAGGATTAGCTCTTGGAACTGTGCATTTTGTGCCTGGAGATCCTTAACTGTTTGTTCAAGAGCCATTGCTGAAATAAACAGCGAGAAGATGAGAAACCTGTGCACAATTATAAACCTGTGATGCAATGATATGATATGTGAATGCATATGCAATGTTTTCAAGGACCGCAGGATTTAAATTTGCTTAAACAAACAAGAAGGTAAACTTTTATTAGTAATAAATTTGTTTTGCCTCTTGGGCTTACAAAAATGAAATGAAATAAATACAAAATATGGGGTTTTAAGTCTCCCATGGACGTTTCCTCTTTGTGTTGAGGTATGAGTTGAGATTCCGTTCCTCGTGAAGTTGCTTTGTTAGTTCCAGGATTCTTTCTTGGCTTGCTTTGTAATGAGTCTCGAAAGTATCCCTTTGCTCCTTCAGTTGGATCCAGGATCTTTGCAAGTCTTCCATGTCAGTAGGCATGTCTGGGTGAAGGATGGTATAAGCAGTGTCTCCTTCAGCAACAGGTTCCATGGTAACTGGCAGGATAGCAGGATATGGCATCATGAGAGTCTGAGCACGAGATCGCACCCATCTGAGATTAGCCTCCATAGGAATAGTGTACTTAGGCTCCAGTGTCTTGCTGTCAACCCTGTTTACTTTTCCCCATGCTCGTATGAATCTCTGACGGTAACCTTGAAGATCGTTGTCGTAGTCAAAGACAATGCCCTGGATTAACATGTCATGTGGGCCATCACTCCGAGCGTAACCAAACTATCGTAAAGCTAGAGAGGGGTTGTAGGTGATGCCTCCTCTTATGCCTAGAAGTGGCACATTAGGAAACTCCCCACAACGGTCAATGATGGTGACATTCTCCATAGATCTGGAGCACCAATGGATATCTGAATGAGAGAGTGACATAATCCTCTTGGACCACCTGAACCCTTGCTCATTCTTCATTACTGAGCGAGGAAGGTGAGAAATAAACCACCTAGAGAGTAAAGGTATGCAACACATCAAAGTTCCTCTTGCTCTTGTAGTACGGGTATGAAGAGAATGTAGGATGTGTCCAAGCAATGTAGGTACTGGATTGTGACTCAGGAATATGTTGATGGCATGAACGTCTATGAACTGATCTGGATTGGGGAACAATACTAAGCCATATATCAACAAGGCCAAGATCTCCTCAAAAGCATCATAACTCATGGCCTTTAAGAACACTTGAGCTTTATCCATTAATACTTTAGCAAGAATACCCTTGACTCCGCTTCTCGTTTCTAGAACAATGTCAGACTTCTTCAGATGCAGAGCTGCAGCAATAACCTCTGGTTTAAGCTCCTTCTCCAAGCCTATGAAGGGTCTTTGATCAAGAACAGGTATACCCAGAAGTTTAGAGAACTCTTCCATTGTAGGGACCATCTGATAGTCAGGGAATGTAAAGCAATGGTGCTTAGGGTCAAAGAACTAAAACAGCACACTCATCATGTCTTCATTGAACCCTGAAGTGACTAGATCCAATAGGTGACCATGTCTCTTGATAAATTGGGAATGATCAGATACTTGGGAAACCAACTCTTTAAGCTTAGCAGGTATGCCCACAAAGTTGATCCTGATGGTGTTTCTACGAACAGAAGCCATGACCTGCAACAAAGAACAAAGATAAATCCTTTGGTTAGTGAAAATGCTATGCTTATGATGCATGATGATGTCATGATGTTATGCTCAATCACAAACATGTGGCACACACAAACAAGTCACACCATAGCCCTAGGTTTAAAGGCTTGCATGAGGTTTAAAGGTAAGTACCCTCCCCTGAAGTTTAGATGGTTCATCCTGTCCTATAAAGTAACCAGGTTCTAAGGGATCTCAATATCATTGATCCTTCACAAGGGTGGTTGTTCAGTAGGCAACTTACTTGCCAACCAATACCCTCCAAGTTTAGAATCTCAATGAGCGTAGTATCGAGTATCAACCAACTTCAGTCTGCACCAAAGCCGGTTATCTCACTACTTTCTAAAGGCCAAGATGGGATAATTAGGGTTCTAAAAGTTAGTTAGTGCATTGACAACACATGGCAGCCTCATATTATCCTCAACTTGACTTAAGGAACATAAGCACCAACCAAGAAGTCACACTAACTATGGCCACCAGATCAACCATATCGGTATACGCCGTACAGTTTCCTTGGTCTATTGCCATTTACCTAAGGTACACTAGATCCGGGTTAGGATCTTTCACACATAAGAGCACCCCAACAGATAAGTATAAAGCAAACAAGGCAAACAATTTTAAAGTGATCTAATTCCTAAGGGTACCCCTCTTTAATATTAGTCCCCAGCAGAGTCGCCAGTTCTGTAACACGGTAGGAGAACTGACTTTAGTTATGTTGCGGATAGCAAGAGTCGCCACCGACTTTTATTTTATCCAAAGGAAAGGCATAAAAGAACAGGAAAGACCTTTTTAAAAGATTTTTGGGTCCGGGGGGTAGGTTATGTAAAGGGAAGGTGTTAGCACCCTTTACATCCATGGTTATCCATGGGCTCTTAGTTACTTAGCTCACTTTAAAATGTTTTTGAAAATGTGAAGTGTGTGAATAGAAATTTTCATAAGAGTTTGATAATGATCCATGTACGGATGCATAAAAAACTTGTGTTTGAAAATTGTTTGAAATTTGTGAAGTGTTTGAAAAGTTTTTGAATAGTGAGCAAGTAACTATGAGGAACCTACCCTAAAGTTTAAGTCTTTCTGTTCTTGAATCCTTTAAATGGTAAGACTATCCCTATTATTAAGGAATAGGTAGTCATTACCTTGGATGTATGGGACAAGTAAAGGGACATCTGTTTAATGAAGGCAACTGTGGGGTGTATTAAGCAATTTTGGAGGGACTGTCATCATTATTCGAAAGGGACAAGATCATTACGAAGGCAACATTCGAAAGGGACTTGATCTTTTATTTGTTAAGGGACTAGATGACTTTACTTTGAGGGACTTTTTGCTTTATACACCCTACTTGACCTTTTGATTAGGCAACATGAGAGGTATCCCTAAGGAAGTGAGATGGCGATCAAAGATCGACTTACGTGTGTGAGTGTACAGTTTAATATTTATCTTTTGAATTAAGTGATCTAAATTAGTTTCAAATAACATACATGTTTACACTCCCTATTTTTACTAACCATGGCATAAAATAAATAATTTAAATATTTAAAAAAATATTACATCCAGAAGCAATTACATAATAATAATAAAAGCAATTAAAATAAATAATCAAAATAAATAAATAAGCAATAAACAAAATAAATAAGCAATTATAATTGGGTTAGTAGCAAATAATAGTAATAATCACAATTTAAAAATAAATGGGGTTAGTGACAAAATAATTATAAAAAAGAAAGGTTAGTACAAATATACAAAAATATATAGAATTTAAAAGAACATTTTTAAGTTAAACAAATAATTTTGAAGATTTTTTAAGAGAAAAGAAAGTAATTATAACAATAAACAATTATAATAATAATTTACAAAAACATGATCAATTATTTAATTATATATTAGAAAATTAATTAAGTTTAATATTAAAGTTAAATAAAAATTAGGGTTAGAAATTAGGGTTTTGATTTTTACTTAAGAAAATTAGGGTTTGAATGTTTAATTAAAATATTAATTGATTTATTTACAAATTATAAATGAAAATGAAAATTATATGTAAATTTACTTTATAAAATATATTATGAAATTTATAAAAATAAAATTTTAATTAAGTTTAAGATAGATTTTTGTTAATTAAATATAAAACAAATTTAATAATAATAACAATATATAATAGAAAATAATAATTAAGAAAAAAAATAAGAAAACAAGGTTTTTAAAAAAAATGGGGAGGCCTGGATTTGAACCCAGGACCTCCCCTGTACCTGAATAGGAGGTTACCACTGGGCTGCGTGTGCATTGGTGATCACTATCTGAAACAAATTCCATATAAAATAAAACTAATAAAACGAAATCTAAAAAATCAGAAAAGCAAAACAAGTCATAAAAATAGTTGGGGGAGTCTGGATTCGAACTCGCTCCCCAGACTTCACAAGGCATGCTTCTGGCCACTGGGACACGCACCTGCGTGTGATAATATGATAACCCTAATAATACAAAAGCTAAAACAGAATTTCAAATTTGATTTTTGGCGCCAGGCGCACTTCATCTTCTTCCTTGAATTCGCAGGTTTTCCTGCGAATTTTGTTGCGATTTTTCTTGCGTGTTAAGCCCTGCGAATTCTCAAACATCAAGCAAACAGTGAAATTTTCTTAAATTGATGAATGCAATATGATCCTTGCAGTTTGTACAATCAAACCATGTCCTTTAAACTTATTTATATTCAGTGAATCACAAAACCCTAAATTAGGTTTACAAACCCTAGCTATGGCATCTCCTGATTCATGCGGCTAAACTCAACAAGAATTATCCAGAAAGTTTCTACATCATCACACAAACACGATTAAGCAAGCAAAATCAATTGAAACGCAGTAAATTTATAGAATCGAAAAATTCAAATATGAGGTGAACAAGGGTTCGATTCATGTGAATGAGAATGTCTCATATGCTTTTTACGATCCAAACATGTTATATGAACATCATAGAATGTGTTGCAATGCTCAAAACTCTTTGAAATCCTCTCTACCTTGGAATCCGAATTTGATATTTTTGGATGAAATTTTGAGTTTTGAAACTGGATTTTGAGGCTGGCAATCCGTGGCTTGTAAGTGTCTTTGTGTTGTATATATATCATGTGATAAAATTAGGTCAAGACTTTGTTCAAATTCATGGACTTATGGACTTTTTAAGATTGAAAAAGATTTGAATTTAAAACTTGAAATATCTTGATCTAGCCTTGCTATTTTAAGATGATCCTCATAATTCTTGTATCAATCAAGTCTAAATATAATTTAAGACCTTCTAGAAACCAAATCAATTTCAATTTTCATTATTTTTTATTTTATTTGAATTTAAAATGATTTTTAAAATAAAAAATCATAATAAATAAAAACAAAATGAATAAAATTATGAATAAATCAATTTAATTTCGTGCATGATGTTATAGTGTGGATTGGGTCATCATATGGCAAGCCCATTTGGAAGAAATTGATTTTAGACCTCCATTTTCTTCATAAACCAACCAAAAATTTCCCAACTTTGCAAGGGAACATATCCCTCAATTTTAATGGTATGAGGGTGTTCTTGGACATTTTGGAAATCTTGAAGAGTCCTCTAACCAACCACACTGGTTTCATGTCCATATCATTCACCATTCTCAAGTTATGCCCTTTTGAAGTTGTTGACTTTTTGTTGACTTTCAAAAGGACCTATAATGTCTTAGCTCATACCTTCCAAATGAAGCATTTTTGGGATTGGCTTGTGAGACACAAAGTTGTAGAGAATTCAATTTCCTTCAAAATTAGCTTTGGATGGAGACTTGGTGATGAAGCATGTGAAAGTTATGGCTGGTCAAAGTTCAGTTGTCTTTTACTGAGAAAACCCTAATTTAGAAACTCCTGATTCTTGATGATCTGAAATCTCCTTGATGAATCATGATCAACCCTTGATCAAATGATGAATTTTACTTCATATACTTGATTTTGGCAAAAAAATCATGAAGTTTGACTTTGGTTTGACCACAGTTGACCTCAGTTTGACTTTTTAACTGCTTTGACTGATTTTGACTTATCTGATCATCTGACTGAGCAAAATTTTGAGAAAAGTCTTGAAACTTGTCATGGGGGTTCTTACACACATATAAGATGTTATGATGCTCACTTGAAGTCTTGGAAGTTCATTTAGACTGATTAAAGTCAAAACCCTAGTTTTGGATGCATTGCTTAGGAGGTGCATTGTCTGAGGGAATTGTCAACTTTTCTGACCAATTGTGAACTTTGTGAACCTTGTGAACCATCATAAGATGTCTTGTGAACCTTGTGAACCTCATGGGAGGTCTTGTGAACCTTGTGAACCTCATAAAGTGACTTGTAGACTTCATGAACCTCATGAAAGGTTTTGTAAGCATTGTGAATCTTGTGAACCTTGTGAACCTTCATAAAGTGACTTGTAAACTTCATGAACCTCATGAAAGGTCTTGTAAGTATTGTGAATCTTGTGAACTTTGTGAACCTTCTTAGCACACAAAGTCTTGTATTGTGAGGGCAAATTTTGGGGTGCAACACTCTTGAAGTTTACCAAGCCGATATAAATACTGTTAAGGATGAGATTAAAAGCATACGATTGGATGTTATAGGTTTAACTGACATAACGTGTGAGCAATTCTACCACCTGAACTCTGCAATTGAAGATTTGAAGAAGCACTTTTGAAAATTCTGTAGTGATCTAACTTATTTTACTTATTGTTTTCGTTTCTAGTTAGTTTAACATTTCGCAAACATTTTCGTACCTTATTTTTATCAATGTAATTTCCCTTCAATTATATCAAAAGCAAAGCACTTCTAGTTTTACCATTTTCCAATTTAATCAATTTCTATGCTTTCAATTCATTACTGTTATATCTAAATTGATTAATATTTTTATTTCTTGTGTGATGAAATTTGCTAATTTATGTTGATATAATTTATTCATATTGTTTGTGTTATAATTAAATGAGAAGTGATCATAAAAAAAAGAAAAATTGTATTGAACGTGTGGGATAATGCACTCTGTGAAGAAAATATTATAAGAGTTTTTAAACCCTCACGGTCGTCATCACCCTCTCACGATCGTGACAAGCTAATTAGCGCGTCACGACCGTCACTCACCCATCACGACCGTGACGACCCCTGTTATAGGAATTCTGAGAAACAGAACTGTTCTTCTTCGCAGGACCTCTTTTTCAACTTCCACAAAATTTAGAAACCCCCCATTATCTCTTCCAAATCCCGTAACCTCCCATTACCCTAAATAAATTCCATTAACCTCTCCATTTACTCCAAACCTCTCACATTCAATTTTTCACTATAATCAGAACCAATTTCTTCACATTTTTCACATTTCTCACAAAACTCAAAAACCTCTCATCTCCCATTCTCGTACTTGCATGCAATGGAAGAAATTCAGTTTAGAGATGGTGAGCATGGAGAAAATCAGAGACAAAAGTTCATCAGGTTTCAGAACCGTGGTGTTCAACCCACTCGATATGTCGACACTGACTGTTTGAGGGAGTTGGGACTGCTCAACAGTGTGAAGCTCCTGCTTCGGAAGGTTGGTTTGTGGCACTTGTGCAGTCAACCCCAGCCTACATTCGAGATCCTGACATTGGAATTTCTGAGTTCATTTCAATATATCACTCCTCCCGGTTCATCAAGTCAACTCACCGGCGCTGCTAAGTTCAGAATGCTCGGCCGCGAGTTCGAAGTTACACAAACAAGGATCGCCGAACTGCTAGGTTTCGATCACGGCGATGATGCTCATCTCCGCGTGCCGGACAACTTCAGTGAAACCGCTTTCACCTTATGGCACGACATCACCAACACCCGTGCCACTGCCTTTCAGAGCCTGAATGTTACGCATATCCATAACCCGGCGATCAGATACTTTCATCGCATCATCTGCAACACCATTTTTGTAAGAGAGAGCAATCACAAGCTTAACTCCAAGGAGCTCTTGTTCTTGCACTGCGCCTTAAATGACGAGCGCATCAATGCTGCCCCATTCCTGTTGTCCCATATCCAGTCCATAGCGCAAAGAGGCGCAACCCCCTTCTACATAGGCGGGATTGTCACCACCCTCGCCATTCAGCTGGAGCTTGGTGACTTGGTTATCAATTTGCCTCGCAGAGCCGCAGAGTTCCTAACAAAGAATTATTGCAGGTCCGCCCACTTGATTTCTCAGAGAGAGGATGACAGGTTCAACCCTGTTATCCAAGGCACTGTTTATCACCACATCATCTTGCCGTGCCGTGACCGCATTGATCCGTCCAACCGAGCTAACTGGCTATTTGCTTTACCGGATGCTGCCGGCCACGCCCCCATTATTGATGAGAAGGCCGATCTACCAGTGGACGAGATGCAAGACACCATGGATGCAGCTGAGCCTGTACAGGACATTCCTGAGTCCTCCACCCGACAACCACCTGCACAAGAATTCACACTTGAAGACGTCCTCCGTGCGATTCATCAGCAAAATCAAATGAATGCCGCATTGGAGCGAAGGCAAAAAGAGCAACATGATGTGCTACTTTCAGCTGTTGCCGCTAACCAGAGGACGACTGATGAGAAACTCGGAGAGATCTTTATCAAGCTAGAGTCTTTGCGAATTGATATCACTGCTCTCACCGGCACCGGTTCTGATCCTGAAGCGACTCCGACCAGACGCTCTCGCACCAGAAGCCGAGGTCGTGGTCATCAGCAACCTTAGTTTTAGTTTTAGTTTGTGTTTTTCCATTTCCGTTGTTTGTATTGTACTTTACCCGCTATTATATCACAACATTGAGGACAATGTCTGATATAGTGTGGGAGAGGTACCTTTCATTTTTCCTTTAAAATTTTCCCTTTCCGCACTTTCCATTCCGTTGTACTTCCTTTTCGTATTTTAATGAAACAAAGTAATATTTGTGCTATTTCTTTAGTTTCGAATTTTCCCCGTTTATTTAGCCATACCGAAAAAAACTTTTTAATTTTATCTTCGCATTACCTGACTTACCTACGAAATCATAGTTAGGAAGCTGAGAACGATTCAACAAGATCGATACAGTCTTGACACCTTAGACTTCCCACTTAAGCATTCTGTTCCAATAATTGTTACGACTACACCTTAAGTTTCAGTTCAAAAGTAACCCCTAGTAGTTTATACTAGCAGTCAACACCGTCTGAACACAAACCACGTGGGGAGCCGATGAATATAAGTGTTTGATGCCTAATCTATAATGATCCTTCATATCTCGATGCCAATGAAAAGAAATTGCACCAAAGTACACGGTCGCATATAAGAAACAAGAAGTATGAAAAGGAGTCCATTGCGGGTTGGTTAAGAGGTACCTGGTTCTGAACTTGGTAGGGCGTGCTACGGCTCGATCCCCCACAACCTCCAAATCGGATAATATATGTAGGGTTGCCACATTCGTGTACCAGACCCCGTGGTTATAAAGGATCAAAGTCACTAACCGGCTACTCCACTACGTGTGTGCTAAGGCAAAGGGCTTAATGTGATTGCGCTAGAATGAAACCGGGCGAAATAAGATCGAAAGACTCTAGGTGGAATCGTAACGCAATTACCGAATGTTTCGTTTAACGGGAAGTCGACGACTTAGCTTGTTGCTTGTGTCATTAGTGTATCGTTAGTGTTTTATTCTAATACCGGTTTATCTGACAAAACGATTCCTCGTATGGTTTGTTAAGTGTGTGCGTCGATGAAAACCTGTTCGATCATTTTTCAACCGACTATTTGCTTGAGGACAAGCAAAGGTTTAAGTTTGGGGAAGTTTGATAACGAGAAAAAGTATCATTTTATTGCTATGTTTCAATGCCGCTTTATCGCACATTTGCCGTTTTAACACCCGATTCCTCGAGTTTTCTTTGTCATTTTGCAGGTATATCAATTACAGATCTAAATCATGAGCCACAAGTGAAATGAGCAAAAACAACCATGAAAAGAAGAAGAAAAGAGGAATTCTGCATAATCTGCACTTTTTGTAACTGTCACGACCGTCACCTAGGAGTCACGACCGTGACACGCTAAAAGGAGCAGTCACGGTCGTCACCAGTCCCTCACGATCGTGACGCGCGTAATACAAGGGAGACGAGCGTGACACCCTTGTCACGAACGTGACAAGGGGAATTTAGGTTAACTTGCTGAGACTTGGTCATGTACGTGTGTGCTACGTGAATTCAACTTTCCTATTCTCCCGCAGACCAAGTATTTCAACTATTCCTTGGATTTTCTCAGCATCTACGAGGCCCATGCATCATTCCAACTGCCAAGCCCAAAATATTGATCCTATAAATAGCTTAGTTTCAAAGAACAATTTACAGAGTTTTATTTTAACTTTTCTTGCGGAAGCTCTGCCGTATTTTCATTGCACCCTGTTCATTTATTTTTCCAGCATTTATTTTGTTCTTGTTTTAATTTATATATCCCAACCAAACCATATAACAATTTCCAACATTAGGAAATTGTTATAATTTAATTTCTTTCAAAGCCTTCAGAAATTCTTTTAGTAATTTTATTTCCGATTCCGGTTCGTACTCCGAGCTTGCCAGATTGTGGAAGAAGGAGTCTAACATTTTAATTGTTACTCAGGTTTTTATTTAAATTGCATTTATATTAATGTTAAGAATTTATTTTTCTGTTATGCATATTTTATTTTGTATTCCTCTGTTTCTGTCTCTGTCTGGTACAACAATCATGAGTAGCTAAACACTTTAGGGCGGTATGTAATTAAAATCAACTAAATCGGTAAAATCAATTCTAGGCTTAAAATAATTAAGAACTTAAAATTCTGGCTGTAACTTTTTATAATAAAATCAATCTTTTTGTTACGAGAGTAAGGAAAGTGTAATAGGTTAGGTCGAGACCACGAGAGTGTGAGATTTTAACCAGATAGCTAAAGTTAGGCATTTAATTTAAACACAGCGAGAGCGCTTTAAAATGAATTAGAATTATTAAGTTTCCAAAAATTATTTCTAAACACTTATGGGCTAGCGAGAGCAGGCATAGGGCTTTAGGGGTAAGATCTGAGATAAGACCACGAGAGTGTGAGTTAAAGATATTTAAACTGGTAACCTCTACAGAATAGATTAAGTGAACCATCTTTATAAGCCTAGGTTAGATTGACCCGCCTAAGTTAACATAATTACATACCGACCGCCTCATTATTATTTTATTAAACTAAAATTTAATTCCCGCCTTTAATCCTTAAAAACAACCAAAAATCGTGACAACCATTCACCTTAGCTAAGCTAGTAAATCCTCTAGCACTAAGTAATCATAAAGTCCCTGTGGGATCGATAATCTTAAATATTACTTCGATAGGCTGTGCACTTGCAGTTAAGATACCGCTAGACACATATTAGAGTACGTCTTTAGCCCATCACCCACTTAATTCCAAACTAATATCTGCAAACAACAACTAGAAACCAACAAACAAGTGCCGACAGTGTTTCACACACATATCACGCACTAGGGAAATAAACGACATTAACGACACTGGCCGGACAGACCGACCTGCTCTGATACCATTAATGTAACACCCTTCTACCCCAAAACAATATATTTAAATAATATCAGAGTAATCATCGAGAAGGGTATCACATTTCATCAAAATTAAATCGAACAGTGTCCTGTCCCGTAACACGGGTTAATCAACATCAAGAATAACATATAGCATTTCGCAGCAGAATTTAAACTTCATATTTCAAAATCATAATTTTACTTCATGAACATAATTTTCACCATCCGAAATTTCAACATTATATAATGAGAAAACATTTATCAAAGTAATAACATAACTGAAAACAGTTTAACAAATAAACCCCATCCCGATGTTACATGACACAGAGCAGGACACAAAGACTCCAGACCACTCCTAAAGTAATATAAGGTACACTTCGAGACTCTGAAAAACTCCTCTTGCAGTTGCGAAGCTATTCTTTATCATCTGCAAGTTACCCACATAGGAGGCAACATTTCCAAGCAGGCAGGGTGAGTAATCATAATTTATCATAAATATATTAAAATATGGAATATAAATAAATTAGAATAAGCATGTCATAACATCTTCAACCATATAATTCAGCAACAGCAACTCAATCATGAACACATTATAAAAATTCAGCAACAACAACTCAATCGTGAATTCATCCAGACATATGCAATTCCAACTATCATGATATGCAATTATGCATGTGGTACCAATTTCATCGTGAGATGGATACATGACCATCAACCCTCCACAAGGGAGCACACCTTAATCATCGAGACACTCCAATCCACACAATGAGATTGAAGCTACTAAATAGGCCGAAGCCCCATCGTGAATATCATGAAATGCAATGATGCGTTACACCGTAAAATTCATTGAGAAATCAATTGCGCATCATTCATTTCATATCAACAACTCAACATCAATTAATCATATATTTCCATCGTAATAACACGTTAAAACTTCATTTCATTAGCTACCTCAACTCATCAAGACATAACACATCATTTTTATGTTCAACAGATAATCATCATAAAATCATGTATTTCATCACGACAACACATCAACCATACTTCTTTTATCAATCATACCACAAAACAATTATTAGAATCAACGAGACAACCAAACAAATCCCCTCATCAACAACAACAAAACGCCAATTCACAATAACATCATGTTTATAATCATAAAACCAATTTTTAACAACAAAGCAAACGACTTCCTTCATCAACAACAACAAATCGTCAACTTACAATAGAATCTTATTTATAATCATAAAACCAACTCAACTTTTTCTAAATATTCATCATTTAAAAATGTATCATTTCACTCATTTTATTTCATCAAATTAAAGTTCGTCTCGTTAGTTTTCTGACACTTCAAACGGGACCTAAATCGGAGTTACGGATCAAAAGTTATGAATTTTTCAAAATAAAAGTGCCATTGTTACAGTGTTAACCGGTTAACCTATAGCGTTAACCGGTTAACGCCTCATTTTTTTTTGCCCAAAATGCATATTTTTCACTGGTTAACCGGTTAACACCTATGGTTAACCGGTTAACACCTGTACATAAGCAGTTTTCTGCTGTTTTTACGAATTCTACACCAAAATACCTCAATTTTTCATACGAATTCATTCCAATGCAACCCAGAACTTCTTACCAATCAAAACTAATCATATACAACAACAATATATAAATTTAAACATCAAACACACCATTCTAAATCATCTTATCAATCCTAATTCACCAATTCATACTCTTATAACTCAATATATGTCATCAAACCTAACAATCACCAAAATCATACAAAACCTAATCTATTCATAAACCAATTCCTATATAATTATAATAGATTATGAAAACTCCCCATACCTTAGAGAATTTCTCCGATTGACTCTCTTCTCTGGGGTTCTCCACAACCTCCTGACTCTGAGCTTCCTCTTTCTCCCTCTTCTTCAGAGTACTTCACCCAACACGATAAAATGAGCATTCTGATCGTATAATCCCTTTTGATCAAAATTATCCCAGTTATGTCTTTTCCCACTTTACCCTCATAATTTTCACAAAAACACCACCTTACCCTTTTCTTTAATATAATTTCAATAATAAAAATAAAATAGTATAATAAAACACTATTTATCCTTATTATATAAATTACTCTTATACTCCAAAATAACCAACATAACATTCATACTTCTACTTCTATTATTTTAAATAATAACCAATAATCCGAATAATACTACATGATTATTCTTATTATTAATATTATTAAAATAATTTCACCACCATGCATCGGGTCACATAACCACCAATTGTCAATTCATTCATATATCCTCAAATAAGCAACAAATACTCATAATCAAATTCGGGGTGTTACAACCTGCATCACCTATTACATGCCAAGACTAAAAAAAAACCTGCTACCTAGACCACATGAAAGCAACGAAACTTTGCTTTGCTTCACACTTGCTACAACAATTCAAAAGTCTTTAACCTTACACTCAAAAAACCAAAACACAACCTGCAATTTCAAAAGCAACACAGTCCAAGCAGTCCAAACCTGATATGTGCTTCAGACCCGCACCACTTTCATTATGCTACAAAATGCTACCACTACCTTGCTGCTACGCCTATTACCATCCTGCCATAACCACCATCTTTACACTAATGTTAACAAAAAAACATGCAGAAGAATAAACAATAAGGGGGAATCAAATTCAAAAAAAACAATGCATAATAAACAACACTGACCCACTCACTCACCTCCATAAACCAGAGCGATTTATAATCCTCCCTCAACATCACAAACAACAAATCGCGTCGAACCATTGACCCAAAACCGAAAAAACACAAATCGCGAGATCTGTGAGAACCAAAAACTCACAGCAAAAGGGCGGGTGGGAGAGGAATTAGAGAGGAAGAAGAAATTCAAAGAAAAAATTCAGAAACAAAGAACTCACCTTCAAAATCTCTACCACCATCATAAACTCGTACAACAATGACAACTATAAACCTTCACTAACCTTCACTTTTTTACAACCGTTGCAGCTAAACCATCCAAAACCGTAACGTTCCAACTCGTCCAACCATTACCACCAATCACACTACAAACCCTTTCCTCTGCTTCACCACCATCTTCACTCAAAACCCAGTTCAACCACAATAACCCATCTTTTTCTTTTGCAACCTCAAACCTTCGTCCATCACCCAAATCTCCCTCTCCAGACAAACTTCAAACTTGAATCCATGTTTTTCACCTCAACCTTCAACCGAAACAAGAACAATGTTCCAATCTTATCAACCATAACACACCAACAACCATAACGATTAACCCTTACAACCGTTCAACCTCAACAACAACTCCATACCCTTCACTCTTCATAACCCTTTGACCTCACCCTCAAAATGTCAACAACAACTACAAACCCAGAAGATCTGAATCAGAAGAAAACAGAGAGAGTTGAACTGAGAAAGAAGGAGAACATAGATATTGACAAAATATGAAGAGTAGAATCAATGAGAGACCGAATTTGAGATCGACGACAAACAAAGAATGGAGAGAGAGAGAGAAAGAGAGAGAGAGAGATTCAAACCGATTGAAGAAGAATCAAAAGCAGGTCATGAGATTTGGTGTCACGGAGGAAGTAAAGAGAAGAACGGCGGATTTGAATCATTTTCCGACGAGTTCTTGAGATGAAGGAGAAAGGACCGAGATCAACAACAATGAAAAGATGTAAGTCTGCCACCGCGACACACACAAGAAGAAGAAGAACTCGCACTGATATTTTTGTCTTTAGCTTTTATTTTTGTTACCTTCCTTTTTTTATAAATCTAATAACTTTTATTTCAAATTATTTTTTTCTCTTCATTTTTGTAAGGAGATATCATGGTTGTTGTTGATGATAGGCATGAGCCCTAAGCCCGTTTGATCTTTTTGTTTCCACCCCAGTTCCTGCAGCGAACCTTCCCCTTGTTTTTTTAATTTGTTCATCTTGTTTGGGCTCAGCCCATTGAATTTCTTGCTATACACACCAAGATCAGCGTTGATGCACCCTCTCTTGGTTCATCATTGTTTTTGTTTTAATTTTTATTATTTCATTAATCCTTAGCATTTTCTTTTATTAATTGCAATTAGTTTTTTGATTAAATTTTGTTAGAGGTTTAGTTTAGAACTTTATTAGAATTTTGTTTTCATTTTATTAATTTTGGTTATTGATCTTAATATATCTTTGGTTTTAGTCACGATTAATTTGGTTTAATTAAATAGGATTGTGTTTGATCTTGGTTTTAGCTTTTTGTTTGATGTTGAGAAGGTTTCTTGTTTAATTTCGATGATGGAGGATGTAGCATGGTGATGGCCTTGTGGTGGATTATTGATTGGGTTTGAAGACTTATCTTGACAAATATTCTCGTTGATCGGTAATCTTGATGCACAACTTGAGTTCGATATTTCTGACAAGTATTCTTGAACTTTTTGGCACGTATTGAAGATGCAACAAACCTTCTCCGTTAGGTACCACTGAAACTAAACTGTACCTTTTCGTCTTTACTTGAGACTTGGTTAAGTTTTGAGTTTACATTTTTGTTTGGTTTATTCTGTTGGTTCACTTGTGCCTAGTTCACAAGTTTTCCGTTAGGTGCATAATCCAACTTAATTTTGAATTAAGTTGGAATATGATAGAAACCGCAACTATAGGATCAATCATTGCATGATAATTCTTAGGATCGAGTCCCCCTTAGTGTTTTCTTAAACCTTTGAGTCTTTCTTTTCTTCCTCATAAAGAATCCAAAAGCATTTAATAAAAATAAAACAACAAAAACATTTCTTTAAAAGGCTTGAACCAAGCTTCAATCGTCTTTCCTGCGGGATTCTTTTCTCATCTCATTCTGGTGCAGACGCAAGACATGTTGAGTCCGTTCTACCACAAACAGGTAAAACGCTTGTGTGGCAACACCTAACGGCTGGAACACGCACTTGGCACTGTCAACTTATAAATCACAAACAAAAGATTATGGTCACCCTGAGTTAGCCGAACTATGGCGGTCTGATTCTCATTAAGAGATACGTATACACAAGCGTGATGCTTGTCGACCCAAATCTCATTCTGTTCTGAACTACGTGGACTCTAATTCTCGTTGCGACGAGATACGTCAGGCTGGGGTGTGATGTGTAACACCCTAATTTCATAAATTATTTTATAAAATAATTATGGTGAATACTGTGGTGTTTTTGAAGTTGTAAGCAAAAGAGTTATTTTATTTAAATAATAATATAATTATAATATGAGATTATTGGAATATTGTTAGTTAATAAATAAAATAATAAAAATGGAGGTCTAAGGGGCAAGGTAGTAATTTTTTTTTGGTTATGAAAAGAGAAGAACAATTCATTTTATCATATCGTGTTTTTCTGACGAAAAAGAAGTGAGCTCTGGAGAAAGAGGAAAAGAGGGAGAAGAACAAGAGGTCTAAAGCTCAAAGATCAAGAGTTTTCAAAGAATCGATCAAATTCAAGGTAAGGGGGGAGAAAGGATTCTATATTGGTGATTTAACATGAAATGGTAGTTGAGAGTTCCTTACTCTCTTAGTGATTATGTGATTTTGATCTATGGTGATGAATTTGTGATATGTGTATAAAACTACATTGTTGATGTTTATAAGTGAAATGTTTGTTGTTTGAATTGTGTGATATGAGTGATATGAAATCTGTCATATGTTCATTGTTGATTGATGATGCAAATTGAGGTAATGAAGTAAAACCAAGGTTCCCCCCAAATTGGTTAGTAAATGTTAGGCTATGAGATTGTGTATTGTTAGAGGTGTAAAATGATGATAAGAACCATAATGGAACTGTTTTGGGTTTTAGAATGAGCTATAATTGACTGATTTTGGATTGGTGTGGAAGTGGGAAGAAAAATGGGATTTTTGAGAAAAAGTGAGTTTTGGACGCAGGCCTCCTGACACGGGCCGTGTCACAGGACACAGGTGGCCGTGTCAGTGTTGCACCCCAAAATTTGCCCTCACAATACAAGACTTTGTGTGCTAAGAAGGTTCACAAGACCTTTCATGAGGTTCATGAAGTTTACAAGACACTTTATGAGATTCACAAGGTTCACAAGACCTTTCATGAGGTTCATGAAGTTTACAAGACACTTTATGAGGTTCATAAGGTTCACAAGACCTTTCATGAGGTTCATGAAGTTTACAAGAAACTTTATGAGGTTCACAAGGTTCACAAGACACTTTATGAGGTTCACAAGGTTCACAAGACCTTTCATGAGGTTCATGAAGTTTACAAGACACTTTATGAGGTTCACAAGGTTCACAAGACATCCCATGAGGTTCACAAGGTTCACAAGACATCTTATGAATTTCACAAGGTTCACAAAGTTCACAAATAGACAGAAGATTTGACAATTCCCTCAGACAATGCATCCTCCTAAGCAGTGCATCCAAAACTAGGGTTTTGACTTTAATCAGGCTAAATGGACTTCCAAGACTTCAAGTGAGCTTCATAATATCTTACATGTGCCTAAGAATCCCCATGACAAATTTCAGAACTTTTCTCAAAGGTTTGCTCAGTCAGATGATCAGATAAGTCAAAATCAGTCACAGCAGTTAAAAAGTCAAACTGAGGTCAACTGTGGTCAAACCAAAGTCAAACTTCATGATTTTTTGCCAACATCAAGTATATGAAGTAAAATTCATCATTTGATCAAGGGTTGATCATGATTCATCAAGGAGATTTCAGATCATCAAGAATCAAAGGTTTCTAAATTAGGGTTTCCTCAGGAAAAGTCAACTGAACTTTGACCAGCCATAACTTTCACATGCTTCATCACCAATTCTCCATCCAAATCTCATTTTGAATTAAATTGAATTCTCTACAACTTTGTGTCTCACAAGCCAAGCCCAAAAATGCTTCATTTGGAAGATATGAGCTAAGACATTATAGGTCCTTCTGAAAGTCAACAAAAAGTCAACAACTTCAAAAGGGCATAACTTGAGAATGGTAAATGATATGGACATGAAACCAGTGGGGTTGGTTAGAGGACTCTTCAAGCTTTCCAAAATGTCCAAGAACACCCTCATAGCATTAAAATTGAAGGATGTGTGCCCTTGCAAAGTTGGGAAATGTTTGGTTGGTTTATGAAGAAAATGGAGGTTTAAAACCAATTTTTTCTAAATGGGCTTGCCATATAATGATCCAATCTATACAAACACTTCATGCACGACCCAACTCTCAAATATTCAGATTTTTTATCATTTTATTTTATTTATTTTGATTTTATTCATTTAAAATCATTTTAAATTAAAATAAAATAGAAAAATCAAATATTTAAATGAGATTGTGTTTCTAGAAAGTCATAAAAATGATTTGGATCAAATTGATATGAGAATTATGAAGATTGGCTTGAAATAGAAAGTTTGAATTCACAAATATTTGAATTTTAAGTCTTAATCTTTTTCAATCTTTTTCAATCAAAAACTCCACACAACAATCATTTTTTTTGACCTAGTTCCATTGTACTATAAGTATGCAACACAACCCTATGCATTGGACACGAAATTCTGGCCTCCAAAAGTAAGTTGCAATTTTCAAAATTCATCACAAAACTCAAATTCGGATTCCAAGCTACAACCACTTTCAAGACAATTTGAAGGTTGCAATGCGTTCCTGGATGTTCATAGAATGATTTTGGATCATAAACAACATCTAAAACACCTTATATTGCATAACCCGAATTCATAATGTTCATCATATTCTTGATTTTCGATTCTGCATATTGACTGGATTTTAATGAGTTTTGATCATTGTTTTGTGTTTATATTAAGTTGTTGATTGATTCTGGATAGTTTGATTGAAGTTTCATTGCAGGTTTGAGAAAATCACCATGGCTAGGGTTTCGGCCATGAGTTTAGGGTTATGCTTTAAACCAAACATAAACAAATTCTAAGAACATAGAACAATTGTATGAAGCTTAAGGATCATGATGCACTAATTAATTTTGAGAAATTGTACAGTTTTGATGATGTTTCATTTTCGTAGGTTCTTGTATTTGAAAATTCGCAGGAAATTCCATAGATGAATTCGCAGCAAATTTTGTAGGTACCAAGGAAGAAGATGATGTCCTGGCGCGAATTTCATAATTTGAATACTTGATATAATATTTTTTGTTTTGTTATTGATATTGTTTCATAGGTGCGTGTGTGGCCCAGTGGTAGAGGGTGCGCGTATAATGCTTGAAGGCCTGAGTTCGAATCCTGGAGGCACCATCTTTTTATTGTTTTTTCATGATATTCATCAGTTTTAATATATAATTGATTATAGTCATTATATTACCAGAAGCGCCCTCCCGGCTGGATGGAAAGTATGTTTGCGTATTGTTTAAAGGTCCTGGGTTCGATCACCCCCCAGGCCTTTTGTTTTGTTTTCTTTTTTCATGATTTTCCAGGATTAAGCAACAAAACCAAATGAACTCCCTTCCTTAACACCTGTGCGCGCGCTGGCCCAGTGGTTGATCTTGTTGGCTAGAGTTTGTGAAAGCAAAGGGGCTGGGTTCAACTCTCAGCCCAGGTAAGTTTTTTTTTTCTTTTCTTCTATTATTTGTTTTTGTTTATTTATTATTATTATTAATTAAAACTATAACCCTAATTTAATAAATCCTAAAATATTTTCATAAACCAAGATTAACCCTAAAAAATATTTCTTCTAAAAACCTAATTGTTTTCATATAAATGTTAATTATGTTTCTCTATTTTTATTAATATTATTTATTTATATTATCATTATATGTAATCTTATTTGAATAATGTAAATAATTTTAAATCATGATTAAAACAATAAAATTCTTAACTTAATTTTGTAAATATAATTATAATTAATCCTATTTTCATAATATGTAAATATTCTATAAACTGTTTATAATTTAATTTTTGTATATAAATAATTTTAATATATGTTTAAAAATAGTTAAAAATTGCTAATTTAATTTTGTAATTATAATTTTATTTTCATAATATGTTTATAATTAACTTAATTTTTATAATTTGCATATAACTTAAAACTTTATAATAATTAGTATAATTGCTTATATTTTCTTATTAATCTTAAATAATAATTGTTTATAAAAATTGAACTTTTAATTATTATAATATTCTTGCTTAGTTCATTATTATTATTATTAATTATATTTATGTGATATTTATCATTACTAACCCCATTTAATTTTGTATTATTATTATTATTTTTTTACTAACCCAATTATTATTATTATTTATTATATTTAATTTGCTTTAATTATTATTATTATGTAATTGTTCCTTTGATGTAATATTTTAAGTAATAATGTTTAAATATTTATTTTTATGCTATGGTTAGTAAAATAGGGAGTGCAACATGTTTGTATGTTTAAAATTAACTTAGCTCATTAAATTTGAAGATAAATATTGAAATTGTACACTCACACACGTAAGTCGATCTTTGATCGCCATCTCACTTCCTTAAGGATACCTCTCATGTTGCCTATTACAAAAAGGGTCAAGTAGGGTGTATAAAGCAAAGTCCCTCATTTCACATCATCTAGTCCTTAAATAGATAAAAAGATCAAGTCCATTCGAATGTTGCCTTCGTAATGATCTTGTCCCTTTCGAATAAAGATGATAAGTCCCCTTCGAATTGCTTATACACCCCACAGTTGCCTAAATAACAGATGTCCCTTCACTTGTCCCTCACATCCAAGGTAGTGACTACCTATTCCTTAATAATAGGGATAGTCTTACCATTTTAAGGATTCAAGAACAGAAAAGACTTAAACTTAGGGTAGGTTCCTCTTAGATACTTGCTCACTCTTCAAAACATTTCAAACACTTCATACATTTCCAACAATTTTTCAAAACAAAGGTTTTATACGCATCCGTACATGGATCATTATAAAATACTTAAGAAAATTTTTATTCACACACTTCACATTTCAAAAACATTTTAAAGTGAGCTAAGTAACTAAGAGCCCATGGATAACCATGGAGGGTTTTGGTTGGCAAGTAAGTTTCCTACTGAACAACCACCCTTGTGAAGGATCAATGATATTGAGATCCCTTAGAACCTGGTTACTTTTGTAGGACAGGATGAACCAACTAACTTCAGGGGAGGGTACTTACCTTTGAACCTCATGCAAGCCTTTGAACCTAGGGCAATTGTGTGACTTGTTTGTGTGTGCCACATGTCTGTGATTGAGCATAACATCATGACATCATCATGCATCATAAGCATAGCATTTTCACTAACCATTTCAAGGACCAAAGGATTTATCTTTGTTCTTTGTTGCAGGTCATGGCTTCTGCTCGTAGAAACACTATCAGGATCAACTTTGTAGGGGTACCTGCTAAGCTTAAAGAGTTGGTTTCTCAAGTGTCTGATCATTCCCATTTCATCAAGAGACATGGTCACCTATTGGATCTAGTCACCTCAGGGTTCAATGAAGACATGATGAGTGTCCTTTTTCAGTTCTTTGATCCTAAGCACCATTGCTTCACATTCCCTGACTATCAGCTGGTTCCTACAATGGAAGAGTTCTCTAAACTTCTGGGTATACCCGTTCTTGATCAAAGACCCTTCACAAGCTTGGAGAAGGAGCTTAAACCAGATGTTATTGCTGCAGCTCTACATCTGAAGAAGTCTGACATTGTTCTAGAAACGAGAAGCGGAGTTAAGGGTATTCTTGCTAAGGTATTAATGGATAAAGCTCAAGTGTTCTTGAAGGCTATGAGCTATGATGCTTTTGAGGAGATCTTAGCCTTGTTGATTTATGGCTTAGTGTTGTTCCCCAATCCTGATCAGTTCATAGACGTTCATGCCATCAATATATTTCTGAGTCACAATCCTGTGCCTACATTGCTTGGAGACATCCTACATTCTCTTCATACTCGTACTACAAAGGCACGAGGAACTCTGATGTGTTGCATACCTTTGCTATCTAGGTGGTTTATTTCTCACCTTCCTCGATCAGTAATGAAGAATGAACAAGGGTTCATGTGGTCCAAGAGGATTATGTCCCTCTCTCATTCAGATATCCATTGGTGCTCCAGATCTATGGAGAATGTCACTATCATTGACCGTTGTGGGGAGTTTCCTAATGTGCCACTTCTAGGCATAAGAGGAGGCATTACCTACAACCCTTCTCTAGCTTTACGACAGTTTGGTTACGCTCGGAGTGATGGTCCTCATGACATTTTCATTCAAGGCATTGTGTTTGACTATGACAATGATCTTCAAGGTTACCGTCAGAGATTCATACGAGCATGGGGAAAAGTGAACAAGGTTGACAACAAGACTCTGGAGCCTAAGTACACTATTCCTATGGAAGCTTATCTCATATGGGTGCGATCTCGTACTCAGACTCTCATGATGCCATATCCTGCTATCCTGCCAGTTACCATGGAACCTGTTGTTGAAGGAGATACTTCTTATACCATCCTTCACCCAGACATGCCTACTGACATGGAAGATTTATAGAGGTCCTGGATCCAGTTGAAGGAGCAAAGGGATACTTTCGAGGCTCATTACAAAGCAAGCCAAGAAAGAATCCTGGAACTAACCAAGCAACTTCACGAGGAACGGAATCTCAACTCATACCTCAACACAAAGAGGAAGCGTCCATGGGAGACTTAAAACCCCATCTCTTGTATTTATTTCATTTCATTTTCTGTAAGCCCAAGAGGCAAAACAAATTTATTACTAATAAAAATCTACCTTCTTGTTTGTTTAAGCAAATTTAAATCCTGCGGTCCTTGAAAACATTGCATATGCATTCACATATCATATCATTGCATCACAGGTTTATTGTGCACAGGTTTCTTATCTTCTCGCTGTTTATTTCAGCAATGGCAATTGAACAAACAGTTAAGGATCTCCAGGCACAAAATGCACAGTTCCAAGAGCTGATCCTGAACCTGTCCAAAGGGCAGGATGAATTGAAGACACTGCTGGCCAAGAAGACTAAGAAGACTAGAAGGTCAGGTGGCCTGATCAACATGGGAAGAAGGTTCAGAGGTCCTGCCAAGACCAAAGAACCAGTTGAAGACTATGAGTCTGAAGAGTCTGAGAAAGAGGGAGGCAGTCTCCACAACACTATGGGGGACTCTGATTCTGAAGCCAACTACTATCATGAGCCTAATGAAGATAAGTTCAAAATGCTGGTGGATAGAATGGATGCTATGGAGTTGCAGAAGTCTTCTGGGCTGGATTTTGAAGATTTGAGTCTGATATCTGGGGTAGTCATACCCATTGGTTTCAAGGTTCCTACTTTTGTTGTTTATGATGGGGTCTCTTGTCCCAAGCTGCATCTGAGGTCTTATGTCAGGAGAATCCAACCTCATACTGCTGATAAGAAATTGTGGATCCATTTCTTCCAAGAGAGCTTATCTGGAGCTCAATTGGAATGGTACTATCAGTTGGAGAGTGTCAACATCCGTGATTGGAATGATCTTGCTGAAGCCTTCTACAAGTAGTATCAATACAATGCTGATTTAGCTCCCACTCGCATGCAGTTGCAAAACATGTCTATGGGTGCTAAAGAAAGCTTCAAGGAGTATGCTCAGAAGTGGAGAGATTTAGCTGGAAGAGTACAACCCCCTTTAATTGACAGGGAGTTGGTTGATATGTTCATGTGTACGTTGAATGGTCCTTTTTACAGTCATCTCATCGGAAGCTCATCATCTGGCTTCACTGAGTTGATAATGACAGGAGAGCGCGTGGAAAATGGTATTAGGAGTGGCAAGATTCAAGTGGGTACTTCTTCATCAGGTGCTGCAAAGAAGCCTCCCAGTGGGAAGAAAGAATCAAATGTTGTTTATGGTCAACCTGATCGTAATAGAAGGCATCAGTCTGTAAGTGCAGTACATATCTCCAATCCAACTCCTGCAACAACAGAGCAGCCACAGGGAAATCAACAGAGGGCTAGAAGGCAGTTCACTAAGATCAACATGTCAATGGCCCAAGAATTGCAACACTTGTTGAAGGCTGAACTTATCACTCTGAAAGATGCTCCTCAGAATCCTAATGTTACCTCTCTTAGGTACAATCCTAATGCACGATGTGCATATCATTCGAACTGTCAGGGACATGATACCAATAGTTGCTGGGTATTGAAGAACAAAATCCAAGATATGATTGAGGCTGGAGAAATTGAGTTTGACCCTCCGGGTACTCCAAATGTGATCACTGCTCCCATGCCAAATCATGAGAAGACTGTCAATGCAATTGATGAAGATTCACATATCTATTCAGTTGCAGAGTTGACCACACCATTGTCTGTCATTAAGAAGAAACTAGTACAAGCTGGGTTCTTTCCAGGTTGTCGTGAAGATTGTTTGTATTGTACCTACAAGTCGGATAGTTGCTGGAGATTGAGAGATGGAATTCAACGTCTCATGGATAAATATACCATAGTGTTTGAGAGGACTCCATCTTCCGTAGAGAGTATGGTTGATCATATAACTCAACATGCGAAGATTGAAGAGGTGGATATGGTTGATAAAGTACCGCTAAGAATTACTTCAAAGGGACCTGTCAAAATCACTCACAAGGGTCCAATTAAGATTACTGCTGAAGGCCCTGTGAAGATCGTTGCTGAAGCCAGAGTGGCTCCTATGGTCATTACCACTCCTGGTCCTATTCCGTATACTTCTGATAAAGCTGTGCCTTGGCATTATGGGTCTGATGTTTATATCCATGGTGTTAAGCAAGAACCCTTAGCTGATATGCCTGTTGATGTTGATAATATTGCTGGATCTAGTAAGATCACACGAAGCGGAAGAGTTTTCTCTCCTCCAATTACTTCCAAGAATGCAGTTACTCCAGTTGCTCCCTCCACCACTGATGCTCGGGGCAAAGGTCCTGTCATTGAACCTATACCTGTTGATGTGCCAGCTGCTGATGATCTTTCTAAGCAAATGGAGGAAGTATTGAAAATCATTCGCAAGAGTGATTATGACATTGTTGATCAATTGGGGCATACTCCCTCCAAGATTTCTATGCTGTCTTTATTATTGTGTTCAGAGGCTCATGCCAAGGCTTTGATCAAGTTTCTGAAGACTGCTCACGTACCCAATGAAATCTCTGTTGACCAGTTTGAAAATTGTGTTGCACACTTGACCTATGATAATGGGTTAGGTTTCTCTGATGCTGATTTGACTCCTGCCAAGAGGGATCATAATAGGGCTCTACATATCTCAATTGAATGCAGGGGCACTACCCTGTCACATGTATTGATAGACAATGGTTCCTCTTTGAATGTGTTGCCCAAAGAAGTTCTGAATAAGCTGAGTCCTGAAGATGCTGTGCTGAAGCCCAGTAATATTGTGGTGAAGGATTTTGATGGCTCGAGAAGAGTGGTGCATGGAGAAATTGATCACCCAATCAAAGTTGGTTCTCAGGTCTTCATTGCTACCTTTTATGTCATGGATATTCGTCCGTCATATTCTTGTTTGCTTGGGCGTCCCTGGATCCATGGGGCAGGTGCTGTAACATCTACATTACATCAGAAGCTGAGATATCCAGTAGAAGGGAAGGTTGTTACTGTCTATGGAGAAGAAGGGTATATGATTAGCCATGTGAACACCTTTAAGTATCTTGAAGTGGAAGGTGAATACGTTGAAACTCCGTGTCAGACATTTGAAGTGGTTCCTTGGATTGTTAATGATTATGAAGCTCCTCCTGTTGTCAAGAAAGTTCCTGTGGTCACCAGAGTACCTCCTACACTGGCCTCCCTTAAAGATGCTAGAGCTGTGGTGGATGAAGGTGGTTGTACTATTTGGGGTCAGCTTCCTGATATTCCGTACAAGTCTGACAAATTTGGTTTGGGTTTCACTACAGAATCCCATAAGGCTGTTCGTCGTGCTCGCGCTATTCGTATCACCAATCAGGGGATTATGAAAGACCAGATTAATGCTGTGGGTGACTATGATGAAGACTACAACTTGGATGCGTGGATTTTTCCTACTGTGGGTGATGGGCTCAACAACTGGAAAGCTGAAGATGTTATTCCTATCTCCTTTAGTCAGGAGTAAATACTATTACTGTGTTGTTGCTTTTTAAATTTGCAATTTCTTGAACAATTAAACTCTTAAGCCTTGTGTCTTACCCGGGGCACAATGGTGTGCTTGTTACGGGATGTCATTTCATTTGCATACTTCATTCAATAAAAAAATCAGTGGACATTTCGTTTTCGTAAATATTGTGTTCCTTGTCTTTCTTTTCTTTTATTTTTGTTTTATCAGCTATGTGTTCTTACACACACCCACATCACTAAAATGCAGATCCTTATCCACTCTGGATCCTGTTGATAACAGTTCTACTATTGCCAATTATAATTTCGAGAATCCGATCTATCAAGCTGAAGACGGAAATGAGGATGATTGTGAAGTACCTGTAGAGCTTGCTAGGTTGTTACAACAAGAAGAGAAAGCTATACAGCCACATGAAGAGCCAGTCGAAGTTGTGAATCTGGGAACTGAAGAAAACAGGAAAGAAGTCAAGATAGGGGTTGAATTGGAGGATAGTGTCAAGAGCAGGTTGATTCAGATGTTACGTGACTATGTGGAGATCTTTGCTTGGTCTTATGAAGATATGCCAGGGTTGGATACAGACATTGTGGTTCACCGTTTACCAGTAAAAGAAGATTGTCGTCCAAAGAAACAGAAGGTTCGTCGTATGGGTCCTGAAATGTCAGAGAAGATCAAGGCAGAGGTAATGAAACAGTTTGATGCAGGGTTCTTAGCTGTGACTTCTTATCCTCAGTGGGTTGCAAATGTGGTGCCGGTACCTAAGAAAGTTGGTAAGGTACGTATGTGTGTAGACTACAGAGATTTGAACAAGGCCCGCCCCAAAGATGACTTTCCACTTCCTCATATTGATGTTCTGGTAGACAACACCGCTCAGCATAAGGTATTCTCTTTTATGGATGGTTTCTCTGGTTACAATCAAATTAAGATGGCACCTGAAGATATGGAGAAGACAACATTTGTTACACAGTGGGGCACCTTTTGTTATAAGGTGATGCCATTTGGTTTGAAGAATGCAGGGGCAACATATCAGCGTGCTATGGTAGCTTTGTTTCATGATATGATTCATCATGAGATAGAGGTGTATGTGGATGATATGATAGCTAGGTCCCAGAATGAAGAGCAACATCTTGATCATCTGCATAAGTTGTTTGAGAGATTGAAGAAATACAAGTTGAGATTGAACCCAAATAAGTGTACTTTTGGAGTTAGGTCTGGTAAGCTCATGGGTTTCATTGTCAGTGGAAAAGGTATTGAAGTGGATCCTGCAAAAGTAAAAGCTATACAAGAGATGCCAGCTCCCCGTACTGAGAAGGAAGTTAGAGGTTTCTTGGGACGATTGAATTACATTGCAAGATTTATTTCCCAATTAACTGCCATCTGTGAGCCAATCTTCAAGTTGTTGAAGAAAGACCAGGTGATGGAATGGAATGATGAATGCCAGATTGCCTTTGACGAAATCAAGAGATATCTGCTAGAACCTCCAATTTTGATGCCACCAGTTGATGGAAGACCCTTGATTATGTACTTCACAGTGTTAGACAACTCAATGGGGTGTGTGTTGGGGCAACATGACGAGTCTGGTCGAAAAGAGCAGGCAATATACTACCTTAGCAAAACGTTTACCGACTGTGAAACAAGATACTCACTGCTCGAGAAAACTTGTTGCGCTTTGGCATGGGTTGCTCGCCGACTAAGACAGTATATGTTGATTCATACTACCTTGTTGATTTCGAAGATGGATCCAATCAAGTACATATTTGAGAAACCTGCTCTCTCCGGAAGAATTGCAAGATGGCAAATGATCTTGATAGAATATGACATACAGTATACCACTCAGAAGACCATTAAAGGAAGTGTTGTTGCTGATCATTTGGCTCATCAAGTAGTGGATGATTACCAGTCAATGAGTTTTGAGTTCCCTGATGAAGACATTATGATTATTACCAAAGAACCTGGACAATATGACGGACCTAAACAAGGATCCCGATGGACCATGGTTTTTGATGGAGCTTCTAATGCACTTCGTAATGGTGTTGGTGTTGTGATCAGTTCCCCTGAAGGTTGTCATACCCCGATTACTGCCAGACTTTGTTTCTATTGTACCAATAACATGGCTGAGTATGAGGCATCTATCCTGGGTATTAAAGTTGCTATTGATATGAAGATTCAGTTCCTTGATGTGTATGGTGATTCAGCCCTGGTAGTAAGTCAGATTAAAGGAGATTGGGATACCAAGCATGATAATCTCATTCCTTACAGAGAACATGTATTGTCTTTGATCCCACATTTCAAAGAGATTACCTTTGGACATATTCCACGAAGAGAGAATCAGTTGGCAGATGCCTTAGCCACCATGGCATCCATGTTTGAGATCATCTGGGATGATGAAGCTCCCAAGATTACTATTGACAGATTTGAGAAGCCTGCATACTGCAATGAGATTGGCACTGAAGAAGCAGAGGAGAAGCCTTGGTTCTATGAAGTGAAAAGATATCTTGAAGCTCAGGAGTTCCCTGAAGGGGCATCTGTCAAAGATAGGAAGTTTCTGAGAAGGTTTTCTGCTAAGTTCTTTTTGAGTAATGGCATTGTGTACAAGCGCAATCATGATTCAACTTTGCTTCGTTGTGTGGATAAGAAGGAAGAAACAGAGATTATGGAAGATATGCATGATGGGATCTTTGGAACTCATTCTAGTGGTCATACCATGGCAAAGAAGATATTGAGAGCAGGTAACTATTGGTCTACCATGGAAGCTGATTGCTATCAACACTCCAGAACGTGTCACAAGTGTCAAATTTATGCTGATAAAGTACATATACCTCCATCACCATTGAATGTGTTGACTGCTCCTTGGCCCTTTGCCATGTGGGGCATTGATATGATTGGTGAAATCAAGCCTACTGCTTCTAATGGACATCGTTTCATCCTGGTTGCTATTGATTACTTCACGAAGTGGGTGGAGGCAGCTTCATTTGCATCTGTTACCAAGAATGTTGTGGCTCGATTCATTAAGAATAATCTCATATGTAGGTATGGCATCCCTGAAAGGATTATTACTGACAATGGCTCTAATCTGAACAACACTATGATTACTGATCTCTGCACGCAGTTCAAGATTAAGCATCACAACTCTTCTCCGTATCGTCCGAAGATGAATGGGGCAGTTGAAGCTGCTAATAAGAACATTAAGAAGATTATACAGAAGATGACTGTGACTTATAAGGATTGGAATGAGATGTTACCATTTGCTCTTCATGGTTATCGTACTACAATACGTACTTCAACAGGGGCAACCCCATTCTCCTTAGTATATGGTATGGAAGCAGTTCTGCCCATTGAAGTTCAGATTCCCTCCTTAAGAATTATGAAGGATGCAGGCTTGGATGAAGATGAGTGGATTCAGACCCGACTTGACCAGATAAATTTGACTGATGAGAAGAGGTTAGCAGCAGTTTGTCATGGCCAGATGTACCAGAAACGGATGATCAAAGCTTTTAACAAAAGGGTTAAGCCAAAGGTATATCAGGCTGGTGACTTGGTAATCAAGCGTATCATATTACCACAGGGTGATCCTAGGGGCAAGTGGACTCCTACATATGAAGGACCATTTGTAGTCAAGACAATATTCTCAGGGGGTGCCATGATACTTACTACTATGGATGGTGAAGACTTCCCACAGCCTGTAAACGCAGACATAGTTAAAAAATACTACACATAAAAAGAGACCCGCTCGGTTGACTGGCCTAGGCAAAAATAAGGGCATCCCGGCAAACCAAAAGGGTTTGGGCAAAAATTAGGGATATATATATATAAAATGTACACCCGGCAAGTCGAAAACCTGAAAAGGCGGCTTGTCCAAAAAAGGGTACCCCGGTGGATTGAAAACCTGAAAGGGCAATCCAGGAAAAAGTTAGGGATTAAAGCGTATGACTATGTCTCGTTTGGATCACCCATGAAACTACAATCAGTTGCACTACTTACTCAAGTTCGAACAGATAAAGCTCAATTCAATCGTTTCCATCTCGACAGTAGAAGATGAGATACTTGAAGATAATGGCAATAGTAGAATTTAAACTCAATAAGGATTATTTCCTGCATAGTTGATTTTCTTTGTTTTGTAAAAAAATTTACGACAAATTCCTCTTACTAGGATTTCTGTCTCCTTGTACAAACCTACCTATGTATAGGTCATTTTTTTGATATAAATAAAAGTCCATCTTTGAATCCAGATTTACTTTTACCCTATTTACATAAGCGAAGCGTCCATTGGTTGTGTTTGAATGTATGTATGCTTTTGAATATGATTGATGTTCACCAGAAATGCATAAAGTGCTTAATATGATTGATGTTTACCAGAAATGCATGAAAATACAGTAATAGTATTTACTAAAGACGAACGAGGGAAGGATTTCAATGAAGCTTCGCCGGTTCATCCTTACAAGACAACTACAAATCCCCCAGTAGGGCAAATCCATCTTCATAAGTACTTCGAGTCACATCTCCCCTGGAATTTATATCCATCTCTTTTATCCTCATACGGATAGTCGGGAATCTATTTTTTCCAATAGGAGTACGACGAACGAAGACGGGAGGTTATGTATACCCTGCTATCAAACGAAGACAGGAGGTTATGTGTACCCTTATTATTCAACGAAGACGGGAGGTTATGGATACCTTACTATCGAACGAAGACGGGAGGTTATATATACTATATTATCAAACAAAACGGGAACGAGTTCCTCATATTCTCCGGCAACAAATCGGGATTTATTTTCCCTGGCCAGCAGTTGTTATAACGAAGATATCCAAGACGCGTCAAGCTACATGATGCATACATACATCATTTACATCATAACATACATATACCTAGATACATAATACATTACTTAAGTGCATCATGTTATACATGCATACATAATGCATAAGCTAATATTATCATGCAGAATGTTATAATCTTGTTTTTCAGGTTAATTCTCCAGCAGACAAATTTCATCAACAAATCATGACCTTGGGCCGTTATTTATCTTCCCAAAGGTTACACCATTCCCTTAGGACGTTGTTTATCCTCCTGAAAGCTTCTTATACCTCAGGACGTTGTTTATCCTCCTGAAAGCATATCATTACCTCAGGACGTTGTTTATCCTCCTGAAAGCATATCATTACCTCAGGACGTTGTTTATCCTCCTGAAAGCATATCATTTCCTCGGGACGTTGTTTATCTTCCTGAAAGCATATCACGACTTTAGGCCGTTGTTTATCTTCCCAAAAGTTATACCTCAGGACGTTGTTTATCATCCTGAAAGCTATCTTGACCTTGGGCCGTTGTTTATCTTCCCAAAGGTTACACCATTTCCTCAGGACGTTGTTTATCCTCCTGAAAGCTATCATTATATCTTCATATTTTGGACTGCTTTATCCTCCAAGAAATGTATCTGAAGAACCTTTCCCCAAGTGGCATCTTTAAGCCCACTCAAGCATATACAACTAGTCATCAGTATCACTCAACGCACCTGTGAGTGCAAATTTTTGGGCTTTTGTGTTCAATCCCCTTCAACCTTCCAGGTCACGACTGACACATATACCAATCTAACCCCTTAGGTTTCAGAAAATTGAACAGGGGCAGCTGTTGCACCCCAAAATTTGCCCTCACAATACAAGACTTTGTGTGCTAAGAAGGTTCACAAGGTTCACAAGACCTTTCATGAGGTTCATGAAGTTTACAAGACACTTTATGAGATTCACAAGGTTCACAAGACCTTTCATGAGGTTCATGAAGTTTACAAGACACTTTATGAGGTTCAAAAGGTTCACAAGACCTTTCATGAGGTTCATGAAGTTTACAAGACACTTTATGAGGTTCACAAGGTTCACAAGACACTTTATGAGGTTCACAAGGTTCACAAGACCTTTCATGAGGTTCATGAAGTTTACAAGACACTTTATGAGGTTCACAAGGTTCACAACACATCCCATGAGGTTCACAAGACATCCCATGAGGTTCACAAGGTTCACAAGACATCTTATGAAGTTCACAAGGTTCACAAAGTTCACAAATAGACAGAAGATTTGACAATTCCCTCAGACAATGCATCCTCCTAAGCAGTGCATCCAAAACTAGGGTTTTGACTTTAATCAGGCTAAATGGACTTCCAAGACTTCAAGTGAGATTCATAATATCTTACATGTGCCTAAGAATCCCCATGACAAATTTCAGAACTTTTCTCAAAGGTTTGCTCAGTCAGATGATCAGATAAGTCAAAATCAGTCAAAGCAGTTAAAAAGTCAAACTGAGGTCAACTGTGGTCAAACCAAAGTCAAACTTCATGATTTTTTTCCAACATCAAGTATATGAATTAAAATTCATCATTTGATCAAGGGTTGATCATGATTCATCAAGGAGATTTCAGATCATCAAGAATCAAAGGTTTCTAAATTAGGGTTTCCTCAGGAAAAGTCAACTGAACTTTGACCAGCCATAAATTTCACATGCTTCATCACCAATTCTCCATCCAAAGCTCATTTTTAAGGAAATTGAATTCTCTACAACTTTGTGTCTCACAAGCCAAGCCCAAAAATGCTTCATTTGGAAGATATGAGCTAAGACATTATAGGTCCTTCTGAAAGTCAACAAAAAGTCAACAACTTCAAAAGGGCATAACTTGATAATGGTAAATGATATGGACATGAAACCAGTGGGGTTGGTTAGAGGACTCTTCAAGCTTTCCAAAATGTCCAAGAACACCCTCATAGCATTAAAATTGAAGTATGTGTGCCCTTGCAAAGTTGGGAAATTTTTGGTTGGTTTATGAAGAAAATGGAGGTTTAAAACCAATTTTTTCTAAATGGGCTTGCCATATAATGATCCAATCTATACAAACACTTCATGCACGACCCAACTCTCAAATATTCATATTTTTTATCATTTTATTTTATTTATTTTGATTTTATTCATTTAAAATCATTTTAAATTAAAATCAAATAGAAAAATCAAATATTTAAATGAGATTGTGTTTCTAGAAAGTCATAAAAATGATTTGGATCAAATTGATATGAGAATTATGAAGATTGGCTTGAAATAGAAAGGTTGAATTCACAAATATTTGAATTTTAAGTCTTAATCTTTTTCAATCTTTTTCAATCAAAAACTTCACACAACAATCAATTTTTTTTGACCTAGTTCCATTGTACTATAAGTATGCAACACAACCCTATGCATTGGACACGAAATTCTGGCCTCCAAAAGTAAGTTGCAATTTTCAAAATTCATCACAAAACTCAAATTCGGATTCCAAGCTACAACCACTTTCAAGACAATTTGAAGGTTGCAATGCGTTCCTGGATGTTCATAAAATGATTTTGGATCATAAACAACATCTAAAACACCTTATATTGCATAACCCGAATTCATAATGTTCATCATATTCTTGATTTTCGATTCTGCATATTGACTGGATTTTAATGATTTTTTATCATTGTTTTGTGTTTATATTAAGTTGTTGATTGATTCTGGATAGTTTGATTGAAGTTTCATTGCAGGTTTGAGAAATCACCATGGCTAGGGTTTCGGCCATGAGTTTAGGGTTATGCTTTAAACCAAACATAAACAAATTCTAAGAACATAGAACAATTGTATGAAGCTTAAGGATCATGATGCACTAATTAATTTTGAGAAATTGTACAGTTTTGATGATGTTTCATTTTCGTAGGTTCTTGTATTTAAAAATTCGCAGGAAATTCCATAGATGAATTCGCAGCAAATTTTGTAGGTACCAAGGAAGAAGATGATGTCCTGGCGCGAATTTCAGAATTTGAATACTTGATATAATATTTTTTGTTTTGTTATTGATATTGTTTCACAGGTGCGTGTGTGGCCCAGTGGTAGAGGGTGCGCGTATAATGCTTGAAGGCCTGAGTTCGAATCCTGGAGGCACCATCTTTTTATTGTTTTTTCATGATATTCATCAGTTTTAATATATAATTGATTATAGTCATTATATTATCAGAAGCGCCCTCCCGGCTGGATGGAAAGTATGTCTGCGTATTGTTTAAAGGTCCTGGGTTCGATCACCCCCCAGGCCTTTTGTTTTGTTTTCTTTTTTCATGATTTTCCAGGATTAAGCAACAAAACCAAATGAACTCCCTTCCTTAGCACCTGTGCGCGCGCTGGCCCAGTGGTTGATCTTGTTGGCTGGAGTTTGTGAAAGCAAAGGGGCTGGGTTCAACTCCCAGCCCAGGTAAATTTTTTTTTTCTTTTCTTCTATTATTTGTTTTTGTTTATTTATTATTATTAATTAAAACTATAACCCTAATTTAATAAATCCTAAAATATTTTCATAAACCAAGATTAACCCTAAAAAATATTTCTTCTAAAAACCTAATTGTTTTCATATAAATGTTAATTATGTTTCTCTATTTTTATTAATATTATTTATTTATATTATCAACAGAGTCGCCACCTAATTCTATTTATTCTACGAGAGAAAAGGAAGATATAGACACAACCTAAATAAAGGATAAGAATGGTCAACGAAACCACTAATCTAAGTTCGGGAGTCAGTTACGCAAGGGGAAGGTGTTAGTCACCCCTCACGTCCGTTGTACTCAACGGGAACCTCTTAGTCTAGTTTGCGCTTAAAATGTTAACTTGTTATTATTGTCTTCTTTTACTGATTAAGATTGCTTTTAAAGGAATGTTTTAGTTATTATTGGTTATGGGAAAAGGTTAGTTTTTTATTATTGTGCTCGCGAAGGATTAAAATCCTCGTGCCTACGTATTCCCCTGTGCAATGGGAAAGTCAGAGCTTCGTAGTTCGTGCTACTACGATTTGTGTTTTTTAATTGAACGATTGTTTGAAAATGCATTCTACTGCTAAGCGTTGGCTTATTTGCGAGCTAGAAAGATTTAAACAACGTTCGTTTTGATAAAAGATGTTTGATCTTTGTTAAAGATGTTTTAAACGAAAGGGCGAATGAACCATCGCGTGGGGCTAGCCCAATTGCGGTCCAATCCAGAAGGTGCGGAATGCTAGACTCCAGAGTTCTGTCTTTCGTGATTAATTGCGGAAAAATAGTTTATATTGGTTGGTAAGTTTTAAATTGTATTTGAAAGAAAGAGACAAGTCGTCATCTTTAAGAGAAGTATCTCCCCTATTCCACCACAAACGTTTGAGAAATGAGAAATCGAAAGAAGCTTTAAACTTGGATATAAGATCGACAAGCAATGTCGCATTCTTTCTTTGAGAATAAATAAAATCGGAAGAAGCTTTAAACTTTGATATAAGTATCGACAAGCAATGCCACGTTCTTCCTTTGAAAGTAATTGTTCGTAAGATTTTTGTTTGTGTTTGTGGGGATAGGAGGAACAACTTTCCTATGGAGATGAATCATGCCTGATCCTTTAAGATTGTTGAGTTGTTTTGAATACGAATGGTGATTGAACCAACGCATGAGGCTAACCCATTTGCGGTTCAATCCAGAACGTGCGGAATGCTAGACTCCGGAGTTCCTTTTTCGTAAATTAATTAAGATGAATTGAATTGTTTTTATACGAATGGTGATTGAACCAACGCGTGAGGCTAGCCCATTTGCGGTTCAATCCAGAACGTGCGGAATGCTAGAACCCGGAGTTCCTTTTTCGTAAATTAATTAAGATGAATTGAATTGTTTTTATACGAATGGTGATTGAACCAACGCGTGAGGCTAGCCCATTTGCGGTTCAATCCAGAACGTGCGGAACGCTAGACTCCGGAGTTCCTTTTTTTCGTAAATTAATTAATAAGATTTGAAGAAAATCGCATTTTTTGTATAAGAGATTTAAGATTTAGAATCGATAGTGAGGTACTAGTAATCAGATAAACGCACGTGTGATATCAGGAATACAGTGAGGCGCAATAAAGAGATAAAAATCAAATTTTAGAGATACCTAACGGAGAAGGTCCGTTGCCTCTTTAATATGCGCACACAAACACAAGAAAAGATAAGGCCCATTCCTCAAGCGGGTACCAAAATCCACAGAATCACGGATCAGAATAATTAACTCAAACGAAATTCCAACGAGAAAAAGTCAACGGTCTAAGCAACAAGTAGAAAGAATTCAACGATGGCAGTCGAAATATTTAACCACAAACCAAATTGGTTATAATAAATCTAAAAAAAAAACAAAAGCTCAACTAAAATTACCAACAATCAAAAAAACACTAATCAAGAATCTAAAGAATTTCTAATAACATTAAAACATAAAGTAAACAAAAATAAGTTATAAAAAGTAATTATAAGAATAAAAGTAAAATTAATAATAACTAACAAGTAACTATGTTCAAATAAAATAAATCAATCAATCAATAATGAAAAAAAGGAATTAAGTAGGGGGGGAGACCGCTGGTGCTGGAGTGCAAAGCAGATAGTAGAACGCAAATGGGCTTAGGCCCAACCTTCACAATAATCCTATGAAGGTCTCTCAATGATATGTAAAGAAAATAATAATAATCAAATCAATAAAGTGGAAAGAAATAAAATCAGTAAACAGAAAATGAAAGGGGAAAGCGAAACGACAACCCTGATAGCCAAATGCAGCGATCCGGATTCGTCTCCCTTCTCTTTACTTCGTGAACTCGCCGCCGGTCCTCCCTGTGTCTTCCTCTCTGTCAACTCGCAACTCTCTCGCGCGGCTTCCTCGATCTCACAGCGTCAAGTTCACTTCATCTCATTTTCTTGTTTGATGGTTGAAAGACGTGTTTGAGAGTGATGGCCGACGATTGGAATGGTGGAGGTGCTTTTGTTGGAGGTGGCCTCGCGGTGAGGGCCTCGCGGTTTCGGCGACAGTTGGAATGATTTCGGGTTTCGGCTTGTGGTAAGCGGTGCGTTTGGTGGTTGTTTCGGCCTTTCGGAGGGAGGTTGTTTTCGGGTCCTGCGGTGAGGTTTAAGGGTTGGACGGGTTATTGAAATGGAGCGAAGGAGTGAATCGGGTTGTTGAAAGATGACGATGACGGTTTGCTGTTCGTCGTTGATGGTGGACGAAGGTTATGGATGAAGGTGATGAGGTTGTTACTGTTGAAGAGGTGGCGAGTTCAGTTCGCTGCTGCGGTTTTAGATTCAACTTTGAAGGTGGTTCAAGGTTGCATTTTTTGTGCTGTTTTTTGTTCACAGGTTTTCAAGGTTGTCTCAAGAAGAAAAGGGGTTTAGGTGTTTCGAAACGGTTGAAGGTTGATGGATTTTCGGTGAGGTTCAAGGCGGAGTTGAAGGTGCTTGCGGAGGAAGAGCGAAGATGGTGGCTTTTGGTTGCGGTGGAAGGGATGGAATGGTGTGAAGCCGAGGGGTTGAATGTGTGAGGTTGGTGTTCTTGGAGGAAGAAGAGGTGGGAATGGCTTTTTCTTATGCAGGTTCTGTCATTTTCTGTTGATGTTTTCGTTTCTCCTCAGCTGTTCTGTTTCTACGATTTTTTATGTTGAGGTCAGTTTTCTGTTGTTGGTGAAAGAGGTGAGTTCTGTAAGTGTTTTGCTGTTAGGTTTTTGGCGATGGACGGTTTCTTCTCTGGTTGTTTTAAACAGTTTTTGCTTTGCTGGCTTTTTCAGGTGGTTTTATGGTGATGATTATGATGGCGAAGGTTGGTTGAACGAAGCGAAGGGTGGTTTTGATTGAAGGTATCGAGAAGAGGTCAGGGAAAGTTGAAGAACAATGGAGGTCGGAGGTTCTGATGAGAGAAGGTTAATGTTGTGTGTTTTTGTGATGCAGTTTTTTTTTGGTCTTCTGAAAAGAGTGGTGAAGGTGCTGGTTAGAGGTGCAGACGAAAGGTCGTCTGTTGTGCCCTTTTTCCCCTCTTTGTTTTCCCCCCTGTTCCCTTTTGTGCCTCCATGCTCCCTCCTTCTCTCCAGGTTTTTGTGTGTTTTCCGGTTATGAACCAAAGGTCCTTCTGTTATCCGTTGCTTCGTTTTTCTTTGTATCTGTTAATGTTTTTTTTTTTAGCAGATTATGCAGGATTTGGCTTGATATCCTTTTGGTGAAAGATACAGGCTGATATGTTGCTTTGGGGCAGGTTTGTGACAGTAAAATAGGCACAGCAGGAGCAGGCATAGGATGACACAGCTGTGAAATTAGTTTGTCTAGTAACAAAGTAATAAGACCAATTGAGATTGGACTAGTTACTAAAAATTAAATGATAATAAAATAAACAAAAGATTAAACAAAAAATAAAATAATTAAAATTTAAAACATAAATAAATAAATGAATTATCAAACTAAATTGGAAAATAATCTAATAAAAAAAGGTTAACTAAAAAACTATAAACTTAGATAATAAAACTGAAATAATAATAAATAATGAAAAATAAAAAAAAAACTAAATTAAATTATCTAAAAATAAAGTAAATAAATAGTTAAAGTGGAATCTAAACAGAAGTTAATAAGATTAATATTAATTCGAATTAAAATTTGGCTAAAAATAAAATTAAACTAAAAAACCAATTTTAAAATGTATAATATAATTATCTAAATAATAAAAATTAAAACTTAGAAAAAAGAGATAACATTCTAAACAAATTCTAAAGATTTATTCTAAAAAAGAGAATAACAAAATGTCATTAAAATTGTAAGATCGAATAATAAATAAAAAAAACAAAAATAAAGAAATGCATGATTTATGATTAATGGACAAAAATGCGAAAATGACTGACTATCAAATAAATTGATAAAAATGCGTCAGATGAATGCGAAATTCGAAAATTTCTGGTCAAAATTTAGGGTATGACAGCTGCCCCTATTTAATCATCCTGAACCTGAATGTACGGATAACAAAGATTTTTGGACATTCAAGGTGGAAGGTGATTAAATATCAGAATACCGGGAATTTTGACCGAAAATGCAGATGAAAAATGCTATGATATGCAATGCGAAGATGCAAGACAAAAGCTACAATGCTATTGGGAAAGAAAATTGACACCACTGGGGATTAGACGCACATGATTGGAGTACAATCCACACGAGGATTTTCTCTTGAGTGGAGCCAGACGACAACTGTCTACAGGTCCTAAGATGACTCGAGATCTTTGAACAAAATTCCACTTTGAGGAAATCTACTGCCGAGATTTGAAAACTCAATTGGAAAAACTTTTTGTTGGTGTATCGAAACGAAACAGAAATCTACTGCCGAGATTCTGAAACGAACACCAAATCTTTCGAAGTCTATTGGAGATCTAACTGCCGAGATGACCAGAGAATCCAAAAATGAAATACCTTCTGCCGAGGTATACTAAATGAACCAAAAATCTACTGCCGAGATCTTGGAACGGGAACAAATTCTGTTGAAGTCTGCTGGAGATCTACCGCCGAGATTACCAGAGATTCTAAGAACGAGATACCTTCTTCCGAGGTGTATTAAATGAACCAAAAATCTACTGCCGAGATCTTGGAACGAAAACAAATTCTGTTGAAGTCTGCTGGAGATCTACTGCCGAGATTACCAGAGATTCTAAGAATGAGATACCTTCTGTCGAGGTATCAAAATAAAATTCCTACTGCCGAGGACTAACTGAGGATACACCTGTCGCCAAATCTTCTGCCGAGATTTAACTAAGGATGCCATCGTCAAGCTTATAAAAGAAAACACCTTCTACCGAGGTAGACTGGAAATCTTCTGCCGAGACTTGCCGGGAATAAAAGGAATCACCTGTTGCTAAATCTTCTGCCGAGATTTAACTAAAGATACACCAATGAATAGAACTCTCACCATACTTCCCTTCTTCTGAAAGAGACAGCCATACGATGGAGTAAACAAAACTTCTCGCTCAAACTTCTCAACTTGTCTGGAAGAGATAGCCATTTGACGGAAATTGGAAAATTCACAACAAACTTCTCAACTTGTCTGGAAGAGATAGCCATTTGTTGGAGAGAAAAAAATTCATATCAAACTTCTCAACTTGTATGGAAAGAGATAGCCATTTGATAGAACATTCATCATACTTCCCTTCTTCTGAAAGAGACAGCCATATGACGAAAAACAACTTCACGCTCAAACTTCTCAACTTGTATGGAAGAGATGGCCATTTGACGGAAATTGGAAAATTCACAACAAACTTCTCAACTTGTCTGGAAGAGATAGCCATTTGTTGGTAAAATAAAAAGAGATTCATATCAAACTTCTCAACTTGTATGGAAGAGATGGCCATTTGACTGAAATTGGAAAATTCACAACAAACTTCTCAACTTGTCTGGAAGAGATAGCCATTTGTTGGAAAAATAAAAGAGATTCATATCAAACTTCTCAACTTGTATGGAAGAGATAGCCATTTGATAGAAAATTGGAATCACGACAAACTTCCCACCTTGTCTAGATGAGATGCCATTTGCCGAACAAACTTCTCACCGTGTCTGGATGAGATGCCATTTGTTGAAAATTGAAGAATCACGACAAACTTCCCACCTTGCCTGGATGAGATGCCATTTGCCGAACAAACTTCTCACCTTGTCTGGATGAGATGCCATTTGTTGAAAATTGAAGAATCACGACAAACTTCCCACCTTGTCTGGATGAGATGCCATTTGTTGAAAATTGAAGAATCACGACAAACTTCCCACCTTGTCTGGATGAGATGCAATTTGCCGAACATTGAAGAATCACGACAAACTTCCCACCTTGTCTAGATGAGATGCCATTTGCCGAACAAACTTCTCACCTTGTCTAGATGAGATGCCATTTGTTGAAAATTGGATAAGAGATTCATATCAAACTTCTCCGCCGAACGGGGGAGATGCCATTTGATAGAACATAAACCTTACTGAGGATGAGCAAACTGCTCGAAAGGAGAATGCCATCTATTGATTCACTGGGAAATCTATGGACAAGAAACAAGCTTCTCAGATAAGGAGACGGCCACTTGTTAATTCCGATTAGAGGTCCAGGGATAAGAACAAGCTTCTCCAATAAAGAGACTGCCACTTGTTGTCAGGTGTAAATACTCCAAGAGAATGTTGCAACAATACTGCTGGGGAGCACAAATTTGTCTTTACTGGGGGAAATCTTCAATAAATTCCTTCTAGGAGACAAAGTACTCAAAGGCGCAAAATGAATTCACTTTCCATATGGAATCATTGGGGATGGATTGACTGCTCGAAAAGAGACTGCCATCTGTTGATTTACTCAAAAGTTCGAAGACAAAACAAGCTTCTCAAATAATGAGACGGCTACTTGTTGATTCCACTTGGAAGTTCTAGGACAAAACAAGCTTCTCGGATAAAGAGACTGCCACTTGTTGTCGGGTATAAGTAATCCAAGGGAATGTTGTAGTAACATTGCTGGAGAACAAAATTTGTCTTCAATGGAAGCCTCCAACAAATTCCTTCTGGGAAACTAAGCATCCAAAGGTGCAAAATAAATGCACTTTCCAATTGGTAGTTCAATCATCAAAATTGCTAAAGACCAAAATTCAATCCAGGAACAAGCTGGAAAGAAACTGTCAAGCAAAACACTATCCCCTGAGGAATGAACTCAATCGGGATTTATCCTATCCAAGTGTGGAAAGGAGAACTAAAGCAAAATCTTCCACGAGGATAGAATCTTAGTGGGGAATCAGAAAGAATGTACATTTTCTGCCTAAGGCTAACAACTCTACTTGGAGAGAGACATATCACTTGGGGATAAATGCGACCAAGGTGAAGGAGGTATGCATTAATGAATGCGACGTGAATATGCATATGAATATGAATTCATTTATGATGTACATGTATGTATACGCGTTATGTTTATGCTGACAGACAGACAAAACAGACACAAGAGGTAAACTGGTGATGAAATAAACATCACAACAAACGAATACTCGACCAATCTCGTCAAAGTGTATGTAATCACTGAAGATAGGGTAAAGAGCCATCCATGGAATAAAGTCCTGCTACAAGGCTCAAATCCCTTTGAGGAGAAAAATATGCTTCAATCGGGAAGTAAACCCAAACAAGTATTCTAACTTCAACGTCCATCAGAAGGAAGCAACCATACAAACTACGTTTGCTTATGATGAAGTAAATTTGTACTCCGTTGGGGAGAGAAAATCAGATTCAGCTGGAGAAGCTAGAATCAAGGCTCAAATGGGGATACTAGACTTAGTGTCTCACTGGAAGCACTAAGTAGTAAAAGAAATCCACCAGAAGATAATGAGTCATGCCCCCGACACATCATAGCAACTTGGCGTAAGGACCCCGTCATCTGGAGATACTTGCAAGGTAGATCCTAAGAGCGTCTTGCTTAGGGGAACACGTGGTCATGCGCCCACAAAATGATTTATGAGAGGAGATCATCTCAAGAGGATTTTATAGAATACTTGACATTCAAGATGCCCCAGTGTCTTCAAACTCTTGTAGAGATTCGTCGAATCTCGACGTCACTGCCTCAGATTAACTGTACTTGGCACAAATGAGTCTTCAATACTTATCCTTTTAGGGATGATAAGGAGGTGTAAGCACAAATTGGGAAACGACTTGCCCCTGTCTAGCAGAGTCTTCAGGAAAAATGCCCATGGCCGACAAAGTATTCCAACAACATGCCCCTGTCTAGCAGAGTCTTCAGGCAAAATGCCCCTGGCTGGCAAAGTTTTCAAGTAACTTGCCCCTGAATGGAAAAGTTTTCAAGTAACTTGCCCCTGGGGATGATCATTCTCTGAAATGGTTGTTCAACTACTTATCAGAGTTTTAAATCTCAAGGGATTAAGCTCATCACGGGTACTCATACATAGGCTTCTATGATATCAAGCAAATGCTAACAAGCAAAAAGGTTAATGTTAAGACTGCTAATGCAACATACATGTTTGTCTCAGAGTTTTTTATTTTTGAAAAGATTTTCACAATAGCTTGTGACCGAATCACTAGCTAGGAGGTGATATTCATTTTTTTTATAAAGCCAACACAAAATTTTGAGCAAAGCTCGTGGGAGTCGGGAAACACTTTCTCATCGAGTGTGCTTTCGAAATAAACCCTACTTCAATTAGGACTTTTGAGGGTTGTAATGTGGTTTGGTTCACGGTTTTAGAAACAAAGGATAAAGGCTCAAAGTTTATTTGCTGCCCACCCACTCTCCGTGATGTTCTCCAATCCTAGGTTCAGCTAAATTGACACATACATTTGTCTTGATAGCGTAGAGATGAAGATCCAAGGTTTACTTGAAATGACAATCATCTTATTTGTCCTCTGGGGATATTGGTGACCCGCTTGATTTTGGTATGGCGGTCACTAAATCTTATGTATTTGAAGTTGAGGATTTGAGGACCTCTCACGAATGACTTATTCTATTGATCTTTTTTGTGTCTAAGTCCTTTTGTAGGTTTGACTTAGAGGGATTTTCTTTTTCTTTTTTCTTTTTTTTTTTACTGGAAGGTTGAAAATCGTGACTGTCAAGTCATTGATTGTAGTGGATTCCCTGATGGGATGTTTCATCTTATGATTTGACTGTGTAACCAGATTAACTGAACACTACCCTGCCCCAGGTTAAGCGTAAGGGTTTTGAAAATATCTGAAAGAAACTCCTACTTCTAGGCTCGAAGTGGTTGACGAGGGATTAACTCCTAATTTCTCCAGTGTTTGGGAATTTGAAACAATGCCTATACATCGTCAGTAGGATTTTATTCAGAAACATTCAACTAGAGAATTCGTGTTTTAATTTCGTCATCCTCCCTCCAATTCTCTGCCCAGGCAAGAGATGGGATAATATTTGCATTATAAAGTTGAAAAAGCATTATGAGTGAATACGAATGGATTACTTCAAGACAAACATATTCATTACATTAATCATTCAAAACAAATAAGTTCTTACATGCCTGAAATTCTGTGATCAGGTATGAGATGTCCTAAGAGATGTCCCAACACTTAATAGGACATTTGACAAATTTAACTAAAACTTAAACAGCAGGAAAAGTAAACAACACAGAAGTTTGTTAACCCAGTTCAGTGTATAACCACACCTACATCTGGAGGCTACCAAGCCAGGAGGAAATCCACTATTAGTAATATTAATTCTAGACTTAAACCACCCTGTTTAATCTATCACTTAATACTTACCCAATGCAATTTCTACCTAAGACACACTTAGATAAGAGTACCCTACTCACTCCCCCTCAATCACACAGTGATCAAGTTTACAAGTTTACAAAAATTGAAGACATCCTTCAAACAATACAGCTTGATCTTACTTAACAGTTTCAATCAAGTCACAAATGCACTTTTGCTTAAAAGCTCATAAAGTGGTACATAAAACAACCTGCTATTAAAAACACTAGACACCCTATTTGGACTTCTGAAATTCGTACTCAATTCTATGAGTTTCTGTTGCTTAAATAGGTATCTGAATTTTGGGCTTTCTGTAGAATGATCCAGCCATAATGTGCAGCAACTGTCACCTTGAATTTAGGGTTTGTTACCTCCTATATTCTAGGTGATTTAGGTCTTCTGTTTTAATCTGAATCTTCAATATAAAACACCCTACAGATGCGCCTTGTTCTGTTTTTATCCATCATTAATTAATTCCAGATACTTCTCCTTAAATATCTCTGATCAGTTAATCATTAATTAATTCTGGTAGCAGGTCTGAGATGTCTCAACATCTGTTGGGACATCCTGAAAAACTGAACTTAATTTATTCACACAATGTCCCAACATCTGATGAGACATCCTGAAATAAATTCACATACTCTGTTTGATAATGTCCCAACATCTGATAGGACATTCTGAACTGAATTTAACATTTCTTGTTTGGTCAAAAATTCTGCCAATTCTTAAACATCTACAATGCCAAAACAAATGCATTAACAAACAAAGAAAAATACATACGAAAAGTAGTGAACGAGCTAATCATCTGAGGAGATAAACTTCAAAGTATCGAACGATCGCGTGTATTGAGGAACTGGTTCCAGGCTCCAGTAACAAACTGACTTGGACAGGACTCTCTTGAGTTTTTATCAGCACAAAGGCACTTCGTCCACAGATGGGATTCCTCCATTGAAGGTCAATACCCCGTAGTCGATCATCTCTTGAGCCTTTTCCTGGAAGACTTTGCACTCTTCAATCGGATGCCCCAGTGCTCCATCATGAAACTCACAACTGGTATTTGGATTGATCCCGCGGGGCCGAGACCTCGTGGCTCTGGTCTTTCTGGGTGTCATTATTGAGTTCCGGGAAAAATGAGACCACAATTGACTGTAAGTCATTGGGATTGGGTCAAACTCGTGAGTTGCTCCTCCAGGACTGTTTGGAGACCCCCGCTGATTCTAACGCTGCTGACGAGTAGAAGTAGAATTTGACCGACGCTGAGAAATGACCAGATTTTTTGCCAAAGAAATCAGTCGTCCTCTATCAATCTTCAAGCTGTGAATCTCTTCCTGGAGTTCAGTGTTCTCCTGCACAAGGCTGTCTACTAGAGTCTTCATTGTAGTTGAGAATATTCTCATATGGTTTCTCAAAGTCGTGACTTCACTTCTAAGCTCCCTGTTTTCCTGCTCAAGTTGGTCCATCTTTCTCTGGTGACTGGTCGAGTACAGTTGACTGACTGAGAATAAGACATGTGTGAGTTGGATTGTCGGGAAATGATATGCAATGCAAATGCAAATGCAAATGGTATGCGAATGGATGCAAAGCTCAGAATGCTCAAAATCACAAACATAAACAACTCCGGAATTGGATATAAAGGCAAGGTGTTGGATCCAAGGTACAAGTAACTCGGAATCTCCTAACTGGTAAGCCTTAAGTGGAGAGTTCTGAATTATTTACCCATAAATCCCACTCACAGGGTAGCTTCTATGGTAATGGTATAAGGATACTCAAGGTCACGGACGTTTATCGTACTAACGCCCCGCCGCAGGCTAGCTGCATTGTGACGATAATAACGATAAGGTCTACCTTGAGTGGAGTTCTCATGCTAGGCGTGCAAGGAGCGAGTCCTTGGAGCCTAACATTACACAACTACCAAAATTGAAACAGGTTCTAGGGGGTCCCAGAATCACAGCCCTTTCATGAATCAGGTCCCGCGACAGGCTAGCTGCGTTGTGACAAGATTTACGAAAAGTCTAACTATCTGGGGGAGCTTTCATGCTAGGCGTGCAAGGAGCGAGTCCTTGGACACTAACACTAATAACATCCAATTCTAACTTAGGTGTTCTCTCTTCTTTTTCAAAACTCAAGTACGAATTCATACCCGTGACATCCCGAGATCCAACAGGCAAATATAATGAGCAAATAGTAAAGAAGGAAGCAATAGATAGAATATCAATAACAAATAAAGAAGACAATCAAACAAGTCAGCAAACAAACGCGAACTATCCTAAGTTAGGCTCGACTCTCTTATGCATAAGGCATTTGAGTCCCCAACAGAGTCGCCAGCTGTCGCACCTCGAAAAATACGATCCTAAAATAAACAACAGAGTCGCCACCTAATTCTATTTATTCTACGAGAGAAAAGGAAGATATAGACACAACCTAAATAAAGGATAAGAATGGTCAACGAAACCACTAATCTAAGTTCGGGAGTCAGTTACGCAAAGGGAAGGTGTTAGGCACCCCTCACGTCCGTTGTACTCAACGGGAACCTCTTAGTCTAGTTTGCGCTTAAAATGTTAACTTGTTATTATTGTCTTCTTTTACTGATTAAGATTGCTTTTAAAGGAATGTTTTAGTTATTATTGGTTATGGGAAAAGGTTAAGTTTTTTATTATTGTGCTTGCGAAGGATTAAAATCCTCGTGCCTGCGTATTCCCCTGTGCAATGGGAAAGTCAGAGCTTCGTAGTTCGTGCTACTACGATTTGTGTTTTTTAATTGAACGATTGTTTGAAAATGCATTCTACTGCTAAGCGTTGGTTTATTTGCGAGCTAGAAAGATTTAAACAACGTTCGTTTTGATAAAAGATGTTTGATCTTTGTTAAAGATTTTTTAAACGAAAGGGCGAATGAACCATCGCGTGGGGCTAGCCCAGTTGCGGTCCAATCCAGAAGGTGCGGAATGCTAGACTCCGGAGTTCTGTCTTTCGTGATTAATTGCGGAAAAATAGTTTATATTGGTTGGTAAGTTTTAAATTGTATTTGAAAGAAAGAGACAAGTCGTCATCTTTAAGAGAAGTATCTCCCCTATTCCACCACAAACGTTTGAGAAATGAGAAATCGAAAGAAGCTTTAAACTTGGATATAAGATCGACAAGCAATGTCGCATTCTTTCTTTGAGAATAAATAAAATCGGAAGAAGCTTTAAACTTGGATATAAGTATCGACAAGCAATGCCACGTTCTTCCTTTGAAAGTAATTGTTCGTAAGATTTTTGTTTGTGTTTGTGGGGATAGGAGGAAAACTTTTCCTATGGAGATGAATCATGCCTGATCCTTTAAGATTGTTGAATTGTTTTGAATACGAATGGTGATTGAACCAACGCGTGAGGCTAGCCCATTTGCGGTTCAATCCAGAACGTGCGGAATGCTAGACTCCGGAGTTCCTTTTTCGTAAATTAATTAAGATGAATTGAATTGTTTTTATACGAATGGTGATTGAACCAACGCGTGAGGCTAGCCCATTTGCGGTTCAATCCAGAACGTGCGGAATGCTAGACTCCAGAGTTCCTTTTTCGTAAATTAATTAAGATGAATTGAATTGTTTTTATACGAATGGTGATTGAACCAACGCGTGAGGCTAGCCCATTTGCGGTTCAATCCAGAACGTGCGGAATGCTAGACTCCGGAGTTCCTTTTTTTCGTAAATTAATTAATGAGATTTGAAGAAAATCGCATTTTTTGTATAAGAGATTTAAGATTTAGAATCGATAGTGAGGTACTAGTAATCAGATAAACGCACGTGTGATATCAGGAATACAGTGAAGCGCAATAAAGAGATAAAAATCGAATTTTAGAGATACCTAACGGAGAAGGTCCGTTGCCTCTTTAATATGCGCACACAAACACAAGAAAAGATAAAGCCCATTCCTCAAGCGGGTACCAAAATCCACAGAATCACGGATCAGAATAATTAACTCAAACGAAATTCCAACGAGAAAAAGTCAACGGTCTAAGCAACAAGTAGAAAGAATTCAACGATGGCAGTCGAAATATTTAACCACAAACCAAATTGGTTATAATAAATCTAAAAAAAAACAAAAGCTCAACTAAAATTACCAACAATCAAAAATACACTAATCAAGAATCTAAAGAATTTCTAATAACATTAAAACATAAAGTAAACAAAAATAAGTTATAAAAAGTAATTATAAGAATAAAAGTAAAATTAATAATAACTAACAAGTAACTATGTTCAAATAAAATAAATAAATCAATCAATAATGAAAAAAAGGAATTAAGTAGGGGGGAGACCGCTGGTGCTGGAGTGCAAAGCAGATAGTAGAACGCAAATGGGCTTAGGCCCAACCTTCACAATAATCCTATGAAGGTCTCTCAATGATATGTAAAGAAAATAATAATAATCAAATCAATAAAGTGGAAAGAAATAAAATCAGTAAACAGAAAATGAAAGGGGAAAGCGAAACGACAACCCTGATAGCCAAATGCAGCGATCCGGATTCGTCTCCCTTCTCTTTACTTCGTGAACTTGCCGCCGGTCCTCCCTGTCTCTTCCTCTCCGTCAACTCGCAACTCTCTCGCGCGGCTTCCTCGATCTCACAGCGTCAAGTTCACTTCATCTCATTTTCTTGTTTGATGGTTGAAAGACGTGTTTGAGAGTGATGGCCGACGATTGGAAGGGTGGAGGTGCTTTTGTTGGAGGTGGCCTCGCGGTGAGGGCCTCGCGGTTTCGACGACAGTTGGAATGATTTCGGGTTTCGGCTTGTGGTAAGCGGTGCGTTTGGTGGTTGTTTCGGCCTTTCGGAAGGAGGTTGTTTTCGGGTCCTGCGGTGAGGTTTAAGGGTTGGACGGGTTATTGAAATGGAGCGAAGGAGTGAATCGGGTTGTTGAAAGATGACGATGACGGTTTGTTGTTCGTCGTTGATGGTGGACGAAGGTTATGGATGAAGGTGATGAGGTTGTTGCTGTTGAAGAGGTGGCGAGTTCAGTTCGCTGCTGCGGTTTTAGATTCAACTTTGAAGGTGGTTCAAGGTTGCATTTTTTGTGCTGTTTTTTGTTCACAGGTTTTCAAGGTTGTCTCAAGAAGAAAAGGGGTTTAGGTGTTTCGAAACGGTTGAAGGTTGATGGATTTTCGGTGAGGTTCAAGGCGGAGTTGAAGGTGCTTGCGGAGGAAGAGCGAAGATGGTGGCTTTTGGTTGCGGTGGAAGGGATGGAATGGTGCGAAGCCGAGGGGTTGAATGTGTGAGGTTGGTGTTCTTGGAGGAAGAAGAGGTGGGAATGGCTTTTTCTTATGAAGGTTCTGTCATTTTCTGTTGATGTTTTCGTTTCTCCTCAGCTGTTCTGTTTCTGCGATTTTTTATGTTGAGGTCAGTTTTCTGTTGTTGGTGAAAGAGGTGAGTTCTGTAAGTGTTTTGCTGTTAGGTTTTTGGCGATGGACGGTTTCTTCTCTGGTTGTTTTAAACAGTTTTTGCTTTGCTGGCTTTTTCAGGTGGTTTTATGGTGATGATTATGATGGAGAAGGTTGGTTGAACGAAGCGAAGGGTGGTTTTGATTGAAGGTATCGAGAAGAGGTCAGGGAAAGTTGAAGAACAGTGGAGGTCGGAGGTTCTGATGAGAGAAGGTTAATGTTGTGTGTTTTTGTGATGCAGTTTTTTTTTGGTCTTCTGAAAAGAGTGGTGAAGGTGCTGGTTAGAGGTGCAGACGAAAGGTCGTCTGTTGTGCCCTTTTCCCCCTCTTTGTTTTCCCCCCTGTTCCCTTTTGTGCCTCCATGCTCCCTCCTTCTCTCTAGGTTTTTGTGTGTTTTCCGGTTATGAACCAAAGGTCCTTCTGTTATCCGTTGGTTCGTTTTTCTTTGTATCTGTTAATGTTTTTTTTTTAGCAGATTATGCAGGATTTGGCTTGATATCCTTTTGGTGAAAGATACAGGCTGGTATGTTGCTTTGGGGCAGGTTTGTGACAGTAAAATAGGCACAGCAGGAGCAGGCATAGGATGACACAACTGTGAAATTAGTTTGTCTAGTAACAAAGTAATAAGACCAATTGAGATTGGACTAGTTACTAAAATTTTAATGATAATAAAATAAACAAAAGATTAAACAAAAAATAAAATAATTAAAATTTAAAACATAAATAAATAAATGAATTATCAAACTAAATTGGAAAATAATCTAATAAAAAAAGGTTAACTAAAAAACTATAAACTTAGATAATAAAACTGAAATAATAATAAATAATGAAAAATAAAAAAAAAACTAAATTAAATTATCTAAAAATAAAGTAAATAAATAGTTAAAGTGGAATCTAAACAGAAGTTAATAAGATTAATATTAATTCGAATTAAAATTTGGCTAAAAATAAAATAAAACTAAAAAACCAATTTTAAAATGTATAATATAATTATCTAAAAAATAAAAATTAAAACTTAGAAAAAAGAGATAACATTCTAAACAAATTCTAAAGATTTATTCTAAAAAAGAGAATAACAAAATGTCATTAAAATGGTAAGATCGAATAATAAATAAAAAAACAAAAATAAAGAAATGCATGATTTATGATTAATGGACAAAAATGCGAAAATGACTAACTATCAAATAAATTGATAAAAATGCGTCAGATGAATGCGAAATTCGAAAATTTCTGGTCAAAATTTAGGGTATGACACATATTGACTGGATTTTAATGAGTTTTGATCATTGTTTTGTGTTTATATTAAGTTGTTGATTGATTCTGGATAGTTTGATTGAAGTTTCATTGCAGGTTTGAGAAATCACCATGGCTAGGGTTTCGGCCATGAGTTTAGGGTTATGCTTTAAACCAAACATAAACAAAATCTAAGAACATAGAACAATTGTATGAAGCTTAAGGATCATGATGCACTAATTAATTTTGAGAAATTGTACAGTTTTGATGATGTTTCATTTTCGTAGGTTCTTGTATTTAAAAATTCGCAGGAAATTCCATAGATGAATTCGCAGCAAATTTTGTAGGTACCAAGGAAGAAGATGATGTCCTGGCGCGAATTTCAGAATTTGAATACTTGATATAATATTTTTTGTTTTGTTATTGATATTGTTTCACAGGTGCGTGTGTGGCCCAGTGGTAGAGGGTGCGCGTATAATGCTTGAAGGCCTGAGTTCGAATCCTGGAGGCACCATCTTTTTATTGTTTTTTCATGATATTCATCAGTTTTAATATATAATTGATTATAGTCATTATATCATCAGAAGCGCCCTCCCGTCTGGATGGAAAGTATGTCTGCGTATTGTTTAAAGGTCCTGGGTTCGATCCCCCCCCCCATGCCTTTTGTTTTGTTTTCTTTTTTCATGATTTTCCAGGATTAAGCAACAAAGCCAAATGAACTCCCTTCCTTAGCACCTGTGCGCGCACTGGCCCAGTGGTTGATCTTGTTGGCTGGAGTTTGTGAAAGCAAAGGGTTGAACCCAGCCCAGGTAAGTTTTTTTTTCTTTTCTTCTATTATTTGTTTTTGTTTATTTATTATTATTATTAATTAAAACTATAACCCTAATTTAATAAATCCTAAAATATTTTCATAAACCAAGATTAACCCTAAAAAATATTTCTTCTAAAAACCTAATTGTTTTCATATAAATGTTAATTATGTTTCTCTATTTTTATTAATATTATTTATTTATATTATCATTATATGTAATCTTATTTAAATAATGTAAATAATTTTAAATCATGATTAAAACAATAAAATTCTTAACTTAATTTTGTAAATATAATTATAATTAATCCTATTTTCATAATATGTAAATATTCTATAAACTGTTTATAATTTAATTTTTGTATATAAATAATTTTAATATATGTTTAAAAATAGTTAAAAATTGCTAATTTAATTTTGTAATTATAATTTTATTTTCATAATATGTTTATAATTAACTTAATTTTTATAATTTGCATATAACTTAAAACTTTATAATAATTAGTATAATTGCTTATATTTTCTTATTAATCTTAAATAATAATTGTTTATAAAAATTGAACTTTTAATTATTATAATATTCTTGCTTAGTTCATTATTATTATTATTATTAATTATATTTATGTGATATTTATCATTACTAACCCCATTTAATTTTGTATTATTATTTTTTTTTACTAACTCAATTATTATTATTATTTATTATATTTAATTTGCTTTAATTATTATTATTATGTAATTGTTCCTTTGATGTAATATTTTAAGTAATAATGTTTAAATATTTATTTTTATGCTATGGTTAGTAAAATAGGGAGTGCAACATGTTTGTATGTTTAAAATTAACTTAGCTCATTAAATTTGAAGATAAATATTGAAATTGTACACTCACACACGTAAGTCGATCTTTGATCGCCATCTCACTTCCTTAAGGATACCTCTCATGTTGCCTATTACAAAAAGGGTCAAGTAGGGTGTATAAAGCAAAGTCCCTCATTTCACATCATCTAGTCCCTAAATAGATAAAAAGATCAAGTCCCTTCGAATGTTGCCTTCGTAATGATCTTGTCCCTTTCGAATAAAGATGATAAGTCCCCTTCGAATTGCTTATACACCCCACAGTTGCCTAAATAACAGATGTCCCTTCACTTGTCCCTCACATCCAAGGTAGTGACTACCTATTCCTTAATAATAGGGATAGTCTTACCATTTTAAGGATTCAAGAATAGAAAAGACTTAAACTTAGGGTAGGTTCCTCTTAGATACTTGCTCACTCTTCAAAACATTTCAAACACTTCATACATTTCAAACAATTTTTCAAAACAAAGGTTTTATACGCATCCGTACATAGATCATTATAAAATACTTAAGAAAATTTTTATTCACACACTTCACATTTCAAAAACATTTTAAAGTGAGCTAAGTAACTAAGAGCCCATGGATAACCATGGATGTAAAGGGTGCTAACACCTTCCCTTTACATAACCTACCCCCCGGACCCAAAAATCTTTTAAAAGGTCTTTCCTGTTCTTTTATGCCTTTCCTTTGGATAAAATAAAAGTCGGTGGCGACTCTTGCTATCCGCAACATAACTAAAGTCAGTTCTCCCACCGTGTTACAGTCAGGCTACGGGAAAAGATTATGATGAAGTTTTTGGAGGTATGGGCTTCAGAGGGCCTGACACGGGTCGTGTCAGCCTTCTGTCCTTGATGAAAATTTGATTTTTAAGTTGGAGCGTCAGGCCGTGTGACACTGGCCGTGTTATGGGACACGGGGGGCCATGTCAGGCCTCTATTTTGGAAAATATTTCGTATTCTAAGATGGTTTTGTCCCGATTTCTTATTCGGTACTTATCTCATTAGTCTAAGATGTTGAGGATAGTAATAATGGATAGTTCCTAGGAGACGACGAACAATAATTAGTGTTTAAGTTCTATATGTTATGTTGGTTTATATGATTTTGTAATGGATCAATTGGATCGTGTACGGGAACATTATTAATTGTATGCTTTATGTAAACCATATGAGGAAATGTTTGGTAATTTATGAGGATCGGAAGGATCGTATTCTGTGGGGTAAAAATACGGGAAATAGTTGAGGATGGAATTAATGAATAATTCATAGGATATGATAACCGATGATTAATGTATAGGATATATGTGCTTGTATTGATTTGTATAACTTTTGAGGATGAATTATATGGATCGTATTGATAATGTGTATTGACTATTGTCTGGTTTTTATGTGACCCATGTGATGGGGTGTGTGATAACTTATGTGGATCAGGAGGATCGTGTTATGTATGATTATGTTCATGCATGTATTTTGGTATGCATAATCGAGTTTTGAATATGCATGTATGGTGAGATAATCATGTCTCGGATGGAGCGTAAGTGATTATCCGGATTCATTGTGATCATTGGTGGGGTATGATAGTGTGTCAGTGGGAGCGTAAGTGATGCATCCAGGTTTGAATCGATGAACCATTGTTGAAGTCGGTACCGCATTTGCATTGTGTCATTGACTCACTTTGCATTTTATTGAATGAATGATATGTGAAATATGATATGTGATATATGTTGATGGATTGTGTGAGATTACCCTTTAAGATGTTATATGCACCATTAAAATATTGAATTGTTTTCTCACCCCTTTGTTGTTTGGTTGCGTCTGTGCTTCTTCGGAAGTACAGATGATTCAGGTACTTGAGTACGCTCGGAGTACAATTTGTTTGGTCGAGTCCTAGGAGTCGCTCTGATACGTAACATAGGAAACAGGGATATTTGTTGTTTATTTATTCTTGTTAGTAATAGTTACGTATCAGATTTTGTTGAAACTTATGAATCAAGAGAATTGATGAATATTGTGGATATTTGGCGAATTTCCGTATGAGGAATAAAAAGATATTTTTCCGTTGTTTTAATGAATACCTGAAATTATGTTTCTTTTGAAAAAGGTAGCATTCCACTTTTGATAAAAATTTTGATTTTTCTTAACAAAATAGTTATTTTATTTAATTGGGAAAAATGGATGTTACAATTGGTGTCAGAGCAAGTCGGTCCGTCCGGCCAGGTTGTTACGTGTTGTATGCTCCTGAGTATATTGCACACTATCGGTACTTGCTTGTTTTCTAGCTGTTTGTTTGTAGGTGTTAGTTGAAAATAAGTGGGGGAGAAGTTATTGCTTCTCTGGAGAGTTGGCTTGCAGTGGTACTAAGGTTGCTAAGGTTTGCGTTAACTAAGGATTCACTCGTGAAGCAACTTAGTTCACAAGATGCGAGGAACGCTATTAGAGTTGAGAAATATGGTTTATGACCATCATGATTGTCGACTATCTATTACCAATTTGAGGAACTGAATACCCTCAATCCCTTGTTAATAGTAGAAGGAATTGTGTTGGAGGCAATAGGCATATTTTTCAGCTGAGATATGTTCAGTAGACTGTTTGGAGTTAAGCTAAAGTTATGATTGGTTTAAAAGAATAGATATGGATTCTGGTATCCGGAAAAGAGATGGATTTGAGGATTAAGTGTGCTGATTAGATATTAATAATAGTCACTCCTCAGTGAGTAAGAAGTGAATTTGAGATCGACGATTGTGAAAAGTTAAACGTTGTATCTAATGGGTACGTAGAGGAACCTTTGAGAGGGGACTCTGATGTCTAATTTGGTTGCATGTATGGTATTGATTGGGAGTAAGGTTACAACGATGTACTATCTATAGAGTATGAATTGTAATTATGTTTTGAATAATATATTAGAGGTGTTGTTATAAGGAAATATGGAACTATTCCTTAATCGACCCTGGTGCTAGGAGGGATAGTTAGAGAATTCATCAACAAAAGGGAATTGTAGAAGTAAAGATGCCTTATGGGAAAACTTCGGTTTTATTGATATAGAAAGATGGGGATATAAAGTTGCATTTTGATTACTGAATAATGTAAGAATTCACCATTGTAATGGGAATAAATTGGATTCGATTGATAAAGGATCAATAGTGAGCTGGAACTCGTTCGTAGTATTACTGTTGTTGTGAGTTTGATTATTGTGTCTACCTAAAATCTTGAGTTAGTTGAGGCTTTGTAAGAATAGTATAACAAGAATGTGGTAATTGGAACCAGATGTTGACAAGTCATGTTGGATGAATTTACTTTGTTGAAAGATGTGGAATGGAGATTTAGGATGTAAGTATTGAGTTATGTTTTGGCATGGTATGACCCGATGAGGACGAGTCTTTGAAAGTATTACAGTGTAATTTTTGTCAAAAATCAATTATAACCGTGTGTCTTCGCAATGTAGTGATGTTGAGTCGTTGCCTTATGAGTGTGGTATATGTTGATACAGAGTATGGATAGTTTTGTAGATGTTTTTGAGATGGTGAAACGGGAACTACAGGATTGGTTTAAAGATATATATTGTGGTTATTATGGGAAGAAGCGAGAGAAATACAAGTATCGTTGTATGTGTTGGACTATTAAGACAAAAGTAAAATAGTAAGTGTGTAATATTTATCTTTCTGAAATTTATGAATTAAGGGTCTAATTAATATGGAATTTGAAACGTGGGAAGGATGATCCAACAAGGGAGTAGAATTAATGTGAAACTATGAAATGACCATGGATGTTGTGTAGAAGATAGTGGCGACTAGTATGTATTACAGTGGATATGGAGTATGGATTCTACCTTACATATTTGTTTGGATAATTTAGAGATGGTAACTTTTGGAAGATGTCAGGATCTATGATGAAGGTAGAAAAAGGATTTGTAGAATGTTGGAAATTGACTTATAAGAATTGGAAAAGATACAGTTATATACTAAGCTATCAATGATGATTTGTATGAACAGGTGTAGGTGTGTTCGATTGTGTTGTTCAGAGAAGGGTATGGGTATGAGTTTGTCCAAAGTAGATGTGGATCTACAATGATGGAAACGAGTAAATAGAGATTAGAATGTATTTGGACTTAGTTAGTTATCATTGCAAGTTATAAAAAGTTTTCCAAGTTCGTATTTTGTTGTTCGGATAACTTGTGATATATAAGTTGTTCGTTGAGAAGAGTTGTTTTGAGGTAGAGTGCTGGAGAGCCGGAGTAAGAGTTAGTTGCGGTTACAGTATGATTTTGTTTTACTCTGACAAGTGGTGGATAGAATGTTGGATAATAATATAATAAGTTGAAATGTTATTAGTACTTGATCGTTAAGACATAGTTGGTATTATACGATGAGAGAGGAATTATGAAATTATTTATCGTAACCATGGATTAGAAGTGGATGAGAGTGAAATTATGTTGAGTACCCGATATCATTGTTGTTGCGATTGAAGATTGAAGTGTTTGGTAATCACGTAAGTATACAATTCCGATTTGATCGGGAGAATTGAAGGATGAGACGACTAAGATAGTTGGAATGTCTGAGGTTGGGAGTCGGGAACTTTTCCTATGTTTGCATTGATAGTTAAAGACTTGAAATTAAGTTAGAAATCAAGAGACTTACGTACGAATATTGAGGAATGCTAAGTGAATTATTATAATTGGGGTGAAGGTTAGAAACATTTAAAGTTAGTTGTGAACTTCATGGAATAGATAGCTGCGGGTAATCAGAGTGCGCATAGGAAGAGTTAAGTAGTGTAATTATTTTTACGTAAATGGTTGGTAAAGGCTCGAGATATTGAGCGATAAGACCTGTTGAGGTATTGAGACTAGTGGACATCCCGGAATGGATGGATAATGGAAAGAGGTTATTTACATATCGAGGGTTGCGGGATATGCATAGATATTAATATGTGTGATGTATGTGCTTTATTGATGGGTTATGATTATGTTGTTTCGGTGGAGAAAACTATAAGATTAGTCAGTTATCAGTGTTGTTGTAGCTAGACGATGTGTATCATGAAATTTTGGTTTTTGTCCTTGTTGTCGCCTCGTTACCTATGGTGATGGTACGAATGCGAGTAACTAATTCCTATGATGAGGATTAGGGAAGTGTTACCTATGGTGATGGTAGCGATTTTTGTTGTGTTTTATTTCAGATGTATACCTGCATGTTGTGAATTGATGATTGTGGTGTTTTGTGGTTGTAGTAGTTGTCTTGGAACTATTATTGTTGTTTTGGATTAATTGTAGAATTGTTGGTTATGGCAAGGGAGTGATTAGCCGGGTGCGAGAGTATATCAAAGTATTTCCACTGAGTACAATTTTCAAGGACGATAATAATATAAGTGGGGGAGAGTTGTAACTCCCCGATTTCATAATTATTTTATAAAATAATTATGGTGAATAATGTGGTGTTTTTGAAGTTGTAAGTAAAAGAGTTATTTTATTTAAATAATAATATAATGATAATATGAGATTATTGGAATGTTGTTATTAAATAAATAAAATAATAAAATTGGAGGTCTAAGGGGCAAGGTAGTAATTTGTGTTGGGTTATGAAAAGAGAAGAACGATTCATTTTATCACATCGTGTTTTTCTGACGAAAAAGAAGTGAGCTCTGGAGAAAGAGGAAAAGAAGGAGAAGAACAAGAGGTATAAAGCTCCAAGTTCAAGGGTTTTCAAAGAATCGGTCGAATTCAAGGCAAGGGTGGAGAAAGGGTTCTATATTGGTGATTTAACATGAAAGGGTAGTTGAGAGTTCCTTACTCTCTTAGTGATTATGTGATTTTGATCTATGGTGATGAATTTGTGATATGTGTATGAAATTACATTGTTGATGTTTATAAGTGAAGTGTTTATTGTTTGAATTGTGTGATATGAGTGATATGAAATATGTCATATGTTCATTGTTGATTGATGATGCAAATTGAGGTAATGAAGTAAAACCTAGGTTTCCCCCAAATTGGTTATTAAATGTTAGGCTAGGAGATTTTGTAGTGTTAGAGGTGTAAAATGATAATAAGAACCATAATGGAACTGTTTTGGGTTTTAGAATGAGGTATAAGTGACTGATTTTGGATTGGTGTGGAAGTGGGAAGAAAAAGGGATTTTTGAGAAAAAATGAGTTTTGGACGCAGACCTCCTGACACGGGCCGTGTCACAGGACACAGGTGGTCGTGTCAGGCTACAGGAAAGGATTATGATGAAGTTTTTGGAGGGATGGGCTTTAGAGGGCCTGACACGGGCCGTGTCACGCGACACGGGTGGCCGTGTCAGCCTTCTGTCCTTGATGAAAATGTGATTTTTAAGATGGAGCATCAGGCCGTGTTATGGGACACGGGGGGCCATGTCAGGCCTCTATTTTGGAAAATATTCTGTATTCTAAGATGGTTTTGTCCCGATTTCTTGTTCGATACTTATCACATTAGTCTAAGATGTTAAGGATAGTAATAATGGATAGTTCCTAGGAGACGACGAACAATAATTAGTGTTTAAGTTCTATATGTTATGTTGGTTTATATGATTTTGTAATGGATCAATTGGATCGTGTACGTTGGGAACATTATTAATTGTATGCTTTGTGTAAACCATATGAGGAAATGTTTGGTAATTTATGAGGATCGGAAGGATCGTATTCTGTGGGGTAAAAATACGAGAAATAGTTGAGGATGGAATTAATGAATAGTTCATAGGATATGATAACCGGTGATTAATGTGTAGGATATATGTGCTTGTATGATAGTGTGTCAGTGGGAGCGTAAGTGATGCATCCAGGTTTGAATCGATGAACCATTGTTGAAGTCGGTACCGCATTTGCATTGTGTCATTGACTCACTTTGCATTTTATTGAATGAATGATATGTGAAATATGATATGTGATATACGTTGATGGATTGTGTGAGATTACCCTTTAAGATGTTATATGCACCGTTAAAATATTGAATTGTTTTCTCACCCCTTTGTTGTTTGGTTGCGTGTGTGCTTCTTCGGAAGTAAAGATGATTCAGGTACTTGAGTACGCTCGGAGTACAAGTTGTTTGGTCGAGTCCTAGGAGTCGCTCTGATACGTAACATGGGAAACAGGGATATTTGTTGTTTATTTATTCTTGTTAGTAATAGTTACGTATCAGATTTTGTTGAAACTTATAAATCAAGAGAATTGATGAATATTGTGGATATTTGGCGAATTATCGTATGAGGAATAAAAAGATATTTTTCCGCTGTTTTAATGAATAACTGAAATTGTGTTTCTTGTTAAAAAGGTAGCATTGCACTTTTGATAAAAACTCTGAGTTTTCTTAACAAAATAGTTATTTAATTTAATTGCAAAAAGTGGGTGTTACACGATGCCCTCTCGAGTCCGTTTCTTTCCAACTCTTCCAAAGTCGAGCACATCGTGCCTCACAAACAACTCTTAAAGCCGAGTGCATCGTGCCTCGCAACCAATTCTTAAAGTCGAGCGCATCGTGCTTTGCCATCGACCTTAACCTAGTCCATTAGGTTCTTCGACTCCAAACTTAAAACTTTTCATATGTGAATTCATACCTCGATTCAACATCGAGTACCTTATCTTTTTCTCAAAGGTGTAAAAGAGAAGTGTGGAATCTTCTATGCTCCTCTACAACTATTTGAATATGAGGCATTTATCTCGTATACGAGCAGTTGACGCCTCTTAAACTTCAAAACATTTAACCTTATATTAAACACATCTTTTCTCAAAGATGCAAAAGAAAGTTGTCAGATCTCTAATACATTTCCTCAATTGTTTGTGTATGAGGCATCTGTCTCGCACATGAGTAGTTGACACCTCTTAAAAATAAACCAACAAACGATCAACCCTTTTTTTCTTAATTCAAAATTAAGACACTTAACGACTATCAACCGATATTTTTCAATGGTGTAAAAAATGGTATTGAATCTCCGATGCCTTTCTTCAATTGTTCACATGTGAGGCATCTGTCACATATGTGAGCAATTGACAGCTCTAAAACGAACCAACCAATCGTAGTACCGCGAACTACGAGGCTCTGACTTTCCTATTGCACGAGGGTATACGCAGGCACAAGAATCATAATTCTTGCCGAGCACCCTAGGAACAAAACCACCCATTCTCCATACTCGTTTACCATTAAGAAGAAGATATTATCATAAGTTAACATCCGATCTCAAACTAGACTAAGAGGTACCCGTTGAGTGCAACAAACGTAAGAGATGCTAATACCTTCCTCTTGCGTAACCGACTCTGAACCTAGAATTTGGTTCCAATGACCACGTTCTTTCCTTATTAGGTTTTATCTATATCTCCCTTTTCTTTAGTTAGAATAAATAGAATTAGGTGGAGACTATGTTGTTTATTTTTCCACGTCCTTCGCGAGGAACGTATTTTTCGAGGTACGTCATAAGTTATGAAACTCTCAAAACTTAGATAGGATGTCAGTCGACTTATATAAATATATCAACAAATAAATAAGAGAAACTGGGTTGCACTATTTTACCTTAATTTATAAGGGTTTTTAATGAGGCACCCGAGCTTAATAAATGTGCATTTTTATGGTATATAGCGTAAGAGATTATGATTTATGCTTAAAACCATATAAAGGTGTTGACTAGCTCCGCATACATAGGTCACTCCTAAACGTGTGGACTTGCTCCACGTACTTAGGAGTACAAAACCCATATAAATGTGCTGACTAGCTCCGCATACATAGGTCCCCCTCATATGTGTTGATTAAATCCGCGTAGGGTTAAAAAACTCATATAACATGTTGATTACATTTATGTTAATAGGTCGCCCACAAGCCTGTTGACAAGCTCCAGACAGGGTTGAAAAACTCCTATAATACGTCAATTACATATGTATTCATAGGTCACCCACAAGCATGTTTACTAGCGTCAAGTAGGGTTGAAAATCTCCTATAACACGTCGACTACATTTGTGTTCATAGATCACCCACAAGCTGTTGACTAGCTCCGGGTAGGGCTAAAAAACTCCTATAACACGCCTATTACATCCGTGTTCATAGGTTGCCCACAAGCCTATTGACTAGCTCCAGGAAGGGTTGCAAATATTTATATGACACGTCGATTACATCCGTGCTCATAGGAGACCACAAGCATACATTGTTGGGTATGTGGTTAGTCGACTCAAAGATTAGGGCTTTTCATAATAGCTTAAATAAATTGACTGGGGCTCATGAGAAGTAATTAAATTATTCCTCGAACCTGGGAATGAACTTTAAAAATCAAGCAATTTATATTTTTAGCTATGTTAATGCCGGTTAAAACATCGCGCCAATATGCACTACTAATGGTAATCACATACAAATGCGTCGACGTACCCCATATATGCGGGTTAGTTAAACAAACCTATTAAGGGATTAGTAAGATTTGTGCCTGAAGTTTCAATGTCAATAGATGAAAGAAACAATATAATCAGGTTCCTCAAAACAATTTTAGTCATACATGCTTAACTAATCAAAGCAAGAATTTTGAGCAAAGCCTATCATACAAAAGACACAAAAATGCATGATCAAGTTCCACGACTAAATAGATGTCCAAGATTTTCAAGAATAATCGGGATGTATGCACGGAGTAAAAATAATACTCGATGTTCATAATCAGACATTTTGAGTCAACTCGGCTCAAGTCGTCGCGGGGTTAACACATACAGTCGAAAAGAGTTGCACTCATGAATAACTATTTTACAAAGAAAAATGAAGTGATGAAAGCTTTGAAAGAAATTGAAGAAAGTCTTTTTAGGAAAAAAAACATAACATACAAGTCCCAAATAGGATTGGGTGTTGTTCATTATGAATCCAAAAGACTTGAAGGATAAAATATTACAAAAGAAAATACATTACATTCTCGTAACATAATCTAAAAGGAGAAAAATAAAAAGATTTAATAGGCATTATCAAGGCCAGCGACTGGGGCTGTGGTTTCTCCTAGGGTATCTTCAGCGGGATCTGTCATTTCCTCAAGACGACCATCTTTCACTATTTTGAAATAATCAACTTCTGACAAATCCAAATTTGGATGGAGACAAATGACATGTTTTTTGCCCATGTCAAAGGCCTCGTCTCCAATAGAGAGAATGTTAATTTGAGCTTGTTTAAGAGACTCCTTGAGGTCGATGTTAGAAGCCAAAAGTTTGGAGTTAGTGGCCAGGAGCTTGGCATTCAGGTCTTTGACTTGTTTTAACTTCTCATCAGATTGAGACATGGCCGACTTAAGCTCTGACTTCATGGCGTCTTTTTGTTTCCTCTCTTCAGTTAGAGATCTCTCCAAATTAACAAGTTTCTCAATGTGAGTTTTGTAAGTTTCCTTCAGACGGGTGATCTCATTTTTTAGTTTAAGTTCAGCTTCTTGAGAACTACCTGTTAGTTCAAATAGTCCCCGTGCCAAGATCGGGCATCTCATCAGATAAGAGCTGATATTCTTAGTAATCGTTTGCTTACCAATAGATTTAAATTTATTAACGTCTTCGGTCACATTAAGATAGTCACGAAGAAAGGTGAAATCGTCAAGATCGTTGGACCAAAATTTATATTCACCAGGTATAGAGCTCTCTCTAAGAGTTTGCATCAAAAAACTGATTTCCAAACTTGCCTGATGAATATTTTCATCTGAAAGAGTCTTTAGCTTTTTGGGATTCGCTTAGGAAATGTCTTATATGATAAAAGTTGTCACTGGTTGGGGTTCATCTTTGGCGGGAAGGGCTTTTGTGTCCGTTCCTCTAGGTCACTTAGGTGCTCGTGTCTCCAATCCACTCAAATATAACTTGGACTCAGAGGGACCCCCGATGCCTTTACGGGATTCTTGAGCATTCTTAATCAATTTTCTCTTCTCAGGAACTGATAAATCAATCATTTTGTCTGCAAAAGAGAAGAAGTTTAATATGGAAATAAAAAACAGCAGAAATGATGCATAAAAATAAAGATTACCCAAGAAAAGAAGAAGCTGCTCGTAAGCTAAAGGGAGCAATTCCTTAACTTTCATCATCCGGAAGGAGTCCAAGATGGCTAGGGACGTGGTCTCAGTTTCGGTTAGTTTTTCATAGTCATCAGTGATGGATAAAAGGTCCTTTAGTAATGAGGAAAGTAGGGGTGCTCGTCCGAGGCGTATAAGACCTGAGGACACATTGGCCCGTCCCGAACTTTAACAAAGCGATCTTTGTAGTTTTTGTAATTTGAAGCATAAGCTTGGAGAAAACTGCACCGAGGAATCCCACTAATTTGAATTCAGCTACGGTTCTCAACTCCTTTCATTTTAAAGTAAGAGAAGAACGAACTGATTATAGGAGTAATGAAAAAAACTTCACATACGCGTTCAAAAGCTTTGTTAAAACCCCAGTTATTGGGGCACATCTGAGATGGGGCGATATTGACGGTCTTTAACACATCAATTTTGAAATTCGTAAATAGTATCTAGATGTCAAAGTCTTCTATAATAATAGGGTAAAAATAAAAGAAATCCTTGGAGTCATTTTTTGGCCGAAGAGCACAAACTAGCTCTAGAGGAAAACATGCCTCTAATATAATGTCATCCTCCGAGTTAGTGGATGGGATCTTTCGTAAATAACGGATAGTTGCAATGTCAGTCTCATCAGCAATACTATTCTTATAGCTCATAATCTCATAATCAAAGGGAATAGAGGTTTCCATCAGAGTTTTTATGGAATCCAAAGAATCAGAATCAAAATCACTCTCAGAAGAAAGAACTTCATCGCAAAAATTATTCATGATTTTCCTATGATATTTTATTCCTAGGGGACCATCCAATGCCCGTGTATACTTCTCCCATAGCTCTATTCGCCCTTCATCACTCTTATGTATAACCTACCCTTATCATCACATTCTCTAATAACTACCATTGTTGTATGAGAAATATAGAAGAGATAAGATTTAATTAAGATCGATACCTGAGCAAGAGGGGAAGAGTGAGGGAAAGATGAAGGAGGAAAGGCAAGTATAAATAGAAATATTCAACGTTCGAGAATAGTTATGGACTAGCTAAATGACATGACCTTTCAGAAACTACTTGGTGCCACGTGAGAGCCTATGCAAAGATCGGGTACATATCTCGGTTGCCCTTAAATATATACAGGCTCGTACTTGACCGAGCATTATACCGACGATAGTAAGAATGGAGCTCAGGGGGCTTATATTCATGCCTAAATATTTACAGGACGAACTATGTAATCAGAGAGGAGAATTTTACATGACTCGAACAATTTCACAGTATATCATTCCCAGATCACTCATCATACCTGATCCGCCTCTCATAAGGCCAGACACTACCTCACACCAAGACCAGATTCCGAGCATCGCGCATTCATCAACTGAAGAGATGTAACGGTTTCGGCGTATTAATGCCAAACATTATTGAGTCTTAAAGTCAAATAATGATGGAGGATGATTACGAATTGAAGGGCCTGCAACAACAAGGAAGAGGAAGAGTCATCACTTAATGATTTCTACTTAATAATTTCTACTAAGAAGGACGACTATATAAGGTGCTCCCGATTGAGGGATAAGCAAGACCATTTGTAACTTCGAACGGTCTTGACCATCTGAAACATAGTTTACCTGGAAAGAGGCGCAATCTGGAGTTAAATAGAAGTACTGTGTTTCCTACATTGAATTCTCTCCTCACAATTCGGTTATCATACCATGCTTTGGCTTGTTCTTTGTAAATCACTCTATTTTCATTGGCATTGCGACAAAGTTCATCAAGTTTATGGATATCAAATATGTGTTTGTTACTAGCTGTCAAGTAATCCATATTTAGGGCTTTTATAACCAAATAGGTTTTGTGTTCTAATTCAAAAGGTAGGTGACAAGATTTCCCATAGACTTGCTTAAATTGGGTTGTCCCTATAGGGGTCTTATAGGCAGTCATATAAGCCCACAATGCATCTTGTAGCTTATAGGACCAATCTTTTCTAGAAACGGAAACTATCTCCTCTAGGATCTGTTTGATTCCCTATTTGACAGTTCTACTCGTCCACTGGTTTGTGGATGATATGGTGTTGCTACTCTATGTTTCACTCCATACTTGTTTAAGATATTCTAAAAAAATATCAAAATGAAATGAGATTCACCATCGCTTATAACTAGGCGAGGAACTATGAACCTGGGGAATATATAGTTTTTAAACATCTTAATGACTACTCGTGCGTCATTTGTAGGTGGGGCAATAACCTCAATCCATTTAAACACATAATCGACAACAACGAGGATGTACTTGTTTTCCATGTATGATGGAAATGGACCTATGTAGTCGATTCCCTATACATCAAAGACTTCTACTTCTATAATGTTTCTTAGGGGCATATCATCGCATCTTGAAATATTTCCAGTGTGTTGGCACCAGTCACATTTGATTATGTAAGCATGTACATCACCATTATCTGAAAAGGCTAAAATATCCCTAGTGTTTGGAAATGCATCTTCGGAAGCACCTTTTTCACACACAACTGAGACGAAAATGATGAAATTTTTTTATTATGTTAAAATTTGATTCGAAGATGCCTCTTTGTAAGCACAAAAGGTTACTTCGGAGATACTTATATGTACTCCCCCTTTAATTCATTAGTCTGCGAGCTTTCCGAAGATGCATCTCTGAAATATGCTCTGTTAGTTCAAAATAGGAATAGGTAGAAACAACAGAAGAATGGAAAACTAACATAAATTAACATCAAAATGAACATTAAATAGATAAACATTGCATAAATTTAACATTTTGTGTCATTAAAAACAGGTGGTTCAGGACGTTGAAACATTCTTATAATATCTTTGGCTGATCTTTGAATCATCACATCCACTTTAATCAGATCCTTTTTTGAGTAACGATAAAAGATATTCCCCATAACCTTCAAATAATCATTCATTTTCAGTTCAAGCATGGTGAATTGTGCCTTCCTTTGTTTTCAATCAAGGTTGAATGGTACTCGAGCTTGATAACTCTCCGATTTTTTAGATATTGCAAGAGAGTATTCAATTTGGCTTTTAGATCGACGAGAAGTATTTCCTCGAAGACCGTAAACTGAAGTAGGGGATTTGTGCCATTAAAATACACAAATGTAAGATGGAGATAAAGATTCATTCTGGTTTTTATAAAGAAAATGAAATGAGAAACCCTATTTATAGAAATTGTAGATCAATAAAGACCTTACAAACCTTATGATATAATCATGACAAAATTAAAAGATGCATTTCTAGATCCACCTTTTGATTTATTTTCCACCACCACACTTGGTTCGACAAGTTTTTCTTATTCACGTTCGATTTGTTTCGTGTCAACCGCAGGTTTTACTCGACTTCTCACATTTTTGGTAATGTGATACTTACAAAGTAATGCAAACGATGTAGGAAACACCATTGCAATTGAATTCATCAGTGTGGTGTGGTGTCGTGATTAGTGATTATTACTTGTGGCATGTTTTCTTGGTCCTTCAACATAGTATTGCACATTTTCAAAGCCTATGTAACATTGTATTCTTTTTAGGATTCAAAAAAATTCAAAACCATCTGAGTAAGTCATCTCCATAGAAGTAACATCAATGATATCTATGAGTGGATGTCTATACTTGTTTGTTTTGTATGTTGATTCAATTTTGAGCGCAGAGAGAAAGGTGTTAAACAACTTGACGGAATCAAGATGACTCCAAACTATATATCGAATGATGACTTTATCCTCATAAAATTTGTACCTCGACACACAATGGTCATCATCCAAAAGTCTTAAGAGTTATTGCATCTCAAATTTTGGTCCTCTTACGACATTGTTGTCTCAAAACACACATTATATATTTGATTGATATTTGAAATATTTAGAGGTCTTTTTCATTTCGAAGATGTGAATATGTTTTTTTTGACACCACCATATAATGTCACATGAAAAACAAGTTCTCTCCTTTGGAGGAAAGCAACATACATATTAAAACAACATCGTATGTATGATGTTTAGAGAAAACCTGACTTTGGTAAAGAACCTAATGTGAAAATGGAATTTATTTTCTTTGACAATTAGGATTTTTCTCTTTATCAAAAAGATAATTATTTTTTTCAAAAGAAAAGCTTTATTTGATTCATTGTTGGAGTATTAATTTTGAAAGCTTTATTTGGCTATTTTTTCAAAGGAAAAAATTTATTTGGTTAGTTAATCCTTCAATAATTTTTTAATTTTATGCAAGATAGATGAAATTTAGGTCCTAAATTGGTATAAATACATGTTTAAATAGTGAATGTTATGACATGGATGCAAACTAGGATGTTATATAGACAAAAATGTAATATAACTCTGTTTGAGTAGAATAGACGTATATGACAAATATGATCGATTTTTAAAAATTGAGAGATCAATCTAAAAGAGTAATAAATTAAAAAATTAAAATAAACTCCAAATAAATAAATAAAAACATAGTTTAAGCCAGAAATAAAGGCTAATATTAGAAAGTTCAACGATAATCGAGCTTTCCGTCGGAAAAATCAATCTTCCTATCTGCCAATGACGCACTCTCATTGAATAGTCAACGAACCCTTTCAAACCCAGCCATTTATTTGTTGACTTATTCCAAACAAATCTTTAAACTACTTATCCACACCAAGCCATGTAACTCATCCTGCCACTCACACTCGCCGGCTAACTAATTCCGGCATGAATACCTCACCGTTCCACTTCTTCTACTTTCTCCTCCTCCACCTCCTTATCCCCTCCACTTTCGCCCTCGATTTCATCTTCAACTCCTTCAACACAACCACAAACCTCACTCTCATCAACGACACCCGCGTTGAATTTGAATTCTCCGTCATCCGCATGACCAACGACACCAACCAATTCTCTCTCGGAAGAGTTTTCTACCCCACTAAACTTCCCATGAAACCTTCCTCCAATTCCTCAAATATCACTTCCTTCTCCACTTCATTCATCTTCTCCATCTTACCAGAAATCCCCGATAGCCCAGGCTTCGGTCTCGCTTTTGTCCTATGCAACACAACCTCCCCTCCCGGCGCATTATCTAGTCAATACTTCGGTTTATTCTCAAGCGCTACAACCTCTTCCGTTTTCCCTCTTCTCGTCGTTGAATTTGATACCGGACAGAATCCTGAGTTCAACGACGAAAACAACAACCACATCGGAATTGATCTCAATAACATCATATCCAACAAACAAACACCTGCCGGATACTTCAATTCTAACGGAAGCTTAGTACCTGTTCAAATGAACAGCGGTGAAAACATCCGAGCTTGGATCGATTTCAACGGCGAGAATTTGGAGATAAACGTTACTGTTGCTCCGGTCGGTGTTTCACGACCTTCGAAACCAACGCTTACGTATAGACATCCTGAAATAGCTAATTATATTTCTCCTGAAATGTTCGTTGGTTTTTCAGCTTCGAAAACGAATTGGATTGAAGCACAGAGAGTTCTCGCATGGAGCTTCAGCGATTCAGGAACTGCCAGGGAGTTAAACACGGCGAATTTACCGGTGTTCAAGCGGAAATCGTCTTCTTCACTTTCCGGAAAAGCGATTGCAGGGATTGCCGTTGGTTGTTTTGTTTTTGCTTTGAGTTGTGTCAGTGTGTTTATATTATATTTTCAATGGCGAAAAAACAAAAGAAAACAAGAAGACGAAGAAGACGTTGAAGATTGGGAAATGGAGTATTGGCCTCATAGATTCTCTTACGAAGAACTAAGCATAGCCACAAAGGGTTTTCAAAAGGTTATAGGTTATGGAGGGTTTGGAAGTGTTTACAAAGGGACTCTCGTGAACAAAACATTGGTTGCGGTTAAACGTGTTAAACATGATTCTAAACAAGGGTTAAAAGAATTCATGGCAGAAATTTCAAGTATGGGAAGGCTTCAGCATAAGAATTTAGTACAGATGCGTGGATGGTGTAGAAAGGGTAATGAACTCATGTTGGTTTATGATTACATGCCTAATGGAAGCTTAAACAAATGGATTTTTGATAAACCCGTAGAAATTCTGGGATGGGATCAGCGTCGAAGGATTCTTGTTGATGTTGCAGAGGGTCTTAACTATCTCCATCATGGTTGGGATCAAGTTGTTATTCATAGGGATGTTAAATCTGGTAACATTTTGTTGGATGCTGATATGAGGGGAAGATTGGGAGATTTTGGTTTGGCTAAGCTTTACCAACATGGGCAAGTTCCAAATACTACACGTGTGGTGGGAACGTTGGGGTATTTGGCACCGGAAGCTGCAACGGCTGCGGCCCCAACTTCTGCGAGCGATGTGTATAGTTTTGGGGTAGTGCTGTTGGAGGTGGCTTGTGGGAGAAGGCCGTTGGAGACGGATGTGGTGGTGGAGGAGATTGTACTTGTTGATTGGGTGAGGGATTTGTATGCAGGAGGGCATGTAGTTGAAGCTGCTGATTCTAGGATTAAGGGTGAGTATGATGTGGATGATATGGAGATGGTGTTGAAGCTTGGGTTGGCCTGTTGTCATCCTGAGCCGAATAGGAGACCTACCATGAAGGAAGTTGTTGCGTTTCTTCTTGGGGAGGATGTAGCAGAGGCGCCAGGGAAAGTTTTGTCCGATTTGGCTCACGGTGATGACAATGGTAGTGGTGGTGGCGGGGGCGGCGGCGGGGAATCAATTGAAGAGGCCCCTCTGCATTCCTCTTCTTCTATTTGACTAGTGACTTCACTGCATCATATGGTTGGAATTTTGTGATTGGATTTTTATGGATGGTCTTTGATAATGTGCAACTTTCCTGTATAGGGTTATATTATTTCCACTTTCAATAAAGTCCATAGATACACTAATTATTTTAGGAAATTTGGTGCTTGTATTGAGAGTCTGATTTAGTTGCTTTCCATTATCGTTCATTATCCTTATTTGGATGGATGAACATGTATAATGTATGTATACATGAATAATCACAAATGGATAGACCATTATTCTTCCTGTATAGATGACTGTTTTCTAAAGTGAACATATCTGTCAGTGATAATCTTTTAAATCAAATTCAAGAATAAAAAGGGGAAGCTTTTGATTACATTCATATGTGAAAATTTGTGAGACGTGAGACATCACAACAACAACCTTTTTTGAAAAAAGGTGCTCTGGTTAGTGATGACTACATGTAAAATATATATGATTCTACAAGTGAGGTGCTCAGAAAGCTTATTGAAATTCATGGCTTATTGAATTACATAACAATAGCAATCTGAAAACTTGAGAATGAAGTAAAATTTAGAGTACTAAAGAGTTAAGTTGAGAGAGTGCAAAGTGAAGCATGGTTCTGCTCTCTTTACACCTAACTTGAAACACTCAGATTCCTGCTGACACGCTGCCGCCACTGATTCCTTCATGCTCTCGGGTCCACAAACCAAAACTCCAACATTAGATACACACGTTTCATTCTTGAACTTGCCTAATATATCTGTTCAACTCAAATATAACGTACTCAAGTGTCAATTTTTCAGCTAATATAATATTTTAATAAATGCAAGGAAAGAAACAAATTAGATAACAAACACTACCTTTAAAGTTAGGCCTTTCCCCAAAATGAACTTCATGTTCTTCAAGATCATTTTAATTTCAGCTGAACTTTGATCAAAAGGTTTCATTTCCTACCGTGACGTCGGCAGAATCCCTTTCTTCAACCTTCTACATCTCAACACAATTGCTATCAATGCGCTGCAAGATAAAGCTACAACAAAAGCAGCTATCAGAAGTAAATCCACAATCCAAGAGGGAGTTTTTTCTTTACACAATTTGGAATGGTTTTTAAATGGAAGTATATAGTATGGTTAAAACAGGTTAGAAAAACAAGAAAAGTGATGGAAGAACATCCAGCAATAGCAGCCATCCAAACTGGACTTTCAAGTCCATATGCTGCATAATATTTTGAGCTCACACTGCCCAATTTCGGCGTTTTCACTTTCACAAAACTCGTTTAGCATCTCCGTAATTCCCATTTCTAGCTGCATTTCTTGTGTTACAAACAACTTTAGTTTCAAATGAAACTTTCGGCTTGCTTGACTGAGTAGCAGACGTGTGATCAAATGTAACAAACAAAGATCTTGTGCCCTCTTTATGACATGTACAAGTTGTGTCCTCGATGGAAATTTATTTTTGTTGATGGACGAATCAATCTTGGCCAAAATGCTCATAAATGGTGTTATCCCATTTTCTCCGGCAACCATATGTACACTGTCATGTCTGCGGACAATTTTTTCTGTTATTTCAAATAATCTTATAAAAAAGTCTAATTAGAAATTTCAAAGCACAGACTAACTGTGTCAAACATTTCTCAATTAGTCTCTGTTTGTCTATCATTTAATCATGTAGTTCCTAAGGATTAGTTGTAGATCCTAGGAATTAGTTTAATTGTATCTTATAAATTTACATGTAGGGAGTGTAGAAATAGGTTTTGAGAATGTGCATGGTGGTATAGTTTTGGGGAGATAAACCTAGAGGGTAAATTCATCATTATATATATATATATATATATATATATATATATATATATATATATATATATATATATATATATATATATATATATATATATATATATATAAATAAGAGTGGAGAGACATGTTATTAGATAGATTTCTTTATTATTATTATTATGAAGTAGTTGAATATGAAGATTTATTTAGATGATATAGCTATTTCACAAGAAAGTTTGATTATTTAACATAGAGTATTATTCATGGATGTAAGAATCAAGAGGAGAGTAAAGAGAATAGATCACATGGGAGCCCCATGAATCAAGTGGTAACACATGGATTGTTCTAAAGAATGATCTAGATGCAAAAATTCTAAAACTTGTGAAAGTTTAAGAAAGTTCGGAAGGAGACCAAAAAGTAATGAGTGAAGGAAGAACCCAAGAATTTTATGGATTATACCAATTTTTTGTGAATGCTTTTGTATTTTGAGTGATGTCAAAAAAATAGGATAGTGTAGCGTTATGTATATTTGACGGTATCCTCCCATTTTAGATGTGCATATTGACATTTGAAAGCATTCAAATGAGTTTAAAAATAAGTCAACATCATATTTGCATTTAAAAACATGTTTTTGAACATACAAATCAGTATAGGTCGACCTATGCATGAATATGCCGACGTATACGAAACCTGAATCAGTATAGGTCGGCACATACGATCTTCAGGTCGGCTCCTACGGATCAGTATTAAAGCATGTAGGCTCTGCCAATAAGTTGCAGTATCACAGGTTGCATCATAGGTCAACCTATTAACCTTGACAGGCAGACCTATGACCTTCACAAGCCGACCTATGCATGTTCATTCCTCAAAATTCTCACATTTTTTTCTCCAACTCATTGCATTTCTTTTGCTCATTTTTCACACACACACACACACACACACATATATATATATATATACACACACACACACACATATGCACCTCATTCTTTTCAAAGGTTTCTCTATAGTAAAAAACCTAACAAAACCAAATTACAAAGCTTCCCATCATCTTCAGCCTTTCTTCTATGTATTCACATAATTGAACCATACATAATCATTTTTCAATTAGGTGACCATCTAGATTAGGGTTGATAACGTCCAATTAGATTTGATGTAACCGAGAATATTGGGTTGAGAACTTTGTGTGTTTCAAATAAAAAAACTAATGTGGAGTTTTCCTTCAAGATTGAGTTTGATTTGAAGGTTTTGGACAAAATCATGTCATTAAAATAAAAATTCAAATATTTTTAATAAAGAAAATAAAATCAAACTAATTATTTATTTGTCTTTATTTATTTTTTTATTTATATTTTGATAAAAAAACAAAAATAAAAGGAATTAAAATAAATAAAAATCAGACGCAAAAATGCGTGAAAAAATAAAATGGACGCATTAAAATAATCTACTCGAAATAAAAGTTCAATAAAACAGACAGTCGCTGATCAACTATCGCAGTGAAAAATACTTGAATGAACATACTCATACTGATCAAAATGCGACCACCCGAAGGCGCAAAAAATAAAATGAGTATACCAGGTTAAAACTTGTACATACCCAATATATTTAAGGGTCGAGCTCTATAGCCAGACATGACAGGTCGTGAACGAAGTCATGAGAGCGGAAGAGATTGAACCAACACAAGGGTAAAAACAACCACCATTACAATCCGAACCAGTCACATACTGTATCATACCCGAACCAACTATCTTACTATACCCGTCTCCTTTGAGGTTGGGTACCATATTCATATAATCTGACATTCAGGTATGCACTCACCAAGCAGGCCAAAGGATTGTAACGGTTATGGCGCATCAATGTGTGAACCCATAATTTCGACAGGCTGAAATTTAGGGTTCAAGGTCATCCTTGTCGAAGGATAGCATTAGGAGGAGAATCCAAGAATTGCTGACAAGGTTTTAAAGTTTCATTGCTTCGACAGAAATAGATATAATGTTCTGGCAGAATAGTTTGGAAAGTTTGTGATTGAAGGCTTCGACAGAAGAAGTTGTTGGCAAAAGATATGGTTTGGCAGATGTTGGAAGAGTTGTTTCTTCCTTAAAAGGTTTCGACAGTTTGAAGAGGTGCAAGGTTTCGTCACCTAAGGAAGGGATTCAAATTCAAAAGGTTGTAACCTTTGGCAGTTGGACACATGGAGGTTTCAGAGAAGAAATTTACATGCAGGCTGACACTTGTCGTTCAGTTATAGTTTTTCCGTTCTAAGCAGTTATTTTGTTTATGTATAAATAGGATAGTTTGTGGTTAGAATGGTGTGTGAAAATTTGTACAAAATTCCTGTAAAAGCTCTAAGTACCCAGTGTGAGAGAAAATGAGTTTAGTATTTGGAACAATGTACGTTTAAAACACCAGTTATATTTCAAAGTCATTTTAAAATTACTTGTTTATTCTTCAAGTTCATGTCATTTTAAATGTTATTTATTTTTTCTGCAAGTTTACAGCCTTCGACAGTTTCTTTGTTCTTGTTTAAATTTTTAACTTTATTTCGTCTTTAAGTTCAAACTTTACTTTACTTGCAAAAATCAAAGTTCTTAATACTTTGACTACATTGATAAAACAAACCACAAATCAGTCACCAAAATTCTAAGAGTAGTTCGACAGAAACAATGCACATGTGTCCTAGGACTTGTTTGGTTGGTCCTGCAAGTAACCCAGTTTTCTGAGAGATTGGTTAACCAGAGGTTGTTCGCCAGAAACCACCGCGAACAAATTGGCACGCCCAGTGGGACCAGTGCATTCGATAAAAGCTAATAGAAAACTTCTTAGACAAATTGTTCCTTGCTACGTTGTATGATTCTTAGAAGCGGTAAACTTGCCGTAACCGACGTAGAGAGACCAAAGAGAACAAGAAGAAGAAACATGGCTAACTTGCCAAATACTTCAAATAATCCTGACGAAACAATATCAGTTTCCAACCCTATCCCTTCGTCAGGAGCAATACCAGCGTCTGGCCCTGTTTTAGAACAGATTAGGCCTCCTTTGGGGGATCCCATACCAACAGGTTCAGGATCCCAGAATGCGCCTAGTTCTTCCACCATGGGACACGCTAGACCCTTGGGAACCCCTCCCCCTGGAGGAAATACATTCAGGCCATATCTGAATTATTCTCAGCCTTTGACTGGGAGGGAACAACCATATGGAATGCCAACTTCAATGATGGCAAGCCTACATAATTCGTCACCATTATTCTCTGATGCTATGGTTCAAGTGTCATCACCATTGCAGGGATCAGGATATGGTGGAAATGGAAATAGGATAAACCAAGTTCCACCAGGTTTCCATATGCCCGCTATGACGAACCATTCTGCACAAGTAATTCGTCAACAGATGGATGAAAGCAATCATGATATGGTGCAGGCTTTGACACAACAAATGGGAGAAGTGTTCAATCCCTTAATACAGAACACTACCCAAACAAACCAAATATTGGCAGAACAGATGGCACGCATTGCTGACTTTTTCGGAGTCCCGCAAGCATAGCAAAGAATGCAATTAAATCAGGCCCCTGCAAATAGGGCTGTCGAAGAAGAACTTACTATAAACCAAAGGCCCTTAGGAAATCCTCATGAAAATCCCAGGGGGCAAGAGGTGATAGTCGAACAGCCTAATGTAGAAGAGCCTATTCGACAGGAACCAAGAAGGATAATAGTCCAGAGAAATCAAAATGCTGACGAAGTGTTACAGCAGAGAATGCGTTACAATAACATGCCTGTCGAAAACAATATTGCCACCATGGTTGAGAGAATAATGGCACAAAATGGAGTAAACGTAGGATTACAAAGGCCTAGTTATACTTCCCCTTTGTCTGAATTTGTCTTACAACAAGAATTACCACCAAGGTGGAAAGTCCCCAAATTTACAAAATTTTCAGGGGATACTAGTGAGTCCACCATAGAACACGTGGCGCGTTACTTGATAGAAGCAGGAGAAATTGCGAATAATGAGAACCTAAGGATGAAATATTTCCCAAGTTCTTTAACAAAAAATGCGTTCACTTGGTTCACATCACTTCCTGCAACTTCAATTTTTACTTGGGCCCAATTAGAAAGATTGTTCCATGAACAATTTTATATGGGACAAACCAAGATAAGTTTGAAGGAGTTGGCAAGTGTCAAAAGAAAGTTTTCTGAACCTATAGATGACTATTTGAATAGGTTTAGATTACTAAAAGCCAGATGCTTTACGCAAGTGCCGGAACAAGAATTAGTCGAAATGGCTGCAGGGGGTCTAGATTATTCCATAAGGAAGAAACTGGATACCCAGCACTTGAGAGATATGGCACAACTAGCAGACAGAGTGAGGCAAATAGAAAGACTAAAAAATGAAAAATTCAGATCAAACAAAAACAAGAAGGAAAGAGTGGCCTATGTAGGAGTAATTCATGAAGATGATTATGACGAAAACGAACAAGTCATCTTCGACCAGCAAGAAATTGATCTGGCAGAATTAAAACAAGGCCCTCCATATTCTTGTAAAGTTTTAGCCCCGTCGAATGGAAAAAATCCAGTCGAAGTAGAAAAGAATGACAGGTTCCCTAAAAGAACTTATACATTCGACATCACTAAGTGTGATGAAATATTTGATTTATTAGTCAAAGATGGTCAGTTAATAAAACCAGCAGGCACGAAAGAGCCTCCTGTAGACCAACAGAAAAAGAGAGGTTTTTGTAAATACCATAATTTCTTGGGTCATAAAACTTCTCAATGTTACCTTTTCAGGGATCTTGTCCAGAACGCAATCCAAAATGGAAGGTTGAAGTTTGGAGACAAAGCCAAGCAGCAGATGAGGATTGACTCTAATCCTATGCAGGTGGTAGAGGCCAATTATGCTGAACCAGAAATGGTAAATGTGGTCGAAATGGAGATCGTGGCTGAAGAAAATTTTGAAATGGTGGAAGTTACTGAAAGCTTCGACACCAACTTCACCATGATAGAAGCTGCTGAAGGTTTCGACACCCATGTAAATGTGGTGGAAGAAGGTGATGATCTTGCTGACCAGACTGAAGAGAAAGAAGTCAAAGTTTCTGAAGACTTCGACAGTGATAATGCTAGCGAAACTACTGAAGGTTTCGACGAAAGAAATGCAGTCAAAGTGGGAAGAAGCTTCGACAAGAAAAACTACGAAAAAGATGCTGAGCAGGGGGTGATCTGGGATACTTTAGGAGAGTCAAATGGAAAGTTCGATTTCATGGTGAAATATTCAGCACCACCAAGCTCCAAAGCAGATATCAACAAAATCAAACCCACAGGGTGGGGAGATTCCTTCAAAAAGGATGACGAAGAGGAGGGTGACAAAACCCTCATTGTTCAGAAAGAGGCCACTGAGGGCCTTGGTCAAGAGGAGATCAAAACAGCAGGGACTGATGACCATTCCCCCACTGTCGAACCAATAAACATTGGTACCATCAGAACTGAAGGGCATCCTGTCGAAAGGGTTGCACACTGTTGCAACTACATCTACAAGGGTTTACACCCAAAAGGCAATGTGAGTCAGTCAAAGGAGGACATCCCAGAGGAAATCATGCTGGTCGAAAAAATGAATAAATTGAAGATCACAACTGAACAGAATGCTGGGATTCACATGGTGGAAGTCACTCAGAGGGTGGGACCAGACACAAACAAGGGAAAGAGACATCAAGAGAAGCATCAGAAGCTGGTTTACCCAGAAGAAAATGAAAGTCTTGTCGAATTCATCCAGAGATGTCAAAGGAAGAATGCAGAAGTCATGCTTTGCCCAAGATGCAGTGCTGTGTTCGACAAGAAAGCAGCTGATGACTTAGAAGCAGCAGAAAAGACCCAGAGGAAAGGAAATTGGGGAACAGTCCCACCAACCAGAAACGAAAGATTCGACCCAAGAAGAGGGAAGCATCACAGTCAAGGAGTGGGAGAAAGACGTTCCAACACCTACAAACCATCCAACAGGCCAAATGATGACAAATGGGTTCAGCCTATAAGGGATGCCCAAGGTCAGAAGAGATGGAAAAGTTTTGAAGTGAACAGAGGTCCTTCAATGGAAGTTAAAAAGGAGGCAAGGCCAAAATATGTCTCTGAAAACTACAAAGGGAAGAATCCTATGTCCAGATCCCAATGGAGAAGATTCCAAAGGCAGAAGAAAATTGGAAAGGGAACAGTAGAACACCAAAGGGTTGGGCAGAAGAGAGCTGAATCAAGCGAATGTGTGCAGATTACAGACAAGGGGATGCCTCTGGCAGGAAAAGAAACCTTTCAGGAGAATAGATCTGGTGACACCACAGAGATGCAAAAGACAAACAACAGAATTCCAGTGGACGAAGAAGTCACAGATGAATTTGGTTCAGAATCAGATGCCTCTTTCGACGTAACCTGCAATGTGGTCTCTGTACTGCCCAGAGATTATGACAGGATAATGGAAGTCGAAGACGAAGAAGATGACATGGTAGATGACAGCATAGGCTTGAAGCCCGTGTGCTACTACATAATGAATAATGGCTGTGTCGAAGAGCAAAATGCTTTCTTCGAAAAGCCAGATGATTCAATGAAGGCTCACTTAAAGCCTCTTTTCATAAAAGGAAAGGTAGAAAATGTGGGTGTCAACAAAATTCTGATAGATGGTGGAGCAGCTGTGAATTTAATTCCTCATTATATGATAAAGAGGATTGGAAAAGATGACTCCGACACTAAGCCTCACAATATGGTGTTGTCCAACTATGAAGGTAAAGTAGGGACAACATTGGGGGTAATACAACTGAACTTGACTGTAGGATCTATCACCAGGCCTACCATGTTTGTGGTGATAGCATCAAAGGCAAATTACAATTTGCTGTTGGGAAGGGAATGGATCCATGGGATTGGGGCTGTGCCATCTTCCATGCATCAAAGGATAGCAATCTGGAGGCCAGATGGGATTGTCGAAAACATTGAAGCAGATCAGAGTTACTTCACAGCTGATGTGAACAATGTTACTAGTCGTAATTTCGACAAAAACCTAGCCCATATAGCACCGTGCAACCCTGCTGCTTTCGACCTAACAGCTTCCGACAATGCTTACTGTTCCATGTACCTCCATCCTACGCATGGTTTCCAGTGGGATAAAGAAATAATTGGGGAGACAAATTACACCTGGGGAACTACCCATGTCAACCCAACTGGATGGGGGAGTGAATTCAGTGAAGATGACTGAAGCATCAGCCATGAAAAGGATTTCGGCTTATATAGCCGAAAAACAACTCAAAGCGGCCCTTGAGGCTGAAGTTAGAAATATGGCTGTCGAAGCCAGCACTCAAATTGTCGAAGAACAACATCCTCAAGAAAACATTGAGGAGAAACATGCAAATCAGAGTTTTGAAGAAGACTCAAGTGGTGAATGGCAGAACCAAAGACTTGATGCCATTTATGATGACGAACCTTTGGGGTTCGAAAAGGATCCAACCTCCACCAATATGAAAATGGTGGCACAGGATCCTTTGGAGGAGATTGATCTGGGACTGGGGGCAGAGAAAAGGCCCACTTACATCAGTGCCAAGTTGAATCCTCAACTCAGAGTCGAAATAATCCAACTGCTGAATGAGTTTAAAGACTGCTTCGCCTGGGATTATGACGAAATGCCTGGTTTAGACAGAAGTTTGGTAGAATTGAAGTTGCCAATACTGGAAGGGAAGAAGCCAATAAAGCAGACCCCCAGACGTTTTGCACCTGAGATTCTGTCGAAAATCAAAGAGGAAGTCGAAAGGCTTCTAAAATGCAAATTCATCCGTACAACAAGGTATGTCGAATGGATTGCTAATATTGTTCCTGTGATTAAGAAAAATGGCACATTAAGGGTGTGTATTGATTTTAGAGATCTGAACTCAGCCACCCCTAAGGATGAGTATCCTATGCCAGTAGCAGAAATGCTAGTAGATTCTGCAGCAGGCCATGAGTATTTAAGTATGCTTGATGGCTATTCTGGTTACAACCAGATTTTCATTGCTGAAGAAGACGTTTCAAAAACAGCTTTTCGTTGTCCAGGAGCAATAGGAACATATGAGTGGGTAGTCATGCCCTTTGGTTTGAAAAATGCTGGAGCTACTTACCAAAGGGCTATGAATTCTATTTTTCATGATTTCATCGAAACGTTTATGCAAATTTATATAGATGACATTGTGATTAAATCTGCTTCAGGCTTGGACCATATTAACCATCTTCGACAGTCCTTTGAAAGGATGAGGAAGTTTGGTTTGAAAATGAATCCTCTTAAATGTGCTTTTGGTGTGCAGGCAGGGGACTTCTTAGGCTTTGTGGTCCACAAGAAAGGGATTGAAATTAATGAAAACAAAGCTAAAGCAATAATGGAAGCAAAAGCGCCATCGACAAAGAAGGAATTGCAGTCTTTACTAGGGAAAATCAACTTTCTCAGAAGGTTCATCTCCAACCTTAGTGGAAAGACTCAGGCCTTCTCACCTCTGCTTCGACTGAAGAAGGAAGGTTTCACTTGGGGGCAAGAGCAGCAAGATGCTTTCGACAAGATCAAGGAGTATTTGGCAAATCCCCCAGTCCTAATATCTCCTTGTCGAAAAAGAAGCATGAGGCTCTATATATCAGCATCTGACAGAACATTAGGAAGTATGCTTTGTCAAGAAGATGAACATGGCGTCGAAAGAGCCATTTATTATCTTAGCAGAGTTTTAAATAATGCTGAAACTAGATATAGTATGATAGAGAAATTATGTTTATGTGTATATTTCTCTTGTACAAAATTGAAGCATTATATAAAACCCATTGATGTACATATATCTTCTCATTTCGACGTAATAAAGCATATGTTGTCTAAATCTATTTTACATAGTCGAATTGGAAAATGGGCTTTAGCTTTGACTGAATACTCTTTAAAATATATGCCTCTAAAAGCTGTTAAAGGGCAAGTAGTTGCTGATTTTATAGCTGACCACTCCATACTTGGAGATGAAACAAATTATGTCGAAAAAGAGCCTTGGAGGTTATATTTCGACGGTTCCAGCCACAAAAATGGAACAGGTATTGGGGTGTTAATTATTTCTCCCAATAGAATTCCAACAAAGTTCAAGTACAAAATAGAAGGATTCTGTTCAAACAATGAGGCAGAATATGAAGCCTTAATAGCTGGACTTGAAATCTTGTTGGAACTGGGGGCAACAGAGGTCGAAATAATGGGTGACTCCGAATTGGTGATAAAACAATTGACGAAAGAGTACAAATGTGTCAAAGAAAATTTGATCATGTACTTTGTGATAGCCAACAGGCTCCTCAAGCGATTCGACAGTGTGGTTTTTAGACACATTCCCAGATTAGAAAATCAGGAAGCAAATGACTTGGCTCAATTGGCTTCAGGGTATAAAGTGTCGAAAGAAAATCTGTTGAAGGTTGTCGAAGTGAGAGGTAAAGTTTTATCTACTAAGTTGGCCCCATCTGATTTGGAGACAATGAAATTGGGATATGGTGATGAAGAAAACTTTGAGATTTTTAATATAGGTGATCTAGAAGTTGGAGATTGGAGAAAACCCATCAAAGATTATTTACAAAATCCAAATCAGACAGTCGAAAGGAAGATAAAGTACAGAGCCATAAGTTATGTGCTCTTTGGGAATGAATTGTTTAAAAAAACTGCAGAAGGAGTTCTACTGAAATGTCTTGGAGAGACTGAAGCTTATATAGCTTTGTCGAATGTGCACAGTGGTGCATGTGGTGCCCACCAAGCAGGACATAAAATGAGATGGCTATTATTTCGACAAGGAATGTATTGGCCAACCATGTTGAAAGACTCTGTCGAATTTGCAAAAGGCTGTCAGGAATGTCAAATCCATGCAGGCATACCTCATGTGCCAGCAAGTGAGTTACATTCTATTGTAAAACCTTGGCCATTTAGAGGTTGGGCTTTAGATTTAATTGGTGAGATTCGACCAGCCTCTTCAAAAGGGCAGAAGTACATATTGGTGGGAGTAGACTATTTCACTAAATGGATTGAAGCCATACCTTTGACAAATGTGGATCAGGAAGCAGTCATAGATTTCATCCAGAAACACATAATGTATAGATTTGGAATACCAGAGACTATAACCACTGATCAAGGATCTGTGTTTACTGGCAGAAATATGCAAGCATTTGCAAGAGAGACAGGTTTTAAGTTGTTGACTTCGACACCTTATTATGCCCAAGCAAATGGCCAGGTCGAAGCAGCCAACAAAGTAGTGATAAACCTGATAAAGAAGCATGTGGGGAAAAAACCCAGAAATTGGCATAAGACCCTGGATCAAATCCTTTGGGCTTGTCGAACATCTCCTAAGGAAGCAACTAATTCTACCCCATTTAAATTAACTTATGGACATGATGCAGTATTGCCTGTCGAAATTTGTTTACAGTCAATACGAATTCAAAGACATCATGAGATTCCATCTGAAATTTATTGGAGTATGATGATGGATGAATTGGTTGATTTAGACGAAGAAAGGTTGCGTGCTTTAGAACTAATAAGAAGGCAGAAAGAAAGAGTTGAAAAGTTTTATAACAAAAAAGTAAAATTCAAAGCCTTTTTAGTAAATGATTTAGTTTGGAAAGTGATCTTGCCCATGGAGAAGAAAGACAGAGTGATGGGAAAATGGTCCCCTAAGTGGGAAGGACCTTTTAAAATTCTAAGAGTTTTTTCCAATGGTGCATACGAAGTCGAAGAAATAGAAAAAGATAGAAGAGTGATGAAAATAAATGGGAAGTACTTAAAAAAGTATAAACCAACGCTGCACGAAATAAAAATAAGAACAAATTAAAATTGTAAATGAAACTTGTCTTCGCCAAACAAATGGCGTAAAATAGCATTACATATAAAAGTGCTAAGAAAGGAAATATCCTTAAAACAAATAAAATTCCTAAGTTCTATTACAAAATTACTGTCGAAGGAATGTGGTTTTAAGCTCGTCGAATTTTTTCTTTTGGAGTTGGATTCGACGTTCACAAAGGCTCTTGCTGACAGTCATTTCGTCAAGCTCCCTGTGAAGTTGCTGGGCTGTTTCTGCATGTTGTAGCCCCTTCTGGAGTTCACTGTCTATTGCTTCTTGATTTGGTTTTTGAAGAGAGACCTGGCGTTCTTTTTCTTGAAGGATTTTTCTTTGGAGATCAGCAATCTGGGCTTGGTAGGTTTGAATATTGTTTTCACAATCAGCAGCAGCTTTGGTGTATTCATCAGAAAGCTTATTCAGCTCTGAAATCCTTTCTGTCGAAGAAGCCACTGTGTTCCATGCTGAAACTTGCTCCTCAGACTTGGCTGTGATCTTTTGGGAGAATTCTTTTTGTCGAACCAGATCAGCGCTGACAGAATCAATCAAAGATATCAAATCCATCACCAAATGGCTTTCCTCAGTCGAAGCTTCCAGCAAGTTGGCACTTTTTAGGAGCTTCTTCAGATCATATTGAGCAGAAGTATTCTCAGCCAAGACTTCAAACAGGTCAACTCCAAGGATCCTTGTCTTGATCTCATCCATGATGACATTGATTGGTTGAAGGTCAGAAGTGGCCCCTGAAGCTGTCGAACCACTGGCAGAAGAATCTTGGAAGTTATACCTGGTGTCGAGCAAGGCTTTTAAATACTCAAAGGGTTTTCTAACCTTCAAACTCTCAATTTCTTCATGTGATAAACTTGTCGAATCAGTACCCAAAGAGGTTTCGACAGGAGCCTTTGATGAAGAAGGAATGTTTTGAGAAGTTCCTCCAACGCTCAGGTTGACTCCTGGTTGATTCGACAGAGTGACTTCCTCTTCGACATTTTCTTTGTCAGTTGGGTCTGGAGTTGGTACATCCTGAGCAGAGACATCTTCATTAACTTCTGGTATAGCAGCTGGTGGTGGAAGTGGTGCATCTTGATCTGGAATTATTTGTTCTGCAGTGGGGTCTGGTCGAAAGGGGGAGTTGTTGTCAGAAGACTCAGAATCACTGAGGTCGAATTCATCCAAGGTTTGAGGCCCATGGACTCCTGCATCTGGAGTGGCATCATCCTGGAGTCTTTCAGCCAGAGTCCTCTCAGAATTAGAGGGAGCTTGCTCTTCTTGGTTTGCAGAGGTCTCTTCGACGTCAATAACAACCTACAAGCAAAAAACATAAAAGAAGAACTGTAAGATAAAGTTACACTCAGTCAAGGCTGGGGTGTTGTTTGTCGAAATGATTACCTGAGGGATTTCAGTATGGGCACTTGAGTCCCCACTTCTTTCGCTCCTTGAGGGAACTTTGTTGACGGGACTGGCAGGTGGAGTTCGTCTTTGGACCAGAGATCTTTGGGACGCCACTGTTTTAATTCTTAGACCTTTGTTTCTTTTCAAAGGCTGGGGTTCAGGGGACTCGTCCTCAGATTCTTCGACGCTTGTTTCCTTTTCTTCTGGTTTCCTTTTCTTTGCTGGGGTACGAGTTACCTATAAGAGAAAGAAAAAGGGTTCAGTATATGAGAATGTGAAGTATATAAATAAGGAGGGATGTTTTGTTTGTGTCGAAACCTTCTTGGCAGTTGCAGGAGACTTTTCGACTGTTTTTGAAGAAGTTCCTTCGCCAGTAGTCTTCCTGACAATCCTAACAGCTGAAAAGGAAAAGTTGCATGAACATTGATATAATAATAAAAGAGTTAGAAGCAAAAAAGAAGAATGTAATTTCTTCGACACCTTCAAGAATGGGTTCGTCCACAGTAACATGTTCTATCCCAATATGAAGGTGCCCAGTGAAGTTGTGCAGATGATACTTCGTCGCAACCACGCGTTCGGCAGGTTTTTTGTTGCTTTCACGAAGCAGTTTTAAATATGATCCACATACAAACCAATCTGGAAATGGAGGACTCAAGGCCACTCCAAATTCTGCAGAAGGGAGTGGAGGGAATTTTGGAGGAAAAGTGGTGAAAGCAAAATCATAGTGTGCATGTGGTGGAAGAGATGAGGGAAACCACAATTTATTTAATTTCTCTGTGAATTTGAATTTTAAAGATACTGCTGCTTCAGCTATGGTTCGACGAAGATCATCAGGCCTGTAAATAGTTTCAAAATACTTTTGAAACTTGTGAACTTCTTTGATATGCTGATCTGTACCTTTTTTCTTCCTGTCCTGCACAAAGGTAAAAGCATTCGTCAGAAGAGTAGTGAAGGTTGCTACGTCGAAAAATCTGTTGATATAGTATTCCTTCCACCAGACGTCGAATTCTTCAGTACAGAGGAAGTTTGGTAGGAAAATGGTGGGATAAACTTCAAGAGAAGGGTCAAAAAACTTGTTGTACAGTTCCAAACATTTGTCGAAATGGTGACATGAGTTGTAGAAGATAATGGCACCTTTCTTGTGGTAGATAGGCTTCGTCTTCGTTTGAATTAATCCAAACTGCCTAGCTACCAGATTGGGTTGGTAAACAATGAGAGATACCTTTGTGTTGTTGAGGCTATGATGAGAAAAAAAGTGTCTGGGCATGAGAAAAGCTTCCCAAATGGAGATGTAGGAATCTTCATCTTTCTGGTTCTCCACTGGTAGTTTTCTAGTAAACCATCTTGGACCTACTTGCCTGTTGGCGAATGGTGCCATTGAAGGAGAAAATTTGTAGCGTTTGGCGAACATCATAATGTAGCCAGTAAATGCTTGTCGAAGGCTTGTATTCTCATCAGTAGGGGTCAGTTGAACCAGCCTAGGCCATTCGACGCGTCTTTCTTTGACTGCCTCTTCGACAATTGGCATTTTTATGGGGATGAAGTTTTCAAAAGTGGCATTCAGCCATAGTTGTAGAAGCCAAAAAGGGCCTGTGAGACTTATGTTACCTTTGTCCTTAAGGGTTTTGAGGTTGCTTACACCTTCACTTAAGGATTCATAGAGGTTGGCCAAAAGTAGTTCACTCAGGCAAAATGCAACTCCATTGTGAAGTTGATTCGCCATAATGATAAAACTTCTGGCTACCTGAAGGGATCTTGTACAGAATACAAATTTGGATAACCACAGGCTAAGGAAGGCAATGTGTTCTATGTCAGAGACTTCTTCATTGTTTTCACCTTGGTAATGGGCTATGAAAACAGAATACCCAGCATACTTTGTGTCGAAGCTTATGGGGTCCTTGTTCAAGTGTTCGGGGTTGAATATTTCCCCTAAAGGACTAAGGCCAGTTATGGCTGCTATGTCGAATAGGGTGGGGGTCACCATTCCACAAGGTAAGTGGAAGGTATTGTAAGTACTGTCCCAGAAATACAAGGAGGCTAACAGCATGTTTTGGCAGTAACGGGGACCCTCCTTCGACAATTGGATTAAGTCATAAATCCCAGTTTTCTTCCAAAACTTTTCTTTGGCCTTTTCGACCCTAGTAAGCCATGCTAGGTAATCAGAGGGATCTTTCGTCAGAGGGGGACTCCTAAAAATCCTGTTTTGGTTTAGATAAGACAGATCTATTTCTGTCGAAGTCATAAGGACTTCAGGTTCTTTTGATGAGGTTTCGACAGGTTTGGGGTTTTTGTTAGCAGCTATGGGTTTTAAAGCAGAGTAGCAGGGGTAAAATTCTTTCAAACGTTTAGAATCAGCAGTGGGATCAAAAATAGGGCCTAACATGGCATGGTGAATTCCAGAAACAGAAATGGGAATCATTACCTGTGACCTGTAAATGCTTGCCTTTTCCCTTTCATTTGGGGGTTCTGGGAAGTACTGTTGGTGCTGTGTTTGAGTAGGCCCAGATAACACGTGAGCAGGAGGAAGATCCGTAGTCTTCTTTGTCTTCTTTGCACTTTGTCCAGTGGTAGTCTTTGGAGGAGCCATTGATTTGATGAAGATGGTAAAGAAACAGGAGCTTTGAAAGATTTGGAAATGGAGTTTTCACGTTTGGGTAAGAGAAAAGCTGAGACAGTGAAAAGTGTGAAATGTTGTTGACAATGGTATTTATAGAGGGTGGAATAAATGAATAATAATAAAAAAAAGGAAAATGAAGAGACTTTTTCAGTTGGAAAAAGGGAAACATGCATGTTAATCCATTGGTGGAGATTGAAAGTGGCGGTTGGTAGTGAGCCATGATTTACCTACAATATAGGGTCATGGGAGATTGTGTGAAACGTGGGCTAGATGTGACGTTTCATAAAGTGAAAATCATGGTGTTTCCTTGGGACTCAACAAAAATCACTTTACAATAAATGCAACTAGAAGTCAAAGGTCACTTCGACAGCAAAAGACATTTCTCCTTTGATAGTCGAAAATATCTTTGCTGGGGGGCAATTTGTGAACCCATAATTTCGACAGGCTGAAATTTAGGGTTCAAGGTCATCCTTGTCGAAGGATAGCATTAGGAGGAGAATCCAAGAATTGCTGACAAGGTTTTAAAGTTTCATTGCTTCGACAGAAATAGATATAATGTTCTGGCAGAATAGTTTGGAAAGTTTGTGATTGAAGGCTTCGACAGAAGAAGTTGTTGGCAAAAGATATGGTTTGGCAGATGTTGGAAGAGTTGTTTCTTCCTTAAAAGGTTTCGACAGTTTGAAGAGGTGCAAGGTTTCGTCACCTAAGGAAGGGATTCAAATTCAAAAGGTTGTAACCTTTGGCAGTTGGACACATGGAGGTTTCAGAGAAGAAATTTACATGCAGGCTGACACTTGTCGTTCAGTTATAGTTTTTCCGTTCTAAGCAGTTATTTTGTTTATGTATAAATAGGATAGTTTGTGGTTAGAATGGTGTGTGAAAATTTGTACAAAATTCCTGTAAAAGCTCTAAGTACCCAGTGTGAGAGAAAATGAGTTTAGTATTTGGAACAATGTACGTTTAAAACACCAGTTATATTTCAAAGTCATTTTAAAATTACTTGTTTATTCTTCAAGTTCATGTCATTTTAAATGTTATTTATTTTTTCTGCAAGTTTACAGCCTTCGACAGTTTCTTTGTTCTTGTTTAAATTTTTAACTTTATTTCGTCTTTAAGTTCAAACTTTACTTTACTTGCAAAAATCAAAGTTCTTAATACTTTGACTACATTGATAAAACAAACCACAAATCAGTCACCAAAATTCTAAGAGTAGTTCGACAGAAACAATGCACATGTGTCCTAGGACTTGTTTGGTTGGTCCTGCAAGTAACCCAGTTTTCTGAGAGATTGGTTAACCAGAGGTTGTTCGCCAGAAACCACCGCGAACACAATGTAGATATTACTTAGCCTTCAAAGCAGTCAATCATGAATGGGAGTTACATATTCAAGGCTATGCAACAGTGGAATTCCAAGAGACTCCTCTTAATGGTCTATCTTAATGCAGACTTGGAAGACAACTATAAAAGTGGCTCCCGCTAAAGGGATAAGCAAGACACATTCATCTTGAGACTTATTGCTTCAATATTGCTCTCGAATCCCCCAACATATTGCTCAATACAGACGGCGTAACTCTCCTTTCCCGGAAAGAGGGGAGCTAGCACCTTTGGTGATCTAATCATTTTTTGCTAGAATAAAACTATACATAACCTAGATCAATAAAATAGAAACCTAAAAAAATTGTTCAATAATTTCACGCGCTATTAAGAAATCGATTCAACTTATCTGTTTATAAAACCGAAATTTTATTCTACGCAAAACAAAATAAAGTTTGTTGCTTGAAAATTTAAAATGCCCGAACAAAATTGGGGTATGACAGGCTGGTTAGACTGACCCTAGATAGATTTCGACCGACCTTACCGATCTCGACCAACAATTAGATAAAGGTGTTGCTCCTTTCAGACTCTTCCTAATACGCTGAGATTATTATGCTAGTGATATCAAAGATCTTAATTAGAAAGCATCCAACAACTCTCCGCAATTCACTCCTAACAAATAGGAAATTAGTTATTCTCTCTAATATATATATATATATATATATATATATATATATATATATATATATATATATATATATATATATATATATATAAAGACAAAAAAAATAAGTAATAAGTTTCAAGCACAATTTGAATTCAATTTTCTTAAAATACTGACTTGAACGTTGAATGTTAATCTTACATATCTACGTCTGATGCATCGATCTACCATCACCACCGTTCACAATCTTATATCTAATTTCCTCTCCTTCATTTTTCTTTCATCCCCTCTTCTAACTCTCTATCTCTCTTAATTTCACTTATACTCATCATCAAGAAAAACAAAAATATAATCTAGAAAGAGAATAAGATTAAGACAGAGATATAATAATAAATATATGTATTTTTCTTTCCTCCCCTCCTCTAACTCTCTATCTCTCTTAATTCCACTCTCACTCATCATCAAGAAAAATAAAAATATAATCTAGAAAGAGAATAAGATTAAGACAAAGATATAATAATAAATATATGTAGTGATAAATAGTACATAGAACTCTCCTTAAATTATATAAATATTGATAACTTATTATTTGTAAATCAAATTAGTAAAAGCCAATAAATCAAATAACTAGAAGTAAGCAAACAATAGTATCCTCTCAAGCAATGGAAATTATCTTTCTATCCAAACAGTCTCTCCTTTCGATTCCTCACAAAATTTCAATACAACATTTTCTTTTTCCATCCGTTCTCTATTTAAAAACAGTTTTCTAAAATAGATTTGAAAACAAATTATAAGAATTAAATCCAAAAGCTTCAAACAGCCGGATCCATGAACATTTGACATTTCAATACACACCTACAAGGCTACAACTATAGTTAACTAGTTATCCTTGTCTTCTCCCACGCACCCTGTGAACAAGGGAAGAGTAATAAGAGATTATCACATTAAAAAACACCCAAAAGAATTTTAATAATGAAAAAAATGAAGATAACTTGACTTGCCTGAAAAGCAGATACACTGATGAAAGAAGCTCCGTTTTGAGTTATCTTTATTTTGTGATAATAAATCGTAGGGTTGAAATTCACCTAAACAACCGTCGGACACAAACACATTGCTGTTGTAAATTAATGTAACATCACATGTCTTTGGTGCATTTTTCTTTACAAACTCTCCTTCACTTAATTTATCATTGCGCCTGTTAATTCATAAAAATAATTTAACATCATGATCACTAGCGTCCTTATTTGCAATATTTGACACCGACATATGTGATTAAGTTCATTTTTTTCATATTATGATTGATGTCTGACGTGTTAGTGTCAGTGTCATTCGTTGATCATAGTCGATATATATACCGTTTGCAGGGTAGCTTTTTGATTCCTAATACAAGGTTGGTTATGTTAAGAATAGAGATGAGATCCAGAATGGCTTTTCCTTTGTATTTGCTCTCAAGAATCAATGTTTCTGCAGATACCTATGAGAAGAGAAAAAATAATAACTTGGTTTAATTTCTGACTACAGTTTTTTTATGGTCTAAACTTGATATCAGTATGGTTGCAAGAAGAATAAAAAAATGTCATCATAACCATTAATTACCTTGGCTTCATTACTAAGCTGGATATATGTCTGCAAAAGATCTTTCCTCTTATTGTTTACTTCATTCAGGTAACGTCTTACTTGTTGTGGAGTCAGTTGGTTTCTTTCAAACATCCCAACTATCACATTTATCATTGTCAACAATCACATATCATTTTGAAATTCAGGAGGACGTGTAAGACAGATTAACGCCCAAGCTCAGAATAATTGACACCGTTAAACCATAAAATATTAGCCTTTGAAAATTTAAGACAATTTGGAACACTTTTCCTATAAAAAAAAGGAGTGAAAATGAAGGTGGAAAATGGCAGGTGTTACCTGGCGTAGGAATCAATGTGATTGGGGGAGAGACATGAACAAGAAAAATCCTTGCACCAGGAGAAACAGCATGATCAAGAGCCCATTTCACAACATCCAAATCATCTTCTCCAACACAAACATAAAGATCATCCACTCTTCTATCTTTACTGATTGTTATACTCTTTCCATCCTCAACTATTTCGACAATCTCTGTTGACAATATTTGTATAGAATAAGGAACAACAAATTCACCGTTAATTTCATTGCTACCGGTGTCTAATACTATTTCATTAGCTATGTTTCTGTTACTTGTTAAGCTTTTGAGATCACCAAATGTTTCAGAGATTTCTGGTGTCATAATTTCTTGGAAGCTATAAGTTCCATTTCTGTTATAATTTTTGTAATCCTCAAATGCTTGTGATGTTTCTGACCACCATATTGATCTAGAATAGTAATCTTTTGCTTCTTTTGGGGTGCCATCTTTGTTTTCCATGTTTTTTTCTTGCTTAAATTTCAATGAATTTAGTCCAAAAAATAAAATTCAATGAATTGGTTTTGATTCTAAATTGGAACTATATGAAAAGTTCGTTGGTATCGAAGCCTCAAAATAAGTGATGAAGGAGATTCATTTTTGTCGAATTGCAATTGCATGCAAATTGTTTGCTGTACTTTTATTTGTCAATATTTGCAATTCATTGGATATGTCATCACTCTATGCTGACCCTTGCTACCAATGTCTTTTAATTATTTAGAATGTACCATTGAAAATCGTATATATATATATATATATTGAAAAGCGCAATACAATTTTTGTTTTAGCATTGTTTAATGGTGCACTTGAAATGTAATATATGCATTTGAATAGGTGCAACTTTGAAATTTAACAGGTATTTAACGTACCCAAAACATAACTCATTAAAAACTGATCCACAAATTGAAACAATTAACTAAATTCGATATACGAAAATTATCTTGATCATATTTGTTATCTGACAAATTCGAATCTCCAGTTGAAAGTGACTCGATCAACCGTTGGCCTCCGTCAACTTTAAGACTGATTTTTGTTTTCTACATTTTCATTGATTACTGAAAGTTTTAAGGTATATTTTAACAATCTCTCCATTGACTTGAAATAATTGGTGTCAATTTACCATCAATCACTTTGTTGTTCTCTTCCAATTCAACATATATTGAACAATATTTATCATGTTCAAATTTCGCTTGAACATTTATTCTACCACTTACATTCACTTCCTCTCAATTATGTATTTGCACACCCAAAACTCCTGAAACATAGAAAAAACAGGAAAACAAAATTAAAATAGAATAAAAATGGAAATAAAATAGTCGATAAGCGATAAATTCAAATGCTTAAAAATGATAAAAACACGCCTTATCAAATTTTCCATACTTGAATTAATCTTCCATACTGAATTATTGTTTATCACTAAATAATTAGCTCATATACACTACAACAAACAAGACCTTAGACAGCGCTTTTTTAAGCCTTAGACAGCGCTTTAAAGCGCTGTCTAAACCTCCGCTGCTAAAGGTTTAGACAGCGCTTTTGAAAATGTTAAAAGCGCTGTCTAATCCCCCCCCCCCCTTTGACAGCGCTTTGGCCAAAAGCGCTTTAAAAGACCCTCTTAATTTAAATTTTTTAGGTACACCTTAGACAGCGCTTTTCGAAAGCGCTGTCTAAGCCCCCTACCTTAGACAGCGCTTTTGGCCAAAAGCGCTGTCTAAGCCCCTCCTATTTTAATTTTTTTAGGTATACCTTAGACAGCGCTTTGGCCAAAAGCGCTGTCTAAGCCCCTCCTATTTTAATTTTTTAGGTATACCTTAGACAGCGCTTTGGCCAAAAGCGCTGTCTAAGCCCCCCCATTAGACAGCGCTTTTGCCTAAAGCGCTTTCTAATCTCCCCCTTAGACAGCGCTTTTGGCATAAGCGCTGTCTAAGGTATACGAAATTTTTTGTAGGATTTGTTTGTAACCACATTTTTTCCAGGTTTATAAACCAGAATTGGTACCTGTTTTCAACCAGATTTTTGCAGTCAATTATCACATTTTATATATCCATTTTGGCCTTTTTTTACCAAAATTTGGCTAACCAATTCAAACCAAATTTGCCATAAATGTATCAAAATATATACAAATTTATGTTTACATTTATAAGTCATTACATATACTACTACAAATGTACACATTAATTACACACTTTGAGCTCTATCATGTATTGACACCACTCCTCTTTGATTTCGTCCACTTGATCCTTTGTATAAGATGCACACTTGAATTCATCAAAGTACTACATAATAATATAACATATTTTGAATTAATTCCAACTATTTAATTATATAAGATATGTGTAAATATAAAAGTAACTCATAAGTTTGAAATACATACATCGGTGGGAATCTCTAATCGGCCCAACATGAGAGTATCTCGCATAAACCTCAACATGAAATACCCGCAATCTATTTGATTACGTTGAAGAGGACACTACATATGAAAAAAAAATATGAATTATAAATCCTAAGTTTTATCAAGTGTAGTCATCACTAATATAATAAAAAACGCGGTAATTAAAAATATACCGCCACTTTAATCCATGAAATGGAGTTGGCGCCCCTCCTTGAGGTCTGGATAACTCGTTGGGCACGAAAAGCTTGTAGGACGCTAATAAAATAAAAATGAAGCAATTAGAACAATTCACATAAACTAAGAAAAATTTTGAACATTCTCACTTACGTGTCAATTAGGTCCTTCATATCCGGGTATGTTGTCCAATCATTTCCTAACGAGTCAAGATAATACACAATTTCTCGGATAGGATTGATTGCGAGCAACAACCAATGTCCACTGTAATGATTAGGCAAATGTTAGATGGTAACTTGGAAAATAATTATAATAGATGAATTTAGAAAGAAATGCTAACCCGGTATTAAACGGTACAAAAAACAACTTCTCCGCATTTTTATTCTCCACGAGGATCCGAAGAACGTACTCCGTCACGGTATCTGGTCTACTTATCATTAAACCTAAGTTGACGGTCGCGGGTGCTAAGAATCCGAATGACACGTCCAAACCATTGGGGCGCATAAATTTGTCATACAAAAACCTAATATAAAAACATCATTAACATAAAGTAAACATCATTAAAATAAGTTGTTTAATTAATAAAACAAAGTAGTCCGAATTTACCTAACATATGTATTGACAACGGTGACGCCGATTTCTTCACGACCAAAAACTTGCATGAAGTCCTCATTACCAATCATTTGTTCGTAATCAAAGCCGAAAATCCCTACCTCCATAGGTATAATCCGAGCACCTCCGGTCGGTATATCGGTCATCTCTAGAAATGTCCTGAGGCACGACCTATACTTGGTGGTAGGTTTTTTCCTAGCTACGGACTTCTTAGCACCAGAACTTTGTACCCGTGCGGAGGCGTTGCTAACCTCCTTTTTTTGTTGTGCGGAGGCATTGCTAGCCTCATTTTCTTGAACCTACATGTCATATAAATAGTTAGATCAAATTAAGAATGTAACAACTTCCATGAATATATGTCATATAATTGTATATTACCTCTTTTCTTGAAACCGTGGACTCGGTATGCCGTGGAATCGCAGCTTCTTTTGATTTGGATTGTGTGGGAGTCTATTTAACATAGGAAAATATGTAAGTAAAATTTTAAGCATAAATTTTAAACTTTGAATATACCAAGGAAAGTTAACATAAGTTTTAATCATACCTCATATCCTACGCATATGAGGTTTGTCGGCCATGCAACAAACGAACCTACTGCTTCGTGCACCGTTGTTGCATCCGAATCATCGCTAGGATATGGTAATGCTGCATTCGGCTCAACTGCAATATCAACTGATACCTTCAAACATCCAGCAGGGAGCTCTCTAGTGTGGAGTAATACTCCGCTAACGTTATGCACTTTTCCCTTGCCAACCATCCGATAGTATGGTGACGACAAATACAGCTGACAATGGGAAATGCCCTAAAACCAATAATAACAAGAAATCGTTAATGTGTATATATGTCAAATACATAATTTAAGAAAATAGTTCAATTTAAGACAATTATATGTAATTACCTCTGGAATGTTCGGCTGAAAGGTACAGTTGATACTGTCTTTGTCCGAAGCATCTCTGTATACTGTTGAGGCGCTAGCCTCTCTTTCTCTCCTCAATGCATCAAGCTCAGCTTGCATGGCTTCCATTCTTGCATGAAGCTCCCGATTACTAGGAGCCTTTCCTTTTTTAATACTCATGGAGGTCGGAGTGACTCCAAATCCCTTACCCCTCACCCGACCAGAGTACTCAGGGACATCTAATGCCCGACCAAGTATGCTCCTAGTATCATCGGGAGATAAAGACTGAGATAGCTCCTCCTGAAAAATCAGATGAATATCGTACACTTGTCAAATATTTGTGTATAAAAATGTTATTCAATTAATGAAAAAATGTTATACTTACACATTTCTGGTATACTTGTAAAACTTCTTCTTGAGCAACTCCAGATTTGCCCACACGGGCTTCCTTCCACAAAACATGTGCAGGAAGAGATGATTCTGAACTTTCCTCCTTCTGCAGCTACACATTAAGTCATACAATTTTATCAGATAAAACTAATATATGATGAACAAATTTGTTATCGCAATTTAAAAATACTTACCATGGATTGTTCTAAACGTCCATATCCGACACGTCCTTTTCGGTACGGATATGCGGGACTTGATGCTCTTTCCCGATTTGTAGCACTTATTCTTTGAAAAACCGGGTCTTGTCTTTTGGATTTGAACGCTTCCCATTCTTCAGCCGATATCAAACTTTCATATTTTTTGGGAAGCTCCGCATCCACAAAATTACCATCCGCATCCTTAAGGAACTTGGATGATAAAAATGTCCGAAACCCTCTTAGAAGCTTTCCGGCCAATTTCATACAAAAGCCTCTTCTTTCGTCTTCGATGTTAAAACATCGCTAAGAAAAACATACAGATTGATAGTTAGTATCGGTAATTGAAAAAACATAATTGAAAAAACATGATTGTACCTTTATCTCACTCCAAATTTTATCTTTGGACTCTTTCAGCTCTTTGTTTCTCCAATCATCACATGTAATGGGAATTTCATTCCTTACTAGTGCACCGATAAAACTAGTTAAGGTATGCCCATTAGGTTCTATAAGCTGTCCCTGGGTGCTCCAATAGACATCTAATATGATGCCTCGAGATCTTCCTTGGACCACCCTTCTCATTACTGTGATGCCTCTTCGAATTTCTTCTTCCGCGGATACTTTTTTAGGAACTTCCTCAGGTTGGTCATCAGCCATGTCTAACCTGTAATAAACCAAGGAAACCATCAAATATCAAATATAACTTATAATCAAAACAATCGAAAAAATAAAATAAAGAAACCATGGATAATTTACCTAAGTCACTAACATCTCTTTCTTTTCTTTGTTGGAATATTAATCACTTGTTTCTTAGCAATGCGTACGGATGAATTGATCCAAATTCCCTCATTATGATCGTTTCTTATATATGACTCATCCGGTATAAGATCCTCAACTTCATCATTTCTATTCAACTCATTCCGTCTAATGCATGACTCATTCTCAACATCAATATCACATTGATCGACACCGCTATCATCAGTCACTTTGTTAGAGAAAAGCACTATAGACCATTTTGTACTCTTCGGGTCATTCACATAGAACACTTGTTTAGCCTGAGATGCTAGAATAAAAGGTTCATCTTTGTACCCCACCCTAGTAAGATCAACTTGCAAAAATCCAGACTTATCCATTCGTATGCCACTACTATTCACCCACTTGCAACCAAAGATGGGAATCTGAAACTTCTCGTAATCAAACACCCAAATGTGCTCAATAACTCCAAAATACGACAGATTTGCATATTTGGGGTTTAAGTCCTTCATGCTTGATATATGCATTGCTTCAGCTAGCACGGTGACACCACTATTTTGCATAGTACTCTTATCATCTTGTTCTTTGGTATAAAATGTGTATCCATTAATTGAATATGCGCTATGAGAAAACACATGCAAACTTGGACCATATGCCAAACATCTCAACCTTTCTGTTACCGAAGAAGGATCTGAAGAGCGCTTCAAGTAAATATGATCCTTCAACCATTGTATGAAACTTTGATTGTGCTCTATAACTATCCAATTTTCATTTCTGTTCGGATTTAACCTTCGGAGTACATCCTTGTGCATTTCAACATATGGCTCAACCTCATTATTATTGTGCAGAACATACAAATGAACTTGATCCCGTTCATCCCTTGATATTGTCACAATTTTATTCCCAATTAATTTTTTACCTTCCATTTTGTCGAAAATCTGAGCTCTGGGGAGTCCAATCGATTGAACGTTAGACAAATATTCAGTACAAAACTCAACAGCTTCTTCAACAATGTATCGTTCAACAATACAACCCTCTGGTCGACTTCGGGATTTCACGTACCCTTTTAATATTTTCATATACCGTTCAGCAGGGTACATCCATCTCATATAAGCTGGTCCACACAACTGTGTCTCTTTCACAAGATGAACAACTAAATGAACCATTATGTCAAAAAAAGACGGAGGAAAATACATTTCAAGCTCACACAAGGTAATTACAATCTCTTTTTGTAGTGTTGGTAACATCTCGGGATCGATCACCTTACCACAAATTGACCTAAAGAAAAAACACAATTTAGTTATGGAACTTCTTACTTTTTCTGGCAAAATAGAACGTATACCGATCGGTAGAAAATGTTCCATTATAACGTGACAATCATGTGTCTTCAAATTCTTCAACTTGAGGTCTTTCATAGAAACAAGTCTTCTGATATCAGATGAGTATCCTTCTGGAACCTTAACTTCACTCAGAGACTTACACAAATTTTTTTTCTCCTTTCTAGATAAAGTAAAAGCAGCAGGTGGTAGATATGTTCGTCTTCCTTTCTTCACGGGTGCTAATTCAGTTCTCATTCCCATTTTTAACATGTCCTCCCTTGCTTTAAGGCCATCCTTAGACTTGCCTTTTATATTGAGTAATGTACCGATAACACTTTCAAATACGTTTTTTTCAATATGCATAACATCGAGAAAATGTCTCACGTACAAAGACTTCCAATATGGCAATTCAAAAAATATCGACCTTTTCTTCCACCCACCTTTCACAATCTTATGTGCAAAAGGCTTGCCAAACTCAGTACGCACATCTTTCACCTTTTCAAAAACTTGTTCACCTGACAATGCGGGTGGAGCTCTACGATGTTCGGTGTCTCCATTGAATGCTTTTCTCCACCCACGGTAATGATGTTTAGAATGTAAGAATCTACGATGACCGAGAAACACATTCTTCTGGCAAAGTTCCAATCGGATCGTATCGGTTCCGTCTTCACAAACAGGACATGCACGTTGACCCTTGATGCTATACCCAGATAGATTCCCGTATGCTGGAAAATCATTAATTGTGCCAAACAACATCGCCCTCAGATTGAAACTTTCTTTCCTATATCCATCATAAACCTCCACACCGTTCTCCCACAAAATCTTTAAATCTTCGATCAGAGGTGTCAAGTATACGTCTATGTCATTACCTGGTTGTTTAGGCCCAGAGATTAACATAGATAACATCATGTACTTACGCTTCATACATAGCCACGGAGGTAGGTTATAAATCATAAGAATCACAGGCCATGTGGTATGTGAAATACTTTGAAGACCATGTGGGTTCATTCCATCAGTAGATAATGCCAATCGAAGGTTTCTTGCTTCTGATCCAAACTCAGGATAATCATTATCAATCTTCGACCACTGTGGTGAATCAGCCGGATGCCGATACTTTCCATCGGTGATTCTTTCATCTGCATGCCAAGTAAGATGTCTTGCATCGGTTTCACTACGAAACATGCGCCTAAATCTCGGAATTATCGGAAAATACCATAAGACTTTTGCGGGAGATAATTTTTTCTTATATCGAGACAAACCGCATTTGGGGCACTCAGTTAACGTTGCATATTCGTTACGAAACAAAATGCAATCGTTAGGACAAGCATGTATCTTATCATAGCTCATGCCAATAGAGCACAACATTTTTTTTGCCTCATAGGTTCGATTAGGAAGAACATTATCATCCGGTAGCATTTCTCTCATAAGGGCCAACAACTCTGTGAAACTTTTATCCGACCATCCATTGCCCGCCTTTAAGTTGTACAACTTTAATACCGCAGAAAGTCTTGAGAATTTAGTGCAACCTTTGTACAACGGTTTCTCTGCATCGCTTACCATCCTCTCAAACATTTCAGGACAATCATGAAGATCTTCTTCCAGTGCTTCTACAATCTCTTCAACTCGATCACAATCATATGTTTCCGTGTCTTTGTCGTATGAAGCATAGGTCGTATTACTTTTTCCACTCGATTCAACATTCCCGTTAATTTTCTCACCATGAAATATCCAACACTGATAACTTTGATCAATTCCATGCCTCAGCAAATGCGATTTCAATCCATGTGCGTCAACCTTACCAATATAACAACAACGCAAGCAAGGACAATGCATTCGTCTGGGGTTTTCAGCGTGTTGAACAGCATACTTAACGAATTCCGCAACCCCACTCTCGTACTCTTTGGTCATTCGATCGGCACAGATCCATGTTTTATCCATGGTTTTCCTACTTATTAAAGTAAACAATCAATCCAGACGAAAATACATAACTAAGGTAGTATCATTGAATATCCTAACAATTTTAAAGTTCAATTCATTTTAAACTTCAAAAACCTATACATAACCAATGTTAATATAAACGCCAATAACGTATCCGATACGCCAATATACCAACTTATAATTATTTTGTGCAGAGGAAAGGAGAATCATTTTCATACTAGTTTAATAGGATGGTATGAACTGAAGAATAATGCAAATAAATTTTATCTAGTTGGAGAAGAAAGTGCCACGTTAGAACCATTACAATTCGACTGGTTTGTAATTGAAGGAGCAAGTAACAACTTTTCTAAAGATAATTACATTGGCAAAGGCGGATTTGGAGAGGTTTACAAGGTGAGAAAATAAAAGAAAATTTAGTGTCTATTTTACTTATATGATAATTCTTATGTTTATTACCGTTGATAAAATAAGCATTCAAGAAGATATTATATTAGTTTATGAAAAATAGGTTACTTACTTTTGGAAATCCACAACCCAATGTGATTAAATAAATATTTAAAAGTAAATAATTCTATGCAATTTTTTGAATATATTTTAGGGTATCCTTGTTGATGGACGGGAAATAGCTATAAAGAGACTTTCAAGAAGTTCTAATCAAGGTGTAGAGGAGTTTAAGAATGAAGTTTTATTGATAGCCAAACTTCAACATAGAAATCTAGTTACATTTATTGGATTTTGCCTTGAAGAAGATGAGAAAATACTTATTTATGAATATGTGCCTAACAAGAGTCTTGATTACTTTTTATTTGGTGAGACACTAGTCACCCTATGGTTCTTCTTTTAACAATTTTTAGATTGATGCATTATATATATTAATTGATTTTATTACATGAACAATTCAAACCTTAGAACAAGAATTTTTATTACTCATTCAGTTAGGATTGGCAATTGAGCATCAACAGTGTATTTTACAAACAAAAAGCAAGCATCAACAGTGTATTTTACAAATACTGATATTTCCCTAAATAACAGAGCATGAAAAAATGAAAAAATGCAGAACATACCGAAATGAAGGATTCTTCAAACACTTTCAGAAATGAAATATTCTCAAAAAACCCTTGCAATGCCTGAAACCATATGCAAAAAGAAATGAAGAACAAAATCTGAAATGGCTTGAAGAACAAAACGCAGAAGAGAAACGAAAAACAAAACGCAGAATGAGATGAACATACCGCAGTAGAACTGAAGAACTGAGACCGATTCTTCAAACACAAACACTTTCTGGTATTGAAACCGAATGCTTTCAATGTACTCTCGTTCGCAGTTAGGGTTCGCTGGAGAGGTTTAATCGCTGGAGAGGGAAAACAGAAAGAACAGGAACGAAAATAGAAGTCTGAATTTTAATTTTAATAACACCTTAGACAGCGCTTTTGTGGAAAGCGCTTTCTAAGATATACCTTAGACAGCGCTTTCCAAAAGCGCTTTCTAAACCCACCCTTAGACAGCGCTTTTGGTTTTAAATATTTTTTTAATTGAAATACATTAAACAGCGCTTTCTCAAAAGCGCTGACTAAGGTCTATATTTAAAAGCGCTTTCTAAAAGCGCTGTCTAAGGGGGGGGGGGGTTTAGACAGCGCTTTTAGAAAGCGCTGTCTAAGACCCCCCCTTAGACAGCGCTTTCGTTATATTTTTTTAACATTTTCCGTGTTTTATTTTTATTTTAACCTTAGACAGCGCTTTTTTTTAAAAGCGCTGTCTAAGATGCGCTGTTAAAAAGCCTTTTTGGCGTAGTGATAGGAAGTATAAGGACGGAGAATCCTTCAAGAAAAACTTGAATAAATTCATATACAATGACTCACTCAAAATCGAAAGGTACATTAGTCATAAGTTTAAGTCATTTGAAACTCCACATTTTAAAGGTTCTTATAAAAACGCATAAGTAGATTCTCCCTAAATTAAAATATCAAAATTATTTCATAGTTTTTACTATAAACTTTCATACCTATTGTTTCTCCTTTTAAGCACAATTATTGTCTTACATTTTATAAGATGTTACCCACAAATTTCTATTAATGTAATACTTACTTGAACTGATTTTTTACATTATTTATTTAGGGACAAATCAGTTTTTAGGAAGGATAATTAGGTGAGGTTTATCCGACTTATTCATATTAATATCCCTTTATTCATTACGCATACATAATTTTTAGTCATTGGGGATCAACTCAATGTTGAATTGAATAATCAGATGGGGATGGGGATTATCTAACTTAGTTAGTGTAGTTTATCTTTATTTATTTTCTTTTTTTCAAGCTCAAGCGCGCACACACTACACACAAAATCACCAAAAATTATAATTCCATACCAATCATGTTTTAATCGGAAATTTGATAGTAATAAATAAATGTTATTAGTCAAGTTCTAATAGACAGTGTTTTAAAAATTGGAAGAGTCATCAAACCGGTGAAGGGATTGGTTCACTGGTTTATTGGTCGAACCGTATGATTAAACCAGATAACTCAGTTGAATAGATTAGTCTTTATAACAAAACTATATAGGTATAAAATTGGTCGAACCAGATGATTCAGTCTCTACAAAATATAACAAACACTTAATCTTTTTTAAAATATCATATCATAAATTCACAAGTTCATAATCTAAATTCAAATTTTACACAAAAGTATCACACATAATAAAATAGTGTAAAATTACAAAGTCTAATTGCAACATAATTTATTTAAATAATTTATAACAAAATAACTCTAATGTGTATCAAATTTAGTTCGAAGGAACGGAAATTGTTTCAATGTTGCGATCTACTCCTTTAATATTAAAATAATTTGTAGTGAAATCAACTTATCCGCAATAATTACCTCGTCCATAATAATTACCTCGTCCATAATATCATTAATTTGTTTTATTTTTCATTTTTTATTTTAATTTTTAATTTTTTTAATTTTAATTTTATTATTTATTTTAATTTTTTAATTTAAAATATTCAAAAAATTAATTTTTTTTTAAAAAACAATTGAACCGCCGGTTTATGAAAACCGTCGGTTTTTCTTGTTTTCTCGATTTACACCGGTTTTTACCGATTTACATCAGTTCAATGACATAAGCGATCCAACATTTAAATCAGACCAATTACCTGACTGATTTGCGATTCGATCAATCCGACCGGCCTCCGATTTGATTTTTAAAACACTACTGGCAGGATCAATATCTAATAACGAGGCACTATTCACATTTGTTTTTACTTGATTCAGAAAGAGGGGAATTGGAAAGAAAAAAATATTCATCACACCAAAAGTAGGGAATAAACAATAATAAATAAAAGAAATCAATAATATGATACTCTCCCGTAATTAAATTAAACATTATCTCCGATGCAAAGATAAAGAGTAGAAAAAAGGAGAAGAAAACTCGCAAAATCATTGGTGCGAAAGAAAATGGCCTTAATATTAGTCATTCCCTTTAAATATATAACTGATATCTAACTATTTATACTTTTGTGGAGATATATACATTGGACCCTAAAATAGAAAAGTAAGAATAAAATTTCACGTTAATAGATGCCAAGTTGAGAGCTTACATGAGATATGTATTTAGACAATCCTAATGGTCCTAAATCATATGACTACTCACACATGTTTAAGTTAAAAGTAAGCATAATTTCTAATATATTAGAAGTAAGCATAGTATAAAAGCAGAAGAATAATAAAGCAAAAATAAAATAAAACCTTAATTGAGAAATTGAATTACAGATGAGTATGTGCTTCAATGGAGACTTTTTTTTTTTCAAGAATCATAAAAATCATAGGTACTCACACATTATGTTTTCATTTTTTCTCTATTGTTGTAATGGTCATTATGACTGGGTTCTAATCTCGTGTCATTTTCATGCTGCTTCTAGCAGTCTTTTTGCGGTTCAGTTTCTATCCACTCAATCATGTCCTTGCACCTCCAAAACTACTAAAACATAGAGACAAAAATGAAAACATAAGTAAAATAGAATATAAATGGAACTAATGTAGGCAATAACACATGAATTTAAATGCTTAAAAAATTGACACTACAAGTTATCACATAACTCACATTGGGAAGAACAAACTCACATTCATCGATTATTTTAAGTTTGATCATACCAATACCATAAACATTCCAAATCTTATTGTCGCTAAGATGAACTAATATGCCCTCCTCCAACTTCAAAATCTTAAAGTTTTATTTTCTTTGGATAAGAGCAACTTGAGTTCATTACCCAACCCTCTCTAGTCTCAAAACTTGACTACATTACTACACTAACACTATCATAACAATCCTCATCGGATACAATGGTAATCTGAACATTATATCACTCTCAAGAGAATCCCTTTTGTAGTTACTGAATTGTTGACAAATATAACATTTTAACTATTATTAGTTGTAAAACCTCTTCAATTTGGATATTCATTCTTGCTCACTTCCTCTTCTTAGACACTCAGGCCTTCACCAATATCATCAATCTTCAAATCTTTCATCTTTGAAAAATCATTGGATCTAGTTGGCGTGGCGTCTGAACTTCATCATAATTAATAGTACTTTTTATCATAAAGAAGGTAATTATTAAAATTCTCAAAGGATCTAGGTAAAGAGCTCAACAAGAGTAGAGCCTTGTCCTAATATTTAATTATCACCTTAATATTGTCCAAATCATCAATGATCTTGTGAATTTCAATGAATTGCTCACCATAGATTTGTTCTCTATTATTCGAAATGAGTAAATTTGTTATTTCAGACACAACTTATGAGAAAAATATTTGATCATATACAATGATTTATATTTTTCCACATCGAAGCTACAATCTTTTCCTTGAAAACTTATGTTAGAATTTCATCCCTGAGACACAAGATAATGATATTTTTGACCTTATTCACCATCTTTATCTTCTTTTCTTATGATAGATGTATAGTCATTTGTAACACCATTTTAAACTCTGCGGAATATATATATATATATATATATATATATATATATATATATATATATATATATATATATATATATATATATATATATATATATGTAATCAGAGTGAACATAACATGCATCTCAAATAAGAGTGCCACATATAATTTCAAACATCACACATATAATTCATTCTTTTTATATACTTTCACATTAGCATAATGCAGCGGAATTACTTCAATCATAATAAAACATAACTAAAGTCTCATGATCATCTCATTCATAATCATCACTTAGGCATAACAGTCAATATTTCACATAATTCAAATAACAATAACAAAATAAAGTAGAGTACATAAAGTATCTCAAAATATGAATCAAAATGTTCTCAGTGTTACATAATCAAAGCACGACTCAACCCAAAATAAATAAGGACACGAAAACAAGTTACTACAACGGCTACCTCGCGCTAGAAGCAACTCTACTCCTTGGTACCTAAGCAATGTCGTACAAAACATCATTCCAACAGAAGGGTGAGAATTCACATAATTATCGAAATTATAAGATAATATATATGATAACTCGAATTTGTATTGATTATTTAATGCGGTTTCCGATTGTTTAACATGTTAATTTATGCATTTTGGATGATATTACGTGAGAATTGTGTTTGTTTTGTAGACATTTGATCAAACATGACTTTTGGAGACAAAAGTATAAAAGGAAGCTTCTTGGACAAGAAACGTGAAAAAACATAAGGAAAAGAGCAAGAAAAATGCATTTTTGCATAATTCACTGTCAGACGCCCGTCTGGGCTTCAAGACGACCAACTCCAATTCAAGTTGACCGTCTCACCTCCCTGATGCTCGTCTCAATTCTGAAACGCCCGTCTCAAACACCAGTCAAATAACTTATTTACGCAACAAAATTCAAATGCAGAGGAGCTGTTACATAGGATTTCTCTCCACCCTAATCAGTCAAGTCTATGCAACTCAATTCAAAGCCCAAATCGAAGTCCAAGCCTATAATTTCTCAACAAAACCTAAACCACTGCCTATAAATAGAAGCCACTGCAATTCTGCAGGAGAGCTTCGTTCAAGTCCAATTTTCCGTCGTTTCCTTTCGTTCGAAGTTCGCAAGTTTATTTTTTAGTATTCGTTTTTATTTTCTTTACCGACCCCTAGTGATAATTTCCATCATTAGAAAACTATCGTCATTTTAATTGTTTCCATCCCCTGAATTATTGTTTACTTTTCAAGTTTTCGGAAGTTTGGTTAAACCATTATTTATGTTATGAATTTCTTCTCCTTCTACCTTTCTTTGTTTTTATTTAATATGTCTGGCTAAACCATTAATCGGTATGTAATTGTCTAACCGGAACGAATTCAGTAGAATTAGGCTATGCATTAAATTAAGTCATTTTCCGGTTTCGATTTCTTGTTTTAAATAACTTTCGTTATGAGAGTAAGAGAGCATAAAAGATTAAGATTAAGATCACGGGAGTGTGAGATCATAATCAGATAGCTGAAATCGGACATTCGTTTTAAATACAGCAGAAGCGCTTTAAAACCAATTAGAACCTTTAGGTTTCCAAAAAATATTTCTAACTTGAATTGACACAGTGAGAGTGCTCAATTGAACTTAGGAGTATAGTAATGGGCAAGACCACAAGAGTGTGAGTCAACGACTTTTAAACCGAGAGTTTCTACAAAGAGATAACTTAACAAACATTAATAAGCCGAACCTCTATTGAATTCGCGAAGGCAAATTAATTATGTACCGATATTTTTATCATTAATTTAAATTAATTAATTATTCACCTTTTAAAACTTAAAGCATCGCTCACCTTAGCTAAATATAGCAACATCTGATAGCACTAGGTTGATTATCGAGTCTTTGTGGGATCGATATCTTTTATTACTACGTGATAGACTGTGCACTTGCAGTTAGTAACCGTTAGACTCATAAAGTCGTCACCAAGTTTTTTGTGCCTTTACCAGGGACTTAGATATAGTCAATAGTGCATTAAGTTGTTGCGTCGTCTAGGCTAAGGCAACAAATTTAGCTATCCTTTGTTGATTGTATGCCCTGTACTCGCTCCCGAGGCGAAGACTTAGAACCCCTGATCAACGAAGTAGAATGTTTCATAAGTTCGAGATGCCGAACCGAACCCAACGAAACGCTTACTCCTGAAATTATCATATTAGAACCAGTTGAAGTACCAAACATGGCCGAAAATGGAGCACCGCGCTCACTCAAGTCTTATGCGACTCCAAATCAACAAGAACCGCACAACAGTATTGTCACACCAGCCATAACCCTAAACGATTTTGAAATTAAACCTTCACTGCTGCAAGCTGTTCAATAGAACCAGTTTTCTGGAAATCCAACGGACGATCCAAATGAACACCTGGCGAAGTTCGTACAATACGCAGATACCGTGGAAGCAAATGGTGTAACCCAAGACACAATCAGAGTAAGTCACTTTCCGTTCTCTTTAAGAGATAGTGCTTGGACTTGGTTACAATCATTACCAGCCAATTCTGTCACGACATGGGAAGAACTGAAGAAAGTTTTCTTATCTCGTTATTTCCCGCCAAGCAAGACAACTATGCTGAGAGCTCAAATTAACGAATTTCGACAGAAAGATGCCGAATAAACTTTATGAAGCATGGGAAAGGTACAAGGATCTATTAAGATTATGTCTGCACCATGGGTTTGAAAATTGGATAACCATCATAACCTTTTATAATGGACTTCTATACAACACTAGGATGACAATAGACGATGTCGCGGGCGGTGCTTTTATGGATAAACATTACGAAGAAGCCTATAAACTCATTGAGAACATGGCTCAGAACCATTGCCAATGAGGAGGAGAAAGAACACCTGTAGAGAAGAACCAGACTAAAGGAGGAATGTATGAAGCAAACAGTTTTGATCACGTAAATGCCAAGATGGATTCCATAGTTCGGAATATCGATAACTTAACCATAACACCACCAACTACCGTGGTTGTCGTAACTCCAAGTTGCAAGATTTGTGGAATCCCATGATACACATCACCCGAATATCAATTACTTGCAGGATTAGCCACAGATCAGGTGAACTATGCTCAAGGAAACCCTTATTCTAACACTTACAACCCAGGATGGAAAAATCACCCAAATTTATCTTACAAGAATAATAATAATAATAATGCCTTGTATGCACCTAATCAAGCACCAGTTGCACCACCAGGATATCAGAAAGTTGTTGCACCCAATCCAAATGTTCCTAGAAAATCAAACCTCGAACTGATGGTGGAAAAATTCATTGCTACTCAGGCTCAAACAAACAAGGATTTGCTAAATCAGAACATCCATACTAGTGAACAAATAAAAGCAATTGGTGACAAAGTTAGATGCTTTAGCTACTCATAACAAGATGTTAGAAACCCAGATTTCTCAAGTAGCTTAACAACAAGCATCCACTGCTGCCCCAGCTGGAACTTTTCCTGGACAGACCACAACCAAATCCTAAGGGTCATGCGAATGCAGTCATACTAAGGAAAGGAAAAGAATTGGACGGACCTACCGATCCTAGAACCGAAAACCCAGCCATGTACCAACAACCTGAGAAATCAACAAAGAAAAATTATAAACCACATGAAAAAGAAACCAACGAACTAGAGGCTGAGGAAAAGGAAAAATCTTAGGTACCTCCACCACCATATAAACCACCAATTATGTACCCTCAACGGTTAACAAATTCTAAAACAATGAGACAATTCAAGAAATTCGTAGAGCTTCTGAAACAATTAAACATTACCATACCTTTCACAGAAGCTATTACTCAGATGCGCTCATATACTAAATTCCTAAAAGAAATCTTATCTAACATAAAGAAAATCGAGGAGAACGAAACAATTACATTTACCACTGAGTGTAGCACAATCATTCAAAATAACATGCCCCCTAAACTAAAGGACCCTGGAAGTTTCTCTATTCCTTGTGTAATAGGAAAGTTTGTAATAGACAAAGCTTTATGTGATTTAGGAGCACGTATAAGTGTTATTCCGCTATCAATTTGCAAGAAACTGGATATGGGACAACTAAGACCAACAAAGATGTCAGTCCAGCTAGCCGATCGTTCAGTTAAACTCCCAGTAGGCATTCTAGAAAACGTTCCCGTACGAATAGGACAATTCTACATCCCAACTGATTTCATAATCATGGACATCAAGGAAGATGCTACAACCCCTATTATACTAGGAAGAACGTTCTTAGCTACTGCAGGAGCTATCATTGATGTAAAGAAAGGCAGACTGACATTCGAAGTAGGAGAAGAGAAAGTCGAATTTATTCTAACCCAATTTCTCCAAGCTCCAGCTATAGATGACACTTATTATTTCATTGACGTCATTGACGAATGCAGACGAGAAATGGAAAAAGAAGAAATTACCTACTCCGATATAATGAAAATCCCGTCTCCTGAGATCTTCCAAGAAGATACCTCAAAAGAACCTTATCTGGACAAAAACCAAATTGAAGGATTAACCCTTACACTTGATCAAATGCCATGCTCGAAAAACCCCGATATTGAACTTAAGATATTACCTAATAACCTTAGATATGAATTCCTCGATTCTGAACTTAGAAGACCGGTTATAGTAAATGCGGACTTAGGACAGCTTGAAACCAAAAAAAAACTAGACGTTCTAAGAAAGTACCCAGAGAATATGCATGCATCACATTATGCTAGAGGAATATTGTAAGACCTCTAGAGAGCCACAGAGAAGGATTAATCCAATTCTAAGTACTATAGTCAGGGACGAAGTAAAGAAGTTATTAGACGCCAGAATTATATATCCAATATCCGACAGTCAATGGGTAAACCCAATACATGTTGTACAAAAGAAGGGAGGCATTACAATCACTAAGAACGCCAAAGGCGAGTCTATAACACAAAGAGTAGTAACCGGGAGTAGAATCTGTATCGATTACTGAAAACTAAACAAAGCTACCCGGAAAGATCATTCTCCTTTGGGCTTCATCGATCAAATGTTAGAAAGACTAGCCAAACATTCTTAATTTTACTACCTAGATGGTTACTTGGGATTTTTCCAAATCCCTATTCACCTTGATGACCAAGAAAAGACCATATTCACCTGCCCCTACGAAACATTTGCTTATCAACGTATGCCATTTGGTTTATGTAACGCTCCAGCAACATTTCCAAGATGCATGAATCTTTGTTGATTTCATAGATGACATCATGGAAGTGTTTATGGGTGATTTTTCTGTATGCTTCCTAAGTTTTGAAGGATGTTTATCTAACTTAGAAATGGTACTCGAGAGACGCGTAAAAGTGAATCTTGTGCTAAACTGGGAGAAGTGCCACTTTTTGGTCAGACAAGGAATTATTTTAGGTCATGTTATATCCAACAGAGGCATCGAGCTAGATAAATCTAAGATATAAGTGATAAAAAACCTTCAACCGCCTAAAACTGTGAAAGATATAAGAAGTTTCCTCAGACACGCTGGTTTTTACCGACGATTCATTAAGGACTTTTCTAAAATCAATAAGTTGTTGGCAGGTTTATTAAGGAAAGATGTTGAGTTTATCTTTGTCGAAGACTGTTTAAAAGCATTTTAAACCCTTAAAACAGCTCTTATCATTGCACCCATCATGCAATCACCCGATTGGACGCTACCATTCGAGATTATGTGTGATGCGAGTGTTACGTTGTTGGCGCAGTTTTAGGTCAAAGAAAAGATAAGAAACTCCACACTATATATTACGCAAGTAGGACCTTAGACCCTGCTCAGATGAATTATGCCACAATAGAGAAAGAACTCTTACCCGTAGTGTTCGCGCTTGATAAATTGTGTTCTTACCTTGCAGGAGCTAAAATCATCATCTATACCGATGCGAGTGTTACGCTGTTGGCGCAGTTTTAGGTCAAAGAAAAGATAAGAAACTCCACACTATATATTACGCAAGTAGGACCTTAGACCCTGCTCAGATGAATTATGCCACAATAGAGAAAGAACTTTTACCCGTAGTGTTCGCGCTTGATAAATTGTGTTCTTACCTTGCAGGAGTTAAAATCATCATCTATACCGATCACGCAGCCATCAGATAGCTTCTATGTAAAAAGGATGCAAAGCCTAGGTTACTAAGGTGGATTTTTTTTATACAAGAATTTGATTTAGAAATTAGGGATAGGAAAGAGACTGACAATGTAGTTGCAGACCACTTATCATGTATGGAAGGAATTAAATCCGACCTTATACCAATTAACGATGACTTCCCCGATGAACGTCTTATAGCACAACTAGAACATAAGATATATTCTTTTGACTGACAAATCCAAGAAGAAACTGTGGAAGAAATTTGTGCGCAAACCACTTTGCCATGGTACGCTGACATAGTCAACTATTTAGCTGCCGGGGTACTTCCACCAGATCTCACTTATCAGCAAAAGAAGAAATTCTTCTATGATTTAAAATAGTATTACTAGGATGAACCGTTAATTTTCAAGAGAGGACCCAATAGTATTTACCGTCGATGTGTCCCAAATGAAGAAATAGAAAACATAATCTCCCAGTGCCACCGCTCCTTACGGTGGACATGCAAGCACTTCGAAGACTTGTGCGAAGATCCTTCAATCATGCCTATTTTAGCCCACTCTATGGAAAGATTTTCACCTTGCCATTCTAAATTGTGACCGATGCCAATGCACTAGTAACATCTCGAGGCGCAATGAGATGCCCTAAAAAGACATTCTTGAAGTAGAAGTTTTTGATGTGTGGGGAATTGATTTTATGGGACCATTTCCATCTTCTTTTGGAAATAAATTCATACTCGTAGCTGTTGATTATGTTTCAAAATGGATAGAAGCTATAGCTTCTCCAACAAACGACACTAGAATAGTCATAAAGCTTTTTAAGAACATTATCTTCCCAAGATTCGGTATACCAAGACTCGTCATAAGCGACAGAGGCTCTCATTTCATATATAGAATATTTGATAAACTCTTATTAAAATATGGAGTAAGACACCGATTAGCTACACCTTACCATCCGAAAACTAGTGGACAAGTAGAAGTTTCAAATAGATAAATAAAACAAATTATGGAGAAAACTGTAGCTACGTCGAGGAAAGATTGGTCTATTAAATTACCTGAAGCTTTATGGGCCTACATAACAACTTTTAAGACACCCTTCGGAACCACACCATTCCAATTAGTCTACGGAAAAACTTGCCACTTGCCAGTAGAATTAGAGAATAAAGCCTATTGGGAAATTAAAAACCTAAACTTTAACTACACAAACGCATGTGAGAAATGTATTCTAGACTTACATGAATTGGAAGAACTAAGACTAGATGCTTACGAGAATGCCCGCATATATAAGGAGAGAACCAAGAAATGGCATGACAAGCGAATCTCTAGGAAACAATTTAGTGTGGGAGACGTCGTTCTTTTATTCAATTCTAGACTTAGGTTATTTCCGGGAAAATTACGATCTAGATGGTCCGGTCCTTTCGAAATAACTAAAGTTTTAAGTAGTGGCGCTATTGAAATTAAGGGTAGGTCTAGTGCACCGTTTATAGTAAATGGGCAACGCCTTAAATATTATAATTGCGTATAAGACAAAAAAAATTCAATGGGTTTGAAATAGGCAGAATTGCCATCAAAACCTTAGATTAGTTTCCCTTAAGCTGCGTCAAGCCCCGACATTAAATGAAGCGCTTAGTGGGAGGCAACCCACAATTTTTAAAATTTTCGCTTTAAATTTTCGTTTTATTTGCGTTTTTTTAATTTTTGAATTTTAAAAGCTTTAAACTCACTGATTTTTTTTGTTGATTTGTGTGATTCCAGGATTTTTAAAGTTTTTCTACCTTCTACTACTCTACTCTCTCTGTTTTTCACTAACTCTGATCATGACTACCAATATGACTATGGAATTTAGAGATGGCGTCCAGAGGCGCCGTTATGAAGCTTTAGCCATATGATTTATGTCCCTGACCAAATTTACTCAAGTACCTACCATGAAAGCTTTAGGCATAGGTACCAACATTGACTACCTGTTTAGCCAGCTAGGTTGGGAGGGATTTGCACTTAGGAAACATAGAACCTACTATGAGTTGACCTTAGAATTCCTAAGTTCATTGGTTTACAACCCAAACTGTGGAAAAGGTTTAACTAGAGGAAAGATAACATTTAGACTCTTTGGATACCCTTGTGAGTTTAACATTCATGAGATGGCTAACCTTCTAGAGTTTCCAGATGGCCCTTCTGTTTTCTCAGAACCACAGGAGAAATTGCTTGCACATGGTGAGTTAGACCGTTTTTGGAGTAGTATCTCAGGACGACCTGATCATGATTTATATCATATGCTTTCCACTGAGATTCATAACCCAACTATTAGATACTTCCATATGATCCTAGCATATTCATTGTTCGGAAAAGCTGAGAGTGATAACACCATTTCGAGAGAGGAATTATTCATTATGTTCTGTGCTTTTACCTCCAGAGAGGTTAATGCGGTGACTTTCATGTTTGCGAACTTTTGCAAAATTATTCAGAGTGAACACCGGAAAATCATGATAGGTGGACTAGTTACCAAGATTGCTGACGCAATGGAACTTAGAACCTGCCTTGCTAATATTAAACCACTTGGAGAGTTTAGGCCTATGAATATCACATTTTGTTTTGAGAGGGAAATGCTTTATGACCGAGGTCCTGACCATTTTAAGCTTATGATCAATGGCGTAGTTGTGTCGCATTTAATGCTACCTGACCATGAGCGCACGAGTGTGCATAGTAAATGCAACTGACTTTATGATATAGATGAGCCAATTTATGAACCGAGAGATGCTTGGTCCAAAGTTGAAATAGATTCAAAGACCCCCTCAAATTACTATGATTCAGATGATATGATAGAAGTCGAGAAGCCCGAAGAAGAGAAACTTAAACCTGTTGAGAAACCTACACCTACTACAAACAATTCTGAACTTACTTTAGAAAGTCTCCGAGCTGAGATGCAAATCATGCAACATGACATCTGCGACCTGCCTATAGATATCGTCACTGTAAGAGATATGGCAATGGATCAGTTTAATACTTGAGAGATGCGATAGACTCAATCCTCAAAAATCGTGGCTAAATTTCAATATCAACACTTATCATAATTTTCTTGCATTTTTTATAAAATTTCAGCATTTCAATTTAGTTAAATTTGATTTCTTGTTGATTTTTAATTTTCAGCTTATTTTGAATTATAACTCTTGCAAATTTTCTAAGCTTTAATGAAATACTTTGGTCTTGTTCTTAATTTGTGCGTGCCTTAAATTATGATTGCTTAAGTGTGTTAAGAGTGCTCTAACCAAATATTTAAATTCATATGTTATTGGTGTTTAAATTTATCAGTTTAATGAAATTATAATGCAATGCTAGTCTGATGCAAATATTGAATTATTGTTTTACCTACTACTAAAATTATTTCCAGTACTGATATAAGAAGTATACCTGCTATATTATTTATTATGTTACCTGCTACACACACCAGTTACATGAAAGCAGTGTACAAATGCATTGCGTATGTAACAGACTGAGTAAAAGAAAAATAATTTGGAGTTGTTTAGAGTTTTAAGTTGAGACGACCGTCACAAAACCCAGACGGGCGTCTCACCTTGAAGACCCTGTAACGTTCGTCTTGCAACGGTCCTCACGACCGTTGCAACCCCACTAGCCACCTTCTTCCTAACTGTCATCCATCCACCACTCCTATAAAACCCCCACTACCAACTTCCATTTTCACACAACTATTCAGAGCATCATTTCCGTAATATTCTTTCTCAACCACCCCACTCTTTGTTTCTATTTATACATCATTATTTTTGTTCCATACCAATCCAAGACTCACAAAATTTATGCTTCCTTTTCATCTTATATTCTCCAAAACCTTGCTATTATGGCAGAGCGTACACCCACAAACCTCATCTCAAGAGAAGGTGCCGCCGAAGCTCTTCAAAGGGCGCGTTTTACAGAGTTCCATGAGAGGACCATTTACGTCACTAGTTATGTTGATGAGGAGTGCCTGACTCGTTTGGGACTCCTCGACAGCGTCAACTACTTGATCGAGATGACTAATCTCACGACACTTTGCAAAAGCAACATGCCCACATACGCCACACTTGCCTTGGAATTCCTAAGTTCCTATGAGTACCACACACCCAAAGATGATACAAAATTCCTGGTGGAGAATATCACCTTCTGCTTCTTCATAAGGGAATTTTTCATCACTCAAGAGCAGTCCAGTGAGTGGTTCAGATTTCCACAAGGAGAAGATGTCTACTTAACCATTCCAAATGATGGAGACTGGCCGATCAATGCCTTTAATATGTGGGAAGAGTTAACAGGATAAAGGCAGCAGGGATGGGATGAGTTGTACGCAACTCATATCCATAACCCAGCCATCCGCTACTTTCATAGGGTGGTATCCAGCGTAATCTTCGGAAGGTTCAACAATCATAAAGTAAATCAGAGGGAGTTGTTCCTAATTTACTGTGCCTTCTTCGACATTCGTGTGAACCTCGTGGCCTTCATCTTCCACAACATTGATTACATCTGCAATAGAGGGAAAACACCCTTTTGTTTTGGCGGTATGATTATCGAATTGCACTTTAAGTTAGGTTTAGAGGAAAACTTGAACCAGCTACATGGAGCACCCGCCCTGTACCTAGATATGGAATATTGCAAATCCAGTCACATAATCAGGCAAAGGAGGAGAGATAGCAAGTACAACCTGGTTGTAAAGAACAAATTCATCCAGAGTATCGTCTTACCCTGTCATACTAGGATAGATGTGAGGGTTCGAGCCAACTGGAGCTACGACCTTGACGCTCCGTCACCAGGTGCGGCTGCACATGAAGAGGAACAAGTTGTCGGGATCGATGAGGTACAACAGGCGATGGATGAAGCTGAAACTGCTGATACAAGAGCCGTTGATTTTTCCAACACTAGCACCTCCACTAGACGCCGACGAAGGAATCAACAACCTGCATCTATGGATGACATTATGGTGGCCATCATGTAGAACCAGGAGATGCAGCAGAAGCATTACCAAAAGATGTCACAGAGAATGGGGAGGATGGAGCTTACTCAGACAGAGCACGAAAGACTTATTGTTGCCAACACTGAAGCTTTAGGTGGCCTGACAAGTCAAATTCATGCGCTGCATGACTATATCCATCTTGAGGGTATACCGGATTATGTAACGATCCACGGACAAAGAGCCATTCGAGGCAGAGGCCAGAGACCACCACCATCGCAGGAGTAGTTTTATTAGTTTTTAGTTTTTGTTGTTTTTATTATTTTCTTAGAAGTATACCTATATCTCACAACATTGAGCACAATGTCCGAGATAGTGTGGGAGAAGGTATTTGATTTCCCTTTCATTGTACGAAACTAAATTAAATTAATCAAAATATTTTAGTTTTTAATTTCTCTCCAGTATTTTAGCATAACAAATTTTTATTTTTATTCCTTTAGAATGCTTTCAATTAACACATCCTTCAAGTATATAGGTTAATAGGATTTGTTAGAAACTGAGAAAAGACTTAACAAAATTTATACAATATTGACACTTTAGACCCTTATAAGCGATATCAATTTGGATACATGTTATACCAAAATCTGAAGCCTTTGTTCTAAATTAGCCCCGAGTAGTTTATATTAGCAGTCAGCACCGCCTGAAGTACTACGTGGAAATCTGATGCAAATAAGTGATTGACCACAAAATTGCCAAAAAGAAGAAAAAGAAAAAATCTTAAGAATATGCAAGCCATTGGTAAAACAATCAAGCTGCACAAAAGGTAAAGCAAAAAGACTGATGTCGGTTGGCTCAAAGGATAATGTCCGAGATAGTGTGGGAGAAGGTATTTGATTTCCCTTTCATTGTACGAAACTAAATTAAATTAATCAAAATATTTTAGTTTTTAATTTCTCTCCAGTATTTTAGCATAACAATTTTTTTTATTCCTTTAGAATGCTTTCAATTAACACATCCTTCAAGTATATAGGTTAATAGGATTTGTTAGAAACTGAGAAAAGACTTAACAAAATTTATACAATCTTGACACTTTAGACCCTTAGAAGCGATATCAATTTGGATACCTGTTATACCAAAATCTGAAGCCTTTGTTCTAAATTAGCCCCGAGTAGTTTATATTAGTAGTCAGCACCGCCTCAAGTACAAGCTACGTGGAAATCTGATGCAAATAAGTGATTGACCACAAAATTGCCAAAAAGAAGAAAAAGAAAAAATATTAAGAATATGCAAGACATTGGTAAAACAATCAAGTTGCACAAAAGGTAAATCAAAAAGACTGATGTCAGTTGGCTCAGAGGAATCTGGTTCTGAACTCGGTAGGGTGAATTACTATTTGATCCCCCACAACTTAAACTCAGTTTGATAAAGGGTTACCACACTTGTGTACCAAACCCCGTATGAAAATAAGGATCAAATTCACTAACAGGTTATTCCACTATGCGCGTGCAAAGGTAAAGGGCTTAATGTGATTGCGCGTGCATTAAAAAAAATTGTTGTTACTAAAGTAACTTTAAAATATTGTCAAGTATGGATCATAATCACTAACAGACTTATTTACCATGTGTATGAATAGATAACGAGCTTAATGTGATTGCGCTAGAATGAAAGAGAGAAAATGGAGGATGAGTAAGTTAGAATTAGGCATAATAACATGATTCAGATTGGTTTGTATAGGAGGGAGGCTTATGACCGTATGTAACACGGTGGGAGAAATGACTTTTAGTCATGTTGCAGATAGCAAGAGTCGCCACCGAATTTTATTTTATCAGAGTGGAAAGGACATAAAAGAACAGGAAAGACCTAATTTTAGAGACTTGAGTTCGGGGGGTAGGTTATACAAAGGAAAGGTGTTAGCACCTTTTATATCCATGGTTATCCATGGGCTCTTAGTTACTTAGCTCACTTAAATTGTCTTTGAAGAGTGTAGTGTTATTGCACCCCAAAATTTGCCCTCACCTAGACAAGACATTGTGTACTAAGGTGTCCCAAGAGGTTCACAAGGTTCACAATTAGTCAGAAAGTTTGGCAATTCCCTCAGACAAAGCATCCTCCTAAGCAATGCATCTTAAACTAGGGTTTTGACTTTCATCAGGATAAATGGACTTCTAAGGCTTCAATTGAGCTTCATAGCACCCTATATGGCTTTAATAATCCCTATGTCAAGTTTCAAGGCTTTCCCAAAAGGTTTGCTCAGTCAGATGATCAGATAGGCTAAAATCAGTAAAAGTAGTTAAAAAGTCAAACTAAGGTCAACTGTGGTCAAACCAAAGTCAAACTTCATGATTTTTTGCCAACATCAAGTATATGAAGTAAAATTCATCATTTGATCAAGGTTTGATCATGATTCATCAAGGAAATTTCAGATCATCAAGAATCAGGAGTTTCTAAATCAGGGTTTTCATAGGAAAAGTCAACTGAACTTTGACCAACCATAACTTTCACATGCTTCATCAAAAATTTTCCATCCAAAGCTCATTTTGAAGGAAATTGAATTCTCTACAACTTTGTGTCTCACAAGCCAAGCCCAAAAATTCTTCATTTGGAAGGTATGAGCTAAGACATTATAGGTCCTTTTAAAAGTCAACAAAAAAGTCAACAACTTCCAAAGAGCATAACTTGAGAATGGTAAAAGATATGGACATGAGACCAAAGAGGTTGGTTATAGAACTATTCAATCTTTCCAAAATGTCCAAGAACACATTCATAGCATTAAAATTGAGGGATTTGTGCTCTTGCAAAGTTGGGAAACTTTTGGGAGGTTTATGAAGCAAATGGGGACTTAAAACCAAATTTCACCAAATGGGCTTGCTTTTTTATGATCCAAACACTTCCATGACATCATGCACGAATTAAAAATTATTTATTCATATTTTTATTCATTTTATTTTATTTATTAAGATTTTTTACATTAAAAATCATTTTAAATCAAAATAAAATATAAAAGTGTGAATATTTGATTTGATTTTGGTTTTAGAAAGTCTTAATATTCATTTAGAGGTGATTGAAACCATACAAAATCAGATCATTCAAAAATAGCAATGAGATATCCAAGTTTTCAATATTTTTAAAGACATATCTTTTTCAATCTCTATGGATCCAAAAGTCCAAAGGATGGACTAGTTTCTTGACCTAATTTTATTACATGATATATAAACAACACATAGCAAGCAAGACACACGGATTGGTAGCCTCAAGAACAACATTCAAAATTCAAAAATTCAAGCAAAAGGAGACATTCGGTTTTTGATTTACAAGAGGTTTCAAAGAGTTCTAAAGGTTGCAATGTGTTCCTTGATGATCAATGAACCTAATTGAATCATTTACAGCATTCAAAACATGAGATATAGCATGAACCGAATCCATATTGTTCATATTCTTATTTTCTTTGATTTAGATTATTTATGCAATTATAATGAATTCTAACTACATATTTGTGTTAGTGATGATGTTTAGATGCTTTCTGGGCAAAGAAATTGAAGGATGATGACCTAAACCGAAAACGACCATTGTTAGGGTTCTTGAACCAAAATTAGGGTTCTTCGATTTAGACCATATAAATTAATTTTAAGGACATAAATGAACTGTGTGAAGTGTGGGGATCATAACCATGTGATTGATTTGATGAATTGTTGCATATTCATGATGATATGAGATTGGCAGGTTTCAAGTGTAGGAAAATTCGCAGGAAAACTCCCAGCAATTTTCGTAGGTAATTCTGCAGGTCTCAAGGAAGAAGATGACCTCCTTGGCGCCATCTGAAATTTGAATTTTTGATTTAATATTTTTAGAATCTGTGTTTGTTTTATTTCAACTAATGTTGCCTGGCTCAGTTGGTAAGGATGCGCGTGTGGGAGGCCAATGACCAGGGTTCGAGTCCTGGCTTGGTGAATTCTTTTTTTGGCAATTTTCTTTTGTTTTCCAGGCTTGCTATATGAAGATCTTGGGTCATTCCCTATCAGCTAGCGTGCGCCAGCCCAGTGGTTTTGATTCCCTGCAGGTAAGGGGAGGTCCTGGGTTCAAATCTAGGTTTCCCCATTTTTTTTAAACCCTTGTTTTCTTATTTCTTTTAATTATTATTTTCTATTATATATTATTATTATTATTGAATTTGTTTTATATTTAATTAATAAAAGTCTATCTTAAACTTAATTAAAATTTTATTTTCATAAATTTCATAACATATTTTATAAAATAAATTTGTATATAATGTTAATTTTCATTTATAATTTGTAAATAAATCAATTAATATTTTAATTAAATATTCAAACCCTAATTTTATTTTCTTAAATTTCTAACCCTAATTTTTTTTTATTTAACTTTAAATATTAAACTTAATTAATTTCTTTTTTTTCTAATATATAATTAAATAATTAATCTTGTTTTGTAAATAATTATTATATTGTTTATTATTATTATTCTAATTACTTTATTATCTTCTTCTTAAAAATTCTTCACAATTATTTGTTTAATTAAAAAAATGTTCTTTTAAATTCTATATATTTTTGTATATTTGTGCTAACCTCTTCTTCTTATAATTACTTTATTACTAACCATTTTAATTATAGTTTCTTTTATATATATTTGTTATTTATATTATAATGTAATTGCGAAAGCCTTGTAATAGTCGTAGGTTTATTTTTGTCTTTATTTTATTGTTTATAAATATTTTTGCCATGGTTAGTAACTATAGGGGGTGATAACATGTTTGTGATTTAAAATTAATTTAGAAGACTAATTTAAACAAGATAAATACATGAATACAAACACTCACACACGTAAGTCGGTCTTTGATTGCCATCTCACACTTTCTAAGGTTATCCCTCATGTTGCCTAATTATAAGGTCAAGTAAGGTGTCTTAAAGCAAAGTCCCTTCATTAATATCATCAAGTCCCTTTAAGATTATAAGATCAAGTCCCTTCGATGTTGCCTACGGAATAATGATCTTGTCCCTTCGAATAAAAGATGATAAGTCCCTACGAATTGCTAAAGACACCTTACAGTTGCCTAAATACAGATGGCCCTTCACATGTCCCATACACATCCAAGGTAATGACTACCTATTCCTTAATAATAGGGATAGTCTTACCATTGAAAGAACATATAAGAACAGTAAAGATTTAATATAGGGTAGGTTCCTCTTAAGTACTTGCTCACTTTTCTTCAAAATACTTCATTACACTTCACATTTCAAACAAATTTTCAAAACAAAGTCTTTATATACATCCATACGAGGATCATTATAAAGTACTTAGAAAATTTTTAATCACACACTACACTTTCTCAAAACAATTTAAAGTGAGCTAAGTAACTAAGAGCCCATGGATAACCATGGATATAAAGGGTGCTAATACCTTCCCTTTATATAACCTACCCCCCGAACTCAAAATCTTTTTAAGGTCTTTCCTGTTCTTTTATGTCCTTTCCTTTTGGATAAAATAAAAGTCGGTGGCGACTCTTGCTATCCGCAACATTTATAGAAAAGTCAGTTCTCCCACCGTATTACAGAACTGGCGACTCTGCTGGGGATTTAATAAAAGAGGGGTACCCTTAGGAATTAGATCACTTAAATTGTTTGCCTTGTTTGCTTTATATTACTTGTTGGGCTTTATGTGTGAAAGATCCTAACCTGGATCTAGTGTACCTTAGGTAAATGGCAATAGACCAAGGAAACTGTACGGCGTATACCGATATGGTTGATTTGGTGGCCATAGTTAGTGTGACTTCTTGGTTGGTGTTTATATTCCTTAAGTAAGTTGAGGATAATATGGGGCTGCCATATGTTGTCAATACACTTACTAACTTTTAGAACCCTAGTTATCCCATCTTGGCCTTTAGAAAGTAGTGAGATAACCGGCTTTGGAGAAGTCTAAAGTTGGTTGATACTCGATACTACACTCATTGAGATCCTAAACTTGGAGGGTTTTGGTTGGCAAGTAAGTTGCCTACTGAACAACCACCCTTGGGAAGGATCAGTGATATTGAGATCCCTTAGAACCCAGTTACTTTTGTAGGACAAGATGAACCAACTAAACTTCAAGGGAGGGTACTTACCTTTAAACCTCATGCAAGCCTTTAAACCTAGGGCTATTGTGTGACTTGTTTGTGTGTGCCACATGTTTGTGATTGAACATAACATTATAACATCATGACATCATAACATCATAAGCATGGCATTTTCACTAACCATTTCAAGGACCAAAGGATTTATCTTTGTTCTTTGTTGCAGGTCATGGCTTCTACTCGTAGGAATACTATCCGGATCAACTTTGTAGGAATACCTCCTAAGCTTAAAGAATTGGTCTCTCAAGTTTCTGAAAACTCCCAATTCATCAAGAGACATGGTCATCTACTGGATCTAGTCACTTCAGGGTTCAATGAAGACATGATGAGTGTTCTGTTTCAGTTCTTTGATCCTAAGCATCATTGTTTCCCATTCCCCGACTATCAGCTGGTTCCTACAATGGAAGAGTTCTCCAAGCTTCTGGGTATACCTATTCTTAATCAGGGACCTTTTACAGGCTTAGAGAAAGAGCCTAAACCTGAAGTCATTGCTATAGCCCTACATTTGAATAAATCAGACATTGTCCTAGAAACAAGGAGTGGAGTTAAGGGTATCCTTGCTAAGGTATTGGTGGAGAAAGCTCAAGTGTTCCTGAAGGCTATGAGTTATGATGCTTTTGAGGAGATCTTATCCCTATTGATCTATGGCTTAGTGTTGTTCCCCAATCCAGACCAGTTCATAGATGTACACGCCATCAACATATTTCTGACTCATAATCCAATACCTACATTACTTGGAGACATCTTACATTCTCTCAATACCCGTACTACGAAGGCACGAGGAACTCTGATGTGCTGCATACCTCTATTGTCTAGGTGGTTTATTTTTCACCTTCCTCGATCTGTGATGAAGAATGAACAAGGGTTCAGGTGGTCTAAAAGGATCATGTCACTTTCTCATTCAGACATTCATTGGTACTCTAGATTTATGGAGAATGTTACTATCATTGACCGTTGTGGGGAGTTCCCTAATGTGCCACTCCTTGGCATAAGAGGGGGCATTACCTACAATCCTTCCTTAGCTCTACGTTAGTTTGGTTATGCTCGGAGTGATGGTCCTCATGACATGCTTTTTCAGGGTGTTGTGTTCGACTACGACAACGATCTGCAAGGTTACCGTCAAAGGTTCATACGAGCATGGGGTAAAGTAAACAAGGTTGACAGCAAGACTCTGGAGCCCAAATACACCATTCCTATGGAAGCTTATCTCAGATGGGTGCGATCTCGTGCTCAGACTCTTATGATTCCATATCCTGCCATCCTGCCAGTTACCATGGAGCCTGTTGCTGAAGGAGATACTTCTTATATCATTCTTCACCCAGACATGCCCACTGACATGGAAGAGTTACAAAGGTCCTGGATCCAGTTGAAGGATCAAAGAGATACTTTTGAGACTCATTACAAAGCAAGTCAAGAAAGAATCCTAGAGCTAACAAAACAACTTCACGAGGAGCGGAATCTCAACTCATACCTCAACAAAAAGAGGAAACGTCCATGGGAGACTTAAAACCCCATTTTTTGTATTCATTTCATTTTTATTGTAAGCCCAAGGGGAAAACAAGTTTATTGATTACTAATAAAAGTTTACTTCCTGTTTGTTTAAACAAATTTAAATCCTGCGGTCCTTGAAAACATTGCATAAGCATCTACATACCATATTATTACATCACATGTTTCTTATGTACAGGTATCTTATTTTCTCGCTGTTTATTTCAGCAGAAATGGCTCTTGAACAGACTGTCAAAGATCTCCAGGCTCAGAATTCACAATTCCAATAGTTGATTCTAAACTTGTCCAAGGGACAAGATGAGTTGAAGACACTGCTGGCTAAGAAGAAGAAGAAGACTAGAAGATCAGGAGGCCTTATTAATCTGGGAAGATGGTTCAGAGGTCCTGTCAAGACAAAGGAACAGAGGGAGGATTCTGAGTCTGAAAATTCTGAGAAAGAGGGAGGTAGTCTCCATGATACTGTGGGAGATTCTGATTCTGAAGCAAATTATTATCATGACCCAAGTGAAGATAAGTACAAGATGCTGGTAGACAGAATGAATGCCATGGAGTTACAAAAATCTTCTGGGCTGGATTTTGAAGATCTGAGTTTAGTATCTGGAGTGGTTATACCTATTGGTTTCAAGGTTCCTGCTTTTGTGGTGTATGATGGTGTCTCATGTCCCAAGCTGCATCTAAGGTCCTATGTTTGGAGGATTCAACCACATATTGTTGATAAGAAATTGTGGATTCATTTCTTCCAAGAGAGCTTGTCTGGAGCTCAATTGGAATGGTACTATCAACTAGAAAGCGTCAATATTCGTGATTAGAATGATCTTGCTGAGGCCTTCTATAGGAAATACCAATATAATGTTGATCTAGCACCAACTCGCATGTGTTGCACCCCAAAATTTGCCCTCACAATACAAGACTTTGTGTTCTAAGAAGGTTCACAAGGTTCACAAGTTTCTCAACATTTCCATAACCTTTCATGAGGCTCATAAAGTCTACAAGTTACTTTATGAAGGTTCACAAGGTTCACAAGTCCCACAATGCTTATATAACCTTTCATGAGGTTCATGAAGTCTACAAGTTACTTTATGAAGGTTCACAAGGTTCACAAACTTCTCAACATTTACAAGACCTTTCATGAGGTTCATGAAGTCCACAAGTTGCTTTTTGAAGGTTCACAAGGTTCACAAGTTTCACAATGATTACAAAGCTTTCCTGAGGTTTATGAGGTCTACAAAGTCACTTCATGAGGTTCACAAGGTTCACAAGCTTCACAATACCTCCCATGAGTATCACAAGACATCTAAGAAGATTCACAAGGTGCACAAAGTTCACAATTGGTCAAAGAAGTTGACAATTCCCTCAGACAATGCACCTCCTAAGCAGTGCATCCAAAACTAGGGTTTTGACTTTAATCAGGCTAAATGGACTTCCAATACCTCAAGTGAGTTTCATAACATCTTATATGTGTGTAAGAACCCCCATGACAAGTTTCAAGACTTTTCTCAAAAGTTTGCTCAGTCAGATGATCAAATAAGTCAAAACCAGTCAGTACAGTTAAAAAGTCAAACTGAGGTCAACTGTGGTCAAACCAAAGTCAAACTTCATGATTTTTTGCCAACATCAAGTATATGAAGTTAAATTCATCATTTGATCAAGGGTTGATCATGATTCATCAAGGAGATTCCAGATCATCAATAATCAGGAGTTTCTAAATTAGGGTTTCCTCAGTAAAAGTCAACTGAACTTTGACCAGCCATAACTTTCACATACTTCATCACCAAGTCTCCATCCAAAGCTCATTTTGAAGGAAATTGAATGCTCTACAACTTTGATGTTGAAAGTTAATCCCAAAAATGCTTCATTTGAAAGATATGATCTAAGACATTATAGGTCATTTCAAAAGTCAACAAAAAGTCAACAACTTCAAAAGGGCATAACTTGAGATTGGTAAATGATATGGACCTGAAACAAATGGGGTTGTTTAGAGGACTCTTCAAGCTTTCCAAAAAGTCCAAGAACACCCTCATACCTTTAAAATTGAGGGAGATGTGCCCTTGTAAAGTTGGGAAATTTTGTGATGGTTTATGTTGAAAATGGAGGCCTAAAAGTAATTCTTTCCAAATGGGCTTGCTAAGTTGTGATCCAATCCATCTCATCTCATTATGCACGACCCAATTGACCAAAATTCAGCATTTTTATTATTTTATTTTTATTTATTATTGATTTAATTCATAAAAATCATTTTAAATAAATATAAAATGTGAAAATCTATTTTTGGGTGAAGATTGAGGTTCTAGAAATTCTTAATTAGTGATTGAAGCTTAAAGAGAAGGAAATCATATGACTAATCCAAAGATAGCAAGTCTTCATGATCAAATATTTGAATTTTACAACATGATCTTTTTCAATATTTTTTGGATCAAATTTTCATACAACCAATCCATGTTTCTGACCTAATTCAATCTCATATATATACAAAACATAACCCTAACAAGAGAGGACGAAAATCCAGCATCCAAAGGTAAGCTTCATTGTTCAAAATTTCAAGCAAAAAGTGAGATTCGGATTTGGAGATTCAAGACTTTAGAAGGTAAATTATGATCATAGAGATGTTCCTTGATCTTCCATGATGCAAAACCAATGCCCATACGCATCTATAGCATGCATATATGAGCAACCCGAAGCCAATTTGTTCTTGAATAAATTTTTTTCGATTCTAATGATTCATTGCATTTAAATGGATTTTGATTGTCTAATGTTGTTTATGATGATGTGTAGCTTGATTCTGGGCAGGAAAACTCAAGAACCCGTACCTAATTCACCATATGCCATTATTAGGGTTTGGACTTAGGTTTAGGGACTTTTGATTTAGCAAATATAAATTGATTCTAAAAACATAGAACTAATTGTGTGAATGTCTGGATCATAATGTTGGCTTCAATTTTGTAAAATTATACAGTTTTGTTGCTTGTTGATATTCGTAGGTTTTGCTGGGAATGGTTTTTCGCAGGAAACTTTGCAAGTATTTTCGTAAGAAAATTCGCAGCTCAGGAGGTTGAAGATGAAGTTTGCCGCGCGCCCAGAAATTCAAATAATGATAATTTATTTTATGTTGTTTTGTTGTTTGTATATCACAACCATTGAGTTGTCCCAGTGGAAGGATGCGTATGCGTTTGATGGAAAGGCCAGGGTTCGAATCCTGCTTGGGCCATTATTTTTGTTTTATTTTTCAGGATAATAGAAGACTTAATATATTATGATTCAATGCCATTCAGCTAACAGGAAGGCTCTCCCAGCCAGGTGGTAAAGCGTGTGCATGTTTAACTATAAGGTCCTGGGTTCAAAACCACCCCAGGCCTTTTGTTTTTTCATTGTTTTTTCTGAATTTTTCAAAATAAGGCACAAAACCAAGTGAAGCTCATTCTCTAGCACCTGTGTTTGACTGGCCTGGTGGAAAGTGTTGATGCTTGCAGGCAGACTGACTTGGGTTCAAATCCAGCCCAGGTAAGTTTTCTTTTACTATTATTTCTATTTTTATTTCTTTATGTAATTAACTTAATTGTCTTAGTAATTTTAATTAAAAATAAAATATGCATGTATATATATATTTAAAATACCCTAATATGTTTTCTAAAAAAGTTCAAATTGTTATTTTTCCAAATTATTTTCTATGTTATATAATTAAATTGTAGGATGTATGTTTGTTTAACATTTTTTTTTGTATATAAATAAACCCTAAAAAATATAAACCCTAATTTTCCAAACCTTAAAATATTTTCTAAATAAACTTTAATCAAACCTAATCTTATTTTTCCAAATAATTTTTATTTCTAATTCTTAATATAGTTAGTATGTACCTATTATAACTTTTTTTTGTAAATAAAATTAAATCTTATAAATACTTAATATAAAATTTTGTGAATATGATTATTGTTTATTTAAAATGTATTTTCATCATAATATGTAAATATTTTTGTTCATAATCTAAATTATATGTAAATAGTTCTAAATTGAGCCTATAATATTTTAATTTTATAATTATAATACATTTAAAAAAATAATAACTTAATAATTTGTAAATTAAAATAATTGTTTGTTCATATTTGTTTCTAAATATAATTGTTCATATTAAAATTTGTTAATTTCTTATTCTTATAATATTTTGATTAATTTTTATTATTATTACTACTAACCATATTATTTATTTTGCTTTATCAATTTTATATTATTATTATTGCATTAATTTTTATTATTCACTAACCTCTTTTTTTTATTACTAACTTTATTTATTCTTAATATATTTTACTAATCCTATTTCTTAATTTTTTATTATTACTAACCCTTTAATTATTCATTTATTGCCTATTATATTGTTGCTTATTATTTATATTTATGCTTTTTTGCCATTTATTTTAAATTGTTTATTATTATAATTTCTTGTAATTGTTTCCTGGATGTAATTTTGTAATTATTTAATTATTATTGTTATGGTTAGTAATTAGGGAGTGAAAATATGTATTTTGTTTAAAAATTAACTTAGATCACTTTAATCATAAGATAATTAAATTAAACACTCATACACACGTAAGTCGATTTTTAATCGCCGTCTCACTTTCTAAGGTTATCCCTCAGGTTGCCTACGAATAATGGTCAAGTGGGGTGTATAAAGCAAGTCCCTTAAAAGAAAAATCATCAAGTCCCTCATGGTTGCCTTTACGAATCGAGTCCCTTCGAATAAATGATGATAGTCCCTCATATATGCTTATTACACCCCACAGTTGCCTTCATAACCAGATTGTCCCTCACATGTCCCTTAACATCCAAGGTAATGACTACCTACTCCTTAATAGTAGGGATAGTCTTACCAAGGAAAGGATAAAGAATAAGAAAGACTTTAAATTTTAGGGTAGGTACCTCCTAGTTGCTTGCTCACTTCAAAAAACTTTTCACACTTAACAATTTCAAACAAATTTTCAAAAAACAAGTTTTTACATATCCGTACATGGATTATTATTAACTATTCTGAAAATTTTCTTATTCACACACTACACTTTCAAAAACAATTCAAAAGTGAGCTAAGTAACTAAGAGCCCATGGATAACCATGGATGTAAAGGGTGCTAACACCTTCCCTTTACATAACCTACCCCCCGGACCCAAAACATTCTCTAAGGTCTTTCCTGTTCTTTTATACCCTTTCCTTTTTGGATAAAATAAAAGTCGGTGGCGACTCTTGCTATCCGCAACATTACTTAAAGTCAGTTCTCCCACCGTGTTACAGCATGCAACTCCAAAGCATGTCTATGGGTGCTAAGGAGAATTTCAAGGAGTATGCCCAAAAATGGAGAGACCTGGCTAGCAGAGTTCAACCTCCTCTGACTGACAGGGAGTTGGTGGATATATTTATGAGTACACTGAATGGTCCTTTCTATAGTCACCTCATTGGAAGCTCATCATCTGGTTTCACTGAGCTGATAATGACTGGAGAGCGTGTGGAGAGTGGTATAAGAAGTGGTAAGATACATGTGGGTGCCTCTTCATCAAGCATTGCAAAGAAACCCCCTAGTGGAAAGAAGGAGTCTAATGTTGTGTATGGTCAACCTAGTCGTAACAGAAGTCACCAATATGTGGGAGCAGTTCACATTTCCAATCCTACTCCTGCAGCACCAGAGCTGCCACAAAACAATCAACAGAAGCCTAGAAGACAATTCACCAAGATCAACATGTCACTGGCCCAAGCCTTGCAACACATGTTGAAAGGGGAACTCATTACTTTGAAAGACCCTCCTCAGAATCCTAATACTTCCTCTCCTCGATACAACCCTAATGCACGATGTGCCTATCATTCTAATTGTCCGGGACATGACACCAACAACTGCTGGGTGTTGAAAAACAAGATTCAAGATATGATTGAAGCTGGGGAGATTGAATTTGACCCTCCTGGTACTCCAAATGTGATTACTGCTCCCATGCCCAATCATGAGAAGACTGTTAATATTGTTGATGAAGTTTCATATGTTTCCAGGTTGTAATGAAGATTGTTTCTATTGTGCCTACAAATCTGATAGCTGCTGGAAGTTGAAAGATGGTATTCAACGCCTCATGGACAATTATACTATATTGTTTGAGAGGACGCCTTCCGTGGAAAGTATGTGTGAACATCTAACTCGAGGTACGAAGTTTGAAGATGTGGATATGGTTGATAAAGTGCCAGTGAAGATTACCTCCAAAGGCCCTGTCAAGATCACTTCCAAGGGTCCTATCAAGATCACTGCTGAAGACTTGGTGAAGACTGTTGCTGAAGTTAGAGTGACTCCCATGATTATTACCACTCCTGGCCCTATTCCTTATACTTCTGATAAAGTTATACCCTGGAATTACGGTTCCGAAGTTTATACCCATGGTGTTAAGCAGGAACCTTTGGCTGATACACCTATTACTGATGATAATCTTGATGTTGATAATATTGCTGGATCTAGTAAGATCACCAGAAGTGGAAGAATTTTCTCTTCTCCGGCTACCTCCAAGAGTGCAGTTACTCAAACTAATACCTCCACTTCTGAGCCAAGTACTGATGCTCGGGGCAAAGGTCCTGTGGTTGAACCTGTGCAAGCTGAGGCACCGACTGCTGAAAATCTCTCTAAACAGATGGAAGAAGTGTTGAAGATTATTCGCAAGAGTGATTATGATATTGTTGACCAATTGGGGCATACTCCCTCCAAAATCTCCATGTTATCTTTGTTGCTGTGTTCTGAGGCTCATGTTAAAGCCTTGATCAAGTTCTTGAAGACTGCTCATGTACCAAATGAAATTTCTATAGATCAATTTGAGAATTGTGTTGCACATCTGGCTTATGATAATGGGTTAGGCTTTTCTGATGCTGACTTAACTCCTGCCAAAAGAAACCATAACAGAGCTTTACATATCTCCATTGAATGTAGGGGCACTACCTTGTCTCATGTATTGGTGGACAATGGTTCTTCATTGAATGTACTTCCCAAAGAGGTTCTGAACAAGCTCAGTCCTGAAGATGTTGTGTTAAGACCAAGTAATATAGTGGTGAGGGCCTTTGATGGTTCAAGAAGAGTGGTGCATGGAGAAATAGATCTCCCGATCAAAGTAGGCTCTCAAGTCTTCAATTCCACCTTCTATGTAATGGATATTCGTCCTGCGTACTCCTGTTTGCTTGGGCGCCCCTGGATCCATGGGGCAGGTGCTGTAACCTTCATTTTACATCAGAAGTTGAAATACCCGGTGAAAGGAAAGATCGTCACTGTTTATGGAGAGGAAGAATATATGGTCAGTCATGTGAATACATTTAAGTATGTTGAAGTGGAAGGTGAATATGTTGAGACTCCTTGCCAGACATTTGAAGTAGTTCCTTGGGTCGTTCCTGCTACTGAAGCTCCTCCTGTTGTTAAAAGAGTTCATGTGGTTACCAGAGTACCTCCTACAATGGCCTCTCTCAAGGATGCTAGAGTTGTGGTTGAAGAAGGTTGTTGTACTATTTGGGGTTAGCTTCCTGACATCCCTTACAAGTCTGACAAATTTGGTTTGGATTTCACTGCAGAGTCCCAGAAGGTTGTTCGTCGTGCTCGTGCTGTTCGTATCACCAATAAAGGGGTCATGAGAGATCAAATCAATGTTGTGGGTGACTATAATGAAGACTACAACCTGGATGACTGGATCTTTCCTACTGTGGGTGATGGGCTCAACAATTGGAAGACTGAAGACATTATTCCTATCTCCTTTAGTCAGGAGTAAATACTATTACTGTGTTGTTAATTTTAAGTTTGTAATTTTTGAACAATTAAACTTCTAAGCCTTGTGTCTTACCCGGGGCACAATGGTATGCTTGTGTCAGGATGTCATTTCATTTGCATACTTCATTCAATAAAAATCAATGGACGTTTCGTTTTCGTAAATATTGTGCTCCTTGTCTTTCTTTTATTTCATTTTTTGTTCTATCAGCTATATGTTATTACACACACACACATCACTAAAATGCAGATCCTCATCCACTCTGGATCCTGTTGATAACAGTTCTACTATTGCCAATTATAATTTCGAGAATCCGATCTATCAAGCTGAAGATGGAAAGGAGGAAGATTGTGAAGTACCTGTAGAGCTTGCTAGGTTGTTACAACAAGAAGAGAAAGCTATACAACCACATGAAGAGCCAATTGAAGTTGTGAATCTGAGAACTGAAGAAAACCGGAAAGAGGTCAAGATAGGGGCTGAATTAGAGGATGGTGTTAAGAGAAAATTAATTCAGATGTTACGTGATTATGTGGAGATCTTTGCTTGGTCCTATGAAGATATGCCAGGGTTGGATACAGACATTGTGGTTCACCGTTTACCGGTAAAAGAAGATTGTCGTCCAAAGAAGCAGAAGGTTCGTCGCATGCGTCCTGAAATGTCAGAAAAGATTAAAGCAGAGGTAATGAAACAGTTTGATGCAGGGTTCTTAGCTGTGACTTCTTATCCTTAATGGGTCGCAAACGTGGTACCAGTACCTAAGAAAGATGGAAAGGTACGTATGTGCGTAGATTACAGGGATTTGAATAAGGCCAGCCCTAAGGATGACTTTCCAATTCCTCATATTGATGTTCTGGTAGACAACACTGCTCAGTATAAAGTGTTCTCTTTTATGGATGGTTTCTCTGGTTACAATAAAATCAAGATGGCACCTGAAGATATGGAGAAGACTACATTTTTTACACAGTGGGGCACTTTCTGTTATAAAGTGATGCCATTTGGTTTGAAGAACGCTGGGGCAACATATCAGCGTGCTATGGTGGCTTTGTTTCAAGATATGATTCATCATGAGATAGAGGTATATGTGGATAATATGATAGCCAGATCCCAGAATGAAGAGCAACATCTTGATCATCTGCATAAGCTGTTTGAAAGGTTGAAGAAATACAAGTTGAGACTGAACCCAAACAAATGTACTTTTGGAGTTAGATCTGGTAAACTCCTGGGAGTCATTGTCAGTGGAAAAGATATTGAAGTAGACCCTGCAAAAGTGAAAGCTATACAAGAGATGCCAGCTCCCTGTACTGAGAAGGAAGTTAGAGGTTTCCTGGGACGACTGAATTACATCGCAAGATTTATTTCCCAGTTAACTGCTACCTGTGAGCCAATCTTCAAGTTATTGAAGAAAGATCAGGTGATGGAATGGAATGATGAATGCCAGACAGCCTTTGATGAAATCAAGAGATATCTTCTAGAACCTCCAATTTTGATGCCACCAGTTGATGGAAGACCCTTGATTATGTACTTAACAGTATTAGACAACTCAATGGGGTGTGTATTGGGGCAACATGACGAGTCTGGTCGAAAAGAGCAGGCAATCTACTACCTTAGCAAAAAGTTTACCGACTGTGAAACAAGATACTCACTGCTCGAGAAAACTTGCTGCGCTTTGGCATGGGCTGCTCGTCGACTAAGACAGTATATGTTGACTCATACTACCTTATTGATTTCGAAGATGGATCCAATAAAGTACATATTCGAGAAACCTGCTCTCTCCGGACGAATAGCGAGATGGAAAATGATCTTAACAAAATATGATATACAATACACTACTCAGAAGGCCATTAAAGGAAGTGTTGTAGCTGATCATTTGGCTCATCAAGCAGTAGATGATTACCAGTCAATGAGTTTTGAGTTCCCTGATGAAGACATTATGATTATTACCAAAGAACCTGGACAATATGACGGACCTGAACAAGGATCCCGATGGACTATGGTTTTTGACGGAGCTTCTAATGCACTTGGTAATGGTGTTGGTGTTGTGATCATTTCCCCTGAAGGTTGTCATACCCCGATTACTGCAAGACTTTGTTTCTATTGTACCAATAACATGGTTGAATATGAGGCATGTATCCTGGGCATCAAAGCTGCCATTGATATGAAGATTCAGTTCCTGGACGTATATGGAGATTCAGCCCTGGTATTGAGTCAGATTAAAGGGGATTGGGATACCAAGCATGAGAATCTCATTCCTTACAGAGAGCATGTGTTGTCTTTGATCCCATATTTTGAAGAGATTACCTTTGGACATATTCCACGAGGAGAGAATCAGTTAGCAAATGCATTAGCCACCATGGCATCTATGTTTGAGATTAGCTGGGATGATGAAGCTCCCAAGATTACTATTGACAGATTTGAGAAGCCTGCATACTGCAATGAGATTGATACTGAAGGAGGAGAGGAAAAGCCTCGGTTCTATGAAGTAAAAAGATATCTTGAAACTCAGGAGTTCCCTGAAGGGGCATCTGTCAAAGATAAGAAGTTTCTGAGGAGGTTTTCTGCTAAGTTCTTCTTGAATAATGGAATTTTGTACAAGCACAATTATGATTCAACTTTGCTTCGTTGTGTGGATAAGAAGGAAGCAACAGAGATTTTGGAAGACATGCATGATGGGATCTTTGACACTCACTCTAGTGGTCACACCATGGCAAAGAAAATATTGAGAGCAGGTTACTATTGGTTTACCATGGAAGCTGACTGCTATCGACATTCCAGAACATGTCACAAGTGTCAAATCTAAGCTGATAAAGTACATATACCTCCAGCTCCATTGAATGTGTTGACTGCTCCTTGGCCTTTTGCCATGTGGGGCATTGATATGATTGGTGAGATCAAACCTACAGCTTCTAATGGGCATCGTTTCATCCTGGTTGCTATTGATTACTTTACAAAGTGGGTGGAGGCAGCTTCATTTGCATCTGTTACTAAGAATGTGGTGGCTCGATTCATTAAGAATAATCTCATATGTAGATATGGCATCCCGGAAAGGATTATCACAAACAATGGCTCTAATCTGAACAATACCATGATTACTGATCTCTGCACACAGTTCAAGATTAAGCATCACAACTCTTCTTCGTATTGTCCGATGATGAATGGGGCAGTAGAAGCTGCTAATAAGAACATTAAGAAGATTCTACAGAAGATGACTGTTACTTACAAGGATTGGCATGAGATGTTACCATTTGCTCTTCATGGTTATCGTACTACAATACGCACTTCAACAGGGGCAACCCCATTCTCCCTAGTCTATGGTATGGAAGCAGTTCTGCCCATTGAAGTTCAGATACCCTCCTTAAGAATCATGAAGGATGCAGGCTTGGATGAAGATGAGTGGATTCAGACCCGACTTGACCAAATAAATTTAATTGATGAGAAGAGGTTGGCAGCTGTTTGTCATGGCCATATGTACCAGAAATGGATGATCAAAGCTTTTAACAAGAAGGTTAAGCAAAAGGTATATCAAGTTGGTGACTTGGTAATCAAGCGTATCATACTACCACAGGGTGATCCTAGGGGCAAGTGGACTCCTACATATGAAGGACCATTTGTGGTCAAAAGAGTATTCTCAGGAGGTGCCATGATGCTTACTACTATGGATGGTGAAGAATTCCCACAGCCTGGAAACACAGACATAGTTAAAAAATACTACGCATAAAAAGAGACCCGCTAGGTTGACTGGCCTGGGCAAAAATAAGGGCATCCCGGCGAACCAAAAGGGTTCGGGCAAAAATTAGGGATATATATAAAAAATGTACACCCGGCAAGTCGAAAACCTGAAAAGGCGGCTTGGGAAAAAAAGGGTATCCCGGTGGAGTGAAAACCTGAAAGGGCAATCCAGGCAAAAGTTATGGATTAAAGCGTATGACTATGTCTTGTTTAGATCACTCATGTAACTCCAACCAGTTGTGTTACTTAACTCAAGCTCGAACAGATAAAGATCAATCCAATCGTTTCCGTCTCAACAACAGAAGATGAGATACTTGAAGATAATGGCAATAGTAGAATTGCAACTCAATAGGATCATTTTTCACATAGCCGTCTTTCTTTGTTTTTGTAAAAATCTTACGACGAATTCCTCTTACTAGGATTTTTGTCTCCTTGTACAAACTTGCCTATGTATAGGTCACTTTGTGATATAAATACAATTTCATCTTTAAATCCAGATTTACTTTTACCCTATTTACATAAACGAAAACGTACGTTGGTTGTGTTTGAATGTAAGTATGCTTTTGAATATGATTGATGTTTACCAGAAATGCATAAAATGCAGTAATAGTATTTACTAAGGACGAACCAGGGTAGGAATTCAACGAAGCTTTGCCGGTTCATCCCCACAAGACAACTACAAAATCCTCAGCAGGACAAATCTATCTTTATAGATACTTCGAGTTACATCTCCCCTTGAATTTATGTCCATCTCTTTTATCCTCAGTCGGGATACTCAGGAACTTATTCCTTCAAAAGAAGTACGACGAAAAAGACGGGAGGTTATAAATACTATACTATCAAATGAAACGGGAACGAGGTCCTCATATTCTTCAGTAACGAATCGGGATTTATTTTCCTTAGCCAGCAGTTGTTATACAAAGATATTCAGACGCTTCAGGCTGCATGATTCATACATACATAATTTACATCATACCATAACATATCCATAAATGCATAATACATTTACTTGGATGCACCATGTCATACATGCACACATATTGCATAAACTAACCTTTTCTTTGCAGGATAGTTATATGCAGATAAAACAATATCAACAATTCACAACAGGTCAGAAACGATCTATTCGAAGGTCTAGTGCTGATACTTAATCATTACTCAAGATGTCCTTGGATAGTAGGCAAACGGTCTATACAAAGATCTATTCCCTAGTCCAGGATATTTTCAAGGGATATAACCGCCACGAAGATTTAATCCTGATACTCTTTTTTCCTTGGATAGTAGGCAAACGGTCTATACGAAGATCTATTCCCTAGTCCAGGATATTTTCAGGAGATTTCATCCTGATAATCCTTTTGTCCTTGGATAGTAGGCAAACGGTCTATACGAAGATCTATTCCCTAGTCCAGGATATTTTCAGGAGATTTCATCCTGATAATCCTTTTGTCCTTGGATAGTAGGCAAACGGTCTATACGAAGATCTATTCCCTAGTCCAGGATATTTTCAGGAGATTTCATCCTGATAATCCTTTTGTCCTTGGATAATAGGCAAAAGGTCTATACAAAGATCTATTCCCTAGTCCAGGATATTTTCAGAAGATTTAATCCTGATACTCTTTTGTCCTTGGATAATAGGCAAACGGTCTATACGAAGATCTATTCCCTAGTCCAGGATATTTTCAGAAGAGATAATCGTCACGAAGATTTATTTCTATTGGTCTATTCAGCAATCCAAAACAGTTCAGAGACGATCTATACGAAGATCTAGTGCTGACATTTAATTCAAACCATGTTGCATAAATAATTCAGAGACGGCCTATATAAAGACCTAGTACTGATATCAAGTATCAACATAAAGATATTATCACCTCCAGATATTATGGATGAAATCTATAATCCCATCTCCAGTTCTTCCAAGTGGCATCTTCAAGCCCACTTAAGCATATACAACTAATCATCAGTGTTACTTTATGCACCGGCGAGTGCAAATGTTTGGGCTTTTGTGTTCAATCCCCTTCAACCTTCCAGGTCACGAATGACACATATACCAATCTAACCCCTCAGGTTTCAGAAAATTGAACAGGGGCAGCTGTTGCACCCCAATATTTGCCCTCACCTAGACAAGACATTGTGTACTAAGGTGTCTCAAGAGGTTCACAAGGTTCACAATTAGTCAGAAAGTTTGACAATTCCCTCAAACAAAGCATCCCCCTAAGCAATGCATCTTAAACTAGGATTTTGACTTTAATCAGGCTAAATGGACTTCTAAGGCTTAAATTGAGCTTCATAGCACCCTATATGTATTTAATAATACCTATGTCAAGTTTCAAGGCTTTCCCAAAAGGTTTGCTCAGTCAGATGATCAGATAGGCTAAAATCAGTCAAAGTAGTTAAAAAGTCAAACTAAGGTCAACTGTGGTCAAACCAAAGTCAAACTTCATGATTTTTTTCCAACATCAAGTATATGAAGTAAAACACTTCCATGACATCATGCATGAATTAAAAATTATTTATTCATATTTTTATTCATTTTATTTTATTTATTATGACTTTTTACATTAAAAATCATTTTAAATCAAAATAAAATATAAAAGTGTGAATATTTGATTTGATTTTGGTTTTAGAAAGTCTTAATATTCATTTAGAGGTGATTGGAACCATACAAAATCAGATCATTCAAAAATAACAATGAGATATCCAAGTTTTCAATATTTTTAAAGACATATCTTTTTCAATCTCTATGGATCCAAAAGTCCAAAGGATGGACTAGTTTCTTGACCTAATTTTATTACATGATATATAAACAACACATAGCAAGCAAGACACACGAATTGGCAGCCTCAAGAACAACATTCAAACTTCAAAAATTCAAGCAAAAGGAGACATTCGTTTTTTGATTTACAGGAGGTTTCAAAGAGTTCTAAAGGTTGCAATGTGTTCCTTGATGATCAATGAACCTAATTGAATCATTTACAGCATTCAAAACATGAGATATAGCATGAACCGAATCCATATTGTTCATATTCTTATTTTCTTCGATTTAGATTATTTATGCAATTATATGAATTCTAACTACATATTTGTGTTAGTGATGATGTTTAGATGCTTTCTGGGCAAAGAAATTGAAGGATGAGGACCTAAACCGAAAACGGCCATTGTTAGGGTTCGTGAACCAAAATTAGGGTTCTTCGATTTAGACCATATAAATTAATTTTAAGGACATAAATGAACTGTGTGAAGTGTGGGGATCATAACCATGTGATTGATTTGATGAATTGTTGCATATTCATGATGATATGAGATTGGCAGGTTTCAAGTGTAGGAAAATTCGCAGGAAAACTCCCAGCAATTTTCGTAGGTAATTCTGCAGGTCTCAAGGAAGAAGATGACCTCCTTGGCGCCATCTGAAATTTGAATTTTTGATTTAATATTTTTAGAATTTGTGTTTGTTTTATTTCAACTAATGTTGCCTGGCTCAGTTGGTAAGGATGCGCGTGTGGGAGGCCAATGACCAGGGTTCGAGTCCTGGCTTGGTGAATTCTTTTTTTGGCAATTTCTTTTGTTTTCCACGCTTGCTATATGAAGATCTTGGGCCATTCCCTATCAGCTAGCGCGCGCCAGCCCAGTGGTTTTGATTCCCTGCAGGTAAGGGGAGGTCCTGGGTTCAAATCTAGGTTTCCCTATTTTTTTTAAACCCTTGTTTTCTTATTTCTTTTAATTATTATTTTCTATTATATATTATTATTATTATTATTGAATTTGTTTTATATTTAATTAATAAAAGTCTATTTTAAACTTAATTAAAATTTTATTTTCATAAATTTCATAACATATTTTATAAAATAAATTTGTATATAATGTTAATTTTCATTTATAATTTGTAAATAAATCAATTAATATTTTAATTAAATATTCAAACCCTAATTTTATTTTCTTAAATTTTTAACCCTAATTTCTAACCCTAATTTTTATTTATTTAACTTTAAATATTAAACTTAATTAATTTCTTTTTTTCTTCTAATATATAATTAAATAATTAATCTTGTTTTGTAAATAATTATTATATTGTTTATTATTATTATTCTAATTACTTTATTATCTTCTTCTTAAAAATTCTTCACAATTATTTGTTTAATTAAAAAAATGTTTTTTTTTAATTCTATATATTTTTGTATATTTGTGCTAACCTCTTCTTCTTATAATTACTTTATTACTAACCATTTTAATTATAGTTTCTTTTTTATATATATTTGTTATTTATATTATAATGTAATTGCGAAAGCCTTGTAATAGTCATAGGTTTATTTTTGTCTTTATTTTATTGTTTATAAATATTTTTGCCATGGTTAGTAACTATAGGGGGTGATAACATGTTTGTGATTTAAAATTAATTTAGAAGACTAATTTAAACAAGATAAATACATGAATAAAAACACTCACACACGTAAGTCGATCTTTGATCGCCATCTCACACTTTCTAAGGTTATCCCTCATGTTGCCTAATTATAAGGTCAAGTAAGGTGTCTTAAAGCAAAGTCCTTTCATTAATACCATCAAGTCCCTTTAAGATTATAAGATCAAGTCCCTTCGATGTTGCCTACAGAATAATGATCTTGTCCCTTCGAATAAAAGATGATAAGTCCCTACGAATTGCTAAAGACGCCTTACAATTGCCTAAATACAGATGGCCCTTCACATGTCCCATACACATCCAAGGTAATGACTACCTATTCCTTAATAATAGGGATAGTCTTACCATTGAAAGAACATATAAGAACAGTAAAGATTTAATATAGGGTAGGTTCCTCTTAAGTATTTGCTCACTTTTCTTCAAAATACTTCATTACACTTCACATTTCAAACAAATTTTTTTAAAAAAAGTCTTTATATACATCCATACGAGGATCATTATAAAGTACTTAGAAAATTTTTAATCACACACTACACTTTCTCAAAACAATTTAAAGTGAGCTAAGTAACTAAGAGCCCATGGATAACCATGGATATAAAGGGTGTTAATACCTTCCCTTTATATAACCTACCCCCCGAACTCAAAATCTTTTTAAGGTCTTTCCTGTTCAATTATGTCCTTTCCTTTTGGATAAAATAAAAGTCGGTGGTGACTCTTGCTATCCGCAACATTTATAGAAAAGTCAGTTCTCCCACCGTGTTACAAGTGTGTGATTAGAAATTTTTCTAAGTACTTTGTAATGATCCTCGTATGGATGTATACAAAGCCTTGTTTTGAAAAATGTTTAAGAAAGTGAGGTGTAAAAAGTATTTTGAAATGTGAGCAAGTAACTAAGAGGTACCTACCCTAGATTAAGTCTTTCATGTTCTTGTATGTTCTTTCAATGGTAAGACTATCCCTATTATTAAGGAATAGGTAGTCATTACCTTGGATTTTTTAAGGGACAAACGTAGGGTCATCGTATGGTCATAGAAGGCAACTTAAGGGATGTCTTTAGCAATTCGTAGGGACTATCATCATTTATTCGAAGGGACAAGATCATTATTCCGTAGGCAACCTCGAAGGGACTTGATCTTTTAAACTGTAGGGACTATGATGATTTATACTTGAAGGGACTTTGCTTAAGACATCCCTATATTCGAGGGACTTGACCATTTTTAAAGGCAACCAAGAGGAATACCCTTGGAAGTGCAAGATGGCGATCAAAGATCGACTTACGTGTGTGAGTGTTCTATTTCAAATATTTATCTTATTTAAATTAATTATATAAGTCAGATTAATCACAAATAGGTTTTCACACCCTATTTACTAACCACACAATAAATATTTACAAAGAAAATAATGACGGAAAATAAATCTACGAATTATTACATGGCTTTGGGATAGTTACAATATAATCGGATAATAATAAATAATAAGAATAAGAAAGCAAATATAAATAAGCAATAATAATAAATAAAGCAATAAATATTAGAATTTAAAAAAAGAAAAAAATAATGAAGAAATAAAGAAAAATTAGAATTTTAAAAGAAATTATTTTAAGTTAAATAAGATAAATCTTTAGAGATTATTAGAAAAATAATATAAGTTTAAATGATTTAATAATGATAATAAAAGGATAATGTATTAAAAATTTATACAAAATAAAAAAAAAGTATTTAGGGTTAGAGAAAATTAGGTTAAATTTTTAGGGTTAATGAAAAAATTAGGGTTAGAAAAAAAATTAGGATTTTAAAATAATTAATTAAATTAGTTTTATTAACAAAATATAATTATAGTAAACGTTATATACAAAAATATTATTAGGAAAATAAGATTAATTAAAATAAATATAAAGAAAAATTATGAGTTATTATTGGTTAGTTAATTTTTAAATTAATCATTATTAATAATTATATAAAAAACATAGAAAAGAAATAAAATATGCAAAAATAAAAGTGGGGAGGCCTGGTTTTGATCCCAGGACCTCCCCCTTACCAGAATCAGAGGCAACCACTGGGCTAGCGCGCTAGTGATGAATATACAGGAAACAATTATTATATGATGATCCTGCAAAATAAATGAACTAAAAGAAAAAAAATTGCTTCAGGCCAGAATCGAACCCAAGCCTCCTCCTGCCTTAATACGCGTACACACTTACCACCACGCCAGTTGCTTCTAATTGATATGAAATACAAAACATTAATTAAATAACAAAACTAAATTTGAAAACGAATTTCGCGCGCGGAGTCATCTTCTTCCTCCAACCGTCCAGTTAGCCTATAGTGACACTTTGTCCGTCACAAAAGCTTATAGTGACGGTTCTGGTTCGTCACTAAAAGTCCTGCATTCTCAAACATTAAAAATACCAACAATAAATTCAGTTTAGCAACCCAGATCATACAAATACAAACCAATAAACTCAAATATGTTCTTAATTTGTCCTAAAATTAGCTTGTGAACGAAATCTCAATTCAAAGTTTTTGAAACCCTAAATATGGTGGAATACGACTTAGGCTATGGTTCTTCAATATAATTGCCCAGAAACGTTCCTTACTGCATCACAAAAAACATTAAGAAATCGAAAACAAATTATCATGATTAAATTAATGCAATCGGAAAAAACCAAAAACAAGCATGAACATCAATTCGGTTTCCACGATTTTGCATGATTTTGATGCAAATGATGATTGAATTACAATCAGTGATCTCCAAGGAAGCTAATGCAATCCTTATTTGGCCTTGAAAGTACCTGAAACTCCCAAACCGAATATGAGTTTTCTTTGAGAATTTTGAAGATTGTTCTTGGTTCTTGGAGGCAGCAATTTGTGTCCTTGTGCACTGGTTATGTTCATCAACTTATAGGGATTGAATTTAGGTCAAAAAACCTATGGATTTGTGGGCTTATGAGATAACTTGATCATAAAGATTTCTCACTTTCAAATATTCAAAAAATCTCATCCATCCTTTCCAATTTTGGTCCAATCTGATTTTAAATGACTTTCAATCATTCCAAATATGATTTAAATAATTTTTAATCAAAGATTTCATGCTTTATTTGATTTTTCATATTTTTTATATATTTAAATTGAATTTTAATGAATAAAATCCAAATAAATATAAAATAAATTATAAAAATATGAAAAAAAATAAGCATTGGGTCGTGTATGATGTTATTGTAAAGATTGGATTATAAAATTGCAAGCTCATTTGGAAAAATTTGGTTTTAAGACCTCATTTGCTCAATATACCCCTAAAAAATTTCCCAACTTTGCCAAGCCATAAATCCCTCAATTTTAAGTCTATGAAGGTGTTCTTGGACATTTTGGAAAGCTTAAAGAGTCCTATAACCAACCTCTTTAGTCTCATGTCCATATCCTTTACCATTTTCAAATTATGCCCTTTGGAAGATGTTCACTTTTTATTGACTTTTGAAATGACCTGTAATGTTTTAGCCCATACCTTCCAAATGAAGCATTTTTAGGCTTGGGTTGTGAGACACAAAGTTGTAGAGAATTCAATTTCCTTCAAAATGAGCTTTGGATGAGAATTTTTTGATGAATCATGTGAAAGTTATGGCTGGTCAAAGTTCAGTTGACTTTTCTTAAGAAAACCCTAATTTAGAAACTCCTGATTCTTGATGATCTGAAACTTCCTTGATGAATCATGATCAAACCTTGATCAAATGATGAATTTTACTTCATAAATTTGATATTGGCAAAAAATCTAGCAGTTTGACTTTAATTTGACCACAGTTGACCTCAATTTGACTTTTTAACTACTTTGACTGATTTTTGCATATCTGACCATCTGACTGGGCAAGCTCTTTGGGAAAGCTTTGAAACTTGACATGGGGATTCTTGAATACATGTGGGATGTTATAAAGCTCACTTAAGGCCTTAAAAATCATTTTAACCTGAGGAAACACAAAACCCTAGTTTTGGACACTTTGCTTAGGATGAGGCATTGTCTGGGGAAACTTCCACACTTCTTGATCAATTGGGAGTCTTGAGAACCTTATGATCATCTAGATGTCTTGAGAGAGGTTGTCCTGATTGTGGGAGGGAAAATTTTGGGGTGCAACAGCTGCCCCTTGTTCAATTTTCTGAAATCTGAGGAGTTAGATTGGCATGTACGCCATTCGTAACTTGAAGATTGAAGAGGATTGAACTCAAAAGCCCAAAAATTTGCACTCGCTAGTGTGTAGAATGATACTATGGGTTGATTGTGATGCTTGAATGGGCTTAAATATGTCATTTGGATAAAGAGTCTTCAGATATGTTTCTTAAATATGAAGATAACGTTTTGGGAAGAATAAAGAACGACCCAAAAAATGAGATAACCCTTGGGAAGAATAAACGACGACCCAAGGTAAGTTGGCTTTTTGGGAAGAATAAATGACGACCCAAAATTAGATAACCTTCGGGAAGAATAAACGACGGCCCGAGGTAACAAGATAACCATTGGGAAGAATAAACTACGGCCCAAGGTAAGTTGGCTTTTGGGAAGAATAAACGACGACCCAAAATGAGATAACCTTCGGGAAGAATAATCGAAGGCCCGAGATAACAAGATAACTATTGGGAAGAATAAACGACGACCCAAGGTAAGTTGGCTTTTGGGAAGAATAAAAGACGGCCCAAAATGATATAACCTTCGGGAAGAATAAACGACGGCCCGAGGTAACAAGATAACCATTGGGAAGAATAAACGACAGCCCAAGGTAAGTTGGCTTTTGGGAAGAATAAATGACGGCCCAAAATGAGATAACCTTCAGGAAGAATAAACGATGGCCCGAGGTAACAATATAACCATTGGGAAGAATAAACGACGGCCCAAGGTAATTTGGTTTTTGGGAAGAATAAACGACGGCCCAAAATGAGATAACCTTCGAGAAGAATAAACGACGGTCCGAGGTAACAAGATAACCATTGGGAAGAATAAACGACGGCCCAAGGTAAGTCGGATTTTGGGAAGAATAAACGACGGCCCAAAATGAGATAACCTTCGGGAAGAATAAACGATGGCCCGAGGTAACAAGATAACCATTGGGAAGAATAAACGACGACCCAAGGTAATTTGGCTTTTGGGAAGAATAAACGACGGCCCTAAATGAGATAACCTTCGGGAAGAATAAACGATGGCCCGAGGTAACAAGATAACCATTGGGAAGAATGAACGACGGCCCAAGGTAAGTTGTTGATGAAGTTTGTCTGCTGGAGAATTAACCTGAAAAACAAGGTTAGTTTGGTGCAAGTATAATGATATATATAACAATCTGCAAGATAATATTTTATGAGAATGCGTATGATATGATATGATATGATGTATGTACGAATGAATTATGTCGGGAAGCTGAACAGTAGCTTCATATAACAACTGCTGGCTGGGGAAAATAAATCTCGATTTGTTGCTGAGGAGTATGAAGACTTTGTTCTCGTCTTGTTTAAGATTATCGTACTGATAACTTCTCGTTTTCGTTCGTCATACTTCTTATTGAAGGATTAAGTTCCTGAATATCCTGACTGAGGATAAAAGAGATGGACATAGATCCGAGAGACTTATTTGGTTAAATATCAATTCTTCGGAGGATATGAAGCGGCTTGGAGACTTCGTAGAGTTGGAAGTATAAGATATTACTTGAAGTATTCCGTAAGGATATCCATAAAGATTACTCCGTGGGGATGAACCGACGAAGATTCGTTGAATTCCTATCTCTCTTCGTTCTTAGTAAATGCTATTATTGTATTTTATGCATTTCTGGTAAACATCAATCATATTCAAAGGCATATATACATTCAAACATAACCAATGGACATTTCTCGCTTTAGTAAAAGGGGAAAAGTAAACCTGAATAAAGAGGGAAAAGTAAAGCTGAAATCGAAAAATAGAATCGTTTCAACTTTGAGAGTGTATAACCAATTGGATTTAGAGCTTATGAGGTTCTTAACTTTCCTGAATACCTTCCCAGAAATTCTCATAGCTGGATCTGAAGACATGATACTGACAACATCTGATACTACTGGCGTAGACTATTAATTTCCACAATGGCTTCTATTGAGAATCCAATATCAAGGTAATACAATGAGATAGACCATATACACTCCGGGTATTAGATTTGGAAAGAGAGCGTTGCCCCTTGGTTGAGGATGAATTGTTCCATAATGGAAGTATCTGAAAGGAGCTACCTCAAACAGAATGCCCCATAATAATATGCCCTTAGCATCATGAACTCTGTAATGTTATCCTTGGTAATTCAGATAGATGAGGCGATCTGCCCCTGGCTACTTAAACATAGTTGAATCTTGACCTGATTGCCCCAAATGAATTGGGCAGTAACTTGGTATGCCCTAATGATTGGGAAATAGTGACTATGCCCCTTGTATATATTGACTTTGATCCAGGAAGCAACTTTTTCTATTGGAAGCACTTTGAACATTCATCATGTAAGCTCCTCTGTGTGTCAAACACTTAGTTATATGTAAACAAATATATTCAAAAATGCAATACTTATGTCTGTCTTGAAGTTTTGAAAAAGAGTTATTTTAGAAAAACAATTTTTATGAAAACTGTGATATTAACTCAAGTTTTATAATAAGCACTAAAGGAGTCAGGATACCTTTTTATGGAAATATGCTTTCAAACTAACCATGCTTCAGTTAGGACTTTTAAAGGGTTGTAACATGGTCTGGTTCACGGTTTAAGAAACAAAAGATAAAGGCTCAAATTTTATTTGTACCCAACCCATCCTTCATAATGTTCTACAGTCCTATGTTCGGTTAACTTATGCATTGAAGCTCCAGAGGAGTTTGGAATCGTAACACTGACATTTGTGATGGTTCAGAAACCAAAAATTTATTTGAACATTCAGTCATCTTTCTTTGTTGAGGATTCATAGTGACCTCTTTTTTTTCTTTTGACTTTATTATCCCTTCCTTTTGCCTGAACTGTTTGTTTCAAGATTACAGTCAGCGAGACATCTCCATTTTTACTAAGTCTCCTTCATAGGTTTTGACTTAGTGAGCTTTTCTTTTGCTAGATATTGGCTTACAGACTTTTAGTGATTATAGGTAACCATCATTAGTTGTGTACAACACACACAATTGGCATAGTTGAGTTAACCGAGTAACTACCCTGCCCCAGGTTATGAATAAGGGTTTTAATTTGCGTGAGAATGAAAACTCCTACTTCATAGGCTCAAAAGGGTTGACTAGAGATTAACTTCCTTATATCTCCACTGTTTATGAATTGAAACAATGCATGTACATCGTTAGCATAGTCTATTCAAAAGCATACTGCGTAGGATTATGGTATTGTTTTCGTCATCCTCCTTCTACAAGCTTATAGCTTTATTAGGAGTTAAATATCACAAAATAGAAATATGAAGCATAGTTCAAAATATAGTGAAACGAATGGATTAATTCAAGACAAACACATGCAATGCATTAATGAAAACAAAAGTTTAACATAATAGTAGGTGTTTAACAAAATAAAAGAAATTACAAATGAAAATTCAAATGTTGTCCCATCCAGTTGGCTGAATATCTTCGATTGCAACCTGTGAACTTTTAGGAGCAGTATATTTCACCATGAAATCAAATTTACCACTTGGTTGTCCCAAGGTGCCCCATATCTCAACATGAATAGGTAGGTTTTCTTTCTTGCTACTTTGGGCAATTTGTCTTGCAGCTTCGATGTTTGATGGACGATAGTAGAATTCAATTTGACCTTCTGGCATAACCTCGAGGATTCCTTCGTCAATCAGGTCTTGAATCTTTTTCTTCAACGCCCAATAACTATTAGTATCATGTCCGGGATAGTTGGAGTGATACCCACACCTTGCCTTGGGATTATAGCGAGGAAAGGAAGTATTAGGATTTTGAGGAGGATTTTTCAAGGAAATTAACTTCATTTCCAACAAGCATTGCAGAACTTGCGACATTGGAGTGCTGAATTTGTAAATTGTCTTCTACATTCCTTGTGTTGAGGTGGATTAACCTTACCAGGTCTTTTTTCTTCAACTGAAGAACAATCAGTGGCAACCTGTCTCTTACCTTCTTTTATCTTCTTCTTCCTTTCAACCAAGTCAGCTTGTTTTAACGGAGGTTGACTGACAATTAGATTCCTGACTCCATTACTTTGAAGTTTGTGGATAAAGGTTCTCAACTCTTCTTGCCCCTGAGCTAAACTTTGAATAAGAGCCACCTGGTCATTCATATGGATCCTCATTTCTGTCATCTCAGCTTGCAGTTGTTCCAACTGATTATCCTTGTTATATTCAGGATTCTTCATTTTCATATCCTTAGAGAGGAATGCTTTCAACTCTTCTTGCCCCTTGGACAAATTTAGGATCACTTCTTCGAACTGAGCATTCTGAGCCTGGAGATCCTTGATAGTTTGTTCGAGAGTCATTTCTGCTGAAATAAACAGCGAGAAGATAAGATACTTATTTATAAGAAACATGTGATGTAATGATATGGTATGTATATGTTTATGCAATATTTTCAAGGACCGCGGGATTTAAATTTGTTTAAAGAAAACAAAAACAAAATTTTATTAGTAAATATTTAATATAATTTTTTCCCCTTGGGCTTACAAAGAAATAACAATAAAGTACAAAAGATAAATATATGGGGTTTTAAGTCTCCCATGGACGCTTCCTCTTTGTGTGGAGGTACTTGTTGAGGTTTTTCTCCTCGTGAAGTTGCCTTATTAGCTCTAAAATTCTTTCTTGACCAGCTCTGAAATGAGTCTCAAAAGTATCCATTTGCTCCTTCAACTGAATCCAGGACTTCTGCAGTTCTTCCAAATCAGTGGGCATGTCTGGATGAAGGATGGTATAAGGAACATCTCCTTCAGCAACATGCTCCATAGTGACTGGTAGAACAGCAGGATATGGCATCATAAGAGTCTGAGCACGAGATTGAACCCATTTGAGATAAGGCTCCATAGGAATAGAATACTTTGGCTCCAAAGTGTTGCTATCAATCCTGTTCACCTTGTTCCAAGCTCGTATAAACCTTTGACGGTAACCCTGAAGATTGTTGTCATAGTCGAACACAATACCCTGAATAAGCATGTCATGAGGACCATTACTCCGAGCATAACCAAACTGGCGTAGAGCTAAAGAAGGGTTGTAGGTAATACCCCTCTTATGCCTAGAAGTGGCACATTAGGGAATTCCCCACAACGGTCAATGATAATAACATTCTCCATAGATCGAGAGCACCAATGAATGTCTGAATGAGAAAGTGACATGATCCTCTTAGGCCACCTGAACCCTTGTTCATTCTTCATCACTAATCGAGGAAGGTGAGAAATAAACCACCTAGAAAATAAAGGTATGCAACACATCAGAGTCCTTCTTGCCTTCGTAGTACGAGTGTGAAGAGAATGTAAGATGTCTCCATGTAATGTAGGCACTGGGTTGCGAGTCAGAAATATGTTGATGGCGTGTACGTCTATGAACTGGTCTGGATTAGGGAATAATACTAAGCCATAGATCAATAGGGCTAGGATCTCCTCAAAAGCATCATAGCTCATAGCCTTCAAGAACACTTGAGCTTTCTCCATCAATACTTTAGCAAGAATACCCTTAACTTCGCTTCTCGTTTCTAGGACAATGTCTGATTTCTTCATATGTAGGGCTGCAACAATGACTTCAGGTTTAGGCTCCTTATCTAAGCCTGTGAAGAGTCTCTGATCAAGGATAGGTATACCCAGTAGTTTGGAGAACTCCTCCATTGTAGGAACCAACTGATAGTCGGGGAATGTGAAACAATGATGTTTAGGATCAAAGAACTGAAATAGGACACTCATCATGTCTTCATTGAACCCTGAAGTGACTAGATCCAGTAGGTGACCATGCCTCTTGATGAATTGGAAGTTTTCAGAAACTTGAGAGACCAATTCATTGAGCTTATAAGGTATTCCTACAAAGTTGATCCGAATAGTATTCCTACGAGCAGAAGCCGTGACATGCAATAAAGAACAAAGATAAATTCTTTGGTTCTTGAAATGGTTAGTGAAAATGCTATGCTTATGATTCATGATTTCATGATGTTATGCTCAATCACAAACATGTAGCACACACAAACAAGTCACAAAATAGCCCTAGGTTTGAAGGCTTGCATGAGGTTTAAAATTAAGTACCCTCCCCTGAAGTTTAGATGGTCCATCCTGTCCTACAAAAGTAACCAGGTTCTAAGGGATCTCAATATCGCTGATCCTTCCCAAGGGTGGTTGTTCCGTAGGCAACTTACTTGACAACCAAAACCCTCCAAGTTTAGGATCTCAATGAGCGTAGTATCGAGTATCAACCAACTTCAGTCTTCACCGAAGCCGGCTATCTCACTACTTTCTAAAGGCCAAGATGGGATAATTAGGGTTCTAAAAGTCAGTTAGTGTATTGACAACATATGGCAACCCCATATTATCCTTAACTTACTTAAGGAACATAAGCACCAACCAAGAAGTCACACTAACTATGGCCACCAGATCAACCATATCGGTATACGCCACACATTTTCCTTGGTCTATTGCCATTTACCTAAGGTACACTAGATCCGGGTTATGATATTTCACATATAAAGCCCAACAAGTAATATAAAGCAAACAAAGCAAACAATTTAAAGTGATCTAATTCCTAAGGGTACCCCTCTTTTACTTAGTAACTCCCCAGCAGAGTCGCCAGTTCTGTAACACGGTGGGAGAACTGACTTTTAGTCATGTTGCGGATAGCAAGAGTCGCCACCGACTTTTATTTTATCCAAGTGGACATGACATAAAAGAACAGGAAAAACCTATTTTTAAAGACTTGAGTTCGGGGGGTAGGTTATACAAAGGAAAGGTGTTAGCACCATTTATATCCATGGTTATCCATGGGCTTTTAGTTACTTAGCTCACTTAAATTGTCTTTGAAGAGTGTAGTGTGTGATTAGAAATTTTTCTAAGTACTTTGTAATGATCCTCGTATGGATGTATACAAAGCCTTGTTTTGAAAAATGTTTAAGAAAGTGAGGTGTAAAAAGTATTTTGAAATGTGAGCAAGTAACTAAGAGGTACCTACCCTAGATTAAGTCTTTCATGTTCTTATATGTTCTTTCAATGGTAAAACTATCCCTATTATTAAGGAATAGGTAGTCATTACCTTGGATTTGTTAAGGGACAAGTGTAGGGTCATCGTATGGTCATAGAAGGCAACTTAAGGGATGTCTTTAGCAATTCGTAGGGACTATCATCATTTATTCGAAGGGACACGATCATTATTCCGTAGGCAACCTCAAAAGGACTTGATCTTTTAAACTGTAGGGACTATGATGATTTATACTTGAAGGGAATTTGCTTAAGGCATCCCTATATTCGAGGGACTTGACCATTTTTAAAGGCAACCAAGAGGAATACCCTAGGAAGTGCAAGATGGCGATCAAAGATCGACTTACGTGTGTGGGTGTTCTATTTCAAATATGACTTACGTGTGTGGGTGTTCTATTTCAAATATTTATCTTATTTAAATTAATTATCTAAGTCAGATTAATCACAAATAGGTTTTCACACCCTATTTACTAACCATGCAATAAATATTTACAAAGAAAATAATGACGGAAAATAAATCTACGAATTATTACATGGCTTTGGGATAGTTACAATATAATCGGATAATAATAAATAATAAGAATAAGAAAGCAAATATAAATAAGCAATAATAATAAATAAAGCAATAAATATTAGAATTTAAAAAGAAAAAGAAAATAATAATGAAGAAATAAAGAAAAATTAGAATTTTAAAAGAAATTATTTTAAGTTAAATAAGATAAATCTTTAGAGATTATTAGAAAAATAATATAAGTTTAAATGATTTAATAATGATAATAAAAAGGATAATGTATTAAAAATTTATACAAAATAAAAAAAAGTATTTAGGGTTAGAGAAAATTAGGTTAAATTTTTAGGGTTAATGAAAAAATTAGGGTTAGAAAAGAAATTAGGATTTTAAAATAATTAATTAAATTAGTTTTATTAACAAAATATAATTATAGTAAAAGTTATATACAAAAATATTATTAGGAAAATAAGATTAATTAAAATAAATATTAAGAAAAATTATGAGTTTTAAAAAAATATAAGATTTATAAAAATTATTGGTTAGTTAATTTTTAAATTAATCATTATTAATAATTATATAAAAAATATAGAAAAGAAATAAAATATGCAAAAATAAAAGTGGGGAGGCCTGGTTTTGATCCCAGGACCTCCCCCTTACCAGAATCAGAGGCAACCACTGGGCTAGCACGCACTAGTGATGAATATACAGGAAACAATTATTATATGATGATCCTGCAAAATAAATGAACTAAAAGAAAAAAAATTGCTTCAGGCCAGAATCGAACCCAAGCCTTCTGCCTTAATACGCGTACACGCTTACCACCACGCCACTTGCTTCTAAATGATATGAAATACAAAACATTAATTAAATAACAAAACTAAATTTGAAAACGAATTTCGCGCGCGGAGTCATCTTCTTCCTCCAGCCGTCCAGTTAGCCTATAGTTACACTTTGTCCGTCACAAAAGAATATATAGTGACGGTTCTGGTTCATCACTAAAAGTCCTGCATGCTCAAACATTAAAAATACCAACAATAAATTCAGTTTAGCAACCCAGATCATACAAATACAAATCAATAAACTCAAATATGTTCTTAATTTGTCCTAAATTTAGCTTGTGAACGAAATCCCAATTCAAAGTTTTTGAAACCCTAAATATGGTGGAATACGGCTTAGGCTATGGTTCTTCAATATAATTGCCCAGAAACATTCCTTACTGCATCACAAACAACATTAAGCAATCGAAAACAATTTATCATGGTTAAATTAATGCAATCGAAAAAAACCAAAAACAAGCATGAACATCAATTCGGTTTCCACGATTTTGCATGATTTTGATGCAAATGATGACTGAATTACAATCAGTGATCTCCAAGGAAGCTAATGCAATCCTTATTTGGCCTTGAAAGTACCTGAAACTCCCAAACCGAATATGAGTTTTCTTTGAGAATTTTGAAGATTGTTCTTGGTTCTTGGAGGCAGCAATTCGTGTCCTTGTACACTGATTATGTTCAACAACTTATAGGGATTGAATTTAGGTCAAAAAACCTATGGATTTGTGGGCTTATGAGATAACTTGATCATGCAGATTTCTCACTTTCAAATATTCAATATATCTCATCCATCCTTTCCAATTTTGGTCCAATCTGATTTTAGATGACTTTCAATCATTCCAAATATGATTTAAATAATTTTTAATCAAAGATTTCATGCTTTATTTGATTTTTCATATTTTATATATATTTAAATTGAATTTTAATGAATAAAATCCAAATAAATATAAAATAAATTATAAAAATCTGAAAAAATAAGCATTGGGTTGTGTATGATGTCATTGTATAGATTGGATTACAAAATTGCAAGCCCATTTGGAAAATTTTGGTTTTAAGACCTCATTTGCTCAATATACCCCTAAAATATTTCCCAACTTTTCCAAGGCATAAATCCCTCAATTTTAAGGCTATGAAGATGTTCTTGGACATTTTGGAAATATTAAAGAGTCCTCTAACCAACCTCTTTGGTCTCATGTCCATATCCTTTACCATTTTCAAATTATGCCCTTTGGAAGATGTTGACTTTTTGTTGACTTTTGAAATGACCTGTAATGTTTTAGCTCATACCTTCCAAATGAAGCATTTTTAGGCTTGGGTTGTGAGACAGAAAGTTGTAGAGAATTCAATTTCCTTAAAAATGAGCTTTGTATGGGAATTTTTTGATGAATCATGTGAAAGTTATGGCTGGTCAAAGTTCAGTTGACTTTTCTTAAGAAATCCCTAATTTAGAAACTCCTGATTCTTGATGATCTGAAACTTCCTTGATGAATCATGATCAACCCTTGATCAAATGATGAATTTTACTTCATAAACTTGATATTGGCAAAACCTCTTGAAGTTTGACTTTAATTTGAACACAGTTGACCTCAGTTTGACTTTTTAACTACTTTGACTGATTTTTGCATATCTGATCATCTGACTGAACAAGCTCTTTGGGAAAGCTTTGAAACTTGACATGGGGATTCTTGAATACATGTGGGATGTTATGAAGCTCACTTGAGTTCTTAAAAATCATTTTAACCTGAGGAAACACAAAACCCTAGTTTTGGACACTTTGCTTAGGAGGGGGCATTGTCTGGGGAAACTTTCACACTTCTTGATCAATTGGGAGTCTTGAGAACCTTATGATCATCTAGATGTCTTGAGAGAGGTTGTCTTGATTGTGGGAGGGCAAATTTTGGGGTGCAACACCGTACAATTACGGATTTGTGTTCTTACGATATTCTTAGTTTGTAAGATTAGTACCTATCGATGCTATCTTAACCGAAGAAGAGTTTATAGCCTAGAATGAGTATTTGGATGATGTTGTGTTTCTTGAGTCTTGAGTTTATTTTTGCTCGGAGTGCAAAAGTTCAAGTGTGGGGGAATTTGATCAGTGCGTTTTAATGCACATTTTACCAAGTTTGCACTTAAGCATTTCTTTGGTTTTCTTTGTTTATTTTTATATTTTAATTTGTTTTTCTATTTTATTTTATTTTTGGCTTAATTTGATTTTTGTACTTAATTTTCAGCTTTAACAGATTTTACGGAAATGATCATAACCGGAGTTCCAGGAATCTGATTGAGGCATTCTACTAGTCGACGGAAAGCTAAGAGAGAGAGCTACAACTTTCGTGTTGGAGCCGAAGTCAGATTCAGAGTCATATTTTCTATAATTTCGTTTGAAGCTGCTGCATTAGTTTTATTTAGTTCGGATCATTTAGAATTGGGTTTGAGTTATGTATTTGACCCAGTTGGGTTGTAAACGGGTTTTTTAGGTTTTGCCATATAACCAGCATCCGCAAATGTTCAATATACACTTTTTACGATTGTAATTTTTTATGCTCGATGAGACGAATTATGGAGAACTAATTCTAAGGATTAATCTACTGTAATCGGTTTTCGCCGACACTTTGAGGTTCTTATATTTTCCAATTAATCTATTTCCTTTCAATTTTGATCCTGATATCTTGTTTGCTTAATTCAATTTATCTAAGGTTAGATTGATTTATTTCGATGATTGCATATTCCTATACTTTAATCGCGTTTGCTTAATTCGCGTATGTTTATCGTGTTTGCTTAATTCACGATTGATATATTTCATCCGTTTGCTTAATTCGGAAATTAGGAATATTTATCATATAGTATCAATTATGCTTGTTTGATTGTTATTATAATAGAAAAGGAAATAGAGTCCGCTTAGAAATTGGGAATTATTTGGGTCGATGATAAGTTGGGAAATCAAAACAGCAGATTAATCGTTTCAGCTTATTTTGATAATCACTTAATTGAAATTTTTTATGCTAATCGAAACTCAAACCCCCCATTGTTCCAATTGGTTGGTTAATAACAATACAAGAATCCTTGTGAGACGATTCAAGTCATTGTCGCTATACTACGTTTTCAAAAATTACTCGTTTTTGAACTGTGCGCGACACGCAGATCAAATTGGCACCGTTGTCGGGGATTCTTGTTGTTATTAACTGATTTTATAGTCATAAGTATAATTTTCTTACTAGTTTTTTTTTCTTTTCTTTTTTGTTGTGTTTGTTGATTTTCAGGGTTGCAATACCGGTTGCAGTATAATGATAAGTTTTCCCGCCTTTCAGGTAAGTTGGAAGCTACTGTTTTGATTTGCTCCGATTTTTTTCCAGAAAATCAGAAATAAATCGAAGAACAATACTCTTTTAGAATAGAATTCTAAAAGATTTCGACCCTCAAAATCGCAAATTTTGCGTTTTTCTATTTTATTTGATTTATTTTCTCTTTTCATATTTTCAAAAAAAATCTGAAATTTTTTGTGCGAGCTTTATTTGATTTAATTAGATTTTTAGCGTTATTTTTATATTTTTTATATTTTATTTTAATCGCTTTTCTTTTTTTCCATTCTTTTTAAATCTGTATTGATTTTATTTGATTCTGTGTTGAAATTCATAATCATATCATGGCTGATCAAAGAACTCTAAGAGAACTGGTTGTACTTGTGAATTATAATGCTTTATGTATTGAATATTCTGTTGTTGATGCACCTTTCGAATTGAAATTTGGTTTAACACACTTGTTGCCAAGTTTTAATGGTTTTGCAGGTGAGGATCCACATAAGCATATGAATGAATTTCAGGTTGTGTGTTCTGCACCTTCTGAACCTTCACTAGAGGACCTTATCAACCAATTGACTACAAATAATATCAAGTTTCAACAACAAATAGATTCTAATTTTCAGACTTTGCAAATACAGCTTGATCAACTTACCACTTCGATGAATATCATGCAGCAAGCTCAAGGATCAAACCAACAACCTTTAGAAGAACATTCTATTTTTTAAATAGAGTTGCCTTCTGAAACTATTGATGATACTTGTATTAATTTGCTTGCAGCTGATTTTCCATCATTGTCTGATTTTGATGATGTTTACTCTTGTGATGTTTGTACTGACACTAAAATTTACTCTGTTTGTGCTGAAATTGAGGTTGCCTTGCAAGTTGATATCCTTACTACAAATGAGGTTGCAAATGAAGTTGTTCATGTTAATGAAGCTCTCGACACCCCCATCTTCCCGGAACAAACCATCCATCGAGAAATCTCCCTCTTTAGAGCTGAAGCTACTTCCTAATAATTTATTTGAATTTGTGCAGGAAGAGAAATCATTACAGGAACATAAGAATGGAATTTGATGGACTTTGGTTGAAACTTATGATATTAGCCCATCCATGAGTATGCATAGGATCTTAATTAAAGATGGAACAAAAGTAGTGAGGCAACCTCTTAATCATTTGATTCTTAAAGCTGTAGAAAAGGAGATCACTATCACGTGCATATTCAACACTTTTACTTATCGAAGATTCTTCTTTGATCCTGGAATAAAAGGCAAAAGCATTAATAAGAATTTCAAGATTAATGGATACTACCCAAAGCTACTCTATGAGATCCCCACTTTGGAAGAAGAGACTGTAGAAGAGCTCTCTTTAGGAAATGTTGCTTATGTGATCACCTATCCACCTTGACTACTCGGGTGTGTTCTTTCCTTTCTCTCCCTCTTATTTTATATTTATGTCCTTTCATTGAGGACAATGTTTGTTTTAAGTGTGGGGGAGGGAATAATTTATTTTCTTTGTTTTTGTTTTGATTTTGTTTGTTTTGTTTTGTTTTAGAAACACTAGGCTTTTTTTTCTGAAAGTTTTAGGCTATAGATTGTTTTGAGGTTAGTTGTGGAGACTTGGGAAAAGTTCACAAGATCGGTATCATTTTAACACCTTAAGTCTCCTGAATATGGAAATCATTTTGAATATTTTTTATGCCATAGCCATGAGTTCTCATCCTTTAATAGCTCTTAAGTAGTTTATCAAGCAGTCAACACCATCTAGAAATCATACACTAAGTAATTAAGCTGATGCAAATAAGTGAATGATCTTGCGCTTAAAAAGAAATCTGAATAGGAATCCACCTTTTAAGTTAGATGATCTTCACACGGTCATTTAGCCTAACGGATGTGAAACCTTAAAAAAAATATTGTTGTTACTAAAGTAACTTTAAAATATTGTCAAGTATGGATCATAATCACTAACATACTTATTTACCATGTGTATGAATAGATAACGAGCTTAATGTGATTGCGCTAGAATGAAAGAGAGAAAATGGAGGACGAGTAAGTTAGAATTAAGCATAATAACATGATTCAGATTGGTTTATATAGGAGGGAGGCTTATGACCGTACAATTACAGATTTGTGTTCTTACGATATCCTTAGTGTGTAAGATTAGTACCTATCGATACTATCTTAACCGAAGAAGAGTTTGTAGCCTAGAATGAGTATTTGAATGATGTTGTGTTTCTTGAGTCTTGAGTTTATTTTTGCTCGTTATTTTTGCTCGGAGTGCAAAAGTTCAAGTGTGGGGGAATTTGATCAGTGCATTTTAATGCACATTCTACCATGTTTGCACTTAAGCATTTCTTTGGTTTTCTTTGTTTATTTTTATATTTTAATTTCTTTTTCTATTTTATTTTATTTTTGGCTTAATTTGATTTTCGTACTTAATTTTAAGCTTTAACAGCTTTTACGAAAATGATCATAACTGGAGTTCCAGGAATCTGATTGAGGCATTCTACCAGTCGACGGAAAGCTAAGAGAGAGAGCTACAACTTTCGTGTTGGAACCAAAGTCAGATTCTGAGTCATATTTTCCAGAATTTCGTTTGAAGCTGCTGCATTAGTTTTATTTAGTTCGGATCATTTAGAATTGGGTCTGGGTTATGTATTTGACCCAGTTGGGTTGTAAACGGGTTGTTTTGGTTTTCCTATACCTAGCAGTTGTGCCTTCTGTACAAAAACCTTTTTTTTACCTTTCTTTTTCACAATTTTAATTTTTCCTTTTGACGAATTATGGAGAACTAATCCCAAGGTAAAATCCTGATGATTATAGGTTCCATCATACTTTGAGGTTACAATAATTTTCAATCCAAATTTTATTCCTTTCAATGTTGTTATGTGATCATTGTTTGCTTAATTCGATTATCATATATTAATGTTGATTTAATTTGATCGTTGTATGATCATTGACCATAATCACGTTAGCGTTTGCTTAATTCGTTATCGTGTTTGATCAAATCGTGTTTGCTTAATTCACGAGAACATAAATTTGTTTGCTTAATTCGGATAATAGGAACATACATCACATAAAACCAGTTGCGCTTGTCAATGAATTTTATAATCAAATAGGAATAGATAATCCGCTTAGGAGGTTGAAATTATAATAATCAATGATAAGTTGGAACCCAAATCAGTAGGATTGACCGTTTTAGCTTATTTGATAATCACTTTTTATTTTAATTGTTTTTTCTTCAAATCAAAATCTAAAACCCCATAAATCGTTACTATCGTTAGTTAATAAGATCAAGAATCCTTGTGAGACGATTCGAGTCATTGTCGCTATACTACGTTTTCAAAAATTACATTTTTTATCCGTGCGCGACACGCGGATCAATTGCGTCGGAATGAAACCGGGTAAAACAGATATAGGAGCATTAGGTTGCGTTATAATAGCATGATCCGGATTGGTTTGTATGAGGGGTTTAAGAACATTATTTGTTTTTAGTATCATTAGTGTATTTTTGGTGTTCGAGTTAATATCGGTTATTTTAACATAAAGCCGCACGACCACGTACGGATAGGTGATGTGTTTTGTGTCGGCATATGAAGGTATTTTATTGAAAACATATTTGATTGTTTGCTTGAGGACAAGCAAAGATTCAAGTCTAGGGGAATTTGATAACTTGAATTTGTATCGATTATTTAATGCAGTTTCCAATTGTTTAACATGTTAATTTATGCATTTTAGACGATATTACGCGAGAATTGTGTTTGTTTTGTAGACATTTGATCAAATATGACTTTTGGAGGCAAAAGTATAACGGAAGCTTCTTGGACAAGAAACGTGGAAAAACAGAAGGAAAAGAGCAAGAAAAATGTATTTCTGCATAATTCACTGTCAGACGCCCGTCTCATAAGTGAGACGCCCATCTGTCTCAAACTCCAGTTAAATAACCTATTTATGCAACACAATTTAAATGCAGAGGAGCGGTTACAGAGGATTTCTCTCCACCCTAATCAATCAAGTCTATGCAACTCAGTTCAAAGCCCAAATCAAAGTCCAAGCCTACAATTTCTCAACAAAACATAATCCACTGTCTATAAATAGAAGCCACTGCAATTTTGCAGGAGAGCTTCGTTCAAGTCCAATTTTTCGCCGTTTTCTTTCGTTCGAAGTTCGCAAGTTTATTTTTCAGTATTCATTTTTATTTTCTTTACCGACCCTTAGTGATAGTTTCCATCATTAGGAAACTATCGTCATTTTAATTATTTCCAGCCCCTGAATTCTTGTTTATTTTTCAAGTTTTCGGAAGTTTGGTTGATCAAGAACATTGCAACCAGGTTTCTATCTTTTAATGCTCTATTGTTTATTTATCATCACATTTATTTATATTTGAATTTCTTCTCCTTCTACCTTTCTTTGTTTTTATTTAATATGTCTGGCTAAATCGTTAATCGGTATGTAATTGTCTAACCGGAAAGAATTCAGTAGAATTAGGCTATGCATTAAATTAAGTCATTTTCCAGTTTTGATTTCTTGTTTTAAATAATTTTCGTTACTAGAGTAAGAGAGCATAAAATATTAGGATTAAGACCACAGGAGTGTGAGATCATAATCAAATAGCTGAAATCGGACATTCGTTTTAAATACAGCGGAAGCGCTTTAAAACCAATTAGAACCTTTACGTTTCCAAAAAATATTTCTAACTTGAATTGACACAGCGAGAGTTCTCAATTGAACTTAGGAGTATAGTAATATGCAAGACCACGAGAGTGTGAGTCAACGACTTTTAAACCGAGAGTTTCTACGAAGAGATAACTTAACAAACATTAGTAAGCCGAACCTCTATTGAATTCGCGAAGGCAAATCAATTACGTACCGATATTTTTATCATTAATTTAAATTAATTTATTATTCACCTTTTAAAACTTAAAACATCGCTCGCCTTATCTAAACATAGCAACATCCGATAGCACTAGGTTGATTATCTAGTCTTTGTGGGATCAATATCTTTTATTACTACGTGATAGACTGTGCACTTGCAGTTAGTAACCGTTAGACTCAGAAAGTCGTCACCAATATAATAAATAGCATACATGCATCATATAATTATTCCCACACTTCAAGAAGCTTCATCAACATATTATTACTCAAGTAACCATATTATTCACAAGTTCATACTCACCAATCCACAATTTCACAAAACCATCAATTACGCATACTACACATAATCTCATATTGCAACCATAGACACGATGTGACTCGATGCAAGACTCAAATGCAACTCATGCATATGGTACCAATCACTGTTATTATTTTTCGGTTTTTACATTAAACTGAGTTCGTTCCCTAGACCAATAACACACAAAAAAAAAACATTCTCTAAGCTTTCAAACTCGGCTATAGGTTTGGGACAAGTCACTAGTTCCCACGGAACTAACAAGCATTTCCTCTAGACAATAAATGATGCATGTGCAATTTCAACAATCATATGAAATTAAGACTATTACCTAATCTTAACATCCATGCATACCTTCAATAATTCATCACACTTGAATTACCACACAATTACACATATACACATTCTCATGAATTATTCACATAAAATTCATGTTTATCTTCAATAATACATCACACTTGAATTACCACACAATTGCACATACACACATTTTCATAGTCATATCATTCTTACTCCAAACATTATCATCACACTTAGTAAGTAATTCACAAAATATCAACACAATCAAACATCAATTCATAAAACACACATTACCGATTAAGTATATACTAATTCATCCATCACCAATAATTGAATACAATATTTATATAACAACTAAAATAAAATATCAATAATTAATTGAAGATATTTATTAATATTAGTTATACTAATGGGTTAGGATATAATTAAACTAAAAGTAATTCTAATAATTTTCACATTTCATTAGCTTCATAGTGATTTACTCGCCATAGTACCTAAAGTTATGTTTTAACAGTAAAGAATATGAGATTGAGTTAGATGATCCTTAACCTCTTTCTTTGAAAATCCTAGTAGCTCCAATTTCCGTAAACTTCAAACCTTCATTGTTGAAATAGTTTCATAGAAAGCATGACCCTTAAGAACACTTATCAACCTTCAAACACTCTAATGACCATCGTCGCACTAAAATGGAAGTTTTTCTAGATATCTGAAAATAAGTTGCATTGAGACTAAAATGGTACATGAATTTATTCAGGCATTTAGTGACATGCTTCACAAATTCTGCTTCAAAATATTTACACCAATTTTTTTGCTAGCAAGCTTAGAAGGTAGCATCAACAAACCTCTTCAGCTTCCAACAAGTTCAGTTTGAATCTCTAAGAAATAGTTTAGGATGCTACAATCCACATGGCACGTGGTTAATCAAAACCAAAAGTTGTTTGTGAGAACCTTCTAAAATGTATTGAGTGCAAAACACTTCTTGATCCTTTGATTTATGATAAATTATAGAATTTTATTTTTAATTTTAGTTTTGTTAACTTGTAAGAATACTACAATTAAGAAATTGATATTGAATATAACAATATTTTGAGTTTCAAAATATTAAATACAAGCATTCCTGTAAATAGATCAATAATTTGTGTGCTTGAGATGCATGTTAACATTAATCTAATTTTAGTTTTAAAGTTTTAGTTATCACTTGCCAAAATTCTTGGTGCATGCCAATTCTTTGTTGACGCTGTAATGTTCACATTTATAGAGATCGTAAGATATCATCATATAAATAAATAAAAAATAGAGGAAGACATCCTATATTGCATACCTATAAAGTTGGAATTCAATACTAAAAAATCAAAGTAGGGATTTCATTTCAACATAGCACCGCACACTAATATTGTGTGCTCATAACTATGTGATTAGTATTCTAACTAATCCAATCCAATAAATAAATCTCTAGTATAGTAGTTTTCATCATTCCTCTATGTGCTTAATGCTTTAATCACACACACCAAAGCGCAAACGTCAGCCACTAATTAAGAAATTTATCAAACTCAAAATGATGAAAACAGAGAACAAAGTTGTGGCTATCTCAAATTCATTTATACATATCGTGGTTGGTATTTTTCCACCTCTATCTAGTGAGCATAAATTCCTCGAGCAGTGTCAATTTTGCCACCTTTATAAAAATAGTAGTATTTCCATTTGTCTGCATGGGATGACTCTCTAATGGGAAAGAGCCTAATCCTTCCTTTTCATAATTATGTGTTAACACAGTTTTGAGAGATCTTCTCTTGTGATATATTCAATGATGTGTACTTGTCGTATCGATCTGACATTCTTTGGTCAGATTCATCATTTCATTGGTGGAACTCCTTACTTGTTGGACGGTTAGAGTTGGTGTCAGAAGTGTTGGGAAGTCCAGAAGAATCGGGAGTACCAATGAAACTAATGCTTCAAAATCATAAGAGAGGGAGACATCACATCTCAACCCAAAACCTTAAGGTGTTAGGTAAATGGGTCATCTCTCTTATAAATCTAACATTTCACCTATTCATAGACAACGTGGGATTTTAATCACTCACACTTGCACCTAATATTTTTCTCCACAAGTGTGAGTCTCCCACATCCTATAACAGGATCCAACACCGGATCCAGCTCCCGCTCTCCCACCAAGTCGAATCACGACTCTGATACCACTGTTGGGGAGACCGAGGAAGTTGGGAGCACCAATAAGACTAATGTTTCATGACCACAAGAGAGGGAGACATCACATCTCAACCCAAAACCTTAAGGTGTTAGGTAAATAGGTCATGTCTCTTATAAATCCAACATTCCACCAATTCATAGGCAATGTGAGACTTCAACTACTCACACTTGCACCCAACAAGAAGAGACAGGATTATTGAATCAAATATTCAACTTTTCTTCCAGGATCATGTAAGATTGGGTCATGCTCAACATTTCATATGTAATTCTTACTCCTTTCATTCCTAGCTTCAATCAAAAGAGATGGTCGTACAAAAAGACACTATTGAATATTCAACACTTAAGTCCTTCTTTGTCTCCCTCTACTTCAACAACAACTTATGTAAATCGATTGATATAATATTGCATGCTAGCCTTCTTCCCTTAAATGATCATTCATAAAACAACTACAGGCACCAACTTCCCTTTTTGGACGGTAAATTGAGTGGTGAATATTTCACATAAATTCGTCCAGAATTCAATACATCTGTCTGGGAAGTCGTTCAAGCATAGCCTGGTCGACCCTATCATAGTTAGTGCGAACATATTGTGTTTGAAAGTCTCATCGACATTGAATTAATTTAATCTTCCTTCTTGTTATATTCACTCAGCCTGGGAGGTTTCTCCATGGATTTCGATATCTTTCTCTCTAAAATCCAAGCACATAAAGGATGCTTTTGCTGATTCTTTGATGGATAATTTTGTGCCTAATTTGAGGGAGGATTGTGGCTTCCTTAATCTCCTTTAGGGGTTTTGGAGGACTATGGAGTTTCTTGCTCTTCTGCTGATTCTTCGACTTATAAGCTTCTTTTCTCATCGTTGCAGTCGACTTAGGGATGGCGATTTGAGTTCTCTTCTATATAGCCTCTTAAATGATGTTTCCCAATGGATGTGCATTGTCAAGGAGAAATAACCTTTCTTCAATTGCTTGTAAATACTGCTATTGAACAATGTTATACTTGTGGTTCAACAACTTGTTGACTTCTTGTAATCCAAGGTTAGCTCGTAGTAGTTGGAAACCAGATAAGGCTTCAGGTTATGAAACTAGAGGTGGAATCAAAGGTATGATCTAAGGCATTTGGATATATCCATCTATCTGAGGAGCCTAGATCAAATCTGGATTTAAAGGAACCTCTGCTCCTAGATTCAAAATTCTTTGCGGAAGAGGTGGAGGTGGTTGATTGATTGGTGTTTGAGTTGCAACAGTAGTAGCGACTTCTTGCACAGCGACGAAGCGAGTAGATTTGGATCCAGCCATTACTTAGAAGCATAAACATCAAAGATTTGGAAATTATGAAAATAAAAAATGCTACTTGAATGGATCGACGTGGTGGATCTTCGTGTTGGATTTTGAGAGCTTTTGATTCGATGACCTGAGAAGGTTTCAAATTGATAAATCAAATAACAAATGTGAGATCATCGAAAATGCATAAATTGTAAGTCGATTCTCACAGATGGAGCCACTGTTCCGTATTGGAACCAAAAATGAAGTGGGAATTGGAGTTAATGGTGGATTTGAGCTTCCAATACGGAGGGGAGGGGATGGCCTACAATGTTAGTACTACAATGCTTAAGTTAGTAGGTGAAAGAAAATAATGAATTTAAAATTGAGTACATGAATTTGTGCGCTCTATATATATAATGGAGAGGGAATAACAAATTGTTATTTATTAGGTGTGGATTGCGAAGAGTCGTTGGATACACCTGAAGTTTGAATCCTTTGTATTTATCAGTAAGATAGTTCTCATGCGCTGAGAAGATTCTGGAAGAAATGCAGCACCTTCAGAGTGATCGTCCGAAACCAATATGATCGGCTGTGAACACTTGAATTATTTTAATAAAAACTAAGGATCAAACTAGGAAAAATATCATAAATTTCATTAAAATGGTTGAAGTGTAACATAATTCATTATGCCACATTTTTATGCATCTAAAGGAATTTTGTATCAAACTAGTTTTGTAGAATTATTATAAAAAAATGGACGAGTTGGGAGGAAACATCACAATTTTTTAAACATAGCAAGAGCTCTTTTTTTCAAGCAAACACTCTAAATGCTTTTTGGTCTTATGTTGTCAACCATGCAAATTTTATTATGAATAGAGTTCCAATACCTATTTTGAAAAATAAATCACCTCACTATCTTTTGTATGATAAGGTACATGATTTAAATGTTTTGAATTTTTTTGGAACTCTAACATATGCATCAATTATTCATGCTCACATAACTAAACTTGATTATAGAGGAAGGATATGTATTTTCTTGGGTTACAAGCAAAGTGTAAAAGGAACTATTGTTTTGGATCTCAACAACAAATAAATTTTCACAATTGTCCAGAAAATATATATAAAAAAAAATTTAAACATAGATTAAAATAAGTCATACATGAATAATAGAACTGTTGGATAAATTTTCAAAATATTAATGATTTAATTAATTTTATGAATTATTTGTTAAATTATCACTAACAAATATGACCAAAAGTTGCAATTACTTGGAATCAAATGAGATACCTTATAGTGAATGGGTGTATGGTCATAAGGTGTCATCATTAGACTAACACAACTTTTCATGAAAATGTTGTTATTATTGATGTATAATGGTTCGTGAAAGATCATGTTAAATCATTGAAACATTGTTTCTCCTCATCAATTGGTACAAGTTTTTCTATAAATAGAGATACTTGTTAGGAATAAAATACACACAAAAATCTCTTGTTTCAAGTGTCAAATATCTAAGTCATTCTTTTATTTTTCTAGTGCACAAGAATAAATGAGATAACTTTATTCTGTAAAATATCATTGATCGATATGCTTGATGTGAATATGTCATTCATGTTAAGGTTTGCAAAGTATCCTAAAGGGGATTCGTCGGTTAACCCATTTGCATCCAATTTGCCTAAATTGATGGGGGCGAATCGAACCTAAAGCTTAGTGTAAACACACGCTTTGGAAATCATTTTGTGCAACTTTCATCGTACCGTCTTCATCATCTTCTTCTTGTTCATATTTTACAACAGACCCCCAACATAAGTTCTAACAATCTTTAGGTTCGATTTATGATTTTTTGTGATTAATTTATGGTTGCAACTTTGATGAAGAAATGGATTCATGCTTCCTTATTCATAACCATGGCGAAAGATACATAATAATTCTATTAAATTAATACATATTCGTATAATGTTTTAAATCCATGTATAGTATTATATGATGAAAATAATGTGTATTAATGTTAAGTTTAACATGTGATATTAAATTTATACATGCATATGATTTATAAACTACTCAAATATGTGAAATGAAAAAAATGATGAATATGTTTAGTTTATGTTATAAACTTGAATGTAAAATGTATGTTAAATATTTTTCTTTAGTTTAATTATTATTTTTTAATTAATAATGCATTAATTTTGGACAAAATGATTTGGTGAAAAAAAATCATGAATTTGAATGTATGGTGCATGTATTGGTATCATAAAATGATGTAAATAAAATTTTGAAAATATCAAGGATATGGTGAAATTGTATAATTTTATTTAGGGTTAAATATGTTTTTGGTCCCTGTAAATATCTCAAATTTCATTTTTAGTCCCTATTAAAAAATAATAAATTTTAGTCCCTACAAATTTTATATGCACATAATTTTAGTCCTTTTTGTTTTCTAAAATTTTGAAAACTGTTTAATTACCCTTAAACTTTTAAATTTTTGAATAATTTTTTTCATCCATGTTTAGAATATTATAACATATTTCTTTACTAAATTTTAGAATTTTTTAAAATGAGAATAATTAAATATGAATTTTTTAAATTTCAAAATATAATGATAAAAGTAATGAAAATCCGACTTAGAAATCAAATTTTGAGTTCTTTTTTTTTTCGAGAAACTTTTTATAACATTTTAAAGATGTTTGTAAAATAATCATTTAATAATACACATCGGTTTAATAGAATGGACTAAAACTACGTGTATAATAATTTTGTAGAGATTAAAATATCTTATTTTTTAAATAGGGACTAAAATTGAAAATTGAGATATTTATAGGGACTAAAAATATATTTAATATTTTTATTTATGCAAGAATTTATTATATTTAAAATGATTTATCTCATATTATATGTGTATCATAATATGAAAATGTTCATCTTGATATTAAAAGTAATTTGAGTCATTTTAGATGATCGTAAGTTGACAAATATTTATGGAGAAAGATTATATTAAATATTAATGAAATGAATTAATTATTTATTTTGTATTGTCAATTTTATTTGGATATATCATAAACATTTGTAAACATGAAACATTAATTTATTACATAGAATTTGCTATGCATGTGTTAGATATGTAAGAAAATTGTTGATTTTAAAAGAATAGAAATAAATTCTATGGTGTTGTATTTATATGGAACTTATGAATTACATGTTTGAACCCACTTCATGAAATAAAAGTTAGTCATGATAAGTTTGTATGACAATGGTTGTCAATTGCTATAAAATGCATTAAATATATTTTGGATATATTTAAGTGGAAGTAAAACTTCAAATTAAAACAGATTAGCAAATAAATAATGACATAATATAAGTGTATATGACAAAATGAATGACAAAAGTGTCATGATGATGATTTATCGAAACTATCAAGAATATATAATATATGATGTATACAATAATTTTACTAATATGATAAAAGTGACATGATTTGATGATAGATGGTAAATACTATCAAGAGTATATAAAGTAATCATATGCATGATTAGTTGGAAAATTGAATATTTGAAATTTATTAAAGTTTGGAAAAATCTTGCAATTCTTTGACGAAAGGATTGACAAAGATATGATGTCTTTGGATATAATTGCATACAATGAAGACATCATTAGAGATGTGGAACAAGCTCATATCTAATTAATCATTGATAGTGGAAACTCAACTCACACTTGATTAATATTGAATCTTGAATTCAATGAAGAAAGTACACTATTAGAGTGATTGAAGTACTTAATGATAGATACATTCCAAAGAGTAAAAGTACTTGGAACATAAGAAAACGTGGTAGGGTGATGTTTTTCTCTTAATAGACATATAACATATGTTTGTTGGAATGCATAATTATGGATGCATTTCTGATATAGTCTACCTATATGAGAATGAAGTGGTGCCGCTTCATAGAGTTCAAGGGTCTGACTCTTAAATTCTCATGAAAAGGATATGGGACACAAGACCTAATTAAATGTGTCATATTAATAACTCGATCAATGATATCGAGATTTCATGTGTGAGTTATGCACGCTTATTCTAATTAATAATTGATTCAAAGCTTGTCTACTAATCTATTCGGGGATGAGTGAAAACTTAGCTTACTAAGTAATGGTTCAAATCGTAAGATACTTTTATCTGAAACCATGAAATTTCCTTAATAATGGATTTAGATATATTTTGAAAATGGTGGGGGATTGTTGGATAAATTTTCAAAATATTAATGATTTAATTAATTTTATGAATTATTTGTTATATTATCACTGACAAATATGGCCAAAAGTTGCAATTACTTGGAATCAAATGAGATACCTTATAGTGAATGAGTGTATGGTCATAAAGTGCCACCATACACTCATTCAAATGAGATATATTAATGATTTTTTAATATATATATATATAGTATAAGATAGTAATAACATATTAAAAAATCTATAAAAATTATTTATTTTGTTTAAGTCTGTATATTAGTCTTTTAGGCTTAAAATCTTAAATTAGTTAATTAAGTGATTAATTAGGTTTAGAAGAATATACTTTAATTACTTCGTTTATTTTAGTTAAAATTTTAAAGAAAAATTTAATTTAGCTAAAATCTTAAATATAATTTAATATAGTAAAAAATATATAAAAATAAAAATATCAAAATTATTTGTTTCATTTTTTATTTATCTCACTTTGGGATTTATTCTTTTTTTTACTTTGATTTATTTTATTGTGATTCTTTGATACCAAAATATTTTGTCATGAGTAGTGCTCTTGATTTTATTTGTTGTTTGGCGTTTGTTACCTGATTCCAAGGAAAAAAGATGTTATTGTTGACCCACCGTCATTTCACTTACCATCCATGTTATATCTTAGCATTCTCATTTTAAAACTTTCAAAAATCAAAACATTTTATAATTAAATAACGAAAGGACTGAGTTCTTGGAATCTCACATTCCCTGAATTCTTGGATGATCGCTCTTGAGACTAGCCCTTGGATTGTGATTCATCCAACCTTTTATCTCTAAAACATTTAACTCTTCATTCAAACTTTTTTCATAAGATATGACCATTAATCTCTCCATTTTTACAATTAATCCTCACAAGCTTTGCTATTTGGAAAAACTCAAGTCCCGCATTGCCTAAATAAATAACTCACAAAAGGTTTAAATAGAGTGACACTCCTCGCTTTACCAACCGATTTTGTAGGGTGAGTTAAGTCAAACTCTAATTCTAACATGATATCAAGAGCCTATCGATTCGGACCACCCACCATTTAATATGCGCACCAAGCCCAAGATGTGTTGGGCGCAAGGGGGTGTATTGGGAAAAACCCAAGTCTCACATTGGCTAAATAAATAACTCACAAAGGGTTTAAATAGAGTGACACTTCTCACTTTACCAACCGGTTTTGTAGGGTGAGTTAGGTCAAACTCTAATTCTAACATTTGCTTTCAAGCTTTTCCTTTTGACATCTCATTTCTTAGCCCCTTTTTACCATAGTTTCCGAACTACGACGCTCTGACTTTCCCATTGCACGAGGGAATACGTAGGCACAAGGCTTTAATCCTTGACGAGCACACTTTTATTTTTCTCACATTTTTGTTTTCTTCATCCTTCACATCTTTCTTTTTGCACACTTTTATTTTTCTTTCATTTTCTTTTTCATCATTTTCCACCTTTTTCCATTTTTTCAATTCTCATCTTATAGAACAAATTTTAACAATAACACAAATATTTTCTAGAGGTTCCCCTAGAGTACTACGGATATTTAGGATGCTAATACCTTCCCTAAGTATAATCAATCCCCGAACCTTAGATTCTCTTTCAATTAGGTTTTTCGATATTTTCCCCTTTTCCTTGGATAACTTAAAGTTCGGTGGTGAATTTAAATGATTTGTGATACAAGTTAACTCAATAGCTTGATATTCGATTCTCACTGCGACACCAGCAACTCATCCTTCCATGAACGTACTAAACACCTCGATTTGGATTGTCATCTTGTACGTGAGAAACTTCAACAACAACTCTTCCATCTCCTTCCGGTTTCTTCTTCGCAACAACTCATAGATATCTTCATCAAGCCTTTTGATTTAAAGCCTTTCCATTCTAATATTGTTAAGCTTGAACTTCATTTCATCTAGCCCCAAACTTATGGGGGATATAAGACTCTTAATCCTATTAGGCCTTGATGTCATTTAGTTTTATTGGGCTTTAGTTCCTTTATTCTTAGTTCGGCCCTTTCACTGCAGATATATATTTTATAATGAAAAGTGCTTATTAATAATGAACACAAACAAACATGGACATAAACTTTAGTCACAGTCACACTAGTTTGCTAGTAAATTATAGGAAATGCTTTTGTAAGTGACAGGCACTCAACGGTAGTGCCAATGTGAGGCTTGATTTGATCTTCCCACCTCCTATATGGCAACCAATCTCTATTGTATCATCATAAGATTCGCTTATAAATATGATCATAAAATCTAACCATATTATAAATGAAGTAGAGAGAAAAGAAAAGAAAAGAAAAGAAAAGGACCCTAAAGTGTGGCAGAGTAGTAAAGTCAAAGATGACAAGCTCTACTTTACTTACAATTCTCAAACTACTGATTATTTTCATATGCGCAGCTTGGATTTCTCTTTGGATTCTGAAGCCAACTCAAGCATGGACAAGAATATGGAAACATGCAGAACAAAGTGCCAATAATACAATCTTTGGATACTATGGTACACACCAAAAATCTCTCTTGCATATCACTTTTTCTTTAAACTTTCAGTCAAATGCTAAATCAAAGATCTTTTGCAGGTCTAAACTTTGCTGTTTATACATTTCCTATAATTACTATTGCAATTATTGGACTTCTTTTCTTGGATTTAAAAGCTGGATATCAAAAAACCAGGTAGTAGAAATAATAATAATAATAATATCATTATCAATTACTTGAATTAAATTTTTTCATTTCGCTTCAAAGTTGATTTCCTTAAAACTATAAACTGCAGAAGTGCAAGGAGTTCGTCAATAGTGTTCTCAAATCCACTTGTGGTGAATAGTTTATTCGGAATCTTAACCAGTATTGAAATACTGGTAGTTTTTCTTGTTATAGTCTTCTTGGGATGGACTTATTATGCTCGAATTTCTAACGATTTCAAAAAGTTGATGCAAGATAAATCACTCAAACTGAACTTGTAAGAGATGTTTTCGGTTCTTGACATTTTTTCTGGTTGAATAACAGAAAATATGTTATTTATTTAACCGAATGCATGCATCGTCATAATTTGCTTTCAGATGGCAACTTAAGTATCTCAGAATAGCGACAAGGTTTGGTTTGTTAGCAGAAGCTTGTTTGGCTTTGCTTCTTCTTCCGATTTTAAGAGGCTTGTCTCTATTTCGCATATTTGGTATTCAATTCGAAGCTTCGGTTAGGTATCATACATGGATTGGAACTGCAATGATACTTTTTGCTACAATACATGGTGCCAGCACTTTGTTTGTTTGGGGTGTCAGCCACCATATTCAGCATGAGGTGAAGCCTTTTCGAAAATTGTCTGCATAAGCTATTATTTTAAAGAGCTTATAAAAATAATCTGAAATCATGTTTTTGAAAACAGATTTGGATGTGGCAAAACACGGGACGTATATACCTTGCTGGGGAGATTGCACTTGTTATCGGGCTAGTTATCTTCGTTACTTCACTTCCACAAATTAGAAGAAGAAAGTTTGAAATTTTCTATTACACACATCATTTGTATATACTCTTTCTAGTATTTTTCTTGTTTCATGCCGGAGATAAGCACTTCTATATGGTGTTTCCAGGCGTATTTCTTTTTAGCCTCGACAAACTGCTCCGTATAATTCAATCGAGCCCAAAAACTTGCATAGTTTCGGCTAGAGTTTTCCCCTGTGAAGCTGTGGAACTAGTTCTGCCGAAAGATCCAAGTATTTAATTTCGTTACACCAATCTGAAATTGAATTATATTTGGATACATATTTCCATGTCAACGATTTGTTTTCGACTATTTGCAGGGCTAAAGTATAACCCTACAAGTGTTGTGTATATGAAGATACCGACTATATCGCATCTTCAATGGCATTCATTCAGTATAATATCGAGTTCCAAAGCTGATGAAAACACACTGTCTGTGATGATTAAATGTCAAGGGTGGTGGACCAATACTCTTTATGATTTGATACAAACTGAGCTAAACAAAGGTGCTGATAAAAGAACGGGTATACCTGTTGCAATTGAAGGACCCTATGGACCTGCTTCATTAGACTTTTTAAAGTAAACATATCTATTACATCAACTGCTTCTATTAGACTTTTTATAAGATTATTCAGAATAACAGAAAATTATTTTTCTCTGCAGACATGACAGTGTACTTATGGTTGCGGGAGGAAGTGGCATAACACCATTTCTGAGCATTTTGGCCGAGATTGATTCGACCACTAACAAGAATAAATTTCCGTTAAAGATACAACTTGTACATGTCATAAAGAGGGCGCAAGATGTTTGTTTGTTACATTCGATCACACATCTGCTACACAACCAAGCAAGCCGAAAGTTTCATTTGAAACTAAAATTGTTTGTAACACAAGAAACACAGCTAGACATGGGAATTACAGAGCTGTTAAATGAGTTCATGAAAGAGAAAACTCTGAAATTGGACAGTGTGAGCTCAAAATATTATGCAGCTTATGGGCTTGAAAGTCCAGTTTGGATGGCTGCTATTACTGGATGTTGTTCCATCAGTTTTCTTATTTTTCTAATCTGTTTCAACCATACTATAATTCCGTTCAGAAAAAAGTCCAAAAAATTGTCCAAAGAAAAAACTTCATCTTGGATTGTGGATTTACTTCTGATAGCTGCTTTTGTCACAGCTTTATCTTGCAGCACATTGATAGCAATTGTGTTGAGATGGAGAAGGTTGAAGAAAGGGATTCCGCCGATGTTGCAGAAGGAAATGAAACCCTTAGATCAAAGTTCAGCTGAAATTAAAAATGATCTTGAAGAACATGAAGTTCATTTTGGAGGAAGGCCTGACTTTAAAGGTAGTGTTAGTTATCTAATTTGTTTCTTTGTTTGCAGTTCTAAAATATTATATTAACCGAAAAATTGACAATTTTAGTACATTACATTTGAGTTGAACAGATATATTAGGCAAGTTCAAGAATGAAACGTGCGGATCTAATGTTGGAGTTTTGGTTTGTGGACCCGAGAGCATGAAGGAATCAGTGGCAGCAGCTTGTCAGCAGGAATCTGAGTGTTTCAAGTTAGGTGTAAAGAGGGTAGAACCATGCTTCACTTTGCACTCTCTCAATTTCACTCTTTAGTACTCTAAATTTGGCTTCCTAAATACCAAAACAACTCTGTTGTTGTTCAGTGATTTAATACACCTTTAGCTTCATTGTCATGTTTTCAGATTTCCATAGTTCAATAAGTCATGGATTTTAATAAGATTCCTGAGTACCCACTTGTAGAATCATAGCTCACAAATGTTTACATATGAATGTGGTTTAAAAGATTATCACTAACAAATATGTTCACTATAGAAAACAGTCATCCATATGGGAAGAATAATGATCTATCCATTTGTGATTATTCATGTATACATATATTATACATGTTCCTCCATCCAAATAAGGATAATGAACGATAATGGAAAGCAACTAAATCACACTCTCAAATACAAGCACCCATTTTCCTAACATAATTAGTGTATCTAAGGACTTTACTGAAAGTGGAAATAATCTAACCCTATACAGGAAAGTTACCCATTGTCAAAAACACAATCCAGAAAAATCAAATCATAAGATTCCAACTCTATGATGCAGTGAAGTCGCTAGTCAAATAGGAGAAGCGGAATGCAAAAGGAGCCTCTTTATTTGATTTTGAGCCGCTGACAATGTCATTGCCGAGAGCTAAATCAGACAAAACTTTCCCAGGTGCCTCCGCCACATCCTGCCCAAGCTCCAACAACATCTCCATATCATTCTCATACGTAAAATATTGGAACAAACCTTAATACGAATACGTCGAAGTTCACTTACATGTTATTGTTTAATTGGGCTTTGTGTTATGGATTCATTTGTTTAAATTAGTTTGTACCCTAAGTTAGCTTGTAGTTTAATTGGACTTTGTGTTATGGATTCATTTGTTTAAATTAGTTTGTACCCTAAGTTAGGAGTAATTGTTAAAAAACTCATTAGATTAGTGTGTTAGTTTTCTTATAAATATAATATTAGTCTATCATATTTTATATAAGGAAAAATAGGAAGATAAAACTCAAATTCAAAAGTGAGAGAAGTTATTTGTTATTTTTGTATACCAGTAATCTTGTTTCAAGAGAAATGAAAGAATAACAGTTTATAATCAATCTTTGTTGTTATCCTTTGTTACCCTAAACCCTAATCCTTGTAGGTTTTTTGATCATAAAGAAACCTATTATACTTTGTTTATAAGGTATCTGATTCACAATAAATTGGTGCGGTGAGTGTAGAGAAGATGTCTTCAACAAAGTATGAGATTGAAAAGTTCACCGAAGTGAACGATTTCGGTCGTGGCGCTTGAAAATCAAAACTCTACTTGTTCAGCAGGGTTGTTTGGAAGCATTGAAGGGAGATACGACCATGAATGTTACGTTGACGACAACTAAAACGATGACCATGATTGAGAAAGCACACAGTGCAATATCGTTGAACCTTGGTGATAAGGTTCTTCGACAGATATCAAAGGAGACGATGGCGTCAGGGTTATGGTTGAAACTTGAAGGTTTGTACATGACCAAATCGTTGGTGAATTGACTCTACCTAAAAGCAAGTCTTGTATTCATTCAAGATAAGTGAAGACAAAGTGTTAGCTGAGTAGTTGGATATGTTCAACAAGCTGATTCTTGATCTTGAAAATATTGATGTGAAGATCGATGATGAAGATCAAGCGTTGTTGTTATTATGCGTTTTGCCCAGAACACATGCTCACTTCAAAGAAACCCTCTTGTATGGAAGAGAGTCTCTGACCTTTGAAGATGTTAAATCTGCCTTGTACTCTAAGGACTTGAACGAACGAAAAGGAGTATAAACCTTCGTTGGTTGGTGAAGGTTTGACCCGTAAGGCAAAATTCTTGCGAAAGGATGGTAAGTTTGACAAGAAAAAAGGTAAAAGTCAACAGAAGTCTTATGGTGGTGAAGCATCTAGTGTTCGGTGCTATCATTGTAAGAATGAGGGTCACATTCAAAAGGCGTGCTCTAAATGCCTGAAAGATCACAAAGATAAGGATAATGGAAAAGTTGCCATTGTTCAAGATGATTTTGACTCATCTAATGTTCTTGTGGTTTCAAGGGGCGACTCAAGAAAAAAATGGATTATGAATTCAGGTTGTACTTAGCACATGACTCCAAACAAAGATTTATTCGAGGAGCTATGTTACAAGATGGTGGATCGTGCTGCTGGGAAACAACACAACTTGCAAAATTGCAGGTATTTTGGATTTGTGAGATTCAAGCTCCATGATGAGTCAATAAGGATATTGACTGAAGTTAGGTATGTACCTGACTTGAAGAGAAAGTTGATTTTTCTTGGTGAATTCGACAAAAAGGGATATGTTTTTCAAGGAGAGAAAAATATTCTAAGAGTCATGAAGGGATCGAAGGAAGTCTTGAGAGGCGTGAAAAAACAAGACTTGCATACCCTTGAGACTGAAGTTGTAAGTGGTTCGACAAATGTTGCATCCACGAAACTGTTGTCGAAGATAAAATTATGGCATATGAGATTGGGTCATGTCAGCGAAAGAGGCCTGGTCGAATTGGGGAAACAAAACCTGCTAGGTGGTGACAAAGTCGAGAAGTTGGAATTTTGTGAACCTTGTGTATTTGGTAAATCCTGTAGGGTGAATTTTAACAAAGGTAAACAAAGAACACATGGATCCCTTGATTACATCCATACTGATCTTTGGGGGCCTACAAGGAATCCTTCACATTCAAGTGCAAGGTATTTTCTATCCATAGTTGATGATTATTCCAGAAAGTTATGGGTATTCATTCATAAGACTAAGGATGAAACTTTTGAGAATTTAAAGAGTTGGAAGGTTTTGGTTGAAACTCAAACTAGCAGAAAGGTCAAGAGGTTAAGAACTGACAATGGCCTTGAATTCTGCAACGAAGCGTTCGACAATTACTATGTCGAGTCTGGGATTGCAAGGCATAAGACTGTAGTAGGTACTCCTCAACAAAATGGTCTAGTTGAGAGATTCAATCAAACAATCCTCGAAAGGGTTAGATGCATGTTGGTTAGTACTGGATTGAAGAAGGTGTTTTGGGTTGAGGTTGTTTCGATAACAACATATCTGATAAACAGATGTCCTTCGACTGTGTTAGATATGAAGATACCAGAAGAAGTTTGGTCGGGACATCCACCAGATCTCGACAAACTGAGAGTATTTGGTTGTGTAGCCTATGCTCACATTAGGCAAGACAAGGCCTAACCTAGAGCTTTGAAATGCAAGTTCATGGGATACCCTGAAGGATTCAAAGCTAATAGGATATGGTGCCTAGAGTCAGGTCACAAGAGGTGTATCACCAATAGAGATGTAGTTTTCAATGAAGCTGAGATGGCTTTAAAGAAAAATGATGATATTGTCGAAGAGCTGGGACAGGGAGAAATTCCTTTTGAGGTGGAGCATAATGATGTTGAATTGCATGACCCAGATGAAGTTAGAGACAAAGCAGAAATTGCTATTGAAGATGAGGAGACTGATAATCACTACCTGCTGGCAAGAGACGAGTCGAGAAGAGTCATCAAGCCACCTCAGAGACTTAGGTATGCAGATCTTATAACTTATGCCTTAATCTCTACAAGTGAGGTTCTAGATGAAGAACCTATAGACTATAAGGAAGTTATGAGGAGTCGAAATAAGACTGAATGACTGAAGGCCATGAATGATGAGATGAAATCTCTTCATGATAACAACACATGGGAACTGATAGAAAAATCTGATGGAGCTAGGTTAGTCAGATGTAAATGGATTTTCAAAGTTAAGGAATGAATCGAAGGAGTGGCGTTGAAGAGATACAAGGCAAGGTTGGTTGCTAGGGGTTTCACTCAGAAAGAAGGTGTCGACTTCAATGATATGTTCTCTCTTGTTATGAATCACATGTCCATTCGAATGTTGTTTGCCATGGTGGCACAATTCGATCTTGAATTGGAACAGATGGATGTGAAGATTGTGTTCTTGTATGGTGATCTTGATGAAACAATCCTGATGAGGTAACCTGAAGGGTATGTAGAAGATGTGAAAGAAGAGTATATGTGCAAACTGAAGAGATATTTATATGGGCTGAAACAATCTCCTCGACAATGGAATAAGAGATTCGACAAGTTCATGGCACGCATAAGTTTCATCAGAAGTCAGTTCGACCACAGTGTTTACTTCAGATTTCGACCCGGTAATTCATTTGTTATTTTGTTGCTTAATGTGGATGATATTCTAATAGCAAGCAACAATGTCGAAGATGTAATGAGGGTGAAAGTTGAACTCAATAAAGAGTTCAATATGAATGATCTAGGAGTTGTGTCCAGGATTCTTGGGATTGACATCCGAAGAGATAAAAAGTAGTCGGAATTATGCTTATCTCAAGAGGCATACCGACAGAAGATTCTCGAAAAGTTTGGTATGTCAAATTCAAAGTCTATTGTAACTCCGACAAACCCTCAATTCAAGATGAGTATATATCAGTGTCCCAGTACTGATGTTGAAGAACTTATATGGATATCATTCCATATGCTAATATAATAGGTTCTTTGATGTATGCTAAGGTATGTACTAGACCCGATATAACATATGCAGTAAGTCTTGTAAGTAGGTACATGACGAATCTTGGAAAGGCTCATTGCAAGCATTGAAGTGGATTCTAAGTTACATAAATGGGTCTCTGAGCAGACTCCTAAGTTATGGTGGAGCCTTGGGTGAAGATAGTAAAGCAGCAATTGAAGGATATGTCGACTCTGATTATGCAGGTTGTATGGATTCCAGAAAATCTATTTCTGGATATGTTTTCACTATGTTTGGCACAACAATTAGTTGGAAAACAACACTTCAGAAGTTTGTTGCCTTATCAACCTCTGAAGTGGAATATATCGCCCTAACTGAAGCTGTAAAGGAAGCATTGTAGCTTTAAGGTTTTGCAAAGAAGCTAAAACTTCAAGGTCGAGGTATCACTGTAAAATGTGATAATCAAAGTACAATACACTTTTCGAAGAACTCCTCTGATGTGAGGCTGTATTTCGTCAGAGGGGTAATCGAGCGTGGAGAAGTCTAAGTGCTAAAGGTTTCAACATATCATAATGTTGTTGATATGATCACCAAGACATTGTCCAATTGCAATTTTTTCCACTGTATGCAGTTGATAAAGCTGCATGAAGAAAACTAGTTTGCTTCTTGTTGGTATAGGGTGTGTTCCTAGGTGGAGATTTGTGGAATATTGGAACAAACCCTAGTACGAATAACATGTCATCGAAGTCCACTCACATGTTGTTGTTTAATTGGGCCTTGTGTTATGGATACAATTGTTTAAGTTCGCTTGTACCCTAAGTTAACTTGTAATAGGTAATTGTTAAAAAAAAAACATTAGGTTAGTGTGTTAGTTTTCTTATAAATAACATACTAGTCTCTCATATTTTGTATAAGGGAAAATAGAAAGACAAAACCCAAATTCAATAGTGAGAGAGGTTATTTGTTATTCTTGTATACTTGTAATCTTGTTTCAAGAGGCATCCTTGTTGTTATCATTGGTTACCCTAAACCTTAACCCTTATAGGTTTCTTGGTCATAAAAAAACCTATTATACTTTGTTTTTCTAAGGTATCTGATTCACAACATCACCCTAAATCCTACAATTCGCAGCTTCAACCACGCACCCTCCAGTATACAAATCCCTCACCTAATCAACATGCACAATTTCCTCCACCACCATATCCGTCCCAACGTCCTCCTCCCACAATCCACCTCCAATAACACCACCCCAAAATTATACACATCGCTCAAAGAAGTTGGGGTCACAGTCGTCGCAGCTTCTGGCGCCAGATACCTCCAAGGTTTCCAGCACACGCGTCATATTAGGAACTTAGCCAAACCAAAATATCACAATCTTCCCCTCATATCAGCATCCAACAAAATGTTACAAGATTTAACATCCCTATGAATAACAACTTGGTCCCAACCAGGATGAAGATACTCAAGCCCCTCTGCAACATCAACAAGAATCCTACGACGGTGATTCCCAGAATTTGTGTGGGTTTATCAAAAACCCATTTTTTTAAGCTTCCACTAGGAATGTAATCATAATCTAACTTGAGTTCATTACCCTTTCTACACCATCCACACATTTGCACTAAACTCTTATGCTAAAGCCTTCCTATACTTGAAACTTCAGCCATGAATTCTGTTAACCACGTATAGTATCATGTTTAACATATTTAACCGCACCAACATTTTGTTCATTAAAGTCTCTTTGTAAGCTCTTCCAAACCCTTCATAACCTATAAGCTTTTCATTATGAAAAATCTTTGTGGCTACTCCTAGTTCCTTGTAAGAGAATCTCGCCACCTAAAGTATAATATAAACACGTTTGCACAACTCAAAGAAAAAACAAAACAACCAATTGCAATCCCTGCAATCAATTTTCCAGAAAGTGAAGACAACAATTTTCACAGCAGTAAATTCAATGTGTTTAACTCCCATGCAGTCCTTAAATCGCTGAAGCTCCAGGCGAGAACTCTTTGTGCTTCAATCCAATTTGTTTTCGAAGGTGAAAATCCAACGAACATTTTAGGAGAATTATAAGTAGCTATTTCATGATCACTATACGAAAACTTTTGTGTTTTCGTAATTGAACTCAAGAGAAATCTCTATACTGTAGAGGTTTTAGTACTCGAGAATAAACTGAAGCATTAGCTAGGTAATGCACCGGGAGGGGAGGTTGTGTTGCAAAGAAAATAAGCGAGACCGAAGCCTGGGCTATTGGGGTTATCTGGTAAGATAGAGAAGATGAAAGAAGTGATGTTTGAGGAATTGGAAGATGGTCTCATGGGGATTTTTGTAAGGTAGAAAACTCTTCCAAGAGAGAATTTGTTGGTGTCATTAGTCATGCGGATGATGGAGGATTCAACGAAGTGGTCGTTGAGGTGAGTGAAGTTTGTGGTGATGTTGAAGGAGTTGAAGATGAAATCGAGGGCGAGAGTGGAGAGGATGAGAAGGTGAAATAGGAGATAGTAGAAGAAGTGGAACAGTGGTATAAACATGCTAGAGTTAGTTAGCCAGCAAATGTGACGAGTGCGAGTGACATGGCTTGGTGTGGTGAATAGTAGAGATGGCAAAAAAACACTACCAGTCGATAACGGCGGGTAATACCCATCAGTTGCATGAGTTTGTTGACTTAATAGGTACACTGACTCATCTGAATCCTCTACTGTAGTAAAATGGCATGGTTTCATTTTATTGGGGTATACCTCAGGATGCATCAACACACTCTACGTTAATTCACTTTTAGCATATGTTTGGTTATTATGGAATGCAGCGCAGCAAAATAAGATGTAATGGAATTAGGGGTGGCAAAATGGGTCGCTCACCCTGCTCCGTTCCATCTAAAGCCCGCCAAAAAATGAGTGGGTCGGGCATGTCCGTGAAGTTGAAATGGATATAAAAGTCTAGCATGCCCCATCAAGGTGACGGGTTGGCGGGCGGCGGACTTGCCCGCCTTAATTTTTATCTTTATTTTCTATTTTTTTAAAATAAATTAAAAGGCTTTTTTTATTACATTTCAATAAAAAGTATCAAACTAACATTTAGAAAACATAAATAGCAAAAGACTAAACCCATAAAATATTAATCTTCAATAAAAAATAGAATTTTCAACAAGTTTTCACTTAAAATATAAGTAAAATATAAGAAAAAATGTTTATTTTATAGGTGAGACGGACTTTGGAGGGCGGCGGGTTTTGCCGGGGTGGACTTTGGCGGATGGCGGTCTTTAGTTGGGAGGGTTTTGGTGGGCGGCGGCCTAAAATCTCAAGCCAACTTGCCATTTTTTAGCGGGTGCGCAAGTTAGCCCAGTGGGCCTCAGTCTGTTTTTTCACCCCTAAGTGGAACGGAGTGGAGCAGAACGAAGATACCATTTCATTGTTTGGAAATTTTAGGACGGAACAATTGGTACAACAGACTGACATAATTCAACATACTGACTTAAACAACAAACTAATATATTTCTGCATGCAAGAACATACTTCGACTATGACATGCACATCTTCGACTACTGTCGAACCATAAAGTTAACCTTGTCGAAACTAGAGTTCGATCTAAATACCTCACAAACACTATAACTTCTCTATAAAATTGCATCAATTGCTATACTTTGACATGCTTCCAGAAATACTTTGTATACGAAATTTGATAGAATTAAAAATAATTGACAAAGATATAACATAAAATAGAGTGAGTTGTGGGGGTGAGGGGGTTTCAACAAGAAAAATGTCCCAAGCAATCACCCTAGTCTAGAGTGAAGGGATCAAACCAAATGTTGACCGAATGGAAGTAAATAAGCCCTTAATTATGAATGTTGTCTAGGGAAGTGTGCCTCAGATGGAAGAAATCGAAAAATAATCGAAGAGATGGGTTATAGGATTTGTACTCAACACACAATTGGAAGACCCTCGTGTATGCCCATGACCCCAGATGAAGCTAGGAAGGAGAAACTTTTAAATATTTTAGACAACTATCTCAAACTTTGAAAAAAACAATCAACGTCTTATTCTTATAAACACGCACTCATAAAACGAGAATAAGCAGTCATCATAAGAACTACATATCTTCTTCTGTTCGGGCACCAGAAAGACCAACCACACCAAAAAATCACTAACCATTATGTCAACATTGCTTAGGGCAACCTTAGTACTCAAGATTGAGGAAATGCCTGCTACTTTTACATCCATCCAATCATACTCTAATGCATCTCGCCGATTTCAAAGATTCAAATGCTCTAGCACTTCAATGTCGCTCGACACATAACAAGCAGTTTACAGGCGAAGCTGAATGAACTCTCTAGCACGCTCTCTTTTCTGAAAGTTGGCTCTCACCTCCTCTTTAAATAAGATGTGAGAGGGCATAAAAACCTCAATGCAATTTGTTATTTTGCCAACATTTGATATGAGGGTGTCTAACTATCCAAAAGTAGGAGTTTATTCCTCCAATGAGTTCCCAAATACCTTTTATGAGTCAAAATTATCAGATAAGGTAATACCTTTTGGTTCTAAATGATCGTTATTAAAAGAAGGAAAATAAGAATCAGGGGATATCCTCGTTGTAGAAATTTATGAAGTTTCAACTTCAAAATCACTCACTAAATCAACGGTACTATTGCTTATCGTGACTAGAAGACATGAAATGCTAAAGGAAAAACTTGAGTTAGAAGGGTGTAATACCTCAAAATTTGCCCTCATTCTTTTTGCTTTAACTGGCTTTTTTCGCTTCGTATTCATCTGCATTTTTCACTAGGTCATAATATTCATAACCCTGCATTTGCATTGAATTCATAAGGCATATGATCAAGGATCTTGGAAGTTAGGGTTTCGTATTTTGTCTGCATTTATCAGGGTTTGAAATGATGAAGGTTATTCACTGGTGCATCTAATCTATTATTGAGGTGGCTAATCAAATTTGGCTTGGAACAAGAGTTTCGGCTCCCCTTAACGTCTCAAGTGGAATTCTTCTTCATTGAACATCTCAAGGGGATTTGGAAGTCTTGCTCATGATTTGATTTGAGGACACTCCACCAGTTGAGGTCCAGTGTATTAAAGAGTGGTGTGGATCCATTTGTTTATGGAGCAATAATTCGAGATTGGGTGGAGTTTATTATGGAATCAAGAGTGGATTATGTTGAAGGATTCAATTTAGGGTTGAAGGAGAATGCACAATTTTTTGGTCTATTTGGAAGGCATCATTCAAGTTCGAACTTAGATACGCAATGCCTATATGGGATATGAGTCGTTACCATTTGTCTTTCTTATTATCCAATTTAAACCATTCATTAAAAAGTCCATATTCGATTCCCGACATTCGGTCTCAATCCATATCCTTTTATATAATTCCACATTTTCTTCAATAACCAATTTCCACTTACTTTAACCCAATCACCATTTTAGGCCCATATCCAAATATCCAATTGACCATTTCTTTTAGAATCCACCTCTTTAAATTTACATCCAATTTTATCCATTTTTGTTTATTTTCCAAACTCTATCTCTAACTAAAACCAAATCATCCACTTATCCATACTACACCATAGCCGTTTTAAATCATTCGTGAAAGCCATTTTATTTCTACATTTGAATATCCAATCTCAAATCGCGTTTCTTGTTAAGCCCATTAAACCATATTATTTGTCAAGCCCGTTAAACAATATTTTTCTCGATCCATATTGAACCATACCTATTCTTAACTATTATTTTTCTCATTTTTACCAACCATAAACCATATATCCAATTAGTCATTCATCAAATCCATATTATTCTAATGTCATTAATTAGTTTCCAAAATACCAAAGCCCATTACCACAATGGCATATGATATCCCTTGTTTTTAATTGATTAAGCCCATGTTCTCTTTTATCATCATTATTGCCATTGAATTCAATGCTTATGTCCATATTTTGGTCCCCATCCAATTTTAAGTCCATTAATAAGTTTAAACAAAAATGAATGATGCTGCTATGGAGAAAGGTTTGAAGGTGGGGAATATGTCAAATAGATCAGGCAGGAATTCATTCATTATCCAAGAGAAAACTACAACAGAATTTTCAGAAACTTAATTGATTTTACAAAAAATTCACAACAAGAATAACAGAAAAAATTCAGTTGCAAACTGATGTAGCAAAAAAAAAAAAAAGAGAAATTCATCTACAAGAACTGATACACCAAAATCAGTTACAGTATAACAGAAATTACTAACAGAAAAAGTTTCTAACAAAAAACTCTCACAACAGAAAAAAGAGGGAGGAAAAATTGTTACAATTCCAAAAGAGAAAAACTACAGAATGCAGAGTCAGGGAGGTAGTTATAAAAACTCAAGGAACTCTCTTGAATCAATTTTCATTCTCCAATCTCCTTCACTTCAGAATCTGAGTATCATCTTCAATCTTCTCCATAACTCCATCTCTAACAAACCTGCATAATGAGAAAAGATCTCCAAGAAGCTCTCTAACATCCATCATCTTCAAGCCTTCTCTCTCAGTTTCAATCAATCACTCTCTTCTACCAATCGATTCACCAAAACCATCTTCAACTTTCAGCACTGAATAATCACCAATGATCTTTAGGTTCTTCGTCTACATCATCTTCAACCTGCAAATGAATCCACAAGCCACGAACATCAACACAATTCGCGTTCAAATGCAATCGCAAGAACAAAAGCTTCAACAGATTATTATCAGGAAAAGAAAATTAGTTAGCAGAAACAGAAAAAGACTTCTCTCGATCTATTCTTCTTCAACTCATCTTACTCTCAAATTCAATCGGCAACTTCATCTGCATAATCTTCATCGAATCAACAACCTCCTTCTACACACTATCATCAATCTGAAATCATCAATCCGTAAGAACCGAATATACAACAACACGTTCAAGAATACGTGTCGAAACAACCACAACGCAAAAGCAAGAGCGCTTTCGAAAAAGAATCGCAAGAAGGAAGATGAAGGGATCGCGAGTTCACATCAATGAGAAGAGGGTAAAGATTCGTACCTGAATACCTCTATTACTCCTTGTCTTCGGAAGCACATTTACGGTCTATTAATGCAAGGCATGGATCCACGACGCGGTACGGTGGTTGTTGTAGTTTGGTCGCTGCCGTTGGAAGTTATGGTGTAATGGTGTCTTAGTTCTTCTTCGGTGAGGTGAAACAAGTCTAACCATCCGAGCATCGATCGAAGACGGAGACTTGGACGATGAAGATGACACGGAGGAGAATGCGATGTCGTCGCCATAACGAGAGAGGCCGTGACGGGGTTCCAGATCGGAATTGACAAGAGGATGACGTTGACGACAATTGTTCTGATTCGTCGATGTTCAGAGAGACGGAGGAAATCCGCCGCAGCTGTAAGAAAGGAAAGGGATAGGGTTTGAGATGCTCATAGTGGTAGGTTAAAGAGGATCCTGGAATTGGGCTTAACTATCTTTCATCATGGAATCACTATCCACACACTGCGTTTCCAGTCTGCACCCCTTTGGCGTCTCCTTCCCTACAGATTGGGCCTGCAGGTCCTAGATAGATATCTACACCCTTCAATTCATCTTCACAGCCCTCCTGCGAATTGGTTTTGGGCCTGGGGCCATGAGAATTCTAATCACACCACTTGGTTTCAACTTACCCCTCCCCCTACTGTCTTTTTTCTTTTTATTTGGTTGTTATTTTGATTTGATGGTTAAATTTGGGGATGGTAATTAGTGTTTGCACTAAGATTGATTAGTTGGTTTAACAATGGTCATTATTTTTTTTAGGATTTTCACCAATTTTTTATTAAACTATAATTGTTAGGTATGTTGGCAATAAAATTTTTTTAGAATGTTAAGGGATCATTAGATTTTGAACTAGAATTCGATCATTTCTTAATTAAGTCTTTGACATTAGATGTTAATTCTTAATTATTGACATTGAACTTTGTTGAGAATTTTAATCATGGTTTAAGACCAATTTTGGATGTAAATGTTTATAATATTTTTTTTTTAATCGATATGAATCGATTTCGAGTATGGAAAAGCTTCACAAAATGATTATGGAAGATGGGCATTTATTTTGCTCATAGGAGACTACAAGGCCTTGCTTAAGGTTTTTTCGGATTTCTTTTATGTGAAGAATCGGCACGTCATTCAAGTAAGTAATCTTGATTCGCCACTTTAATACACCATTTTCTTTTTTTTTTTTAATTTTTTGTATAGGTTAGAAACAAATCCATAAAAAATAGGAAAAAGCATGAGAAAATTCTATAAAAATTCCAGTAGGTTAATAAGTCTAATTAGAAATTTTTGGTACTTTTGTTTTCTGAATTTTGATTATTTTCGATTTAATTTCGATTTTTCTCTTTATTAGCATTCTATTGAATTTCCTTTAACTGCACTTTATTTTGTTCATTTTATTTTGGCAACTTCCAGTAGGATTTTTGAGCCATTCTTTTTTCTGTAATTAGAGGACTCATAATAGTGTTTAGGATATTTTTAGTGGATTTTTTAAGGCCTTTTATCTTAGATTTTAGTGGTGTAATCCTTAGGAAATAATGGTCAATCTTTAGGTAGAAATAATGGATTTTTAGGCATAGGAAAAATGAGATTTTTTAGGATCCCTCTTAGTAAAATATTATAGATAGTAGTAGGTCCCTATAATTTAATTTTCATAATTTTTCTAGAAGCTTTAATATTTTTTAGGATATTAGTTCATAGGCCTAGTTATGCATAATTCCCATTAGTTTAGGCCATTAAAAATAAAGTACAAAAAATAGGTTAGTTTTAGATTTAATCCTAGAATCTAGCATAGGCTTAGGCTAGTTAAAATTTGATTTTTAGAATGAATATTAAGATTGACTTAGATTTAGAACTTAGACTTAAAGTTCATTTCACTTAGAAGTAGAATAAATAAATAGACTTTTTTTTAATTCATGTCATTAAGTGCATTTGTAGAATTTTATTTCTTATGTTTAATTTCATTGTTTAGCCTTATCATTTGGTTTTCATAACTTGTATAAGTTTCCCCCATTGTTCTTAGAATCAACTTAACTTCATTAAGAAGTAAGTTGAATTCTAGTAATTCCTTTTCTCATTAGGAATAGAAAACTTCACAAACCATAGGACCACTTTTGTAAATAAACATTAGGATTGAGTCTTAGTCCCTTAGATTTTTCCTTTTATCAACTTGAGTCATTCTCCTCTCATCTTCAAACAAAATCCAAAAACACTTAACAAATGAATGGAAGGATTCCTTGTGTATAGCCTTATTCCATGAAGCACTTGCATTCATTCCATCTTGGAGTGGTGTAAGCTTGTCTATCATGACGCACAAGTCTCATCAAGGAGTTGTTCACAAAGAAAGCTTAAAAGACACTTCTTCACAAAAGCAACAAAAACACCTAATAAAGTTCAACAAGCCAGTGAACTTAAGCTCTAATCCTAGGAAACCAGTCTTGGATAAATTCTCCTTACTGGGTATGCTTGTTCTATTATTCCATCTTGGAATGTAGAGTCAAGTGTACATTCCATGGAAAAGAGTTTGAATTCACTTCCTTGTGCCAAATTCATACAAAACTCATAAAAGACAAAAACAAATAACAAGCGACTATCCTGCGGGAACTTCTCTTCTCATCTCATTCACTCACAACGCGAACTCGCGGCGACTTGTCACACATGCAAGACGGTAAACGCACTCGTACCAGACGAGCCTGCAACACCTGAGCATAGACATACGCAGTTCCAGCTGTAAAAAACATAAACAAATAGTTCCCGCCTTAGTTAGGCGAACTACGTCGACTCTGATCCTCATTATCCCGATGAGGTACGTAGGCAGCGGGGTAGGGCCCGTTCGAGCACATTCTTTATTTTCCCTACATTTTCCCCTTTATTTCCATTTTCTTATTTCAATTCCTTCCTCATTTATCATTCCAATTTCCATTAGCGGTTTTATTCAGCAGCAGTTATTTTTCTCACCCTTTGAAACAAAGCAAGCAAGCGTGGATCCCGTCGGGTACGACGGACGGATTGGGGTGCTAATACCTTCCCAATTCGTAACCGACTCCCGAACTCAGATCTTTGGTTCGCAAGGCCTTGTCCTTTCCTTCTTCCTTAGGTTTGTGCAACATTACCTTTCCCATTCTTTCGGGATAAAAATGTCTGGCTGGCGACTCTAACCTTTTCCGCGCCACTTTCGCGTTTGTACTAGGATGAAAATCCCGGGAGCGACAACTGACGACTCTGCTGGGGACCTAACCTGATTCTTCCGGTTCCCCTTGTAGAGTCAATCTTAGCGCCTGTTTGGTTTTGTTTCTTTTGGTGTTTATTTGTCTGTTGTTGTGTGCTTTAGTTTAGCTTTACTGTTTTTATTTACAGTTCTTTACAGCTTTACTTTACCGCATTTATTTACCGCTTTCAGTATTTTATTTTCCATGCATCATATTATACTGTACTGTCTGGCTGTGCTGGTTTTCATTTTTTCTGTGGGATGGGGTTACTGTGAGATGAGCTCGTAACCGGGGTTCGAGTGCACCCTAGGACTTAGAGTGGTTCCACTTTGGCTTCATGGCATCTTGCTATGTTGGTAGTAATGAGTTCCACACCTTGACTTGCGACCTTCTCGGGAATGTATTGGTTCCGGAATCTTTCTGGGGCAATACGCTACCTTGATAGTTATGTGCAGTCAGGGGACCGATCATTGAGAACCTTTGTGGAAACATCCCTCTCCAGTGATGACAGTGGCAGACCACATTTGTTGGCAAACCCACTCGCATCCGAGGGCCCACTGGGAACTCGCATAGGATGGCCTGGTTCTCTCATAGGAATCCAGTCAAGGTAAACTGTTCGTATGACGATAGTATTGTACCCTTTGGGATGAATGTACTATTGTTTCTCGATTCAGTGCTTGAAGCTGAGGACTTATGAGGGATGCTTGTTTCCTTGGACTCAGCTGAGACCTCCCTGAGTAGTACATAATGCCAAACCGATTCCCTGATTTGGTCATGAGCCATTTCTCGGAGATGGTGAACGTATTATTGCTATTCGGCTTTGAGAGTCCGTGATGTTGACCCGAGTAGCACACCCGTGAGATTGGGAGGGGTTTACAGGTTTGCAGGAACCCTAAACTTCAACATACCCACTTTGCCAGTATTGTTCAGTGTTCTATGGTTCTTTGATTCTGAGATCCGGGATTTCTATTCAGAGAGATTGTTACTGTGATTACCATGGTGACCCTGATATTGTGACTGTTATTATGACTCTCCACAAACACTTGGCTCGTTGTTCAGCTTCAACACCATCAGTGACTGTTCAATTATGTGATCCAGTTCTACAGTTATTGGGTTCTCAGTTATGGGGTTCTGTACAGAGATGGTGCTGCTATTATGGTTCTATTCAGACAGTTGGTTCACTGCTCAACACCAACATCAGATCATTGATCACTTGCCTGTTGCATACATGATATCATAGCATTTCTTCACACATGTTCAGTTATTTCCGAGGATCACATATCTGAATCATATTGTTGGATTTTTCTGTATCAAAACTTGAATCAAAGCAGATAAATTCCTCAGAAATAACTGAACATGGCATTTGCATACATCCTTGCATTCTTGACAGGTGTTCAGAGACAAATTCTTTTCCTGACTTGATTTCTCATCAGAATGGACAACTTGAATCATAGTCATCAAGGTATATATTTGAAGCAACTCCGGGTGGAGGTAATCGAAGAAAGACCCAGCTGAGGCCATTCAGGGCAGAGGTATAAACTTTATTTCAGGATCAGAAACGGTTGAAAGAGGAAGTCAACCAGATAATGACTCAGATAAGCCGGTTATGGAAATCCTGAATGTGGTGTCAAGGAAACGAAGTTATTTTCATCCCTATTGAGGGGAACTACGCTGCTCTGATTCTCCATTGGTCAATGGAGATACGTAGGCAGGAGATCACATCAAATCTTTCCGAGCAACCTTATATATCAACTTTATCTATTAACTTTATCAACCTCTTCCCTCCAGATGTCATTTGTCAGCATCCAGCCTGAGCTTCCCAAGGGTGTCCTAGGGGCATAACATACAGGAAAAAGCCAGAACAACTCGAGAAGAAGTGTGATCATATTCTGATGTCGTACATGCAACAAGTTTCCTCATTTGCTCATATTCAAGCTGGTTGAGCTAATTGCATCAGGATCATCTCCGACAAAGCTTCCTTTGGGGTTTCAATGCCAAGTATGATTACCATTCTGGGGCACCTGGCCTTTTAATTGAAGACTGCAAGTCTTTCAGAGGCAAAAGTGAGGACGAGGTCCCGAATTTAATCGACTCAAAGGTCATCATACCAGAAAGTCTGATCACATATTGAAGTCTCCTCATCAAATGGGTCTCCCAAATTGCAAGGGCATCTTCAGAAGCAATAAGTCTAGACGGAGTCAAGTCTCCTCAATGACGGCAATGTTCAGCTTCTTTACTGCGTTTCCATTGTTTGTTTAAACATTTGTATGCATGCATGAAACTTATTTGTTTTTGAATGATAACCATAATAAAATGCACATGTTTTTCTTGAAGTAATCCATTCGTATTCACTCATGATTTTGTGTATGTGCATTGCAATACCAACTGTTGTGATTAAACTCTATCAGGGAGGACGACAAAATGAAAACGCAAAAATCTCTAACTGTGTGCTTTTGAGAAAGACCCTGTTGACGATGTACAGGCATTGTTTCAAATCCTAAACACCGGAGATATAAGGGAGATAGACCCTTGCCAACCCATTTGAGCCTTGAAGTAGAAGTTTCGTTTCGCATGATAAAAAAAAAACCTTGCATTTAACCCAGGGGCAGGGTATACATCAGTTAGTTTGACCGAGCGTTCAAATTTCAAAAGGAGTGCACATCTGAGGATCCATTACCTTTCGTTGTACTAAATCAAGAGGTCCAGTGAGCAGAAACCACAATGGTTATCCCGAACAAGAGGTCCAAAGACCGAAAACCACAAAGGTTATCCTTCCTCAACTGAAAAGTGAGACAGTCGCGACCCTTTCAAAGCCATCAAGACAAACAGTGTCACACGATTTGTTCAAAAAAAAAAGGAATTGAAAAAAAATAAATGAGAAAGCCCGCTAAGTCGAAACTTGAAAACAAGCGACTTAGGCAAAAATTAGGGCATCCCGCTGGACTTCGCAATCAAAGATTCACAAGAATCAGTCCAGGCAAAAGTTAGGGATAATCAAAATAATGCAAAAGCGAAAGACGAAAAGGATTACAAGAAAGATCCTTGAACAAGAACAAAGTCGTGTGATACAGACACGAAAGACTAAGGGGTGACTGACTCCCAACAACAACCTGTTTGGTGCTTACACCGTTAGTGTAATTGGTCCCTCAACCATCACAAAACCCTTTTTGAGAGGTGAACGCTTGTGAAAGCTAGCTGAAAATAGGAATGGAGAACATCACGAAGATGGGTGGGGACAAATAAATTTCGAGCCTATATCTTTTGTTTCTATAACCGTGAACCAGGCCACGATACAACCCTCAAAAGTCCTAACTGAAACAGGGTTATTTTTGAGAGCATACTACCACGAGACCGCGTTCCTGACTCTTATGAGTGGTGTTGAAAGATCTTTGTTGGTGTTGCATGTGCATGCTTTCTATTATTCAAAAAAAATTAATGTCGTATCTTAACCAGTGATCCGCTCACAAAGGTTTGCGACATCTTTTTCAGTAAAACTTCAAAATTAACATGTGTGTTGCATTAGAATTTTCATTCTAAAAAATAAACATTTTCTGCTTGCATACATTTGTTTGGCATCCTAAAAGTCCACGTATGGGATCTCATGTCCAGAAGCTTAATCTTGCCAAGTTGAGAAGTCTGAAACTTCCGAAGGACGATTTGTCGAGGTGTACTTTTCAAGAAAACTCCATCGAGTAGGGACTTTCCCAACAGTCGTGGTAAGAGCCAACTAATCTGGTGAAATCATGGCGAGCAATCTCTTCAAAGTTCAGCCAAGCTGGGGCAATCACTTCGAGATCAAATCTCTCATGAGTCTGATGCATGCATTCAAATTTTAGCCAAACTGGGGCAATTACTTCGAGATCCAATCTCTCAAAGAACAATCGGTCTGGGTGTTTTCTTCAAAGCACGGTCAGTCAGAGGTGATCACTTCAAGGCTCGTCCTGGGGCAGGCCACCCCAAGAGCATGAGAAGTACTCTCTCCCGAAGACGGTAAGTCAGAAGCATCTATCCAAGGTTCAAAGTACGGGAGAAGAATATCTCACGGTGATATGAAGTTCTTCATGAATCCTCGCGAGGCAAATTTCTTTCATAGACCATGCAGTCTGGGGCAGTTATTTCGAGATCCGACGAATCTCTCCAAGAGTTTGAAGACACTGAGGCATTTTCATATGCCATGTTTTCTGTAAAATCCTCTTGAGACATTTTCTTCCGACGGACCTTAATCACAGGCGAATTGAAAATTGCAAAGAACCAGTGCTCACTCATGATTAGTTGGCAACCTATCAACCCGGGGCTAGGGGGCAAAGCCATTGTCAGCACAGCGCTGCAAGAGTTGTTTCATCTGTGGACTTCATCGATCAAGGTTCCTTAGCAAGTCTCATGGAAGGTTACTTCTTGAGCAAAAAGATATCATCGTCTCTCATCCCCATCATGAGACACCTTACATCTCATTCCCAACATGAGAGAATTTATCTCTTATCCCCAGCAAGTGGCAACTTAAACTCTTATCTTCAGCAGGAAGCTTCATCATTGACATCCTCCATCATCCCCAGTAGAGTTGGAAGTTGAAATATCCCCAGCAAGGCATCAGAAGTTTGGTGCCATCCCCGAGCGGAAGTTTCCCTTCAGACATGGGCAATTCTCAGCAGTATAAGGAGTGTTTTGCCTCCCCAACAGTTGTTTCCTCAGCAGTATCATGCCTTTGGTTCCCCACCAGAGTTCAAGAAGGGTCCATCTCCAGCAGGGTCTTGGCGCTCCAATCTCAAAGTCCAATTTATTTTTGGCAATGATGGCAGTTCAGAGTCGGTGTATCATTGACAACATTCCCCGCAGAGTTGTCTTCTCCTTACAAGGATTAACCAGATCAATGCAGTGATCATCAGTTCCTCCCCAGTCAAGCCATCTGGGATATCTGTTATCTCCTCATCGGGAGACCCATTTTTCATTTGCATTTGCATCTAGTAATCATTAGTACATTTGCATCCTCCAAAGCGTAGCATTTCCATCATTATGGAGCATTACGCCATAAATCCAAACATATGCATACCAGCATGGGTCAGTTTTGAGGTATTACATAAGACCCGTTACATCTCCAATCAGATTGAAGTGTTCCCCACAGAATGCAACTTCGTTTCCCAAGGTGGTTACTTCTACCAAGTCTTGTTGTTATCCCCAGTTGAGTCTTGTTTCAGTACAACAGTCTCATTTTTTTTTCGCGTCTCCGTTTCAGTACAACGGTCGCGTCTTGGGCTCTCGTTTAAGTACAACGACCCCATTCCTTTCGAGTTTCCATTTAAGTACAATGGTCTCGTCTTTGAGTATTGTTTCAGTACAACAATCTCAGTTCCTCGCATCTCCGTTTCAGTACAACGGTTGCGTCTTGGGCTCTCGTTTAAGTACAACGATCCCGTTCCTTTAGAGTTTCCATTTAAGTACAATGGTCTCGTCATTGAGTCTTGTTTCAGTACAACAGTCTCATTTTTTTCGCGTCTCCGTTTCAGTACAACGGTTGCGTCTTGGGCTCTCGTTTAAGTACAACGATCCCGTTCCTTTCGAGTCTCCATTTAAGTACAATGGTCTCGTCATTGAGTCTTGTTTCAGTACAACAGTCTCATTTTTTTCGCGTCTCCGTTTAAGTACAACGGTCGCGTCTCGGGTTATCATTTAAGTACAATGATCCTGTTTTTCTTGGTTATGGATCGGTTGATACCATCTCCATGTTAGATCGGTTGATCTTATTTGAGTTATGAATCGGTCGATATCATTTCTCTTCGAGTTGTAAATCAGATGATATTACATTCTCGTTTTCTTGGTTATGGATCGGTTGATACCATCTCCATGTTAGATCGGTTGATCTTATTTGAGTAATGAATCGGTTGATATCATTTCTCTTCGAGTTGTAAATCGGATGATATTACATTCTCGTTTTCTTGGTTATGGATCGGTTGATACCATCTCCATGTTAGATCAGTTGATCTTATTTGAGTCATGAATCGGTTGATATCATTTCTCTTCGAGTTGTAAATCGGATGATATTACATTCTAGTTTTTCGGGGTGGATCGGTTGATACCATCTCCGTGTTTGATCGGTTGATCTTATTTGAATCGAAAATCGGTTGATGTTGCGTTAAGTCCTGTTTCGCCAACAGGTGCCCTCCTTGTGGTTTCGGTTCGTTCGGCAGTCGCAGTGATTGCATTGATTCAATTCCACCTGGTTCTATCCCCGTTACCTATTCAGAGGTCAAAATCAAAAAATATATAAATAAATAAATGGACAGATGGCTTTTCCATTACCCTCAGTGTGCAAATTTTCAGGTTTTATTCGAGTATTCAATCACTCCATACCTTGAACGTCTAAAAGTTGTTGCAATTATTCGTTCAGGTCTGCAGTTGATTGAATAGGGGCAGCTGTAATACCTCAAAATTTGCCCTCATTCTTTTTGCTTTAACTGGCTTTTTTCGCTTCGTATTCATCTGCATTTTTCACTAGGTCATAATATTCATAACCCTGCATTTGCATTGAATTCATAAGGCATATGATCAAGGATCTTGGAAGTTAGGGTTTTATATTTTGTCTGCATTTATCAGGGTTTGAAATGATGAAGGTTATTCACTGGTGCATCTAATCTATTATTGAGGTGGCTAATCAAATTTGGCTTGGAACAAGAGTTTCGGCTCCCCTTAACGTCTCAAGTGGAATTCTTCTTCATTGAACATCTCAAGGGGATTTGGAAGTCTTGCTCATGATTTGATTTGAGGACACTCCACCAGTTGAGGTCCAGTGTATTAAAGAGTGGCGTGGATCCATTTGTTTATGGAGCAATAATTTGAGATTGGGTGGAGTTTATAATGGCATCAAGAGTGGATTATGTTGAAGGATTCGATTTAGGGTTGAAGGAGAATGCACAATTTTTTGGTCTATTTGGAAGGCATCATTCAAGTTCGAACTTAGATACGCAATGCCTATATGGGATATGAGTCGTTACCATTTGTCTTTCTTATTATCCAATTTAAACCATTCATTAAAAAGTTCATATTCGATTCCCGACATTCGGTCTCAATCCATATCCTTTTATATAATTCCACATTTTCTTCAATAACCAATTTCCACTTACTTTAACCCAATCACCATTTTAGGCCCATATCCAAATATCCAATTGACCATTTCTTTTAGAATCCACCTCTTTAAATTTACATCCAATTTTATCCATTTTTGTTTATTTTCCAAACTCTATCTCTAACTAAAACCAAATCATCCACTTATCCATACTACACCATAGCCGTTTTAAATCATTCGTGAAAGCCATTTTATTTCTACATTTGAATATCCAATCTCAAATCGCGTTTCTTGTTAAGCCCATTAAACCATATTATTTGTCAAGCCCGTTAAACAATATTTTTCTCGATCCATATTGAACCATACCTATTCTTAACTATTATTTTTCTCATTTTTACCAACCATAGACCATATATCCAATTAGCCATTCATCAAATCCATATTATTCTAATGTCATTAATTAGTTTCCAAAATACCAAAGCCCATTACCACAATGGCATATGCTATCCCTTGTTTTTAATTGATTAAGCCCATGTTCTCTTTTATCATCATTATTGCCATTGAATTCAATGCTTATGTCCATATTTTGGTCCCCATCCAATTTTAAGTCCATTAATAAGTTTAAACAAAAATGAATGATGCTGCTATGGAGAAAGGTTTGAAGGTGGGGAATATGTCAAATAGATCAGGCAGGAATTCATTCATTATCCAAGAGAAAACTACAACAGAATTTTCAGAAACTTAATTGATTTTACAAAAAATTCACAACAAGAATAACAGAAAAAATTCAGTTGCAAACTGATGTAGCAAAAAAAAAAGAAGAGAAATTCATCTACAAGAACTGATACACCAAAATCAGTTACAGTATAACAGAAATTACTAACAGAAAAAGTTTCTCACAAAAAACTCTCACAACAGAAAAAAGAGGGAGGAAAAATTGTTACAATTCCAAAAGAGAAAAACTACAGAATGCAGAGTCAGGGAGGTAGTTATAAAAACTCAAGGAACTCTCTTGAATCAATTTTCATTCTCCAATCTCCTTCACTTCAGAATCTGAGTATCATCTTCAATCTTCTCCATAACTCCATCTCTAACAAACCTGCATAATGAGAAAAGATCTCCAAGAAGCTCTCTAACATTCATCATCTTCAAGCCTTCTCTCTCAGTTTCAATCAATCACTCTCTTCTACCAATCGATTCACCAAAACCATCTTCAACTTTCAGCACTGAATAATCACCAATGATCTTTAGGTTCTTCGTCTACATCATCTTCAACCTGCAAATGAATCCACAAGCCACGAACATCAACACAATTCGTGTTCAAATGCAATCGCAAGAACAAAAGCTTCAACAGATTATTATCAGGAAAAGAAAATTAGTTAGCAGAAACAGAAAAAGACTTCTCTCGATCTATTCTTCTTCAACTCATCTTACTCTCAAATTCAATCGGCAACTTCATCTGCATAATCTTCATCGAATCAACAACCTCCTTCTACACACTATCATCAATCTGAAATCATCAATCCGCAAGAACCGAATATACAACAACACGTTCAAGAATACGTGTCGAAACAACCACAACGCAAAAGCAAGAGCGCTTTCGAAAAAGAATCGCAAGAAGGAAGATGAAGGGATCGCGACTCAGGGTTCACATCAATGAGAAGAGGGTAAAGATTCGTACCTGAATACCTCTATTACTCCTTGTCTTCGGAAGCACATTTACGGTCTATTAATGCAAGGCATGGATCCACGACGCGGTACGGTGGTTGTTGTAGTTTGGTCGCTGCCGTTGGAAGTTATGGTGTAATGGTGTCTTAGTTCTTCTTCGGTGAGGTGAAACAAGTCTAACCATCCGAGCATCGATCGAAGACGGAGACTTGGACGATGAAGATGACACGGAGGAGAATGCGATGTCGTCGCCATAACGAGAGAGGCCGTGACGGGGTTCCAGATCGGAATTGACAAGAGGATGACGTTGACGACAATTGTTCTGATTCGTCGATGTTCAGAGAGACGGAGGAAATCCGCCGCAGCTGTAAGAAAGGAAAGGGATAGGGTTTGAGATGCTCATAGTGGTAGGTTAAAGAGGATCCTGGAATTGGGCTTAACTATCTTTCATCATGGAATCACTATCCACACACTGCGTTTCCAGTCTGCACCCCTTTGGCGTCTCCTTCCCTACAGATTGGGCCTGCAGGTCCTAGATAGATATCTACACCCTTCAATTAATCTTCACAGCCCTCCTGCGAATTGGTTTTGGGCCTGGGGCCATGAGAATTCTAATCACACCACTTGGTTTCAACTTACCCCTCCCCCTACTGTCTTTTTTCTTTTTATTTGGTTGTTATTTTGATTTGATGGTTAAATTTGGGGATGGTAATTAGTGTTTGCACTAAGATTGATTAGTTGGTTTAACAATGGTCATTATTTTTTTTAGGATTTTCACCAATTTTTTATTAAACTATAATTGTTAGGTATGTTGGCAATAAAATTTTTTTAGAATGTTAAGGGATCATTAGATTTTGAACTAGAATTCGATCATTTCTTAATTAAGTCTTTGACATTAGATGTTAATTCTTAATTATTGACATTGAACTTTGTTGAGAATTTTAATCATGGTTTAAGACCAATTTTGGATGTAAATGTTTATAATATTTTTTTTTTTAATCGATATGAATCGATTTCGAGTATGGAAAAGCTTCACAAAATGATTATGGAAGATGGGCATTTATTTTGCTCATAGGAGACTACAAGGCCTTGCTTAAGGTTTTTTCGGATTTCTTTTATGTGAAGAATCGGCACGTCATTCAAGTAAGTAATCTTGATTCGCCACTTTAATACACCATTTTCTTTTTTTCTTTTTATTTTTTGTATAGGTTAGAAACAAATCCATAAAAAATAGGAAAAAGCATGAGAAAATTCTATAAAAATTCCAGTAGGTTAATAAGTCTAATTAGAAATTTTTGGTACTTTTGTTTTCTGAATTTTGATTATTTTCGATTTAATTTCGATTTTTCTCTTTATTAGCATTCTATTGAATTTCCTTTAACTGCACTTTATTTTGTTCATTTTATTTTGGCAACTTCCAGTAGGATTTTTGAGCCATTCTTTTTTCTGTAATTAGAGGACTCATAATAGTGTTTAGGATATTTTTAGTGGATTTTTTAAGGCCTTTTATCTTAGGTTTTAGTGGTGTAATCCTTAGGAAATAATGGTCAATCTTTAGGTAGAAATAATGGATTTTTAGGCATAGGAAAAATGAGATTTTTTAGGATCCCTCTTAGTACAATATTATAGATAGTAGTAGGTCCCTATAATTTAATTTTCATAATTTTTCTAGAAGCTTTAATATTTTTTAGGATATTAGTTCATAGGCCTAGTTATGCATAATTCCCATTAGTTTAGGCCATTAAAAATAAAGTACAAAAAATAGGTTAGTTTTAGATTTAATCCTAGAATCTAGCATAGGCTTAGGCTAGTTAAAATTTGATTTTTAGAATGAATATTAAGATTGACTTAGATTTAGAACTTAGACTTAAAGTTCATTTCACTTAGAAGTAGAATAAATAAATAGACTTTTTTTTAATTCATGTCATTAAGTGCATTTGTAGAATTTTATTTCTTATGTTTAATTTCATTGTTTAGCCTTATCATTTGGTTTTCATAACTTGTATAAGTTTCCCCCATTGTTCTTAGAATCAACTTAACTTCATTAAGAAGTAAGTTGAATTCTAGTAATTCCTTTTCTCATTAGGAATAGAAAACTTCACAAACCATATGACCACTTTTGTAAATAAACATTAGGATTGAGTCTTAGTCCCTTAGATTTTTCCTTTTATCAACTTGAGTCATTCTCCTCTCATCTTCAAACAAAATCCAAAAACACTTAACAAATGAATGGAAGGATTCCTTGTGTATAGCCTTATTCCATGAAGCACTTGCATTCATTCCATCTTGGAGTGGTGTAAGCTTGTCTATCATGACGCACAAGTCTCATCAAAGAGTTGTTCACAAAGAAAGCTTAAAAGACACTTCTTCACAAAAGCAACAAAAACACCTAATAAAGTTCAACAAGCCAGTGAACTTAAGCTCTAATCCTAGGAAACCAGTCTTGGATAAATTCTCCTTACTGGGTATGCTTGTTCTATTATTCCATCTTGGAATGTAGAGTCAAGTGTACATTCCATGGAAAAGAGTTTGAATTCACTTCCTTGTGCCAAATTCATACAAAACTCATAAAAGACAAAAACAAATAACAAGCGACTATCCTGCGGGAACTTCTCTTCTCATCTCATTCACTCACAACGCGAACTCGCGGCGACTTGTCACACATGCAAGACGGTAAACGCACTCGTACCAGACGAGCCTGCAACACCTGAGCATAGACATACGCAGTTCCAGCTGTAAAAAACATAAACAAATAGTTCCCGCCTTAGTTAGGCGAACTACGTCGACTCTGATCCTCATTATCCTGATGAGGTACGTAGGCAGCGGGGTAGGGCCCGTTCGAGCACATTCTTTATTTTCCCTACATTTTCCCCTTTCTTTCCATTTTCTTATTTCAATTCCTTCCTCATTTATCATTCCAATTTCCATTAGCGGTTTTATTCAGCAGCAGTTATTTTTCTCACCCTTTGAAACAAAGCAAGCAAGCGTGGATCCCGTCGGGTACGACAGACGGATTGGGGTGCTAATACCTTCCCAATTCGTAACCGACTCCCGAACTCAGATCTTTGGTTCGCAAGGCCTTGTCCTTTCCTTCTTCCTTAGGTTTGTGCAACATTACCTTTCCCATTCTTTCGGGATAAAAATGTCTGGCTGGCGACTCTAACCTTTTCCGCGCCACTTTCGCGTTTGTACTAGGATGAAAATCCCGGGAGCGACAAAGGGTACCTAGTTTTGAGAGTTTGATGAAGTAGAATGAATGAAATAAGGCAAAAGCTTTAAGCGAAGCACTGAACCGCTTCTAGTGATACCCTTAAGGAAGAAGGAAATAAGATGTTTCTCTAGAACGTAATTGTAAGCTTGAAAGTCAAAGGTTGTGAAAGATTCAAAATACCTAAACTTACCTTATTTATAAGTAATGATGGTTGAAGGTCAAGACCAACTATTAGGGGTGTTCGCAGGCCGGTTTGGTTCGGTTTTGAGTGAATCTGATATCTAAACCGATAAAAAATATATGGATTGGTTTGAATTTGATTTTCACATTTTTTTGATAAAACCCAAATCGAACCAAGAAATAACGGTTTGGATTGGTTGCATTTATTGGATACATTAGAAACAAATATGTGAAAATATTTTTAAAAAGAGATTAATTGCTATGCACTGACAGTGTAAAAAGTTTACTGTCAATTCATTGTCATCATCCGTTTGCATTACTTTATTTGTTTTTAAAATTAAAGTCAAAGTTGTTCCAACATCCAACGACTATGATCACTGACAGTGTAAAACTGCTTTACACTGTCGGTGCATTCCAATTAAATTCTTTTAAAAATTTATATCGACTAATTTTCTATAATAATGTAATTTGTTAATTTATTTTTTGTTTTCATATAGATTGTGAATGTCACAAATGATGTTTCAGTATTCTTCCTTCTTAAAGTAAAATATCTTATTCTAGTTTCCATTATAATAATATAAATTATATGAATTAATATGGTTGGTTCGGGTAGACAAGCTCGTGAGTAGAATTTTAGAAATTCGTTGCCCAAACCAATTAACGTCGGGTTTTTATTGGGTTGGTTCAATTTTTGTCCGAATTGAAAAAATATCTGACCCAAACATCATGATTTGGTTTGAATTTCGATTTGGTTCAGATTTTCGCAAACCAATGAACACCCCTATCAACTATGTGAAAAAGTTACGAAATCAACAACTAGATTTCCACTCATGAATACACACTAACCTCGAGTGCACTCAAGTACTCTCCATAAACTGCGCCATACCCTAACTAGTCACGTCATTGCACGTGCCCGAAAAGGATGGCTAAGCCCTTTAGTGATGGAATTGCATTAAATGCGTCTGTTCCCCATTATTTTTTTCAAAACACTGATTCCAAGCATTTCAATTTCATTTCACATGGGACCACGACATTAAGGTTGATCAAAGGTACTCAAGGCTTTCTTTGGCTTTTTTAGTGCCCAACAAAGCTTATGGGGCAACCATTCTAGACTGATTAAAGATCTAATTAACCAATGTCCAATCCATCTCAAATCCACTCTACTTGACCCAAAGTATAAGCCAACTTACACGATAATAACAAATTACAATCTCTGATCTCCACTTTCAATATATTTATCATAAATCTTGAACTCTTAAGCGTTGAAGTGTTAATCATGCATGTCCACCCACTGTACTAATGAAAAAGAGATCAAAACCATCGTTCAAGATCACTAATCATCCGATAGTCTTTATTTTAAATTCCTTTATAAAATTATAACATCAATTTCTAGTTCAATGAGATAATATTAATAGTGACAAGACGAAATAATATTAATAGTGACAAGTAAGAAAAATAGACAATTTTGCTTTCTTTGATTTTCCATAATTTGTTAGTACTTGTTTTCGTTTTGGATAGTGTAATTTTTTTTCTTTCATGTAAAGAGTAAGTTGTGTAGTAGTCTATCTATATTCAATTTTTCTCTCAGATAAATAGTTGATTTCATTGCATAAATAAATTTCGTAAAAAAAGAAAATAGATATTTTATATTTTTTCTTAGGCGGTTAATCATCTATCGAAATCCTAATCAAATACAATGTTATATGGGCGCGTGAAATAGTCATTTAACACTGTGGTGGTACTGAGATTCGTTTAGAGGCTACCGTAAGAAACCAATTCTCCTCTCATACTCATAGCCTGATTATCTGTTATAGAAAGCCAATCCAATCCATCGAGATTCATATAATTTTCTATTGCTCTTCGTATTCAATTCCTTAAAATTCATCTCCCTCCTAAATTCAACTTTTGCCTAAACCCTAGCTTCTCATACAATGAACCCCTACGACAATCGTTACTCCGATTCCACTTCCTTCCGCGGCCGCCGCAGGTACTTTTATTTTCACAATTCTGTTATTTCTTCCGTTTATAATTATTAGAATGTAATTAAACGCGTTTTCATCGTTGTAGTGATCTCGTTGGATCTATGCCGCCGCCTAACTTCGGCCGCGGCGGTCCTGCTCCTTACGGTGCTCCTTATGCATCACATGCTCCCACCGGTTTTGGATCCGCACCTGTTTCCCAGGTTCCTCACTTTTTACCTCCTCCCGGTGGATTTAGTGTAGGTCGCGGTGGTGGTTTTGGCCCTAGATTGGGTAACGGTCATGCCTCTGATAGAAAATATGACTCTGGTCGTTATGGTAGTAGTGGTGGTGGTGGCGGTGGAAGAGGTCGTGGTGGTTTTGGTGGCGGTAGAGGTGGAAGTCAAGGTTTTAGAGGCTCTGGTGGTGGTAGAGGAGGAAGTGGAGGGAGAGGTGGTGGGTTTGGAGGTAGACATGGGTCTTCTAAGGATGACTTGAATAATATTACTCTTCCCAAACAAGATTTTAAGAATTTGGTCCCTTTTCAGAAGAATTTCTATGTTGAAAGCCCTGTGATAACTGCCATGTCTGATCAGCAAGTTATGCATTATCGTGCTAGTAGGGATATTACTGTTGAAGGGCGTGATGTGCCAAAACCAATTCGATCTTTTCACGAGGCAAATTTTCCTGGTATTTTAATTGTGTTTATTATGCTTGCTGTGTTTGTAATTATTCATTGATTACTTTTCATGTGTCCTTTGTTTGATTATGTATTCTTTTGAGATGTTAGATCATTGCCTTGATGTTATTGCAAAGTTGGGTTTTGTTGAACCCACTCCAATTCAGGCTCAGGGTTGGCCCATGGCTCTTACCGGTAGAGATTTAGTTGGCATTGCTGAGACTGGCTCGGGTAAAACTCTGTCGTATTTACTTCCGGCTATAGTTCATGTCAGTGCACAACCTCGACTGGGTATGTATTGGAAACCCTGTTTAATCTGTCTACAATAAGTTTCCATTTTATTTGTGGTTTAATGGATGTGTTTATTGTTTCTTCAGTACAAGGGGAGGGTCCTGTTGTCCTGGTTTTAGCACCAACTAGAGAGTTAGCTGTTCAAATTCAACAAGAAGCTATGAAATTTGGGTCACGGTCAAATATTAGATGTACATGCATATACGGTGGTGCTCCAAAGGGTCCTCAAATTCGTGATCTTAGAATGGGTACTTGTTTTGCCTTTACATAAATGAAGGGCCTATTTCATATTGATCAATATTGTGGAATAATATGAACATGATGATTCTTTTGGTGCTTATCAGGTGTTGAGATTGTTATTGCTACACCTGGTCGTCTAATAGATATGTTAGAAGCTAGGCACACAAACCTCCAGAGAGTGACATACCTTGTCTTGGATGAAGCTGATAGGATGTTAGATATGGGTTTTGAACCTCAGATTCGGAAGATTGTAAACCAGGTATGTACTGTTTGTGAGTAGCCAGTAATTACTAGTAAGCATTGGAGAAAAACCTGAAATCTGATTCATTTGTCATTAGCACTGAGCAGTGTTTCATCTGCATTATGGTTTGTAGTGACAAGAAGCTAGAAAATAATAAAATATGCAGGAAAGAGGGAAAACAAAGAAAAAATGTAGCGAAGTATAATGAAACATTAGAACAAAAGTCATTTCAGGATTTCCCTGTTCTGCAGTATTTTCTCGGCATTCCATTTTTGCCCTATCTTATAACAATTTCAATTCGGAAGCGGAGGCACTCTGCTCCACCCCCTTTAATGAATTCCTTCCATTTTTTTTTAACTTTTAAAATTTATATATAATTACTTTAGATGAGGTGATCATAGTAGAAACTATCCTATTAGGATATTTCTAAAAGTGCGACAGTCACTTATGCAACCCTCATTTTAGGTAACTTTCTCATTGGGAGATTAACATCAAATTGGCTCCCTAAGATGGCATATGGAACTTTGTTCTACTCCTATAAGGGTATATGTTATCCCCCAATTGAAAATTGTAAATTTATGCTAGGTCATGCAATTAAAGTAGTGTATTTTCTTTTGAATTTTGTATTTATTACTATCTTTCTCACTGACATCAAATTTTGTTTTAAAGTAATCTTGAAATGCTGATACTGTTGTAACATATTGAATCCATTAGCTTTAGAGGTTCAGTTAGTCACTTGCACTTACATTTGGAGATTTGAAATAACAGATTCGACCAGATAGGCAAACATTATACTGGAGTGCAACGTGGCCAAAGGAGGTTGAAGCTCTGGCAAGACAGTTTCTGCACAACCCATATAAGGTTACTTGAATAGCATTCCTGTTTCATATGTATACTATCATTTATGCTTAAATATTTGTAAATGGAGTATTAATTTTTTAAAAATTATTGTGCTACGAATTGGCTTAATTAAACCTTATATAGGTGATTATTGATTAGTGTGTTTTCCTGTGGGGTATCATGGCCTTTTAGGTAGTTATTGGGTCACCATATCTAAAAGCAAACCAATCTATAAATCAAGTTGTTGAAGTTGTCACTGACATGGAGAAATATAACAGGTTGGTTTTCTCAGTCACAGTAATAAATGGTGACCAATGTTTTTGCTTTCCAATTTAAAACTTTGATGTTGCTAATGCAGATTGATCAAGCTACTGAAAGAAGTGATGGACGGGAGCCGGATTCTAATATTTACGGAAACAAAAAAGGGATGTGACCAAGTTACAAAACAGTTGAGAATGGATGGATGGCCAGCATTATCTATCCATGGTGATAAAAACCAGTCTGAAAGGGACTGGGTTTTGGCTGAATTTAAGAGTGGCAGAAGTCCAATAATGACTGCCACTGATGTTGCTGCACGGGGTCTTGGTAGGATCACTGTGTGTTTAGAATCTTAGATTTTTGATATAGGTCTAAAACTTAACCAAAGACGAGTTGGCCGGCTGCTTTCCAGTTCCCCTTGACAACAATTTGTGGTTTGGGTGTGTGTGGGTGGGGGTCATATTTTGAGTTTGTTGGAGGTGCCTGTAACTTGACCAGGGGATTAATGAGATGAAATTGTTTCACTGCTGTGAGTAGACTGTAGATTGCTTGATGGAGTTAATTTGGGAACTATCCTTTTAAAGATGTCAAGTTATATTGGATCCCTACGACATAGGGCAGAGTTCCTTTGATATATGGCTGGGATATTGATCTATAATTTATGATGTAGTATCCCATGTATGATCCTGTATTTCACAGGGCAGGTTAAAGTATGGCGATTTACTTGATTGACAAAACAAGGTGAGTTTATCAATAATTTGCCAGTGTTGCCTGAAGTCATGTCATACTAGTCATACCACTGTTGGCAGTTTTCTTAAAAATAGTCAAATTGATTGATCCCCATCCACAGTTATGGAGCTGGTTGTCTTTGCAGCCCGGTTGACTCATATATGCTTTGTCGATAATTGGATGTGTTAGATGACAGTGACGATGAAGCTGCTCCTTATCCCTGAAAGGTTCAGGTGGGCACATTGATGAGATGAATGTGTTGACTTGAGTTTGATCTCTAGAATCTTAAGGGGAAGGGATAAGGATATTTGCAGTTTTCTTCTCAAACCTTGCACACAATTCCTTATGATGTATTACTTCTTGGTTGCAGATGTGAAGGACATAAAATGCGTGGTCAATTATGACTTTCCATCAAGCCTCGAAGATTATGTTCACAGAATTGGTCGAACTGGTCGTGCAGGAGCTAAAGGAACTGCATACAGTTTTTTTACCCGTGGTAATGCCAAGTATGCTAGGGAGTTGATAAAGATCTTACAAGATGCTGGTCAGGTTGTTAGTCCTGCATTGTCTGAATTGACCCGGTCTTCTGATTTTGGTCACCATGGTAATTTTATTATAATTATACATTGTATTACAGTATTTTTGTTTTTCGGGATCATGTGTAAGTTGTTCGCATCCTTTTGTAGCATCAAGAGGAGGTTTTCGCTCTAGAGGACGTGGAGGAGGCTATGGCAATCGGGGTTCGACATCAGGATCCAATGCCATTCCTGTAGGCGGGAAGAGGCCGTGGCAGTATGTTTAATTGGTGCTAAGTTAGTTAATTTCCGAAGTTTTGATTTTTTTTTTTTAAGTAGTCACGGGATACATGTTTATTTTTTAACTACATATACTGCACTTATTAGCCAGCATTTCATTTGAAAAAACACATTAGTTGTTAGGTTATAGGAAGAAAAAGAAGTAATCTTCTAGTGACTGAAGTCAACAAGAAATGTGCTGTAAATGATTAGTTGGAGTGACCCACAGGGCATCTGCTAATTTACGAATTGTTAGCTACTGTGCCCACCATTCCAAATGTTCTGATATTTAACTGATACCAAGGACTCATTCCATAGGGCTTAGGACTCATTCCATATATGCGGGAAAGTTCTCATTTTTGCTAGTGGTATTTTAAAGGAATTAAAACTAGGATGAATTCTTGGTTTCGTTTGTAGACTTGCATCTTTTATACTACAACCCTCGAGTAATTTTGTTTTTATGATCAAAACGAATATTGTTCTGAAGTATATGAGGTATACTCTACCTCATTAAACATAAAGTATAAATTATCCAATGGCACAAATACATCAATCTACAAAAATGCAAGTTGTCATTTCTACTAACTAAACCCATAAATCATTCATCAAAACTTGATTTAATTTGTGCCATTGTCAAGAACCTCACTTTGAATAATATATGGTCTTGCAATTTGTTTGTTGGCAATTATCAGAGAAGTTAACCTTTAACCTGTCACCCCTACACATAAAGTGAATTGATTATTTTATCTTTCATAATTTTATAACCATTTTTTCATATATGTGCAAAATTCAAGTATTTAACAAAATTTGTTTGGTGATATCGAAAATTTTGTAACTCATCGGTAATTTCTTCCAAAGTAAGACTTTTTTCAACTCAACGGTAATTTCAACAAAATTTGTTGGCAATTATCAGAGAATTTAACCTTTATCCTTCATAATTTTAAAATAATTTTTTCATATAACTGCAAAATTCAAGTATTTATGAACTATTGAAAATTTAGTTTGTATATTTTTTTTAAAGGGAAATGCTAATCTCATGACATTTTTTAAGTTCAGTAAGTTTTTATAAAATTATGTACAATCAGAGCATTGAAAATTGAATTGTTTGAATTTTGTTAAGAATAATTTTTTAGGATAAAATTCTTAAAGAGTGTCATTTGGACACTTGATAGCAATACCATTTTTAAAGAGTGTCATTTGGACACTTGTTAGTAAGACCCTTTTTTAAAATGTGAGTATATTCATGATTTATTGAGTCACATTTTAGATGTCTAGTGGCGTGAAAATGAATAATCACGAAATAGAGTCATCATCACATTTTATTTAGGGATAATAGTCATTTTCACTCTTGTCATATAGATATTATTCAAAAAATCACCTATAAGTTTTTTTTTTTTTTTGCAAAAAAGAATTTAACATTTTCAAAAAATTTCATGTAAGATCTTTACCACGCAATATCACCTAAAATGTTGATGTGACATCAATTTTTGTTTTTTTAATCTGAATTGCCACGTGGGTTAATGACCGCGTGAAGTGACCAAAATATCCATAAATGGAAAAACTTAATCTTTGCCTTCTTTATTTGATGGTCATAACGTCATCACCATTTGTGCCCTAAAATTTGTTGTTGTGCTGTTGGAATGAGAGTTATCGCAAAGCCGATGTTGCATGTCTTATGGTGAAGTCGTTGTAGAGCTGAGTTATCTTGTTGTTTGATGAAGTATGAATTGAATCGTGATGTTGTTGAGTTTGAGTTGAATGGTTGCAAAATTGTTGTTATCGTGGTGTCGATTTGATGGGTAGATACGTTGCGTTAGCAGGGAATGAATGTGGGTTATGTTTTGCAGCAGGTGAACACAAATCATTTATGGTGAGTGGAAATCGGAAGGAAGATTTGGTGGTTGTGAAGAGTTGAAGGAATGTGGTTGAAATGGTGAAAGGTTATGATGGATTTCTGGTGGAGGTTGTATGTTTGATTCGCCTGTGGTTTATAGAAGGATATGGTATGAGTAATTTTTTTGTTGTTTGGAGGAGATGGAAGCGAATCTTCGTTTGCGTGAGAAAGTTCAGGGCGTTCTCTTGGTTGGTGGTTGGAGAACAAGTATAACATCAACACAATAGTGGTTACAATTTATGTGCAAGGTTTGGTTGTGTCTCCCTCTTTGGATTTAAATGTCATCCAATGAAAAAGACAAAGATTATGCTTTTTTTTTTCTCTTTCACTTAGGGGTATTTTGGTCACTCCACGCAGTCATTAATCTATGTGGCAATTCAAATTAAAAAATAATAAAAATTGATGTCACATCAACATTTTGGGTGATGTGGCGTGGTAAAGGTCTTACAACAATTTTTTTTTGGAAATATTAGGGTTTTTTTTTTTGCAATTTTTTTATAGGGGGATTTTTTGAATATCACCTATATGGCAGAGGTGAAAATGGCTATTATCCCTTTTTTCTACCATATAAGAACTTTTGGACCTCTAGAAACATCAAAATCACCATATCCTCTACATCTTCCACCTAACCTAATTAAGGGTATTTTGTGTCCAAAAAATACTTTTTCCAACTAATGATGTTATACAGTTCTATATCAATTACATAATTGTTGTTTTTTTTTACCTTTGATCATTAGGTTAGAATAAGTTGATGATGTCACTTGGTCCAAATTAAATTTAGTTTCCTATTTCTCTTCTTTCAATGTATACTTTAATTCAAAAATCAAAAATCAGAATCTTGACTCTCTCTCTCTCTCTCTCTCTCTCTCTCTCTCTCTTCCTGTCGACATTGGACCAAAGGTCCTTCTTCTTCCTCTTCGTCAAATTTCTCAGTCGTCTTCTTCTTCCTCTTCCTTAACCATCATTCAGTAACAACATCATCACCATCCTATTCTCTCTCTTTTGTTATATTCGTATCACACTGAAACAATAATGGTGTGTGAATCAATTTACATGTGATTTTAGGGCTTCATCTATTTTTCTGATTTCATCTGATTTAGTGTTTGTTGTTTCAGGTTTCATTGTGTTGGCTGACGCTGAAGGATGAAGATGCGCAAAAAACTGAATCGAATCGAAATTTCTTTGGTGAAAATATGTGTCTATCTGTGGCTTCAACGGGGTTGAAAAAGGGTAGACAAAGAAGGAGATTATTTAAGTATGATTTTTTGCCCTTTTAGTTTATATAGATGAAAATGATAAATCCTAATCCCCAATTTTTTTTGTTAATTTCAATGACAGAGATATAATTGTTGAGGCCAGAGATCAGTTACATAGAATGTTGTATGAGGTACTATATCTTCATTTGATTCATTTTTGGTTTTTGATACAAGTTATACTCAGATTTAGTTTTATTGTCATACTGCAAACATTGATGGAAAAAGAAAATTTTGTAATTGCGATTTCAGTTGTTGATGTAGAAAAGAACTTGGAACTTTCACTGACTTTAAGTGTATCATCGATGATGCCGATAAAAATTAGGTCGCCATGAACCCTATCAACACAATCAATCTCCTTATTTAATATGGATATAGTTGTTGAGGTCTGAGATGGGTTACATAGAATATTGAATGATGTACTATATCTTCAGTTGATTCATTTTGGTTTTTGATGCAAGTTATACTCAAATTTAATTATCTTGTCATATTGCAAACATTGATGAGAGAAGAAAATTTTGTAATTGTGATTTCAGATATTGATGCAGAAAAGAACTTGGAACTTTCACTGACTCTGAGTGTCTCATCGGTGATCAGAGAATTAGGTCATCATGAACCCTATCAATACAGTCAATCTCCTTCCTTAACAAGGATAATGTTTTTGAGGTTAGAGATGAGTTACATAGAATGTTGAATGAGGTACTACATCTTCAGTTGATTCATTTTGGTTTTTGATGCAAGTTATACTCAAATTTAATTTCTTGTCAAAATTCAAACATTGATGAGAGAGAAAAATTTTTAACAGAGATTTCAGATGTTGATGCAGGCAAGAACTTGGAACTTTCACTAACTCTGAGTGTCTCATCGATGATGCTGATAATAATTAAGTAGCCATGAACCCTATCAACACAATCTTCGGTTCAATATTAGATCTACTCAATATTTTGTGCATATGTTCTTCATGTATATTCTAACTCAGTAGGTGCATTTATGAAAATTGAGGTTTTTGAATTGCAAATGGACCTTCACAAGTCTCTCTTGAGCAGGGCCGGGCCAACACTTTTCGAGACCTAAGGAGAAATTTAAAACTAAATATTTTTAATATAATAAATATTTCTTTTTAAAATTATTAATTTTAATTATTTTATGATGTAGAATCATTAAATTATTATAATCAATTTATTTAGTATTTTATTTCAATTGATAATAAAATTAATTCATCTAAACACTCTTCTCATTATTTAAAAAAAATCATAATTGAAAAACAATACCAACATTTTAAAAAAAATTTTTGATAACAATTCTTCTATTATATTAAAGAACTCAAAACTTTAATATATGTACATATAATTTTTAAATCAACAAATTAAACAATACATTTATATGATTTATATTATCATATATTCTAAATAGATGTTAATCTATTCTTTCCAAAATAAGTGTCACATTTGAAAAAATATTTTATTTCAAAATAAATGTTGTGTTTAATTTTCAATACAATTTTATATTTTATCTTTCAATATATCATCTAATCAATACTCATAATTTATGATTTCTCTATTATTGTTTAACAATAATTCGAATATACCGACAATAAAAATAATTTAGTGAAATTATTATTCTTTCTTTTTTTATTTATTATATTTTTTTAACTATTTAAAAGTATCATCAATATTATTTTGAAACAAATAGAATATTATTTAATTAATATATATCATGATTTCAAAAATTATTTTAAAAAATAATTAGTTAAAATCATATAAAAACTAAATAAAAATATGAGGCCCTAGGCGGTAGCCTTGGTGGCCTACCCCTAGGGCCGACCCTGCTCTTGAGAAGGAATATGTTGGACAGAGAGAAGGTTTTGTTCTTCATGATGAAGATAAATACGTCTGCAAATTCAGAAAATTAGAAATAACTCCAATGTTAAATGCAAGATAAGCATCATTCCGAGTTCATTAATAATGTCATGAAGCCAATACAAATAAAATACTCTGAAACTATCCTGAAGTGATGAGGTGTATGGCACATTCCTCTGCCTCTATCTTGAGAGTTATAGGCCACTGTATGACTAGCAAGTATGATTGTAACAATCATGCACAAGTTCACATTCATAATGTCATTTCTAACATGTAAATGTTGGTTGTTAGGTGGTGAGGACCTAAAGCAGTTGAGCCAGCTGAGACTTCGTAAAACTTTTGGAAAGTTAGTGTCCAGGTATGTAACTCAAGTTTCAGTAAATTCTTCATGTTTTTGTAACTAATTTACTATACCAGTTTAATTGATACTGTTTTTGTTGTTCTTCTACGAGTTAGAGTTTGTGGGTTATGTGTCCTTTTGAAAATCTTATTCCAACCTTTTTTTATTAATTGGATGTTATGGGTTTATTTCAGGTGATTTTGGATGAGGCAATTGTTAAACTATTTGGCTAGAGCTTATGAATTATGTTAGGAGAAATAGAGGATGAACCATTTGGCTAGATATGTTAGACACACTACTACCATATTTTCTTCTTTTCCTGTAATCCATTGTCTTCAATACAAATCACATTACTTTTTAGTATTTTTTCTGTATCTAACCTATCAGAAAATGTTTATTGTATATTGTGATCCCTTTTTAATGTTGTACCCCGTTTTTATTGTTTATTTTAATGTAGTTTTTGCATGAAAATTCTGTATCTAACCTATATAAAGGAATGATTTATCATGAAGTGAAAGTTTGGAAGGTCCATACTCAGGGACACCCATAACTTTGAAGTACCATTTATCTTTACGTATATTCATCATACAAATAGGTTGTAAAGATGAGAGTGACATCTGATAGGAAGTTTTCCTATCAAAGCTATGAGACTAGGGTTTCAATGATAATGAGAGAACAATAAAAACTATTTAAAGAAAAACAAAATAAAAGATAAGATTTTTCATTTGATTGATATCTCCAATGTGTCAAAGACACTACATCATATAACATCAATAATGTGTAATAAAACTAAAAGTCCATCTTAACAATATTTGAAATAAAAGCCTAACTAAGATACATTAAAATTAATTTCATATCCTATCATTACCTACCCCTTCAAAAACAACCTTGTCCTTGAGATTGTAAAACTTAATTGCAACAATAAAGTGATGGTGGACATGGGCATACAAGTCAGGTGCAATAGTTGTGCCATATTTTCTAGTTTCACCTGGTTGTATCACTCTTAAGCTTAGAATTTATGTGATGATCTTGACCTTAACTTCTATTTTCCCGTCCTGAAAAAAGTACCAGAAAAATCCATATTCATAGTTTGCTACAATGCATGTAAATAACACTATCAACCTTCTAGATCTTCGAACTTCAACTAAAACTGTTCTCCAATCCTCTGCATGGATGCAAACATAAATCGCAACGGGAACCTCTTAGTTTGATTTGTGATTGAATGTTAACGAATATCATTTGTCTTCTTCGAATAAAATAAATACGTAAAGTAAATGCGAACGATTCTAATCTAAGGTTAGTTACTAAAGGGGAAATAAGTGGTCATGTTCCTAGGGTGCTCGACAAGGAGTAAGATCAATGTGCCTACGTATTCCCTCGTGCAATGGGAAAGTCAGAGCCTTGTAGTTCGTGGTTCTACGGTTGGTTAGTTTTTGTTGATTTTATTAGGTGTCAATTGCTCACACCCGAGTAAGGAAACTCACACCCAAGCAATTGAGGAAAAGCATCAGAGATCCAAAAATTGTCTTTTTCATCTTTATTTCAATAGTTATTAGATGTTTTATTACATAAGACCTCTTGATGTTAGATCAAGGGTTTGGATCTAACGAAACGTTTTGGTTTTTTGAGGTTTGATGGCGATGCGCGAGGCACTCGACTTACAATGAATTCAAATGGAGGTTTATTGTTTAATTGGTTAGGTGGATCCGATTCCTAGTTCCTAGGGGTGCTCCTAGCAATACAAAACCATAACCGAATGAAATGTGCAAGTGTGCGGGTGAAACCACTTGGTGTTGGACCATGGGTTCGCGAATGAATTGAAATCGATAAATGCGGAAAAGTAAATTGCTTACAAAGTAATCGGGAAATGGGTACAAAGTAAATTACACGGGATTGCACAAAATAAATGGGTTCATTGTATTTGCCCAAGAGGAAGAATGTGTGAAATGTCTTAAACTATTCGGAGCTGTTGGAGCTTGAAATTTAATCGAAAGCATTGAAATGCAGCTCTTTAACCACCTTAGAACCGATTCAATATTAGAATCGCTCTATGAGGAGTCAGACGTCGATTTATGTATTGAAAAGCAAAAATAAAATAAAATAAATAAAATAAACTAATTTAAATTTCCAAAAGGGAAATAAAATGGTCTCATCATTTAATCGAGATTTTAAGTTAGCTTGCGACAAATCTCAAGATCTAGATGTTCATCGACCATATAATCGAAAATAAAGTGATAAATAAAAATAAACCAAACTACTTTGACCTCATATTGATCAAACTTGACCGATTTAATAAAATCGAACATATTTGACCTTTTATGATATCATCGGCCTCAAAAATGAAATAAAACGATAAATAAAATAAACTAAACTACTTTGGCCTCATATTGATCAAACTTGACCTATTTAATGAAATCGAACATATTTGACCTTTTATGATATCATCGGCCCCAAAAATGAAATAAAACGATAAATAAAATAAACTAAACTACTTTGGTCTCGTATTGATCAAACTTTATCGATTTAATAAAATCGAACATATTTGACCTTTTATGATATCATCGGCCCTAAAAAAATCAAAATGAAAAGGAAAGCATTGAAATGGAAATAAGTTTTGAACAAAAAACAAATAAAAAAAAATATTATTCAAGAATCAAAGTAGAAAAGAAAAGAAAAAAATTCAAGAAACCCAATCCTTTCAAATCGATTCTCAGCAGTGATCTCATTGTGGCTTTCTTTTCGGATTTTCACCGTTCGGTTCTATTTCACTCTGAATCTCTGTTTCTCATACGTTTATATTTTGGTTTTTATCTGCTTTTCAAGGTTTTCGTCTCAGTGTTCACGTTTCAACTCGACTCTCTCTCTCTCTCTCTCTCTCGATGCTTTTGGATTTTACACAGGTATGTTTTTTCACGATGTGGGTTCGTCGAAATCTCTCTCTATTGGTCACAAATTGTTCACTCCGTCTTACTGTTTTTGTTTGTTTTTTCTCGGTTATGTTGTTGTGGCGGTGGTGGTGACGATTTGTTTTGAAGGTTGTTTAAGGGTGTTGCGGTTAATGAGGGTGAAACTAGTTTTGCGGATGGATTTATTTTGAAGGCGTTTTGTTTATTGATCTTGAAGATAATGAATGATGCGATTTGTTTAGGTGGTTTAGAATAAGAGTGAAAATGAGGTTAGTAAAAAATGAAGGCTGATGAAGATGGAAGGTGGTGATTCGTGAAGAGGTTAGGTTTATGGAAAATAGTTTTATGAAGGTTTTGTGTTTCTGGAAAAAAAATAGAAACAAATTGATTTTTTTTGTATATTTTTTTGAAGCTTGATTCTTAGTTTTTTATGAGGTTTCAAAGCTTGTGTTATGCAAAGAATGAAGTTGGTTAAATAGAAGTAATTTATGGAGGGTAATTTGGTAAAGAATTGTGATAAAGATTGAGGGATAAGGATGAAAAAATATGTTGCAGGTTGTTGTGCGTTAGTGTATCATGTGGTATGCGCATTTGTGGAAACGTTGCTGAAGTTTTGGAATATTCCCTATTTTTGTATTTTTTATATTCTATGGTGGCTGTGTGTTTGTTGTATGTGTGGATGCGTTATTTGGAATCAAAGTTTGTGTTGCTGCATGTTGTCCTTGTGTGTTGGTGATTTTTTTTCATTCGATTTTTTTTTGCTTGTGTGGGTCATGAAATGGTATAAATGTGTACTGAGTAGGGCCCTTGGAAATGGTATAAACGCTGCATTGTTGTTGGAAGAATTGTGATTGTAATGTGATATGGTGACAAAAATAAAATATTGTGGGATGATGATGTACGAAGAACGTACAAGCTGGATGATGTTGAAGAAAATAAAATAAAGGTGGAGGAGGCTGGTATGAGAAAATTGAGAGTAGTGTTTGAATTGTTAAAAAGAAATGTGGCTGATAAAATTATGGGGTAGAAAAAGCATAATAATTATAGTAATAATTATAAAAAACTAACTAATAATAAAACTAAAAATAATAATAATAAAAACTAACTAAAAATAAAACTAAAACTAAACATAATAATAATAAAAACTAACTAATAATAAAACTAAAAAAAAATAAAATAATAATAATAATAATTATAACTAATAAAAAAACTAATAATAAAGATAACAATTATAAAAACTAATAATAATAATAATGTTCTGGACTGGGCCATGACATTATGCACGGCATGGCCCAATGCTCGTCGGATCCAAGCCCAAACGACCGGGCACCTGAATGCGTCGGGCAAAGGTCTTTTCACCCACGACAGAGGGACGTCACCTCGACGGCTTGACGGTGTGTCGGGCAAAGGGTGCATTGCCCGCTCAATGATCTTCATCCACAGGTCATCAACCTATGTCACGGGCATCTAAGCTACGTCGGGCAGACCCACGTCTGCCACCTCATCTGGCACGTCACCCAACTCCCCTGTATTATCTCCTTAGGGATAGGGGCAGTTGGACCAGGGAGCAGACCTTTGGTCTAGGTCTCCACGCTTCTTACGCGTCCCCTGGCAGCTCCTCCTTGGGCCTAGCTAATCCAACCCATTAGGAGCCTTGGCCCAGCGCTGGGGGCTCAGTATAAATACCCTTTCATAGCAAAGGGTCAGGTAGGCTAACTTACTCTCTAATAACCTTAATCTGTACTTCTTCTGACTTAAGCATTGGAGCACCTTGCAGGTACACCCCCCTCCTCATTTCATTCTCTGGCCCATTCACCAAGACCTTGGAAGGCCCTCCTGATCAGGTAAGATCAGTGGCGCCGTCTGTGGGAAACTAGCTATCCCCATCTTCAGCAACAGAGGATCAAAGCTCATTCATTCCTGTCCTTCCAACATGGCCGGAGAACAACCTAGCGAGCGCAGCCGTCCCCTTGTCGACTACACTATGGACGATGGCCCACAACCCCATGAAGCAGATGCTCGAGACGGTCGCCCATCCACCCCGTCTCCAGAGCCTCAAAACAACAGGGATGTCCCTCACACCCAAAACCAAGGGGCAGAGACATTTCACCCCATCCCCGTCCCCGTTGAAGGAGACGCCACTATGATTGCCATGGCGAATGCCCTCAACCAGGCCGGTTCTATGCTCTACCAGCAGCACGAAAGAATCATGGCCCTCGAAGCCGAGCGACAAGAGACCCGTCCCCAGCAGGAGAGGAGGACACAACAACGTCCAGAGCCAACAAAGAAGCGCGGGCGTCGCTCTCCCGAACCTCACATCAGCAGGGCACGCGCCCACCGTGACAATGGTCGAGCGGGAACATCACCGAGACGCGGGCGCAGCCCCGACAACAATGAATTATCTCCATTAAGGAGCGACGAGGAAGACTTGCACTGCCCCCTGTCTCGGGCAATAATGGAAGCCCCGCTCCCCAAAGGCATGGAGAAACCGCCCAATCTAGCTGTGTACGATGGGACCACAGATCCCGACGACCACGTCGACAACGTCAACGCAATGCTCGACTACCGCAATGATATCACCGGTCATCTCAAATGCCGACTGTTTTCGACAACCCTCAGGAAAGGGGCCATGGCTTGGTACAAAAGCTTGGCTCCCGAATCCATTACATCTTGGAGAGTCATGAGGTCCATGTTCACCAGAGACTTCATGGCTTACCGTCGTCACCCCAAGACTGAGGCGACCCTCGAAGCCATAGTGCAAAAGAAGAATGAAACACTGCGCTCGTATATCGAGCGATTCAACCAAGAAGCTGTCGAGGTGGATACTACCGAACACATGAAGAAGTACCTCCTCGAAAGAGGGCTCTTGCCCGGCAGTGAGCTTAGCAGAGCCGTCGGGATCGAGCCTCCCCGCACCTTGAACGAACTTCTGCACAAGGCCCAGGCCTACATCAGATACGAGGAAAAACAGGTAGCACACAATGCCCGCAGTGGCCGTAATGCTGGGGATACCGAGCATTCCAAACGCGAGGACCCAAACATCCCCCGTCGCAACGGGGACAAGCGAAGAGAAGAGAGACCTCGCGAGCTCCGGGAAGGAAGAGGCCCCGCGGGCCGATACAGCGAGTACACCTTACTGACAGCTCCTCGAGAGCGCATCCTCGCGGAATGCATCAACTCTGAATTTAAACAGGGCAGAGTCAGGTTCCCAAAACCATCTGCGCCAAAGCCTCACACCGACAAATCTAAGTACTGCCGGTTCCATAGAAGCCACGGGCATGTGACCGAAGACTGCGTCCACCTGAAGGATGTAATAGAGATTTTAATCCAAGAAGGGCACCTAAAACAGTATACGAGGAAGAACGAAACCCCCAGACATGACGAGGTAGAGAAGAAGAGACCCCGGGAAGAAACACCCCCCGACAACTCTCCTTACCAAGTGGCCCTCTGCGTGTCACGCCCGGAAGATTTCTTCCTCCCCGAGCCATTGCCCGAAGGCAAAATTGCTGCACTCAGTCCCTGGGAAGACTTCCCAACCGCACTGGTAATATCAGGTGGGGGAATTAACGGTGAAGCCGCGGCCCTCTCAGTCAAACGCAAGTTCGACGAGCTCCTACTGACTGCCCCCGAGCAAAAGGCGACGCTGACAAAATATCGGGGAAAATCCAACCCAATATCCTTCTTCCTGGAGGAACTTCCGGGCAGATCCCCGAACTCGGGCATCCCACTGTTGATCAGGGCAAAGATGGCCCAGTTTGACGTCCGACGCATCCTGGTCGATCAGGGCAGCTCGGTGGATATCATGTACGTCCACCTCTTCAAGACTCTGAAATTAGACAAGACCAACCTGTCCCCCTACGTCGGATCCGACATCCAAGGATTCAATGGAGCAACAACAAGGCCGTGGGGATATGTCGAGCTCCTCGTCACCTTCGGGGAGCAGGAAACGGCCAGGGAAATCAAAATCCAGTTCCTGGTCGTGGACTGTCCGTCCCTTTACAATTGCATCTTTGGACGCCCGACACTGGCCGAACTCACCGCGGTCCCATCCACCGTCCACCTGAAGATAAAATACTACACCAAATTGGGTCGCGTGGTCACCATCCACGGTGACATCGAAGCTGCCCGACGGTGCTACGACGCTGCGGTGAAAGGACAGGCCGTGGTCAGCACAAAGAGTAGTTGCAACAACAAAAAGCTCAGGACCGAGGACCCTCCCCGGGGAGTTAACGCCATCGACCTCGATTGTCGCAATGGGCTAGACGAAACCGAAGAAGGGAAGTCCACCGAGGAACGATCTCTCGAACACCCGGTCCGACCAATCCCCGACGGAGAGTTCGAACTTATTCCCCTCGGGGACGATCCAGAAAGGACAGTGAAGATAGGCAAGGGACTGCCCGAAGGAACAAGAGAGAAGCTTTTGGCATGCCTCAAAGAGAACTCTGACCTCTTCGCTTGGAATGCCGCAGAAATGCCCGGGCTGGATCCTGAGATCGCGTGTCACAAGCTAGCTTTAGACCGAGCAGCCAAGCCCATAGCACAGCGTAGGCGCAAACAGTCCCCCGAGAAGGCAGAGGCTGCCGAACGAGCTGTAAAAGACCTCCTAGAGGCAAATTTTATTTCTGAAGCCCAGTACACAACCTGGCTCTCTAATGTAGTCCTCGTTAAGAAAAATAATGGAAAATGGCGTATGTGTGTTGATTATACTGATCTTAATAGGGCTTGCCCGAAAGATGCTTTTCCCCTCCCTAATATAGATATGCTCGTAGACAATTCTGCAGGTTTTAAACTCTTGTCCTTCATGGATGCATATAGTGGATACAATCAAATCCCTATGTCGCCCACAGACAAGAGACACACAACATTCATGACCCCAACGGGCAATTACTATTACAACGTAATGCCGTTCGGGCTCAAGAACGCTGGTGCCACATACCAACGCATGATGAACAAAGTCTTCAAGGAAGAAATAGGGGACATGCTCGAAGTATACATGGACGACATGATCGTCAAATCACACGAGGAAGTTACCCATGCTCGACACCTATCCAAAGTGTTCGAGCAGGCGAGGCAGTGCAAAATGAGGTTCAATCCCGAAAAATGCACGTTCGGAGTACGGGCAGGAAAGTTCCTGGGGTTCTACCTCACCGAAAGAGGGATCGAAGCCAACCTCGACAAATGTCGGGCATTCTCGGAGTTCCCGACCCCGAGGACCAAGAAATCGATCCAATCCCTCAATGGAGTGCTCGCCTCACTCTCCCGTTTCATCGCCAAGTCCGCCCAGCACGCACTGCCATTCTTCCGACTCCTTCGCAAAGAGGCCAGCTTCGACTGGACCGACGAATGCGAGCAAGCATTACTCCATTTAAAAGAGGTTCTGTCCGAACCCCCGGTCTTATCACGACCATTGGAGAAAGAAACTCTATACCTTTATCTATCCGTGGCGACCGAGGCCGTCAGCGCCGTTCTGATAAGAGAGACCGACGAGGGACAAAAACCCATCTATTTTACGAGCAAAGCACTCCAAGGCCCTGAGCTCCGATATCAGCAAATCGAAAAGGTCGCCCTGGCCCTCATAAATATGGCGAAGAGGCTACAATATTACTTCCTCGCACACACGATAAAAGTAAGGACCGACCAGCCGATCAAACAACTACTCGGGCGGCCAGATATGGCCGGGAGAATGCTCAAATGGTCGCTAGAACTCTCCGAATTCGACATACAATACGAAAGTAGGAAAGCCTTGAAAGCCCAAGCACTGGCCGACTTCGTCGCGGAAATGACCCACTGCCCAACACCAGCAGATGGCGCCCACAAGTGGACGATCTTCGTCGACGGCGCCTCCAGCACATCAGGCAGCGGAGCCGGGATCATCCTAGAGAATGAGGATGGGATCCTAATCGAGGTTTCATTAGCACTGGCTTTCCCAACGTCGAACAACCAAGCCGAATACGAGGCTTTTATCGCAGGCCTGAGGTTAGCCGAGGACCTGGGAGCAAAAGAAGTAAAAATATCCACAGACTCCCAGCTCGTGGCCTCACAAGTGCGAGGAGAGTACCAAACCAAGAACGACAACCTCGTCGAATACTTATCCCTTGTCAGAGAAAAACTTGAGAAATTCGAGAAGTGGGAAGTTCAACACGTACCTCGCGAGCACAATACACGGGCATATATCCTCTCAAAACTAGCCAGCACAAGGAAAAAGGGAGGAAACAAATCCGTAATTCAAGAAATCCTTCCTCGACCTAGCATCGAGAAACTACCTCCTCCATTCGAGGTCAACACGATCGGGATGCTCACTGTTGGATGACGCCCATATACAATTACCTAACAAGAGACGAACTCCCAGTTGACCCAAAAGAGGCGGCCACTGTCAAACGACGAGCGTGCTCGTACGTACTCCTCGAAGGTAAACTCTACCGTAGAGGGTTCTCCATTCCGTTACTTAAGTGTGTCGAGGAAGAGAAAGTCCCCGACATACTTGGAGAAATACACCGGGGAATTAACGCTCAACACCTCGGCGGGCGATCACTCGCACGAAAAGCCCTTCGAGCAGGCTACTATTGGCCGACCATGCAACACGACTCGAAGGAGCACGTCAAAAAATGCGACAAATGCCAACGACACGCCGACATGCACCTCGCGCCCCCGAATGACCTAAAATCACTATCTTCCCCATGGCCCTTCGCATGGTGGGGCATGGACATCCTCGGACCCTTCGTCACCGGATCATCCCAGAATAAATACCTCATCGTCGGGGTGGATTACTTTACAAAATGGATTGAAGCAGAGGCACTAGCTAAAATAACCGCGCAGAACATTCTCCGGTTCTTTAAACGCAACATCCTCGCTCGGTTCGGCATACCCCAGGCCCTCGTCACGGACAACGGGACACAATTCACGGACGGAGGATTCCAGGACTTTGTCGCCAGCCTGGGTACTAAACAACATTTCACGTCTGTCGAACATCCACAGACGAACGGGCAAGCGGAGGCGGCCAACAGGGTAATCTTACGTGGCCTTAAACGAAGACTCGGCGACGCAAAAAGGGCATGGGTCGAGGAACTACATAGCGTCCTATGGGCTTACCGCACGACACCACATTCCACCACCGGGGAGACCCCATTCCGACTGACTTACGGCACCGAGGCAGTCATCCCGGTGGAAATACGGGAACCAACGAGGAGGATAGAAGAGCCCCTAGACGAGGAAATGAACGACGAGACCCTTAGAGCCGAGCTCGACCTAGTCGAAGAGATCCGTTCCGAAGCAGCCCTAAGGGAAATGTCCCTCAAACAAAAAATAGCACTACGCCACGACGCGAAAGTCATAAGAAGAGAGTTCCAGGTCGGCGCCCTGGTCCTCAGAAGAAACCAGAAAAACCCAAAAGAGGGTAAACTGGCCGCCAACTGGGAAGGCCCCTACCGCGTCCGCGATAAGACGAGCAACGGGGCCTATTACCTAGAAAACCTACAAGGGGAAGAACTCGCTCGACCATGGAACGCAGAAAAACTTAGACAATATTACAGCTAGATGTATCACGGGGAGACGTGGGTGGTACGACCACGCTCTTCGTCTCCAAAAGCCCAGAGAGGAACCGCAAGACCCGGGGACGAGCCGGGGCCACACAGCGAACACAACCCTCCCCGACGATTGGTATCTTGATCGAGACTCAACGTCGAAGTACCATGACAGGCAGGGCACCCAGCTCGCGATGGGAAAGCCCAAGCCTCGAGGCCGGAGTTCGAACAACGAACCCGGGCTTCGATCCCAACGGGCACAAAGCCCGACACTTCATCGGTTCCCTAAACCGAGGAGATTAACGAGGTCGAGCAGAGTACAAATTCATAAAAGAAAATATCACACATACACGAACACAATGAATGACAACAAAAACATTCATATATTTAAAATAATAACGGCCGAAGCCAAGTACGCCCGAAGGCCATATTACACATGCCCGAAGGCCAAAACACATAACGGGCACGCAGGCCACATAACAAGGCACGCAGGCCATAACAAAAACTATAAATCAAAAAACAAATAATTAAGACTCCGCTCGGAGCACTTCCTCTTCCTCCTCCTCCTCATCCCCCAACTCCTCCTCAGCTTCAAACGGGCAGACGATCTCTCCATCCCTGACACAATAGTTATGGGCCGACCCCTCTGTCACCAACTCAGGGTTCAGAAGCCTAAGTTGTTCGACAACATTGTCAAAGCCCTCCTTGAAAACGGCCACAAGGTCTTGGTTGAGAGAGCGTATATGCCCCAGCAGCTCACCGCGAGAACCAAGGGCACGCTCCTCCTCGGTCTCATCGGCCAAAGAACGGACCTTTCCCTCAAGAGATTCAATCTGAGCCCGCAGGCCAGCATTGTCCTCGGTCAGCTTCTGGTGATCGGCCACCTGCTCCTCCAAGCTCACCTTGGCCGCCTTCAGCTGGTCCCGTTCCTTCTCTGCCTCTTCCAGTTTCTTGCTCAGCCCTTCCTGCAGCTGATGCTCCTCCTTGTAGTCCGACAAGTCTTTGGACAGCTTGTCCTTCTCTGACCGGACCTGCACAAGAGCATCCTCCAGGGAGGCAGTGGAGACCGAAGTGTCAGTCAAGACCATGGCCGTCTCCATCACCCGGATGATAGCTGCCAGGTCCCTAGCCAGCTCCTTGCGTCGGGCACCAGCATTTTGGTCCAGAATAGCCTTTGCCTCAGGCGCCGACACAACAATCACGTCCTCGGCCTTGAAGAACGACCGTTCCACGTAGCAGGGAGGTAGTAAGTAGCTTCCCGGTCCACCCGGACTTCCCAGTGATGACCTCGAAAGAATCCCCGCCGGACGCTTCCGTTTGTGGAGAGGAGAGGCCGCTGGCGACAGACTGTCAGGTATATCTATCGCCCGAGGAGGAGAGGAAGGCGTCAAGCTTGCCGCATTCGAAGTCCCGGCCCCAGCATCACCAGCGGTCTCCAGGACACGGGCCACAGTTTTCTTTTTCTTCTTCGGCACCCAGTCAGCCGCACCGGCCTGATTCGCCAGCTTCAAGACTCGATCACGCGTACTGGGCATGGCACCTGCGAAACATTACACACAAACATTAGCGAGCGAAAACATAGATGAAAATAAAAGACTAAGCAAAATCTGCCTACTCAATAATGCTAGCGCCTCCTCCTCGGTCTCACACTCGAGCAAGGCCTTTGTATTGATGTAGCGCGTCTCAGTAATTGGCGCTCCGGCCTCATCAAGGTAGGGCACGCCCTGTCGATTCGCCCAGAACCCCAAACTGAAACTCTGCACGTAATCAACCAGCTTCTTATACGCGAGCCTATCCTCAGTGTCGAGCATCGCATATTTAATCCTATAATGGGCGGTGGAGAGGTCGAAATGATCGCGCTGCCACCGTGTTACACCATCCTGCAGATACTCAAGGATAAGCTTGGTGCGTGGATGTAGCTTGAAGTATTTTTCTTACGTCGCTTATTTTAGTTAGTTGTAATGTCTTTCTCTGGTATATGTAACATTGGGTGGGACATGCTTAAGTGATAATTATGTTGTCTGTTAGGATGATTTTTATGAGTTACTAGATGTTGATTTTTAGTTAATGATGTTAGTTGACAATGACTGAAGGTCTTTATGTTTTGATAAAAAAAAATAAGTTTATGAAGTTATAATTCCACTACAGAGTTTAGTTTGATTATTGATTATAAAACAAATGAATATTCTAAACATTTTGAAAGCCCGTGTTACGGAGTAAAGATGTTGTTAAGACGTTTTATGAAGAAAATGTGGCACCCTTTCTGTGATATACTCTGATTTATTTAAGTGATTACTGTGTTTTATTTCGTGGGGTTAGAAGGGTGTTACATCTCCCAACTGCAATTTTCTGCACTCAACTAATTTTTAACACACTTTTTCCACAAATTATGATATTACAACCTATTTCTAACTTGTGCATTCTAACAAAATAAATCAACCATACCAATCTCATCAATTCCAATCATATAGTCATGAATTCTCCCCAAAACCCCAATCAACCCACAACAATAATTTCCATGGATTCAACCTAATGATTCCTACCCACATACATACGTCATCTAGCCCTTGAGTGATTAAAGAAATCTCACCCTTACCTTATAATGTTGAGCTTTCCTCTTCTTTCATGGGTTCTCTCTCCTCTTCTTGCCCTAGCCTTTTTTCACTATTTCTCCCTTTAGCTATTCAACTTTCTTTTACTTTTACGTATAATGAGAATAACTTTCATTCCCCACTCTTTACATACCCCTAAATATGAATTGCCTCTTTTACCCTTACTTATTCCTACAAATTTACCACATTACACTTCCACTCCCAACGCTTCTAATATTCCAACTTATTCTATTTATTTTATTTTCATTATATTATTATTATTATCATTTCCCCTCATGAAATAATTCCAACAAAATAATTTTCACCACAACTCTAATTATATATATATATATATATATATATATATATATTCTACACTATTCTTAACAAATATTAAATTAAAGTAATTGAGTTAGTCTTTACTCTCCACACCACCAATTTCTACATTATTAGTCATACACTCCTACTACCCCTCAGACTCACTTTAAGGCCACTATCCCTCACTACGGGTACGTAGAACATAATGAAAACACACCAAAACTCACAATCAATTACATCAATTCACAATTATTTCACAAATAATAATTAAAATAAAAACGGGGCGTTACAACTCTCCACCACTTAGAATATTTTCGTCCTAAAAAATTTACTCGATGCAAACTACTCCAGATATGTTCTCGCATCTGAATAATCAACTCTCATGTCATGAATAGGAACACCATGAATAACACAAGACAACAATACACCTTATCAATGACAACAATAAGATTCAATGCTCACACAATGCATTCAACGACCAACTCAAGACGCACAGAATAACCAAGTTACGAACATACAAGTTCACTTGAACTAGAACACAACACGATCGTTACCATCACCATACACAACATCTCCTAATCCCCCATCACAGGAATTAGCTACTCGCACTCGAACCATCACCATTGGAAACGAGGAAAAAACAAAGATAAGAACATAAATTTCGAATACACCATATCAACGTAACCAGACTACCAACCTCGTGGTTACACACGTCTGAACAAACTGCATTACACCATACTTTCGTTGCACACTCGAATTACTCGCAACTATCAAATCTACTAAGTTCACATCTAACTTATAACTCTCTCTAACAATCACCAAAAAATCATTGTTCACTTTTAATATGGCCAACCACACACTCTACTGTGTTAACTCTCATACCAAATGTCAATCTCTGAACTACTAACTCAATTCTAACTCTCTGACCATCAAGTAGACATATGAAAAGACTTTTGACTTAACTCATTAGGAATTCCAACCATTCTTGTTGTCTCATACCCCATTCCTTCCGAAAAATTGGTATTCTACACTCTTGTGATTACTAAACACTTAGAAAATTCATAAAAATAATACATCCAGATACTCAACACAATTACAACAACAACCAATTCCAATTCTTGAATAGGATAGATACTTGCATGGATCCCCAATTACCGTAAACTCTAAACTATGACTTTACCATCTTGTATTAACACATTGTCAAAACTCATCACAAACACATCCCATTACTCCACAAATAGTTTATTAGGATCAAGCAAAATTAAAATTGGAACCATAACCGACTTTTACTTCGGCTCTCTAAAACTTCCTTCACGACAAACATCCTAAACAACTAACTTATCTTTCGCAAGTTAACCGAGATAACGAAAACGCTAACTTGGAAAAACCTTCCATAACCTGCAATGATAACCAACTAAGTCCAAACACATTCTAATCTCCTTAACCTACTTCAGATCTTCCTTGTTGTAGAACTACATCTACTTTGGATGGATTTACTACAATACCCTCATCTGAAATAATATAACCAAGCAAATTCACCTCTACCAACCAAAAATCACACTTTGATAACTTAGTATATAACTTTATCTCACTCAATACTTGTAACCTAATTCTAAAATATTCCATACATTCCTCTATTAATTTTATAATAGATCAAGACATCCCCCAACGAATACCATTTCAAACTTATCCAAATAAGTATGAAAGATATGATTCATACTCTCTACACACACTTTAAGGCATACTAGCCACTAATATCCTCTACCCAACATCCTTGGTTAATTCATGGTCTCACATTTCCATCTACCCCTTCATTGGGTCATCTTTCCAATGCTTCAAATCCCATTTCAATCGGATTCTCGATTCATGAATTCCGAAGAAGACAATGATTGCATACCCTTCATTTTTATATCTATCTTATCAATCCAAGGCATATAAGCATGCTTCGACCTCACCATCATAATTTCACAACAATAACAAATAGTTCACAATCAATTACGTGTCTCGTGGTTCAACATATCAAAACATCGACGAAACCATACATACCTCGCGTTAACACATATAACACTCTTACAACAATGATTCAACATTACTACAACAGGAAAATACATATTTTTAATTAATTTCAGCAAGGAATGACATTTTTTGCTCCAGGACCCCGCGCTAAGCGCACTCGACGGTGCTAAGCGCCCTTTGCGATTTCAGTAAGAAAATCCCATTTTAATACTTCCATAACACTCCCACTCCATAACCTATCATACCCAATCATAACCCAACACTGATACCATGAATCTCATTATCTTATAACCATAAACCACAAGAAATTTATCCTAAAATAACTTAACAACCTCTAGTTCTAGTTACCATATGCCATATCTATTCTTCAACTCATAACATCACTAATACCACCAGGGAACTTCAAATCATTTGTGATTCATCACAATTCAAAAATATAGCTATCCCGAGCACAACTATGAGTTTCCATATTACTCATAGATCAATATGCAACCTCATCCCATCATTCTCTTCTTTACCAATAATACTGAAGCCTTCCAAGACGACACCCTTGATTTCACAATTCCCCTTTTCAGTAAATCTTCTGACTGTTCTTTCCGTTCTACTAATTATGACGCTGACATCCTGTATGGTGCCATATAATCTAGTACCAGAGATAAGATCAATAGAGAGTTCCACCTCTCTCTCTCTAATGGAACATCCGATACATCCTTTAGAAACACATCTGGAATTCACACACAACATACAACTCATCATTGTGACCCTACTTCCAATTTGCTTAACACCATCTTTGCAACCATGGCAAACATCAGAGCATCTTCTCCTAAGATTTCTTCTACTTACTTAGCGGAGAAAAACCTCGACTCTTCACCTTCGTCGAATTTAAGTTCACTTACTCTCTAAGAAGTAACCATCAATAATATCCGATCAACATACCAAAGCCTCAAATCCACCTCATCTTCAGATATATGAATCTACATCGACTAACCTAAACACTTCGTAAGCACTTGGCTTAACACCAAAAAATTCACTATACATACTATCCCAGCTAGCAAGGCTCTTCTATCCCATCCAACATGATCATGTATACTATCAACAAGAGATTAACGGTGATCAGTTCCTCAATTTGTTGATAGACATCTGACAATCATGATGGGGTATAAACCATCCTTACCAAACTATAATAAAATTCAACGACACACTACACCATCATCTAAACGATTGGCAAACACATGGTTCAACTCCACCAATTCGTCCCAAGAATAACATCACCTTTTTCTAACTAAAGATTGTTGGTGTAAGCCCTAGAGGCCAATACTTTTTGGTACTTGTATCGGATTATTCGTTTAATAATAAAAGGCATTTCTTTATTATGTTTGTCTTTCAGAATAATAAAGTCCCTAGAATAGTTAGTCTGTTTAATGAAATGTTAAGTGTGACTTAATCATGAGATCCCATTAAACATAAAGACATTATTCTTAAAATATCCGTAGTCAAGCTTTATTGCAAAGTGGGATAACATTAAAGCATTGAGACTATTATGAAGATAGACTGATGATCACATCTCATGGATCATGGATAAAGAGTTATCAAGTCTTGACATAGGTATAAATATTAGGAGTAATATTTATACCGGATTGACCCGCTATGAGAATACTACATAGTATGTTATGCAAAGTGTCATAAGTTATTCTCATGGTGATAATGGTGTATTACCACCCTTCGACCTGAAACCACTATGGACCCTAGATGTAGAGTCGGGTGCTTTATTGCTGATCAAACATTATCCGTAACTGGATGATCATAAAGACAGTTGATGGGCACTCCACGAAGCATGCTGAGGGACATGAGTGTCCTAGATGGAATTTGCCAATCCTGCATAACAGGAGAAATGTCTAAGGGCCCAATATTGAACTGGACAAGGATGACACAGTGTATGCCTTGTGTTCAATATAGACATAGGGGCAAAAGGGTAATTGTACAAACATATATTATCACGGAAAAGGTTTTGTCAGATCACATGACATTTTCGTGACTTGGGTAGCAGTGATGTGTTGCTAGATACCGCTCACTGTTTATTATGTTAAATATATAATTTAATATAATTACCAACGTTACGAAATCCTACAGGGTCACACACATAAGGACAGTTTGATGAGAGATAGAGAAATCAAAGGAACACCGTAAGGTACGGTGCACTTAAGTAAAAAATAGAAATTCGGATAATATAATAATAATTATTGTTATTTTATAATGGTTATAAAATAATAATAAAATAAATATATTTATTATAATAATAGTTATTATAATAATATATAATATTATTATGGATCATGTGAATTGGGCTTTTAGCCCGCAGCCCACAAGAGAGTCTATAAAAGGAACCCTTGTGATGAAGCTTTTACTTGATGCAATTTCGTTTTTGATTCTCACTCAAATAATTCCGTTCGTAAGCAGCTAGCACTGTGACCGGAAGCTGTTCGTGTGGACTGAGTAGAGGCGTTGCACTTCATCAACGCTTGTGATCGCTGCATCAAAGATCTGAATCGCCACAAAGAGGTAACGATTCTATCACTGACCATGCTCATTCGTAAGGATCACTAAAGGAAAATTTTTGTTTTCCGCTGCGTTTAGATCGCAATTTTCCTTCAGTGGTATCAGAGCCACTTACGAAACCATGGATCTGATAGCTGTTAAATTTCCGTTTTTTTTTTCTGTATTTGATTCGATTAAAACACAGAACGAATTTAACAATAAACGATTAATTAAATTTGGCATCTGTTGTGTACGATTTGGATGATTGATGTTGATTATGCTTCGGAATCCGACATTAGTATGGTGAAGTTGTGCGATACATTGATCATCCATAGGTTACACAATTAGATCGATCACTTTTATATAAGATATAAGAAATTCTGATGCAAAGATGGTATATGGGATATACTGTTTTGATTTCATCCATTCAATCACATAAGGATTGTAATTCTTTTGAAAGATCATCATTTTCATTCGCTTCGGAATCCGACGTTAGTATGGTGAAGCAATGACATGTTGATCTATCATATTGAGTTATCAATCGAGTTGTGTTTGACGGCATGAAATTGTTGCATTAGGATTAATGGCAGTACAAGTGTTGTATTGCCGCAGACTTTTCCGGTTGGGGTTGTAAATGCACAAAAGTTGTGCAGGAAACGACGTGAAATACAATGAAGTGTTCATAAAATTTTTCGCCGGGGCGCTGCCCCTGACAACCCCGCAAGGAGGCGCTGCCCCCTTGACCACCATCCGCTGACCGGGCAGCGGAACCCCCGGCTAAGTCTGCAAAGTGTGATCAATCAGCCGAAATTTAATTTAGTTTATTTAATTATCGGAATTTTAAACTAATAATAAAAGTGTGTTTATTATTATTTATTTGTGGTGATCAGTTATGGCCTTAGTTTATCCTTTATTATTGTTTTGGAATTTTTAAATACGGCCTGCGAGTCGTGCCTCTCTCTCAATCTCTTTATGTAACTTCTTTTCTCATCTCACTCCCTCGTATGTAAAACGAGTTTTCTTATATGTAATGTAATATTATGTTATGAAGAAAAAAAGAAGTATTCAATATTAAAGGAGGATAACCTTGGAGATCATGCTTGGAGAAGCTTAGATCGTTATTAGGTTAGCTTAGGTTCTCTCATTGGCTTGAGAGAACAATTGCGTTAGGGGCCATAATTGTATCGTTTTATATGTATGTTGATGCATGTAATTGTATGTTGATGCATGTGAGAGACGTTTTGCATGTTAAGCCGGTGAGATCAAACTAATAACAAATTCCCTCAAAATTAAATATTAAGTTTATGCTTTCCAATTTTTAGCACTCATCAAGACTAGTATCGAGCATTGTAGGTTTCGCCTACGCGAGGTGCATGTTCTATATTAGTAAGGTGTGATGGGATAATTGTAATATCCAATTGCTAAAACAATGGGTCAAACTTAACTAAACAAATTATAATAAGATTATACATGTTTAGAAGCAAGAATTGGGAATGATTCATGTGATGGATCAGAATAAGGAGTTATTCACCCAATTGAAAATATTCGAGAGTTGTATGAGATACAATTGGAAGGAGTTCCTACCTAAATAACTTAGTTTTGTGTAATCAGCCTAACGCTGACTTAAAACAAAGTGAAACATGGATCTCGACCCACTAGAAAGTCTTCCAACGGGATTTTCCGAATCAAATGATGAGGGTCATTTGTTTTGAATAAAATAGTGGGAGCATATTTGATTAAAGGCCTAATTAAATATGTTGTTTTAATGATACTTATATTTTCATATTTCTCTTGTAGATTACCATGACAACAAACACATCGAACAATATTTTGCGATCCATCCTAGATAAGGAAAAATTGTCTGGGACAAATTTCCTGGATTGGCACCGTAATCTGAGGATTGTCCTCAAGCACGATAAGAAGCTGTATGTCTTGGAGACACCAGTTCCTGAGGAGGAACCTCCTAGTTCTGCACCAAAGGCAGAAAGAGATGCTTATAAGAAGCATTTCGATGATGCCAATGAAACCGCTTGCCTCATGCTTGCTACCATGAACTCTGAGTTGCAAAAGCAACACGAGAACATGTCTGCGTTCGATATGATCGGACATCTGAAAATGCTTTATCAAGAGCAAGCAAGAAATGAGAGGTTTCAGGTTTCAAAGTCCCTTTTTAACAGCAAGTTAGCTGAGGGAGCCCCTGTAAGTCCCCATGTACTCAAGATGATTGGGTATGTGGAGAACCTTGACAGATTAGGGTTTCCCCTTGGAAAAGAACTTGCGATTGATCTGATCTTGCAATCGTTGCCAGAGAGCTTCAGTCAGTTTGTCCTGAATTTCAATATGAATGACTTGGACAAAAGTCTTCCAGAACTGCTAGGCATGTTGAGAACTGCTGAGCAGAATATGAAGACAAAAGGGAAATCCATTCTGATGGTCAGTAATGGAAAGAAACAGAACAAGAGGCCCATCAAACAGGGTGGTAGAGGGAAAGGCAAGGAAGTTGCCAAACCCAAACCCACTCCTCCTGTTTTGAAGCCTAGTGGAGGAATAGCAAAGGAGGGCACTTGCTTCCATTGTGGTAAGACCGGACATTGGAAGAGAAATTGCCCAAAGTACCTGGAAGATAAGAAAAATGGAGTAGAGACTTCAAATTCAGGTATTTTTGTTATTGAAATTAATTTATCTACTTCTGCATCATGGGTATTAGATACTGGATGCGGTTCTCACATTTGTACTAATGTGCAGGGGCTAAAAAGGAGTAGAGATTTGGCAAAAGGTGAAGTTGACCTACGAGTTGGCAATGGAGCAAAGGTTGCTGCTTTAGCTGTAGGAACTTATGTTTTAACTTTACCTAGTGGTTTAATAATTCAGTTAGAGAACTGTTATTATGTACCTGCAATTAGCAGGAATATTATTTCCGTTTCTTGTTTGGACAAGTTTGGTTTTTCATTCATAATAAAGAACAATTGTTGCTCCATTTATTTGAATGATATATTCTATGCTACTGCAAAAATGAATAATGGACTATATGTCCTTGATCTTGAAATGCCAATTTATAACATTAATACTAAAAGGTTGAAACCTAATGAGTTGAATCCAACTTACCTTTGGCACTGTCGATTAGGCCACATAAATGAGAAACACATTTCCAAACTCCATAAAGATGGACTCTTGGACTCTTTTGATTATGAATCATATGAGACATGCAGATCTTGTTTAATTGGAAAGATGACAAAGTCCCCATTCACAGGAAAAGGTGAAAGGGCTAATGATCTTTTGGCACTCATACATACTGATGTATGTGGACCACTGAACATACCAGCCAGAGGAGGTTTTCAGTACTTCATCACTTTCACTGATGACTTCAGTAGATACGGATATGTGTATTTAATGAAACACAAATCTGAGTCCTTTGAAAAGTTCAAGGAATTCAAGAATGAAGTACAAAACCAACTAGGGAAGAATATTAAAGTTCTTCGATCAGATCGAGGCGGTGAATATTTAAGCCTAGAATTTGATGACCATCTAAAAGAGTATGGGATTCTATCCCAACTTACTCCTCCTGGAACACCACAATGGAATGGTGTATCTGAGAGAAGAAATCGAACCTTGTTAGACATGGTCCGATCCATGATGAGTCACGCCGATCTTCCAAACTCCTTTTGGGGACATGCATTATTAACAGCAGCTTACACACTTAACCGTGTTCCATCCAAAAAGGTTGATAAGACACCATATGAGATATGGAGTGGTAAGAAACCACATATGTCTTACATGAAGATTTGGGGTTGCGAAGTTTACGTCAAACGACAAATTTCAACCAAGCTTGAGCCCAAATCTGACAAATGCTTATTTGTGGGATATCCTAAAGAAACAAGAGGATATTACTTCTACAATCCTTCTGAGGGCAAAGTGTTTGTCGCTCGAACTGGAGTCTTTCTGGAAAGGGATTTTATTTCCAAAGGAAACAGTGGGAGGAAAATAGAGCTTGAAGAAATTCAAGAATCACAAAACATTGAAACACCTATGGAGGAACTAGAGCAGGAAACACAAGTAGTTGTGGAAGAGCAACCTGCTCAAGTAGAACAAGACCAGCGTAGGTCAAGCAGGACACGTCACCAACCTGAGAGATATGGATATCTCATAAGTGATCAGGGTGATGTATTACTCATGGATCAAGATGAGCCTGTGACCTACAAAGAGGCCATAACTGGTCCTGAGTCTGAGAAGTGGCTAGAAGCCATGAAATCTGAAATGGATTCCATGTACACAAACCAGGTTTGGACCTTGGTAGAACCTCCTATAGGAGTTAACCCTATAGGATGCAAGTGGGTCTTCAAGAAAAAGACTGACATGGATGGTAAGGTACATACCTATAAAGCAAGACTGGTTGCAAAAGGCTATAAACAAATTCATGGGGTTGACTATGATGAAACCTTTTCACCAGTTGCAATGCTTAAATCTGTTCGGATTTTACTTGCCATCGCTGCATATCATGATTATGAAATATGGCAGATGGATGTCAAAACTGCTTTCCTTAATGGGAATCTTCTTGAGGATGTGTACATGACACAACCTGAAGGATTTGACATACCACAAGATGCCCAAAAGATATGCAAGTTACAGCGATCAATCTATGGATTGAAGCAAGCTTCCAGAAGCTGGAATCTTCGTTTTGATGAAACCGTAAAACAATATGGATTCATCAAAAATGAAGATGAACCTTGTGTCTACAAGAAGGTTAGTGGGAGCATGATCGTGTTTCTGGTATTATATGTAGATGACATATTACTCATTGGAAACGATGTCCCTACCTTGCAACAAGTGAAGACTTGGTTAGGGAATTGTTTTTCTATGAAAGACCTAGGTGAAGCAGCCTATATATTAGGAATTAGGATCTATAGAGATAGATCACAAAAACTGCTTGGCCTAAGTCAGAGTACATACATAGATAAAGTGTTGAGACGCTTTAATATGCATGATTCTAAGAAAGGATTCATACCTATGCAACATGGTCTGTGTTTATCAAAAACACAATCCCCTTCAACTAAGGAAGAAAGGGATCGCATGAATAAGATTCCATATGCATCTGCAATAGGATCTATCATGTATGCCATGTTATGTACTCGACCAGATGTCTCGTATGCATTAAGTGCAACGAGTAGGTACCAATCTGATCCCGGTGATGCTCACTGGGTAGCTGTCAAGAATATCCTTAAGTACTTGAGAAGGACTAAGGATTCATTCTTGATATATGGAGGTCAGGAAGAGCTTGATGTAATTGGTTACACTGATGCTAGCTTCCAGACAGATAAGGATGATTTTAGATCACAATCTGGTTATGTGTTCTGTCTCAATGGTGGCGCTGTGAGCTGGAAAAGTTCAAAGCAGGAAACAGTTGCTGATTCTACAACTGAGGCCGAGTATATTGCTGCCTCAAATGCAGCAAAGGAAGCTGTTTGGATCAAGAAGTTCATTAGTGAACTTGGCATAGTCCCTAGCATTGTGGATCCCATTGGTTTATATTGTGATAACAATGGTGCTATCGCACAAGCTAAGGAGCCTAGATCTCACCAACGATCCAAACACATACTTAGGCGTTATCACCTCATTCGAGAGATAATCGATCGGGGAGATGTGAAGATATGCAGAGTACCTACACTTGACAATATCGCTGACCCATTAACAAAGCCTCTTGCGCAACAGAAGCATGATGGTCATACTAGATCTATGGGTATTAAGGGTATGCCTAATTGGCTCTAGTGCTAGTGGGAGATTGTTGGTGTAAGCCCTAGAGGCCAATACTTTTTGGTACTTGTATCGGATTATTCGTTTAATAATAAAAGGCATTTCTTTATTATGTTTGTCTTTCAGAATAATAAAGTCCCTAGAATAGTTAGTCTGTTTAATGAAATGTTAAGTGTGACTTAATCATGAGATCCCATTAAACATAAAGACATTATTCTTAAAATATCCGTAGTCAAGCTTTATTGCAAAGTGGGATAACATTAAAGCATTGAGACTATTATGAAGATAGACTGATGATCACATCTCATGGATCATGGATAAAGAGTTATCAAGTCTTGACATAGGTATAAATATTAGGAGTAATATTTATACCGGATTGACCCGCTATGAGAATACTACATAGTATGTTATGCAAAGTGTCATAAGTTATTCTCATGGTGATAATGGTGTATTACCACCCTTCGACCTGAAACCACTATGGACCCTAGATGTAGAGTCGGGTGCTTTATTGCTGATCAAACATTATCCGTAACTGGATGATCATAAAGACAGTTGATGGGCACTCCACGAAGCATGCTGAGGGACATGAGTGTCCTAGATGGAATTTGCCAATCCTGCATAACAGGAGAAATGTCTAAGGGCCCAATATTGAACTGGACAAGGATGACACAGTGTATGCCTTGTGTTCAATATAGACATAGGGGCAAAAGGGTAATTGTACAAACATATATTATCACGGAAAAGGTTTTGTCAGATCACATGACATTTTCGTGACTTGGGTAGCAGTGATGTGTTGCTAGATACCGCTCACTGTTTATTATGTTAAATATATAATTTAATATAATTACCAACGTTACGAAATCCTACAGGGTCACACACATAAGGACAGTTTGATGAGAGATAGAGAAATCAAAGGAACACCGTAAGGTACGGTGCACTTAAGTAAAAAATAGAAATTCGGATAATATAATAATAATTATTGTTATTTTATAATGGTTATAAAATAATAATAAAATAAATATATTTATTATAATAATAGTTATTATAATAATATATAATATTATTATGGATCATGTGAATTGGGCTTTTAGCCCGCAGCCCACAAGAGAGTCTATAAAAGGAACCCTTGTGATGAAGCTTTTACTTGATGCAATTTCGTTTTTGATTCTCACTCAAATAATTCCGTTCGTAAGCAGCTAGCACTGTGACCGGAAGCTGTTCGTGTGGACTGAGTAGAGGCGTTGCACTTCATCAACGCTTGTGATCGCTGCATCAAAGATCTGAATCGCCACAAAGAGGTAACGATTCTATCACTGACCATGCTCATTCGTAAGGATTACTAAAGGAAAATTTTTGTTTTCCGCTGCGTTTAGATCGCAATTTTCCTTCAAAGATAACTGTGTATCTCCTAAAGAAACACATAAGGATACTCCACACATCACTGGCCCATCTCTAGCCATAACATCGACTTTCCCCTCATAAGGAAGCGAAGAACGAGAACACCTGACCGTCTTCCCTCAAGGATAACACCATTCTATAAATAGTTGAATAGTCCAACACAATACTCTCTCTTGCAGTGACACGATATCCAATCTCACAACATCTGGAATATCCAAGAGAAGTAGACACTTCTCCCCCACTTGTTTCATTCCCAGTCTGCAAATGGAAAACAAAACAAGTACCGACAATATTTTCATACACATGTCACATACTAGGGAATACCACAATTAAACAACCTGGCCGGACGGACCGACCTGCTCTGATACCAGTATGTAACCCCCTAAATTCCCCCGTGCAATTTAATTAAAAAATAAGAGTAAAATCAACCCATCAAAAATTTAAGGCATTACTTTTCATCCAATCACTTGCTCATTAATAAACATGTAACATACTTTATAATTCAGTAAATCAACTTTTATTATGCAGCGGAAAACCAATCATAATAACAAATAACAAAGTGTAACAGTTTTAACTAACAAACTTCATTTGAAAAATAATAAAGACAACAAAATCTCTTTTAATAAATTAACTCATGCAAATAACATTCCTAACTCCGAATGTTACATATTAGAGCAGACGCCACTAATGTGAAGTACTTCGACCTCATTGACCATGAACTCTAACTACTCTTGATTACATGCACGTTACACACGTAGAGGCAACATTCAAACAAAAGGGGTAAGATTCTTAAATTAACAAAACAGAAAGATGATATACATATAAAAGCATAAATCATCAAGTCATTCACCATATTACAACTACCAATAAGAATAACACATTTCAACTTAATCATAGACAATCACACCAAAATACAATGCAACACAACTATCAAGAAGATGCAAGTGAGACCCAACTAGACTCGATGTAGGTGGTACCAATATCGATCCCTGTTTCATTATCACAGTTCTCATGAGAACGTCCCGACCCAACTAGACTCGATGTAGGTGGTACCAATATCGATCCCTGTTTCATTATCACAGTTCTCGTGAGAACGTCCCGACCCCTGTTTCATTGTCACTATTCCCTTCGGAATGTCTCGACTCCTATTTCATGGTCACACAATAACTATGATTTCTCACAACCCACCAGGGCACACAATCATGCCAGTAACAATAACGATTCCATTAAGGAATTCAGATAGACGCTCACACCCCACATGGGCACACTCATCCCATAACTCATCCAAATGATATGCACCTCAACAACAACATATAATGACTCTCACATAATCAATGTATCATGTAACTTTAGACCACAACACAACATGTTACAACCACTACACCGCAACATCATACTACAACAACTCAATAACAACAACATACTACTACATAAGCAACAACTAGTGCATTTACAAGTTATGCCACAACAACTCAACAACAACCTCATGCAACTTCATGAACAACAAATATTTCATTTTATAGGTCATACCACTACGACTCAATCACCACATATAGCATATTCATCATCACACTATTATCATTCAACAACCAACACACACTTATCGAAACCTACAACATTCGCTACAACAACAACTACACATCTTTGCATCATTTAATCATGCATTTCATCTTATCACATCAACATCAAACAAAACAAACATATAACACTTCAATACATACTCACAACCTCACAACAAGGAACTAGCATTTATATAATGTAAACATATAATTTCCACTAATTTTCAATGAATAAAAAAAGTATTTTTCAGTTCCAGGTCGCGCTAAGCGAGCCTCACCCGCACTAAGCGCGCTACTCACAGCCTCGAGAAGGCGAAATTCCTCTGGATCGTGCTAAGCACCCTAGATCACGCTAAACGCCCTCTACGATTTTGGTAGGAAAACCCTACAATAACAACATCTCCCAACTGCGATTTTCTGCACTCAACTGATTTTTTAACACACTTTTTCTACAGATTATGACATTACAACCTATTTCTAACATGTGCATTCCAACAAAATAAATCAACCATACCAATCTCATCAATTCCAATCATATAGTCATGAATTCTCCCCAAAACCCCAATCAACCCACAACAATAATTTCCATGGATTCAACCTAATGATTCCTACCCACATACATACGTCATCTAGCCCTTGAGTGATTAAAGAAATCTCACCCTTACCTTATAATGTTGAGTTTTCCTCTTCTTTCATGGGTTCTCTCCCCTCTTCTTGCCCTAACCTCTTTTCACTATTTCTCCCTTTAGCTCTTCAACTTTCTTTTACTTTTACGTATAATGAGAATAACTTTTATTCCCGACTTTTTACATACCCTTAAATATGATTCACCTCTGTCGTACCTCGAAAAATACAATCCTCGCGATGGGACACGAAAAACAAAAAACAGAGTCGCCACCTAATTCTATTTATTCTAATTAAAGAAAAGGGAGATATAGATACAACCTAAAGAAGGATAAGAAATGGTCAACGAAACCACTAATCTAAGTTCGGGAGTCGGTTACGCAAGGGAAGGTATTAGCACCCCTCACGTCCGTTGTAATCAACAAGAATCTCTTAGTCTAACTATGCGATTGAATGTTGATTTAAGTCTTTGTCTTCTAAATGTTCGTTAATATGTTTGTTTTAAAAGGAAAATATAGTTTTAAATTATTATTGATATTACGGGGGAAAGATTAAAGTTTTTTATTACTGTGCTCACGAAGGATTAAAATCCTTGTGCCTACATATTCCCTTGTGCAATGGGAAAGTCAGAGCTTCGTAGTTCGTGCAACTATGGTTTGTATTTTTTAATGAACAATTGTTTGAAACGCTTTCTACTGCTAAGCGTTGGCTTTTACTCGCGGCGGAGGCTGAAGCGCTAGTTTGTTTGCGAGATAAAAAGATTTAAACAATGTTCGTTTAGAGAAAAGATATTTGACCTTTGTTAAGGTGTTTTAAACGAAAGAGAGAGTGAACCACAACGCGTGGGGGCTAGCCCATGAGTGATTGCATTCAAGAATTATGTGGAGTGCTAGACTCTAGAAATCAGTTCCTTCGCTGATTAATTATGAAAACGATTTATATTTGTTGGTAGGTTTTAAGTTGTAGTTTAAAGAAAGAGATAAGTCGTCATCTTTAAGGGAGATGTCTCACTTATTCTACCACAAACATTTGAGGAATCGAAAGAAGCTTTAAACTTGGATATGGAGATCGACAAGCAATGCCACATTCTTTCTTTGAGAAATAAAATCGGAAGAAGCTTCGAACTTGGATATATGATCAACAAGTGATTGCCACATTCTTCCTTGATAGAAATTGTTTGATAAAAATGATTTGTTTGTGTTTGTGGGAATAGGAGAAATATATTTCCTATGGAGATGAATCATGTCTCATCTTTTGATTTGTTAAGTGTTTTGAATACTAAAGAGTGAATGAATTACAACCCGAGGGATAGCCTCAAGAGTAATTCAATTCAAGAACCCGAGGAATGCTAGATTCATGAGTTCAGTTCTTCCGTATAATTAATTGAAAGATTTTCGGTATTTTAGGAAAGAGAGGGCGAATAAACCACGTTGCATGGGGCTAGCCCAGGAGTGATTTAATTCAAGAATTATGTGGAGTGCTAGACTCCAGAATTCAGTTCCTCCGTTATTTGATGTGGTAAAGTATTTTCTTTGTTTTAGATGTTTTCGGGTTTAATCTTTTTTATAACGAAGGAGTAAATGAAACACTACGCGTGGGGCTAGCCCATGTGTGGTTCATTAAAGAACCCGCAGAATGCTAGATTCCGAAGTTTAGTTCCTCATTATTTAATTAAGACGCGTAAAGTTGTGCAGATGGCGATCACATAGGTGACCGAATTACGTGTGTGCAAAATCTAGGCATAGAAATGTTTGATTGATTAGTTAAGTGGATTCGATTTCTAGTCCCTAAAGGTGTTCCTAGTAATACGAAACCGTAAAAATAAAGGTGAAAGATAAATTGCGTACAAAGTAATCGGGAAAGGGATACAAAGTAATTTACACGGGAATGCAATGAAATAAAGGGTCTCGTTGTAATTTTCCCAAGAGAATGCGTGTGTGCAGTGTATGAATTAATCAGAGGCGTCGAAGCTTAATATTGTATTAAAATGCGAGAAATAAATAAATGAAAATAAATAGACTAAAATGAAATAAATTATGAAATAAAATAAATAAAATGGAAAGAAATAAATTAATTTAAATGACGAAATGGAAAATAACCGAAATAAAATGGTAAATAAATAACTTAAATTAAAATTGGCCTCATATTGATCGAGTTTCGCCGTTTTAATGAAATCGAGAAAATCTCGACCGTTTGTTATATCATCGGCCCAAAAATAAAATCAAAAGATAAGCAAAAATAATTAAAATAACAAGACTATTAAGAAGAATATCTAACAAGCATTAAGAAAAATATCAAACAAGCATTAAGAACTAAATAATAACAAACAAAAAAAACAAGTTAACAAATAAGCTTAAAATAAAAAGAAAGTGTGAGGGAGTGTGTTACTAGTAGATGTATATGCGTTTAGAAATTTCATATGGGATGAGCCCACAAAGCAAAAAAAGCAAAATAAGAAAAGCAAGAAAAAAATAAAATAAAAAGTAATAAAAGGGGGTTATGCACTGATATGAACAACAATTAGGGATTAGAAGAAATTAAAGTATGAGAAATAAAAACAAAGACTCGTCCTCTATTCCCCCAACCGGAGTCGCAAATCATAAGAAGCTTTCACGGCCTCCTTCTCATTTCCGGTTCTCACTCTCACGAGGTTTGCTCGCGGGTTTTCGCTCAACATCTCACAGTTTTTCGGTTTGGATTTCCACCACCGTGTCCGTTTTCTTTTCTTATCTCGGTCTCAGATTCGATTTTCTTTGATTTCGCAACTTGTGTATGTGTTTTCACAAGTTCTCTCTCAACTCGTTGCGGTTTTAATATGGGTCACAGTTTGTTGCGTGTTGTATCGAGGAGGTTTAATGGAGGGAAAGGGGTGTACGGAGTGAGGGTGGCGTTTCCGGTGAAGGGTTATTGTTGGATTCTGCGTTTGGATGAGTGTTTCGGTGGTTTTGGTGTTCTACTGTTTCTGCGGTTTTGGGTGTGTCTTGTTTAGGTGAGGATGGATTTGTGCGATGAAGGAGAGGGTTCGAAGAGTTTGGCGAGAGTCGATCGGCAGAGAGGGTTTTGGTTGATGTCTATTGATGACAGGAATGGGATGGTGGTGATGTTGTGCGGTGATGATTGTGAAAGATGAAAAGTTTTTACAGGCGGTTTGAGCGATGTAGGGCGGTGATTGGTTTTTTTGACTTTTCTGGTTTTTGGATCAAAGGAAGAAAAAAACTTGAAGCCCCTTTCCTTTTAATTTTTCTTTCAGAAGATTTTTTTCAAGTCTTTTTCATATATCAGTTCCTCCCCATTTTATAAACCCAACAAACTTTTTTATCAAGTTTAGAAGTACAATAAATTTGTCTCATTGTTGGATGAGTTGTCGTTTTCCATGGCAGGTGGTGTTTCAAATTTGTGTTTGATGCAGGTTCCTTTTTTGTATCAGAAATTTCTTACCTATTTTGGTGAAAATTCAAATTGTAACAGGCTGGCTTTGGTTTGCAGATTGCAGATGGTTGGTCGCATCATAGAGTGTGAAGGGAGTTGTCTTGGTCAAAGGTTTTGGGTGTAGCAGAAAGTACAAATTGGTGGGGGTCTCTTTGTTGAATTAAGTGGGAAAAAAATATTAAATCAAACTCAAAACAAACTTTAAACTAAAAGTTAAATGAAAATTGAAATTTAGACTAATAAGAAACTAAAAAAAACTAGACTTTAAAAATAAAAATCTAATTAAAATATAGGCTAAATTAAAATTAAATTGAAATTGAACTTAAATAATTCTAAATAATATAAGATAAATATTTAATTAAGAAATAAAAATAAATGTAAATAAATAATAAAATGAGTCAAACATCATATTTTAAATTGAAATAAAATCTAAGATAAAAACGAAAAATTCATTAAAATGAATCTAAATGGAAAAAATACATTATCATGAGGAAATTATTTCCACCTCAAAATAATAGTCCATACACCCATACTACCCCCAAGATTCACTTCTTAAGACCACTACCCCTCACTACGGGTGCGTAGAACACAATGAAAACACACAAAAACTACAATCAATTATATCAATTCATGGTTATTTCACAAATAATAATTAAAATAAAAACGGGGTGTTACAAAAACCAACTAATTGAGCCTAATGGTGCAATGATGACAAGTTACATAGGTTCACTTGTCTGTTAGCACATTCCAATCACCAGTGATAATTGGAGGAATCCATTGTTGAAATTCGGTAAAGAAAAAATATGGACTGAGACACAGGTACATACCATATATGATTATTGTTAGATTATTGTTGACGATTAAGTCTTTAAATTACTTATACTTTTACACTCTATGTGTATGTTTTATCGTAGAGGTCTTTTAACATTGATGAAAGCCGAAAAAATATTGTCTTCAATTGGCCAGAAAAGACATCAGATTTTGAACTTTTTTATCAACCACTTTTCTTAGAGATGAGCAGAAAAAGTTTATTGACACCAAACTTCCAACGAAGTATGCAGACTTGATTACACCTGAAGAATGAGATACTTTTAAAGCCAAACGAAGAACCAAAAAATTTCATGTAATGTTAATTTGTCATGTCTATTAATTGTATTATATACCTATTACATTAGTTTGTTTTTGATATGACTTAAACTTGTTTATCCAGGAAGTCAGTGACATAAATCGCCAAAGAGCATCAAAATCCGCGTATCCATACAAAATGGTGTTTGAGATATGCACGCTTACAGCAAAAAATGGTAACTGTAAATAAATGTTATGATTTTATTAATTGTCTCAATGTGTTATAATTGATGATCTTATTATTTGTCTCAACATGTAGTTAGAAAAAGGAGAAAAGTGAAGAAACATCTCTTCTGGATCATGTTTTGTGGATGGCTGCTCGTGTGGGTAAGGATAAAGTTGTTAGAGAAGATGTTCAACATGTTTTTGACGAATGTGTAAGTATAACATTATGTCTTTAATTAAATCAAAAGTTTATTAACATATAATTAATTTTTAATCCCCACTAATAATTTTCGATATGTAAATAAATTTCAGGAGACTCTATCTCAATCCTTAACCACAGGTGAGGACCAGGATTGCAGGAGCATACTTAGTTGAGTACTAAATGTTCCTGAGTATTCCGGTCGGGTGAGTGGTAAAAGATTTGGTGTGACTTCATCTTCCTTGTATAAGCATCCAAAGAAAAAAATCATAGCAATCAAGAAGTGATGCAATCGTTGGAGGAATTAAAAGCGCAAGTTCGTGAATTGCAAAAGGATAAAGATATATATATGGCGGAAAAGCGTGGTTCAGAGTTGAAAGATACTTGTGAAAAAGCTAGTATCAATTGTCAAAAGAAATTTCCCGAATTAATTATATATATTATTATGAAATTAAATTAGCACATTTATTTTAATTGGCATATATACACATTAACCGTATGAGCAACACAACAAATTAAAAACACCATTGTTAATTTTTTTTTACATGAAAAAAGAAACAAAATCAAAGTCCTGAACAAATACAAATCATAAACATTATAAAATCTCCGTTCGTCTTCTTCATACCAAAACGCAACAAGCATGTAACACTGATCAAAAAATGGTAAGAGATTTAAAGGTTAAAGAAGCACAAAAAGAACTTACATTAAAGAGAGAGAAACTGAACCACTGATTATGCCCAGAGAAGAAGTGAGTCGTCCGCGCAGAGAATTGATGAAATGAAAGGGAGACATCATTTATGATTTTTAGGTTTTAGGGTTTTGTTAGATTACATTCATAATAATGAATGAGACACTTTGAACTAAACAAAATCATTTTTTTTTTTTAATTTATTGAACAATAAAACGTTAAGGAAAAAAATTTCTTACGAAAAGTAAAAACATTGTAATGCTTACTTTAAAAAAATTACCTACAATTAATTTTACATGTCCTCGTTTTAATTATACTAGTGGGAAACCCGTGCGTTCGCACGGGTCCTGTTCGGTAAAAAAAAATTTGCAGAAATAATTATGTGGCAATTGAGATTATTGGTGAACAAAATTGAAGACATAGTATCAATAAAGAATAAAAATTACAATATAAAAAATTATAAAGTTTTCCAATAGATGTGTAATTAAAACACGAGAACTATCAAAAAATCTTTTAACAAATTTTATATAGTAATTTTAATATTTTGAACATATTAAGTTAAAAACAGTTTGGATCAACAATATATAAATATTTTGAATATTATTGTAAAGACTAATTAATACATAGTATAAAAAAAGAATGAAAAAAATCCATGTTAAGCTCTAGTATTAGATATTAGTATACAACCAATATTAAAATTTCATCTGAAACATTAGTTTAAGTTGACAATTTATCTGAATACTATAAATAAATAAGGATTGCCAAAATATTTGAAAAACAACATAAACCTTTCATATAACATAATAGGTGATATAGTACATTGAAGTCAAAATATAAATGGAAACAAAACCAGAAAGATAAAAAATAAGAAATGACAGTTTAAAATCCAAACAAAAAGCTGAATCCTAACTATCAAATCTAAAGCGACGTGCCGAAATGAAGTTCGACCAAGACCAGTCTTCTTCATCGTCGTCACTCGAACCGAAGATTGAAAAATCCTCCTCGTCTTCCTCACTGTTGCATGAGTAGTATTGCCTCTTTCTTTTGCCAGCCATTTTCTTTTTGTTTTTCTTGACTCCCTTACGCCGCAGTGGATGAGTGCAATGCAGACGACGCATTTCGTCTCGCTGAAAATGGAACAATTTCATTATGATTCAGTATATAGCAGAAATATTTGGCTAATAATGAATAAACTAAAAGCAGTTTTTGTGATGTTTTACCTGTTGCTGAAGATGTTCATCTTCATCCTCTTGAGGTTGAGGAAGAAGCATTTCTGTAACAACTCGATCAACCCTAGGGTTGTCCTCGTTGTTTTGCAGTGGTTGTTGCAGCGGCGTTTCTTCGTCGTTGCTGACAGCGTTTTGCAGAGGTATTATATTTGAAGATGGCTGCGTAACCTCGTTGACGTTGGTGTTAAGTTCGTTTGATGCCATTTTTTTAAGTGAGTTTGGAAGTAGAATGAAAAGTGAAAAATAAAGAAAGGGTTTAGGTATATATAAGACAATGAAATGTCTTTTGAAGTTCTATATGTAACTAAGGAGTGCAATAATAATTAAATGCATCGTAAGTTGTATTACCCAAACAATGATGGCAAAACCAAGAATGGAGTAAACCGTCAATTTAACACTTTAATGCAGAAAGAATGTATCATTCATTTTGGCAAGGAAAGTAAGGAAAATGAAACGACCTGTATAATAATGGAATGTAATGTCAGCAGTCTGATGTTTATTGGTGTGTGGCTGCTGCATGCAATGATAAAGCCCAAAAAATCAAAGCTCTGATTGGGCAATAAAGATTTTGAAAAGACAATGAATAAAAAAACCTGTTGATGTTTAGAAAGCATGCCCAAGCATTAAATGTTGAAGTGGCTGGATGGTAGCAAAAGGCATTGTAAGCTGGCTATAACCTGCATAAGGTACTGTTCTGCGCAGGTATCCATTATGATGGTTGAATATTTGTACAACCAAATTCCCTTTCAGTTGAGTGTGTAACACGCATATAGTCTTTGGATTGAAATAGGGCTGATGCTACATGAAGGATGTATTAACCTGGGCAGCCATAAAGCAAAAAGGAATTTTTGAAATATAGACAGGATAATGAAGGTACATTACATTCAGCAGCTTATATTCTATTTTCGTGTAACCCAGAAAATCATGATGGGGTAAGACAGATTTTAAACAGACAAATGAAATAAAAGAATAGGGTATTACTGTGATACATTGATTAGAAACCATTAAAAAAAAACCCTTAAAATCAAATCAATAAAATGAATGGTGTATAATAAAGTAGTTATTATAATGTTTTCTCTGTTTAGAACATAATTGAGATAACAGTGATAAAAAAACTTAATGGTAAGTAAAAGTAATAATAAGGTCAAACCCCCTTCTTATTGGAAGTCAACAGAATCAAATGGAAAATTGGAAAAATATAAATGGTTGATTAGTATACTGTTAGGTTGTCACAGTGGTGGTTGAAATGTTATGAAAGATTAAATAAGTGAGTGGATTAAATTTAGGGAGTGGTTACATTGGGCAGTGGTAACTTGCACCAAAAGAAGGAAAATTTATTATGGAGCATGGGTTACAGAGGTTACAAAGTGGTTACATCAGTGAATCCGTTATACATTAAGGAGAATATACATCAACATATGAGAGGTAGCGGCATAGTTATACCAAATACACCCCAACCTGCCAATATCCTAAAAGGGTGGTGGGAAAGAAGCAGATCAATTATTCCGGGTAAGTGTTTCAGCCAGAAAGTATTTGAATAAAAATTTTGCATTAACTGTTTCACACAGTTTAGTTTTATAAACTGTTTAGGGGTAGCATTTAATCTGTGGTAAATATGGATGACTCCCAAGCTGGGATTGATAACCTGATTCAAGAAGTTCTCCAAGAACAGAGAGATAATGTGAAAGGAAAGGATTCGAAGAATGACACAAGGGTTGTGCATCCGAGAGTGGAGGAAGATATTGTTGCAGGAAGGTAGTATGAATTTTATGTAATCACTGTTATTTGTGGTAAAGAAATGTTTATTAACAGGGAAATTTGTTTCATGATTTTTGTGCAGGAGAACATGCGACAGTGGGATTCGGGCCCCTAAGAACGTGACTTTTTCTACTGCTCCGATACAAATCTTCAGCTACACCGATTGTGATTCGATCCGAATGGAACGGTAAGTTTTTGAAAATAGGACCTTTAATAATAGAAAGATCAGGATAGATGTGATTGTATGTTTTGTTGTTTTTATTGCAAAAGCGTTGAAGATGGATTCCAATCCGATGGATTAGACGTTGGAGATGGTACCCTTGAAGAAACAGTTGGAACGGAAGATATGATTCCCGATCACGCCGAATGGGAAAAGGAGGTGAGCTTTGGCTACAAAGTAACGAATAACGTAATGGTAAGTTGTAACTCCAAAAAGAAAAACCGATTGGATGCAGAATATGTTTATGCATTGTCCATAATGATATTGATAATTTGGCTGCAGCATTTTCCAAAGTTCGTGAGTGAGAGGTTCCTTGGATTGAATCAGAAGGACATCATTTTGGAGGACGGAGACTACGGATTTCTCTATGCTGCGAAGATAAAATGTGGCAGGCGCAACGGAAAGATCATGAAGATGGAAAAATACATGTATCGAGGGTGGCATGAATTTGCCAAGTACCGTCAGCTTTGGATGGGTGACATCCTGAAGTTCCGAATTGAGAAACCTGGTGATCGAGTAACCATTAATGTGGTGAAAAATAATCTTCGTTAGTTGGTTTTTTCCACGGCTGCATGGGCTGTAGTTGGTTTGAGACAGAATTTCCTTAGTTGCAGACCGAAAGAACGCGACCTTTGTCGGTCCATATGTAGGTTTCAAGGGGGTGTAGTTGTTGTGTAATATTAAGGATAATATGTTTTTGCGTGTAAGTTATCTAAGGGCTATAATAATGTTGTATAGAGCACTGGTAATATCTGGTATTGTTTATGTTAAGACAAAGTTTAATGATCCAATGAGGAGCCGTTAATTATTCTCATCAGTATTTTGATGTTAAGCCATTAAAAAATGGTGAAAAGATGTTAATGGAAAGAATTCATCCTTTGAGTATGAACAATAAAATTGTATAAAGCTGGATAGGGGTTAGTAAAAGTAAGGGGTGTGTTTTAGAAAATTATAACCGTAAATTCGCATTATTAACAGACAATGCTCTTGTGTTGTAGATATGTCGCAAGAGCTGAAAGATGTAACAGTAGTTGGGAAATGGTTAATGTATGCTTTGATAAACAAAAAGCATCGTCTGAGCATGCAAGAGTTAAATTTACTTGGTTACAAATTCAGAACCATGACTGTTATAATTATGCTGGAATAACTTAATGGTAAAATAAAAACTACAATTGAGGCATAACCCAAGCACAATAACAGAAAAAAGAACATAAAACATAATAAAATACAACAGATATTTGTGATGGGCGATTCAAAAGTTGAACATAATACTGTCAGAGAATTTGCGGAACTGCCGAACGATAGGTAAATTTACAGACCATGTTACATGCAGCAGGTTTGTTATTAAGAGTCATCACACCAGACTGGATTGCTAACTGTTCATATGAAGGTAGCAACCACAAATCAAGAAATCAACATCTATCTGCATATACAAATGACAATTAGTAAGATATTTATTGTTATCATTATAAAAAACAAAAATATTGAAAATTAGTTTAAGATTATAAACAAACCAAGGGATTGGAAAACCTCCTTGTATACAACATTTGTAGTGGTAGAAACGGTTCCATTTTCTTTATCATGTATTAAGATTTTAAGACCACTTTTGGTAGTGACTCTTGAAATTGCAACATACAACTGTCCATGACTAAAAACAGGAGTAGGCAAATACAATCCGACACGATCAAGCGATTGGCCTTGTGATTTATTTATTGTCATTGCATAAGAGACAATGATCGGAAATTGTCTTCTAATCAATTTAAATGGCCACGGTGATTCAGAAGGTGACACAGACATTCGTGGAATGTAAAAGTTGCTACCGATGTTCTTTCCCGACATTATTTTTGCCTCAATAACATGATTTCCTAACCTTGTGACAATTAATCTTGTTCCATTGCACAATCCATCACTTTGGTCCAAGTTTCTCATTAGCATTATTGGGGTACCAATCTTCAATTTGATGCTATGATTTGGAATACCTGATGTTCTAAGTTTACTCAGAAATTCCGGAGTTAGCACTTCATACGCAGCAGAATAACTTGTATCGGTCCTATCAATAGAATCGAAACTTAAATACTCTTTTTCTTCTCCTTAAAAATGAAAAAGACAAAAGCATTAATAAAATACTGAGAAAAAGAAACATGAATTTTTTTTTATTTATGAAAATACTATTAAATTACCTGGTACCATGTTCAACACATAACGATTGATTTTTTCCACAACTTCAATGGTCGAGGCAAGAATAGCCTTTCCTTGTAAGTAATCAACATTTTGATAATTTTCCAACAAATTCGGATATGTGCTTTCGACAATAGCTTTAATAGGATCCTCAAAGTCGGATATTAAAAGTTCTTGAGGTATCTCAATCTCAGCCAATCCATCATTTGGTTCGCACAACTTACCGTCTCCAACATCCAAAATCCACTTTGAGAATTCCTCAAGTTCATTAGAACCTGTATTATCTCTTCCCTGTTGAAGTCTCATGTTTTTTGTTAGTGTTAGAACCTGACAATAGTCCCACACATAGGATGAGCATATGGATGCATGAACAATATCAGAGCGTGCCGCTCTTGGAACAACCGGAAGAATCTGTCGGAAGTCACCTCCAAAAACTACAACTTTTCCACCAAATATAGTGTTTGCAAGACCCTTTTTGCTCATGACATCTTTAAGAGTTTTATCCAATGCCTCAAAACAGTTCTTATGAGACATAGGTGCTTCATCCCAAATTATAACATCAGCTGCTTCCAATAACTGTGAATGTTCAGTGTCTTTGTCAATATTGCAAGTAGAATTGTCAAGTGTAGGGACAGGAATTTTGAACTTTGAATGGGCGGTTCTTCCACCCGGCAATAGTAACGATGCTATGCCACTTGAAGCAACGGTAAGAACAATTTTTTTTTGTGAACGAAGTGAACTTGAAATTGTTTTCCACATGAAAGTTTTACCGGTGCCTCCATAACCATGTAAAAAAAACACCCCTCCTTTTTGGTTGTCAACGGCCACCATTATTTTTTCGAATATTGAACGTTGTTCATCTATTAAATATAAAGTTAACAATTGTTAGTCGGTGAATAAGAAAAGACAAATAAAAGTTATATACTGTTATATATAAATAAAACAATGACCTGTAAGAGCGCGAAAGAGATTTTCGAAATTTTGTCGTTCGGTGTCGGCATTATAATAAAGTTCATCATATATCAGTCTATTGCCAACATGTCTTGTGACGTATGAATCTGGATAAGGCATACCCTTAAATTCATGCAAACTTCTTCGGTTCAATTGCATCAAATTTTCAATCTCAATGAGAGTCAAATTTTTCAATTCAGTATCTGTCAACTGCATCTCTGAAAAAATAAACAAATCCATACTTCATCTATATCTGCTAGTATACTATAACATTGGATTATGTAATTTGAATCTGGTATAAATCCTTGCTGCAATTATCTAATGCTTCATAGTGTTGACATACCATGTTCAATCACAATGTACAGTCAGATTAATTTGTATTAGTTATTAATTTGTATTAGTTATACATAAACAGATTCTGCTTTCTTTAACACAGACAATGAAAAAAAATCATTACTACTACACATAGATAAATCAAATACATATAACATGTTTTTCCAAACAATGCTTATGACAGTGAATATACATTTATATCAAACTGGTGTATTGGTACAAAAGTATTGTATATTCGACCAAATTCTATTACATATTGCTTCACTTTATCTATGATATTATACTTATTCATAATATGATTAGGTTGCTACCATTAATTAGTCAGAAATCTAATATATAACATCAACAATAATTTGACAACAATGATAATTTAAATTAAGAAAACAGAATAATTTTGAATGATGATTTGTACCTCTTCTATTTGTTGCTTGTCTTTGTTGATGAAGTATACCGTCACATAATGTATGCCAAGTTTTTTCCCAAACGGACCGTGGTCGGTTTATTGTACCGGATAGTAGCATGGTAACAAACAACTTTCTTAAAAAATGTCCCGAACCCCAATCTTTGGCCTCATTTATGGCTGAAACATATTCCTTGTCATCATTAAGAAATCCCATTTCAAAACATGCATCCCTAAAGTTATCCCTTAGTAATCCTCCAACTTTTTTGATATCATCATAGCATGTTGGTCCTTTGACAACTGTGAGCATCATTCTTAGGTAATACAGCTCACCGGTACTTGGAGGAACCCAAATTAGTCTTCCAATGGTATGGCCTCTTTTTCGTGGTCTCCAGCGTCGGCGACTTTTATCGTAAACAAACTTCGTAAGAAAGTTAGAGTATGTCAATTCCCTTGCTTCAGGATATATTTTGTTTGCTTCCATCCATGCTGTAAACATTGATTCTTTCACACTCGGTTTATCAAGCACTTCGTCTATCAGTTCATAATCATTATAATAAACCGAATTGTCGCCCTCAAGATGAAAATACAGCCTTTCTACTGCAGGAGATCTTCCATGAATAGGAAATGAAAATATCCTCCAACATGCTTCACTCGGCGAGACATATCTACAATCAAGGTATTGTTTGATTTCATCGACATTTCTAATAAGAGTACTTCCATCAATTTCACTATTGACGACAGCTGCGGTAATTCGATCATACCCCTTGTTAATATACTTAAATAAGTACTTTACCGAAGTACTTTGATTACACCATTCCATATTGATGTGAGCCTGAAATTTCTTCAACAAATACGGATTATAAGGGACCGTATATCTGTTATCAAGAACAATATTCTTCTTCAAGACAGTATTTCCAGTATCACGTCTCATGTACACTGGATAGCCCTCCTCATCAATCATTGTATTAGGTTGAAATTTCTTTGGAAAATATTTTGAACACTTCCCGTTTTTCATGCAAGGGGAAGACAAATTTGCTAGACCACATGGACCGTGAATCATATGTGTCTTCACCAAATGATACAATTGCCTGTCATCTTCTTCGGGTGGTATCTCAGCTGAAATGATATTGTTAATGTCATCTGGAGTGGGATACTTGCTCGAAGGATGCATGAATAGCAAAATATGAGCATGTGGTAAACCTCTCTTTTGGAACTCAATGGTGTATATGTCTGCAAACGCACAAAATAATAAAAAATTGCATCAAATAAAAAAATGGGAACATGAATCAAATAAAGTTAATATAACTCACATGCAACAACTCTTCCCATGACATGTCGTTTTGTTAGATCACACAACAACTCGTCTAACTTAATTTTAAACACTCTTGAAATTATATCTGGACGATCATGAGGTTTGAGATTCATTGGGTCAAGCAGCTTTTTAACTTCTGGCCAATTTGGGTTGCAAGTAAAAGTGATAAAAAGGTCCGGAAATCCAACATGGCTACAGATTGCCATGCCATCAAAATATAATTGTTCCATGTACCTCCGACTTCCAACATAAGTTGAAGGTAAAACAACTCTTTTACCTTTGTTTGCTCCTTGAGTGGACGACTGTTCTGCGGTTCCAGCTAGATTACAGTACTTTGAAACTCTAAGTTTTTTTTGATGCTTGCGAATATAATTCAATCTTTGAGACTCCATCATAGCAAATCCATCAACCAAAAATTGTTGAAACAACCTCCTTGAACACAAAAGTGTATGTGCTTCGTTAGATCGGGTCTGAATCCTAAAAGTCAGCCATTCTCTGATTGTAAGCTTATTTTTCTTGAATTTTTTATTTGGATTAGTTTCCTTGTGTAGGACACCAAGTCTAAAACCATCTTCACCAAACGGAAATAAAAGTGGATACTGTAACGCAAGATAACTTGGATGAAACTCACTTATTCTTTTCAGCCGTCCACTCTGTCTCTCAAGGATAATATCCCTTTTCGATCCTGAATCAACATCACCAACAATAAGTGCAGCAACCTCAGCAACAGTTGGTTGGTTGTAAATTCTTCCATCTTTGGACCGATCAGCGATTAACTTGAGTTTGAGATCAGGAATAGGACAATCCTTAAGTCGATCCGCTGCCATTCTAAAAGATTTAGCATGTATATTGAACTCATCCAACATATTTTTCAGTGCGGTAACAGTTGCAGGAATTATATTTGGATTGTTACTGCATAGTATAAAAGCATATTTAGTATGGTAGTTGAACAACCTATATGTGTATTGTTATACTATGAAGCATAAAATTAAGAGAATAATAATTTTTTTAGTAATCAATAAGTTGTAATAATACCCGCTTCCTTCAATCCTGTGTTGTATTTCATTGTCAGTGTCGTAAATATACAGCTGAGCAAATTTTGGTGATTGTCCAGATAAAGGAATCATGCTTCCAATTCTATGGCAAGACTGGCCATGTATTCGTATGTTCGGTGCGCCTCTTCCAACATTGAATCTATTGTCAAACTTCATTCCGGGAGAAGTAAAGGCAAACATTGTATTGTATAATCTGCAATGTTGTTGATAGTTTCGACACTCTGTGACATTGTTATCAAACAAAAGATGCTTTAGTAACACTGGTGGTGGTTTCAATAATGGCAACTGGACTTTACCGTTACCGCAACATAATTGAAACTTTGGAACTGCACTGTGTTTTCGTTTGTTGGTTTTCTCTTGATACCACATATTTGCTCCACATTGGGAACAATTAATAATAGGATCACCAATGTCATAGAAACCTATTTAAACCAACAACAATAATCAATAATGTTAGAGTATATTTAATATTCTTAATAAATGCATATAGACAGTTAATGTAACTGCCACATCTAACTGGGTAATGGAATATTATAGTCTTGGTGATATATTAAATGGAATGGTCCGAAAATATATTGTAGTAAGTAACATACCAGCATTTGTCAAACTCATGGGGGAAGAATCTTCATCATATTCTTCCTCTTCAGCAAAACTTGAACTTGTGTCATAATCTGGATTTTCACGAATGCTTTCGCAAGAACTATCACTAAGCTCTTCATCCATCGAATTGTCATCCAGTGCATCGTTAATCTGAACCATAGGGGTTGTATCAACATTTTCATTGTATGCGGAAGAAGATGCAGGTTCATGATTCATATAAGACTTCGATGTCGGAGTTGTATCAACAGTTTCATTGTATGTGGATGAAGGTGCACCTTCATTATTCATATTTGAAAATGTATTAAATAAATTTGCCGTCATAGACCGAATAGCGCCAACATTCAACTGTTTTTTGTAGGAAAGGAAGGAAATACTTGAATGTGCATAAGAGTTATTGTCATTGTCATTACGCAATGAGGAAGTTAAACGACACAGAGGTGAAGCTGTGTTGTTGCTGACGGGTGAATTGAAGAACACGGGGTCACTGGTTTTGTTGCAGATATTCCCAGGATGTCTGCGTGTTTGGGAGTTCATTTGTTGAAGAATTGTCTTTCTTCTACGCCGTGCTGAGGCAGCAAGATCTTTTGGAGAATTTTCATCTAGTGTAACTGTTGATTTGGAGGATCGTGACACAGACTCTGGTGTTCTTGGTATGCTATCTTCAAAACTGAGCTTAAATTTTCTTCCATTATTCACAGCATAGGTGATATTTGAGAGTGGGACTCTGACATGAGCATTGGATGCAGGAACATAACCATTCACACATCTGCCTATAACCATTACGTTCTCATCAATTCTTTTCCTTTTTGATCTTTTTGATAAAAGAACTTGCTTTCTTTTGAATCTTGCAATTGCTGCTGATTTTTTCCTTTCACTATCATATGATTCCATTGTTTTATGGATATTCAAATAAATGAAATGGGATTTTAACAAATATAGATTTCACATGAAGTATATGAAATGCGTGTACACTTTCCAGCCACTTCAACAATGTAGCATTTTGTTCCACATGCATAGGAAAATGAAACGTTTCACATAATTTTGTTGATGAATGATTCCAGTAATGACTACAGTTGCTGTTTACTATACCAATGCAGCAGACCCTGGTCTTGTAAGGCGTGATAAAAACAGCTTACATACTGCATGAATGATTTATTACACATAGGTGTTATTATGTTTAAACTGCTTTGGATATAAACTAATTATTAGCATTTAATAAAGTAACCCCATTAATTCTGACTTGTTAAAAACCTATTTGGATAGACATTATTTATTTAATCATCTTTGAAGAAAGTATTCACATATAATTTCACTAATATAAGAATTTAAATCAGTACTGGATTTATTTGATTAAATCAAAATAATTTTTTTAACTACACACATTGCATAGAAAATCAACCCAAAAAAAATAAAAAGATATTTCCAACCTTTGTTATTTTAATTATGTATTACTGTATCATAGAAATTAGTTACGTAATTGACGTCATGAAAAAAATTGTTAATATGCGTTACAAAATAATATGATTTAAATAATAATAACATTTTAACATAAACATGTTACATAGAAAACTAACAAATAAATTAAGACTAAAAATGTTCAATTATTTTAGATTCTACTATAAAATAAAATGTGTATATTGGGTACGGAAAAATATTTCCGATATAAGGTAAACTTTAAGTGCAAATGTTTTATATTGTCTGATATTAAGGGATGTTTGAATGTTAAAAGATTTTATATAACGTATAGTAGCTTCTAAGATTTCTAATATATATAATTAGACTTTACTGGTTAGCGAGTTGTAATAACATATGTACTCATTATAATTTGATTAAACTTTTGTTGTTAATAGATTATAATAACATAAAGGAACTGTAATTATCTGGAAATTCGTTGGTTTGTTGAATGTTGATCCCAAATCTAATATTAGTTACATATTGATTTATTAAAAAATAGGCTGCTTATGATTCGAATTTCCATCCATTACATATGTAGTATAAATTTGTAACTTATATAATCTTATATAACAAAATATATAAAGAATCAATATGAAACAAAACATTGATCTGATACTTTGATCAAAATATGTAATTTAACAAAGTGAAAGTCATATTAAATCAAAGGACAACTTGCATGCTTAGATAAACAAAACAGTCTTGAACATACAAAATTATAATTAAATATTCAGATCTCCAAATGCTAGAGACAACTATTTCTCCTTCTTAATATCTATGGTTAACTTGGTTGACGAAAGTTGAACACTATCAATGTCATCTGCTGCATCAGAGAAAGACCTCTTAGACGGTGTTAGATTTGGAGTTCCAACTGAAGGATCATAATCTGCAGAGACTGATAATGCTTCCTGCAACAATGTTAGTAATGGACAAACATTTAGATGACATAATTAAAAGATGAGGGAAAATCGATAACATATTACTGTGAATAATTAAAAACTAACCGAAAAGCTTTTCGGATCTTCTTGTGATGAAGGGCAAGATGTTTGGAGTTTTGATGTAGGCTGCAAGATAACATAAAATTAGACAAAACATTAAATTTTTTATTTAGATAACTCAAAATCCAATGAATAATACCTCTTCAGTTTTGAAACTCTGCCTAACTTTATTACGGATATCTTCATCTTCTCTAAAGCCAATCACAGATAGTCGCCCATATTTAGGCTGGAAAACAGCCCTAATAGCCAACTCTTTTTTCAGTATTGCATCAAGGGCGTATGGAAATTCTAGAGGGTTATTCTCACCCATCTACATCAAACGGAAATAAATTTATTACATAATTCTCAAACAAATAGACAAATAAAAAAAACAGCAGAAATTGAAGAGCTTTAGATAAGTTACCTCAGTCATTTCAGTTTTCAACTGAAGAGCAGATTTACCAATCAACCTAGCACAATCGTTATCCCAGAAAGTGAACCTGGACTTGAATTTACCATCAACAGCAGAAATTTCAAGTTTATACCTATTAAACAAAGGAATCCATTGTAAGTGTGAATAATATAACCCAAGGATTGCATTCTGCTTGTGAATAATATAAGAAGGAAAACCAGAACAGTGTTAAACATACAAAATATTACACATTATACCTAGGAACGGGCTTTTCCATCACATGTTTGGCATAACAAACCAGCTGCCCATACTTCAGAGAAACACTTTTTGTGCAATCAACACATCCATCATAGTACCAACCTGTTTGGCCAGCTTCAAATTTTTCTAAAGTGGCAACAGTAACACAGGTTGTTTCCTATATAAGCAAAAAATGTATACAATTCAGTTTGTTAAAAAAATTATATATATATATATAGTCAAAAGGAATAAAGAATATATTACATATTGCAGACTTAGAATTTCAGCTAGACTAAGAATTTCGGCCTTCCAAACAAACTTATCGAATTCGGAATACTGCGAGTTCTGACTTGCATCTACTTGAACATTTGTAGAAGATAATAACGGCAACTCAGACTTCAAACTGATTTAAATAACAAACAAAGAATTAATGTTAGACATATAAGGGATGTGGCACATTTTACCTAAAATACAGCATCTACCTTTCTTTGAGCTTGCTAACCTCAGCAATGCTCAGGTCATTAATCAATAGCTTTGTCCCGTTCCAAGCGTTTGAGATGCTTAAAGGGAAACCTCCTACATTTTATCATAGTGTAATGTTATTTAGAAGAAATATGAATATTCTGTTAATCATATTACAGTAAAAAATTCTCATATCAGTAACATACCTTGGGCCTCTTTAATCCGGGCATTAACCAACAAAATCACTATATTACCATCTTCTTTATGATTCATATGATAGTCGAAGAGTTGAAAGGCAAGGTCACCCCACAAAGTACACTGAACAACAGCCTTGCTGGTAACATTTTGCATGGTAGTGAAACTTATTAGTCACCCAGCTCATTGAATCAGTATTTACCAAAATACAGAACAGAATAATGTGAACATTAATGGGCATGACACATACCTCGTATCAGTAAGGGAAAAAACAACCTTGTTCTTGCTGTTATTACCATTAACCTGAGACTGACTTATCTCTGTTACACCACCAACAACATCTAAATAACACAATGTTATATCAGGAAAAAACAGATATAAAAAGAAATTGATGAAAACTGTTGAACAAATTAGTCTGAAAACAATAATAATATACCAACTAATATATTAGACTGAAATTTTTCATCTACTATGGATTGCAAGGCAATAATATTCAAGAAATTGAGAGGAATGTCGGGGAGATCCACGCGTTTGACTGAAGTAGAACCACAAAATACCAGTTTGTAACCATGGCTTGTGGATTTGAATGAGAAATCATTCTTCGACACTTTAAAATTCTGCATTATATAAGAACATCCAGCTGCAAGGTCTTCTTTGTATTTGGAAACCAAAAATGGAGGCACAATGACTTGAATCATGGAAAGCTACAAAGAAAAAGAAGATACAATGGATTTATAAGTTACAAATCAGAAAAATGAAAAATATAAAATACAGATTCTAAAGTACCTTTGAATCAACCAATATCATCTCTAAATGTTCTTTATTTGAAGAACTGGTCACAGACCATATATGCTTACACCTAACAGCAATTTTCCACAGGTCCTTTGAGTCATCAATATCTTTGACATATTCAATGGGACGAGCCATAGATCACACTCAGAACCTGCACATTCTCAAAAGACAAATTAACAAAATAATATCAAAAGCATAAACGTAATCGAAAGCAACACGATTGAAAGATTAAGGGGTTAGGTTTTCGGGTATTACCGTTAACCCCCTGAAGAAAATGCTTAAGATATTCAAAATTCGAAAATTGTTTGAGGTATAAGGATACATCATATTTATGGTGTGGGTTGAAGGTGATGATTGTTATCTGGAAAAGATTTTGGGACTGGTAGAGATGAAACATTGGGCGTGTAAATTTGCAGAATCCCAAGGGGGTGTTTTGGGAGATGAAGTATTGTCTTGCAGAATTCTAAGCGTGTAGTGTGTGAGGGGAAATGTGTGGATGGGGTTTAATTTATTATGCAACCAATAATATGTTTATTAAATAATGTATGGCCATTATGATTTAACCTATTTTGTAGGATAAAAACTATAAAAAATTTTAAATCAGCTGCAATTATTATAGCTTACACTTAATTTTTTTAAAAAAATAATAAAACAACTTATTATGTGAATGTGACACATCAGCTGCATTTATTGCCAAATGAACCAAAACCCTTAAAAAGTTGCATTACCAAATTTAACCCTATTAAATAAGTCAAATTAACCTTTTAATCAAAGGGTTAAGCATGTAATTACCAGGTATTTTAGATTTTATATATAGATAATAGATTAAATCTGAATTATTCAACTTATTGATTATTTTTAGAAATTTCATTAATAAAGAACTTAATTGAAACCTCTCCCTAAACTTAACCTAACATTAAATGATAAAAAATTAAGAGAACCCTTAAAATATTTAAACCTGATAAAAAATTAAGAGAACTCTTAAAATATTTAAACCGACTATTTCTAATTGGTACATGCATTTTCGTAAACTTTGGTAGGACACGAAATTTCCTTGTAGGACTAGCATTCACCTTTTCTAAAGTTATGAACAATAAAGTTTGATACAGAATCAACGACGGTCTCTTGCATAAAGTTTGATCCAGAATCAACGACGGTCCTTTGCATTCCCAAAGTATCAGTCAATAACAAGCCGTGTGCATCACTCTGTTATTTCTTATTAATTTCCTCCTAACTCTCTAGTAGTTTCTATTCAGTTTCAACCCAAACCACACATCCTTTAGAAAATGTCACACTAAAACTATTTTATAAAAGAAAATTCCACACCCTAGAGACATATTACTCATTTTTTCACCGATATCAGATTCAAGTTCATTCACAGTAGCAAAAGATAACACTTCAAATACAATCTTCTTCAATTTTCCATTCTCTAATCCAGTATCTGAAGGTGTGTGAAATAAAGTGTTGAATGATGAAAAGCCCTAATTCGAATTCTACTAACTCTAACTATAAGCTAGAAGATGAAAAGAGCATTAAAGAAGAGCTTTTGATACCAATTCTAATGGGAGAGCAAGTCATGAAAATGGCACATGAAGCAAAATCATCGAAAGTGGAATGTCACGAACTAGCAACGAAGGTGGAGATACTCTGCGAAAGTCTCAGATACGTCGTGCGAGTGGTGGAAGCGAGCCACAAATCGTTGAACGATAAACCAATTCGTCGCATGCTGAGACAAGTTACAAAGAATCTTGAAACAACTTTTGCACTCGTGAGGAGGTGCAAAAAGCAAGGAGGTGTTGGTGTGCTGAAGCACATGTTAACAATGAGGAATAATGGTGATTTTCGGAAAGTTTGGAACCTTCTAGAATCTTCTAACGGTGATATGATGTGGTTGTTGAACATTTTTGAGTCTAAAGGGACTGATCTTTCAATGCCTTCTATTGCCTGTAATGATCCAATTTTGGCCTGGGTGTGGACTTACGTTTATACCCTTCAGCTTGGTAATCCTAGCGACCGTGCTGAAGCTGCGACAGGATTGGGTTCTATTACTAGAATAAACCACTGGAATAAGTTCATTATCATGGAGGAAGGTGGTGTTTTGCCTCTCCTTAAGGTTCTTAAGGATTCTTCTTTCCCTGATTGTCAAATTGCAGCTTCCGATGCTCTTGTTGACCTTGTCTCTGATGATGATCAAGGAAGGATTGTTCGATTCCTCGTCAGCAACCACGCTGTTCCAGTTATTGTTCAGGCTTTATCGGATGGAGTATTCAGAGTTCGTGTTTCCGTTGCTAATTTGGTCTCCGCTATGGCTGATCAAGACCTTCTTGCACGTGAGGAATTCATACGGGCTAACGTCACTAAACCGCTTGTGTCGTTATTGTCTATTGATACTGTTTTGGTTGAACCTGTTGATGCTCGAAATGGCATTCATTCACTGGTTCTCAATATGTCGGATGTTGGATATGATGGAAGCGGTTGCAGAAGAAGAGAGGCTAATCAGAGCTCTGAGTTGAGGAATGATGTTAAAGTCAGTTGTGCGAAAGCTCTGTGGAAACTCTCCAAAGGCTGTCTTTTAGCATGCAGGAAGATTACTGAGACTAAAGGTTTGCTTTGTTTAGCTAAGATTATTGAGTCTGCAAGCGATGAATTGAGGCTCAATTGTCTCATGGCTGTTATGGAAATTGCAGCCGTGGCGGAGTCCAATGCTGCTCTTAGAAGAAATGCTTTTAGGTCCACTGCACCCGCGGCAAAGGCAGTTTTGGATCAGCTTTTGAAGGTGGTTCGGGAAGAGAGTGATTCTAAATTTCTGATTCCAGCTATTAAGTCAATTGGGTTCTTGGCCAGAAATTTTCCCGGAAAGGTTCCTCATGTTATCAGTCCCTTAGTTGCACACCTTCGAAATAAGGATTTAAATGTGGCAAGAGAAGTAGTTGTTGCCTTGGAAAAGTTTGTGTGTGACGACAACTACAACCGCGTCGACCATTCTAAGGTAATCCTTGAGCTTGATGGAATTCCCAAGCTAATGAGGCTGCTGCAGCAGCTAAGTGATCGTGAACAAGTGTATGCCGTAAAATTGCTTTGTTATCTTGCAATAAATGTTGGCAATAGTAAGGTTCTTGAGCAAGAGCATGTATTGATTAGTTTGGAGAAATTTGCTCATTCTGTTTTACCTCAAAATCCTGACTTGAAAGATTTGTTAGGAAAGGCTATTGATCACCTCACTCTTTTTCAGCCGGGAGTTCATTATTACAGGCAACCCTTGGGATTGTGACTATAAGTTATGGTCCTTGTAATTAGAAATGCTGTAACACAATTGTCTGGTTTCTACAAAGTTCTGTGATGTAATATAGTTAGTGTTTACAATATATACATGTGTGATGATGCTATGGCCATTAGCCATTCTTTATGGAAAAGGGTGTACATTAACACTTTATGCAGATTAATGTATGATATTTGGTATCCTTTTAAGGCAACATAAAGGCTTGAGTTTTGATAGCAAGTTGTTAGATTTTTGTGGAGTGTGGAATCTAAAACTTTCTAGCCCGACGTCAAACTAGTATTATAAAATCTCATAGAATCTCTGAATAAAATTAAAAGAGCATTGTGCAAAGGCTATTCTAGTATCTGCTCCAGGCTGAAGATCATATACTCACCTCATATGAGCCCCATTATGTCTTCTTCATTCAGAGTTGTCTGTTCAAATTCAAAGACAAAAGGGATGGACAAGCAGGCTCAATATATGAAATAGAGCTATAGAAGTGCAGTATAGGAAGTTGTGACAACAATTGGGCATCCATTAAAGAGGATTTTATACTTGAACTGAGGAGTTTCTGTGTCATGTTACAACTATGGAGTTGATAGGTTAAAATTAAATGTTGAATTATGTTTAATACCTTCCATATAGTACAAGTACTTTTATACTGTTTCCTCTATTATTTAGGTATTGGATAGGGCTGGACAATCAGGAAAAGCACCCATTGAAATGAATTTAGCTAACAGAAAGAGTAAAGCTAACATTATATTGCTAGATAATTCTACTTGCATCAAATTCGCTTCCCTTATTCATTGTGTATGGTAGTATTTAAATAGTACAATCATGGAATAGAATCCAAGGACACTTCTAACAAATTTAATGACTCGCCCACTTACAATTTGGTGAATCATATCTACGGAAGGAATATATTGTAGATGCTTTTTCTTTAATTAATAACAAAGTCTTTGAAATACTTGGATTTATTAGTGTTCCTTGTGGTCCTTGATCGAGGTATAATATCCTTTTTTTCATCCCAATCTTCTTGGACTTCCTCCTCTGTTGGCCCCATAACACATCTCCCTATTTCGATCTTATTATAATAATTGACATTATCGTGCACTTACAGTTTTGAAAGAAAAACTTAGGCTCCTTAAAGGGAGTCTAAGAAAATGAAATTTGAAAGTTTTTGGGAAGTTCGATTTGGAGGTTGGGGAAAGTGTGAGAAAGATTAATGAAGGAGACGAGGCGACCGATTTATCTTTTGGGAGCCTTCCGGATGATCTCATCTTTGAGCGCAAGAAAGCATCGAGTCGGTTTTGGTTGAATTTAAGGATTAAGGAGAATATGCTAATTCAAAAATCTAGATTGAAGTGACTTAATGATGATGATAATAACAGTAAATATTTTCGTTGCATTACGAGGGAGAGAAGAAGGCGTACGTTTATTGGTTCGATTAACTCGGAAAGAGGGATTTTGGTGTCGGTTTTGGATGTTAAGGAGGAGGTGAGAGCCCACTTTGCCAACGAGTTGGTGGAACCCGATCTTAATAGACCCAATATGGAAGGAATGCCTTTCAAAATTCTTAGTATTGAGGAGAGGACTCGATTTAGAGATTTTTTTTTCCGGAGGAGAAGGTGAAGGATGCGATTTGGGGTTGTGGGGGTGATAAAAGCCCGGGTCCGGATAGATATACATTCTTGTTCATTAAGAGGTGTTGGAATTTTCTTAAATCGGATTTCATTTGTTTTTTCAATGACTTTCATGGAGGAGCCACTCTATCTAAGTCTATTGTATCTTCCTTCTTAACTTTGATTCCTAAGTGCGAGAATCCTTTGGGGTTAGACGATTTTAGACTGATTTGCTTGGTTGGTTGCCTTTACAAAATTGTGTCTAAGCTTTGGACAACTAGGTTGAAATTGGTCTTGCATTCAGCCATCTCCAATAATCAAAGTGCTTTTGTTCCGGGTCGTCAAATGTTGGACGAAGTTTTGGTGGCTAATAAGGTGGTGGATTATGCGAGTAAGGAAAATAAGATTGTCACTCTTTTTAAAGTTGATTTTAAGAAAGCCTATAACAAAGTAAGTTGGAACTTTCTTAGATATGTCATGAGGCGTATGGGTTTTGGGGAGACATGGATGAGGTGGATGAAGGCCATTATTTTCTCTAGCAAGATGTCCATTTTAGTGAAAGGTAGTCCAACTAAGGAGTTTGGGGTGGAAAGAGGATTGAGGCAAGGGGATCATCTTTCTCCTTTTCTCTTTGTTATGGCCGCGTAGGATTTAACGGGGTTGGTTAAGAGGTTGGTTTCGAGTGGGAATTTTGATGGTCTCAATGTTAATGATGGTTGTTTCATAGATATCCTCTAGTTCGCGGATGACACTTTTTTGGTCGAAGATGGTAGTTGGAGACATTTATGTGCAATTAAATCGGTTCTCTGCGGTTTCGAATTAGTGTCGGGTCTTGGGATTAATTTCCACAAGAGCAAGATTATTGGGATTAATACAATGAATTATTTTCTCGAAGCGGCGACTTCTTTTCTTTCTTGTAGGACGGAGAATAAAAAGTTTACTTTTCTTGGAATTCCTATCGTTTCAAGTCCTGGTAGAATATCTTTTTGGTCGTCGTTCATTCGGAAGGTGGAAAGAATGTTATCTAGTTGGCAATGTCGCTTTCTAAGATTTGGAGGTAGGCTTACTCTTCTTAAATTCGTTCTTAGTAGCCTTTCGATTTTTCAACCCTCTTTCTATAAAGCTCCAGTGAAAATTCGAAGGATATTGTAAAGTTGCAAAGTGGTTTTCTTTGGGGAAACACGAAGGCTAATAGGAGGACTCATTGGATTAATTGAGAGTTTATATGTTTACCATTCAACAAGGGTGGTCACAAATGGAGGTAGAGGATTTTGGTGGGATCGGAGGAGCCTTGGTTCAAAAGTTTAAAAGCTCGATATGGGGACATTAGGCTTCAAATGGTGGGTTGCGGTTTATCTCGTGATAGAAGGATATCTTATTCCACTTGGTGGATGGATGCGTTATCTTTGGTGAATAAGTCTAATCTTGAAGATACTTTTATTAACAACTGTAGGTTTCAAGTCGGTAATGGTTATGCGATACCGTTCTGGCATGTTCATTGGATTGGAACCGGCTGTCTCAAACAATTGTTTCTGACGCTTTTTTCTTTATCTCATTTACAGGATGTGTCGATTGCGTGAATGGGAGGTTGGAACGATGAAGTTTGGAAGTGAGGAGATTTTTGAGTTCCTTTGGACCATTTAAATGCAGAAGCCACTGCTGATATTTTTCCGATTATTGCAGAAGATCCTGGGCATAGTCTTTATGTTGTTCATTCTGTTTTGGGAAGGAATGGAGATCTTTAACAGCGTTTGAGGGAAGGTGGACTAATATGCTTAATTCTGGTGCCAACTTAGATAGTACAGAGGCGAATTCAATGGGATCTGCACAATCAATCCTTGCGGATATTTTGCTGGATAATAGGGCCTTGCGGTCCAACAGTGTGACTTTCGCAAAGATGACAGAGGTGTTGTCTTTGCTCAGCCGCAACCCTCTGAATTTTCTTGCAAAGGATTCGGTGGAGTGGTTGATCGAGGATAATGTCTTTTTTTCTGTCCGATCTTGCTACAATATTTTTGGTAAATTTCACACTATGTTTGGCCCTCCTAATCAGGATGATAAGGCGTATGAGTTGATTTGAAAAGTTGTGGCTCCCTTGAAGATTAAAGCTTTTGGGTGGAGGTTGTAACACCCCATTTTTAATAATTTATTCATCGTTTATTTTTGGTGTGTTGTTGGCCATATTTAAGGCGTGAGTCTTGATGTTTTGTTGTAGTGTCCTAGTGGGACAGGTAGACTTGTGGTGTAATTAGTAATGTTAGGGGGTGTGTGATAGTAATAATAAGTCCAATAAAACATTATTTTTATTATTATTAGTATTATGCTAATAATATTAGTAATATTATAATTATTTTTATAATTATTTTGTTTTAATTAAAATAAGGGTGATTTGGTAAAACCTTAGGGTGAGAGTATTAGGAAAAATTAGATTAATCAGAAAATTAAGAAAAAATTAGTCATAATAATTTTGGAGAAGCCAATGGAAAGCTAAGAAGAAGAAGAACATCTATGGCACTCTCCATAGATGAAATTCGCAGGATTTTCATTAAGATTCGAGGTAATGGGGGAAGAAAGGGATTCTCATTAGGTGATATTAACATGACAGGGTAGTGAGGGGTCTTTTCCCTCGTAGGATTTCTGCATATGAATTTTGTTCTGTGAATCTGTTGATTTATGAGATAATTGTTGCGAATTCAATCTGATGTGATTGTATTCTAGTATGAAATGTTGTTGTTGTTTTTATGTATGTTGCATTGATGTATAAGTTTTGTGTTGTTGCAAAAGGATAGTTACAAATTAGATCTAGAATTGATAAAATTGAACTTAGTAACAATAGATAAAATAACAACATGTTTAAGAGTGTAAATCCGTGTAGAAACCCTCTTAAAAGTGGTATGAAGTGTGAAGACAAGAATCGTAGGAAACAGATGCAAAATGAATGAGAAAACATGAAAATTGGTGAGGTCTCTGTCAATACGTGTAATGACATGTATTACGCGTATGGACTTGCGCAGAAATAGGGAAAACATGAAAATGATTTTGACTCTGATGATTCAAGATCTCAGTTGGTGATCTCAATTGGCACGACTGACTTCTGGTTGTCAACAACTCTTTTCAGAGCACTTTCCCAAGATTTATTGCAGTTTCCCGAGTACAAAATAGTGGACGAGAAATGATATTTAATCTAGAATATATAACACACTAGTGTGGCCTATCAATGGATGTTTCACTCTAACATAGCCTCCATTTTAAGTTTATATCGACTCTAGAGTTAGAATGTCTACATGTAGTTTATAGGTCGCATCCAACTCAGAATTTGACCAAACTTTACTTTTCACTAAGATTTCTTTGATAGAGGAAACAAAGATTTTTTTTCAACCACCAATATTCAGTTCATTGTACCGTCTAATTTGGTTCGAGGGTCAGTTCTGACATCAAGTCGTTCTAGATCCATCCTGATCGCAGTTGCGAAGGATTAAACTGTGGTCCTCCCTACCATGTTCAACGCCAATAACCACTGAACCCACTAATGATTGATAGGAAACAAAAGTTTTAGTAGATAAAAAAGAACCTTCCTCCATATTCAAATTAATTTCCATAACTGCCAATAGAATTAAAGTATACCACATTGGAATCTCTGCAAGTTTCATGAATATTCTATGAAACACAAATACTTCAAAAAATCATATGTTGATACGCTCCGATTATTCTTATTTATTGTATTTTAATTCATTTAATTATTCCACTATCTATTATTAATAAGGTTATTTTAGTAAATGAAACTAATTTTATTATTAAAATCAACACAATTAATCATTTTCTTAAAAAGTGTGAAAATCTCAAAAAAGACACTTATTATAAGACATAGGGAGTATTAATCTATTTAATTCCATTCATAAACTGTCATTTTTTAGGGATGTTTTTATTTCTCATAATTTATTACTATCAATTTTTAGTATTTAAAATTTAATGATAAATGGTATAGTATTAGTACTTCTAATACAAATTGTGAGAATATTTTAATTTATTTTAAAATAAAATAATACAATAAAATGACATAACATTGAATCATAGTCTTTTATTGGTTAAAGATACCGGTATCCAACTAAATTTAAGGATACCCGAGTATTCATCGAATTTAATTCATATTAATTAGAACTTCCTTTTCTTAGATCATTACTTTTATTTTTGAGGAAAGTTCTAATTTCAATATTACACCATACCATCTCTTTATCTAGAATGTTAAGTTCTTCTTCTTCTTACTGGCTTCGTCGTTGTTCATACCTTCACTTTTATTCATTAAGAAAATCTTATTACCGTAATATAATTATCATTTTAATACTTTTCAGCAATAAATTAATGTACTAAAGATTAAGATGCAGCATTCAGATCTTCATCTGAGAAAAGTAGTGATTTTCCACAAATGATGTCCAAAGAAGAGGAAACATTAAAGAAAAGTGGGACTCCACAATGAAGGTCCTCCACCTGAAAAGTCATCTAATTCTTGATCCATCAGCATTGTTAAACTTCACCGAAAACTGAAACTACTGAGGCTATCCAAATAACTGATTTTCTTTTTATCATCAATTTGGCAACCTATGTATTTCTTCTGTATAATTTGCTAACATGGGAAACCGAAAATCGCCAGCAAAGGAGAACAACACCTTTATCGGATCCCTTTGCTACAAATAGAGGGTTGCGTTTGGGATGAGCAAACAACTTTCTTTTCATCTTCGGAAAGTTGTTTTTTACCTATATTATCAGGTATCTTGTTCATGTTAAAATAATAATATCAATTAATTTTAATTTTAATATTATTTTTCTTTCAAATTTATTAATCTATCATTAATATCTTTATCATTTTTTAGATTTTTATTATTCAATACTAATCAAAATATATATTCATCATGTTTCTTCATCTACTACTACTACGAGGTATAAAAACAAAGTAAGAAAGTATATAATTTCACTGTATCAAAATAGATCTCAAACTCAAAATTGCATCCATAAATTCACTTTTTTAAACCAACTACATAAACTTTCTCAAAAACTGAAAATTTACGGAAAAAAAAAATAGTGAAGATGACATTAATGAATTTGAGTTTTTAGAGATGATAAAAGATGAAAATGGTGGTGAATCTGAGTTCTTAGAGATGATGGAAGATAGAGATGCTACTAAATCTGATTTTGAAAATATTGTGAAAAGATGAATATGCATTTTTGAAGATGAATCTTAGACCCAAAATTTCATCCACACAAATTTCATCAAAGATTCATATGGTATATTTAGGATTGAAATCTTGATCTTTAGAAGTTTTTTTTTTTCCTTTTTCAAAAAGCCATTGAATTATATGAGAAGACAAAATGGGTATTCAGCCCATTACAAAAAAGAATGGAAAATTCTCCACCAACTCACCACCTAACGAGGTTCTATACAAAAGTCATAGAAATATGAGTTGGAGTAAGAAATATCCCCAATATAACCTCACTTCCACACAAAAAATTTAACGTTCCAAGTAATATTATTAACACTAGTAGTTGTACCCTTAAAAATAGCCTTGTTTCTATCCATCCAAATAGCCCACAATACAGCTAGCCATATTACTCCTCTTGAACAAGTAGTTTCTGTCCTATCATACCCTCCACACCAATCCAACCAAAATCCCACCACATCTCCTTTATAATAAGAAAAGTTTCTACTCCAACAAGCAATATTCTCCCAAATTTGAATAACATATCTACAAGAAAATAACAAGTGAACCATTGTCTCTTCCTCCAAACCACATAAAATACAGTTTGCATCCTGCATAAAACCAAAAGACTTCAACAATGCTCTAGTTGATAATTTATTCCATAAGACCCTCCATCCAAAAAGTTGTATCTTTGGAGGAACTTTGGTTCCCCAAAGGAGTACGAATCCGCGCGACAAATCATGTAGGGCGATAACATCCTCATCTCTAAAACACAACCTTGAATAAATAAATTTCACCGAAAACTCGAAGTTATCATTTAGAGTCCAACACACCTGATCCTCCTGGTTTTTACTCAAATAGACCAAAGATAGTTTGCTAAACAAAGCAGAAAGTTCAACACCCACTATTTCCTCCATACCAACACTAATCCCCAACCTCCCCCACTCCCAAACCTCCTCATTTCAACCACCCATACCATCCACCATGTTGTCTTTCAATGCACTACTTTTAAACACATTTGGAAAAGCTTTTGTTAAAGGTTTGTCATTTATCCACACTGCGCTCCAAAAAGGAATTATGTTGCCATTTCCAATGCTGAAACCCACCGAATCCACAAACCTGAAAGAGCCATGGTTGAAAACCGAATCCCACTTAACAAGATCCTTCCACCAATTGGATCCCTAGATAGAATCCCTCAAACCTCCCCTCAGGATAACCAAACTGATTTTCCCATACCTCGCCTCTAAGACTTTTCTCCATAATCCTTCCGAACCCGATACGATCCTCCATTTCCACTTAGAAAGCAAAGCAACATTGAATTCTTTCATACTTTTAATCCCTAAATCACCCAAAGATTTCTCTCTACAAACGATTTCCCAATTAATCCAATTGGTTTTCTTCTTGTCGCAACTACCGGCCCACAAAAAATTCCTTATGATCTTATCTATATTCTTCCACACCACAATTGGAACCCTATAAAAAGAAAAATAAGAAAACTTGATAAAACCGAATTAATCAACGAAACTCTTCCTGCCATTGATAAGAACCTTCCCTTCCAACTTGAAAGTTTGCCTCTGATCTTCTCGCAAATAGGTTTCCAAGTACTAATCCTTCTAGGATTACAACCAATTGGGATTCCCATAAAATGAAATCCCACCGACTCAGTCCTGCAAGATAGAAAATCAACTGCTGCCCGAAGGAAGTTGTCATTAGTATATTAATATTGATAGATTTGAGTTTTTTTTTTGTATATTGTAATTTATTGTGTTTTTCAATGGAATTTAGATGAAGATTATGTATATTTAGAGACGAAGAAGATAAATGTTTGAATATGAAGGAAGATGAAGAAATGAACATAAAATAATAACATTAATTTTTTAATAAACTAGAAATATATTATTTAATAGGTTTAAATGCACTTTTAATCCATTTATTTTCAAGTTTTTTAAGTTTTAGTCCTCATATTTTAAAAGTCGGCTTTTTGGTCTCTAATGTTTATCTCACATGGGATTGTATAGTTGAGTAATGCCAGATATTTTCAAAATAAATCAATCATTAATAATATTAATTAATTTTTTTATAGAAATTAATTTATTAAACTTTCAAAATAAATTATTTAATTAAGTTTTCTTCCATACATACTGCTCATCATCGTTGTCTTTGAATTTGGTGGCAACTGTAACACCCACTTTACCCAAAATATAAATTAGCCATTTTCCTTAATAAAAATCAGAGTTTTAACAAAAGTGGAATGCTACTTTTTCAACAAAAACCAACACACATAGTTCTTTATTAAAACAGCGGAAAATCTCATTTTTATTCATCATACGACAATTGCCAATAGTAATATAATCACCAATTCTCATATTATTATTTTCAATACAAATTTGATACGTAACTAATCATAATAATAAATAAACATCAAAATCCCCAATTCCCGTGTTACGTATCAGAGTATCCTATGACTCGAACAAACAACTCAAATCCAAAGCACTCTCAAGTACCTGGTTTATATATACTTCCCAAGAAGTACAGACACATCAACAAGAACAAAAGGGTGAGAAAACAATTCAATATTTTAACGGTGCAAATAACATATAAATGGGTAATCTCACACCATTCATCAACACACATCATATATCATATTTCACATATCATTCACTCAATAAAATGCAAAGTGATTCCAAGACACAATGCAAATGCGGTACCGACTCAACAATGGTTCATCAATTCGAACCCCGGATGCATCGCTTACGCTCTTACTGAGACACGGTTATCCCTGCACCAATGATTCACAATGAATCCGAATAATCACTTACGCTCCATTCGAGACGTGATTATCCCACACACCATACATGCATTTGCAAAACTCGATTATGCATACCAAAATACATGCATGAACATAATCATACATAACACGATCCTCCTGATCCTCATAAATTATCACACACCCCATCACATGGGTCACATAAAAATCAGACAATAGTCAACACACATTATTAATACGATCTATATGATTAATCATTAAAAATTATACAAATCAACACAAACACATATATCTTACTCAATAATCACCGGTTATCATATCCTACGAACTATTCATTAACTACATCCTTAACTATTTCCCATATATTTACCCAAAATAACATGATCCTCCCGATCCTCATAAGTTACCAAACGTTTCATCATATGGGTTACATAAGATCAGACAAGGGATAATACCCACAATCAACACGATCCATCCGATCTATTAACAAAATTCATACTAATCAAAACAAACATATAGAACCGAAACACTAATGATTGGTTGTCATGGCCTATAACTACTCATGGATATTATCTTCAATACCTCAAACTAATGGGACAAACATTGCTCAAGACATCGGGATGAAACTCTCATAAAATAGGGGATATTTTCCAAAATCAGAGGCCTAACACGCCCCCCCGTGTCACCTGATACAGCCCGTGTCACACGGCCTACGCACTCCCCCTTTAAAACCAAAATCAAGTCTAAGACAGAAGGCTGACACGGCCCCCCGTGTCACCTGACACGGCCCATGTCATGCCCTCTGTAACCAAACTCCTCAAAATCATCAGCAAATCCTCAACCAACAGCCTGACATGGCCACCCGTGTCAGCTGACATGGCCCGTGTCAGGAGCCCTGCGCCCAAAAATCACCTTTTTTCTTTCGAAAATCACTTTTCTTTCCCAAATTTCATACCAGTTCGAATTCCATCACTTATATCTCACTTTTATCACTCAAAACAGTCCAATTATTGTTCTCATACTCATTTTATACCTCTAACACTACCTTATTCTTCCAACCTAATATCATTAATCAAATTGGTGAAATTCTAGGTTTTACTCCATCATCCTAATTTGTATCAACAACAACGATACTCATAAGATAGCTTTCATACTAACCATACCATACAATTCACACAACAATTATTCCAAATACAACAATCAATCATGTAATTTCATACACATACCACATTTCATCAAAATAGATCAAAAATTATATATCCCCTAAGAGAGTAAGGACCTCTCTACTACCCTTTCATGTTAGATCACCAATAAAGAACCATTTCTCCCCCTTACCTCGAATTTGATGGATTCTCTACAAAATCTTGATCTTGGGGCTCTAGGGTTCTTGAACTTCTCCTTTTTTCTCTTTCTCCAGAGCCAACTTCTTCTTTCACCAAACACGATGTCTCCAAATGACTCCTCTTCTCTTCTCATAAAACAATACCCATTTTACCACCTTGTCCCTTAGACCTCCAATTCTTATTATTATTTTATTATATAATAACAATATTCTAATAATGCCACATTAGCCACATTATTATCATATTATTATTTAAATAGAATAATTATTTACTCTCAATCTCCAAAATACCACCTATATTCATAATAATTATTTTATTTAATAAATTATGAAATCAGGGTGTTACAACAATAATCACCTTCTCAGCAATAAGATATGCAAGAGTAAAAATGAACGTTATTTCTAAAACTTAAACAATTGAATCCTAGAAAATCAAATCCATAAAAATATTCTTCCTCTTTCTAGTTTCAGTTTGAACAAACAAAAATAAATCCCTAAAAATCAAATCTTTTAAATTCTTCTTCCTCTTTCCACCACTTTCAGTTTGAACAAAAATCAAATCCCTAAAACCAAATCTCTAAACATATCACGAATTCCCTTCTCTATTCTCACTTCACAAAAAATCAAATCCCTAAAACATCAAGAACATGATTCTCTACCGCCACTCCCACCTTAAAATTCCATAGAAAATTCTTCACTACTTCCTCCAAATCCATTGTAGATTTTTAAATTTCCAAAACTACAGTTGAGAGAGTTTCAAGTTGTCAACGTTTTGTTCAAAAATTGAACAACTATGATGTCTCTTTAGAAGCATATTTCACGGCTTGTTTGGAAGAGATTTTGAGTTCTCTTTCGAGAGAAAATGCTTTCTCGATGTTTAATAGTTTGAAACAGTGGCACAAAACTCGTGTTTCTCAATTGGATTAAGAATCAGAATTTTCTTCTCGTAGAAATTATATTTTATAATGTTATAATGAAGTCTTTGAAGTTTGAGATACAATTTGAGATTATTGCAGAACTTGCACACCAGATGCTTGGAAATAGGGTTCATTATGTTTTAATGTTTTAATTAAAATAATAATAGTTGGAAATTAATTTAAAAATTTAATAATAATTTAAAAATTATGAAAATAAATCATTTCCCTTAAAAAATTCAAAAAAAAGTGACATGTTTCTATAGTACCATTGTCACATCATTAATGAGACGTCTAACTGTGCAAAATTGGAGGGGGACCATCAAAATCCCAATTGATGTAAAGTTTAGGGACCAAAAGGAAAGGTGACACACAAGGTTGTGGACTCCAACAAGAATTCCTCTATTGGCTAGTTCGTCCCTAGTTGGTAATCTACACAAAAGTAGCAGCCATACAAAGAAGTGAATGTTACTTAGAACCAAAGTTTTCCATAAAATAGCCAAAGCAACTGCCTGGTTTTGAACTTGTAAAGAAATAACAGCAAAAGCAATAGACAAACTTTTGTAAGTTGGGTTTCAAGAGAATCTCGCAGCCACCCGCCACAAATTGTAGTGTCATGAATGAGAGGATCCGGAGAGATGTTGTGCAGAATTGAAAAAAGGGATTATAGTTTTGAATTTTGATTCATAGAGAGTATAGATGGATCTAGACCAAGGTTCTAAGTCCAACCAAGAGAAAACCAAACACATGCATCACAAACAGTCAATCGTTGATGTTGAAAGAAATTAACATATATGCAAACTACACTTTGAATGGGTAAGAACCGATCCATCTAAATCACAAGAAATCGATTTCAGAACCTGGTCCGAGTTTAGAGGAATTGTTGCTTTGAACCCAACTATCATCTTTGTCCAAAACAGTTACAATACTTTAGATGCTCTATAGAAGGAAAACATGTATAACGGAATGGAATTAAGAACCAAATTTAACAACATCATTCTTCCTTTAAATGAGATGAACTTGCTATGCCATGAAAAGAAACGACATTGAATGTTGTCAATAATTAAAACCCATGATTCACGCCTCCTAGAATTGATATAAATGGGGATACCCAAAATTTTGAAGGGGGACGGGCAATAAGGCAAGAGAGAAAATATGAAGCTGCCTCAAAGATAGATGAATCAACATTGGAGGCAACAATTCAACTTTTGTGAAAATTAATTTTAAGACCCAACGCCAATTCCAAGCCTCAAGAATTTCCTTAAGAGTCAAGATATTATCGCAAGAGGAATGACCTAAAATAATAGTGTGGTCCGTGAATTATTGGATGTCAAAATTGATATTGGACGATAAAGTGAAAGGTTGGAAGACAGATTGGGAAACCACAATTTTCATAAGACCAGTCAGACCTTCTACTACAATAGTTAAAAGAAATGGTGAGAGGGGCTCCCTTGGTGAAGACCATGTGATGAACAAAAATCCTTTGTTTGGCTACCATTAACGAGGACCAAAATAGAAGAAGAGTGCACACGAGCTTTTAACCATTTAATCCATCTATTGCCAAAATTCATCTGCTTAAGAACATAAAACAAATAGTCTTGGGATACAAAATCAAAGGCTTTCTCAAAATCGACCTTAAAGTGTAAAAGTTGCTTCTTTCTTCTTTGAACATAGACAACCAATTCATTTAAGGCTAAGATACCATCTAAGATATTGAGGTTAGGGACGAAAGCAAATAGCTTTTTGGAAATGAGGCTACTTATGACCAATTTCAACCTCCTTGCCAATAACTTTAAATTAATATGATACAAGCTTCCCATAAGACAAATAGGTATGAAGTTGTTAAGATCTTACGAATTAGATTTCGTCGATATTAAAGTGATAAAAGACATGGAAATAGCCTTAGGGAGATAATTTGCAAGAAAAAACTTCTTAATGCAATTAGACAAATCCATCTTGATGATATCTCAAGTTGATTTGTAAAAGTCCATAGTGAAACCATCAGGACCGAGACTTTTGTCTGGAGCAGAGTGCCAAATGGCGTTTTTTATGTCAAGAATAGTAAAAGGTGCTTCCAACACAACTTTGTCTTCTGAATTCAAACGGTTAAAATTAACACCTTCTACCCTTGGCCTTGAAAAGTTTGATTCTTGAAATTTGGAGTTGAAATGGTCTAACATATAATCTTGAATCCCCTCGACATCTTCAATAAAGAAAATCACCCTCCTAAGAATCGATACATTATTGCATGCCAGTGGCGAAGTTAGAAATTTTTTGAAGCCTGAGCAAAAATTTAAAGACTGCAATCATCAACAACAACAATGATTCAACATTATAATGTAAAAGAATTGAAGCGAAAAGAGGCGAGGAATTGGTTAAAGCATTTTATCAACAACACATTGTAGGCAAAACTAAAAGCTGTATTTTTCTGCATTTTTAACAGGTAAACATTCATCCACTTAGCTTCATAATATTGTATGCTAGAATTTAGAATTAATACTGAAACTGCAAAACCAAAACTAACTCGAAATTATGTTGAAAAATTAACTCGAAACTATGAAAAACATAATTCTAAAAAGTAGTTTACCGAAAAAACACTACAAAAAAAGCATGAAATATGATGGTTTTAAAATGGTGTTTAGTAAAACCACCACAATTTACAGTAAAATATGATGGTTTTATAAACTGACGTAATGTTAATAAAAATGGTGATTTTGACTGCTTTTATTTTGACATGTTTGGTTTTTTATGGTGATTTTTATTTTTATTGTTTTTTTTATAAATTGAATGACCATTTTTATTAAAAGAAATAATCATTTATTTTGCAATAAAATGCATGTGATCAAAATGTAGAAACACGACATAATAATTTAAATTAAAAATTTAAAATGAATAAATTAAAATATGAATAAAATACAAAATGTGACAAATGTGACAAAAATGTAAGTTGACTAGATGAATAAATAATTCACACAAAAAAGGGTATGGCACATATATGGAAATAAGGAGTTTATAATTATGATTGTTGTCGATCCACTCACCCGCTGCAGCTAGCTAGCATTAGCATATTAACTTTCCTATGGCAGCATCGGAAGCCTCAACATAGTGGTCCAATTTTTTAACATACTCAATAACATAGAGTTGCGTGTTGTGATGGACTCCCTTCATAGTAGCTAACTGATCCAACTCATGGAACCAACCTGCCGTTGTAGATATGAGATTAATGTTAGAAAAATTGATTGTAAATCAAATGGGCCGAGGCTAGAATCGTGAAAGAATCGCTTTCCTTATATTATTTCAAGAACTCTCTGATGTCTTAAAGTTTTTATGAATGGATACTTAGGATAATTCAGCCTTCTCGAGTTTGCATAAGGCGGATGGAAACTTGAATGTAACAAAGAGTTTCTAGAATTTATTCTAGAGGATAATCATTTTTGTTATGATTTTTATGAATCTGGAATGCTCAATGTATATGCCAAACTAGTATTGTTTCATAAGTTTGTAACCCTTGACGAAACACACACTTTCAGCAACACTTTTACTAAATTTTGCATTGTTTCGCCTACACCAGTACTTTTACCAAATGTTGCATTATTTTTCCTACATCAATAGTTTTCAAAGACTACACTATTTTACATTCTGCAACACTTCACAAAGTGTTTCCTATTTCTGAATTCAAAATACAAGTTGCCTACTGCAACACTTCACAAGTGTCACCTATTTTTGAATTTTAAAGTTAGCCTTCACTTGTATATTTTCTTGTCATTTTATAAAACACTCAATATTATTATTTCTTAATAATTTACAATAATTAACATATTCAGGCCTCTGATGCGATCAAAGAGATGTGCTATGACATTAAGAGATATTGAAATCAAATAGGCAAATATAACATATCAATTACAGGTATTGATATCATACATGCCAACATACACACATACATACATCACATTATTCACAAGATTAAGCTTCTAAGTCATGCGGTTGCTAGGCATTTTCCTAATTATAGTAAGCATTAACTCCCTTGCTTACTTTTGTAGTATGATAACAATTGAAGTGCTTTAGGCAAGAGTGTTAAGTTTTATATGTAATCTAAAGGCATGCCTATTAATAACAAAGTTGGTTGGGGACAGTTAATATTTATGTGTTTCATTTAATTTTGAATATTGAGTTGTCCAAGCTTGTTTTCTTTAGTTATTCAACAAATTTTGGTGCATCTATTATGGAAAGTATGAATAGTATGTGTCATTGTAACGAGAGCGAAGTTGATCTTATCAATGAAAGGAATATTTGGTCGATGCTCTTGTCGATAATTGAAACAAAAATCAACGTCCAATAAACCTTGTTATTATTTTAAGTTTATTGGTGTTATTATGTGTATTTCCTTGTGTCGGTAACTCGACTCAAATTACATAGAAACTTCTCATGAAAGATAGGTCCCAAGTGTTCAGAGTATTTACAAATGTTTATCATATTGTTCTGACACTGTTTGGGAGCTCCCTTAAGAGTATATAGAAAAGAGCATGTACATATAATAACAATATCATAGGTTTGCATGTGTCTATCATTCGTGGGAGAAATAAATACAAAAAAGAGACTAAGTGTGCTTGGAATCTAGTTGCAACTAATTCCTGACCTTTCAGAAGTTCTCTTGCAAGTGCCAAATATTCACATGTATATTACAGGAAATCTAGTAATTTTGACTGAGTAAATTCTCTTTAAATGTCAATGTTCAGAGTCTTGTGGTGTAATGCAATATAGTGATCTTCTTCTTCAGGTTTGTAGCTCCTTATATAGAGAGGAGAAAAAGAGACGTTGGAGACTTTCACCAAAAAGGTTGGGCTAGATTTTTATTTGATTAGACACATTAACAAAATACCTTTCCGCAAGAGGAATTATCCATTGAAGCTCATGCACAAAAGAAAAGAATTTTACTTAAGGTTTCACGTGATCAAAACTTAAGTAAAAATATATATTAGTCATAAACATTTAAGTTGTATCAATTTTTCTTATCTTATTCTCACAAATGTTTGATAGAAAAGTTTATGCAATGTAAAAAATTTCTCAATATTATTTATTGGTCGTTATTAGAAATATGAGTTCTTAGTATTTTTTGTGATTGCAAGACTATTTGATCTCCACGTCAGAAAAAAAAGTCATACTTTAAATGTGACTTTTGAAATAGTTCTAACTATTAAAGATTGGGTACTTGAGTGTGTCCACTGTGACTCATTCTCTCATTTTCGGGATATTTTGATATACGACTAATGGTATGAATACAACTATAATCATATGTTCTCCTATAAAGTCTGAACTAGAGAAAATTATGGAAGAATCAATTTTTACTTATAGAAAATTCAAATCAATGACATGTTGATATAATAGAGTTGCAAAAGGTATTAACTAATACACAAGCAATAGTTGACTCTAATGCGAATTCTTGTGTGAGATAATGTTGGTGGTTGAATAAATTTCTCCCAACATAAAAGTTTCACCATAAACTTTCATCTTATTTTTCAACATATGGAAAATTGTGAAGTGATTTAACTTCAAGTTGAAATATATTTCTATTGTAGAATATGATAGTTCTTTTGAACTTTTATTGTCATGACATGACAAGACAATGTAATGTTTTTTTTGGAGTAATTTAACTTCAACTGAAATATATTTTTTAAGGTTGAGTATGGTGGTTTTCTTAACTATAATATTCGATGCAGACTATGTGAAAACTCTTGAAGTAGTGTAACTTCAAGTGAAATATACTATTTATGATGAATTGTGATAATTCTTTTGAATTATGATTGTCAATGAAAGTGGTGTAGACAATAGTAGCATATATATATATATATATATATATATATATATATATATATATATATATATATATATATATATATATATATATATATATATATATATATATATATATATATATAAAGTTGCCAATCAAGATAATTATTGTTGGTGTTTGTTGAATCGAGACATGTTAGAAAAGTACTACATATCATATTGTTGGTGTTAGAAAAGTACTACATATCATATTATTATTATAGAAGAAGAGAAGCCCAAGATTAAATGTGTGTGCACATTAGTGGGCACTCTAGTTCTTTGTTAAACTGTGAATAATTGGAAGTGCTTTAATCTTGTATTTTTGTTCTTTTATACTTTAATTTTAGAGTGTTGTAAGGTGTAGTTGAATATATATTTTAAGTGTGTGGTTATATCACAATGTTTGAGAGTAAAGTTTATGAACTATAATAATTTTCATGTGTTTTTCAATTGACATTCGACAACTATCATAATTTTTACTTTGAAAGAAGTTTCTATGTGTTTGAGAGTTCGAGGAGCACCGAAAATGTCAATGAGATAAACGTTCAGGATCTAAGAGACCTTAACGCCACATATTCATCCAAAACTTTAAGGCAATGAGGGTACAAGTCATTATCTTATATATCAAACATTTCCTTCATTTCTGGTCAGCGTTGTATTTAACCACTTACACTTGAATCATAACAATCTTTCCCACAAGTGTGAATCACTCACATCACTAGCTTTGATTTATATTAGACTCCACTTATGTGTCCCCATCAAGCCTAATCGTGACTCAGATACCACTTGATGAGGAGTCTGAAGATATTCAGAAGTGTCAATGAGTTAAATGTTTAGGATTCAATAAACTTTGACATCACATATTTATCTAAAACCTTAAAACAATGAAGGTATGAGTCTTTTCTCTTATATACTCAAAATTTTCTTCATTTCTAATCGACATGAGACTTAACCACTCATACTTGCATTTAAATAATCATCCCACAAATGTGAGTTGTCCACATCAATAGTCTGGATACTATGATCATATTTACGCTCCCCTATCAAGCCTAATCCAATTCTAATATCACTTGTTGAGGAGTCTGCATAACAGGACGTCAAAAATATCAATAAACTAAACGTTTAAGATTCAAGAAACATTAATACCAATACTCTCCCAAAACCTTAAAGTATTTGAATATAAGTTATTTATCTTATATACCTGATATTTTCTCTATTTTTAAACAATGTGACCCACCCTTATTTAATTGTGTTGTTATTTTCTCTATGCTTATTTTTCCACATAAAATGTCTTACGTGCAACATTGCTCAACTTCAAAATAATGAATTGCATTATAGATAGCCTTTCTTTTTAAGATGGTTAATCATTAGCATATAAAAATTGAAAAGAAAATTGTATACAAATTAATGCAACACCATGTTGTTATTTAGTTCCTTTCATGCATGGGGCATCAATTTCTAGGTGTCCCTTTATCACATATAGTTAAGAATTTGTTCAGAGGCCATTTTTCAGCAAAAGCACTTAGATATCATTTGTCGGACGCTACCTTTAGTTGACCTATAAAAGGTTACAAACATTACTTAGTATTTCACATCAACCATCTTTAAATTTCTTTCTCCTCTTTTTTAGCATGTTGTCTTCCTTAATTACACTTTTGTGACGAATTCAAATGGTGCGAGATTTCCTCGGCTATTCCTAGAGCCTAGAAAATGTGTCGGCATTTCCTTAAATCAATTCTTTTGTATCTTAAGAAAAAATACCACATAAAAGCGTGAGTAAAGTAAACTTAGAGACTTTGACCAATTTAAACTAATTGAACAAAAAACTAGAGGTATTAGAGAGAGTTCAAGCCTTAATTAAAAGTGAAAAATACTAATTTAATAATTAATAAATAATTTTAATTGTTAAAAAGAACTTTCGATTCACTTAAAAACATTGAATATTTAAAATAAAATCATTATAAACAAAAATACTTTTTTTCCACAAATTAAAAAGTTATTTAAAGGTAAATAGTTTTTTTAATTCCATGTTGTAAAATACTAAAAAGATAATAAACCTCAAGGAAGGTTGATGGTGATAAGTCATTTTATTGATGATAAATCATTAATGTTGTGGAGAATAGTGACATACAAATTTGATTTTTTCATATTTATTTTTTTGTCTTCAAAACAACTTGATTAATGGTTTTTTTATATTTATTTTTTTCTCTTCAAAACAACTTGATTAATAGTGTATAAAAATTGTTAAAAGAAATTTCAAAAGTTATGGAGAATTTCAATCAATTTTGATGAACAATATTATTGTACAACGGAAATTAAAAGAAAATTGAGAAGAGAAAATTAAAAGAAAATTGAGAAGAGAAAGAGTTAGGGTTTAAAGAGGAAGAAGATGAATATTTTGCAGAGACATCTCTGCCCAAAACCTGTGCAAAAACTTTTATTTCACTTTACACCTGCAAATCTATGAATACAATAGGTTAGAATGAATACAAAATAAATATTACTCCCTATTTATAGATTCAGGTTAGCTTAGCTAAAAGTCCAAAACTATAAAAAAAACTCAAAATATTTATTTTGGAACTAAATCAAATTTATCTATTTTAGATTTAAATCAAATCTAAATCAAATTTATCTATTTTAGATTTAAATCAAATCTAAATCAAATCTGACATAAGAAATTATATTTTCAATAAAAAAATTATTAATACAATATAGAGTTTGATTATTAATATGTGTTTTGACGTTAAAAAGTAATTTTAATTAGAAACACAAATATGATTAATTAAGTGTAATAAACTGGTCAATATAATTGACATTTTGGTTATTGAGTGTGTGACATAAAAAAATAGTTTTACGTAATAAATTAAATTTTGATTAGTGTTAAATATAATATTGGCCTGTCATTAGTGTTTTCAAAAATAAAAAGTCTTTAGTAAAATAAAGTTGATTAATATACCGAAGAGATGATATTTTATAATTTAATATTAAAATTTGATTAATATTAATATATTGTATTTGTTAGTGAAGTATTGTAGTTAATTAATAAATTATAAATAAAATTAATAATTAATAGTGTATGTTTGTATGGTTAATGTAATAATAAAATTGTTTAATAAAACAAATTTATCTTCATATTATAAAATAATTTTTAAAACTTTTTTTAAAATAATATATTTTTTTTATAAAAAATATTGTTGATATCCATTGGGTGTAGATATTGGTTTCATAAATGAGTGTGAAGAATTAAATGTAAATGTGTTAGTACAAATGTATACTTTTAGTGTGAATATAATTAAATCATAATAATAAAATAAAAAAGGACATGATTTGAAATGATGGGATATTGGCTACTATGTCAAACAAAACTGTACACTTTCTTTAAACTTTTATCATTATTAGAATTTACGCTAGATGAAATCAGCATGACATGAGTTGTTATAAACATTCAAACAATTTTAGTAGTAGTAAGATTTTTCAAATTATTTGACATTAGTTATTATATGTTTTTTTCTTTAAAATAATTTAGTGGTGATAATCACACAATTCAAATAACCCAGCATGTAAATTGAATGCGATTAGTTGAAGATGTGAAAATATTTTACAATATTCACATTGAATAAACAACATGAATAAAATTAATATGTTTAAAATATAGATTTATTTATACATAGATCTAATCAAGTTATTTAATAATCTTTTTTAAATTATATTTATTATAATTCGATTGTATACACGTTTAAAGAAAGTTTCACTCCGGTTATATAAAATAAATCTAAAAAATATAAGGGCATAACTTAGCATCTTTTTAATAGACGGAATTTAACTTTTTAAAATAAATAAATGATATAATATTTACGTCTAGCTCTTTAAATGAGTACCTTTGTACTCTTAATTTCAATGTTTGATTATAAGAAAATAAAAATAAAAAATTTGATTGACTGAAAATATAAAGTTAACAAAATATTTAATAAATATTAAGTTTAATTAGTTTTGAATTTCTTAATTTAATTTTACAGTTTTATTCAATTTTTTATTTAATTAATTTTATTTTTTAATCACTAAAAAATTATTCCATTAACCAACTTAATTATTTGTTAAATTTAATTTAAAACAAGTTAACTTAGGCTTATGCAAAATTCTTCCGCTCCATCTCTATTTTCATCTTCTTCACAACCTTAACAAACACTTAAGCTATATTAAGTCTTTAAATAAGAAGTAACTCATTTGTGAGAAATCTACGAGTATTGATATATTATAGAGTTTAAATTTATATTAGTTTAGGGTTTAGAGTTCAAATTTAAATGGGTTATGTCTTTGTTAATTAAAGTTTAGTTTCACATTATCGGTTAGTTTTATATGGTTTGTTGTTTGTTGATGTTCCGACCCGGCCCAATCCCTCTTATTGGGTCAAAAAGGCTGACCCATTCTTCTTGCTCGACAGTACGAGCACAGTCACGAAAAAGTGGTCCCTCAGTCGACCACTAACGATCCGACCAGGGAGAAACCTTCTAACGGCTAGTATTGACCGTTTCCTATTTTCACGGACTCATCGATCCGCGTCTCATAAAACGAACCAATAGTCTTCCGGCTGGTCCTCTATATAAACTCTCTCATTTGAGAGGGTCAGGTATTCAATTCTCAACCTTAACACTAGTACTTGCTCACTGTCGCTCGGATACTTACTTTGGCATCGGAGTGTGTTGCAGGTACACCCCTTTTTCTCCTCGACAACCATTTCCGCCCGCTCTCGAGTCCAGTTGCATCGGATCCTGATCTCCAGGTACGATCAGGTGGCGCCGTCTGTGGGAATCCAACTTCCCCGTTCTTCTTTCAAGATCCTCGAAGAACAAAAGTTTTAACAAAATCCATGGCTGCTCGGGACAATCAGGAGAATCGATCGAATGATGGCATGATTCTCACACAACATGAGAGCAATGTCCAACCTCCCCTACATGATGATACCACGCACGACCAACCAGAAAAGAGGGCAGCATCGCCTTCACCCGATCGTGATCAACCCTTGGAAAGTCGCCCGGAAACTCTCGTTCCTTCGACTCCTTCGGGATCAGATTTCGCAGCGCTAGCCGAAATCCTAAACCAAACAAACTTGTTACTCCTCGCTCATGGTGAAAAGATCGCTCGACTTGAAGATAACTCTCGTCGACCTCATTCTTCTAAGAGACCCCAAAGGGAGCCCACGCCATCTCCTCCGAAGAAAAGGAGAGGAAATACCGACGAATCAACAGGCAACAAACGTTTTCGTCGGTCATCTCCACGACCCTCTCCTAAAAGAAAATCAAGAAGGAGCAGATCAAGATCCGCTTCCCCTCGAGGAACAAAGAAACGTGATCACAGAGCGTCATTTGCTTCCAGTGACGATGAAGACGCTCGGGGCCCCTTATCTTCTGAAATTATGGCGGCCAAACTACCGAGAGGCCTGGAGAAACCCCCTCCTTTGGGATCGTACGACGGCACAACCGACCCAGACGAACACATCGAGAACATCGATGCCTTGCTCGACTATCGAGGTGTTCGAGGAGCAATTAAATGTCGGCTCTTTCCCACGACGCTGAGGAAAGGGGCAATGACTTGGTACAAGAGCCTTGAGGCCGAATCCATCACGTCGTGGAAACAACTTGGGCGCACGTTCTCTACGCACTTTACTGCGTCAAGACGACATCCTAAGACAGAGGCTTCGCTCGAAGCAATAATCCAAGGGAGGGACGAGCCGTTACGAACCTACATCGAAAGATTCAACAAAGAAGCGGTTCAAGTGTCAACAACCGACGACATGAAAAAGTATCTGCTTGAACGAGGGTTGCGTCCCTCGACAGATTTTCATAGGGCGGTCGGTATTGAAACCCCAGCGACCCTCGACGCGTTCCTGCTAAAAGCCCAAGCTTACATCCAATATGAAGAAAAGCAAGCGGCCAGTTCAGTAAGAGACGCCCGACGTCGAGAAGACGCCAAACCACATCGAGCTGAGGAACCCTCGACATTTCGTCGGGGAGGAGAAAAAAGAAAGGATGATCGCTCCCGTGAACCGCGGGAGCACCGGGGACCCATTGGTCGGTTCCACGAATACACGCCTCTCCTAGCCTCCAGAGAGAAAATCCTGTCTGAGTGCGCCAATTCAGAGTTCAAACAGGCAGGAGTACGCTTTCCGAGGCAACAACCTACCAAGCCCGGTACAGATAAAACGAAATACTGCAGGTTCCACAAGAGCCACGGGCACAACACAGAGGATTGCATACATCTCAAGGACGCGATCGAAATCCTCATCAAAGACGGGCATCTGAAGCAGTTCACAAAATCCAGAGAAAATCCTCGGCAGGACACGCAAGAAACCCAGAAAATCGAAGAGGCCGTGCCCATCCCCGCGGACGCTAACATGCAGGTCGCCCTGAGCATCTATCGCCCGGAAGACTTCTTCTTACCAGACCACACCACAGGCACAGGATACCTTTCTTCTCACAGTCCATGGGAAGCTTTCCCCTCGGCGATGGTCATATCGGGAGGCGGATTCAATAAAATCACGGTCGGTTCTGTGAAGAGAAAATTCGACCAGCTGATCGCCAAAGGGCCCGCGCAAAGCGCCACCTTAGATCCTCCGAGGGAAGGTTTCGTACCCCTCGCATTCTACCGAGAAGAGCTCCTGGGAGGAGCACCAAACGCCAGCATCCCTTTACTCATCCGAGCACGCATGGCGAACTTCGACGTAAGGAGGATATTGGTAGACCAAGGAAGCTCATGTGACATCATGTACTCCCAACTGTTTTCAACGCTCCAACTGAATGAAACACACCTAACCCCATACGTTGGATCCGATCTGCAAGGTTTCAACGGAGCAGTATCCCGACCATGGGGCTATGTCGACCTGTTTGTCACTTTCGGGGCAGGCGAAACAGCTAGGACAGTTAGGGTCCAATTTCTCGTCGTGGATTGCCCGTCGTTATACCAGTGCATATTAGGACGACCAACTCTGGCCGAATTGATAGCCGTGTCGTCCACCGTCCACTTAAAGATGAAGTACTATACTACTTCGGGCAGAGTTGCCACATTGCACGGAGATGTCGACGCTGCCCGCAGATGTTTCGAGGCAGCATCAAAAGGCCTCAGCTCAATATCGTACCAACCAGTCTCCCCGACACTGGATCCACCAGATGTTCCCAAGGCCTTCCCTCAAGTCGATTCAATCGACTTAGACTGCAGATTTTCAAACAACAGCGAGAGCATCCAGAGACCAACAGAGGCCTTAGCCCGCCCAATCCCGGACGGAGACTTCGAGCTAGTTCCTTTGGGAGAAGATCCAGCTCGGTGCGTCAAGATTGGAGCACACCTGCCCGAGTTAGTGAAGCGGCAGTTGGAAGCTTGCCTCAAAGGGAACGCAGATTTGTTCGCATGGAGTGCCGCAGAAATGCCAGGGCTCGACCCCGAAACAGCTTGTCATCACCTCTCTATCGACCCAACGTGCAAGGCGGTCGCTCAGCGCAGGAGAAAACAGTCGAGCGAGAAGACTGAAGCTGCCGAATCTGCCGTTAAAGACCTCCTAGAGGCAAAATTTGTAACTGAGGCCAGGTATACAACCTGGCTCTCAAATGTTGTACTCGTCAAAAAATCTAATGGAAAATGGAGAATGTGTGTTGATTATACCGATCTCAATCGGGCATGCCCGAAAGACGCATACCCTTTACCTAACATCGACAAATTGGTCGACAATTCGTCCGGATACAAATTATTATCCTTCATGGACGCATATTCGGGTTACAATCAAATACCCATGGCCGTGTCCGACAAAAAATACACGGCCTTCATGACCGAGTCGGGCAATTATTTTTACAACGTTATGCCTTTCGGTCTAAAAAACGCAGGAGCAACGTATCAGCGTATGATGAATAAAGTTTTTCGAGCTGAAATCGGGGACATGCTCGAAGTATACATGGACGACATGATCGTCAAATCTCAACAAGAGACAGACCACGCGTCCCATTTGCGAAAAGTCTTCGACCAAGCACGAAAGTGCAAAATGCGTTTCAACCCTGAGAAATGCACCTTCGGTGTCCGAGCGGGAAAATTCCTTGGATTCTATTTGACCGAACGAGGCATTGAGGCTAATCCCGATCGGTGTCGAGCGTTTGCGAAGTTCCCAACTCCCACGTCAAAGAAATCCATACAATCACTAAACGGAGTCATCACTTCCCTTGCCCGATTCGTGGCAAAATCTGCTCAACACGCCCTCCCCTTTTACAAACTGCTCCGTAAGGAAGCAACGTTCGAGTGGACGGCAGAATGCGAATTAGCACTATCCCACCTAAAAAGGGCATTAAGTGAACCTCCAGTTTTATCCAGACCAGAGGAAGGGGAAACTCTATATCTCTACCTCGCGGTCGCCAACGAAGCGGTGAGCGCAACCCTGGTGCGCGAACGACCCGATGGGCAAAAGCCCGTCTATTTCACGAGCAAAGCTCTCCACGGTCCAGAAGTTCGGTACCTTCAGATAGAAAAGGTCGCATTGGCCCTCCTCCTCGCGGCTAGAAGACTACGCCACTACTTCCTGGCCCACACCATCATCGTAAGGACTGATCAACCCATAAGACAGTTGCTCGGACGGCCAGACATGGCCGGCCGAATGTTAAAATGGTCACTAGAACTGTCTGAATTCGATATCAAATTCGAAGGAAGACAAGCCCTCAAAGCACAAGCACTGGCCGACTTCGTGGCTGAACTTACCTTCACCGAGCAAGACACGCAAGCTTAGTCTAAATGGGTCATTTTCGTGGACGGTGCATCTGGCCCAACGGGCAGTGGGGCCGGTATCATTCTGGAGAACGAGGAAGGAAACGTCATCGAAGTATCCTTGACTCTATCTTTCCCTACTTCTAACAACCAGGCGGAATACGAAGCTTTCTTAGCAGGCATACGGCTCGCGAACGACCTAGAAGCAGAAGAGATCACAATTTGCACAGACTCTCAATTGGTCGCGAGCCAAGTCCGTGGAGATTTCCAGGCCAGGAGTGACAGCATGGCCGAATATCTGGCCCTCGTAAAAAACGAAATAAAGCAGTTTAGGAATGTAGAAATCAAACACGTTCCCCGGGAAAGCAACGCCCGCGCAGATATCCTATCCAAGCTGGCGAGCACGAAAAGGAAGGGAAACAACAAGTCAGTCATACAAAAACTGCTCCCCCAACCAAGTATTGGACATTCGTCACCCTGCACACACATTAACCTAGTGGGCGACACAAGCTGTTGGATGACCCCAGTATTCAACTACCTAACTAAAGGAGAATTACCAACCGACCCGAAGGAGGCTAGTACCGTACGACGGAGGGCGTGCTCATATTCTTTAGTAGGTGGACGCATGTATCGTCGAGGATTCTCTACGCCCCTCCTCAGGTGCGTAGAGGAGGAAAATATTCCACACGTTCTAAGGGAAGTCCACGAGGGAATCAATGCGCAACATCCGGGCGGACGTTCGTTGGCTCGTAAGATTCTGAGGGCAGGGTACTACTGGCCCACCCTACAGCACGATGCAAAGGAGCACGTCAAAAGATGCGATAAATGCCAACGACATGGGGACGTGCACATAGCACCTCCTTCCGAGCTAAAATCGTTATCATCACCCTGGCCGTTCGCATGGTGGGGAATGGACATTCTAGGACCCTTCGTCGTCGGGTCTGGTCAGAACAAATACTTGATTGTAGGCGTCGACTACTTCACCAAATGGATAGAAGCTGAGACTCTGGCCAAAATTACTGCACTCAATATACTTTGATTCTTCAAAAGAAACATCCTCGCCCGGTTTGGAGTGCCCCTCGCTATTGTGACCGATAACGGAACTCAATTCACGGATAAACATTTCAAAGAATTCGTCGCGTCAATAGGGACAAAACAACATTTCGCTTCAGTCGAGCACCCCCAAACTAACGGGCAAGCCGAGGCCGCAAACAGGGTAATCCTGAGAGGTCTGAAACGAAGGTTAGACGAGCATAAGAAACACTGGGTCGAAGAACTACATAGCGTATTATGGGCGTATAGAACCACTCCCCATTCAACGACCGGAGAATCCCCATTTCGATTAGCATATGGGACCGAAGCAGTAATTCCAATAGAAATGCATGTCCGTTCGAGACGCACGGAATTCCCCATGGAACAAGATGCCAACAGTGAAGCTTTAAGAGACGAGCTCGACATGGTCGAGGAAATTCGATCAGATGCTGCCCTTCGAGAAACCATTCTTAAACAGAAGATAGCCGCTCGATATGATTCCAAGGTCATCAGGCGGACGTTCGAAGTAGGCAGCCTCGTCCTTAGAAGAAACCACAGGGATCCCCGTGAGGGAAAACTGACGCCCAACTGGGAAGGCCCATATCGTGTTCGAGCAAAAACCGAGAACGACGCCTATTACCTAGAAAATTTACACGGGGAGGAACTCGCTCGGCCGTGGAACGCCGAGAAGCTTAAACAATATTATAGTTAAGCCAGTCACCTTGCTCAACTCCCAGGGGAAGAGAAAGAAAGACCAACTGCGTGCCTAGGTACGAGCACGACAGTCTAGATATCACAAGTAGAGCAAGATCTCTTTTCGAGCAAAAGAGAGACTTGTCGCACGAACGGATACTCGAACGAGTCCGACGTCGCCTAAGTACCACGACCAGGTAGAACCCCAACTCGCGATGGGACGTTCACGCCGTGGAGCCCGGGCCATTACCTTGGTCCGGGCACCGATCGAGGATACAACCCTCCAAGACTGATTGGTTCCCCTAACCAACAGGTCGTCCACACCCCCCGTATCTATCCAATCACTTCTAATTGATACAAATATGAGCGTCAAATACTTAGTAAAAATAATAAGAAATCATGTCCTCCGACGGACGAATAGTTGCGAACAAACAAGATATATAACCGACCTCCACGGTCAAGTACTTAACATTTAGAAAAAGGAAATGCGGCACCAAAAGGCCGACTTGTTCGGAATTACAGATAAAGGGGACCACGCCCCCCAAACAACGAAATACATTATAAATTATGAAGGCACGCAGGCCATTAATCAATTATCATTTCCCACTGGTCGGGTCTCCTCTGCACAAGCTTCCACCTGGTCCAGCTGCTCCTCTGGCTGATCAAGTTGAGCATTTGCCCCCGGCTGGGAGTCGGCCACCACTAAGTCAGCAGGGATAACAACCTGGCCATCCACCACTTTGTAGAGATAATTCATCCGACCTACATCCAAAGCTAGATCGGGATGAAGAGCTTTGACTTGCTCCACCGCATTCAGGAAGCTGAACTCAGTCGACGCGTTCAGATCTTCCATGTCCTGGTCGATCCGAGCGAGAAACTGAGCCCTCGTCAGCAAATGCTTGGTGTCCTCATCCTCATCCTCCTTGGGGCAGAAGGCATCTTTTAACTTCTTGTTTTGTTCGAGCAGCCTCTTTTTGTCAACCTCCAACTTGGCGATGACCGTTGCTCGTTCAGCCGATTCCGCGGTGACCTTTTTTACCTCCTCCGTGGTCGTCGTCAGTTTGGCCTCGGCAGCAACCAACTGCTCCTTGAGCTTGCTATTCTCTCGCTCCAGCAGAGGGGACCCTTCGGCCGTCATCCAAGCCATGGTTAAGACCCGCATAACAGCGCTCGCGTCCTGGGCCAATGAAAGCCGCCGAGCAGGACGATCCATCCCTTCCAGGAACAGAGAATCTGCTCGGTCCACCTCCATACTATTCCCTTCGAAAAAATTCCGGACAACAAAGCACGGGGGTATCCCATGTTTTGGCTTCGGGGGAGCACCAGCCGTCAGGTCCACAGTAGCCGTCGTTTTATGTTTCTTCATCAAAGAACCAGTGGATGCCACCGGAGAGCCTTGGACCAAGGGACCCGAGCCTGAAGCGCTCGCCTCGGTCAGTTTAGTTTGCACGACCCTCGACCTTTTTCTCTGTTGCTGGACCAAACGATCGTGGATCTTGTCCAACGGATTTGTTAAGGAACCTGAAAAGAAAAACAAAACCAAAGTTAGCTACGAGCAATAAAGTCAAATCAAAAACTTAACGAGCATAAATAAACAGATACCAAAAAAATCAGCTATCTCCTGCCCGTTATTACAGGCCAGCAAGTCAGTGACATTGATCAAAGGACGCTTCAGAGCTTCTCCCCCGTCTTGATCGACCATAACTTTCCCTTCCCCGTCCAATAAAGGGGTCGGAGTAAAAGAAGCTACCAACTTTCTGAAAGCTTCGAAACTGGCCGCATCATCCTCGTCCAGTGTTTCCCCCACCTGGACAAATTCCCCCACTGGTCGCTCGTAATGCATATGACTCCAGGAGAGGGGAAACATCCATAATCTCCTCGGAATCACATCACCCTGGTCGTCCAACTTGGGTTCGTCGTTCTCATCGGTGTCAATCCCGAGAAAACTCATAGTTCGCACGGCAGCATCACTCACAGGTTTTATTAAGAAATAATCAGTCTTAAAAGCCCGGATGGATTCCGAGTGGGCCTTGAAGATCTTAGTTCGCTGTTTAAAGGATACGAATCCCTTCTGGTCGGTTCCCCGCCCGACTTGACGTTGTAAAGAAAACAGGCGGAAGAAGAGAGGGAGTGTGGCCCCGACGCCCAAGAAAGCACACGTCATCTCAAACGCCCTCAGGAAGGCGTAGGAGTTAGGGTGCAGCTGAGAGGGGGCTATACAAAGGTGTCCGAGCACAGCGCTCACAAAATCGCTGAAGGGCAGCGTAACTCCCAGGACCGAAGTAGCATATTCATACATCGAAAATGCTCGACCGCGAAAGTCTGAAAAGATGCGATCGTCATCTCCCGGGCAGGTCACGACCCAGTCAGCAAGATCCCCGACGACGGGCAGCGGTTCCGATCGAGGTCTCGAGAAGGAAGACACCTTGTCCAGTAAATCTTCCATCACCCACTCCTCGGGCGAGATCCTCGACTGAGCAGGACACTGAGGCGATTCCGTCGACTGCCCCGCGGTACTTGTATCAGAACTGTCCGAAGTGCTTCCTGAGTTTGAAGGAAGGGACGCAGACGAATCCGTATTCCCCGAAGATGTGTCCTCGGAAAACACGTCCAACGGATTCCCGAGCGAGTTTTCACCTGAAAAGCAGAGGAAAGGCATCAGTGAATTCGATTAAGAATATCAAATCCACCCTTCCACCGCTCGACAAGTGAAAGGGCGCGCCTCAGCTCAGGAATTGCATCCCAAGCTGTAGCCCTGGCTAACCATTGCTCGAGGCAACGGCTGACGCCCAACAGTATACAGATAACGGAAATCTACCAAGAGACTAAAGTCTAAGTCGACCAAGGTCTGTGTCGACCCTAAAGCTAGGGTTCGTGGCCGACCAGTTACGGTGGCAGGAACTTTAAGAGTTTCTAATTCTAAATCCTAAAACTACCGGTAAAATCACCCTAAACCGCATGCATTCTACATAAACTAAGCTATATACGCTCAAGAGAGAAGAAAAGAACGGTACCTTGAGCTTGTGAAGACATTTTGGAGAAGATTAAGCTTCTGTGAATGGTGGTCGGTAAGAACTGGCGGTGGTCGACGGCTGAAGCAACGGTGGTTGAACGAGCAGAGGCTGGAGAGAGGAGATGAAACGAAAGGGTCAAAATGGGCCCTGGGAATCCTATTTATAGGAAAAAGGACACGTGCGCACGCGCGTGACCCCTAGGCGCTAGCCCCTAGACTAGCCGTCAAATCATTAATAGGCGCGAATATCCAGATATTCCAGCTTTTCGTTTCACATTCCTCTACCGGGCAACGTATTCTTTGCCCGAACCATCGATAGCGAAGATCCTCGACCATGGCATCGCACCCAGACGAGCACAGTATTGCTTTTAAGTCACTGCCCGACAACCCGAGCAATGACTTGGGGGGCTCCTGTTCCGACCCGGCCCAATCCCTCTTATTGGGCCAAAAAGGCTGACCCATTCTTCTTGCTCGACAGTACGAGCACAGTCACGAAAAAGTGGTCCCTCAGTCGACCACTAACGATCCGACCAGGGAGAAACCTTCTAACGGCTAGTATTGACCGTTTCCTATTTTCACGGACTCATCGATCCGCGTCTCATAAAACGAACCAATAGTCTTCCGGCTAGTCCTCTATATAAACTCTCTCATTTGAGAGGGTCAGGTATTCAATTCTCAACCTTAACACTAGTACTTGCTCACTGTCGCTCGGATACTTACTTTGGCATCGGAGTGTGTTGCAGGTACACCCCTTTTTCTCCTCGACAACCATTTCCGCCCGCTCTCGAGTCCAGTTGCATCGGATCCTGATCTCCAGGTACGATCAGTTGATATATTTGGCGTTTCTGCAGTTAAATTATTTTCGCAGATGAAATCGAAAATTCTTAAGGTATCTTTGAAAGGATAATTCTTTTCTCGTGGTGGTGGAATCCGTTTAGGAAGAAATATAATTCGAGTTGCTTTTATTATAATTGGCTCAAATACCCTACTGATTTTATGTAACAATTTTTTCATAGATTGTGTTCATTTTTGTGGGTTTTGTTTATCAGATTGGAATATCCCTAATACTGTTAAAATACCTCAAACTCATATTATGATTAAAGAGGCCCAAACCCAATGACTCCGTCCTATTATGTAGTATCTTTTATTTGTTTGTTATTTTTCATCAACTACTTTGTTCTATATAAACAAAGTCTAGTTCTCTTTTGTAGACATATGAAAATAAATGAAATATTGTTATTTGTTTCTTTTTTGTTTTACTGTTTTATCCATTTCTTTTGATAACATACTTTCCTTGTACACTTGTCGACATGGTATAAGAGCAATTTCATGCTCATGATACCATGTTGACAAGTGTACAGCGAAAACACATTATCAAATGAAATGGATAAAACAATAAAACCAAAAATAAGTCAATAACAGTATTTCATTTATTCTCATATGTCTACAAAAGAGAGATAAACTTTGTTTATATAGAATAAAGTAGTTGATGAAAAATAACAAACAGATAAAAGATACAACATAATAGGAGGAAGTCATTGGACTTGGGCCTCTTTAATCATAATATGGGCTTGAGTTAGTTTAACAAATACTTTGAATATTGAAATCGGTTGCTTGCTTATTTAAAAAAAAAAAGAATTCAAATTTAAAAGAAAATGATGTAATATCACTTTTTATATTTTTTTAAATGTAAGGACATCCAAAGCAAAAATAAAGCACGGGATGTTTCAAAGTAGAAAGAGTGAGTTTAGAGATAATCATAAATGAAGACAAAGATTGATTTGTAGTGTTAAGTTATGAAAAAGATGGAAGTGAAGATAGAAGGGAAGAAGATGAAAGTTTATTATGGCTTAAATATTTGTCGGGTTGGGAAGAAGATTGAAGTGAAGATGAAAGGAGAGAAAATAAAGATGAAGAAAATAACATATTTTTTAATTATTTTATTTTTGTTAAATGAGGTTTGATAAATTTTGGTAAGGGGTGCCATATATGCCGAAGTTAACATTTTTGAATAAGATTTAATATAAATAATCAATTATAAACATAATAATTTAAAATGACTGAAAAATAGTCTCTGCCTCCCAAAATAAATATTACATTTGTAAAAAAAAAATAATAAAAACATAATAAAGATATTTTTGTAAATGGTATTATTTATTATTAAAATTAACACATATAATAGTTTTTTAATAATTGCATATAGTTTAAATCAATATTTAGTATAAGACGAAAGGAGTAGTAATTTAAAACCGGTTATAAATTCGTTCAGACTATTTGATTATTGGATTACTAGACTAGTGGATCACTAAAGACAACATGATTTCAAATAATGTAAAAATACATTTTTGATTTTATTTGATAACGTGATTTAAAAAAAACTTATTTTATTATATTGTTTAATTATTTTTTATTTTATTTTAAAAAATATTATTTTATTGTATGATTATAAATAAATTTATTAAGAACTTTATGAAAGATAATTTTTGTAATTATAAAATATATAATTCTCTTCTCTGTAATCAAATTAATCATTAAAGAGATTTATGACGTACTTAATAAAATTATAATTAGAGATGAGAATGAGCTGAATTGAATTAGGTTTTACCAAGTCTAAGTTTGACCTACTAAAAATTTCAAGCCTAAATCTGATCTGTAATCTATCAAAGACTTATGTTTTGGCCTGAGTCTTGTCTTTTCAAATGTCTGATTGACCTATTAGTCTACTTAAAAAACCTATATATCATTTAAATATATGTAAATAAGAAATTCAACAAATGTTTAAATAGACTAGAGAATCAAAAGTATAATGAGACTAAATATTTGTTTCCATTGACTTATCTGAACTTACTTAGTAGTATAAATTTTATGAGATGATTATTTTTAGAGAACTTATAAAAACACCTTATAATATTATTCATAGGATTTCTTTCAACTTATTTTTGTAAATTCTTAAAAATAACTAAATTTTAGTCTTGTATTTTAATATAAAGAATAAAATATAATATAAAAAAATTAATTCATATTTAATAAATAGGCTGACCTGATAGACTTATAAGACTTTTTCTATGGCCTACGACCTAACTTATTTAACTAAGTAGACTTATAAAAAAACCTAGGTCTTTTCTATTTAAAAAAAAAACTTTGTATGACTTTGGCCTATGTAGGCTAGGCCTTAGATCCCTGTAAATTGGTCTCGTCTATTCTCACCCCTAATTATAATCCTGATAGTTTTATAAGTTTATAGATCTATTTCTTAAAATTTAACGAAACTTCATTTTTATAATTTTAACATTATTTAATTATTATAAATAACTAACATTATTATAAATATTAATAAAATTGGATTTTAAGATAAGGGCATAAAAAATGAAAATAGGGGACCATATTATAATTGAGAAAAAATAAATATAAAAAGATCAATTCGTCAATTTAAGAAATTCATCTGTCTAACGAGTGAAGAGGTTCAGTCATATCGATTTCCATCAATCAATTATAAGTGTGATCTGATGATCTTATCAAACCGTTCTATCATCTAATTCACGGTCTAATCAATCTAACCAACCAAAACTGTCTGAGTATTAAAACAATCGTTTAAAGTAAAATTTTATATTGAATTAAGAAATCTAAGTCTAATTATTATACTTTAAATATTATAAAGCTGTTTATATAGTGATAGGATTGAGCATTGTTTTCAGCAATGTTATAATTAATCACCTCTAATTTTTCTCAAGAAGAACTTAATGAGTTTGACCATAAACACGTTTATATTACTGCCTCCACAATTTAATATAATTACCGGCATGAGCTTTCATAACTTGCGTATAAATTTTGTACATGTTAATTGTGGCTTTATCATCCTCTTTTCTTATTGTCAATGTCTGTCATTATTTAAAGCTTTTAGATCAATTGTTTCCCAAGAAGCCATACATGATATATAAGCTCCATCTACTTAGCTTAAACACTTCAAGTTATTTAATTAATTTATCATTATGTACTGTCCCTCTTGCTTTTATGATATGGTTATGCCTATACGCACAGCTGTTCTAATTCAAGTAGTAATGACTTTCACACTCTCTTTTTTGGTATCATAGAAAAAACTTGCAAATTTGGGTAGGCCCTTTTTAGTCGTATGCGTTTGGGTCTCACTTACCACACTCTTTTCAATGCTAGTTAAGTCAATTTTGTACACTAGGTGTCGCCTTAATAGTAAAAGATGCAAATATTTTTTAGAAATTTAAATATGATTATTACTATCATTAAGTATCATGTAAAATGAAGTGCTACTATCCCTTGTGAAGCTGAACTTTTCGTAGGGATGTTAATTTAAATCCAACTAATCTATAAATTATCCGAACTAATTAATTTATAGATATATCAAACTCAATTCATAATATGACTTTAGTAGTTTCTTATTATTTTAAATAAAAATATAAAATTAATTTCTCATTAATAATTATAATTTTTCTCAAAAAAAATATTTTCCACCCATAATATTATTAGACCAATAAATTTACGTAATTCTAAGATCACATGATATTTCTTATTTTATGTTGTATTATTTCTAACTTATGTATTTTATGGAAATAAAATGTCTTATTAAATTTTATACTATTAACAAGTGTTAGGTCGTGTTGATGAATTTTATTCGATATTATATATACGACATGTTTTATCATATTTGAATATAAATGAGTATTATTTTATTGAATTGTGTTATATTTTTTTTTAAACCGACAAAAAGAATCCTAAAAAATATTTTATTTGAAAGACAACTGTAACAAAAATATATTTTTTAATAATATATTAGAATTTTGGCTGAGTTAATTCAAATTTATAAAATCGTGTTTTATAATGATGAAATAAGATCTATATACTCTCTTCGTTCTATAAAGAGTTATCCATTTAGGATAAAAGAGTCTTTCAAAATAAATTATCTATTTTAATTTTTAATATATCTTTTATAGTTTTACTCCCTAATTATATTATTTTTATAATATCATTCTCTCAATTATTCTTTTTTTTTAATATGTGTGAAATAATCAATCGAAATAGAGTAATAATGTGCATATAAATATGTACTTTTGTGCTTACAGTAAATTGTTCAGAATCAGATCCCACCAATGGGGGAATCACTCATGGATGTTTCACTCCCTAGTCCTTAATGAATAAAGCACCAACTTGTGTGGGTTCTGTTCTCTCTCATTTGCTTTAATAGGTCACCTTTTCAAAAAGTAAATAGAAGCAACATGCATTATATAAGCAGCAGAAGAAACACTGCAATAATATGTACTGTCAATGTCCTCTATGTTTAAGCTTTGACATCATCATCATTTCCAGAAAACCGTCAGAACCTCATAAGACCTAAGATATATCATATCTTATAAAATATATAATAACCACCATGCAAGTTTTGGCCATAACCATGAAATCGTTAATCTTTATTGTGTGACAAAAAATTAAAATTTATTTTAAAGCATGTTAAGAGAAAATAATATCAAATAAGTTCCGAGGGTATGTTTCTCTAAAGGTCTAAGATTCAAATTCAATTAGATGTTAATAATTCTTATACTGGACCAGTCCATACAAAACTTTGCAAAAATTTTCTGCTCTGGCTTTAAATGTGGTCCTCATAAGTAGATGGTGGGATTGATCAATGATTTGATTGAATTAGTCGGTCTCAAGTCCAGATACCGAGCTTTAAGAAAACACATAATGAGAAGATAACACTCAGACTTTAATCATCTATGTTACAAAATACATATGATATATCTCTCTCTTCAATAATGCAGATATTTGTGCAGCCAATTCTAGCCTTTTGGAAGGATTCACCTGCTGAATCATATGCCAGCAAAAACAGCATCCCTTATTTTATGATATGACACAGGATAATATAATCTTGTTATAATAAAAAAAACTACCAGACATATATACATGAATGTGTACTCAGAAACACACGAGCGTGTATGATATAATAAAATATAAAATAAATTATAAACATTATATTATTGTATAAGTGAAGCATCGAAGAAAATGAAATTAAATTTGTAAGTATATATACAATGTTATGGGTTTTTTTTTGTCTTTTTGATCATTTTGAGTCTTTGACCAGCTTCACTAAAGGACAGAAAAAGGTATCTCCCTAAGAGGATCATAATTAAATAAATTTGTAATAATAAAAAATAGAAAAAAAATGATAAATATATGTAATAATAATTCAGTAGTTGAACAAGCCACAAAACAAAATTAGCTTCAATCATTAATCTTAAAGAATATAATGTTATTCAGACTTTAGCTTATGAAAACAGATACATCAATTGGGAAAACAAAAAAAAAATACAATCTCAATCTCAAATCTTAATCTACAAATCTTCTGTACTATCAACACCTTTCTATATTTTCTACTTTGAACAATAGAAATATATATATTTAAAAAAATATGTAAAGAAAAAAGAGAAATAATTTACAGTTCATATATGATGGAATACATCAAAATTTGCTTCTGTTAAATCTTCTGAAAGTGATGTTAAAGGATAGCTATTGAAATCTATTGAATTGTGAGTATGGATTTGTCCTTCTTCCCATGAACTAGTTCCGAAATCTTCCGATTTTATAGCATTCACTTGAAACTGAAACAAAGGGTCTAATTTGTTATTTCCATCCCAAGAAAATCCTGCATTATTATTATTTTCAATCAGGGTGGTTCTCATCTGAGAAGGATAAATAGTGCTCATGTTCGAACTATTGCTTGAATTGCTTTCTTTGACTTGATCATTCATGAAGATTGAACTGATTTTCGAAGGTGAGTTGTTGTCCGAAAACTCCGTTACTGATACGATCGCGTGATCTGAATTCGTTAGACTCGGCATTGAAGAAAATCCATAACTTGAACTAATACCAAATTGGCTTTGACTCGGATAATTATTCATTGGTAACGTATAACCGGATTGAAAATCATAGCAGAACAAAGGATCCAATGCTGATTTGCTACTGAAAATATCTCTAGAACCTTCTGTTAGGCCATTGTTATCATAGTAATTTGAATCACTTATCAGAAACGATGAACCTTGTGATCTAACCGATGGAATTTGCATTTGCATCGGGGTTGTTGTTGTTGTCGTTGTAGTTGTTTCTGTTGTTTTGTTCTCTTCCTTAATATATGGTTCTGTTAGAGGCTTGTGTGTTGTTGGATCAATCCCTTGCTTCAGAAGCTTCTTCTTTAAACACGAATTCCAGAAATTTTTAATTTCATTATCTGTTCTCCCTGGTAATTGTGCTGCAATTTGAGCCCACCTATGATGAACAACCAACATCAAAAATTTCATTTCGATAACACCTTAATTTTCCACATACAATTACATAAGTATTTATACTCATGATATATGTTACCTATTTCCAAGAAGCTCATGAAGACTAATTATAACATCCTCTTCTTGTTGCGAGAACATTCCTCTCTTTAAATCCGGCCTCAAATAGTTTATCCATCTCAATCTACAACTTTTTCCACATCTTTGAAGCCCTGAAAGCGATTCATCGAACTTGTTACACTCTTTGCTTTGAACAGTAAAATATAATATCGTAAGATGATGTTATACCTTATAATAACGACTTACCTGCTTGTTTAGGAACAGAACTCCAGCAACCAACACCGAATTGAGTTATATGATTGTAAAGTTTCTCATCTTCTTCAGGCGACCATAAACCTTTTCTTAATTTTTGCTTTAAGCAACACGAATGACGACCCATTTTGTTGAAATTGGTTCGAAATTATGCAAGAAAAATGTTTACTCTTTTATTTTTTGAAAAGAAGAAGGAGAAGAATAGTGTGAAGTATGAAGTGGTCACTGTCTCTATATAGCGTGAAATATTACCTGAGAGATAGTTTGTGTCATTTAAACGTTTTCAAAGAGATGTAAAATATTATTAAGTTTGTGTGTGGGGTGAAGAGAGAGTAAATTAAACTAATCATGTTCATTTAAAGAGAGAAGAGAGAGAAAGCTAAATGATTAATCATACTTAGGATTGAAGTTAAGAGAGAGAGAGTGAGTGAGGAAGGTGCAGCAATCAAGTGGGTTTTACGCAAATCCTGTGCTGTGCTGCTTTTGCATTGAAATAGATTGGTTTTTAAGATACCACTATTTCTAGAAAATTAACTAATTCATTAAAGTAAAAATAAACTAGTTATCCGTATAGAGATAATAGGATAAGAGTAGAGTGGATTGCTTTCTATTTTTTATTACTTGTTAATTAAGTATTGAGTTCTAACTATGTTTTTAATTTAGCTGAATCTGAAATGTAGCTGAATGTAGTAAATTGTGATGAGAGAGGTATACTTCTCTCTGCATGATAAATTTAGTCCCATTTGGGTTTTGGCGCTTTATTGTACTAAAGAATAAATGGTTCAATCATGACCTCGTTTCTTAATTGGTTTTTTAGTAACATGATATCATCCCAATATTATTATTATTATTATTGCGGAGGAATATGAAGGTGTTTGTCTATTCATATTCTTACTGATTTCTTGTTTTTAGTAAAAAATTAGTCTTATTATGCATCTCTATAAATCCTTCCTTGTTAATCTAACTATGCACATATGAACTTAAATACCCATAAGAGGAAATGGTTTTGTTATGTAATTGATAGCCAACACAAAATTTGTTGAATCTTGACATATATTGAATATGTAATAATGTGAATGTTAGGTTGTTGTAAGCAGTACATTGTATGACTCAATTATAATGTTAAAAGAGTAAGGGATATTTACATCGTCACTTAGATGCAGTAAAAAATAAGTAAGAGTTTATACATTTTTGTGAATGAATGTTGGTAAAAAAAGTTAGTTCGCAAGAGTAAGATTTGTTTTGGAATATGGAATATAGACAAGCTTATTGAAAAGTTTGTGGAAATAGTGAACAATATGGTTATAAGGAAGGTCAATTTCATGTGCCTACAAGAAATTAAGTGGAAAGAAGAACAATGTGAAAAAAGTAGCACTACTACTGAAACTCCCTATTACAATTGTTGGAAAAAGAATATCATCACGATTGACCAACCATTGTGAAGTATGGTGTGGTTGTAAGTATGTTATTTTCCTCCACGGGCGTGTGACCTTTGTGATAAACTGGTAGCGTGATACCCATCACAACAGTAGCTGTAAACAACCATTGTGCAATACATTAAGTGTTGGGAAACAAGTGTGAGTTGTGTCGAGAAACAAGTGTGATTTCTATGTCTCAAATTGCTTAGAAAAGTGAAGGTTTGACACTTTATAAGTAAGAGGACCCCCATACACGTATCACCTTAAGGTTTTGGATGAATATGTAGTGTCTCTCACTTGTTTGGGCGAGTCTTTGAGGTTTAGGTGAGTGTTTAATCCAATGTGTATGCTTCCCCTCATGATGGCACATCAATGGTATTAGAGTCTGGTTTGAGCAAGAGACCAACTTCTTGTGTTGAAATTCTTCCTGACATGATGGTCAGTCAGGGTGTTCCGTTGAAATGCTCATGACAAGATAAGGATGTCTTTTAACGGCGGTACAAACATGTGGAAGAAAGAGCTTATGTTTGAAGGGGGCATAATGAATGAACTCACACTTGAGGGGGAGATTGTTGGGAAATAAGTGTGAGTTGTGTTGAGAAACAAGTGTGAGTTCTAAATCTCACATTTCTTAGAAAAGTGGAGGTTGAGCAATTTATAAGTAAGAGGATCCATACATCTAATACCTTAAGGTTTTGGGTGAATATGGTGTCTCTCTCACTTGTTTGGTGAGCCTTTGACCTTTAGGCGAGTGTTTGATCAAATGTGTATGTTTTCCCCTCATGATGACCCATTATAAAGGTCATGAGTTTGATTCCTAGAGATTGTATGGTATATAATACTTGGCGCGCTATCTATCACCATAGTCTTCTTAATCAACTGTGGTGAAATACTTTGTTTTTTCTTAATTTTCCAAATATACCCCTTATTTTTTGCCTACATTTTATACATATCCTCACCACCATTATAATCATCAACAACACTTCTTCATTATCAATACAACATAACTTCATCCATACTCACATTTCCAAAACTACCAAAACAAACCCAAAACCAGTAGATGCAATAAAGGGATTGTTACACAAAATTATGTTAAACACCCTTGTCAAATAGTGCATTGATATGTATGTTTCAATTGTTTTTCCCCACTTATCCATGATGATATGTATGTTTCAATTGTTTTTAGATAATTATTTGTAGATCAAATATTAAATGGATACAAGCCATAAATATCTGATCTATTTAATTCTATACAAACATAGTGAATATACCTAAATGGATCTATTTAATTCTATACAAACACGACAAATGTACATAAATGGGTAAACAAAATTAAAAAAATAAGTGAAAAAAATATTAGTTCTATACAAAATGATGAGTGTATCTTATTGAGATATTCAATTCTATACTTACGTGCACCAAACATGTAGTACCCCTACGTCCAGCCACTCATTTTCAAAGATCAAATCCCTTATATATATATATATATATATATATATATATATATATATATATATATATATATATATATATATATATATATATATATATATATATATATATATATATATATATATATATATATATATATATATATATATATATATATATAATCAACATAGAAAATCTCCATCTCTCGATCATGTTCTAGCCAAAGAGTAATTAGATCTTTCTTATCCATAACGTGACATAACAATTTGGTTATTGATTCTTCAGGAGAAGTCAATAACTCATTATGGATATCGGTAGGGGCAGTTGAACAACTTCATTTTGTACTTGCACCATATACAACAATTCTTTCAGGCAATTGATCATCGCCATTTTCATTTGTACATTGTTGGACAGTTCCACTGATTTTCTACATAATAAAATAATAGGAACATAAAATAGAATCAACATAATATATATCATACATTTAAGATAAAATAATATTCTCACATACTGCATATAACTTTTTCATGTCTTCCACGTCTTTCTTGCAATTTTCCCGCTTATTTGCTAATGCATTTCCAAATTCTTTCTTTTGTCTTTCGAACTTCTTCTCAAACTCTTCAATTGTTTCTTTTTGCATATGCCCGGTGCCTTTTCTTGATGTGCCAAAAATAATATCAGATTGATGTCATCTCCAACACCACATACACGCCCACCATGCTCATTTGTTTTGGTTACTTCTATTAACATATCATGTCGTAGTTTTGGAACATAAGAACCTTCACGGGTCAGAACAACCAATGAATCCTACACAACATGTAAGATATATATTATTAATTACCAAAGCGATTTAAATAACACATAACATACACACAACAAATTCTACTTACAATTTTCTTAACGATTGCTTTTGAGGAATCTAAAGTGCACTCTCCATTTGGTCTTTGTAGATCCCTCTTCCACTTCTCATGTCATAAAGGTCGAGATGAGTTGCAATTATGACTCATGGATTCCTCATCTCCAATTTGTTGTCTTTTTAATTAATCATTGTTTTCTCAAGTTTTTAATAACCCCAACGAGACAATCTATGAGGGTATTTTTTTTTCTTATTCATCTTTCGTGCTTCAGTTTTGACTTGTTATAAACATAGGAAAAATATTAACTTGCATGGTAGTATCTATAAATCATAACCATAAAATTATCAGAAAATCAAATTAGTATTAACTAGGAAATCCTTAGAACTACGATACTTCACAAATATTTTCCAAACCTTCTTGTCAATATAATTATATCTCACCCATAAATGCTCAAGATCTGGTTTAGGATCCCTAATGTAGTCACATGTGAGTCGTGACTTAAATCCCATCCAACACGTACCAGCATAAGTGATCCACTATTTTTCAACTTATCATCATAAAACTCAAACGACAACTATAGTTACATCAATAAGCATGTATTAGAAATTATAGAAAGTAATAACGAATCGATGAAAATTAAAATTAATACAATATCTATGTCTATATGATCTTTTCACATCCTTTGGTGCTTCTTTTCAACCATTTATCAATATACTGACTTTGCTACATCCAAGGAACGCAATATAACTTAATAAGCAAAAAATGATGACCATCAACTATGGAAATACAACATTAAAATATATCGACAATTTCTTACGGGAGTTATGGACTTTTGTTAATTTATCCATCATTGTGGTACCTATTTGTTTTCTTTTCTGTTTTCCATCTATAGTTTGAGAATCATTTGTACAAGTTTCATTTGTATATGTTTCATTACTACTAGATGAAGAAGATACCATCTATCTTAAAAAATATCAATAAAAGATTAATCAAATATCTTAACCAAACAATTATGATCATACACATTAAACAACAAAAACAACATAAACAACAACAAAATAACATTCAAGAACAATAACAATCAAAAAAATAAATAAATAACTCTTTTCATATAATCAGTCAACCTTGAACTTAATTCATAAGAGATTTTGATAAGTATTGATGGGCTAAAGACGTATCTAATTATGTGTCTAGCGGTATCTTAACTGCAAGTGCACAGCCTATCGAAGTAATATTTAAGATTATCGATCCACAGGGACTCTATGGTTACTTAGTGCTAGAGGAATTTCTAGTTTAGCTAAGGTGAAGGGTTGTCACGATTTTTTTTTTTGTTTTTAAAGATTAAAAGCGGGAATTAAATTTAAGTTTAATAAATAATACTAAGGCGGTCGGTATGTAATTATGCTATCTTAGGCGGGTCAATCTAACCTAGGCTTATAAAGATGATTCGCTTAATCTATTCTGTAGAGGTTACCAGTTTAAATATCTTTAACTCACACTCTCGTGGTCTTATCTCAGATCTTACCCCTAAAGCCCTATGCCTGCTCTCGCTAGCCCATAAGTGTTTAGAAATAATTTTTGGAAACTTAGTAATTCTAATTCATTTTAAAGTGCTCTCGCTGTGTTTAAATTAAATGCCTAACTTTAGCTATCTGGTTAAAATCTCACACTCTCGTGGTCTTGACCTAACCTAATACACTTTCCTTACTCTCGTAACTAAAAGGTTGATTTTATAATAAAAAGTCTCAGCCAGAATTTTAAGCTCTTAATTATTTTAAGCCTAGAGTTGATTTTACCGATTTAGTTTGTTTTAATTACATACCGCCCTAAGGTATTTAGCTACTCATTATTGTTGAACCAGACAGAGGCAGAGAAACATTAAACAAAATATGCATGGCAGAAAAATAAATATTCAACATAAATATAAATGAAATTTAATATAAACCTGGATAACAATAAAAGTAGTAGACTCCTTCTTCCACAGGCTGGAAAGCTCGGAGTACTGACCGGAATCGGAAATAAATTCTAAAAGAATCTGAAGGCTTTGAAACAAATTAATTTATAACAATTTCCTGATGTTGGAAATTGTTATAAGGTTGGTTGGGATACAAGAAAAAATAAAACAATGAAATTAATGCTGGAAAAATAAAGGGTGCAAACTAAAATCGGCAGAGCTTCCGCAAGAAATTAAAAACTAAAACTCTGTGGATTGTACATTGAAACAAATCTATTTATAAAAAGCATTTTGGGCCTGGTAGTTGGATTTTATGCTTGGGCCTCGTAGGAAATTGAGAGAATCCAGGGAATATGGGAGTACTTGGTCTGCTGGAAAATAGGCACGTTGGATTTCATTCAGCGTAACGTTCATGACCAAGTCTTCAGTCAAATAACCTAGTTTTCCCTTGTCACGGTCGTGACAAGGGTGTCACGTTCGTGTTCCTTGTTTTATATGTGTCACGGTCGTGAGGGACTTGTCACGGTCGTGACTGCTCCTTTTGGCGTGTCACGGTCGTGACTCCTAGGTGACGACCGTGAGTGTAACAAAAAATGCAGGTTATGCAGAATTCTCTTTTTCTTCATCTTTTAATGGTTGTTTTTGCTCATTTCACTTGTGGCTCTTGATTTAGCTCTGTATATGATGTACCTGCAAAATGGCAAAGAAAACTCGAGGAATCGGGTGTTAAAACGACAATTATGCGATAAAACGGTATTGAAACATATCAATATAATCGATACTTTTTCTCGTTATCAAACTTCCCCAAACTTAAACCTTTACTTGTCCTCAAGCAAATAGTCGGTTGAAAATTGTCGGACAAGTTTTTATCGACGCACACACATAACAAACCGTACGAGGGATCGTTTTGTCAGGTAAACCGGTACTTTGATAAAACACTAACGATACACTAATGACACAAGCAACAAGCTAAGTCGTCGACTTCCCATTAAACGAAACATTCGGTAATTGCTTTACGATTTCGCCTAGAGTCTTTTGATCTTATTTCGCCCGGTTTCATTCTAGCGCAATCACATTAAGCCCTTTGCCTTAGCACGCACGTAGTTGAGTAGCCGGTTAGCGACTTTGATCCTTTATAAGCACGGGGTCTGGTACACGAATGTGGTAACCCTATATACATTATCTGATTTGGAGGTTGTGGGGGATCGAGCCGTAGCACGCCCTACCAAGTTCAGAACCAGTACCTCTGAACCAACCCGCAATGGACTCCTTCTCATATTTCTCGTTTCTTATATGCGACCGTGTACTTTGGTGCAATTTCTTTTCATTTGCATCGAGATATGAAGGATCATTATAGATTAGGCATCAAACGCTTATATTCATCGGCTCCCCACGTGGTTTGTGTTCAGACGGTGCTGACTGCTAGTATAAACTACTAGGGGTTACTTTTGAACTGAAACTTAAGGTGTAGTCGTAACAATCATCGGAACGGAATTGCTTAAGTGGGAAGTCTAAGGTGTCAAGACTGTATTGATCTTGTTGAATCGTTCTTAGCTTCCTAATTATGATTTCGTAGGTAAGTCGGGTAATGCAAAGAATTAATTAAAGATTTTTTTCGGTATGGCTAAATAAACGGGGAAAGTTCGAAATTAAAGAAAATAGCACAAAAATTGCTCTGTTTCATTAACTTACGAAAAGGAAATACAACGGAATGGAAAAGTGCGGAAAGGGAAAAATGCGGAAAATGAAAGGTACCTCTCCCACACTATATCAGACATTGTCCTCAATGTTGTGATATAAAAGCGGTTAAAGTACAATACAAACAACGAAATGGAAAAACATAACAAAAACTAAAACTAAGGCTGCTGATGACCACGGCCTCGGCTTCTGGTGCGGGAGCGTCTGGTCGGAGTCGCTTCAAGATCAGAACCGATACCGGTGATAGCAGTGATATCAATGCGCAAAGCCTCTAGCTCGCTAAAGATCTCTCAGAGCTTCGTATCGGTAGACCTCTGGTTGGTGGCAACAGTAAGTAGTAATGCATCATACTGCTCCTTCTGCCTTCGCTCCAGTGCGGCATTCATCTGGTTTTGCTGATGAATCGCACGGAGGACGTCCTCAAGTGTGAATTCGTGTGCAGGTGTAACACGGTGGGAGAACTGACTTTAGTTATGTTGCGGATAGCAAAAGTCGCCACCGACTTTTATTTTATCCAAAGGAAAGGCATAAAAGAACAGGAAAGACCTTTTAAAAGATTTTAGGGTCCGGGGGGTAGGTTATGTAAAGGGAAGGTGTTAGCACCCTTTACATCCATGGTTATCCATGGGCTCTTAGTTACTTAGCTCACTTTGAATTGTTTTTGAAAAGGTGAAGTGTGTGAATAGAAATTTTCATAAGAGTTTGATAATGATCCATGTACGGATGCGTAAAAAACTTGTGTTTGAAAATTGTTTGAAATTGTGAAGTATTTGAAATTTGTTTTGAAATAGTGAGCAAGTAACTATGAGGAACCTACCCTAAAGTTTAAGTCTTTCTGTTCTTTATCCTTTAAATGGTAAGACTATCCCTATTATTGAGGAATAGGTAGTCATTACCTTGGATGTGAGGGACAAGTGAGGGACATCTGTTTAATGAAGGCAACTGTAGGGTGTATTAAGCATTTGGAGGGACTGTCATCATTATTCGAAAGGGACAAGATCATATTGAAAGGCAACCATTAAGGGACTTGATCTTTGATTATGAAGGGACTAGATGACTTTTCTTTTTAAGGGACTTTGCTTTATACACCCCACTTGACCTTATGATTAGGCAACATTGAGAGGCAACCCTAGAAAGTGAGATGGCGATCAAAGATCGACTTACGTGTGTGAGTGTTTAAATATTTATCTTATAATTTAAGTGATCTAAATTCAATTTTAAAATATAATACATGTTTACACTCCCTATTTTACTAACCATAGCATAAACATTAAATAATTTAAATATTACAAAAATTACATCCAGGAGCATTTACATAATAATAAAGCAATTTTAAATAAATAGCAAAAATAAATAAATAAATAAGCAATATATAAGTAATAAGTAAAATAAGCAATAATAATTATAATAGGGGTTAAAAATAAATAAGGTTAGTGAAATAATAATAATAAGCATAATTAAAAAAAAATAAATGGATTAGTAATAAGCATGATTAGTAATAATAATAAACAAAACAAAATTTTAATGGCTTAATAGAAAAGTAAGAACAATTATATTAATTAATCATAAAATTTAAAATTATAAACTAATTAAATAAATTATGAACATATTATGAGAAATTAACAAATTTACAAAAAAATTTAGAAATTATTTTTACATATAATTAATTATAAACAATGATAGAATATTTATATATTAAAATAGGATTAATTGTAACTTAATTATATTAAATAAAATATATACATAATAATTATATTTACAAAAAATTAGAAAATAAAATTAGGTTTTCAATAATTGTTTAGAAAAGATAAAATAGGGTTCATAAAATTAGGGTTTTGTTAAATATTAGATTTTAACTTACAATAACAATTTATTAATTAAATAATACATATATACATTTTATAATAATAATAAAAACTAATTTTTGAATTTAGAAAATAAATTTTTAGAATTTTGAAAAAATACATAGTATATACATATATTTTATTTTGGAATTATTTAGATATATAATATATATATATATATACAAAACTATATATAATTTAATAATAAAATAATTGAAACAAACAAAAGAAAAGAAAAAAGAATGAAAACTTACCTGGCTGGGGTTTGAACCCAGGACGTTCTGCCTGCCAGCAACAAAACACACCACCAGGCCATCAGCGCGCAGGTGATAGTGAAGGGGGTTCAATTGGTTTTGTTCTTTGTCTGGAAAAATTAAGAAAAATAATAAGAAGCAAAAAGCCTGGGGGAGGATTGAACTCAGGACCTCTCAAACAAACACATATACACATTGCCAATCCTGCTGGGTGAGCGCGTCTGTTAACAAACCAACAACAAATGATAATATATTATATTCAGTGCATAAATGAGAAAAACTCAAAAATATTTGTCACAGCCAAGATTCGATCCCCTGCCCTCTCATCATACGCATGTCTGACTTTCCACTGGGACAAGCGCGTGCTTGTGAAACATAAACAGGATTAATTCATAATATTTTAAAATAGTTTTTCAAACTTGAATTTTGGCGCCAGCATAACTTCATCTTCTTCATTGAATTCGCAGGTTTTCCTGCGAAATTATCTAGGGAAATACCTGCGAATTTTCCTGCGAACACAAACCTGCGAATTTCAAATAATAGCAAAACAGTACAATTTCTACAAATTGATCAATGAAACATGATCCTCACAGTCCATACAATCATATTATGTCCTTCAAATTCATTTAAATTCAGTAAATCATAAAACCCTAAATTCAAAGGTGAAACCCTAACAATGGCCGATTGTGATTTAGGTCACGAAGCTCCAATTTTTTTGTCCAGAAAGCATCTATACTATCACACAAACAAGATTGATCAATCAAAATTCATTAAAAACCATTCAATAACCAGAATTGAAAAATTAAAATGTGAAGAATGATTTGAATCGGATTATGCGAATGGAGAGGTTTTAGATGCAAATAAGCATTGGTATTGCTTCATGGATGTCCAAGGAACATTGCTATGTCTTTAGATTACCTTCAAACACCTTGTATCAATGAATCCGAATGTGAGTTTTGAGAGGTTTTTTTGAAATTGTGAACTTACTCTTGAGGCTGTGTAAATTCGTGGCTTGTGATTGTAATGTGTTAAGTACTTATAGGAGAATGAATTTAGGTCAAAAAATCAAGTCATTGTGTGGAAAATTTGATATGAAAAGATTCAAAATGATCATGCCTTAAAAATCAAATATTCTTGTATGAACACTTGCTATTTTTGGCTAATCCTCATGATTTCTTTCCACTTCAATTCTAATCAAATTTATGATTTTCTAGAAGCTTGATCCAATTCAAATCTTACATTTTCATATTTTATTTTTATTTAAAATGATTTTTAATGAATTAAATCAAAATAAATAAAAATAAAATAATAAAAAATCTGATTTTTAATGATTTGGGTCGTGCATGAAGTGATTGTATGGGTTGGGTCATCATTTGGCAAGCCCATTTGGAAGAAATTGGTTTTAGACCTCCATTTTCATCATAAACCAACCCAAATTTTCCCAACTTTGCAAGGGCACATATCTTTCAATTTTAATGCTATGAGGGTGTTCTTGGACATTTTGGAAAGCTTGAAGAGTCCTCTAAACAACCCCACTGGTTTCATGTCCATATCATTTACCAATATCAAGTTATGCCCTTTTGAAGTTGTTGACTTTTTGTTGACTTTCAAAAGGACCTATAATGTCTTAGCTCATACCTTCCAAATGAAGCATTTTTGGGCTTGGCTTGTGAGACACAAAGTTGTAGAGAATTCAATTTCCTTAAAAATGAGCTTTGGATGGAGACTTGGTGATGAAGCATGTGAAAGTTATGGCTGGTCAAAGTTCAGTTGACTTTTACTGAGGAAACCCTAATTTAGAAACTCCTGATTCTTGATGATCTGGAATCTCCTTGATGAATCATGATCAACCCTTGATCAAATGATGAATTTTACTTCATATACTTGATGTTGGCAAAAAATCATGAAGTTTGACTTTGATTTGACCACAGTTGACCTCAGTTTGACTTTTTAACTACTTTGACTGATTTTGACTTATCTGATCATCTAACTGAGCAAACTTCTGAGAAAAGTCTTGAAACTTGTCATGGGGGTTCTTATACACATATAAGATGTTATGAAGCTCACTTGAAGTCTTGGAAGTTCATTAAGCCTGATTAAAGTCAAAAACCCTAGTTTTGGATGCACTGCTTAGGAGGTGCATTGTCTGAGGGAATTGTCAACTCTTCTGACTATCTGTGAACTTTGTGAACCTTGTGAACCATCATAAAATGTCTTGTGAACCTCATGGGAGGTATTGTGAACCTTGTGAACCTTTTGAACCTCATAAAGTGACTTGTAGAGTTCATGAATCTCATGAAAGGTTTTGTAAGCATTGTGAATCTTGTGAACCTTGTGAACCTTCATAAAGTAACTTGTAGACTTCATGAACCTCATGAAAGGTCTTGTAAGTGTTGTGAATCTTGTGAACCTTCATGAAGTGACTTGTAGACTTCATGAACCTCATGAAAGGCCTTGAAAGCATTGTGAAGCTTGTGAACCTTGTGAACCTTCTTAGCACACAAAGTCTTGTATTGTGAGGGAAAATTTTGGGGTGCAACAGCAGGAGGCTGTCGGGTGGATGTCTCAGGAATGTCCTGGACAGGCTCAGCCGCATCCAGGGTGTCTTGCATCTCGTCCGCTGGGGGATCGGCCTGCTCATCAGGAATGGGGGCGTGGCCGGCAGCATCCGGTAAAGCAAAGAGCCAGTTGGCTCGGCTAGACGGATCGATACGGTCACGGCACGACAAGATGATATGGTGATAAACAAAGCCTTGGATAACAGGGCTAAACCTGCCATCCTCTCTCTGAGCAATCAAGTGTGCGGACCTGCAATAATTCTTCGTTAGTAACTCAGCGGCTCTGCTAGGCAAATTTACGACCAAGTCACCAAGCTCCAACTGAATGGCGAGGGTAGTGACAATGCCGCCTATGTAAAAGGGGGTTGCGCCTCTTTGCGCAATGGACTGGATATGGGACAGCATGAACGGGGCAGCATTAATGGGCTCGTCATTTAAAGCGCAGTGTAAGAACAAAAGCTCTTTGGAGTTGAGCTTGTGGTTACTCTCTCGTGCAAAGATGGTGTTGCAGATGACGCGATGAAAGTATCTGATCGCCGGGTTGTGGATATGCGTAGCATTCAGGCTCTGAAAGGCTGAGGCACGGGTGTTGGTGATGTCGTGCCATAAGGTGAAAGCGGTTTCACTGAAATTGTCCGGCACGCGGAGGTGAGCTTCATTCCCGTGATCGAAGCCTAGCAGCTCGGCGATCCTTGTTTGCATAACTTCGAACTCCCGACCAAGCAATCTGAACTTAGCAACGCCGATGAGTTGACTCTGAGAACCGGTAGGAGTGATGTAATGAAATGAGCTTAGGAATTCCAATGTCAGAAGCTCGAATGTGGGCTGGGGTTGACTGCAAAGATCCCACAGACCAACCTTCTGAAGCAGGCTCTTGACACTGTTGAGCATTCCCAACTCTCTCAAACATTCAGTGTCGACATATCGCGTGGGTTGAACACCACGGTTCTGGAATTTGATGAACCTCTCTCTCTGATTTTCTCCATGCTCACCATCTCTAAATTGAATTGCTTCCATTGCATGCAAGAACAAGAGTGGGAGATAAGAGGTTTTTGGTTTTTGTGAGAAAAGTGATAAAATGAGAGGAAATTGTTTCGGATTAATAATGCAAGGTCAGAATGTGATAGGTGTGGTGATAATGGAGAGGTTAATGGGGTTTAATTTGGGTAATGGGAGGTTACGGAAATTGGAAGAGATAATGGGTGGTTTTGAAGGTTATGGAAGATGAAAGAAGAAGAGGTTTCGAAGAAGAAACAGTTATGTTTCTCACGATTCCTATAACTAAGGTCGTCACGATCGTGAAGGGGGGATGACGGTCGTGACGCGCTAATTAGTGTGTCACGATCGTAAGAGGGTGATGACGATCGTGAGGGCTTAAAACTTTGAATAATTTCCAGAATGCAATATCTCTCTCACGCTATAATTTATATAATATTTTATGATCACTTCTCACTCTATTTTAAACATAAACACCATATAATATATAATACCAACATAAATTTGTAAATTGCATCACACGAGAGATTGTATAAAACATTAATCAATTTAAACAAATTAAGCATAACAGTAAATGAACTTGAAAGCATAGAAATTGATTAAATTGGAAAAATTTGTAAACTAGAAATGCTTTGCTTTTGATACTTGAAGGGAAATTACATTAATAAAAATACGGTACGAAAATGTTTGTGAAATGTTAAACTAACTAGAAACGAAAACAATAAGTAAACATGTGGAAGAAAGAGCTTATGTTTTCCAGTCATCAACAGAAGTGCAGAGTTAAGGATCACAAGTTATCTTAGACAGGGGGTTAATCCTATATCTAAGAATTATTGCTGCAAGAGTGAAGTTCTACATCAAGTTTGGTTGAAGATAATGCAAATTGTGATGTTTCCATCCTGGGAGAATGAGATGTCAAGTTAGATGTCATGATATTATAGTAGTGTTGTAAGTTGGGGGAGATCTGGAAATACATAATATGTGATTCTTGATGGATGCTAAAGAATCATTGATATGTCTGGGAGAATTTATTTTTCTTTAGACTATATTCATAATCGTGTGAAGTTGTCATAGAACTATCAAATTAGCAAAAGATCCTTGAAAAACTTGACAATGTCTGACTTGATGTCAATACATTGTTGTAAAACATGTTTGTGGGAAATTGAATCTTTGGACGTTAGGCCTTGGACAACGGAAAACATGCGCGTGGAGAACATGTTCTCCGTTACTTACATTATGTTGGACGGTTTTCCTTGGAGAAGAAACAATCAAAGCATTCTTGGCCGGTGCGCATTATATTGCATAAAGTTACATCAATGGTTTTATATATTCATTAAATCTTCATGTGTTATTCCCAAGATTATCTTACAATCTAAGAGGATGTCTTGGCTATTTAAGGGAGCCTTTGGCTCGATGCATATTGTTGCACCCCAAAATTTGCCCTCCCCTAGTCAAGGCAATGTGTCCTAAGGATCCTCTCAAGGTTCACAAGGTTCACAATTAGTCAGGAAGTTTGGAAATTCCCTCAGACAAAGCCTCTTCCTAAGCAATGCACCCTAAACTAGGGTTTTGAATTTCATCAGGCTAAATGGACTTTCAAGGCTTCAAGTGAGCTTCATAACATCACACATGTCTTCAAGAATCCCTATTTCAAGTTTCAAGGCTTTCCCAAAAAGTTTGCTCAGTCAGATGATCAAATATGCAAAAATCAGTCAAAATGGTTAACAAGTCAAACTGAGGTCAACTGTGGTCAAACCAAAGTCAAACTTCATGATTTTTTGCCAACATCAATTTTATGAAGTAAAATTCATCATTTGATCAAGGGTTGATCATGATTCATCAAGGAGATTTCAGATCATCAAGAATCAAGAGTTTCTAAATTAGGGTTTTCATAGGAAAAGTCAACTGAACTTTGACCAGTCATAACTTTCACATGCTTCATCAAACATTTCCCATCCAAATCTCATTTTTAAGGAAATTGAATTCTCTACAACTTTGTGTCTCACAAGCCAAGCCTAAAAATGCTTCATTTGAAAGGTATGAGCCAAAACATTACAAGTCATTTCAAAAGTCAACAAAAAGTCAACATCGTCCAAAGGGCATAACTTGAAAATGGTAAAGGATATGGACATGAGACCAAAGGGGTTTGTTAGAGGACTCTCTAATCTTTCTAAAAAGTCCAATAACACCTTCATAGCCTTAAAATTGAGGGAGATGTGCCTTGTTAAAGTTGGGAAAGTTTTTAGGAGTGTATGAAGCAAATGAGGTCTCAAATCCAAATATTTCCAAATGGGCCCACCAAATTCCAACCCAAACTCAAAGATGACATCATGCACGACCCAATTCAAATATTTTCTGATTTTTATAATTTATTTATTATTTATTTGGATTTTATTCATTAAAATTCATTTTAAATCAAAATAAAATATGAAAATACAAATATTTGATTTGATTCTTCTTCTAGAAGCTCTTAAACATCATTTAAGTTGATTTGATACTCTCCAATTTTGTGCACAACCAATTTGGAAACTGTTAATGCTATTATTTTATGATTGGCATTATGTTTGGTAAAACTAATATGGCTGGAAAATGTTGAATAAGAAGTTCCATATGTTAAATTAACATGGTATAGATTCTGGAAGAACATGTCAAACATGATGTCCTGACATGGTGGCACAAATAAATGTGGTTATAATAATTGGAAGTTGTCAAAGAAGATGTTGAATTCAGTTCAGAATGTCATATCAGATGTTGGGACATTATCAAACAGAGTATAAGAACTTAATTCAGGATGTCCCAACAGATGTTGTCATATGTTACAGTCAGATGTCAAAGAAGATGTTGAAACATCTGCAAATGTCATGACAGAATTACTGTCATATGTTACAGATAGATGTCAAAGAAGATGTTGAAACATCTGCAAATGTCATGACAAAATTACTGTCATATGGTACAGACAGATGTCAAAGAAGATGTTGAAACATCTGCAAATGTCATGACAGATGTCAAAGAAAATGTTGAAACATCTGCAACTGTCATGACAACATTACTGTCATATGTTACATATAGATATCAAACAAGAAGTGTTGAACTTAGTTCAGGATGTCACACCAGATGTTGTGACACTGTCAAACATTGTATCAGTTAATGGAATAAGTTCAGGTTACAGGATGTCACATCAGATGTTGTGACATTGTATCAGTAAATGAAGTAAGTTCAGTTTTTCAGGATGTCCCAACAGATGTTGTGACATCTCAGACCTGCTACCAGAATTAATTAATGACTAACAGAACTGAGTAAATTCAGGGGAATCTATCTGGAATTAATTGGAAAGAGATAAGCAATACAAGGCGCATCTTTAGGGAGATTAGTTATCTGATTTCAGTAAAACAGAATAACTAATTCACCTTGAATTAAGGAGGTAGCAAACTAACTAACCCTAATTCAAGGTGATGACAGTGGGATTTATCAGATCTGAATTATGCAGAATATTCTGGAGATATTATGCAATCATATGTGGTGCTGATTTAAAGGGTGTTGATTCAGAAGATCTTAAAGACTCAATTTAAATTGAAGACAAATATTGAAAAATATAGGTTTCTATATTTAGAGATATTTTAGGAGTTTTTAGATTTGAAGATTTTTTCTGCATATTTGTAGCAACTATTGTTGTGATTGTTTAGGCCCAAATCCAGTTGGGAATAGGTTATAAAAGAAACCTTGTAACCTAGTTTAGTACTATCTAATCAACCGAAAATGTAAACATTATTAGGGTTGTGTTCTTGTGGCAGCCGTGTGTAACAAGGAACTCTATTGTGGCTGTTTCACTTGTGATTCTCGAAGCTTGTAAGCAAGAGAAGTATTGTTTCTTGATTGAAACTTTTAAGTAAGATCAAGCTGTTGTGTTTGAAGTGTGGCTTCAATTTTATTAATCATTGTAAAAGATCACTGTGTGATTGAGGGGGAGTGAGTTGGTACTCATATCTAAGTTGTGTCTTAGGTAGAAATTGCATTGGGTAGATATTAAGTGAAAGATTAAACTGGGTGGTTTAAGTCTAGAATTAATATTACTTATAGTGGATTTCCTCCTGGCTTGGTAGCCCCCAGATGTAAGTGTGGAGATACACTGAATTGGGTTAACAATTCTGCTGTGTTCTTTATATCTTTTATGTTTTATGCAGTACCTGAACTGAATGTCCTATCAGATGTCCCAACATCCTGAAGCATGTTTGACTCTGATATATCAGAATTATTTAAGTACTGATATGTATGCCTTACCATGTTTATAAGTAACAAATAAGATGTCTCAACATCATATTCGACATCTGAGTCTGTCATACCAGAATTTCAGAAACATATCATTTGATTTTTTTGATATTTTTGACCATAGCTTTCTTCACCTTCAAGCAACCCATACAACTCCAACCAAGGCCCAAATTCTTAACCTAATTACATTACTATATAACCACAACAATATCACAAGACCAAAAGAAAGGATGGAAAGCAAGAGGATGATATTCGTACTTTAAAATTTCACATGATACAAAATTAGGTTTCCACAATCCACCACTTTTACAAGTTGATTAAAGGCTGCAAATGAATCCTTGAGGTTTCCTGAACCTATTCCAATCATCCTCATCATCAAATTCATGCCAAATCATACAAACCAAATTCATATTCTTGCTTTTCTTTTGATTTTTTTCAATTTCAATGATTTATGCATTATTAATTGATTTTGATTACATAATATGTTTGTTTGATTGTGTAGATGGTTTTTGGATAGTGTAAACACCCCAAATTTGCCCTCACCCATTCACACCATGGCTTGTGATCATTTCATATACATAAGTTCAATCATAGCATCTCATACCACATTTTTTGTACACTGCATTGATTCTAAGTCATCTGCATCTAGGGTTTGTGATTTGAGCAATCCAAGAGCTTCTTGAGCCACTCCAAAGGTATTCAATCACTTCAAAAGGGTCCATGTATGTTCAAGCATCATATTATATCCTCTCAAAGTCAAGAATGTCAAATAAATCACAAGAACTGAGAATGGCATGGAAGCAGAGCCAGGTTTGACTGCACAGATGACCTAGAATTAGGGTTTTGGTTTCAGAGACCATAACTCCAAATTTTTTGGTCATTCTTGTTTCTATTGGTCTCTATATGGTATAGGGAGAATGCATATCAATTTTCATGAAGAAATTCCATGGGGAAGTCATCTGATCAAGAGTTGACTTTCCAAGCAAGCCAGTGTAAAATCAGGGCATCTGAGGCCCCCAATGACCCAACCAAAGGTTGTTCTTCATCATTTTGATTGTGTATGATCTTTATTTGATCATGGAAGATGTTGGAAGTCCACAAAATTGAAGAATTTCAAGTCATTTGCAAAGTTGACTTTTTGGGAAAGTTTGACTTTTAATGAAATTGCCATTTTAGGAAACTTTTTCAACCCTTGCTTTTTGATTCAAAAGTGCTTCAAATGAAAAAACTTTGGTCATGAAAGTTGTAGAATGGATAATTCCCTTTTCAAAAAGTACAAGAACATGACCTAATTCATTTTGGATCAAAAGTTATGGCTTGTCAAAGTTGGCTAAAATCACAAAATTTGAAGTTTTCTACCAAAGAGACATTTTGCAAAATGGTTTGTTCAAGTGTTCTAAAGGCCTCAAATGTGTATCATTTCTTCACAACATGATCATATAACATCCAAAATTCAGAATGGGCCAAAGGATCACTCATCTTCATGACTTATGGAGCAAGATTTCTCAAAGGAAACAAAAGTGAAGCAAGTTGCAAAAACTCACTCAAGTGTGAATCCACTTGCTTGCTGACTTCACAACCAATCCTATGGCTCTCCACACATCTTGCTGCGCAGGACACCCCATCTGTCCTTGGCTAGCTAGTAGCCCATGCCTCTCTTACACAACTTTGACATTTTGGCAACTTGAGCCATACCAATCACAAAAGCACACATCAACTCATCTGACCAATCCCATTAGTTTATACAAACAAAAAGCAAGCCAAAGCAGATACAACACAGGCCTGAAAGCACCAAGAACTCAGCTCTCTCATTTTTCACCCCATTTTGCAAAAGCTTTCGAAACACTTTCCACAAGCTACAAACACACAAGCCAACTTCACAAACCAACTTAGCACACTTCACTGATCAAAAACCACCCATCACCATTGCCTGAAACTCCCTGAATCAAAAATACGATCTCCACCCCACCTTGAACAAAACTTCTGTAATCTTCCAAGCCAGCCATCACAAACTTCTTTCAAGTATCAAGACTTCATCAGGGGCCTAAGAGGAGTGGTTTTCACAAAGAAAGAAGGTCAGATAGTTGCAAACTGAGAAAGCTCAAAGCTCAGGTATCTCAAGAACTTTTTTTTCCAGAAATGAGTTTTTAAGTTTCTAATTTGTTCCTCATGCTTTGCTGATCACTCTGATGCTATTACTTTTTGAAATGGTTGAGAAATAAGCATTTAATCGTGTTCTGAAACTTTTCTGACCTAAACATGTTTTGCTTCGATTCGCATGATTAATGAATGAAAAATGATTTTTGTTTAGGGGTTTTGATTCAGTGTTGAATGGGGTTGATTTTTGGGCCATTAGTTTTCATTTTCATGGAGTTTTGAGGATTTTAGCAACTTTCAGGTGAGGGTCTTGCCGGAGAAGACGACCGGGAGTCTTCTCCGGCCACCTGAAAGTGATTAGGGTTTAATCTGTGTAATTAATGTAGTTTGAATGTGGTGCGTTGATCTGGCTGACTTAGTCAACTCTCGCGCGTGTTCAAGGGTCCAGATCATTTGATTAGCCCTAATCTCATTTAATTTAATTTAATTAATTCAGATTAGTTTAATTAGGTAAGTTTGAATATCAGCCTTTGGATGTGGCGCCAGTCAACGCGTGCGTTTCCCAGTTTAAACCTCAGCCATTGATCATGCTTACTTCCATTAAATTCAGTTTTATTTTCTTTTTATTTCATTTGTTTTCTTCATTTAATTTAAAATAGCAAAACATTTATAAAAATTCTGAAAATTTTTATGCAATCTTTTATTAATTTTCAGAAACCAAAAAAATTTTTATTTTTATTTTTTGCATTAAAAAATATTTTTAAATCATTTAAAAGATTATTTTTAATTGATTAATGAGAATTAATTAATTAAAAATACTTTTAGGTATTTAAAAATCACCAAAAAATTCATGAAATATTAAAAATCATTTAAAAACATTGTCCAACCCTCAAACCAAATTTATTTTTTGATCTTGATGTCTTTTGACAATTTTTCATGGAATTAATTTCATTTCAAGGCATTATTTTGATTCAATCTTTGAAAATTCACTTCTGCCTAGTCTTTAAGAGTTGGACTTTGATTCTTTTTGCATTGTGTCTTGCATATCATGTAGTTTGTAGGATTAAATTGGCATGAATTGATTGTGCATTTTCAATTTGTTTGACATTTTCCTTGACAAGGTACCATAAAACCCTAGAAATCTTAAGAAATTCATAACTTTCACTAGGTTAAGAATTGGATCCCCTCCTTTGGGCAGTGAGTTTGTATAGGTTTAGGGTTCCTTTGAATGCATTTTCAATTTTTTATCTTGATGTTTGCTTCTGGTTTTGGTTTTTGTTTTGTGCATTGATCATAAACCCTAATTTGGGCTTTCTTTTGCATTTCATCTTGCACTTGCTTGTATACCATGACTTGCCATAGCATTTTGTGCATCCATTTGATTCATTAGACATCTTAAGACATATTAGAAGCATGTTTGATCATTGCATCTTTCATTTACCATGTTGTATGTCATTTGCATTCCATAACTTTTCATGTATGTTCATGGTTCTAAGCATGCTTCTCTTGCACTCATATGTTCATATGATCATCCCCATGCCTTGTTTCATGTTTGCATCATCTCATAGCATCATTATCATCATACTTATGCTTCTGGTTTTGGTTTGGATCATGCCATTCCATCTCATTTTGCATTGCATTGCATTCCTTTCACTAACTTTTCAGGTGGTAAGTTCTTTGAGAAGTGGATTTGCCTCCACTTCTCACAATTTCTTTTCATCTCTCTTATGAATCATTGCTGCATTTTGTCTTGTGTTTGAGATTGAGCTTGCTCATTCTTGTCCCTTTTACTTTCTTTCTTCAAGTGACTTGTCTTCTTAAATGAAGCAAGTTACTTTGCTTCCTTTGCTCCTTTCATCTGCTTCCTGGTGGTTCCTCTGAAGATTTCTCTTGTAAACCTCACAAACCTTAGGAACAACCAAGAATGACAATAATTAGGGTTTTGATTAGTCCCCCATTTAGATTTTACCTTTATGTCTCATTGAGTCTTCTCTTCTCATCCCATAATCCAGGACTAAACCCTAAAGGTTTTAAGGCTTTGTGATTAAGCTTATACCTGCATCCTTCTATTAGGATGGAGTGTATAACTTTAATCCTAAGTTTTAAACCCTTAATGTGTTTAACTCCTTTAATCAATCCACTAATAATCATCAAGACATCAAGCTTGTAACTTGGGCCTTGCATTAGGGTTCTAATTCTTCCTTAATTGGTTAAGAAGGACTAACCCTAGTGTTAATGGACAAGTCCCCTTCAAGTTTGTCTTACAAATCATAAAAATCACTTCTTCATCATATCATTAACTAAAATCCATCTTAATAAAGGCTTTGTTTTGTCATGAAGTTAATCCCTAATCATGGATTAAGTTGAGGAGCTTTCCTCAGCTTAAACATTCTCATTTATTATCCTTCTATTAGGATGGTGTAATGAGTCTGTTTAATCCTTGATTATGGCTTAGTCTCATTACTTAACACTAAACAAAAACAACAAAAACATCTAAATAATCACAAGTAGGTTAATGATCTTAATCCTACATCATGGTGATTAAGTGTGAGAAGCTGACTTCACACTTAAGGTATTCTCATTACCCCTAATTAGAGGGATGATGTGATGAGTTTACTAACCCATTGGTTTAGGCTTAAGCTCATTAATTTATGACAAACTTTCAAAAGCAATAAAAGACTGAAAACTCAAAAGCAAACAATAATCGTCTCCTCCGGGATTCTTTTCTCATCTCATTCACTCATAAACGAGAACTTGCTTCTTCCGTCTAATGCAAGACAGTTTGCACCTGAGCCAGACAGGTCATACACTTGAGCATAGGCAAGTATGCAGTTCACAGGTCAATTTATCTTTCAGTCTCTTTGGCTCGAACTACGGTGTTCTGACTTCCTCATTGCACGAGAGGATACGTAGGCATAACTTAATTGTTATCGAACAAAAGTCTCTGTGTCTTCCCCCTCTTCCAGCATTCTTTTTCTAAGCCTCATTTCCTGAGCATTCACCTTTTGCACTGACACTTGTGTTGCACCCCAAAATTTGCCCTCATAATACAAGACTTTGTGTTCTAAGAAGGTTCACAAGGTTCACAAGATTCACAACACTTTCAAAACCTTTCATGAGGTTCATGAAGTCTACAAGTCACTTTATGAAGGTTCACAAGGTTCACAAGATTCACAATGCTTGCAAAACCTTTCATGAGGTTCATGAAGTCTACAAGTCACTTCATGAAGGTTCACAAGGTTCACAAGGTTCACAATACCTCCCATGAGTATCACAAGACATTTTATGATGGTTCACAAGGTTCACAAGGTTCACAATTGGTCAGAAGAGTTGACAATTCCCTCAGACAATGCACCTCCTAAGTAGTGCATCCAAAACTAGGGTTTTGACTTTAATCAGGCTAAATGGATTTCCAAGACTTCAAGTGAGCTTCATAACATCTTATATGTGTGTAAGAACCCCCATGACAAGTTTCAAGACTTTTCTCAAAAGTTTGCTCAGTCAGATGATCAGATAAGTCAAAATCAGTCAATGCAGTTAAAAAGTCAAACTGAGGTCAACTGTGGTCAAATCAAAGTCAAACTTCATGATTTTTTGCCAACATCAAGTATATGAAGTAAAATTCATCATTTGATCAAGGGTTGATCATGATTCATCAAGGAGATTCCAGATCATCAATAATCAGGGGTTTCTAAATTAGGATTTCCTCAGTAAAAGTCAACTGAACTTTGACCAGCCATAACTTTCACATACTTCATCACCAAGTCTCCATCCAAAGCTCATTTTGAAGGAAATTGAATTCTCTACAACTTTGTGTCACACAAGCCAAGCCCAAAAATGCTTCATTTGGAAGGTATGAGCTAAGACATTATAGGTCCTTTTGAAAGTCAACAAAGAGTCAACAACTTCAAAAGGGAATAACTTGAGAATGGTAAATGATATGGACATGAAACCAGTGGGGTTGGTTAGAGGACTCTTCAAGCTTTCCAAAATGTCCAAGAACACCTTCATAGCATTAAAATTGAAGGATATGTGCCCTTGCAAAGTTGGGAAATTTTTGAGTGGTGTATGAGGAAAATAGGGTCTTAACACTAAATTCTTCCAAATGGGCTTGCAATCTTGTGATCCAAACTTCAATATAACACCAAGCACAACCCAACCCATGTGATTTCTGATTTTTTTTATTTTATTTAATATTTATTTGAATTTTAATCATTTAAATACATATTAAATCAAAATAAAATCAAAAAATCAATATTTAAATATGATTCTTCTTCTAGAAAATCATAAAAGACATTTAACATGAATCCACACTATCCAAATTCGTGCTCACTCTTTGAAGCATGAAGAGATTTGATTTTTGGCCAAAATTGGAAAGGGATTTCTTCATCACTAAGGTATCCATAAAGCCCAAAGAGAGAGTCAATTTTTTGACCTAATTTACATCACTACATATAGACAAACTCATTACAAGCATTGGGACGGATTTTTGCAGCCTTAAACAACACACTCAAACTTCAAAAAAATCATCCAAAAAGCTTGATTCGGATTCCTTGCTAGAGGTCACTCCAAAGCATTGTGAAGGTTGTAAAAGGTTCCTGGGACATCACTGAAGCTATCCCAATTACTCTCATCATTCAAAACATCATAATCTATTGAAACCGAATCATCACTTTCTTGAATTTTTGAGTTTTTCGATTTCATTAATTCATCTAATATAAATGATTTTTGTGCACTAATTCTTGTTTGTTGATGTCTCTGGAGTGTTTTTGCATACTTGAATTGAGTTTTTGTTACAGAATCGAAGAGATGCCATGGCTAGGGTTTGAAGCTCGAGTTTGGGATCTTGAGTTTTAGGACACTTAAATGAAATCTAAACACATGGCCGTGACCTATGATCTTTGTGTAGTTAATCTGGGCTGTTAATTTGACTGAATGTTGCGATTTGAGTGATGTTCAAAAAATATAGGAATTCTGGTTTTGAATGTGTGCAGGTAAATTCGCAGGAAATTTTGTGGATGATTTCGCAGCTAAATTCGCAAGTTTCAAGGAGGAAGAAGGAGTTTGGCGCGCGGATGAAATTTGAATATTTGTTTTAATATTTTATGATTATGTTTGTAATTTATTTCAGAAAGGTTGCGTAGCTCAGTTGGTGGACACATGCGCGTATGGAGTAAAGGTCATGAGTTCAAGACCAGCCAAGGCAATTTTTTTTGGTTTGATTTATTCTTGTTTTCCAGAACAACAACAAAACCATATGAAGTGCATTGTTATCACTGGCGCGCGCGCAGCCCAGTGGATGGAGGGCAGGTCTTGGAAGTTGCAAGCTAAGGGGACTGGGTTCAAATCCCAGCCCCAACAGGTTTTTTTTTACTTTCTCATTCTTTTCTTTATTTTTTTTTAATTTAATTAATGTTTTATCTTAAAGAAAAATTCAAAAAAAATTAAAATAGTATATTGATATTAGGTTAAACTCATTTTGTTTTTATATATTCTTTCTTTTTTTAAATTTTTTTTAATATTATTATTAAATTATATATATAATTATCTTATTATTCTAAAAAAAAAAGTGTACATAAAACCCTAATTATAATTAAACCCTAATTTTATTTTTATAAATTTATTAAACCTTAAAATATTTTTTCTAAATAAGCCTAATATTTTACAAACCCTAATTTATTTTTCTCTAAACAATTTTAATTTCTATTTTTTTTAATATAAATATAATGTACATATTTATTTAGTATAATTAATTTTGTAAATATAATCTTTAATATACTTAAAATTTGTAAATATAATTATGATGTACATATTTATTTTTCTAACTTTATATTTAATATAATTGAATCTTGTAAATATGCTTATAATCAAATTTTTTATAATATGTAATTGCTTCTATAATTTGTTCATAATCCAAACTTTATTCTTTTAAAAAATATATATGTTTAAAAAATAATTAAATTTATGCTAATATTGTAATTATAATTTTTTAATTAATTTAAATTTTATAAGTTGCATATAATTTTAAATTTTATAATTAAATTGCTCACATTTCCTTAATAATTTCTAATCCTTATTTATTATTTTATTTTGCTTATTATTATTACTAATCATATTATTACTAATCCATTTATTTATTTTTTAATTATGCTTATTATTATTATTTCACTAATCTTATTTATTTTTTTATTTTATTATTATTATTACTAACCCCTATTATATTTATTTATTGCCTGTTTATTTATTTTGCTAATTATTTATATTTTGCTTATATACTTATTTTTTGCTATTTATTATTTTAATTGCTTATAAATTATTATTGTAATTGCTCCTTGGATGTAATTTTTGTAAATATTTAAACTATTTAATTTTTATGCCATGGTTAGTAAAATAGGGAGTGTAAACATGTATGCTATTTAAAATTGAATTTAGGTCATTTAAAATTATAAGATAAATCAAATTGAACACTCACACACGTAAGTCGATTTTTAATCGTCATCTCACTTTCTAGGGTTGCCTCTCAATGTTGCCTAATCATAAGGTCAAGTGGGGTGTATAAAGCAAGTCCCTTAAAAGAAAAAGTCATCAAGTCCCTTAATGGTTGCCTTTCATAAAGATCTGTTCCCTTTCGAATAATGATGACAGTCCCTCCAAAAATTGCTTAATACACCCTACAGTTGCCTTCATTAACAGATGTCCCTCATATGTCCCTTACATCCAAGGTAATGACTACCTATTCTTTAATAATAGGGATAGTCTTACCATTTAAAGGATAAAGAACAGAAAGACTTAAACTTTAGGGTAGGTTCCTCATAGTTGCTTGCTCACTTCATTCAAAAACTTTTCAAACATTTTCAAACAAATTTTCAAACACAAGTTTTTACGCATCCGTACATGGATCATTATTAACTCTTATGAAAATTTCTATTCACACACTTCATCTTTTCAAAAAACAATTCAAAGTGAGCTAAGTAACTAAGAGCCCATGGATAACCATGGATGTAAAGGGTGCTAACACCTTCCCTTTACATAACCTACCCCCCGGACCCAAAAATCTTTTAAAAAGGTCTTTCCTGTTCTTTTATGCCTTTCCTTTGGATAAAATAAAAGTCGGTGGCGACTCTTGCTATCCGCAACATAACTTAAAGTCAGTTCTCCCACCGTGTTACAGAACTGGCGACTCTGCTGGGGATTTAAATTTAAGAGGGGTACCCTTAGGAATTAGATCACTTTAAATTAGTTTGCTTTGTTTGCTTTACTTTACTTGTGGGGCTCTTATGTGTGAAAGATCCTAACCCGGATCTAGTGTACCTTAGGTAAATGGCAATAGACCAAGGAAACTGTACGGCGTATACCGATATGGTTGATCTGGTGGCCATAGTTAGTGTGACTTCTTGGTTGGTGCTTATGTTCCTTAAGTCAAGTTGAGGATAATATGAGGCTGCCATATGTTGTCAATGCACTAATTAACCTTTAGAACCCTAGTTAACTCATCTTGGCCTTTAGAAAGTAGTGAGGTAACCGGCTTTGGTGCAGACTGAAGTTGGTTGACACTCGATACTACGCTCATTGAGATCTTAAACTTGGAGGGTTTTGGTTGGCAAGTAAGTTGCCTACTGAACAACCACCCTTGTGAAGGATCAATGATATTGAGATCCCTTAGAACCTGGTTACTTTTGTAGGACAGGATGAACCAACTAACTTCAGGGGAGGGTACTTACCTTTAAACCTCATGCCAGCCTGCAAACCTAGGGCTATTGTGTGACTTGTTTGTGTGTGCCACATGTTTGTGATTGAGCATAACATCATGACATCATCATGCATCATAAGCATAGCATTTTCACTAACCATTTCAAGGACCAAAGGATTTATCTTTGTTCTTTGTTGCAGGTCATGGCTTCTGCTCGTAGGAACACCATCAGGATCAACTTTGTAGGCATACCTGCTAAGCTTAAAGAGTTGGTTTCTCAAGTGTTTGATCACTCCCAGTTTATCAAGAGACATGGTCACCTATTGGATCTAGTCACTTCAGGGTTCAATGAAGACATGATGAGTGTTCTATTTCAGTTCTTTGACCCCAAGCACCATTGCTTTACATTTCCTGACTATCAGCTGGTTCCTACAATGGAAGAGTTCTCTAAACTTCTGGGTATATCTGTTCTTAATCAAAGACCCTTCACAGGCTTGGAGAAGGAGCTTAAACCAGAGGTTATTGCTGCAGCTCTACATCTGAAGAAGTCTGACATTGTTCTAGAAACGAGAAGTGGAGTCAAGGGTATTCTAGCCAAGGTGTTGATAGAAAAGGCTCAAATGTTCTTGAAGGCCATGAGCTATGATGCTTTTGAGGAGATCTTAGCCTTGCTGATATATGGCTTAGTGTTGTTCCCCAATCCAGATCAGTTCATAGATGTTCATGCCATCAACATATTCCTGAGTCACAATCCAGTGCCTACATTGCTTGGAGACATCCTACATTCTCTTCATACTCGTACTACAAGGGCAAGAGGAACCTTGATGTGCTGCATACCTTTGCTTTCTAGGTGGTTTATTTCTCACCTGCCTCGCTCAGTAATGAAGAATGAGCAAGGGTTCAGATGGTCCAAGAGGATCATGTCACTTTCTCACTCAGATATCCATTGGTGCTCCAGATCTATGGAGAACATCACCATCATTGACCGTTGTGGGGAGTTTCCTAATGTGCCACTTCTAGGCATAAGAGGAGGCATCACTTACAACCCCTCTCTAGCTTTACGATAGTTTGGTTACGCTCGGAGTGATGGTCCACATGACATGTTGATTCAGGGCATTGTGTTTGATTACGACAACGATCATCAGGGTTACCGTCAGAGATTCATACGAGCATGGGGAAAAGTAAACAGGGTTGACAGCAAGACACTGGAGCCTAAGTATACTATTCCTATGGAAGCTTATCTCAGATGGGTGCGATCTCGTGCTCAGACTCTCATGATGCCATATCTTGCCGTCCTACCAGTTACCATGGAACCTGTTGCTGAAGGAGACACAGCTTATACCATCCTTCACCCAGACATGCCTACTGATATGGAAGACTTTCAGAGATCCTGGATCCAATTGAAGGAGCAAAGGGATACTTTCGAGGCTCATTACAAAGCAAGCCAAGAAAGAATCCTGGAACTAACAAAGCAACTTCATGAGGAACGGAACCTCAACTCATACCTCAACACAAAGAGGAAGCGTCCATGGGAGACTTAAAACCCCATCTTTTGTACTTATTTCATTTTCATTTTTGTAAAGCCTAAAAGGCAAAACAAATTTATTACTAATAAAAGTTTACCTTCTTGTTTGTTTAAGCAAATTTAAATCCTGCGGTCCTTGAAAACATTGCATATGCATTCCCATATCATTTCATTGCATCACAGGTTTTTAATTGTGCACAGGTTTCTCATCTTCTCGCTGTTTATTTCAGCAATGGCTCTTGAACAATCAGTTAAGGATCTCCAGGCACAAAATGCACAGTTCCAAGAGCTGATCTTGAACCTGTCCAAGGGGCAGGATGAATTGAAGGCACTGCTGGCCAAGAAGACCAAGAAGACTAGAAGGTCAGCTGGTTTGATCAACATGGGAAGAAGGTTCAAAGGTCTTGCCAAGACCAAAGAACCAGCTGAAGACTATGAATCTGAAGAATCTGAAAAAGAGGGAGGAAGTCTCCACAACACTATGGGAGACTCTGATTCTGAGGCTAACTACTACCATGAGCCTAATGAAGACAAATTCAAGATGTTGGTGGATAGGATGGATGCTATGGAATTGCAGAAATCATCTGGGCTGGATTTTGAGGATTTGAGTTTGATATCTGGGGTAGTCATACCCATTGGTTTCAAGGTTCCTACCTTTGTTGTTTATGATGGGGTCTCTTGTCCCAAGCTGCATCTGAGGTCTTATGTCAGAAGAATTCAACCCCACACTGCTGATAAGAAATTGTGGATCCATTTTTTTCAAGAGAGCTTATCTGGAGCTCAGCTGGAGTGGTATTATCAGTTGGAAAGTGTCAACATCAGGGACTGGAATGATCTTGCTGAAGCTTTCTATAAGCAGTATCAATATAATGCTGACTTAGCCCCCACTCGCATGCAGCTTCAGAGCATGTCTATGGGTGCCAAAGAAAGTTTCAAAGAGTATGCTCAGAAGTGGAGAGATTTAGCTGGAAGAGTTCAACCCCCTTTGACTGACAGGGAATTGGTTGATATGTTCATGTGTACGCCGAATGGTCCGTTTTACAGTCATCTCATTGGAAGCTCCTCATCTGGCTTCACTGAGTTGATCATGACAGGAGAGCGAGTGGAGAATGGTATAAAGAATGGTAAGATCCAAGTGGGTGCTTCTTCATCAGGTGCTGCAAAGAAGCCTCCCACTGGGAAGAAAGAATCCAATGCTGTTTATGGTCAGCCTGATCGTAACAGAAGGCATCAGTCTGTTAGTGCAGTTCATATTTCAAATCCAACTCCTGCAACAACAGAGCAGCCACAGGGCAACCAACAGAGGGCTAGAAGATAGTTCACGAAGATCAACATGTCAATGGCTCAGGCATTGCAACATTTGTTGAAGGCTGAACTTATTACTTTGAAAGAGGCTCCTCAGAATCCCAATGTTACCTCTCCCAGGTATAATCCCAATGCACGATGTGCATATCATTCAAACTGTCAGGGACATGATACTAATAACTGCTGGATCTTGAAGAACAAAATTCAAGATATGATTGATGCTGGAGAAATTGAGTTTGACCCTCCAGGTACTCCAAATGTGATTACAGCTCCAATGCCAAATCACGAGAAGACTGTCAATGCCATTGATGAAGATCTTCATATCTATTCAGTTGCGGAGTTGACTACGCCATTGTCTGTTATCAAGAAGAAGTTAGTACAAGCTGGGTTCTTTCCAGGTTGTCGTGAAGATTGTTTGTACTGTACCTATAAGCCGGATAGTTGCTTCAGATTGAGAGACGGAATTCAACGTCTCATGGATAAGTATACTATAGTGTTTGAAAGGAGGCCAGTTTCTGTGGAGAGTATGGTGGAGCATATTACTAGAGGTAAGAAGATTGAGGAGGTTGATATGGTTGACAAAGTGCCGGTGAGAATCACTTCAAAGGGGCCTATTAAAATCATCCATCAGGGTCCAATCAGGATTACTGCTGAAGGTCCTGTGAAAGTTGTTGCTGAAGCCAGAGTTGCTCCTATGGTCATTACTACTCCTGGTCCTATTCCGTATACGTCTGACAAAGCTGTGCCTTGGCACTATGGGTCTGATGTTTACATCCATGGTGTTAAGCAAAAGCCTTTAGCTGATGTGCCTGTTGATGTTGACAACATTGCTGGATCTAGCAAGATCACACGTAGTGGAAGAGTCTTCTCTCCTCCAGTTGCTTCTAAGAATGCAGTTACTCCTGCTGCTACTTCCACCACTGATGCTCGGGGCAAAGGTCCCGTTATTGAGCCTGTATCTACTGATGTGCCAGCTGCTGATGATCTTTCTAAGCAGATGGAAGAAGTATTGAAAATCATTCGCAAGAGTGATTATGACATTGTTGATCAATTGGGGCATACTCCCTCAAAGATTTCTATGTTGTCCTTGTTGTTATGTTCTGAGGCTCATGCCAAGTCCTTGATCAAGTTTCTGAAGACTGCTCATGTACCCAATGCTATTTCTGTTGACCAGTTTGAGAATTGTGTTGCCCACCTGACCTATGATAATGGGTTGGGATTTTCTGATGCTGATTTGACCCCTGCCAAGAGGGATCATAATAGGGCCTTTCATATCTCAATTGAATGCAGGGGCACTACCCTGTCACATGTGCTGATAGACAATGGTTCCTCTTTGAATGTATTGCCCAAGGAAGTCCTAAATAAGCTGAGTCCTGAAGATGCTGTGCTGAAGCCCAGTAATATTGTGGTGAAGGCTTTTGATGGTTCTAGAAGAGTAGTGCATGGAGAAATTGACCTTCCAATCAAAGTTGGTTCCCAAGTTCTTACTGCTACCTTTTATGTGATGGATATTCGTCCTTCGTACTCTTGTCTGCTTGGTCGTCCCTGGATCCATGGGGCAGGTGCTGTAACCTCTACATTACACCAAAAGTTGAGATATCCAGTGGATGGAAAGGTTGTTACCGTCTATGGAGAAGAAGAATACTTTGTCAGCCATGTAAACACTTTCAAGTATCTGGAAATGGAAGGTGAATACATTGAAACTCCGTGTCATACGTTTGAAGTGGTTCCTTGGATTGTTAATGATTATGTAGCTCCTCCTGTTGCGAAGAAAGTTCCTGTGGTCACCAGAGTACCTCCAACAATGGAAATGGCCTCTCTCAATGATGCTAGAGCTGTGGTGGATGAAGGTGGTTGTACTATTTGGGGTCAGCTTCCTGATATTCCATACAAGTCTGACAAATTTGGTTTGGGTTTCACTGCAGAGTCCCAGAAAGCTGTTCGTCGTGCTCGTGCTGTTCGTATCACCAATCAAGGGGTTACGAAAGATCAGATCAATGCTGTGGGAGACTATGATGAAGACTACAACTTGGATGCTTGGATTTTTCCTACTGTGGGTGCTGGACTCAACAATTGGAAAGCTGAAGATGTTATCCCTATCTCCTTTAGTCAGGAGTAAATACTATTACTGTGTTGTTGTTTTTAAGTTTGTAATTTCTTGAACAATTAAACTCTTAAGCCTTGTGCCTTACCCGGGGTACAATGGTGTGCTTGTTACGGGCTGTCATTTCATTTGCATACTTCATTCAATAAAATCAGTGGACGTTTCGTTTTAGTAAATATTTTGTTCCTTGTCTTTCTTTTCTTTTATTTTTGTTTTATCAGCTATGTGTTATTACACACACCCACATCACTAAAATGCAGATCCTCATCCACTCTGGATCCTGTTGATAACAGTTCTACTATTGCCAATTATAATTTCGAGAATCCGATCTATCAAACTGAAGAAGGAAATGAGGACGATTGTGAAATACCTGTAGAGCTTGCTAGGTTGTTACAACAAGAAGAGAAAGCTATACAGCCACATGAAGAGCCAGTCGAAGTTGTGAATCTGGGAACTGAAGAAAACAGAAAAGAGGTCAAGATAGGGGCTGATTTAGAGGACAGTGTCAAGAGCAGATTGATTCAGATGTTACGTGACTATGTGTAGATCTTTGCTTGGTCTTATGAAGATATGCCAGGGTTGGATACAGACATTGTGGTTCACCGTTTACCAGTGAAAGAAGATTGTCGTCCAAAGAAGCAGAAGGTTCGTCGTATGCGTCCTGAAATGTCAGAAAAGATCAAGGCAGAGGTAATGAAACAGTTCAATGCAGGGTTCTTAGCAGTGACTTCTTATCCTCAGTGGGTTGCAAATGTGGTACCAGTTCCTAAGAAATATGGTAAGGTACGTATGTGTGTAGACTACAGAGATTTGAACAAAGCTAGCCCTAAAGATGACTTTCCACTTCCTCATATTGATATTCTGGTAGACAACACTGCTCAGCATAAGGTATTCTCTTTTATGGATGGTTTCTCTGGTTACAATCAAATCAAGATGGCTCCTGAAGATATGGAGAAGACAACTTTTGTTACACAGTGGGGCACTTTTTGTTATAAGGTGATGCCATTTGGTTTGAAGAATGCAGGGGCAACATATCAGCGTGCTATGGTGGCTTTGTTTCATGATATGATTCATCATGAGATAGAGGTATATGTGGATGATATGATAGCCAGATCCCAGAATGAAGAGCAACATCTTGATCATTTGCATAAATTGTTTGAGAGGTTGAAGAAATACAAGTTGAGATTGAATCCAAACAAGTGTACTTTTGGAGTTAGATCTGGAAAGCTCCTGGGTTTTATTGTCAGTGGAAAAGGTATTGAAGTGGATCCTGCAAAAGTGAAAGCTATACGAGAGATGCCAGCTCCCCGTACTGAGAAGGAAGTTAGAGGTTTCTTGGGACGATTGAACTACATTGCAAGATTTATTTCCCAATTAACTGCCATCTGTGAGCCAATCTTCAAGTTGTTGAAGAAAGATCAGGTGATGGAATGGAATGATGAATGCCAGACTGCCTTTGATGAAATCAAGAGATATCTGCTAGAACCTCCAATTTTGATGCCACCAGTTGATGGAAGACCCTTGATTATGTACTTAACTGTGTTAGACAACTCAATGGGGTGTGTGTTGGGGCAACATGACGAGTCTGGTCGAAAAGAGCAGGCAATATACTACCTTAGCAAAAAGTTTACCGACTGTGAAACAAGATACTCACTGCTCGAGAAAACTTGTTGTGCTTTGGCATGGGCTACTCGCCGACTAAGACAGTATATGTTGACTCATACTACCTTATTGATTTCGAAGATGGATCCAATCAAGTACATATTTGAGAAACCTGCTCTCTCCGGAAGAATTGCCAGATGGCAGATGATTTTGACAGAATATGACATACAGTACACTACTCAGAAGGCCATCAAAGGAAGTGTTGTTGCTGATCATTTGGCTCATCAAGCAGTGGATGATTACCAGTCAATGAGTTTTGAGTTCCCTGATGAAGACATTATGATTATTACCAAAGAACCTGGACAATATGACGGACCTGAACAAGGATCCCGATGGACTATGGTTTTTGATGGTGCCTCCAATGCACTTGGTAATGGTGTTGGTGTTGTGATTAGTTCCCCTGAAGGTTGTCATACCCCGATTACTACCAGACTTTGTTTCTATTGTACCAATAACATGGCTGAGTATGAGGCATGTATCCTAGGTGTTAAAGCTGCTATTGATATGAAGATTCAGTTCCTTGATGTGTATGGAGATTCAGCCCTAGTAGTCAGTCAGATTAAAGGAGATTGGGATACCAAGCATGATAATCTCATTCCTTACAGAGAGCATGTGTTGTCTTTGATCCCACATTTCAAAGAGATTGCCTTTGGACATATTCCACGAAGAGAAAATCAGTTGGCAGATGCATTAGCCACCATGGCATCCATGTTTGAGATCAGTTGGGATGATGAAGCTCCCAAGATTACTATTGATAGATTTGAAAAGCCTGCATACTGCAATGAGATTGACACTGAAGGGGCATAGGAGAAGCCTTGGTTCTATGAAGTGAGAAGATATCTTGAAGCTCAAGAGTTCCCTGAAGGGGCATCTGTCAAAGATAGGAAGTTTCTGAGAAGGTTTTCTGCTAAATTCTTTTTGAGTAATGGCATTTTGTACAAGCGCAATCATGATTCAACTTTGCTTCGTTGTGTGGATAAGAAGGAAGCAACTAAGATTATGGAAGATATGCATGATGGGATCTTTGGCACTCATTCTAGTGGACATACTATGGCAAAGAAGATATTGAGAGCAGGTTACTATTGGTCTACCATGGAAGCTGATTGCTATCAACACTCCAGAACATGTCACAAATGTCAAATCTATGCTGATAAAGTCCATATACCTCCATCACCATTGAATGTGTTGACTGCTCCTTGGCCCTTTGCCATGTGGGGCATTGATATGATTGGTGAGATCAAGCCTACTGCTTCTAATGGGCATCGTTTCATCCTGGTTGCTATTGATTATTTCACGAAGTGGGTAGAGGCAGCTTCATTTTCATCTGTTACCAAGAATGTTGTGGCTCGATTCATCAAGAATAATCTCATATGTAGGTATGGCATCCCTGAAAGGATTATTACTGACAATGGCTCCAATCTGAACAACACTATGATCACTGATCTCTGCACACAGTTCAAGATTAAGCATCACAACTCTTCTCCGTATCGTCCAAAGATGAATGGGGCAGTTGAAGCTGCTAATAAGAACATTAAGAAGATTTTACAGAAGATGACTGTTACTTACAAATATTGGCATGAGATGTTACCATTTGCTCTTCATGGTTATCGTACCACAATACGTACTTCAATAGGGGCAACCCCATTCTCCTTAGTCTATGGTATGGAAGCAGTTCTGCCCATTGAAGTTCAGATCCCCTCCTTAAGAATTATGAAGGATGCAGGCTTGGATGAAGATGAGTGGATTCAGACTCGACTCGACCAGATAAACTTGATTGATGAGAAGAGGTTAGCAGCAGTTTGTCATGGCCAGATGTACCAGAAACGGATGATCAAAGCTTTTAATAAGAAGGTTAAGCCAAAGGTATATCAGGCTGGTGACTTGGTAATCAAGCATATCATATTACCACAGGGTGATCCTAGGGGCAAATGGACTCCAACATATGAAGGACCATTTGTAGTCAAGACAGTGTTCTCAGGAGGTACCATGATACTTACTACTATGGATGGTGAAGACTTCCCACAGCCTGTAAACGCAGACATAGTTAAAAAATACTACGCATAAAGAGAGACCCGCTAGGTTGACAGACCTAGGCAAAAATAAGGGCATCCCGGAAAACCAAAAGGGTTTGGGCAAAAATTAGGGATATATATAAAAAGATGTACACCCGGCAAGTCGAAAACCTGAAAAGGAGGCTTGGGCAAAAAAGGGTATCCCGGTGGATTGAAAACCTGAAATGGCAATCCAGGCAAAAGTTAGGGATTAAAGCGTATGACTATGTCTCGTTTGGATCACCCATGAAATTGCAACCAGTTGTACTACTTACTCAAGCTCGAACAGATAAAGCTCAATCTAATCATTTCCGTCTCAACAGCAGAAGATGAGATACTTGAAGATAATGGCAATAGTAGAATTGAAACTCAATAGGATTGTTTCCCACATAGCTGATTTTCTTTGTTTTGTAAAAATTTTATGGCAAATTCCTCTTACTAGGATTTCTATCTCCTTGTATAAACTTACCCGTGTATGGGTCACTTTTTGATATAAATAAATTCCATCTTTTGAATCCAGATTTACTTTTACCCTATTTACATAAGCGAAACGTCCATTGGTTGTGTTTGAATGTATGTATGCTTTTGAATATGATTGATGTTTACCAAAAATGCATGAATGCTTAATATGATTGATGTTTACCAGAAATGCATGAAAATGCAGTAATAGTATTTACTAAGGACAAACGAAGGAAGGATTCCAACGAAGCTTCACTGGTTCATCTTTACAAGACAGTTACAAACCCTCAGTAGGGCAAATCCATCTTCATAAAGTCACATCTCCCCTGGAATTTATATCCATCTCTTTTATCCTCATACGGATATTCGGGAATTTACTTTCCAATAAAGGTACGACGAACGAAGACGGGATATCTATCCTACTATCAAACGAAGACGGAAGGTTATATATACCTTGCTATCCCCAGCAGACGGGAGGTTATATATGCCTTACTATCCCCAGCAGGCGGGAGGTTATGTATACCTTGCTATCCCCAGCATACGGAAGGTTATGTATAATATATTATCAAACAAGACGGGAACGAGTTCCTCATATTCTTCAACAACGAATCGGTATTTATTTTCCCTGGCCAGCAGTTGTTATAAGAAGATATCCAGACGCTTCGGGCAGTGTCATATCATACATACATCATTTACATCATACCATAACATACATATCCATAGATACATAGTACATTACTTAAGTGCATCATATCATACATGCATACATAAAGCATAAACTAATATTATTATACAAATGCTACCTTGTTTTCAGGTTAATTATCCAGCAAACAAACTTATGATTATCAGGATTGCTTTATCCTCCTGAAAGTTATCATCCCTCAGGACTGCTTTATCCTCCTGAAAACTTATCATCTCTCAAGACTGCTTCATCCTCTTGAAAACATATTACTACATCAAGACTGCTTCATCCTCCTGACAAGCTATCATCTTATACCTCAGGACTGCCTTATCCTCCTAACAGCTATCATCATTACTTCAGGATTGCTCTATCCTCCTGAAAACTCCTATTACATCAGGATTGCTTTATCCTCCTGAAATCACATTGTTACCTCAGGGCTGCTTTATCCTCCTGATAGCTATTATCAATATCTCAGGACTGCTTTATCCTCCTGACAACTTCATTACCTCAGGATTGCTTTATCCTCCTGAAATCATATCATTGCTTCAGGACTGCTTTATCCTCCTGACAACTTCATTACCTTAGGACTGCTTTATCCTCCTGAAATCCCATTACTACCTCAGGATTGCTTTATCCTCCTAACAGCTTATTACTACCTCAGGATTGCTTTATCCTCCTGACAGCTTTTTATTACATCAGGACTGCTTCATCCTCCTGAAAGCTTTTTATTACATCAGGACTGCTTCATCCTCCTGAAAGCATATTATCAATACCTCAGGATTGCTTTATCCTCCTGACAACTTCTTTACTTCAGGTTTGCTTCATCCTCCTGAAATCATATCATTACCTCAGGACTGCTCCATCCTCCTGACAGCTATCATTATACCTCCATATTTTGGACTGCTTCATCCTCCAAGACATGTATCTGAAGAACTTTCCTCCAAGTGGCATCTTTAAGCCCACTCAATCATATTCAACTAGCCATCCATATCACTCTATGCACTGGTGAGTGCAAATTTTTGGGCTTTTGTGTTCAATCCCCTTCAACATTCCAGGTCACGACTGGCAAACATACCAATCTAACCCCTCAGGTTTCAGAAAATTGAACAGGGGCAGCTGTTGCACCCCAAAATTTGCCCTCATAATACAAGACTTTGTGTTCTAAGAAGGTTCACAAGGTTCACAAGATTCACAACACTTTCAAAACCTTTCATGAGGTTCATGAAGTCTACAAGTCACTTTATGAAGGTTCACAAGGTTCACAAGATTCACAATGCTTGCAAAACCTTTCATGAGGTTCATGAAGTCTACAAGTCACTTCATGAAGGTTCACAAGGTTCACAATACCTCCCATGAGTATCACAAGACATTTTATGATGGTTCACAAGGTTCACAAGGTTCACAATTGGTCAGAAGAGTTGACAATTCCCTCAGACAATGCACCTCCTAAGCAGTGCATCCAAAACTAGGGTTTTGACTTTAATCAGGCTAAATGGATTTCCAAGACTTCAAGTGAGCTTCATAACATCTTATATGTGTGTAAGAACCCCCATGACAAGTTTCAAGACTTTTCTCAAAAGTTTGCTCAGTCAGATGATCAGATAAGTCAAAATCAGTCAATGTAGTTAAAAAGTCAAACTGAGGTCAACTGTGGTCAAATCAAAGTCAAACTTCATGATTTTTTGCCAACATCAAGTATATGAAGTAAAATTCATCATTTTATCAAGGGTTGATCATGATTCATCAAGGAGATTCCAGATCATCAATAATCAGGGGTTTCTAAATTAGGGTTTCCTTAGTAAAAGTCAACTGAACTTTGACCAGCCATAACTTTCACATACTTCATCACCAAGTCTCCATCCAAATCTCATTTTGAAGGAAATTGAATTCTCTACAACTTTGTGTCTCACAAGCCAAGCCCAAAAATGCTTCATTTGGAAGGTATGAGCTAAGACATTATAGATCCTTTTGAAAGTCAACAAAAAGTCAACAACTTCAAAAGGGCATAACTTGAGAATGGTAAATGATATGGACATGAAACCAGTGGGGTTGGTTAGAGGACTCTTCAAGCTTTCCAAAATGTCCAAGAACACCTTCATAGCATTAAAATTGAAGGATATGTGCCCTTGCAAAGTTGGGAAATTTTTGAGTGGTGTATGAGGAAAATAGGGTCTTAACACTAAATTCTTCCAAATGGGCTTGCAATCTTGTGATCCAAACTTCAATATAACACCAAGCACGACCCAACCCATGTGATTTCTGATTTTTTTTATTTTATTTAATATTTATTTGAATTTTAATCATTTAAATACATATTAAATCAAAATAAAATCAAAAAATCAATATTTAAATATGATTCTTCTTCTAGAAAATCATAAAAGACATTTAACATGAATCCACACTATCCAAATTCGTGCTCACTCTTTGAAGCATGAAGAGATTTGATTTTTGGCCAAAATTGGAAAGGGATTTCTTCATCCCTAAGGTATCCATAAAGCCCAAAGAGAGAGTCAATTTTTTGACCTAATTTACATCACTACATATAGACAAACTCATTACAAGCATTGGGACGGATTTTTGCAGCCTTAAACAACACACTCAAACTTCAAAAAAATCATCCAAAAAGCTTGATTCGGATTCCTTGCTAGAGGTCACTCCAAAGCATTGTGAAGGTTGTAAAAGGTTCCTGGGACATCACTGAAACTATCCCAATTACTCTCATCATTCAAAACATCATAATCTATTGAAACCGAATCATCACTTTCTTGAATTTTTGAGTTTTTCGATTTCATTAATTCATCTAATATAAATGATTTTTGTGCACTAATTCTTGTTTGTTGATGTCTCTGGAGTGTTTTTGCATACTTGAATTGAGTTTTTGTTACAGAATCGAAGAGATGCCATGGCTAGGATTTGAAGCTCGAGTTTGGGATCTTGAGTTTTAGGACACTTAAATGAAATCTAAACACATGGCCGTGACCTATGATCTTTGTGTAGTTAATCTGGGCTGTTAATTTGACTGAATGTTGCGATTTGAGTGATGTTCAAAAAATATAGGAATTCTGGTTTTGAATGTGTGCAGGTAAATTCGCAGGAAATTTTGTGGATGATTTCGCAGCTAAATTCGCAAGTTTCAAGGAGGAAGAAGGAGTTTGGCGCGCGGATGAAATTTGAATATTTGTTTTAATATTTTATGATTATGTTTGTAATTTATTTCAGAAAGGTTGCGTAGCTCAGTTGGTGGACACATGCGCGTATGGAGTAAAGGTCATGAGTTCAAGACCAGCCAAGGCAATTTTTTTTGGTTTGATTTATTCTTGTTTTCCAGAACAACAACAAAACCATATGAAGTGCATTGTTATCACTGGCGCGCGCGCAACCCATTGGATGGAGGGCAGGTCTTGGAAGTTGCAAGCTAAGGGGACTGGGTTCAAATCCCAGCCCCAGCAGGTTTTTTTTTACTTTCTCATTCTTTTCTTTATTTTTTTTTAATTTAATTAATGTTTTATCTTAAAGAAAAATTCAAAAAAAATTAAAATAGTATATTGATATTAGGTTAAACTCATTTTGTTTTTATATATTCTTTCTTTTTTTAAAATTTTTTTAATATTATTATTAAATTATATATATAATTATCTTATTATTCTAAAAAAAAAGTGTACATAAAACCCTAATTATAATTAAACCCTAATTATATTTTTATAAATTTATTAAACCTTAAAATATTTTTTCTAAATAAGCCTAATATTTTACAAACCCTAATTTATTTTTCTCTAAACAATTTTAATTTCTAATTTTTTTTTAAATATAAATATAATGTACATATTTATTTAGTATAATTAATTTTGTAAATATAATCTTTAATATACTTAAAATTTGTAAATATAATTATGATGTACATATTTATTTTTCTAACTTTATATTTAATATAATTGAATCTTGTAAATATGCTTATAATCAAATTTTTTATAATATGTAATTGCTTCTATAATTTGTTCATAATCCAAACTTTATTCTTTTAAAAAATATATATGTTTAAAAAATAATTAAATTTATGCTAATATTGTAATTATAATTTTTTAATTAATTTAAATTTTATAAGTTGCATATAATTTTAAATTTTATAATTAAATTGCTCACATTTCCTTAATAATTTCTAATCCTTATTTATTATTTTATTTTGCTTATTATTATTACTAATCATATTATTACTAATCCATTTATTTTTTTTTAATTATGCTTTTTATTATTATTTCACTAACCTTATTTATTTTTTTATTTTATTATTATTATTACTAACCCCTATTATATTTATTTATTGCCTGTTTATTTATTTTGCTAATTATTTATATTTTGCTTATATACTTATTTTTTGCTATTTATTATTTTAATTGCTTATTAATTATTATTGTAATTGCTCCTTGGATGTAATTTTTGTAAATATTTAAACTATTTAATTTTTATGCCATGGTTAGTAAAATAGGGAGTGTAAACATGTATGCTATTTAAAATTGAATTTAGGTCATTTAAAATTATAAGATAAATCAAATTGAACACTCACACACGTAAGTCGATTTTTAATCGCCATCTCACTTTCTAGGGTTGCCTCTCAATGTTGCCTAATCATAAGGTCAAGTGGGGTGTATAAAGCAAGTCCCTTAAAAGAAAAAGTCATCAAGTCCCTTAATGGTTGCCTTTCATAGAGATCTTGTCCCTTTCGAATAATGATGACAGTCCCTCCAAAAATTGCTTAATACACCCTACAGTTGCCTTCATTAACAGATGTCCCTCATATGTCCCTTACATCCAAGGTAATGACTACCTATTCTTTAATAATAGGGATAGTCTTACCATTTAAAGGATAAAGAACAGAAAGACTTAAACTTTAGGGTAGGTTCCTCATAGTTGCTTGCTCACTTCATTCAAAAACTTTTCAAACATTTTCAAACAAATTTTCAAACACAAGTTTTTACGCATCCGTACATGGATCATTATTAACTCTTATGAAAATTTCTATTCACACACTTCATCTTTTCAAAAAACAATTCAAAGTGAGCTAAGTAACTAAGAGCCCATGGATAACCATGGATGTAAAGGGTGCTAACACCTTCCCTTTACATAACCTACCCCCCGGACCCAAAAATCTTTTAAAAAGGTCTTTCCTGTTCTTTTATGCCTTTCCTTTGGATAAAATAAAAGTCGGTGGCGACTCTTGCTATCCGCAACATAACTTAAAGTCAGTTCTCCCACCGTGTTACAACTTGTACATTCATTCTCAGCTTTTGCACACAGATAGCACAGACACCTACCCCTTTAAACACAATCTTGTGAGCGTGGATCCCGTCAAGTACGACGGACAATCTGGGTGCTAATACCTTCCCAGGTTGTAACCAACCCCCTTTCTCAGTCTCTCTGGTTCGCAACCGTCTTATCCATATCTTTCTAGGTTTATGCAGCATTACCTTTCCTTCGGGATAAAAATGCCTAGCTGGCGACTCTTTTCTTTTCTTGTGAGTTCACTCCTGTGTGTTCTCACATCCTCCTTTCGCCGACCGTTCGCGTCTGTAGCTCATTTGAGCCAGTCTCATCTTTTGGGAGCGACAGCTTGGCGACTCTGCTGGGGAGACTTATACTATAACCAGGGCTTCTGGTTCTTTTTGTGGGTTCCTCCTAGCGCTTGTTTGATTTGTGTTTACTGGGGTGTTATGTGCTATTTGTGTTTGTATATTTGTTTTATTTATTGCTTTATGTATAGTTTGTTTACTGCTTTCTTTACAGCTTTATATACATCATACTGTCATACTGTTCTGGCTGGATCTGGTTTTGTTGCTTTGGTGGGTGGGTGTTCTATTGAGAGTTGAGGTCCTATACCTGGGACCTGAGTGACACCTATGCTAGAGTGGTTCATGTTCTTTCCCATTCCATTTCGGTCTGGTGCGGGAATATGAAACACGGTTCAGATATGGGTTTCTTCTTGAGAACTCTGTGCTACAGATCTCCTGTAGTGCTAGGGCTATCTGGGAAGCCTGCTAAGTCTGGATGACCTTTATTATGACCTTCAGAAACTGAGGTGAATTAGAGGAGGATCTTTTGTGGTTATTGTAAACACTGTACCTCCGGGTTAGAAGTGTTTACACTTCTCATAACTGATCCAAGTCTGAGGATCCTTGTTTTAGAACACCACATGTGAGGGGGTTGGGCTGTTTACAGGTTTGCAGGTACCCTTGACCTCAGCATACCCTGTTACTTTGTTTTGATTAAGAGTACTCCATTTTGGAACAGTTCTTGTGATTTTTTTAACCCTGGACATGTGACTCTTTATTTGAGTCCCCCACCTTGGTTACTGGACTTATGAACCTCCATCTGGATTTCTTGAACATACATGGGCCTTATATCAAAGCAGTTAATCAGATCCAGCTTGATCACAAACCCTTGCATATCATTTGCATACATCATCATTGCATCATTTAACATTTGTTTATTTGTTTTTCAGGGTATCCACATCATATTTGGCTTGGTTTTGACCCCTTCATCTGCATAGACCCCTGTTCATCAGCTATTTGCTTCAGCTATCCTCATCATCCACCTGCTTCAGTCACCTGCATCACTAGCATCAGCCTGTCAGTGGCCCATCTTCAGTATTATTCTCCATCATCAGCATCTGTCTCAGCTCTTCTTCAGCAACATGGCACCCAAGAAGAGCAACATCTCCTATCATTTCTTTGAGCCTGAGCTGGCTGGCATCAGGAAAGTCCAGACCCTTATTACTCCAGACCATATACCACTATTCAGAGAACATTATGGAGGCATCATTGATGTGTTAATGGATTTGGACCCTTCCCAGAGGAGCTTGATTCATACTTGCCTGCAGTTCTATGATCCCCCTCTGAGGTGCTTCACCTTTCAGGATTTTCAGTTGGGACCTTTATTAGAGGAGTATTCATCATTGGTTGGTGTACCTGTCAGGGGTGGTATCCCTTTCAACCCTGAGATGGCTTTTCCTAGTAATGAAGAAGTGGCAAAGTCACTATATCTGGAACCTTCTCTGATTGGACAAAACATGACAACCAAGGCTGGAATCTCTGGTCTACACTTGGATTTCTTGACTTCTCAGGCTATCCTGAAGGCCTCCCTGGGAGAATGGAAGGCGGTCTGTGCTTTGTTAGCCCTCAGCATATATGGGGTTATACTTTTTGCAGATGAGCCTAAGTTTATTACCAAGAATGCAATCCATCTTTTCATTCTGAGGAACCCAGTGCCCACCTTACTGGGAGATTTCTACTACTCTGTTCACCAAAGGAATGAAAAGCAAAGAGGAAGATTGGTGAGGTGTTGTGCTCCCCTGTTCCATACCTGGCTGCTCAAACACTTGCCCAAGACTGATACATTCTTGAATCCTCGCCAACAAAAGAATTGGGCTAGAAGACTCATTGCTTTGACCTCAGATGACATCAGGTGGTGCACTCAGAGCACCAAGGGCAGGGACATCATTACTAGTTGTGGGCAGTTCCCCAATGTACCTCTGATAGGAGTGAAGGGTTGCATCAACTACAACCCTCTGCTATTCAAAAGACAATTGGGCTATGCATTGGTCCACCCTCCTAGAACACAAGACTTGGCTGAAACCCTTTATTGTGAGATTAAGCCTAATCTAGCTATTGTCAGGCAAGCATCCTGGGCTTGGGACAACATCCAGACTAAAGGGATGGCCATTCTTGGGAGATGCAACAATGTGGCCTCAGCTCAGTACTATGAGTGGTCTCATGCCAGGGCTCAAATTTCTGGAATGCCCTTCACCATTGAGGATGCACCTGGACCATCCACAACACCCCCTCCAGCCACTGTCAGCCTAGAAGAGTTTGAGAAACTGAAAGAGAGGAATGAGAATCTGACTCAGGCTCTGCAGAAGACCCTCTGGGAGAGGAGTGATGGTCGTCTGGACATTGAGAGGTTAGAAAAGCTAAAGGTGGAGCATCTAGCCAGGATTGAGAAGTCAGAAGACTACATCAAGAAGTCAAGGGCTGGAGAGCAGATTTTGAAGAACGCCTGTAAGGAGGCTCAGTTTCAAAAGGCCAGGACAGATTTATATCTGAAAGAGAGTCAAGCTAGGTGGGTCAGGATCACCGAGGCTCGTACTCAGGAAGATAAGAGGACTCAGGACAAGATTAAGCAGTTGGAGGCTAATGCAAAGGAGCAACAGGAAGCCCTGCTAGCAGCCCAAAGAGAGATCTCAGAGTTGAAGATTAAGGCTGGTGTGAAGAGGTCAAAGGACCAGAGCAGACACAAGAAGCTAGCTGCAGCTATTGCCACCAGGAACCTTCTTATCAGGAACCTCACAGAGCATCCAGATGACCCTGTGACTGAAGCAATTCTGAAGGAAGTTAGGGAGGATGAGTTTGGTCTTGGTGTCTGACTTTTGCTTGTTATTGCTTTCATTTCATGTACTTTTCTTTTCATGTTGTATTTTGACCCCTCAGGGGCATGAGTTGTAAAAAACAAACTATGTATCATTCACTTTTTGTAATATATTTATTGGTTTGTTTTATCTGAGTTCTTTCAAGCAACATCAAAAGCATCTTCCTCAAGGGTCTGGAAAGGTCAAAACCAAATGCCAAGTCGGATACCTTGGAAACAAATAAGCATACTGCATTGCATACTAACCTTTTGTTTTATTTTGTAGGTTTTGTTTGTTTTTTGTTACTAACTCTGTTGTGATTCAGGAACTATTGCTCGACATCGGGTATTCCCACTCAACCGTCCGCACAGATATCCTACCCGCAACAACCTTCCGGGTATACAGATGGACCAGGTACAACAGGACCTTACAGAGGTCAGGGCTCAAATGGCCAATGAGAGACTGAAAATGAGAAATCAGATGACCCAGTTTATGGAGGTGATGAATGGATTGACACAGAGCCAAGAAAGATTAAGAGCATTGGTAGAGAGGCAGACTCAGGAGGAACCCCATTTGGAGACTGGTGGAACGAGCAACAATGAGAGGGTTCAGCCTCATGTCAACCCACCTGTGTATGGGCCTCACCTTCATCTAGAGATCAACATCCCTGCTAATGTGCAAGGGAATGCCACTACAGGCAGAGTACTACAAGAAGACCCCCAAGAGGATCAATTCACTGTGATGGGAGCTGGGGATGAAGCCTATGACAGAAGGCTAGATGAAATTGCTGAGAAACTGAGATCCCTGGAGTCCCAGAATTCCTTGGGCTTTGATGTTATGGACATGGGTCTAGTGGACGGGGTAAGGATTCCCCACAAGTTTAAACCTCCGTGCTTCGAGAAGTACAACGGAACGTCCTGTCCCCGAACCCATTTACAATCCTTTCTGGGGAGGCTGAAGGCGTATACCATGGATGAAAAGCTATGGATGTTTTATTTTGAAGATAGCTTAACAGGGGCTTCAAGGGAATGGTACTCTCATTTGACCAGATCGACCATCAGATGCTGGAAGGACCTGGCTGAGGCCTTCATTAGACAATACCAGTACAACTTGGATATGGCTCCCAACAGGACCCTCCTGATGGGAATGTCCCAGTCATCCAGGGAAAGCTTCCGGGAGTATGCCCAGAGGTGGAGACAGCTTGCTGCTGCTGTCCAGCCACCCATGTCAGAAAGGGAGATGGCCGACATGTTTATGAACACCCTCCAAGGGACATACATTGATAGGATAGCTGCCTTTTCTTCCACCAGCTTCGCTGATGTAGTCATAGCTGGAGAAAGAATTGAGAGCCTTCTAAAGATGGGTAAGATTTCCGACAACGGTGCGAGCTCGTCCAGCAACCCCAGAAAGCCTTTTGTAGGTCCAAGAAGAACCGGTAAGACTAATGTTATTCAGGCCAGCAGGGGCAGACCACAATATGTTCATAGGTCAGTGGCAGCTGTCACTATTCCCGCTCCAATTCATCAACAACCAGCATACCAACCACAGCAACAACCCCATTACCAACAACAAACTCAGTATCCTCCTCAGAGAAACTACAACAACAACAGCAACAATTAACAAAGACCATTTCAACAGAGACCATCTCAGGCCAATAGGGTGATTGATCCAATCCCTATGCCTTATGCCGCATTACTGCCACAGCTCCTGAAGCTCAACTTGGTTGAGTTAAGGACGTTGGCGCCACCAGATCCTTCCAGTTTGCCAAGAAATTATGACGCCAATGCCAGATGTGCTTTTCACTCCAATGCACCTGGCCACAGTACAGAGAAGTGCAGAGCTTTACAGATGAAGGTGCAAGACCTGGTAGATTCCAAAGCTCTAAACTTTGCACCCCCGCCAAATGTCAACAAAAACCCCATGCCCAACCATGGAGGGCCCAGAATCAATGCTATTGAGGAAGATAAGCCGTCTTACTTGATAACCAGTGTTGGGCAGATCCGGACACCCCTGGTAGAGATTAAAGCTCAACTCCTTGAACGTCAGATATTCCCTGGGTGTGAGCTCGGGTGCGGTTATTGCAACATTTCGGTAAATGGGTGTGAAAACTTGAGAAGCGGCATAGACAGTCTTATCCATAATGGTCTACTTCAAATCACAACATCAATACCTTCAAATCCGGCAATCCCTCCGACAACAGTTCCAGAGTCTCCTACAACTGCAACGACAATTATTCCAAACAATTCTTCAGTTTCATCAACAAATGCTTCAAATATCACTTCAATAAACCAGATATCAACAAACGTTCCTTCTACAACATCAGCACCCCTCTATTCAGAATCTTCTTCTACAACACCAGCAAATATCTCAGCAGTCACTATTTATTATGATCCGTCAAGTATTCCTCCGAACAACAATTTTCAACAACAAACAGTGGCATCTCCTGCCAGATCACCGGTCACCATCTACTATGATCCACATACCATTGCAACACCCTCCTCTGCTGCAGTCAGCCCGGTTACCATCACGGTACCTGGGCCTGTTCCATATGAAAGCACTAATGCCATCCCTTGGCATTATGGCTCAGACCTTTACTGCAATGGGGAGAAAATCACTCTTGACTCTTCAACATCCTCTCCACAGATTGATAATGTTGGGGGAGGCGGAGGCTTCACCAGAAGCGGACGCCTTTTTGCCTCGCAATCACAAAGGCCTAATGCCGAAGCAGAAGCTGCTGCCAAAGCAAAGGGAAAGAGTGTAATAGCTGAAGAGCCCATTCTCAAAGAAACACAGAAGACATCTTTTGAACAAGATGTAGACGAGTTTATGAGAATTATCAAGAGAAGTGACTACAAAGTGGTGGATCAGCTTCACCAAACTCCCTCAAAAATCTCCATTCTATCCCTGCTGATGTGTTCCGAAGCTCACCGGAATGCATTACTAAAAGTCTTGCACGCGGCATATGTGCCGGAGGAGATCACCGTTAATCAGCTGGAGACCGTGGTAGCAAATGTCAATACCAGCCATGGATTGGGTTTTACCAATGCTGATTTAACGACTGAGGGTTGTAACCACAATAAGGCTTTACACATCACCCTGGAATGCAAGGGTGTTGTTCTATCACATGTACTGGTAGACACTGGGTCTTCACTTAATGTCTTACCAAAGAAAGCCTTGGTGAAGCTGGAATATGATGGCTTGGCGTTGCGTCCAAGTAATTTGGTAGTGAGGGCATGTGACGGCTCTAAGAGATCAGTGCTAGGAGAGATTGATCTGCCGGTGATGATTGGCCCACAGACTTTTAAAATTACCTTCTACGTGATGGACATTCAGCCGGCCTACAGCTGTTTGTTGGGTAGGCCTTGGATTCATGCCGCTGGCGCAGTTACGTCTACCCTTCACCAGAAGTTAAAATTCGAGTGGGAGGGCCAGATCATCACCATTTGTGGTGAAGAAGATATTTTTGTTAGCCATCTGGCTACATACAAATACATTGAGATGGATGGGGAGATCCACGAAACTATGAGTCAAGGGTTTGAGGCCTTGAACATAAATGAAGCATCCGCTGTACCTGGAACCTCAATGACATCTTATCAGCAAGCCCGGAAGGTTGTTGAAGAAGGGACTGCCCAAGGCTGTGGCAAGTTGCTGCCTGTAGAGAAGAAGGAGGATAGATTTGGGTTGGGTTACAAACCAACTCAACAAGATCAACCAGAGGCTGCCAAGAAGCCCAGTTTTGTCAGTGGGGGGATGCTCACCCCCGATGCAGTAAACAACTTGGAAGATGAGTCGGAAGATGAGCGCAACCTGGAGAGCTGGATACGTCCAAGGATCCCGGGGAGCCGTATCTCAAACTGGTCTTCCCAGGAAATTATAAGGGTTACTCCTGCAGAGTAATTATTATTTCCTGTATATTTTTAAGCATGCATCAAGTCTTGCATCTTGCCCAAGATGACAAGACTCATTTTGTAATCGGGCCATCTGTAATTTTGTTAAAATAGATCAATCAATGATAATCAGACATCTTTTGCAAATGAGTCTTTTTCTTTTCCGCTCACTGTTTTTCCATTTTTCTTTTTGTACAAAAATAAATGGCAATGTTTTCAAAATGATAACTTCATTTCACTCTGTTTAACAAGATTAAAATCAATCACTAAAATGAACAAACTGAACCCTTGCAGAGAGTGCCTTCCAGACCGCACCGACAACAGCACGGCTATGACTCCGTATGACTTTGACAATCCAATCAATCAAGCTGATGAAGGGGTTGAAGAAGAGTATGAGCTTCCTGAAGAGCTAGCCAGGTTGTTGAGACAAGAGGAAAAGGTTATCACTCCTCATCAGGAGGAGGTCGAAATGATTAATCTTGGTACAGATGAAGATGTGAAAGAAGTTAAAATCGGGGCCTGCTTACAAGATTCAGTGAAGAGACAACTGATTGACCTGCTTCAGGAGTATGTGGATGTGTTTGCTTGGTCTTATCAGGATATGCCAGGGTTGGACACCGACATTGTTATGCACAAGCTGCCTTTAAGAGAAGATTGCCCGCCGGTTAAACAGAAACTGCGCCGTACTCGCCCAGACATGGCAATGAAAAATCAAAGAAGAGGTACAAAAGTAGTGGGACGCCGGGTTCCTTGCTGTAACTAGCTATCCACCGTGGGTTGCTAATATAGTACCTGTGCCTAAGAAGGACGGCAAAGTAAGAATGTGTGTGGACTACCGGGATCTAAACAGAGCCAGCCCAAAAGATGATTTTCCATTACCTCACATTGATGTATTGGTCGATAATACGACTCAATTCTCGGTATTCTCCTTCATGGACGGATTTTCAGGATACAATCAGATTAAGATGTCACCCGAAGACATGGAGAAGACAACCTTCATCACACCCTGGGGCACGTTCTGTTATTGGTGATGCCATTCGGACTGAAGAATGCTGGTGCAACATATCAACGGGCTATGGTGACATTATTCCACGATATGATCCATAAAGAAATCGAATGTTATGTGGATGACATGATTGCCAAGTCCCTCACGGAAGAAGACCACCTGGTAAACCTGCTGAAGCTATTCAAGCGTCTGAGGAAGTACCAACTGAAGTTGAACCCCAACAAGTGCACATTTGGGGTGCGATCCGGTAAGTTGCTGGGATTTATTGTGAGTGAAAAAGGGATTGAAGTTGACCCTGATAAAGTTAAAACCATTCAAGAAATGCCTGCACCAAAAACTGAGAAAGAAGTTCTGGGGTTTCTAGGTAGATTGAACTACATTTCACGGTTCATATCTCACCTAACGGCAACCTGCGAACCCTTGTTCAAACTACTAAGAAAGGAACAAACGGTCAGGTGGAACGAAGACTGCCAGAGGGATTTTGACAAGATCAAGGAATACTTACAAGAGCCTCCAATCCTCATGCCTCCAGTCGAAGGAAGACCTCTGATAATGTACTTGACAGTATTAGAAGAGTCGATGGGGTGTGTGTTGGGCCAACATGACGAGTCTGGTCAAAAAGAGTATGCAATATACTACCTAAGCAAAAAGTTTACCGACTGTGAACAGCGTTATTCACTGCTCGAGAAAACTTGCTGTGCTTTAGCGTGGGCTGCTCGCCGACTGAGGCAGTATATGTTGACCCACACTACTTTATTGATATCAAAGATGGAGCCAGTTAAGTACATTTTTGAGAAGCCAGCTCTTACCGGACGGGTTGCAAGATGGCAGATGATCCTCACAGAATATGACATCCAGTACACATCTCAGAAAGCCATCAAGGGCAATGTATTGTCTGACTATCTAGCTGAGCAACCCATTGATGACTACCAGCCTATGAGATTTGACTTCCCTGATGAAGACATCATGTTCATTAAAACAAAAGATCATGAAGAGCCTGTTCACACTGAAGGGCCTGACCCAGAAGAAGAATGGACTATGATGTTTGATGGGGCTGTTAATATGAATGGTCGTGGTGTTGGTGTAGTACTCATTACACCTAAAGGGGTTCACATGCCTTTCTCGGCAAAACTCACTTTCAACTGCACTAACAACGAAGCCGAATACGAAGCTTGCATTATGGGTCTTGAGGAAGCCATTGACCTCAGGATCAAGACTTTGACTGTGTTCGGAGATTCAGCTCTGGTAGTTAATCAAACCAACGGCAAATGGTACACGCACCAGGATCATCTGATACCTTATAGGGATTATACAAGGAGGTTATTGACTTTCTTTACCACAGTCAAGCTTGAGTATATCCCTCGGGATGAGAATCAGTTTGCAGATGCTCTGGCTACCATTTCATCCATGATCAAAGTTCAAGCTGCCAACTTTGTACCGCAGATTTCAGTGTCCAGACTTGACAGACCAGCATATGTGTTCGCAGCAGATGTTGTCAAAGATGATAAGCCTTGGTTCCATGACATTAAGTGCTTCTTGGAGGATCAAACATACCCACATGGGGCATCTTCCAATGATAAGAAGACATTAAGAAGGCTTGCTGGTAGTTTCTTCCTGAACACTGATGGTTCTTTGTACAAGAGAAACTTTGATATGGTACTCCTCAGATGCGTCGATAGAACAGAAGCAGACTTGTTGATGCACGAGGTGCACGAAGGATCCTTTGGTACCCATGCAGGAGGGCATGCAATGGCCAAGAAGTTGCTAAGATCTGGTTATTATTGGATCACCATGGATGCCGACTGTTGTGCTTACGCCAGAAAATGCCATAAATGCCAGATTTATGCGGATAAGGTGCATGTGCCTCCCAATCCATTGAATGTGATGTCTTCACCTTGGCCCTTTGCTATGTGGGGCATTGACATGATTGGCAAGATTGAGCCAACTGCTTCGAATGGCCACAGATTCATCCTGGTTGCCATTAACTATTTCATCAAGTGGGTCAAAGCAGCTTCCTATGCAAACGTAACAAGACAAGTGGTAGCCTGATTCCTGAAGAGAGATATCATCTGTCGATACGGAGTGCCCGAGCGAATCATTACTGATAATGGTTCCAACTTGAACAACAAAATGGTGGAAGAACTGTGCCGGGACTTCAAGATCCAACACCACAATTCTTCTCCTTACAGGCCAAAGATGAATGGCGCTGTTGAGGCAGCTAACAAGAATATCAAGAAGATTGTACAGAAGATGGTAGTTACATACAAAGACTGGCATGAAATGCTTCCGTTTGCCTTGCATGGGTACCGCACGACAATCAGAACATCCACTGGGGCAACACCATATCAGCTTGTGTATGGTATGGAGGCAGTCCTACCTGTTGAAGTTGAATTACCCTCCTTACGGGTGCTGATGGATGTTAAGCTGAACGAAGCAGAATGGGTCCGATCCCGATACGAACAACTAAGTCTGATCGAAGAGAAAAGATTGGCTGCAATCTGTCATGGGCAGTTGTATCAGAAAAGAATGAAGAGAGCCTTCGACCAGAAAGTAAGGCACCGAGAGTACCAAGTAGGAGATCTCGTGCTGAAGAGAATCCTCCCTCCTCATACAGACCACAAGGGCAAGTGGAATCCAAATTATGAAGGGCCATTTGTAGTAAAGGAAGTTTTCTCGGGTGGAGCACTGATGCTCAGCACTATGGATGGTGAAGACTTTCCGTCCCCTGTGAATTCAGATGCAGTTAAAAAATACTTTGCATAAAAATGACCCGCTGGACATAAAAACAGAATGTAAGTCCAGGCAAAAATAGGGCGTCCCGGCGAGTCGAAAACAGAATAAAAGACTCGGGCAAAAATAAGGGAAATAAACAAAAAATGTACACCCGCTGAGTTGAAAAGCCGCATTGGACAACTCAGGCAAAAATGGGTATCCCGATGGATTGAAAACCCGAAAGGGCGGTCCATGCAAAATGAGGGGGTAAGCGAACAACTGCATTCTGAATTCGTCTGTATCACCTACAACCTGGTAAGCTTTGAAAGGATCAAGCTTCACTCAGAATCAGCCTTCTTCAGAAAGCAAGACGAGAAGAATGTCAAAAGTCATACGAGTCATAGCAAAAGGGAAGCTCCTTGAAGCGTCGTCAACATTGCCAACATTTTATTTCTCAATTTGTAACAATCTCCTCATTCTAGGAGATATGTTTCTTTGACTGTATCTTGCCAATTCAGGGCATATGAATTAATAAAATCAGATTTTCAGTCATGTCTCGTCTCGTACATTTTTATCTTCATTTGCAAAATGTCCGATGTCTTTAAGATACTGATTGCATAAACACAGATGTTTCCTTTCTAAAGAATGCGTGCATGCAGGAAATATGTTTACTCCCGGGAGCGTCTGGACTCCTATGATGGAATCTGGTAAGAGATACCTCGGGATTGCTTGCACGTTTCTATCTTTGCAGGATTGCAGGTATTCAAAGCGCAGCATGGGGCATGAAAGCTTCATCCCTGCAAGCTGACGAATCAGCACTCACTCAAGTCTTAGCACCCAAAGTGCTTTCTCCCCAGCCGAGTTACCATTTACTATTCCTCCACAGTCAGGTGTAAGGCCGGGGACCATCTCCCCACAGAGTTTCAGCCTCTAGCCAGAAGAGCAACGCATGAAGGAATCACAACAGAGTGACGAAAGCTTCTACAAACCCCAGCTGGGCCCCTCATTACCAAGAATGGGTCTATCAGTGACCTATTCCCCCAAGCAGATACATCCTGTCAGATCTACCAATGATCTCGTCCCCAGCTGGGATGCCCATTTCAAACAGATCAACCAGAAATCTTCACGGCAACGGGATCCAAATCCCGGATTGGTATCCCTGCATAATCATGGCATTCGCATCATATTCACCCCGCAAAGCGTAGCATTCCGTCTAATACGGAGCATTACGGCAAAAATCAAACATATTACATAATCATAAGCCATGTTCTGAATCAAGCACTTGTGAATAATGACAATCCATCAACAATATACAGAATGCTCCCCAAATTCCCCGGCAGAGAGCTCCAAACATTTCTCTCACAAAACTAATACCTCCTTATGGCACCCGTCCGTGTCATATCCCCAGCGGAAAACCAAAGCATCCTCTTTGCACTCACAGATACATATACATACAGTTCCTTGACATCCGTCCATGTCATTTTCCCCAGCACAGTAACATAAACACTTTATATATCAGATTTTGTTTATACTATGCTTTTCTCCTTTCGACACTCGTCCGTGTCACTTTCCTCAACAGTTTAAATACCTGTCTATACACTACTCATACTTATTACTCATATTTCACTTATACAGATACTCGTCCGTATCTTGTATACACCACTGATATCATCCCAGATTCGACACTAGTTCATGTTCTTTGTTAACTAGTTGGTACTCGTCCGTACCATCATCTCAGAACATGCGTCAAGCGTTTGTTTTTACCTGATACTCGTTCATATCATGGTCTTAAGGATGCTCGTCCGCATCTTTAATCCATATACTATGTCAAACATTCATGTCTTCTTGAATTTAGACACTCATTTGTGTCTACATTTCCCCAGAAGAGTCCCCTCAGAATCAACCCTCGTCCGTGTTAACCAGTTGATACTCGTCCGTATCATCATCTCTGAACACGTGTCAGTATTTGTTTCTACCCGATACTCGTCCGTATCGTAGTTTTAAGGATGCTCGTCCGCATCTTTAATCTATACACAGCGTCAAAACACTTATACCTTTTATTTCCTAGATATAAACACTCGTCCGTGTTTACTATTCCCCAGTAGATCGCCAGCAAAGCAAGATTTCTTTTGTTATCTGACATTCGTCCTATGTCATGATAAACCCTGAGAGCAGCCGTACCCTGCTAGGTGATCGTCCTTCACCTCTTGATGACCTTCCTTCATCATGATCATCCAATGGCCGTCCCCATCGTTGACCTTTTATCCGACATTCGTCCTATGTCGTGATATTTAGCAGCCGTCCCCTGCTAGGTGATCGTCCTTCACCTTTTGATGATCGTCCTTCATCATTTTATCCGATGGCCGTCCCCATCGTTGATATTGATATCTGACATTCGTCCTATGTCATGATAGACCTCGAGAGCAGCCGTCCCCTTCTAGGTGATCGTCCTTCACCTCTTGATGATCGTCCTTCATCATGCTCATCCGATGGCCGTCCCCATCGTTGATCTTTATCCGGCATTCGTCCTATGTCGCGATGTTTTCGGCAGCCATACCCTTCCAGGTGATCGTCCTTCACCTTTGATGACCGTCCCTCATCATTATTTCATTTATTCTTTAACCCAATGGCCGTCCCCATCGTGGTCCCTTTTCCTTTTCCTGAAGATCGTCCTTCATCAGTGTAGCCCGATGGCCGTCCCTATCGTTGTTTACATTACTCTATGAACTTGATGGCCGTCCCCATCATTTTTCATTAATCCCCGGAGAATTTTATAGCTTTACTTGATGGCCGTCCCCATCATAACCCCTTTTATCCCCAGCTTGTCGGCCGTCCCCGTCATTGCTTTATTTCCCGCATCTTTTCCCAGCATGTCGGCCGTCCCCGTCATTGCTCATGTCCCAGCAGTCGTCCTCTGCTTGACGGTCGTCCTCCGTCGCCCACACTTTATCATATACTTTATTTTCTTTTACAATCTATATCCCTTTTCTTCTTCATTCTGTGAGTGCAAATTTTGGACTGTCTTTGGTATTCAACCACAAGTTATCTTGTTCGCTTGTTAAGCCGTCGCTTACATCCTGCACAGCTAACTCATGTTTGAATAGGGGCAGCTGTAAACACCCCAAATTTTCCCTCACCCATTCACACCATGGCTTGTGATCATTTCATATACATAAGTTCAATCATAGCATCTCATACCACATTTTTTGTACACTGCATTGATTCTAAGTCATCTGCATCTAGGTTTTGTGATTTGAGCAATCCAAGAGCTTCTTGAGCCACTCCAAAGGTCTTCAATCACTTCAAAAGGGTCCATGTATGTTCAAGCATCATATTATATCCTCTCAAAGTCAAGAATGTCAAAGAAATCACAAGAACTGAGAATGACATGGAAGCAGAGCCAGGTTTGACTGCACAGATGACCTAGAATTAGGGTTTTGGTTTCAGAGGCCATAACTCCAAATTTTTTGGTCATTCTTGTTTCTATTGGTCTCTATATGGTATAGGGAGCATGCATATCAATTTTCATGAAGAAATTCCATGGGGAAGTCATCTGATCAAGAGTTGACTTTCCAAGCAAGCCAGTGTAAAATCAGGGCATCTGAGGCCCCCAATGACCCAACCAAAGGTTGTTCTTCATCATTTTGATTGTGTATGATCTTTATTTGATCATGGAAGATGTTGGAAGTCCACAAAATTGAAGAATTTCAAGTCATTTGCAAAGTTGACTTTTTGGGAAAGTTTGACTTTTAATGAAATTGCCATTTTAGGAAACTTTTTCAACCCTTGCTTTTTGATTCAAAAGTGCTTCAAATGAAAAAACTTTGGTCATGAAAATTTTAGAATGGATCATTCCCTTTTCAAAAAGTACAAGAACATGACCTAATTCATTTTGGATCAAAAGTTATGGCTTGTCAAAGTTGGCTAAAATCACAAAATTTGAAGTTTTCTACCAAAGAGACATTTTGCAAAATGGTTTGTTCAAGTGTTCTAAAGGCCTCAAATGTGTATCATTTCTTCACAACATGATCATATAACATCCAAAATTCAGAATGGGCCAAAGGATCACTCATCTTCATGACTTATGGAGCAAGATTTCTCAAAGGAAACAAAAGTGAAACAAGTTGCAAAAACTCACTCAAGTGTGAATCCACTTGCTTGCTGACTTCACAACCAATCCTATGGCTCTCCACACATCTTGCTGCGCAGGACACCCCATCTGTCCTTGGCTAGCTAGTAGCCCATGCCTCTCTTACACAACTTTGACATTTTGGCAACTTGAGCCATACCAATCACAAAAGCACACATCAACTCATCTGACCAATCCCATTAGTTTATACAAACAAAAAGCAAGCCAAAGCAGATACAACACAGGCCTGAAAGCACCAAGAACTCAGCTCTCTCATTTTCACCCCATTTTGCAAAAGCTTTCGAAACACTCTCCACAAGCTACAAACACACAAGCCAACTTCACAAACCAACTCAGCACACTTCACTGATGAAAAACCACCCATCACCATTGCCTGAAACTCCCTGAATCAAAAATACGATCTCCACCCCACCTTGAACAGAACTTCTGTAATCTTCCAAGCCAGCCATCACAAACTTCTTTCAAGTATCAAGACTTCATCAGGGGCCTAAGAGGAGTGGTTTTCACAAAGAAAGAAGGTCAGAAAGTTGCAAACTGAGAAAGCTCAAAGCTCAGGTATCTCAAGAACTTTTTTTCCAGAAATGAGTTTTTAAGTTTCTAATTTGTTCCTCATGCTTTACTGATCACTCTGATGCTATTACTTTTTGAAATGGTTGAGAAATAAGCATTTAATCGTGTTCTGAAACTTTTCTGACCTAAACATGTTTTGCTTCGATTCGCATGATTAATGAATGAAAAATGATTTTTGTTTAGGGGTTTTGATTCAGTGTTGAATGGGGTTGATTTCTGGGCCATTAGTTTTCATTTTCATGGAGTTTTGAGGATTTTAGCAACTTTCAGGTGAGGGTCTTGCCGGAGAAGACGGCTGGGAGTCTTCTCCGGCCACCTGAAAGTGATTAGGGTTTAATCTGTGTAATTAATGTAGTTTGAATGTGGTGCGTTGATCTGGCTGACTTAGTCAACTCCCGCGCGTGTTCAAGGGTCCAGATCATTTGATTAGCCCTAATCTCATTTTATTTAATTTAATTAATTCAGATTAGTTTAATTAGGTAAGTTTGCATATCAGCCTTTGGATGTGGCGCCAGTCAACGCGCGCGTTTCCCAGTTTAAACCTCAGCCATTGATCATGCTTACTTCCATTAAATTCAGTTTTATTTTCTTTTTATTTCATTTGTTTTCTTCATTTAATTTAAAATAGCAAAACATTTATAAAAATTCTGAAAATTTTTATGCAATCTTTTATTAATTTTCAGAAACCAAAAACATTTTTATTTTTATTTTTTGCATTAAAAAATATTTTTAAATCATTTAAAAGATTATTTTTAATTAATTAATGAGAATTAATTAATTAAAAATACTTTTAGGTATTTAAAAATCACCAAAAAATTCATGAAATCTTTAAAATCATTTAAAAACATTGTCCAACCCTCAAACCAAATTTCTTTTTTGATCTTGATGTCTTTTGACAATTTTTCATGGAATTAATTTCATTTCAAGGCATTATTTTGATTCAATCTTTGAAAATTCATTTCTGCCTAGTCTTTAAGAGTTGGACTTTGATTCTTTTTGCATTGTGTCTTGCATATCATGTAGTTTGTAGGATTAAATTGGCATGAATTGATTGTGCATTTTCAATTTGTTTGACATTTTCCTTGACAAGGTACCATAAAACCCTAGAAATCTTAAGAAATTCATAACTTTCACTAGGTTAAGAATTGGATCCCCTCCTTTGGGCAGTGATTTTGTATAGGTTTAGGGTTCCTTTGAATGAATTTTCAATTTTTTATCTTGATGTTTGCTTCTGGTTTTGGTTTTTGTTTTGTGCATTGATCATAAACCCTAATTTGGGCTTTCTTTTGCATTTCATCTTGCACTTGCTTGTATACCATGACTTGCCATAGCATTTTGTGCATCCATTTGATTCATTAGACATCTTAAGACATATTAGAAGCATGTTTGATCATTTCATCTTTCATTTACCATGTTGTATGTCATTTGCATTCCATAACTTTTCATGTATGTTCATGGTTCTAAGCATGCTTCTCTTGCACTCATATGTTCATATGATCATCCCCATGCCTTGTTTCATGTTTGCATCATCTCATAGCATCATTATCATCATACTTATGCTTCTGGTTTTGGTTTGGATCATGCCATTCCATCTCATTTTGCATTGCATTGCATTCCTTTCACTAACTTTTCAGGTGGTAAGTTCTTTGAGAAGTGGATTTGCCTCCACTTCTCACAATTTCTTTTCATCTCTCTTATGCATCATTGCTGCATTTTGTCTTGTGTTTGAGATTGAGCTTGCTCATTCTTGTCCCTTTTACTTTCTTTCTTCAAGTGACTTGTCTTCTTAAATGAAGCAAGTTACTTTGCTTCCTTTGCTCCTTTCATCTGCTTCCTGGTGGTTCCTCTGAAGATTTCTCTTGTAAACCTCACAAACCTTAGGAACAACCAAGCATGACAATAATTAGGGTTTTGATTAGTCCCCCATTTAGATTTTACCTTTATGTCTCATTGAGTCTTCTCTTCTCATCCCATAATCCAGGACTAAACCCTAAAGGTTTTAAGGCTTTGTGATTAAGCTTATACCTGCATCATTCTATTAGGATGGAGTGTATAACTTTAATCCTAAGTGTTAAACCCTTAATGTGTTTAACTCCTTTAATCAATCCACTAATAATCATCAAGACATCAAGCTTGTAACTTGGGCCTTGCATTAGGGTTCTAATTCTTCCTTAATTGGTTAAAAAGGACTAACCCTAGTGTTAATGGACAAGTCCCCTTCAAGTTTGTCTTACAAATCATAAAAATCACTTCTTCATCATATCATTAACTAAAATCCATCTTAATAAAGGCTTTGTTTTGTCATGAAGTTAATCCCTAATCATGGATTAAGTTGAGGAGCTTTCCTCAGCTTAAACATTCTCATCTATTATCCTTCTATTAGGATGGTGTAATGAGTCTGTTTAATCCTTGATTATGGCTTAGTCTCATTACTTAACACTAAACAAAAACAACAAAAACATCTAAATAATCACAAGTAGGTTAATGATCTTAATCCTACATCATGGTGATTAAGTGTGAGAAGCTGACTTCACACTTAAGGTATTCTCATTACCCCTAATTAGAGGGATGATGTGATGAGTTTACTAACCCATTGGTTTAGGCTTAAGCTCATTAATTTATGACAAACTTTCAAAAGCAATAAAAGACTGAAAACTCAAAAGCAAACAATAATCGTCTCTTCCGGGATTCTTTTCTCATCTCATTCACTCATAAACGAGAACTTGCTTCTTCCGTCTAATGCAAGACAATTTGCACCTGAGCCAGACAGGTCATACACTTGAGCATAGGCAAGTATGCAGTTCACAGGTCAATTTATCTTTCAGTCTCTTTGGCTCGAACTACGGTGTTCTGACTTCCTCATTGCACGAGAGGATACGTAGGCATAACTTAATTGTTATCGAACAAAAGTCTCTGTGTCTTCCCCCTCTTCCAGCATTCTTTTTCTAAGCCTCATTTCCTGAGCATTCACCTTTTGCACTGACACTTGTACATTCATTCTCAGCTTTTGCACACAGATAGCACAGACACCTACCCCTTTAAACACAATCTTGTGAGCGTGGATCCCGTCGAGTACGACGGACAATCTGGGTGCTAATACCTTCCCAGGTTGTAACCAACCCCCTTTCTCAGTCTCTCTGGTTCGCAACCGTCTTATCCATATCTTTCTAGGTTTATGCAGCATTACCTTTCCTCCGGGATAAAAATGCCTAGCTGGCGACTCTTTTCTTTTCTTGTGAGTTCACTCCTGTGTGTTCTCACATCCTCCTTTCGCCGACCGTTCGCGTCTGTACCTCATTTGAGCCAGTCTCATCTTTTGGGAGCGACAGATAGTTAGATTTAAGTTTTGATGCAGGAATCATAGGGCACCATGGAGAACTAAACTATTGGTTAATCTGCTGTAATCTGTTTTCGTCGATACTTCGAAGGCTGCAGTAGTGATAAGCATTACAGGCTGACAGGTAAGTCAGGTAAGTACTACTGTTTCGATTTACTCCGAATTTTTTTCCAGAAGTTCAGAAAAAATTCGACAAACAATACTCTTTTAGAATAGAATTCTAAAAGATTTCAACCCTCAAAATCGAAAATTCCTCTTTTTTCTATTTTATTTGATTTATTTTCTATTTTCATATTCTCAAAAAAATATAAAAAAACATTGTGCGTTATTTATTTGATTTTAATTAGATTTTTAGCATCGTTTTAATATTTTGTAGATTTTATTTTAATCGCTTTTCTTATTTTTCATTATTTTAAAATCTGCAGCGATTTTATTTGATCCTGTTTATTTCTTTTTTTTATTCTTCCAATAGTATATACCAAAAATATGCAGGTGGGAGGAAGAAGATGGTGTGTGGCATGTGCTGATTGGCCTAGTGACAAAGACCTAAGGTTGAAAGTATGAGGGCGTGGGTTCAACACTCATTCCCAGCATTTTGGCAAAGAAACGTGGGTTCAACACTCATTCCCAGCATTTTGGCAAAGAAACGTGGGTTCAACACTCATTCCCAATATTTTGGCAAAGAAACGTGGTGGGTTCAACACTCATTCCCAATATTTTGGCAAAGAAACGTGGCTAGCGTAGTGGCTGAAGGTTTTTGTTGGCAAAGGCAAAGTCAGGGGTTTAACACCAACCCCCAATATTTTGGGTATCTCTAACTTTATTCTTCCCTTTTTCATCAAATTATGTATTTTCTTTGAATTTCCTTATTATTATTATTAAACTAATTTTTAAAAGATAAAACAGAATCCTTTTTTTATTTTATTTTTAAAACTTATATTTTTTATTATAAACCTTAATTTTTTTCATAAACCTTAATTTTAAACCTAAGTCTTAATTTTTTTCATAAACTTTAAACCCTAAAAATTTAGCCCTAATCTTTATCTTAAAACCCAAAATTCGCCCTAATTTTTACCCTAAAATTTTTCCTAAACCTTAAATTTTTTTCTAAACCATAATTAAACTATTAATCTTTATTTTTATTAATAATTTGTTATTTGTTTATTAAACTTATTTTCTTAATTAATTTCTAAAACTTTTCTAATATTAATTTTTTCTTGCTAAATTCTTATTTCCTTTATTTATTATTCTAACCCTTATTTTTATTTTATTATTACTAATATATAATTATTGTTTATTTATTATCCTTATTATTATTATTATTATTATTATATTTATCATTATTATTTTATTATTATGTAATTGCTAAAGCCATGTAATAGGTTTATTTTATATCTTTGCTTTATTTTTGTAATTATTTTTTGTATGGTTAGTAATCTTAGGGTGTGTATAACCTATATGTGATTAAAATAATTTAGAAAATTAACTTAAATAAGATAAATACTTGAACATGAACACTCACACACGTAAGTCGATCTTTGATCGCCATCTTGCACTTCCTAGGGTATTCCTCTTGGTTGCCTTAAAATAAAATGGTCAAGTCCCTCGAATATAGGGGTGTCTTAAGCAAAGTCCCTTCACTTATAAAATCATCAAGTCCCTATAAATTTAAAAGATCAAGTCCCTTCGAGGTTGCCTACGGAATAATGATCGTGTCCCTTCGAATAAATGATGATAGTCCCTACGAATTGCTAAAGACGCCCCTTAAGTTGCCTTCTATGACCATACGATGAACCTACGCTTGTCCCTTAACACAACCAAGGTAATGACTACCTATTCCTTAATAATAGGGATAGTCTTACCCTTGAAAGAACATACGAGAATATGAAAGACTTAATCTAGGGTAGATATCTCTTAGTTGCTTGCTCACTCTTCAAAAATACTTTTCACACCTCACAATACTTTCTTAAACATTTTTCAAAACAAGGCTTTGTATACATCCATACGAGGATCATTACAAAGTACTTAGAAAAATTTCTAATCACACACTACACTCTTCAAAAACAATTTAAGTGAGCTAAGTAACTAAGAGCCCATGGATAACCATGGATATAAAGGGTGCTAACACCTTCCCTTTGTATAACCTACCCTCCGAACCCAAGTTTTTTAAACTAGGTTTTTCCTGTTCTTTTATGTCCTTTCCACTTGGATAAAATAAAAGTCGGTTGCGACTTTTGCTATCCGCAACATGACTAAATGTCAGTTCTCCCACCATTTTACAGAACTGGCGACTCTGCTGGGGATAATATTAAAGAGGGGTACCCTTAGGAATTAGATCACTTTAAATTGTTTGTTTTGTTTGCTTTATATTTATCTGTTGGGCTTTATGTGTGAAAGATCCTAACCCGGATCTAGTGTACCTTAGGTAAATGACAATAGACCAAGGAAACTGTTCGGCGTATACCGATATGGTTGATCTGGTGGCCATAGTTAGTGTGACTTCTCGGTGGGTGATTTTGTTCCTTAAGTAAGTTAAGGATAATATGAGGCTGCCATATGTTGTCAATACACTAACTGACTTTTAGAACCCTAGTCATCCCATCTTGGCCTTTAGAAAGTAGTGAGATAACCGGCTTTGGTAAAGACTGAAGTTGGTTGATACTCGATGCTACACTCATTGAGATCCTAAACTTGGAGGGTTTTGGTTGGCAAGTAAGATGCCTACTGAACAACCACCCTTGGGAAGTATCAATGATATTGAGATCCCTTAGAACCCGGTTACTTTTGTAGGACAGGATGAACCAACTAACTTCAGGGGAGGGTACTTACCTTTAAACCTCATGCAAGCCTCTAAACCTAGGGCTATTGTGTGACTTGTTGGTGTGTGCCACATGTTTGTGATTGAGCATAGCATCATGACATCATGACATCATGACATCATAAGCATAGCATTTTCACTAACCATTTCAAGGACCAAAGGATTTATCTTTGTTCTTTGTTGCAGGTCATGGCTTCTGCTCGTAGGAATACTATCCGGATTAACTTTGTAGGGATACCTTCTAAGCTTAAAGAATTGGTCTCTCAAGTTTATGAAAACTCCCAATTCATCAATAAGCATAGTCACCTACTGGATCCAGTCACTTCAAGGTTCAATGAAGACATGATGAGTGTCCTATTTCAGTTCTTTGACCCTAAACATCACTGTTTCACATTCCCCGACTATCAACTGGTTCCTATAATGGAGGAGTTGTCCAAACTGTTGGGTATACCTATCCTCAATCAGAGACCTTTCACAGGCTTAGAGAAAGAGCCTAAACCTGAAGTCATTGTTGTAGCCCTACATTTGAAGAAATCAGACATTGTTCTAGAAACAAGAAGTGGAGTTAAGGGTATTCTTGCTAAGGTATTGATGGAGAAAGCTCAGATATTCTTGGATGCTATGAGCTATGATGCTTTTGAGGAGATCTTAGCCTTATTAATCTATGGCTTAATGTTGTTCCCTAATCCATACCAGTTCATAGACGTACACGCCATCAACATATTTTTGGCTCATAATCCAGTGCCTACATTACTTGGAGACATCTTACACTCTCTTCATACCCGTACTACGAAGGCACGAGGAACTCTGATGTGTTGTATACCTCTATTGTCTAGGTGGTTTATTTCTCACCTTCCTCGATAAGTGATGAAGAATGAACAAAGGTTAAGGTGGTCTAAGAGAATCATGTCACTTTCTCATTCAAATATTCATTGGTGCTCTAGATCCATGGAGAATGTTACCATCGTTGACCGTTGTGGGGAATTCCCTAATGTGCCACTCCTTAGCATAAGAGGGGGCATTACCTACAATCCTTCTTTAGCTCTATGCCAGTTTGGTTATGCTCGGAGTAATGGTCCTCATGACATGCTCATTCAAGGTATTATGTTCGACTACGACAACGATCTTCAAGGTTACCGTCAAAGGTTCATACGAGCTTGGGGTAAGGTGAACAAGGTTGACAGTAAGACTTTGGAACCAAAGTACTCCATTCCTATGGAACCTTACCTCAGATAGGTACGATCTCGTGCTCAGACTCTTATGATGCCATATCCTGCTATCCTGCCAGTTACCATGGAGCCTGTTGCTGAAGGAGATACTCCTTATACCATCCTTCATCCAGACATGCCCACTGACATGGAGGAATTGCAGAGGTCCTGGATTCATTTGAAGGAGCAAAGGGATACTTTTGAGACTCATTTCAAAGCTAGTCAAGAAAGAATTCTGGAGATGACAAGACAACTTCACGAGGAGCAGAATCTCAACACATACCTCCATACAAAGAGGAAACATCCATGGGAGATCTAAAACCCCATTTTTGTTTTTATTTCCCTTCATTGTAAGCCCAAGAGGCAAATGAGTTTAATGCTTACTAATAAAAAATTTCATTTCTGTTTGTTTAAATAAATTTAAATCCTGCGGTCCTTGAAAACATTGCATATGAATCTACATATCATATCATTGCATGACAGGTTTTCACAACAGGTTTCTTATCTTCTCGCTGTTTATTTCAGCAGAAATGGCTCTCGAACAATCTATCAAAGATCTTCAAGCTCAGAATGCTCAGTTTCAAGAAGTGATCCTGAATTTGTCCAAGGGGCAAGAAGATTTAAATGCACTCCTCTCTAAGGACATGAAGAAGAAGAATCCTGAAGACAACAAGGATGATCAGTTGAAACAATTGCAAGCTGAGATGGCAAAGATAAGGATCCAGACGAGTGGCCAAATGGCTGTTATCCAAAGTTTAGCTCAGGGGCAAGAAGAGATGAGAAACTTTGTCCACAAACTTCAAAGTAACAGAGACGGGGATCTAATCATTAGTCAACCTCCATTGAAACAAGCTGACTTGGTTGAAAGGAAGATAATGATAAAAGAAGGAAAGAGACAGGCTACTACTGATCATCCTTCAATGGAAGAAAGAAGGCCTTGTAAGGTTAATCCACTTCGATACAAGGAATGTAGAAGACAGTTCATCCGGTTCAGCACACCAATGTCACAAGTTTTGCAATGCCTGTTGGAGATGAAGTTGATTTCCTTAGAAAATTCTCCTAAAAATCCTAATACCTCCTCTCCTTGCTATAATCCCAAGGCAAGGTGTATGTATCACTCCGACTGTCCTGGACATGACACTAATAATTGTTGGGCATTGAAGAATAAGATTCAAGACCTGATTGACGAAGGAATACTTGAGGTTATGCCAGAAGGCCAGGTTGGGTTCTTCTATTATCCATCAAGCATCAAAGTTTCCAGATAACTAGAGTGATGAGTTTAGAGGAAGAGGCTTTGAGAACATTTGAATTTTCATTTGTAATTTATTTTGTTTGTTTAAACATTTACTATTATGTTAAACTTTTGTTTTCATTAATGCATTGCATATGTTTGTCTTGAATTAATCCATTCGTTTCACTATATTTTGCACTATGATTCATATTTCTATTTGGTGATATTTAACTCCTGATAAAGCTATAAGCCTGTAGAGGGAGGATGACGAAAACAATACCATAATCTTATGCAGTATGCTTTTGAACAGACTATGTTGACGATGTACATGCATTGTTTCAATTCCTAAACAATGGAGATATAAGGAAGTTAATCCCTAGTCAACCCTTTTGAGCCTATGAAGTAGGAGTTTTCATTCTCACGCAAATTAAAACCCTTATTCATAACCTGGGGCAGGGTAGTTATTCGGTTAACTCAACTATGCCAATTGTTTGTGTTGTACACAACTAATGATGGTTCCCTGTAATCACTAAAGTCTGCAAATCAATATCTAGCAAAAGAAAAGCTCACTAAGTCAAAACCTGTGAAGGAGACTTAGTAAAAAAATTAAGACATCCCGTTGACTGTAACCTTGAAATAAACAGTTCAGGCAAAAAGAAGGGATAACAAAGTCAAAATAAAAAAGGAGGTCACTATAGATCCTCAATAAAGAAAGATGACTGAATGTTCAAATAAATTTTTGGTTTCTGAACCATCACAAATACAATTCCAAACTCCGTTGGAACCTCAATGCATAAGTTAACCAAACATAGGACTGAAGAACATCATGGAGATTGGGTTGGGTACAAATAAATTTGAGCCTTTATCTTTTGTTTCTTAAACCATGAACCAGGCCACGTTATAACCCTTTAAAAGCCCTAACTGAAGCATGGTTAGTTCGAAAGCGTACTGCTACAAAAAGGTATCCTGACTCCTTTAGGGCTTATTATAAAACTTGAGTTAATATCACAGTTTTCACAAAAATTGTTTTTCTAAAATAACTATTTTTCAAAACTTCAAGACAGACATAAGCATTGCATTTTGAATATAATTGTTTGCATATAACTAAGTGTTTGACAAATAGAGAAACTTACAGAATGAATGTTCAATAAATCAAAGTCCTTATGATAAACAAAGTTACTTCCTGGATTAAAGCCAATATATAGGGGCATAGTCACTGTTTCCCAATCAAAGGGGCATACCAAGTTACTGTTCAATTTATTTGGGGCAGTCAGGTCCAGATTCAATAATGCTTAATAGCCTGGGGCAGTTCTCTTCATCTATCTGAATTACCAAAGGTGACATTACATAGTTCACAATGCCAGGGGCATATTCTTATGGGGCATTCTGCTTATTTCTCTTGAGGTAGCTCATTTCATACACTTCCATTAGGGGACAATTCATCCTTAACCAAGGGGCAACGCTCTCTTTCCAAATCTAGTACCCGGAGTGTATATGGTCCATCACAATTTGAAAACACGTTCCTCTCATTGTATTACCTTGACATTGGATTCTCGGCAGAAGCCATTGTGGAAATTAATAGTCTACGCCAGTAGTATCAGATGGTGTCAGTATCATGTCTTCGGATCTAGCCTTGAGAAATTTTGGGAAATTATTCAAGAAAATTAAGAACCTCAGGAGATCTAAATACAATTGGTTATACACTCTCAAAGTTGAAACGATTTTGTTTTCGAGTCCAGCTTTACTTTTCCCTCTTTATTCAGGATTACTTTTCCCCTTTTACTAAAGCGAAAAACGTTTGTTGGTTATGTTTGAATGTATATATGCTTTTGGATATGATTGATGTTTACCAGAAATGCATAAAATACAATAAAAGCATTTACTAAGGACGAACAAGGGTAGGAGTCCAACGAAGCTTCGCCGGTTCATCCCATAAGACAACTACAAAACCCCAGCAGAGTAAATCTATCTTTATAGATACGTCGAGTTACATCTCCCCCTGAATTTATGTCCATCTCTTTTATCCTCAGTCGGGATACTCAGGAACTTATTCCTTCAATAGAAGTACGACGAACAAAGACGGGAGGTTATAAATACTATACTATCAAACAAGACGGGAACGAAGTCCTCATATTCCTCAGCAACGAACCGGGATTTATTTTCCCTAGCCAGCAGTTGCTATGCAGAGATATCCAGACGCTTCAGGCTGCATGATTCAGACATACATCATATCATAACATATCCATAAATGCATAATACATTTACTTAGATGCACCATGCCATACATGCATACATATTGCATAAGCGAACCTTTTCCTTGCAGGATGGTTATATACAGATAAAATACTATCAACAATTCACAACAGGTCAGAGACGATCTATACGAAGGTCTAGTGCTGATACTTAATTCAGGGATGATCGCCACGAAGATTCATTACTGATAACCATTACTCAAGTTGTCCTTGGATAGTAGGCAAACGGTCTATACGAAGATCTATTCCCTAATCCAGGATATTTCCAGAAGAGATAATCGTCACGAAGATTTATTTCTACTGGTCTATTCAACAATTCAAAACAGTTCAGAGACGATCTATACGAAGGTCTAGTGCTGATACTTAATTCAGAAAAAGATCGTCACGAAGATTTGGTTCTGACACTTAAATTAAAGTATGTTCTTAGATATGGTTCAGAGACGATCTATACGGAGATCTAAGCCCTGACACTTAATGAAGGATATTCTTTTTCCCCAGAGATAATGCAGAGACGATCTATACGAAGATCTAGTGCTAGCATTCAACTCAAACCATGTTGCATAAACGATTCAGAGACGGCTTATACGAAGACCTAGTACTGATATCCAGTATCAACATCAAGATATTATCACCTCCTGATAGTATGGATGGCATCTATAAGCCCATCTCCAGTTCTTCCAAGTGGCATCTTCAAGCCCACTTAAGCATATACAACTAATCATCAGTGTTACTTTACGCACCGGCAAGTGCAAATTTTTGGGCTTTTGTGTTCAATCCCCTTCAACCTTCCAGATCACGAATGGCACATATATCAATCTAACCCCTCAGGTTTCAGAAAATTGAACAGGGGAAGCTGTTGCACCCCAAAATTTGCCCTCCCCTATTCAAGGCAATGTGTCCTAAAGATCCTATCAAGGTTCACAAGGTATCCCAAGAGGTTCACAAGGTTCACAATTAGTCAGGAAGTTTGGAAATTCCCTCAAACAAAGCCTCTTCCTAAGCAATGCACCCTAAACTAGGGTTTTGAATTTCATCAGGCTAAATGGACTTTCAAGGCTTCAAGTGAGCTTCATTACATCACACATGTCTTCAATAATCCCTATGTCAAGTTTCAAGACTTTCCTAAAAAGTTTGCTCAGTCAGATGATCAAATATGCAAAAATCAGTCAAAGTGGTTAAAAAGTCAAACTGAGGTCAACTGTGGTCAAACCAAAGTCAAACTTCATTATTTTTTGCCAACATCAAGTTTATGAAGTAAAATTCATCATTTTATCAAGGGTTGGTCATGATTCATCAAGGAAATTTCAGATCATAAAGAATCAGGAGTTTCAAAATTAGGGTTTTCACAGGAAAAGTCAACTGAACTTTGACCAGTCATAACTTTCACATGCTTCATCAAACATTTCCCATCCAAATCTCATTTTTAAGGAAATTGAATTCTCTACAACTTTGTGTCTCACAAGCCAAGCCTAAACATGCTTCATTTGAAAGGTATGAGCCAAAACATTACAGGTCATTTCAAAAGTCAACAAAAAGTCAACATCGTCCAAAGGGCATAACTTGAAAATGGTAAAGGATATGGACATGAGACCAAAGGGGTTTGTTAGAGGACTCTCTAAGCTTTCTAAAAAGTCCAAGAACACCTTCATAGCCTTAAAATTGAGGGAGATGTGCCTTGTTAAAGTTGGGAAAGTTTTTAGGAGTGTATGAAGCAAATGAGGTCTCAAATCCAAATATTTCTAAATGGGCCCACCAAATTCCAACCCAAACTCAAAGATGACATCATGCACGACCCAATTCAAATATTTTCTGATTTTTATAATTTATTTATTATTTATTTGGATTTTATTCATTAAAATTCATTTTAAATCAAAATAAAATATGAAAATACAAATATTTGATTTGATTCTTCTTCTAGAAGCTCTTAAACATCATTTAAGTTGATTTGATACTCTCCAATTTTGTGCACAACCAATTTGGAAACATATCATTTGATTTTTTTGATATTTTTGACCATAGCTTTCTTCACCTTCAAGCAACCCATACAACTCCAACCAAGGCCCAAATTCTTAACCTAATTACATTACTATATAACCACAACAATATCACAAGACCAAAAGAAAGGATGGAAAGCAAGAGGATGATATTCGTACTTTAAAATTTCACATGATACAAAATTAGGTTTCCACAATCCACCACTTTTACAAGTTGATTAAAGGCTGCAAATGAATCCTTGAGGTTTCCTGAACCTATTCCAATCATCCTCATCATCAAATTCATGCCAAATCATACAAACCAAATTCATATTCTTGCTTTTCTTTTGATTTTTTTCAATTTCAATGATTTATGCATTATTAATTGATTTTGATTACATAATATGTTTGTTTGATTGTGTAGATGGTTTTTGGATAGTTAGATTTAAGTTTCGATGCAGGAATCATAGGGCACCATGGAGAACTAAACTATTGGTTAATCTGCTGTAATTTGTTTTCGTCGATACTTCGAAGGCTGCAGTAGTGATAAGCATTACAAGCTGACAGGTAAGTCCGGTAAGTACTACTGTTTCGATTTACTCGGAATTTTTTCCAGAAGTTCAGAAATAATTCGACAAACAATACTCTTTTAGAATGGAATTCTAAAAGATTTCGACCCTCAAAATCGCAAATTCCTCTTTTTTCTATTTTATTTGATTTATTTTCTATTTTCATATTCTCAAAAAAATCTAAAATAAATTGTGCGTTCTTTATTTGATTTTATTAGATTTTTAGCATCGTTTTAATATTTTTTAGATTTTATTTTAATCGCTTTTCTTATTTTTCATTATTTTAAAATCTGCAGCGATTTTATTTGATCCTGTTTATTTCTTTTTTTTATTCTTCCAATAGTATATACCAAAAATATGCAGGTGGGAGGAAGAAGATGGTGTGTGGCATGCGCTGATTGGCCTAGTGACAAAGACCTAAGGTTGAAAGTATGAGGGCGTGGGTTCAACACTCATTCCCAACATTTTGGCAAAGAAACGTGGGTTCAACACTCATTCCCAATATTTTGGCAAAGAAACATGGTGGATTCAACACTCATTCCCAATATTTTGGCAAAGAAACGTGGCTAGCGTAGTGGCTGAAGGTTTTTGTTGGCAAAGGCAAAGTCAGGGGTTCAACACCAACCCCCAATATTTTGGGTATCTCTAACTTTATTTTTCCCTTTTTCATCAAATTATGTATTTTCTTTGAATTTCCTTATTATTATTATTAAACTAATTTTTAAAAGATAAAACAGAATCCTTTTTTTATTTAATTTTTAAAACTTATATTTTTTATTATAAACCTTAATTTTAAACCTAAGTCTTAATTTTTTTCATAAACTTTAAACCCTAAAAATTTAGCCCTAATCTTTATCTTAAAACCCAAAATTCGCCCTAATTTTTACCCTAAAATTTTCCCTAAACCTTAAATTTTTTTCTAAACCCTAATTAAACTATTAATCTTTATTTTTATTAATAATTTTTTATTTGTTTATTAAACATATTTTCTTAATTAATTTCTAAAACTTTTCTAATATTAATTTTTTCTTGCTAAATTCTTATTTCCTTTATTTATTATTCTAACCTTTATTTTAATTTTATTATTACTAATATGTGATTATTGTTTATTTATTATCCTTATTATTATTATATTTATCATTATTATTTTATTATTATGTAATTGCTAAAGCCATGTAATAGGTTTATTTTATATCTTTGCTTTATTTTTGTAATTATTTTCTGTATGGTTAGTAATCTTAGGGTGTGTATAACCTATATGTGATTAAAATAATTTAGAAAATTAACTTAAATAAGATACATACTTGAACATGAACACTCACACACGTAAGTCGATCTTTGATCACCATCTTGCACTTCCTAGGGTGTTCCTCTTGGTTGCCTTAAAATAAAATGGTCAAGTCCCTCGAATATAGGGGTGTCTTAAGCAAAGTCCCTTCACTTATAAAATCATCAAGTCCCTATAAATTTAAAAGATCAAGTCCCTTCGAGGTTTCCTACGGAATAATGATCTTGTCCCTTCGAATAAATGATGATAGTCCCTACGAATTGCTAAAGACGCCCCTTAAGTTGCCTTCTATGACCATACGATGAACCTACGATTGTCCCTTAACACATCCAAGGTAATGACTACCTATTCCTTAATAATAAGGATAGTCTTACCCTTGAAAGAACATACGATAATATGAAAGACTTAATCTAGGGTAGATATCTCTTAGTTGCTTGCTCACTCTTCAAAAATACTTTTCACACCTCATAATACTTTCTTAAACATTTTTCAAAACAAGGCTTTGTATACATCCATACGAGGATCATTACAAAGTACTTAGAAAAATTTCTAATCACACACTACACTCTTCAAAAACAATTTAAGTGAGCTAAGTAACTAAGAGCCCATGGATAACCATGGATATAAAGGGTTCTAACACCTTCCCTTTGTATAACCTACCCCCCGAACCCAAGTTTTTTAAAATAGGTTTTTCCTGTTCTTTTATGTCCTTTCCACTTGGATAAAATAAAAGTCGGTGGCGACTCTTGCTATCCGCAACATGACTAAATGTCAGTTCTCCCACCGTATTACACATATCAGTATCAATTTTCTTTATTTGTTATTCATCTCATGATGTTTGTTCGTGTCTAGGCTTGTATCGGATGGATGCGAATGCCTTGGTCATTTTTTTCTTCAATTTTTGGCTAAAAAGGGGGAGTATGGGTCACTTGGTCAGGGTTTTAATGGGTTATTCTTGCACTTTCTTAGCAAGGAAGAGAAACAAGATGTTCTAACATTTTGTCTCTGTGTTAGTTCCCTTTATATCTTGTGACTTGAGTTATAGAACAAGTTGTGTCTAGTGACTTGAGTTACATGTGCTACATCCTCAGATTCACTATGTCTACGACTATTTTCTGGAGGGGTGTATTTGAAAAAGGTGTCCTTTGTTCTTGGTCTTTAGAAGTTTTTATTTCCAAGAGCTTTTTCAACTTCACTCATTCTGAATTACTACTTTCCTCAAGGTTGGCAGTAATTTTTCATAGGTAAAGGGGAGTTGGAATTATCTTCTTCCTCATGCACACCAACATGAACTCAAATTACACATTATTCCAATCATAACTGCCACTAAGAGTGAAAAGACGTTAGCCAAAATTTGTCAAAAGGGGGAGACTGAAAGCTCCTATGGTTTGACGAAATTTTGATAAAACCTAGATATGATAAAGATGAAGAAATATGGACAAAGACGAAGATGTCGAAGCAGATGTCCTAATAGTAAGACATGACATCTTACTGATATAGCCGGATTTAACTGTATAACAAATATGTCCGAGATTTGTTGCGTCTTTAAAGAATGGATCAAGACAGAATTAGAAATCCCAAGACTACTGGAGACTATAAAAGAAGACTTAGACCTTGGGTTAGAGTATGCCTAATGCAACAATTGTAACCTAGTTCTCTTAGGAAGAAAATAAGGGTTTAGGTTTTGAGATTCATTGGCTCTTAGGATTGTAAGTCTCCCTCTATAGTATGAGAAACCCTATATAGTATAAGAAATAGAGAGTACGACACAAATACGTGTACATAACCAGAAAGGTAATGGTTTGTGTATTGTTCTTGGACGAAGCTTTGAAGCACGCCCAAGATAACTTGTAGGCCAAGAAACCGTGACATATTCTGTATTGGCAGAAGGCAGAAACATCACAAGTTGTGATGAAGGATGTGAGTAGGTCTCTCATATTAGATTTGTAAACGGTGGAGTTTAACTTTGGTAAAGGTGTCCATTAGGGTAGTGATCAGGAGATAAAGTTGTAAATCGAGGAGTTTAGCTTTATGATAATACTACGATATAGTGGAGTCTTCATCCTGGATTGGTATCCCCCAAACTAGGTAAAATGTATCGAACTGGGTCAACATATTATGTGTACTTTTAACATTTTGCAATTTACAGTTTTGTTATAATTCTTGATTGATATATCATAGCAAGGTATCTCAACATCTTTTTGTGACTTTGTTGTTGTACTTTATTGTAGCAGTTGGTGTATTGAACCCTTGTTTAACTGAAAGCATAGATCAATGTCTCGACAAGTGGTTAAGACATATGTGATATGCGTACCAAAATTTCAGTTTTGATGGACATGTAAACAAAAAATAAGAAACAATTTGATTCAAATATAACCATGAATACAAATATGTCTAATACACATTCAACAAATAACAACAACAACAATATTAGGGATCCTAAGCAAGTAAACAAGTCTAAATAGATTTTAGAATATAAAACAATAAAATTTATTTACATATAGATGCTAAGTGTAACACCCCAAAATAATTAGAATATTTATTTAATTGATTTATTATAAATATTTGAGGTTTATCGGTGAATTTTGGCGAGGTATATGATGCCGAATGTGTTTATGTTGTGTGTTGTGGGATTTGATGAAATAAGTGATTAGATGGAATTATTTAGTAATAATAGTAGTAGACTAATATTATTTGGACTATTATTATTTAAAATAAAAAAGAGAGAAAAAGGATATGTTGGTAATAATATGTGGATTAAGTGAAGATAATATGTGAAGAACATATTAGTGGTCTTATGGGTAAGATTGACAAAAAGGAAGTTGAGGGTTTTGTGATACGATCAATTTTCATGATCGTGTTTGGAAGATAGAAGAGAAAGCTCTGAAGAAAGAAGGAAATGAGGCTAGGGCTTGACGAATCTCCGGAAAATTTGAGAGAAGATTGTAGGAAGCTTCATTCAAAGGTATGGGGAATATTGCATTTCAATGTGTATGATATAAAGTTAGATGTTATTGGGGATTTTGGGGTTTTAAGGGAAAACATAGGATTAAAGATGTAGAATTGATGAATTTTGGTGATTTGTTTTGTGATGTTTGATATGATTGATGTATATGTGTTAGATAGGGTTTTAATGACTCAAACAAGGTTTATAGAGGTAAAAAATGCAGTTTGAAGGTGTAGAATCGAAGGGGAAAAGTGTTGTCATCGCAGGAACCTATGACAAGTTCGCAGACAACGAGTAGCTCGCTAAGCGAGGTCCTAGGGAGCGGCTCCTGGCACTTTTGATCCAAAACTTCGAAAGTTCATATCTTGAGCTTCGAGTGTCCAATTTATGTGTCGTTCGAAGATGTACGAAGCTAAGACAATGTACTTTAATTCAAAAATAGTCTCGTTTTGCTAAAATTAATTTAAATGATATGAATTGAAGTTGGAAGGTGATTAATTGTATATCGAACTAAAGACGTATTGTTATAAATGATGAATCTTGCTCTAAATGGAAGAATGGTGATGTCATATGACCAATGATGGTAAAGACGATGTTTAGGAGTTAGTGAGAGTGACATAGAGGTGTAGGTGATGTGATAAGATTGTTTATAGTGGCGTTCAATGAATAGGCAATGATGAATTCATATTGTTGATTGGATGATAGTTATTGTGCTAATGCCTTTGTTATGTTGATTGCGTGTTGAAGATTATATGATGCTTATGTTGATCTAAATTATAATGATAGGGTGTCATTGTGTATGATGTTAATTACACGATGAAACTTATATCATGATTATGTGTTGATTACCTATGTGATGAAGGTCATGTGAATGATGTTACTAAACGATGTTATGATGAAATAAATAGATGAGGTGTATGTTTTAATGTTTATACATGCTATGTGACAAACATGATGATTTGGTATTGGAATGAAGTTGTGATGCTATAATATGATGTTTATGATTGTTATGTGATGATAATGATGTACTGATACTTATATGAGGACAATGATGTATTAATGCCTATATGATGAATTATGTGTATTTTGTCGAGAACATGATGACTATAATGATGTGAGGCATGATGACATGAATATGTGAAGCATGTTAGTTGTATGAATGATGATGGTAGTGATGATGAATGAGGATGCACTTGTTGATGAGATTTTGATGAGATTATGATGGTGTTGCATCTTGCATTCATGGTATAATTATGAGGGGACTTTGGTCCGTCGGTAGCTTCAATCCCATTGTGAGGATTGAAGTGATATGATTTTATGATGTGCTCCCTTGTGTAGGATTGATGGCCAAATGTCCATCCGTGATGATGATTTGGTACCACATGCATTCATATGACGTTACATCTCATTCTTGGAGTCATAACATAATTGCATTTGTGTGGATTTGATGAGTTATGTGATGTGTTGGGTGAGAAGTTAGGATGTGTTTCTATATGATGAATGTTCCCTGTAATATCTTTTATCTATATAGTATATATTGGTTTGTGATTACTCGCCTTGCCTGTCTTTGGTGATGGTCTATTATGCCATCCTGCAGATATTCAGGAGTAGCTTCTCGGTGTGTGAAGTTTAGCTTGGAGCTGTTTTGCTTATTTCTGTAGAGTTATATGGTGTCTTGCTCTGGTAGATGTAACATCGGGTGGGAAACGCTTATGTGAATAATATGTGTTTGTTAGAGTGATTTTTATGAGTTAATGGATGCTGAATTTTTAGTTGATGGTGATTTGTTGACAATGACCAAAGGTCTTGATATTTTGATGAAATTAATGAAGTAATTTTGAAGTATGATTTCCGCTGCTAATTTTAATTTTATTATTGATTTATTAAAAAAGTGAATATTTTAAATGTTTTGAAAACCTGTGTTACGAAGTAGGTGGTTAGGATTGATGTTTTATGAAGAAAGTATGACACCTTTACGAGATGTACTATGAATTAATTAAGTATTATTGTGTTTTATTCTGTGGGGTTATAAGGGTGTTACACTAGTGGCATCAGAGCAGGTTCGTCCGTCCGGCCAGGTTGTCCAATGATATTTGTTCCTTTAGTATGCGATATGTGTGTGCAACACTGTCGTTACTTGCTTGTTTCTAACTGTTGGTTTGCAGGTGTTGATTTGAAACAAGTGGGGGAGAAGCTATCGCTTCTCTAAGATGCTTTGGTTATATAAGGTTGACTCTGTGCATATTGGATTGTAAGAGTTCAAATTTTGCTAGGAAAGTGTTGTTCCTTATTTCAGAGGGAATGCGGAGATAAAGCTTGAGTCAACTAAGGAATTATGCATGAGGTAACTGAGAGTACAAGATAAAAAGAATGCTATTCGAGTTGGTAGGCATGTTTTATCCCCCATCATAATTACCGTCTATCTATTGACAAATTAAGGAACTGATCACCCTTAATCCCTTGTTGATAGTAGACAAAACTATGTTGGATGGAATAGACATGTATTGCCAACTTAGATAGTGTGTGTGGTGGAATTGATTGGAGTTAAGTCGAGTGCTTACATATAGTTTTGATGAGTCGATGCAAATTATTATATTTGAAGTTGAAGAGTTGTTTATTCCTTTAAGCAAGTGGATGAGCTTATGAAAGATGGTGTAAAAGTGTTTACAACGTGAGTTCTTTTGAGGGAATAAGGAAATGTAGTGGCTGGTGATTTATCTGAGGTGTATGCCTTTTGGATGTGTTCCTATGTGATATATGAAATTTTCTGCAGAATTCGCAGATCTCGCTTAGCAAGGTCTAGCTCGCTTAGCTAGGTCTGGAATAATTTCACCTCGTAAGTAGGGTGACTATCAATGATAATGAGATAGCCTATTTGGTGATCAAGTGTAAATTTAAGGATATTTTGCAGATGATTATCAGGACAAGGTACAATCACCATGAGAATATTGTGAGTCTGTTTGGTGTATCTTATGCACCTGGTGTGTTCGTGGAGTATATGAATCAGATTTTTCAAGAGTATCAGAGGATAATTTTGTGGTGGTATTCGTTGGTGATATTTTGATACATTCGAAGTCTTAAAGAGAACACGCAACATCTTTGTGAATTGTGTTGCAAGTATTGAGAGAAATGAAGTTGCATGCCAATTGTCGAATTGTGAAGTTCTAGTGGTCGGCAGTACATTTCCTTAGTTAGGTGATTCTAGTTGTGCAATAGTTGTTGATATTCTAGGATTGATGTTGTGTTGCAGTGAGAAACTATGAAGTTTGTTATTTGAGTAAAAAGCGTTATGATATTAGAAAGTTGTTATTGCATACTTATTTAAGGTTTTTCTAAGTTAGTATTACCTTTAACTTAGTTGACTCAGGAGGGTCAAACGTATGTGTGGGATGTTGCATGTGAGGAAAGTTTTGTGGAACTGAAGAAGGAGTTAACAAATGCTCTGATAGTAACTTTTCCTAATTCGTGTGAGTCTTTTGTGGTTTATGGTGATGCTTCGAAGATGGGTCTTGGTGGAGTGTTGATATATAATGGTCAAGTGGTTTCTTATGTTTCTAGACAATTAAGAATGCATGAAGGAATTATCCTACCCACGACTTAGAATTGACAATCATGGTATTTGTGTTGAAAATATAGAGACATTATCTTTTTGGGTCTAGATTTGAAGTGTTCAGCGATCATAAGAGTTTTAGATATTTGTTTAATAAAAAGAGCTGAATATGAGGCAGATGAGGTGGTTAAAGATGTTGAAGGACTTTGATTTTGAGTTGAGCTACCATCCAGGTAAGGCGAATATGGTTGCAGATGCTCTGAGTAGGTAGACAATGCATATGTCGACAATAATGGTAAGAGAAATGGAAATGGTTGAGCAGTTCAGAGACATGAGTTGTCATGCGAGACTACCTCTGATAGTGTGAAACAGGGAATGTTGAGATTGACTACTGATATTGTGGAAGAGGTCTAAGTAAGATAGCAATTTGATTCAAAGTTGGTTGATCAACTGACCTTGATTAACCAAGGTAACAAAAGTGAATTTTGATATGATGAGAATGGTATTTCGAAGTTCCGAAATCCAGTGTGTTTTCCTGGTGTTCTAAAATTTAAGGAGAGTATTTTAGAAGAAGGACATCGAAGTAGGTTGAGTATTCATCTTGGTGCTGCAAAGGTGTACCATGTATTGCAGAAGTTGTTTTGATGGCTAAGTATGAAGAAAGATATTACTGCATTTGTGTAATGTATGTTTGACTCATCATAAGCTAAAGATAGAATATCAGAAGCCTTTGGGTTTGAAGCAATTGTTGAATATTCTGGAATGGAAATAAGATGGTTCTTGTATGGATTTTGGTGTCGAAATTGCCGAAGGTATCGAAGGGGGAATGATTTGATTTGAGAGATTATGGATGGATTAACTAAATTGGTTCATTTCCTACCAATGAAGATTATTTATTCTATACGGAAGTTAGCTAAGATGTACATTGAGGAAATTATGAAGTCACATGAGATAGAGATCCAATATTTTCGTCGAGGTTTTCGAAATGTTTGTAGGATGCTTAGACACTAGTTGAAATTGAGTTCTGCTTATCACCGAAGATGGATGGTATGACAAATAGAGGTATCTAATCTTGGAGAATTTGTTGATGGTTGATGTATTGGACTTAGGGATGCAAAGATCAGATGAGAGAGTCGTATCCGACTCTGTTTTCTTCGGGAAATTTTTGAGGGCGGAAATTCTTTAAGTGGGGGAGAGTTGTAATACCCCAAAATAATTAGAATATTTATTTAATTGATTTATTATAAATATTCGAGGTTTATCGGTGGATTTTGGTAAGATATATGATGCAGGATGTATTTATGTTGTGTGTTGTGGGATTTGATGAAATAAGTGATTAGATGGAATTATTTAGTAATAATAGTAGTAGATTAATATTATTTGGACTATTATTATTTAAAATAAAAAGAGAGAATGAGGATATATTGGTAATAATATGTGGAGTAAGTGAGGATAATATGGGAAGATCATATTAGTGTTCCTAGGGGTAAGACTGACAAAAAGGAAGCTAAGGGTTTTGTGATACGATCGGTTTTCACGATCGTGTTTGGGAGATAGAAGAGAAAGCTCTGAAGAAAGAAGGAAATGAGTCTAGGGCTTGACGAATCTCCGGAGAATTTGAGAGTAGATTATAGGAAGATTCATTCATAGGTATGAGGAGTATTGCATTTCAATGTGTATGATATAAAGTTAGATGTTATTGGGGATTTTGGGGTTTTTAAGGGAAAACTTAGGATTAAAGATGTAGAATTGATGAATTTTGATGATTTGTTTTGTGATGTTTGATGTGATTGATGTATATGTGTTAGATATGGGTTTTAATGACTCAAATGTGGGTTATAGAGGTAAAAAAATACAGTTTAAGGGTGTAGAATCGAAAGGGAAAAGGGCTATCATCGCAGGAACCTCTGGCAAGTTTGCAGACAACGAGTAGCTCGCTAAGCGAGGTCCCGACGAGGACCTAGCGAGCAGCTCCTGGCAGTTTTGTTCCAAAACCTCGAAAATTCATATCTTGAGATTTGAGTGTCCGATTTATTCGTCGTTCAAAGATGTGCGAAGCTAAGAAAATTTACTTTAATTTAAAAATAGTCTCATGTTGCTATAAATAATTTAAATGATATGAATTGATGTTGGAAGGTGACTAATTGTATATCGAACTAAAGACGTGTTGTTATAAATGATGAATCTTGTTCTAAATGGAAGAATGATGATGTCATATGAACAGTGATGGCAAAGACGATGTTTAGAATTTAGTAAGAGTGACGTAGAGGTGTAGGTGATGTGATAATATTGTTTGAAGTGGTGTCCGATAAATAGGCAATGATGAATTCATGTTGTTGATTGGATGATAGTTATTGTGCTAATGCCTTTTTGATGTTGATTATGTGTTGAAGATTATATGATGCTTATGTTGACCTAGAGTATAATGATAGGGTGTCCTTGTGTTATGATGTTAATTATATTATGAAACTTATATGAAGATTATGCGTTGATTACCTATGTGATGAAGGTCATGTGAATGATGTTACTAAACGATGTTATGATGAAATAAATAGATGAGGTGTATGTCTTAATGTTTATACATGTTATGTGACAAACATAATGATTTGGTATTGGAATGAAGTTGTGATGCTATAATATGATGTTTATGATTGTTATGTGATGATAATGATGTACTGATACTTATATGAGGACAATGATATATTAATGCCTATATAATGAATTATGTGTATTTTGTCGAGAACATGATGATTATAATGATGTGAGGCATGATGACATGAATATGTGAAGCATGTTAGTTGAATGAATGATGATTTTTATGATAATGAATGCGGGTGCACTAGTTGATGAGATTTCGATGAGATTGTGATGGTGTTGCATCTTGCATTCATGGCATAATTATGTGGGGGCTTTGGTCCGTCGGTAGCTTCAATCCCATTGTGAGGATTAAAGTGATATGATGTTTATGATGTTCTCCCTTGTGGAGGGTTGATGACCCAATGTCCATCTGTGATGATGATTTTGTACCACATGCATTCCTATGTCGTTGCATCTCATTCTTGGTGGCATAACATAATTGCATTTGTGTGGATTAGATGATTTGATGAGTTATGTGATGTGTTGAGTGAGAAGTTAGGATGTGTTGCTATATGATGAATGTTCTTCGTAATATCTTTTATCTATATTGTATATATTGATTTGTGATTCGGGAGTAGCTTCTCGGTGTGTGTGAAGTTTAGCTTGGAGTTGTTTGGCTTATTTCTGTAGAGTTATATGGTGTCTTGCTCTGGTAGATGTAATATCGGGTGGGGGAACACTTATGTGAATAATATGTGTTTGTTAGAGTGATTTTTATGAGTTAATGTATGCTGAATTTTTAGTTGATGATGATTTCTTGAAAATGACCAAAGGTCTTTATATTTTGATGAAATTAATGAAGTAATTTTGAAGTATGATATCCGCTGCAAAGTTTAATTTGATTATTGATTTATTAAAAAAGTGAATATTTTAAATGTTTTGAAAACCCGTGTTACGGATCAGGTGGTTAGGATTGATGTTTTATGAAGAAAGTGTGACACCTTTCCGAGATGTACTCTAAATTTATTAAGTATTATTGTGTTTTATTCTGTGGGGTTAGAAGGGTGTTACACTAAGGTGTGGAAATATTTTCATACAATCGGTCAACATATAACCATGAATACAACAAAAACAACAACAACATATGGAGATATTTGTTTTGATGGACATGTAAACTAAAAAGAAAACACCAAAAACAAAATATACAACAAACTCTTTAATATAACCTTATAATACTATATCCACATATAACCATGAATATAAATATGTATAATACACATTCAATAAATAACAAAAAAAAATTAATCCAATCTTAACCAAATAAATGTGATCATACACATTCAACAAAAATAACAATATAAGTATTCAAGAACAACAACGACTAAAATCATTCAAAATCATCGACATAAACATAAAACAATCAACATCAACACAAAAATATAAATATCAACAAAAATGGTAAGTAAAGATTACTAGATGCATGGGGAAAAAGTGTACATACCGGAAACATGATGAATAAGTAAAATAGCTAAATAAATGTTGTTGAGCCAAGATCAATGAATTTGGTGTCGTCTTCCTCATCGATGGTACGTAAGCCAAGAACGATGAAGTTGGTTGAATGATGAAGATGAAAATGATGTTGGTTAAAAAGAGTTTGTTTAGTTAATGAACGATGAAGATAAAGTTGGTTGAAAAGGGTTTGTTTCGTTAATGAATGATGAAGATGACGTTGGTTCAAAAGGTTTTGTTTCGTTTCTCAGCATAAAATGTTAGGGTTGAAAATTATTTTGTAAATGGAAATAAAAAATGGTAACTAAAGCTAGTTGTATTTCTAGTGAATGAATAAGGCATTCCACCATAATCATTTAAAATAAAATGAAAGATATCACAATGGTTGGGTTAAACAACCCTAGTGATATCACATTTATTTTTCATTTAAAAATAAAATAAAACAAAAGAGGTAACTAAAATATTGAAGAAATCACAAATTTGCTTGTGTTGGTATTCAAACCCATGAAAGGTTACAAATATAACCACAATTAGTATAACCAACTGTAGTAATATGGTAACTAATTTTAATTAAAATATATATAATAGGCTGACACATGAGTTTAAAGATGTCACTACGGTTCTTCAAAGGACCGTGGTAATGTTGACATTGTTGTATATATGTTTTGTAATAGGTAGACAACTTGAGATTTAAGCTTTGGTACACAAGAAAAGTTAGATCAATATATATGGTGGGATTATTGTAGAAAATAATTGAAAAATGATATTGTGGATGTGAAAAGAGTCGGAGATCAAATCATAGCCATAAAATTTATGGTGGAACAAGAAAAATTTAATGTTATTAGGCTTACACACCTTAGGTTGGATTCTCATAACATTTTAAAGTAAAAAATTTGAAAGAATTTACATGGATTATTTTAGAATATAGCCCAAGGAGATAATATTTTTCTAAAAGGCAGTCTAAATGGACATATATGGAGCATAACAAGAAGTTTCAAGTGAATGCATGATTTTACTATAACTAATACATGTTTTAGATAAATAAATAATTATCTTATCACATATAAGAGTGTGTGAGATGTTCTCGGATAGTTTTTTTTTCTTACTAGTATAGCGGTAAAATCGTGAGTGTAAGTTATTGATTAACTTAACTCGATATACACAGAGTCGCCACCGCGCTTTTATTTATTTCCAAAAGGAAAAAGGCAAAAAGAACGAAGAAAGCCTTAAAGAATCTTAAAAGCTAAAAAGCTAAAAGAATCAAACAGAGAATGGGTACGGGGATTGGTTACAAATCGGGAAGGTTTTAAGCATCCGACTTGTCCGTGGTACTCCACGGGAACCCTTTGAAATGTTTACTGCATTTTTTGGTTTGAAATGGTTTGCTTGAAAAAAGATTGAGGAGATGAGAAAAATAATGTTTTTTAAGATTTTGGTGTTTGAAGAGACGAACGTCTCATGCCTACGTACCCACAAAGTGCAATGCGAGATCAAAACCCCGTAGTTCGTGGTACAAAATTTGAAAAGAAACAAATGAGTTGCATTGATTTTAAAATGTAGAGATAAGTCGTCATCCTTTAACGAATAATTCCGCTAGAAAGGATGAATCATATCTAAACATGTAAAAAGAAAAAGGTGCACAAAGGCACAAAAACAATTGAGTGGGTTTTGAGTTTTTTAAAGTATGGAAGAAAATGGTTTTGATATATTTACATGAATTAAAATTTGTTTAAGAAATAAAGTGAAAAATTAAAATCGCTTGACCGAAGTCAAGGTTTGTTTATGAAAGTGTTTGAAGTTTAGAAAACAAGAAGATTTTTTGAAATAGGGAGAAGTTTTGAAAATTTAAGAATGGGGAGGAGATGAAGGGACTAATTCTAATACTTGAATTAAAAGTTGAAAGAAGAGATACCAAACCATAATATGCACAATTCTTCAAAGTTCGGACTTCCATCTTCAAAGGCTAATGAAATAACTTGAGGCCGAGGTTTCTAATCCATTCCAACTTGAGCAAGGGGGAAGATCTTAAAGTCTAAGTCCATTCTCCAAAAGCTAGGGATAGTAACCATAGTCCGGAATTAAAGTCACAAGTTTTTTAGAGGTTTAATCCTTTATTAATTTTTTGTGTGTCCAAATGGACAAATAGAAAATCAATCAACAAATAATAAGGGCAAATAATAAACATGATATGGATGAATAAAGCAAAATAAAATAAAGGTAATAATAGTGCAAGAAAATAAATGTTAATAACAAAAGAAATAAAAATGCAAGAATCTAAAATATTAATAGTAGTAATATTATAATAATATTCACATAATAATGGTATGGTGAACTTAATCAACCAACACCAAGAAAGAAAGAACCAAAATCGAAGGGCAACCGGATCCGCTTAGCATCTTACACTATAGCGATTAATCAAGGCAAACCAAACCGAATTCAATGAAATTTGAAAGGCGATTGGGAGACCCAAAGCACCTACGCATCAAAAATTCACAAGTCTCGATTCTTGATGCAATATGATTAATCACTTTGGGATTACGCGATCAACAAGAGATCCGGTCCACGAAAGTGAAAGTACCCAATTAGATTTTTATTCCGAAGTCGGGACACATTTAGGTCTATGTTAAGCAATCGCCGAGTAATTTACGAAGTAATTACCCTACAAATGAGGCCGGCCACCACCAATTAAGGTGCATAATATTAGTGCTAATGTATGCGAGATAAACGATATATAAATCGTTATCCGAACGCGATACCGCACAAAACTAAAGATGAATACCAAATTGAATCATACTTATGGTATTATTCCATCCTTAAGTTCAATCACTCATCTTGGTGGATTCAAGCATGAAAATGTCTCACTAATGCAAAGTACCTTAAATGAATTGAACAATCCACTTAAAGGTAGTTTTGAATTAATGAACATTATCTACTCTAATCTACACCCAAAGTCCATTGAAATTAAAGAGGAATTATTCCCAAAAATACTTCCCAAGGTAAAAATAAAAAGGAGGAGGAAGAAGAAGAAAGAGGAACCAAAAAGGGGCTTAAAACAAGCCAAAAACACCATTCTGACTTGTGTTAACCGGTTAACCAATTGGTTAACCGGTTAACGCAAGCAGATTTTGAATAATTTGCGCTGTTTTTAAATTGGTTAACCGGTTAACCAAATGGTTAACCGGTTAACGTTGTACCAGAAGCTGAAAAATGCAGAAAATTCAGCATGATCCATTTTGAAACCTTTTCTCAAACATTGGATGATCATGATCTGAATTTGCACGAATTTTAAAACCAAAATACAGTGAAATCCCTGCAATCAAACAACAAATAGAGATCCAAAGGATCAAGAAACAAAAGCACCAAAGATCTACATCTTGAATGTTGATGGTGAATATGGGTTTATGGAGGAAGATGAATTACCAAAAGCTTTTCTTCAAATTGAACCAACACAAGCTTAGATCTACTGAAAGTGATGAGCAAGAGAATGAAAGAATGAAGGTTTAGCTCAAGTTAATCAAGAATTCAATGTGAATTCTTGATAACTTCAAAAGAAAGAAAGATGAGCTTTGGAGAATTTTGGTGTTGGGGGAGTAATTTGCATGAGATTTTTTGGCTATCAAAAGCTTGTGGAATGAATGAAATTGAGGTCCTATTTAAAGACCTTAGGTATGGAAATTTGGTGGAATGGAGCTTGCTTTGGTAATTTGAATTTAGGCTTGGTAATTGGAATTTTGGTGGGAAATGGAAAAAAGTGGTGATTAGTGAGGGTTTTTGGTAGGAAATGATCAAAATGATGTAGAAAATCAGAAATCAATGGATCTAGAATATTCCAATTAAATCAATGATCTAAGGGTGCTGAATTTGAATAAAAAATTCAAATTTCGCACTGGTTAACCGGTTAATCATTTAGTTAACCGGTTAACCAAGCTAAATTTTGAATTTTTTGTTCAAAAATAGCTGCTTGGTTGTTTTGGCCCGATTCTTGTGTACGTCGAAGGAATAAACACGGGAACCTTGGAGATCCTTTGAATGAATCAATTAACTTGGGAAATCCTTGTCTGATAAATTTGAATTATTTGCAGATCGTCTTCGACTTTTGTGAAATTTACTCGAGTTGCAGGACTGCTATTTTTTGGTATTTTTATATGGTTCCTCTTCCTGAAAAAAAAAGTTAGCAAAAGGAAACAAAATATTTTTGGATTTTGATTAATGGTTAGTAAACACAATCAAATAAAACAATTAAAGACAACGGTGATCCTCCGCGAGGCATAATCCTAACCCGAGAAGAACCGTGCAACCAGTGCGATCTTGCTTGTATGCGAAATGCAGATGAAATGCGAAGAAATCTTAGGATCAAAAATTAGGGTATGACAGATGCCCCTATTTAAGTTTCTTCAATCCGGAGATATGAAGATCGAAATCTTCGTTTCGACAAGATGGAAGATACTTAAATATAAAAAAAAAAACAATTTTTGATCCTAAGATGCCAAAAAATGGAATGAAATGAAATGAACGATACGAAATGATATGGAAATGATATGCGAAATAATATGAGAATGGTGCAAAATGTTATGAAAGCACATGAAATGTTGTGAGAAAATGTTATGAAAGCACATGAAATGTATATGAAATGCAGAGAAAATATGTGAAATACAGGGAAATCCGTGAGGGATAAGACGACACATAAAAAAAACTAAACGTTGGGGATAAGGAGCGTGAAACTCCGGCAGGGAAAAGCAGCATGCTAGAGACCAACACATGGCTCAAATGAGGCAAAAATGTCCAAGAATGGCAATTGGTCAGAAAGGATCACAACATCCAGGAATGGCACTGAATGAAGTGAGAAAAGTCCTGAAAAGAAAACACCAGAAGCATCCAAGGATGACATTACTGACTTTAACTAGGAATATCCGAGAATGGCAATCGGAAAAAGGGTAATCACAACATCTGAGAATAGAAATCAGATAAAAATGTGAATCACAACATTCAGGAACAGAACTGAATGAAATGGGAAAAATTGGGAAAGTACATCAACTCAATGATGACTCCAACGTGGAAATCCGAGAATGGCAATCGGAAGGATAGCGACCACAACATCCAAGAATAGAAATCGGATAAAATGTGAATCACAACATTCAGGAACAAAACTGAATGAGATGGGAAAAAGTCCGGGACAGTACATCAAATCAATGATGACTTCACTTTGGACATCCGAGAGTGGCAATCGGAAGGACAGTGATCACAACATCCAAGAATAGCAATCGGATAAAATGTGAATCACAACATTCAGGAACAGAACTGAATGAGATAGAAAAAAGTCCAGGACAGTACATCAAATCAATGATGACTTCACTATGGACATCCGAGAATGGCAATCGGAAGGGAAATGATCACAACATCCGAGAAGAGAAATCAGTTAAAATGTGAATCACAACATTCAGGAATAGAACTGAATGAGATGGGAAAAGGTCCGGGACAGTACATCAAATCAATGATGACTTCACTATGGACATCCGAGAATGGCAATCGGAAGGGAAATGATCACAACATCCGAGAGTAGCAATCAGATAAAATGTGAATCACAACATTCAGGAACAGAACTGAATGAGATGGAAAAAGTCCAAGACAGTACATCAAATCAATGATGACTTCACTATGGACATCCGAGAATGGCAATCGGAAGGGAAATGATCACAACATCCGAGAATAGCAATCAGATAAAATGTGAATCACAACATTCAGGAACAGAACTGAATGAGATGGAAAAAGGTCCGAGACAGTACATCAAATCAATGATGACTTCACTATGGACATCCGAGAATGGCAATCGGATAAAAGAGTGTAATATCTGAGAAGACACAACAAGTATGCGAAGAAAAAGTTCTGGAGAGACAGACAAATACTAAGTAAGTTGGACTTTGACCAAAAAGTAAGAAGGTGAAAACAAACAAGATTTTGAGAAATGCATATGAGGACCAAAACACTCAGTATGCAGACATTTACGAAAATGGGGACTAAACCACCCAAGAACACACATAATGAGGACTAAAACACTCAAATATGCAAAGGTAGACAAAACTGGGGAATAACACACCCGAGAAAACGCATAATGAGGACTAAAACACTCAAATATGAAAACTAGAACAAAACTGGGGAATAACACACCCAAAGAGATAATATGAGAGAAGATGCTGACAACCAGTTTAGATTCTTAGAGGAGTGAAAAAGATGAAGACTGATTCCTCAACACAGAGATCACTACCATTCTGCTCGAATATTAGAGAGGTTACTGCTCTTTGAACAAATCTCTGTCCCACTAATAAACTGTATCAAGTTGAAAATCTTTTGGGAGAAAATCATGCAAAGCTACTTGGGGATTCTTGAAGAAAGTTGCCCCAAGTTCAATGACTGATGAAAGTAAACTGATAATGGATTCAGTTCTGACTACTGCTGGAGAAAATAATCACAACTTTGAGATAACTGTTGAGAAGAATAAACTGATCATGGCTTCAGTTCTTGAAAATAATGCTGAGAAAATAACCCAATATGAAACTTGCATAGAATCTTCTAACTAACCAAATCTGAGAATAACTTGCACTGAGCAACAACATCTTGAAACAAAAGGAACTGATAAAAACTTGCCCCTTGGTAGGATCACCGACCAAGTCTCTTAACTGTTTGAAAATTCCTTGATGAGGAAAGTTTATTTGCAAATAAAAAATGTTTGTACAAACCTGGTAATTTTAATGCAAAATTCAATGCAAAGTTTGAAATCAAGAATCATTTTGGAATGAAATTTATTGATGTAAAGTACATGAAAACATTGTCAAAACATGGCGGTTGAGACATCATGAGAGACAAAGCGAAAGTTAGAAACAAATGATTGGTAACGAACTTGGGAGTCAGTTTACGCAACCTCGTTGTAGTATGCTTTTCAAAAGAAACCTGGATTCAATTAGGACTTTTGAAGGTTGTAACGTGGCCTGGTTCACAGTTTATGAATCAGAGGATATAGGCTCAAAGTTTATTTGTACCCAACCCAACTTCGTGATGAACTCCAGTCTTACATTCAATTAATTCAGCCTATGCATTCAAGTTCCAAGATCTTTGAGATTGTACAGATGAAGATGGTTCATAATCCAAGAAATTTGAGATAGCAGTCACATCTCCCTTTTGTTATTTCCAGTGAGGACCTTGGTCAACTCAACTTATTTTTGCTGAGGATTTTGATGACCTTTTGACAAATCTTTCTTTTTATTATCCCTAACTTTTGCCTGAACTGTGTCATTTCAACTTACAGCCAGCGGGATGCCCCAGTTTTTGCCTAAGTCTCCTTCATAGGTTTTGACTTAGCGGGCTTTAATTTTTCAATAATTTTTTTTTTCAATATCATTTTTTTAAAGATAATGACTGCATAGATTAATGATTACGATGAACCATCATTAGCTTTTGAATTGAAAAAAATCTTCAACACTTCTTTGATGTGTGGGAAGGAAAGCTTGAAATTGCAAACTTTATTGAAAAGTGTCTTGAATGATTTTCTTGTACTTGAATGCACATTTGAATTAATTGAGAACTAACCATCCCCGGGTTAAAAATTGCGGGTTTTTTCAAATAGAAAGAAACTCCAACTTCAAGGCTCGAAGGGGTTGACAAGGGATTAACTTCCTTATTTCTCCAGTGTTTGGGATTTGAAACAATGCTTGTATATCATCAACCAAGTCTCAATCGAAAGCATACCAACAACAATTATGGGTATCTCGTTTTCATCATCTTCCATCCAATCATTGTAAAACTTTGAGAAAAGATAAATGAACTTGAAATGTAAAGCATAAAGATGCAAATAGTAAATGAAATTGAATCAAAACAAAGCAATGCTCATTTCATTAAAATCAACATGAAAGTACAAACAAACTTAAAAGCAAACAAGTCAATACAATTGAAGAAAATTGCAAACATAAAGAAACAATGGCCCAGTGATCCATCAGCAATAAGGATGAGTTGTCCCGTCTGAGATTCCGGCCTTGAAGAAAATTTGACTGTTGAAGTCTTCTAGAAGATTCACTTCCCAAGATTCGGAAAAGGATTGTTGATAACATTAGGATTTGTATCCTCAAAAGTGATCATCCCATTTCTGACAAGCTCTTTTACTTTAGCCTTCAATGCAAAACAGTGTTCTAAATCATGACCAGTTCCACCTTGATGAAACTCATAGCGAAGATTTGATCTATAACCAACCGGAAGAGGATTTGGAACAGGAGGCGGAGGCCTAGTAGTAATCAAACCATTCTGGACCAAGTAAGGATACAACTCAGCATAAGTCATCGGAATAGGATCAAAGTTTGGCCTCCCCCTAGCATTACGATTTTGGTTCTGGCCAACATTCCTTTGAATAGATGGACCATTGATCATCGGAGCAACTGCAATAGGGTATGATTGCCCATGGTGTTGTTGTCTACGACGAGTTATCCCAACAACACTTGTTTCCCCAGAAAAACATTGACTTGAGGCATGACAATTCTCTGAGATTGAGTTTCCCTAGTGATCAAAGCATGTAGCATCTCCATGATCTGACTCACATTGCTTTTCAGCTCATCAAGGTCTTCCCTAACTTTCTTGTTATGTTGGGCTTGATTTTCCATTCTCAATCTAATAGCTCTCAATCTGTTAGCAGCTCTAGTACCGTATCTGTGATGAGGAGTCAGCTTGACGGATCAACAGACAACTGAGGAAAGAAACAACTGGGATGAGTTCCCACACAACTCGGATGAATGCAAGAATATGCGAGGATGCAATGATATGCAATGTTCATTTCCATTTTCAGAAAAACAACTCGATTATTGCAAACATGGTCAACATCAAAAATACTGTCATGAAAAATCTTGACAAAAAGGAATATTTTCTTTTTCCAACATTTGCAATAATCAGAATTATTTTCCTGAAAAATGGTTGTGATGATGATCATGATGAACATGTAAATGCAACAAACACAAACAAGATCACGCAAAGCACTCAGGTTCAAAGGTTCGAATCACGAGCATGGAGTCAAGGGATAAGAACCAACCCACATAGGCATGTACTAAGGTTTATCTTCATTGTACCTGCAAAAAACCAAAAGGGTGATAACAGAGGTTCCCGGAGTTAACAACCATCTTTAGAATATCATCGGTACGCTGGATTACTCCCCAACCGATAACATTCTTAAAATAGACCTCGTCCGAGTGTAGTATCGCGTAACAACCACCTTAGGTTTACACCCAGACAGTTTCCGCACTACGTTCCTAAATTGGCTTAGATTGGTTAAGGGTTCTACGGTCCTCAGTATGATCAGCTCAAGGTCGGAAAATAATTTCACGTACGATTACTCGTCATGACATTGATAGTCCAAGAGAGCCTAACCGAGTGGAGATTATCAAATTGATATCGCTTTGGACTACTCCATCGCGTATCGCTTCGAATATCGCCGTCCTATCGTAAGTTCCACTCAGATCCGGGTTAGAATCTATCTCACAGAGGATAACCAAAACCAAAACAGAACAACCAAGTAACAAACAAATCAAACTAAAGCAGTAAATAAATCAAAGTAGGCCGAATCCACTTAGGGATTGACTCCCCAACAGAGTCGCCACTTTTCTGTAGCGGTAAAATCGTGAGTGTAAGATATTGATTAACTTAACTCGATATACACAGAGTCGCCACCGCGCTTTTATTTATTTCCAAAAGGAAAAAGGCAAAAAGAACGAAGAAAGCCTTAAAGAAACTTAAAAGCTAAAAAGCTAAAAGAATCAAACAGAGAATGGGTACGGGGATTGGTTACAAATCAGGAAGGTTTTAAGCACCCGACTTGTCCGTGGTACTCCACGGGAACCCTTTGAAATGTTTACTGCATTTTTTGGTTTGAAATGGTTTGCTTGAAAAAAGATTGAGGAGATGAGAAAAATAATGTTTTTTAAGATTTTGGTGTTTGAAGAGACGAACGTCTCATGCCTACGTACCCACAAAGTGCAATGCGAGATCAAAACCCCGTAGTTCGTGGTACAAAATTTGAAAAGAAACAAATGAGTTGCATTGATTTTAAAATGTAGAGATAAGTCGTCATCCTTTAACGAATAATTCCGCTAGAAAGGATGAATCATATCTAAACATGTAAAAAGAAAAAGGTGCACAAAGGCACAAAAACAATTGAGTGGGTTTTGAGTTTTTTAAAGTATGGAAGAAAATGGTTTTGATATATTTACATGAATTAAAATTTGTTTAAGAAATAAAGTGAAAAATTAAAATCGCTTGACCGAAGTCAAGGTTTGTTTATGAAAGTGTTTGAAGTTTAGAAAACAAGAAGATTTTTTGAAATAGGGAGAAGTTTTGAAAATTTAAGAATGGGGAGGAGATGAAGGGACTAATTCTAATACTTGAATTAAAAGTTGAAAGAAGAGATACCAAACCATAATATGCACAATTCTTCAAAGTTCGGACTTCCATCTTCAAAGGCTAATGAAATAACTTGAGGCCGAGGTTTCTAATCCATTCCAACTTGAGCAAGGGGGAAGATCTTAAAGTCTAAGTCCATTCTCCAAAAGCTAGGGATAGTAACCATAGTCCGAAATTAAAGTCACAATTTTTTTAGAGGTTTAATCCTTTATTAATTTTTTGTGTGTCCAAATGGACAAATAGAAAATCAATCAACAAATAATAAGGGCAAATAATAAACATGATATGGATGAATAAAGCAAAATAAAATAAAGGTAATAATAGTGCAAGAAAATAAATGTTAATAACAAAAGAAATAAAAATGCAAGAATCTAAAATATTAATAGTAGTAATATTATAATAATATTCACATAATAATGGTATGGTGAACTTAATCAACCACAACCAAGAAAGAAAGTAACCAAAATCGAAGGGCAACCGGATCCGCTTAGCATTTTACACTATAGCGATTAATCAAGGCAAACCAAACCGAATTCAATGAAATTTGAAAGGCGATTGGGGGACCCAAAGCACCTACGCATCAAAAATTCACAAGTCTCGATTCTTGATGCAATATGATTAATCACTTTGGGATTACGCGATCAACAAGAGATCCGGTCCACGAAAGTGCAAGTACCCAATTAGATTTTTATTCCGAAGTCGGGACACATTTAGGTCTATGTTAAGCAATCGCCGAGTAATTTACGAAGTAATTACCCTACAAATGAGGCCGGCCACCACCAATTAAGGTGCATAATATTAGTGCTAATGTATGCGAGATAAACGATATATAATTCGTTATCCGAACGCGATACCGCACAAAACTAAAGATGAATACCAAATTGAATCATACTTATGGTATTCTTCCATCCTTAAGTTCAATCACTCATCTTGGTAGATTCAAGCATGGAAATGTCTCACTAATGCAAAGTACCTTAAATGAATTGAACAATCCACTTAAAGGTAGTTTTGAATTAATGAACATTAACTACTCTAATCTACACCCAAAGTCCATTGAAATTAAAGAGGAATTATTACCAAAAATACTTCCCAAGGTAAAAATAAAAAGGAGGAGGAAGAAGAAGAAAGAGGAACCAAAAAGGGGCTTAAAACAAGCCAAAAACACCATTCTGACTTGTGTTAACCGGTTAACCAAATGTGGTTAACCGGTTAACGCAAGCAGATTTTGAATAATTTACGCTGTTTTTAAATTGGTTAACCGGTTAACCAAATGGTTAACCGGTTAACGCTGTACCAGAAGCTGAAAAATGCAGAAAATTCAGCATGATCCATTTTGAAACCTTTTCTCAAACATTGGATGGTCATGATCTGAATTTGCACGAATTTTAAAACCAAAATACAGTGAAATCCCTGCAATCAAACAACAAATAGAGATCCAAAGGATCAAGAAACAAAAGCACCAAAGATCTACATCTTGAATGTTGATGGTGAATATGGGTTTATGGAGGAAGATGAATTACCAAAAGCTTTTCTTCAAACTGAACCAACACAAGCTTAGAGAATGAAAGAATGAAGGTTTAGCTCAAGTTAATCAAGAATTCAATGTGAATTCTTGATAACTTCAAAAGAAAGAAAGATGAGCTTTGGAGAATTTTGGTGTTGGGGGAGTAATTTGCAAGAGATTTTTTGGCTATCAAAAGCTTGTGGAATGAATGAAATTGAGGTCCTATTTAAAGTCCTTAGGTATGTAAATTTGGTGGAATGGAGCTTGCTTTGGTAATTTGAATTTAGGCTTGGTAATTGGAATTTTGGTGGGAAATGGAAAAAGTGGTGATTAGTGAGGGTTTTTGGTAGGAAATGATCAAAATGATGTAGAAAATCAGAAACCAATGGATCTAGAATATTCCAATTAAATCAATGATCTAAGGGTGCTGAATTTGAATAAAAAATTCAAATTTCGCACTGGTTAACCGGTTAACCATTTGGTTACCCGGTTAACCAAGCTAAATTTTGAATTTTTTGTTCAAAAATAGCTGCTTGGTTGTTTTGGCCCGATTCTTGTGTACGTCGAAGGAATAAACACGGGAACCTTGGAGATCCTTTGAATGAATCAATTAACTTGGGAAATCCTTGATCTGATAAATTTGAATTATTTGCGGATCGTCTTCGACTTTTGTGAAATTTACTCGAGCTGCAGGACTGCTATTTTTTGGCATTTTTATATGGTTCCTCTTCCTGAAAAAAAAAAGTTAGCAAAAGGAAACAAAATATTTTTGAATTTTGATTAGTGGTTAGTAAACACAATCAAATAAACAATTAAAGACAACGGTGATCCTCCGCGAGGCATAATCCTAACCCGAGAAGAACCGTGCAACCAGTGCGATCTTGCTTGTATGCGAAATGCAGATGAAATGCGAAGAAATATTAGGATCAAAAATTAGGGTATGACAATTAGGAAGTGAGATATGAAGATTTACTTGGAATGTAAAGTTATACTGAGAGAGAGCTTGACTACCCAATTTTGAGTATTGGTTATGGATGCAATAATCAAGAGGAAAACAAAGAGAATGAGTCATATGAGAGCTCTAAAGATCAAGTGGCGATAAGGGTGAAAATAAGGGAATTTCCAACAAAAGATCTTGGAGAGAGGGTTTAGACAAACAAAAGGAAGTGCAAGTAATATGTTATACAAGATGACATATGAGATTCAAAAAGTTGCTAAATAGACATTGGGAGAATTAAGAGGTTTTGGACTTAGGGATAGTGAATCATGGTGGTGGAATGAAATTGTTTAGAGTAAAATAAGAGTAAAAAATGAATGTCCAAAAGAATAGCCTAGATATACAAATGTCAAAATTTGAAAAAAGCATAAGAAAACTAAGAAAGAATGTGAACATAACCCAAGATTTTGACGAATTATACCCATCTGTAGGAACCAAGGAGGTGGAAATTGATAAGTGATTTTCGCATCATTTTTATTAGTTGTTTTACTTCGGTATTTTTCATTTTTTTTTTCCGATTTACTTCAGTTTATCATGTTGTATACGGCTTCTGGCGGAGCCCTCATGAATAGCCCCTAGGATGTGGCTTATAACTTGATAGAAGAGATGGCCAAAAAGCACCCTTCATGGGGAGCGTGCGACAACTCACCACTAAGTATGCCCCTAAGAGCGATGGTTTTTATTAAGTTAGTGCCTTTGACCATATGAACGCCAAGATGGATGCTCTATACCAGAAAATTGATAGTTTGAGCATCACACCTCCCACATTTGTTACACCTACATTTGTTACTTCAGTTTCCCCCACCAATATCTAATGTGAGATATACATAATAAATGGTCAAACTGATAAAAAAAAGGAGGAAATATGGATCCCAAGAGTGATGAAGGAATATTTCTGGGTTACTCTACAAATATCAGAGCATATGAAGTCTTCAATACTAGAACCAAATTCATATTGGATTCTATTAATGTTGTTATTGATGATTCATTCATAGAAAAGTATACGGATGTTGAAACATCATCTCAAATGAATGATAATAGTCAAGCCAACAAAGGTCCATCTATCAGAATTTAGAAAGATCATCCTAAGTAACTCATTATAGGAAATCCTAATGAAGGGATTATTACTAGATCAAGGGAGGTGGTATCTAACTCTTGCTTTGTTTCTAATGTTGAAACCAAGAATGTGATGAAGGCTTTAACTGATGAATTCTGGATCGATGTCATGCAAGAAGTATTAAGTTAGTTCAAAGGAATGAAGTTTGGGATTTAGTTATTAGGAATGAAGGAAAAAATGTCATTGGTACAAGGTGGGTCTATAAGAATAAATCTTATGAAAATGGAGTTGTCACCAGAAATAAGGCCATACTTATGGCTCAAGGATACACTCAAATTGAAGGAGTGGATTTTGATGAGACTTTTGCTCCAGTTGCTCGTCTTGAATCCATAAGACTATTGCTAGGAGTGACATGTTTACTAAAGTTCAAAATATTTCAAATGGATGTGAAAAATGCCTTCTTGAATGGGTACTTGAATGAAGAAGTGTATATTGAACAAGCAAATTGGTCTATTGATCCTAATTTTCCAGATCATGTGTTCAAACTAAAGAAATCTCTTTATGGAATAAAGCCAACTCCTAGGGCTTGGTATGAAAGATTCACAAAATTTCTTGTCAGTAATGGGTATAGGAAATGAGAAATAGACAAGACTATGTTTGTTAAATAAAAGGATGGAAAACTCATGATTGCTCAGATACATGTGGATGACATTGTATTTGGTGGGATGTCAAACCAGTTGGTCCAACATTTTGTCAAGAAGATGTAATCTGAACTTAAGATGAGTCTTGTAGGTGAATTAATCTATTTTCTTGGACTTCAAATGAGACAGATGGATGATTCTATCTTTATCTCTCAAAGTAAGTATGCTAAGAACATAGTGAATAAGTTTGGTATGGAGAATGTTACTCACAAGAGGACATCTACATCTACTCATTTGAAGCTCTCTAAAGATGAAAATGATGTTAATATGGATCAAAGTCTATACAGAAGCAAGATTGGTAGCCTATTGTACCTCATACTAGCATACCTGACATCACATTTGCTATTGGTATTTGTGCAAGATATCAAGTTGAGCCCAAAACTAGTCACATTAATAAAGTGAATAGGCTTCTAAAGTATGTCAATGATATAAGTGACTATGATATATTATATTTTCATAGTTATGTTGTCATTCTTATTGTATATTGTCATGCTGATTAGGCAGGTAGTGTTGATGATACGAAAACACTTCAGGAGGATATTTCTTCTTAGGGAATAATCGTATATCTTGGTTCAGTAAGAAGCAAAATTGTATGTCCCTATCCACTGATGAGGTTGAATATATTGCAGTAGGAAGCATATGCTCTTAATTGATTTGGATGAAGCATATTTTAAAGGAGTATAATATCAAACATGGTGTCATGACATTATGCTGTGACAACTTGAGTGCTATCAACATTTCTAAAAATGTCGTTTTACGTAGTATGACAAAGCATATTAACATTCATCATAATTTTATTAAGGATCTTGTTGAGGACAAAATTGTGAATCTTGAGCATGTAGCCACTAAGAAGCAACTTACAAACATATTTACTAAGGCTTTGGATGCAAACCAGTTTGAGAAACTAAGGGGTGAACCGGGGATTTGAATTTTTGAGGAATTGTAGCAATTAGTTTTGTTGATGAAGGAGATAAGGAAGAGGAAGATGTTGTTGCTGGTGATATCTCAAATGCTTTTGTTGTCTAATTTATGGATAAAAGAGGGAGTAATGGTGTTTGGTATTTCTATGGTGTGGAAGTAGTTGTTGATGCTTTAATTATGTGTAATGGTTTATGGTTGAGTGGGAGAATAACTCATTGGGAGAAGCATGAGAATGATTTATTTTATGATTTATTTTTCTCTGTGGTTTCTTTTGTGTTGCTGGGAGGTCAATGTTGGTGGTGTTAGGATGTCATATTATATGTCTTGACATTATATCTTGTCTGGAATAATTTATTTTTCTATACATAACTTGTTTTTTTGGTGTGTAACACTTGTGTTCTTGTGTCTGATCTACTATGTATAGTTGTTTCTTGAGGGGGAGTATGTGACTCTATGTGACAGGGGAGTAATATTTGAACTGTTGTTCATGTAATTCTTGGGCAATTTGATAGTATGGTGCTAATGCTTTCTTTGTGTGCTTGCTATGTAGTTGTGCTTATTGTGGAGGTGTGATGTCAGACAGGATGTCCTGATATTTTTTTCCAGAGAATCCCTTCTCCGAAGGAGTCTAGATGTGTGTGAGAGTTTATTTCTCTCTATGTGGTGTTTTTTCGTGAGGTTGGGTTTCTATCTTATTTCTGTTGTGTATGCCTCTGATTTGTTCTACTAAGTTTGTGTTTGGTTTTTATCTTGTGGTTGTTGCTGTTTTTTTCTCCAGTACTTCATACAAAGGCTATTTTAGCCAAAATTTTCCAAAGGGGGAGATTGTTAGTTATGTGACTTTGGGATTGACGGGAATTTTGTTAAAACATGTTTCACAACAAGATGTTTAGCAATATGTCTTGACATGTTGGTCATACATCATTGTAGAGATATCATGCACGATGCCATGACGTGTTATACTAGGTGTTAGGGTTTTACTTCTTATAAGATTTGTTTTTAAAATTTGAGATTTTATTTAGTTTTAGTTCATATTTTGTCAAAGGTCAATGACGACTATTTTAGGAACATCGGTTCTGCACCATAAGTGCATTTTTTAGTTAAAAGGATCTTGGAGACTTTTTAGGAAACTTTCTATTTTGTTCCTATTTTCATGTAGAAGATTATGCAGAAGATTTGCAGTTGCTGTTTTGGGATTTACATTTTATTTAGATGAAGAGGCCAAAGCCCATGCTTATCAAAAGATATATAAAGAACATTTCTAAACCTAAATCGAAGTTATGCATGTGAAATAAGGTTTTAAGGTTTTGTGTGTTCATTGTTATTTGTGATCCACTCTTGTATGTCCTTGATACTAGAGTTGGATTGTGTTATTTGTGATCCACTCTTGTATCTCCTTGATACTAGAGTTAGATTGTGTTATTTTTTATCCACTCTCATATCTCTTTGGTATTAGAGTCGGACTGTGTTTTGAGTTGTAATTGTGAATCACTCATAAGATTTTAAGTAAGAGTGGATTTTATTTCTTGGAAGAGTGTCTTCTATTCTTTGTTCTTAGTTTTATCACTATTGTGTGATTGAAGGAAAGTGAGAGGGGTCTCATACCTAGGAGTGTCTTGGATAAAAACAACACAGGTAGTGATTAGGTGAGAAGATTATAAATCGGAGGTTGTTTACTTAGGCTTCAAACTGATACTATTATAATGATTTACTTCTTGGCTTGGATGCCCCCAAATATAGGTGATGTTGCACTAATATGGGTTAACAATTGATTGTTTTATTTACATTCAACCATTTATTTTAACTGCATAATTGTTTATATTGTCATATTATCTTGATCCCACTGTCGTGACATCTTACTCGACATCTGGTATCTGATCACTAGAATTTCAAAACTCATTGTTGATGTTTAGTTTAGGAATACAATTTATATTTACTAGTTTTTACATATTCTACCTTCTCATTCTTTGTACTCAATTTTCCATTAGAGAACTTAATCAAGGTTATTTTAAAGTATTTTCTCATTAATTAGGTTTTATTATCATTTTCATTGCAATTTTTATTCTATTTCAATTGTTTATTACGATTTCGATTACAAACATTGCTCTGACTTTGTTATTCCTCACCATGTGTGAGTAGTTCACTAGGGACAAAGGATCATGGGGTTTATCTCATGACTATTTGTACGATCTATATCATAAGTCAATTACGAGAGTCTTTGTTCATATTTATTTTAATACATGAGTTCTATAATTGCAAAATTTGTACGAAAGTAAAGAGTTCACAGGAACCAATCGTAGTTTGAAAGCATATGTATTGGTACCCAAGCACATGTTTTTAAACAATAGAGAAAAAGTGCTTGGATTAGATTGAGAAATGTCCCAATTTTTATAGTTGTACAAAAGTAATGAATCCTTAACAAATAATTCATTCGTGCAAAAGTATACGAATTACTCGTCATCAATAGGGAAACACATTGGTGAAAGCATGTCTTGTCCATATTTATCTATTTTCTATAAATTGTGTCAAAACTCTCGTAATAAAAGTGAATTGGATCATACAGAAATGTCATAGTAAGAATTATGATAGGTGGAAGATAAATTTCTATAAGTTATTTAATGGATGATATGATATCGTACCGTAACCTAAGATGCTTGATATTAAAGAAAATGATTAAAAAACAAGAGGTAAAATAAGCATTAAAAAGGACGAATAAAAGTAAAGTGATATATGGGGCGGAACATCATATGGATAATGGGTGGCCATGGCCACCCCAAACATTTCAATTTTTATTTATTTATAATATTAATGAGAGATGTACAAATTATAAACATATGTTAATATATACTAACTATTTCGCATCATTAATAAAAATATAAGTTGGCATGGTTGTTAAATTATATTTTTTTAATACATAGTTTTTTAAAAATTTTATTTCAAAAAATATCTTTATAAAATCTAACCCAAATACATATCCAAAATCAATATTTTTAAAACTGGATTAAATCAGTTGATTCAATCAAATGGACCAATAGTCGAAATTGAATCTGATTCGATTAATCTTCTAAAATCTATAATAGATATTAAGGGAGATTTTATCGAAAAATCAAGAAAAGATATCGGTTAGGATTTTATATATATATATATATATATAAGGATGTATAAACTAGTATGTGAATGCAGGGTGAAGAGACAAACAATTTTCCCATTAGAATAAAGTTGCACCAAGGCTCAATCCTAAGCCATTATCTTTTTATTTTTATTTTGGATGTACTCACGAAACACACCCAAGAGTTATCACAGAGATGTATACTTTTTTTCATATGGTATAGTCCTACATGGAGATTTGAAGAGGAATTTAAATGAGAGGTTGAAAATTTAGAGAAGAGCCCAAGAAACATATGGCTTCTTCCTAAGCAAAAGTAACACGAAATATATGGAATGTAATTATAGTAAAAAGAAAAATGTTTCTAATCTAGAGGTGAAAGTTGAAGGCATGCCATACCACATTTCATAAAGTTTAAATATCTTGGGTCCATAATACAAAATGATGGAAAATAAAAGGGGATGTAAACTACTGAGTTCAAGTTGAGTGATTTGTTGAAATATTTTAAAAATATATTAATATTCCAATAATTATGTGACCAAATATATTTATTTAATTATATTAGCTATTTTATTAAATAAAGCACCTTGAATAAATTATGTGATCAAATAAAGTTAAAAAGCTATTTAGATTTAATTTATTAATTATTTAATTAATTAATAAATTAAATAATTGGTATAAGCTCAAATATGAGTGGATGTTAGGATGACCCATTTGGGAATAATGGAACCCTAATTGGACATCACACTATATATAGTAGGCTATGATCCTCAATATACCATACACAAGTAAATTATCTCTTCTTCTCATCTGAAGAGAATTCAAGGCATACAGAGTACCGGTTGAGGAAGAACCACAAAAGCCATCAATTTCAGGTTTTAGGATTACCGCCTAAAGGGGAATTTGTCAATGGATCCATGTATTACTATAATCAATTTATTGATCCTTTTAATATTATACATGTTTGTTTTCCGCGTTTAAATTATATATTATAATTTTTCCGAATATATATATAGAATTATTTTAATTCTAACAAATGATATCAGAACCGTTTTTTTTTTCTGAAATAAAATTATTGGAATTATAGTTTCGTTAATCAAATTAATTCAATTGAAAAGTTACATCAACCAATCGTTCTTTATATTTGTTTATGATGCAATTCCCGTCAAAGTAATATTATGTATGATTGTGTTGATATTGGTTCCAATTTCGTGTGGGTTTCTTTTATCAATTTTCAGTGGCAAAATCTATTAACAATGATAGTTTCCGATGGTTTTCTTTTATATGTCTGTTATAGATTTTTTTTTGTAAATTGCCTATATAAACTAATATTTGTGTAATATTACGTAATATTGCCGAAAAAAGAAATTCTTATATTATTGGTTCCGTACAGTAAGTTCCAGCATGAACTTGTTATCACTGCTTTCTTTTATTTAAGCCAATAATAATAGTATTAAAATAATGGTTTTATGGATTATTTTTTTGGCTGTTTTTTTTGGTTAATTATATAATTTTTTTTTTATGGATCTTACTTTACTATTTTAAATGGATCCAGTTTAAGTGTCAATTTAATTTGATTTTTCTTTAACATCATTCAAGTGCAATCGGTTTATTATATCAATAGGAATATGACAATAACTCAATCAGGTAACATACAATTTTTTAACATTACATTTGAAGGTAATGTTTATGTGAATTTTAAAGACCTTCCCATTTAATTTATTAAATTAAAATTGTCTAGTAATTTTGATTGGATTAGTTGAAACAACAAGTCGCAAAAGTAACCTCCGTTATTTAAATTTAATTCAATTAAAATTACAAATGATGTAGTGTGTAATTTTTCATGCGAACCTTATGGTCGGCCAAAAGGAAGACACGGTTTGGCCAAAAATTTGCATACCTATGATGGTACATATGTAGTAATTATCAAGTTTATTCATGTGGCTAATGATTGATGTCAAAGACATCCATTATCTGACATGACTTATTACTAATGTTTGATTGTTACGTGAGAGTACTGCTTACAGTTAATTCTTACAATCAAAGATTGAGAATTGATGGTGTTTTTTGGTATCTTGTATAGGTCTTATTTAATTTTCATATAAAGAATATTGTGCATGTTTATATGGTTATTTGACATCCTACTAATGTTATTGTATGTTTGTTGTTCTTTTCAATTAAACCAGTTACTGCTGCTACCTCTCCAAACTTTGTGTCTCAAATTAACTCTATCCCTATGCTAAGTGGGATGAACTTTAAAACTTGGAAATAATCTGTGGAGATCGTTCTTGGATGCATGGATTTAGACTTATCTTTGAGGGAGAAGCGTCCCACCACCACTGCTGAGAACCCAAATGAAACTAAAATAGAAAAATGGGACCGATCTAACCGAATGTGCCTTATGATGATCAAAAGATCCATACCTGAAATGATTAGGGGCTCGATTGCTGAGAGTGAAAGTGCCAAGAAGTTCCTTGAAACCGTGGAGCAATTCTTTGCTAAAAATGATAAGGCTGAGATAAGTAGTACCTTGTCCAAACTCATTCCAATGGTTTATAAAGATAAAGGGAACATAAGGGAGTACATCATAGAGATGTCTAATCTCGCATCAAAACTCAAGGCATTGAAGTTAGAACTTCCTGAGGATTTGATTGTACATTTGGTTTTGATCTCTCTACCATCACACTTTGGGCAATTCAAAGTGAGTTACAATACTCAAAAGGACAAATGGTCTCTCAATGGGCTCATATCTCATTGTGTGCAAGAGGAAGAGAGGCTAAAGAGAGAGAAGATTGAAAGTGCTCACTTGGCTACCAATTCTCAGAATAAAAGTAAGAAGCTTGCGGGAAATTTTTCTCAAAATAAGAAGGCAAAGAAGCAACCTAAGGAGATCACTTGCTTCTTTTGCAAAAAGGATGGACACATGAAGAAAGAGCGTTCCAAGTATGTTGCATGGCATGAAAAGAAGGGGTTGCTTGTGGAGTTGTCCGCCAAGTGATGCTGAAAGATTCATTTATGTTGGCGATGACAATAAAGTTGTAGTAAAGGCTATAAGGACTTTTAGATTATTATTAAAAACCGATTTTTCATTTGGATTTGATTGAGACTTTTGTTGCACCATCTATTAGACGTAATTTAATTTCTATTTCTATTTTGGACAAATCAGGTTAAACTTGTTCATTTGGAAATGATAAATTTAGCCTCTCATATGATTCAAATGTTGTTGGTTACGGTTCTTTGAATGATAATCTTTATATGCTTGATATTGAAGGTACTTATAACAAAATATTGTAAATAGAGTTGCATGGTACAAAACAAAAATTAAATAAGAATTTCGCCATTTTGTGGCATAAGTGATTAAGACATATATCCAAACAAAGAATTCAAAGGCTTATGTCGGACGATATTCTTAAATCCCTTAATTTGTCGGACTTTCAAGTTTACATTCAGTGTATCAAGGGTAAGCAGACAAACAAGAGGAATTTCCACCTTAAAAGAGCTAAGGATGTCTTAAAACTAATTCATACTGATATATGTGGTCTTTTCCCTACAGGTTCTTGGAAAGGACAACAATATTTTATTACGTTCATAGATGACTACTCGAGGTATGGGTACCTCTATTTGATTCAAGAGAAACAAATTTTGATAGAACATATAGGGACAAACTTAATGCTAGTCGATCCACTAACCAAAGGTTTAAATCCTAAGGCTTTTCATGGGCATGTTGCTCAAATGGGTCTTGGTTTTGATATTGTTTTAGATTAGTGGGAGTTTTGTTTTTCCTTTAATTTTATATGTTCTATGCTTTGGTTTTATTTATGTATAAACTTTATGTTATGTTTAATTTTCTGCAGAAATAAAAAAAACTTATGAGGTATTATTGTTATAACAATATCAAGTTATTTTTTGTTATGTGCAAATATTGTGACTTTGAATTGCACCTAAGGAACTTCAGTTTGATCTCGCTAAAGACTCCAGTAGGACCAATTGGAAATATGTATGATTCAGAGATCACATTACATGAAATTTCCATGCCACTCATCCATATCGATCTATGTCATCAAGTATGTTGATGTGGTGGTCATCGGGGTTCCGTCAAGTTATACGTTAGTGACGGCAGTCGCGATGGTCCCATTATTGATGTATAAGGTGGACCAGATTGTAAATTTGAAATCTAAAGATAAATAACATTCAGATGCGCGCCTAAAGAATTATGATATAATTATTAAGATATATTGGCCAAGTGATAGATTGTTGGAATATTTTAATAATATATTAATATTCCAATAATTACGTGGCCACATATATTTATTTAATTATATTAGCTATTTTATCAAATAAAGTGCCTTGAATAAATTATGTGATCAAATAAGGTTAAAAGGCTATTTAGATTTTATTTAGGAATTATTTAATTAATTAATAAATTAAATAATTGGTATGGGCTCAAATATGAGTGGATGTCAGGATGATCCATTTGGGAATAATGGGAACCCTAATTGGCCATCACACTATATATAGGCTATGGTCCCCAATATACCGTACACAAGCAAATTATCTCTTCTCCCCAGCTGAAGAGAATTCAAGGCATACGGAGTACCGGTTGAGGAAGAACCACAAAAGCCATCAATTTCAAGTTTCAGGATTACCGCCTAAAGGAGAATTTCTCAATGGATCCAGGTATTCCTATAATCAATTTATCGATCCTTTTAATATTATACATGTTTGTTTTCCGCGTCTAAATTATATATTATAATTTTTCCGAGCATGTATATAGAATTGCTTTAATTCTAACATATGAGTGATACCATGAAATAACAGTATATAGTGATTTAATGAAAACTAAGAAAAAAGACTAAAATTACTAGTAATTGATTTGGTTTTATGACTGGGAGATCGACTATGGAAATGATCTATCTACTATGATGTGTGATGAAGCAGTATTGAATGGACCAACAAGACTTGCACTTAATTTTCATTGACTTGGACAAGGAATATGATAGATATTAAGGGAGATTTTATTGAAAAATCAAGAGAAAATATCGGTTAGGATTATATATATATATATATATATATATATATATATATATATATATATATATATATATATATATATATATATATATATATATATATATAAACTAGTATGTGAATGCAGGGTGAAGAGACAAACAATTTCCCCATTAGAATAAAGTTGCACCAAGGTTCAACCCTAAGCCATTACCTTTTTATTTTAATTTTGGATGTACTCATGAAACACACCCAAGAGTTATCATAGAGATGTATACTTTTTTTCATATGGTATAGTCCTACATGGAGATTTGAAGATGAATTTAAATGAGAGGTTGGAAATTTAGCGAAGAGCCCAAGAAACATATGGCATCTTCCTAAGCAAAAGTAACACGAAATATATGGAATGTAATTATAGTAAAAAGAGAAATGTTTCTAATCTAGAGATGAAAGTTGAAGGCCATGCCATACCACATTTCATAAAGTTTAAATATCTTGGGTCCATAATACTAAATGATGAAAAAATAAAAGGGGATGTAAACTATTGAGTTCAAGTTGAGTGATTGAAATAAAGGAGAGCCTCAGGGGTTTTATTGATACAAAAGTACCGCTCAAACATAAGGGAAAAATTATCTGAGAGTGGTAAGATTTGCAATATTGTGCGGACATAATGTTGGATGGTTAAGATCAACCCGAGAACAAAGTAAATGTATCAAAAATGAGAATGTTGTGTTGGATGTGTGATAAAATTAGATGAGATAAGATTATAAATTACAATATTAGAGAAAGTGTTGGGGTAACACCTATAGTAGAAAAATAGTGGAAAATACGTTTAGATGGTTAGAGCATGTAAAGAGAAAATATAAATATTTTGTTATAATGGGGAGTAAATCAGATAGATAGGATTCAAACAACTAAAGGTAGAGGAAGACCTTGAAAAAATATAAGACAAACTATTAAGAAAGGTATTGAGATTAACAAATTAGATGGAAACATGGTATTTGATAGAACATTATAGCAGAGTTTGATACAAGTAGTTGATCCCACTTAGTAGAATAGTGTTTTGATACAAGTAGTTGATCCACTTAGTAGAATAGTGTTTTGATACAAGTAGTTGGTTCCACTTAGTAGAATAATGTTTGTTTGTCTTTTTTGTGTAATTGCATCTCTAGTATAAAAATGTATCATCTTGAATATGGATTGAGCTCAAAATTAGGATAGTATGAAAAAAAAATATTGATTAATTATTATAAAATATAAAAATTAAAATCTAACAAAATATAAATATAAATAATTTCTTTTACTTTTTGTTATTATCCTATTGACTAACACATATTCTAATAATCATTTACAGAAAGTGATCGAGTACGAACTAATAAAAAACCATTTCGGATCCGATTCAACTATAGTTCTCCGCTATTGACCAACTACAATATTGTTTCCAACATGAGACAAATCAAAATAGTAGAAAACGAGGAAAACAACTTATTTTAATTCTATGTGAAAGTTGTTGACCAAGTGAATTCAAACACAAGATAGGGGGAGTTGTGTTATATACTTTTTGATTATTTTTACAAAAAGATTGATTTTTTTCCATCTTTGTCGATTTTAAAGAAAAAAGATGAATAAAAAATATTTAAATGTAGAAGATAAAATACAGAAAAATAAAATAGAAAAGTTAGAAAAGCACACAAAGAATTGTATTAGTTCAACCATATACCACACGACCTACTCGAATATCCAAGATTTTTTTCCTTGAGAGTTCCATTATCACCTTGAGCTTTTATCACATGATCAACCCAAAAACCTCCATTCACAAAGCGTTTACACAGGTTCAACTTACGACCTTTATATAAATTACAATACTCTTGATTTACATTTACAATATTGTACAGAAATAATCCGGACAGGTCCTCGTGGTCTTAAGCTGGGACTGTGACGGTGCTCGTAGGAGAGGGGTGGTGTACCTATAAGGTACTCTGACGCTCAAGTAAATTTTAGTGTGAGACAAACTAAAGCGTGATAAAAGAACTGAGTGGTTATAATTGAAATTCTGTGATCAGGTATGAGATGTCCCAACACTTGACAGATTTAACCAAAACTTAAAGTGCAAGAAAATTAAACAACACAGAAGTTTGTTAACCCAGTTCAGTGTATAACCACACTTACATCTGGAGGCTACCAAGCCAGGAGGAAATCCACTATAAGTAATATTAATTCTAGACTTAAACAACCCAGTTTAATCTTTCACTTAATATCTACCCAATGCAATTTCTACCTAAGCCACTACTTAGATATGAGTACCAACTCACTCCCCCTTAATCACACAATGATCTTGTTTACAAGTTTAATAAAATTGAAGACATTCTTCAAACAAAACAGCTTGATCTTACTTCACAGTTTCAATCAAGTCACAAATGCACTTTTGCTTAAAAGCTCATAAAGTGGTACAATAAAAACAACCTGCTATTAAAACAATAAACACCCTATATGGTCTTCTGGAATTCGTACCCAATTATGTGAGTTTCTGTTGTTTAAATAGGTGTTTGTAATTTGGGCTTTCTGTAGGTTAATCCAGTCCTAAAAACATGCAGCTTCCACCTTGAATTTAGGGTTTATTACTTCCTATATTCTAGGTGATTTAGTTCTTCTGATTAATCTGAATCCTCATAATAAACCTTCCTACAGATGCGCCTTGTTCTGTTTTTATCCAACCATAATTAATTCCAGATAACTCTCCTTAAATATCTCAGATCAGTTAGTCATTAATTAATTCTAGTAGCAGGTTTGAGATGTCTCAACATCTGTTGGGACATCCTGAAAAACTGAACTTAAGTCATTTACACAATGTCCCAACATCTGGTGAGACATCCTGAAATAAGTTCTTATACTCTGTTTAATAATGTCCCAACATTTGATAGGACATTCTGAACTAAATTCAATATTTCTTGTTGGTCAAAAATTCTGCCAATTCTAGACATCTACAAACTCCCCCTTTGGCTAATTTTTGGCTAACATCTTTTCTGTTTTTCAGAGTGCAGCAGAAGTTCTTTTATTAGAGTATAACATTACTTTTCTGTTGAATCATATTTGAGATTACTCCCCCTCAAACATATATGTATCCAGTCTTGTTGCAACAGAAAAAATACACTTATTCAGTTCAGAAGCAAACAGATTTTTCATTCATAATCAAACAGCATTACACATTGTTGTTTACACATTGTTGTTGGTGTTGTTCTCCCCCTTGTTAGACACAAATTTTGGGGCCAAAGAGACTAAATCTAAATTATAATGCAGCTGTCATTACATTTGTCCTCACATACAGATAATCACTCAGACTCATCACATTCAGTTGCTTCATCATCCTCAGTTTCTTCATCATCCTCAGTTTCTTCATCAGAAGCAGCTTTCTGATCACCTTCACTTTCCAGCCTTTGGATGATTTCTTCAAGTTTCAGCTTCCTTGCTTCAAGTTCTTTGCAAGTGCTCTTTAGTTCAGCAATCAATGCAGCCTTGGAGATTGGAGTCTTGGCAGTTGAAGGACCTGCAGATGTCCCAGAGGGTGCTTCAACATCTGCTGCATGATGACTTAGGAACAGTTTGTAGTGAAAAGCCAGAGGGCTTTCTCTTTTACAGACTCTGTCCTTCTCAGTGAGGATCCCAGGGTATTGACTTAACACTATACCACACAGCAAGGAGGGAAAAGCTATTGGCAGCTTTGTTGCAGAAGAGCTAGCATGCTTCAAGGTCTGATCAAATATGTAGGCACCATAATCCAGCTTAGTCTGAGTCCCCACAACATAAATAAATCTGCCCAAGCCAGTGGATATTGAAGATGTGTGATTGGTAGGCACCCAGTTTGCTGTACCAATCCTGTTCAGCATGGCATATTTTCTTGTCAGCATGCTCACTGAGAGCTTTCCTTTAACTGGCCATGCCTTGACCTGGTTTGCAGTGATAACCTTGCAGACTTGGTTATCAGTCTTTCCTAGCTCATTTGGTCCATCAGACTCTCTTCCAAGGTATTGGTTGATGATCTGAGGAGAGAACTCTACACACCTGCCTCTAACAAAAACTTTTCTAAATTCAGAAGACTTACCATTGGCACAATCTTCCTGAAGATTGACTATAAATTCTTTGACAAGAAGTTCATAGCAGGGAGAGAGATTGGAGACTGTTTTGAAGAGTCCTGCAGCAGAGATGAGATCAATCAGTTCAGTGCACTCAAGTGCATTACTGCTCAGCTCTCTTTCAAGGGCTACCCTTCTTTGGTACACAAACTTCCATCTGTTTACACTTGAAACATGATGAAATGGGATGTTGTCCAAGGGAGCTTCTGGAACAGCAGTTGAAGCCCTAGAGGGTGCTGGTTTCTTCTTTGGAGGAGATGTTGGGACATCTGCTTCAACATCTGAGTCTGATGGGGTGACAACTTTCCTCTTTTGTGTTTGGACTTTGCTCCATTGCTTTGTAGGACCAAAGACAGTTTTGGCCTTGTCTTTCTTTGGGGTAGTTTTCTTCTTCTCAGGAACTGTATGTCCTGCTTGCATCTTTCCTTTCCTAGTCCTGAGCCTTTTGGCTATACTAGGTCTTACAGAGGCAATGATCTCTGTATCAGAATCCTGCTCCAGGTTCACCACAGGAGGAGATTGAGCAGTCTCCTCTTCAGCTGGTTGATCAGCAGAGATATGATCTTCAGTTGAGGCTTTGGTCTGATCCTCAGATTCTTCTTCATCACTTTCATTTGAGGCCTTTTTCTGGTCCTCAGTTGGTTCAATATCAGCATCAGATGAGGTCTTTTTCTCATCCTCAGATGTTCCAACATCTATTGGGACATCCTGTTGAGCAGGAGTGTCCTTTGCAGCTTGAGTTTGTTCTTCTTGAGGGGCAGGCATGGTGTTCAGAGGAATAGAAATCCCACTAACCACTCTCTGTTCAGAAAGGATCTTGGTAAACAACTCCGTTATGGAAGCATCCACATATTCAGAAGATTTCTGAGGCATGTTTGCTGGTGAAGGAATGCCTTTGGATTTGCTGCAGACTTGATCTTTTGCTCTTTATGGAGTTCTTGGCTTTTTAGCATGAGGAACACTTCCTCTTATTTCGTCCAGTGGGGTTGACTCCATGGGTACTACAGAAATAGGGGTTGCATGAACCACGTCTTCTTTGTTGAGAATTTCTTCAGAAATGTTAGGGTTTTGAGACATTGTCAAAGAAGATGGATGAAGAGTTTTAGGGTTGATGATTTCTGAAGAACAACTAGATAATGTGGTTCGCTTTTGATAGTATGATGAGAATATTGATAGCTGATTATAAGCTGTTACTAAATAAGTAGCCGTTACATTGCAAATTATTAGGAATGGAATACACAAGGTTCTTGACCAGACTGGTGTTGCCATCTGGTGCTTATGCCACACAATGTCATATGACATGTTGGCACATCTCCATAACTGCTAATTCTCACATAAGCAGATTCCCAATTTGCCCCTTAAGTTCTCAAATTGTGTAGCATCCAATGCTTTGGTAAAGATATCAGCCAACTGCAGATTTGTAGCTACATGTTCCAATGAAATCACCTTTTCTTCTACAAGATCTCTGATGAAATGATGTCTGATATCAATATGCTTGGTCCTGCTATGTTGGATAGGATTCTTTGATATGTTGATTGCACTTAAGTTGTCACAGTACAATGTCATGACATCCTGTGGGACATTGTACTCAGTGAGCATTTGCTTCATCCAAACCAACTGAGAACAACTGCTTCCAACTGCTATATATTCAGCTTCAGCTGTAGATAAGGATACACAATTTTGTTTCTTACTGAACCAAGAAATCAAATTGTTTCCTAGAAAGAAGCATCCTCCTGAATTGCTTTTTCTGTCATCAGCACTTCCAGCCCAATCAGCATCACAGAAGCCAGTGAGAATTGGTTTGCATCCATGAAAGTACATTATGCCATATTCACAAGTACCATTAACATATTTAAGAATTCTCTTGACTTGATTGAGATGACTGACTTTTGGATCAGCTTGATATCTTGCACATACACCTACTGCAAATGCTATGTCTGGTCTGCTAGCAGTCAAGTATAACAAGCTTCCAATCATGCTTCTGTATAAGCTTTGATCTACATTCTCACCCTTTTCATCTTTAGTCAGCTTTAAATGTGTGGGGGCAGGAGTTCTCTTATGAGTAGCATTTTCCATTCCAAATTTCTTGACTATGTTCTTGGTATACTTGCTTTGGGAAATGAACATGGAGTCTTCCATTTGCTTTATTTGCAGACCAAGAAAGTAGGTTAACTCTCCTACTAGGCTCATTTCAAATTCAGATTCCATCTGGTTGACAAAATGTTTGACCATCCTGTCAGACATCCCACCAAAGACAATGTCATCTACATATATTTGAGCAATCATGACATTTCCTTCTTCATCTTTAACAAACAAGGTTTTGTCAATTCCACCTTTTCTGTACCCTTGCTTGATAAGAAAAGTAGTCAGTCTTTCATACCATGCCCTTGGAGCTTGCTTCAGACCATAAAGAGCCTTCTTTAGTTTGTATACATGATTGGGACAGCTTGGATCAACAAATCCTTTAGGCTGTTCTACATATACTTCTTCATTAAGATAACCATTTAAAAAGGCACTTTTCACATCCATTTGAAATAGCTTGAACTTTAAGATACAAGCAATTCCCAAAAGGAGTCTGATTGATTCAAGCCTTGCTACTGGTGCAAAGGTTTCATCAAAGTCTACTCCTTCAATCTGTGTGTATCCTTGAGCTACAAGTCTAGTTTTGTTCTTTGTAACAACTCCTTGTTCATTTGACTTGTTCTTATACACCCATTTTGTTCCAATCACATTTATGTCATCAGGTCTAGGAATAAGACTCCACACTTCATTCCTTGTGAATTGACCTAATTCCTCTTGCATAGCACAAATCCAGTATTCATCAGTAAGAGCTTCCTTGATGTTTTTAGGTTCTATTTTAGAAACAAAACAAGAACCTGAAATCACTTCTCTTGATCTGGTGCTCACACCTCTGTTGGGATCACCAATTATCAAATCTTTGGGATGATCCTTCTGTATTCTGATGGAGGGAGGTTTGCTGGATTGTTCTGTCCTTGCATCAGTTTGAGTGAAGTCATAATGATCACTCTTTTCTTCAGCTTCAATCTTGATATCAGCAGATGTTCCAACATCTTCTGGGACATCTGTAGGAGCATCATCAATTATCACATTTATAGACTCCATGATAACCTTGGTTCTAGAATTAAATACTCTATATGCTCTGCTGTTTATAGAGTATCCAAGAAAAATCCCTTCATCACTTTTAGGATCCATTTTTCTTCTTTGCTCCCTATCTTCCAGAATATAACAGTTACTTCCAAACACATGGAAGTACTTAACTGTGGGTTTTCTGCCCTTCCAGACTTCATAGATTGTGGACAAAGTTCCTTTTCTTAGAGTAACTCTGTTGTGAATGTAACAAGTTGTGTTCATAGCTTCAGCCCAGAAGTACAAAGGTAACTTTTTAGCATGGATCATAGCTCTTGCTGATTCTTGAATAGTTCTATTCTTCCTCTCAACAATCCCATTCTGTTGAGGAGTGATTGGTGAAGAATATTCATGATTGATTCCTTCTGAAGAACAGAAATCTAAGAACTTTTGGTTCTCAAATTCTTTTCCGTGATCACTTCTTATTCTGATCACACAGCTGGCTTTTTCCCTTTGTATTCTTTGGCATAAGTCTTTGAATACATCAAATACATCAGACTTTTCTTTGATAAAATTTATCCATGTATACCTGGAAAAGTCATCAACAACCACATAGGCATACCTCTTGCCACCAAGGCTTTCAACCTGCATAGGTCCCATAAGATCCATATGTAATAGTTCCAAAACTTTGGAAGTTGTCAGATGTTGGAGCTTTGGATGGGACATCTTGGTTTGCTTGCCTATTTGACATTCACCACATATTTTACCATCATCAATCTTCAGTTTAGGAATACCTCTTACAGCATCCATAGATATTATCTTCTTTATGCCTCTGAAATGAAGATGACCTAGCCTTTGGTGCCATAGTTTCACTTCTTCTTCTTTAGCTAAGGAGCAAGTTGAAGTAAGACTGAAGTCTTGAGATTCCCACATGTAACAGTTGTCTTTAGATCTGGCTCCTTTCATGACAACCTCTTTTTCTTTGTTAGTCACTATGCATTTAGTTTTAGTAAAGTTTACACTGTACCCTTGATCACATAATTGACTTATGCTGATCAGGTTAGCAGTTAAACCTTTAACTAGCAGCACATCATCTAGTCTTGGAACATCTTGACAGTCCAAGGTCCCAACTCCCTTGATTTCTCCTTTAGCTCCATCTCCAAAGGTTACATACCTGGATGAATGTGACTTTAAGTTTACTAGCAGATTCTTCAATCCAGTCATGTGTCTTGAACATCCACTGTCAAAATACCAGTCTTCTTTAGCTGATACTCTTAGTGATGTATGTGCTATATATGCAGCACTTTTCTTTGACCATTTGATTTGAGATTTCTTTTGATGCCTCTGCCCTGTGTGTTGTTCATTAGTAGATATCAAAGATTGATTGTTGATCTTGTTCTTGTGTATGTAGCTTTGATCAGTCTGAATGCTAGCTTTTGGTCTCCATACCTTCTTGATGACTTCTGTCTTCTGCTTAGAAGGTTGCTGATTTCTTTGATGTTTATGCAGCACTTTCTTGGTAACTTCTATTTTCTGCTTAGAAGGTTGCTGATACATCTGATTTGGATATCCATGCAGCTTATAACAATGAGGTTTGATATGTCCAAATCTTCCACAGTGATGGCATCTCCATCTTTGATACTTCTTCTTCATTTTGTTCTTTCCAGAATGTTGAGACATCTGTTGGAACATTATGTTTGACTTTGTGTTCTTTTCCTGATGTTGAAGCATCTGTTAGGACATCTTGTTTGACTGTATGGATTTTGAAGTAGTTTTGCTAGAGCTGGCTTCATCTTTATGTACTCTGTTAAATCCCAGTCCACTTTTATCCCCTGAATGCTTATTGTTGTTGAGAATAACATCCAGTGTATTTGAGCTGTTGTTCAACATTCTAACAGATTTGGACATGTGTTCCAATTTGGAGTTGAGAAGACTTACTTCACTTTTCAAGGTGTCAATGATCTCTTGATCACTTGCTTTTTCATCTTCTAGTGCCTCATTCAGCTTCTTTAGCTTTATAACCTCACTGCATATTTCAATACTTCTTTTGTACAGATCTTTGTAGGCTTGCTCAAGTTCTTCAGCAGTAAGCTCCCCATCACTGGAATCACTTTCAGATTCACATAGTCCAGCTAAAGCAGTGATATGCTTAGCTGATTCTTCTTCTGAATCACCTCCTGAGTCTTCATCAGACCAGGTTACAGATAGTCCTTTCTTTTGCCTTTTTAAGTAGGTAGGACATTCATTCTTTATGTGTCCATATCCTTCACATCCATGGCATTTGATTCCTTTTTCTTGACTGGTCTTTTCAGCATAATTTGACCTTCTGTTAGCATCATAAGGTCTCTTGTTCTCAGAAGAGTTTGTGTATCTTCCACTGGGATTGGATTTGCCTTCCATCCCTCTGAGAATCTTTTTGAATTGTCTTCCAAGCATAACAATGTTGTCTGATAAGCTTTTACCAGTTTCTAATTCATCATCTTCTTCTTCATCAGTATTTGTCACCAAGGCTATGCTTTTGTTCTTCTTAACATTTGTGTCATTCATTCCCATCTCAAATGTTTGAAGGGAACCAATGAGTTCTTCAACTTTCATAGTGCATATGTCTTGAGCTTCTTCTATTGCTGTGACTTTCATGTCAAATCTTTTTGGCAAAGATCTGAGGATCTTTCTTACAAGCTTTTCATCAGTCATCTTTTCTCCCAAAGCTCCAGAAGTATTAGCTACTTCTAAGATGTTCATGTAGAATTCATGAACTGTCTCATCTTCCTTCATTCTCAAGTTTTCAAACTTGGTGGTGAGAAGTTGAAGTCTTGACATCTTTACCTTTGATGTTCCTTCATGAGTTGTTTTGAGAGTATCCCACACATCTTTGGCTAGCTCACAGTGATGCACAAGTCTAAAGATGTTCCTATCAATGCCATTGAATAGAGCATTTAAGGCCTTGGAGTTGCCTAGTGCTGAATCTTCTTCCTCCTTACTCCATTCTTCTTCAGGTTTCAACACTTTTGATCCATCTTTGGTGTCTTGGATAGGATGTTCCCATCCAATGTTGACTGCTCTCCAGGCCCTGTTGTCAAGTGATCTTAAGAATGCAATCATTCTTGGCTTCCAGTAGTCATAATTAGAACCATCCAGTATAGGTGGTCTATTTACTGATCCTATATCTCTGTCCATGTTTCCAGAATTTGTATTCCCTAGATCTCACCCAGTATAAACAGGCAGGGTGCCTGCTCTGATGCCAATTGAAATTCTGTGATCAGGTATGAGATGTCCTATGAGATGTCCCAACACTTGACAGATTTAACCAAAACTTAAAGTGCAAGAAAATTAAACAACACAGAAGTTTGTTAACCCAGTTCAGTGTATAACCACACTTACATCTGGAGGCTACCAAGCCAGGAGGAAATCCACTATAAGTAATATTAATTCTAGACTTAAACAACCCAGTTTAATCTTTCACTTAATATCTACCCAATGCAATTTCTACCTAAGCCACTACTTAGATATGAGTACCAACTCACTCCCCCTTAATCACACAATGATCTTGTTTACAAGTTTAATAAAATTGAAGACATTCTTCAAACAAAACAGCTTGATCTTACTTCACAGTTTCAATCAAGTCACAAATGCACTTTTGCTTAAAAGCTCATAAAGTGGTACAATAAAAACAACCTGCTATTAAAACAATAAACACCCTATTTGGTCTTCTGGAATTCGTACCCAATTCTGTGAGTTTCTGTTGTTTAAATAGGTGTTTGTAATTTGGGCTTTCTGTAGGTTAATCCAGTCCTAAAAACATGCAGCTTCCACCTTGAATTTAGGGTTTGTTACTTCCTATATTCTAGGTGATTTAGTTCTTCTGATTAATCTGAATCCTCATAATAAACCTTCCTACAGATGTGCCTTGTTCTGTTTTTATCCAACCATAATTAATTCCAGATAACTCTCCTTAAATATCTCAGATCAGTTAGTCATTAATTAATTCTGGTAGCAGGTTTGAGATGTCTCAACATCTGTTGGGACATCCTGAAAAACTGAACTTAAGTCATTTACACAATGTCCCAACATCTGGTGAGACATCCTGAAATAAGTTCTTATACTCTGTTTAATAATGTCCCAACATTTGATAGGACATTCTGAACTGAATTCAATATTTCTTGTTGGTCAAAAATTCTGCCAATTCTAGACATCTACAATAATTGAATACCTGACCCTCCAAAGGTTGAGGGTATTTATAAGGGCATATGCCTGTGGATTATGAGCGCGTAGCCTTTGACTGAGCATAACTTCTTCTTGTAATTCCGGAGGGTAGTTGGCTGCGTGAAAGGTGTTAGGGCGCGTGCGATGGAAGTCCACAACGACTATATGCCAACGACTCTATTTTCCAACGGTCATATCTTTGCTAGTATCTTATTGGGCTTATGCCCAGGCGTATACTGGATTGGGCCTCAATTGGGCGTAGGGAACTTGCTAGACTAGTCTAGAATAGGAGCCCCCCAAGTCGTTGTGCTCGAGTGAGAATAGTGACTTAAGGTGTCAAGGATCTAGGTCGACGTTACCTTTTCATAAAATTTTGCGAGTACGTAATCCCCTTAGGCTCTAGTCATTATAGCGGGCAAGTGTCCGTAGGGGGGAGATGTACAAACATTAGAAAAAGATTTTGTTATGAGAAGATAAAATGTTGGTAACTTTAATTACACGTCTTGGAATGCGCCGTAATTTATTTATGACACGTGGGGGCTCTTCCTAGGCAAAAATGGGTAGAAAAAATTCATTTGGTCATTTTGCATGGACTCTTTCTCCCACCGTGAAATTTTCGCTCTGCAACTTCTCGCCAGAACTTCATCGTCACCGTCGTCAAGCTTCCATAATTCTACCATGGATCAAGGTAATTTTCATCTTCTTCCTTCTATTTTGTAGCTTTGAGCGATGAACATTCATAAGTTTCTCATGAAGTTCATAGGGACTTCAACTTTTCTTGAGAATCCTATGAATTTCTGGAAAGCTTGATGAATGTTCATCAAGTGCGTATGAATCTCATGAAGAACTAAGGTTAGTTTCAGAAGATGAATAGACTGATGTTAGATCTATGCAAGACTTTGGTTAGGATGATATAGTCTTAGTGACCAGGCATTATCTTGTCATAGTTATTGGTAGTGTAGGGGGCTTGTCCCCGGTAGATTTTAACTTAGCTTGAGGAAAAAATTTCTCTTAGCGAGGATGAGTCAGTCATGTTGGGTTTGTTCGCGTAGCGCTTTTCTAGGTCAAGTGGCTGATCTAGGGATATGTACCAAGTTCTTATAGAAGACCTTTCACTTTATTTGCCGTGGAATGGTGGATTTGATTGTCGAATTCACTATGTTTCCTATGCTTTTCAAGTGAAGGGTGTCAGAAGCCTGCTCATGGAGTCAAGGACAACCTTTCGGGTGACACTGCGGGAGCCGTAAATGTCCTTGTTGCTGACAAATTGTGGGTCATGGACGAGCCGCTCGAGACGGCCTCTCAATTTGCTATAAATGCCTCGGATGCATGAGGTCATGTCGAGAAGAGGAAAATGGGGGGTCATGTACACTAGAGGGCACTACCTCCAAAACCCGAACAAAGGATATGCTATTGTTTTCCTGCCCTCTAATTTCCCATATACGAGTTTGCGTTTCGCGAGGCTGGGTACCACTTGCCCTTTACGGATTTCCAAGAAGCGGTTTTCACCCACCTTGAGCTTGCGCCTTCTCAACTGCACCCAAATGTCCTAGCATTTATAAGGGCCTTCGAGTTGGTGTGTCGCTACCTGAAGATAGGTGCGACCGTAGGTTTGTTCTTCATGATCTTTCATATCCAGAGGACGTCTCAGGATGGTCGACACAGCTGGGTGTCATTGAAACAAGCGATCATACTTTTCAAAGCATATATGGACTTTGTTCGTAATTTCAAGTACCGTTTCTACATCATTCAGTCAATCTCGCGGATGGCCAAAGACTCGCTCTACGATAGGGAGGTGGTGGACGATAAGGAGAGGCTGGTGGCTCATTTCCCGTTGGAATGGATGGATGTCCATTTTCGGCATGCTAGTGACCACTATATAACGAAGTCCGAGGATCTTAGCACCGACGATATGGAGTCGTATAATATGCTTTTTGATCCGCGTGTCGCACACGAATCAAAAATGAGTGATTTAAAAATGTAGTTACGGTAACGACAACTCGAGTATCGTCTCACAAGGATTCTTGATCTTATTAACTAATGATAGTAACAATTAATGGGGGTTGATTTTAATTTGAAGAAAAAGCAATTAAAATAAGAAGTGATTACCAAATAAGCTAAAACGGCTAATCCTACTGATTTGGGTTCCAACTTATCATTGGTTATTATAATTTCAACCTCCTAAGCGGATTATTTATTCCTATTTGATTATAAAATTCATATACAAGCGCAACTGGTTTTATGTGATGTATGTTCCTATTATCCGAATTAAGCAAACAGATTTAAGCTCTCGTGAATTAAGCAAACACGGTTTAATCAAACACGATAACGAATTAAGCAAACGCTAACATGACTACGGTCAAGGATCATACAACAATCAAATTAAATCAACACTAATATATGATAATTGAATTAAGCAAACAATGATCACATATCATAATATTAAAAGGAATAGAATTTGGATTGAAAATTATTATAACCTCAAAGTATGATGGAACCTGTAATCAGCAGGATTTTGCCTTGGAATTAGTTCTCCTTTTCGGTTCTTTCAAGCGTAAGAAAAATAAAATAAAATCGTAAAAAGTGTATATTGAACATTTGCGTCTTCTAGGTTAAATAGAAAAACCTAAAAACCTGTTTACAACCCAACTGGGTCAAATACATAACTCATGCCCAATTCTAAATGACCCGAAACTAAATAAAACTAATGCAGAGCTTCAAACGAAATTCTGGAAAATATGACTCTGAATCTGACTTTGACTCCAACACAAAAGTTGTAGCTCTCTCTCTTAGCTTTCCATCGACTGAAAAAACGCCTCAATCAGATTCCTGGAACTCCGGTTATGATCATTTCCGTAAAAGCTGTTAAAGCTGAAAATTAAGTACGAAAATTAAATTAAGCCAAAAATAAAGTAAAATAGAAAAACAAATTAAAATATAAAAATAAACAAAGAAAACCAAGGAAATACTTAAGTGCAAACATGGTAGAATGTGCATTAAAATGAACTGATCAAATTCCCCCACACTTGAACTTTTGCACTCCGAGCAAAAATAAACTCAAGAAACACAACATTATTCAGATACTCATTCTAGGCTACAAACTCTTCTTCGATTAAGATAGCATCGATAGGTACTACTCTTACACACTAAGGATATCGTAAGAACACAAATCCTCAATTGTACGGTCATAAGCCTCCATCATATACAAACCATTTCGAATCATGTTATTATGCCTAAGCCTAACTTACTCATCCTCCCTTTTGCTCTCTTTCATTCTAGTGCAATCACATTAAGCCCGTTATCTATTCATGCACATGGTAAATAATCCTATTAGTGATTATGATTCATACTTGACAATATTTTAAAGTTACTTTAGTAACAACAAGAATTTTTTTTCTTAAGGTTTCACATCCGTTAGGCTAAATGACCAGATGAGGATCACCTAACTTAGAAGGTGGATTCATATTCAGATTTCTTTTTAAACGCAAGATCATTCACTTATTTACATCAGCTTAATTACTTAGTGTTTGATTTCTAGATGGTGCTAACTGCTAGATAAACTACTTAAGAGATATTAAAGGATGAGAACTCAAGAATATGTCATAACAAGTATTCAAAATGATTTCCATATTCAGAAGACTTAAGGTGTTAAAACGATACCGGTCTTGTGAACTTTTCCCAAGTCTCCACAACTAACCTCAAAACAATCTATAGCCTAAAACTTTCAAAAAAAAAATTCTAGTGTTTCTAAAATAAAACAAAACAAACAAAAACAAAACAAAAACAAAGAAAATTAATTATTCCCTCCCCCGCACTTAAAATAAGCATTGTCCTCAATGAAAGGACATAAATATAAAATAAGAGGGAGAGAAAGGAAAGAACACACCCAAGTAATCAAGGTGGATAAGTGATCACATAAGCATCATTTCCTAAAGATAGCTCTTCTACAGTATCTTCTTCCAAAGTGGGGATCTCATAGAGTAACTTTGGGTAGTATCCATTAATCTTGGAGTTTTTATTAGTGCCTTCGCCTTTTATTCCAGGATCAAAGAAGAATCTTCGATAAGTAAAAGTGTTGAATGTGCAGGTGATAATGATCTCCTTTTCTACAACTTCAAGAATCAAAGGATTAAGGGGCTGCCTCACTACTTTTGTTCCATCTTCAATTGAGATCCTATGCATACTCATGGATGAGCTAATATCACAAGTGTCAACCAAAGTCCATCCAATTTCCTTCTTATGTTCCTGTAATGATTTCTCTCCCTGCACAAATTCAAATAAATTATTAGGAAGTGGCTTCAGCTCTAAAGAGGGTGATTTCTCGATGGATGGTTTGTTCCGGGAAGTCAGGATGTCGAGAGCTTCATTGACATGAACAACTTCATTTTTAACCTCATCTGCAGTAAGAATATCAACTTGCAAGGCAACCTCAACTTCAACACAAACATAGCAAATTTTAGTGTCAGTACAAACATCACAAGAGTAAACATCATTAAAATCAGACAATGATGGAAAATCAGCTGCAAACAAATTAATACAAGTATCATCAACAGTTTCAGAAGGCAACTTTATTTGAAAAATAGAATGTTCTTCCGAAGGTTGTTGGTTTGATCCTTGAGCTTGCTGCATGGCATTTATCGAAGTGGTAAGTTGATCAAGTTGTATTTGCAAAGTCTGAAAATTAGAATCTATTTGTTGTTGATTCTTGATATTATTTGTAGCCATTTGGTTTACAAGATCCTCTAGTGAAGGTTCAGAAGGTGCAGAGCACCCTACTTTTAATTCTTTTAGATGCTTATTCGGATCCTCATCTGCAAAACCATTAAAACTTAGCAACAAGTGTGTTAAAATAAATTTCAATTCGAAAGGTGCATCAACAACATCAGGATATTCAATATATAAAGAATTATAATTCACAAGTTCAGTCAGTTCTCTCATACTTCTTTGATCAACCATGATATGATTATAAATTTCAACACATGATCAAATAAAATCACTGCAGATTTAAAAAGAATGGAAAATAAGAAAAGAAATTAAAATAGAATCTAAAAAATATAAAAATAACGCTAAAAATCTAATTAAATCAAATAAAGATCACACAAAAAAATTTAGATTTTTTTGAATATATGAAAACAGAAAATAAATCAAATAAAATAGAAAAATGCAAAATTTGCGATTTTGAGGGTCGAAGTCTTTTAGAATTCTATTCTAAAAGAGTATTGTTTTTCGATTTATTTCTGATTTTCTGAAGAAAAAAATCAGAGCAAATCGAAACAGTAGTCTCCAACTTACCTGAAAGGCTGGAAAACTTATCACTATACTGCAACCGGTATTGCAACCCTGAAAAATCAACAAACACAATAAAAAAAAGAAAAAAAAAACTAGCAAGAAAACTATACCTATGACTATAAAATCAGTTAATAACAACAAGAATCCCCGGCAACGGTGCCAATTTGATCCGCGTGTCGCGCACGAATCAAAAACGAGTAATTTTTAAAAATGTAGTATAGTGACAATGACTCGAATCGTCTCACAAGGATTCTTGATCTTATTAACTAATGATAGTAACGATTAATGGGGGTTGATTTTAATTTGAAGAAAAAGCAATTAAAATAAGAAGTGATTACCAAATAAGCTAAAACGGCTAATCCTACTGATTTGGGTTCCAACTTATCATTGGTTATTATAATTTCAACCTCCTAAGCGGATTATCTATTCCTATTTGATTATAAAATTCATTGACAAGCGCAACTGGTTTTATGTGATGTATGTTCCTATTATCCGAATTAAGCAAACAAATTTAAGCTCTCGTGAATTAAGCAAACACGGTTTAATCAAACACGATAACAAATTAAGCAAACGCTAACGTGACTACGGTCAAGGATCATACAACAATCAAATTAAATCAACACTAATATATGATAATTTAATTAAGCAAACAATGATCACATATCATAATATTGAAAGGAATAGAATTTGGATTGAAAATTATTATAACCTAAAAGTATGATGGAACCTGTAATCAGCAGGATTTTGCCTTGGAATTAGTTCTCCATTCCGGTTCTTTCAAGCGTAAGAAAAATAAAATAAAATCGTAAAAAGTGTATATTGAACATTTGCGGCTGCTAGGTTAAATAGAATAACCTAAAAACCCGTTTACAACCCAATTGGGTCAAATACATAACTCAGGCCCAATTCTAAATGACCCGAAACTAAATAAAACTAATGCAGCAGCTTCAAACGAAATTCTAGAAAATATGACTTTGAATCTGACTTCGACTCCAACACAAAAGTTGTAGCTCTCTCTCTTAGCTTTCCATCGACTGATAGAATACCTCAACCAGATTCCTGGAACTCTGGTTATGATCATTTTCGTAAAAGCTGTTAAAGCTGAAAATTAAGTATGAAAATTAAATTAAGCCAAAAATAAAGTAAAATAGAAAAACAAATTAAAATGAACTGATCACTTTTCAACTTCGATTCCAGCTTTCTCCCCTTGGAACTCGTAGATTTAGACGAGCATGTCCTCCTGAAGCCCGACAAAACACTGACCACCAGGCCGAATTAATAAATGTATAGGCGTTACTCAGCTTCCTGAACGAGGATGTGGAGATGTGAATCATAGGTAGATTTTTAGTTTTTCTTATTTGTGTTTGAGGCTTTAACTAGTAACTGGCTTGTTTATCTTTTTGTCTTGCAGAAAAAATGGGCGAAATGCGTGAACGCTTAATGAAGGCCAACAAAGGCAATTTCAAGAAAGGGCATATTAGCAGGGTCGAAGTTGTCAAAGACTCGGCTATCCCTGAAGGGTTTTTCGTTACTGGCAGCTCTAATTCGGGGAGCACTCCGGTAGGCGGCTCTCCGCTAGGAAAGAGGCCCAGGGTTGAGGAATCGTCTTCCCCTCCAAAGACTGTTGTGATGCCTTCGGGCACGTTTGTTCTGCCTCAGTGCGTGACCCAAAGGTCGCTATTCGATGAGGGATCATCTGTTCGGGTCCCTGAGCTGGATGCAGCGACAATTTTGACTGCTGATTGCAAGGCTTTGAGAGCTGAGCTATGCCAAGACGCGACATGGATGATACAGATCCTCGAGGCTTCCCTTGCTTTGAATGATGTTGATTTGGTTCCCATAGATGACTTGATTACAGCCAATAAAAGGGTATCTGACCTTGAGGAAAAGAGCGTGGAGCTCTACAACATGTTGAGCAAGCTCGAAGGGAACCTGGAGGCGAAGAAGGAGTTGTTAATCGTGCTAAGATCCGAATAAGGAAAGGAAAAGGCAGCTATCGAGGAGAATGAAAAGCTGAAGGAGAAGGTCAAGGAGCTAGAAAGTGCCTTTGCATTTCGTGATGATGAGACCAACGAGGATAAGACCATGACATCTAGGGTGAATTTGATTGCTCGTATCCGCTTATTGGCGCAGGATAACCTGACCATGGCTTTGTTTGGCTTTCACAACGCTGTTGAGCAGTTTAAAGTGAAGAGCCATGAGGTGGAGCTAGTCATGGAAGGAATTGGTCCTCTCCATCATATGGAAAAAGGCGTGGTTATCCCCCTGATGAAGAGTGAAGTTGTTTTGGCATGCGTGCTATATTCGTCTTGGCCTGCATGTCTCTTTTGATGTAATCTTGTTGTATGGGACTTAGCCCATTTTTAATGTAAATTATGACAGTGTCCGGTCTCGTGGTCGGTATTTTTGGATTATATAATCATTTCCCTTTTTACCTTGTTTATGCATTGTTATTTAAATTATATGTATGCTTTAATTTTTTGAAGTTATAGAACTGGGGATATGTTCGACGTGTTAATGTTGAACTCGATAGTGTATGGAACTTGTCGAGGGGCGAGATTTGTTCTGGCTGAAGGGTGTCGAGGACGCGGTTGTGTCCCTTTTCCCCCCTAAGGCTTAGACCTTTCTCATTGCGAGCTGGGGGTATGCCACGTTGGTATGACAACGACGAAGCTTGTTTGAGGTGTCCCTGTTGGGCGATTCATTTTCCCAACAACTGGGCAAATGTTTGCTTACGTTTATGTTGAGGTTTGTTTATTATACCATTATACATCCCTGTGGCTGGGCTGTTCTCCCCTTTTTAGTGGGGTTGATTTGCTGACATCTAATTGTCACTCTAGCTGGATTTAACTATAATATTGTTTTAGCTTTTCAGCGTTCCATGGTCGAGCAAATGGTTCTCCATTCATTTATTCGAAGTAGTAGGCTCATATGCCCGTTTTCAACTTGACGTGATATGGGCCCACCCAGTTGGCTGCGAGCTTTCCTTCGCGTGAATCTTTCTGGTTTTTTGCGCAGGACAAGGCTGCCTACTTGGAACTCTCATTTGACAATCCTAGTGTCGTAGTGCAATGCAATCTTTTTCTTTAGGGATTCTTCACGGAGAGCTGCCCCTGATCGGATTTCCTCAACCAAGTTGAGCTCTTCTCTTAGTGCCTCGTCGTTGAGTTCTTATTCCAGGGGGAATCTATCCGTTGAGAGGGTTCTCTGATTTCCACGAGGATGACTGCTTTCGTACCATATGTCATCCAAAATGGTGTCTCCCCGGTGGTTGAATGAGGGATGGTATGGTAGGCCCAGAGTACACCGCGGAGCTCTTCAACCCACTTTTTCTTTGCCTCACCTGATCTTTGTCATAGACCTCATAAAATGACTTTGTTGGTAGTTTTGGCCTGCCCGTTGGTCTAGGGGTGCTCGACTGACGCGAAGTGTTGCTTGGTGATTGTCTTGGCAACGAAGTCTTGGAAATTCTTGTCCGTGAACTGGGTACCGTTATCCGTGATGAGGGATTGGTGAATGTCGAATCTAGCCAGGATGTTTCTCTTATAAAACCACAAAATGTCGAATGCAATGATCCTTTCCAGGGCATTGGCTTCTATCCACTTGGTGAAGTAGTCCACGACCACAATCAGATATTTGTTTTGGAAAGAACCCACCATGAAGGGTCTGAGGATGTCAATGCCCCACCACATGATGACCATGGTGACAACATTGGTTTAAGCGCGTCAGGGAGTGCGACGTGCATATCCCCTTGACGTTGGCATTTTTTGCACCTCTTCACGTGCTTTTTGCTGTCGTTCTGCATCGTTGGCCCGTAGTAACCTGACCTTAAAGCCTTTCAGGCCAAGGACCTGCTGCCTAAGTGTTGTACGTTTATTCCTTTGTGTATTTCGTGCAAGACGTATGATAGGATTTCTTCCCCGATGCATTTGAGGAGCAGAATGGAAAATCCTCTGTGGTATAGCTTGTCATCTACCAAGATGTAGGAGGATGCACGTGTAACACGGTGGGAGAACTGACTTTTTAGTCATGTTGCGGATAGCAAGAGTCGCCACTGACTTTTATTTTATCCAAATGGAAAGGACATAAAAGAACAGGAAAGACCTATTTTAAAAGACTTGGGTTCGGGGGGTAGGTTATATAAAGGGAAGGTGTTAACACCCTTTATATCCATGGTTATGCATGGGCTCTTAGTTACTTAGCTCACTTAAATTATTTTTGAAGAGTGTAGTGTGTGATTAGAAATTTTCTAAGTACTTTGTAATGATCCTCGTATGGATGTATACAAAGCCTTGTTTTGAAAATGTTTTGAAAATATTGTGAGGTGTGAAAAGTGATTTTAAAAAGTGAGAAAGTAACTAGGAGGTACCTACCCTAAACTAAGTCATTCATGTTCTTATATGTTCTTTCAAGGGTAAGATTGTCCCTATTATTAAGGAATAGGTAGTCATTACCTTGGATTTTATTAAGGGACAAGCGTAGGGTCATCGTATGGTCATAGAAAGCAACTTAAGGGATGTCTTTAGCAATTCGTAGGGACTTATCATCATTTATTCGAAGGGACAAGATCTTCATCGTAGGCAACCTCGAAGGGACTTGATCTTTTAAACCGTAAGGACTATGATGATTTATATTCGAAGGGACTTTGCTTAAGACACCCCTATATTTGAGGGACTTGACCATGTATTGAAGGCAACCAAGAGGAATACCCTAGGAAGTGCAGACGGCGATCTTAGATCGACCTACGTGTGTGAGTGTTTATATTCAAATATTTATCTTATTTTAAATTAATTTTCTAAATTCAATTTAATTCATTTAATCTTTTTACTCCATAGGTTTACTAACCACGCAGTTAAATAAAGTAAATAAAATACGGAAATATAAAATCTACACTATTACATGGTTGGGGCAGTTACATAATTATATGGAAAAAAATTAAACTACACTATTACAAGAGAGGAACAATTACAATGTAAAAATATAATACACATGAATAGCATAAAAATGAGCGACAAAGGTTCATAAACTAGGTTGAAGGTTTACAAAAGTTTAAGGTTTTAGGTTTATAAAAAAAATTAGGGTTTTGGTTTATGAAATTTTTTAGGGTTTATCTAAAAAATTAAGTTTTGAAAAAAATTAAGGTTTAAAAAAAAGGGTTTAGAGAATTAAAAATATTAGGGTTAAAATTAGCAATTTAATCTAAAACCTACATTAAGTGTTATGAGAGAAATAAAATGATTTTTTAAAGGAAAAAGCAAGTTATTATTTTTTTTTGTAAAATATTTATTTATTTTATTTAAAAAAATATATTAACATTTTATGAGAAAACTATATTTTATTTATTTTATTTGTTAGAAAAAAAATTTAATTGAATTAAAATGATAAATAATATATAAAATAATAGAAAATGTGTAAAAGGAAAAGAAATAGCCAAAATACCTGGGGTGGGATTTGAACCCACGCCCTAGGCTTTTCCCATGTTGGTCCAACCTATATTAAACTTAAAAATGAACAGAAAAGTTAACAAAATAAAGGACTTGGGAATCGAACCCAGGTCTTAGACATTGTTGCACCCCAAAATTTGCCCTCACAAAACAAGACTTTGTGTACTAAGAGGTTCACAAGGTTCACAAAGTTCACAAGACATCTTATGAGGTTTACAAGACATCTTATGAGGCTCACAAGGTTCACAAGACAAAACTTTGTGTACTAAGAGGTTCACAAGGTTCACAAAGTTCACAAGACATCTTATGAGGTTCACAAGGTTCACAAGACATCTTATGAGGTTCACAAGGTTCACAAGGTTCACAAGACCTCTCATGAGGTTCATGAGGTTCACAAGGTTCACAATTGGCCAGAAGATTTGACATTTCCCTCAGACAATGCATCCTCCTAAGCAATGCATCCCAAACTAGGGTTTTGACTTTAATCAGGCTAAATGGATTTCCAAGACTTCAAGTGAGCTTCATAACATCTTATATGTGTTTAAGAATCCCCATGACAAGTTTCAAGACTTTTCCCAAAGGTTTGCTCAGTCAGATGATCAGATAGGTCAAAATCAGTCAAAGCATTTAAAAAGTCAAACTGAGGTCAACTGTGGTCAAACCAAAGTCAAACTTCATGATTTTTTTGCCAACATCAAGTATATGAAGTAAAATTCATCATTTGATCAAGGGTGGATCATGATTCATCAAGGAGATTTCAGATCATCAAGAATCAGGAGTTTCTAAATTAGGGTTTTCACAGGAAAAGTCAACTGAACTTTGACCAGCCATAACTTTCACATGCTTCATCAAATTTTTCCCATCCAAATCTCATTTTGAAGGAAAATTAATTCTCTACAACTTTTTGTCTCACAAGCCAAGCCCAAAAATGCTTCATTTGGAAGGTATGAGCTAAGACATTATAGGTCCTTTTGAAAGTCAACAAAAAGTCAACAACTTCAAAAGGGCATAACTTGAGAATGATAAAAGATATGAATATGAAACCAATGGGGTTGGTTAGAGGACTCTTTAAGCTTTACAAAAAGTCCAAGAACACCCTCATAGCATGAAAATGGAAGGATTTGTGCCCTTGCAAAGTTGAGAAATTTTTGGGAGGTTTATGAAGCAAATAGGGCCTTAAAACCAAATTCTTCCAAATGGGCTTGCAATTTTGTGATCCAAACTTTAACATGACATCATGCACGACCCAATTCTCATTTATTCAGATTTTTATTATTTTTTATTTTATTTATTTTGATTTTATTCATTTAAAACCATTTAAAATCAAAATCAAATATATAAATCAAATATTTGAGTGAGATATTGTTTCTAGAAAGTCATAAACATGGATTGGATCAGATTGATATGCAAATTATGGTGATTGTCTTAAGATAGAAAGGTTGTATCAAGGAATATTTGAAATTTAAGGCATGATCTTTTTCAATCTTCCATGATCAAAATATCCAAAGGACAGCCCAATATTTTGACCTAATTCAGTTCACTACATATACACAAACATAACACAATGCCAAGGACACGAATTGGCTGCCTCAAGAGTAAGTTTCAAGTTTTCAAAATTTCATCAAAAATTCCAAATTCGGATTCTTCATCACAAAGCTTTTCAAGGTATTCTAAGGACACTACAAGCTTCCTCAAGCATCCCTGAATCGAAACCACTCCTCACATGTCTCTGAATCATGCCATAATGCATAACCCGAAGCATACATGTTCTTGATATATTTTTCTTCGATTCATTGCATTTGCTTGTTTATAATGAATTTTGGCTATGTATTAATGTTTGTTGTTGTTCATAGATGGTTTCTGGAATGTTTTGTGAAGAACCATGGCCGAATCATGAAAGCACCATTGTTAGGGTTTGAATGGTCATTTAGGGTTTCTTGATTGCACTAACATAAATAAAATCTAAAACCATAGATCAATGCCAATCAATCTCTGGATCATATTTGTATAATTAATTTGATGAAATTTTGCAGTTTTGATGATGATTAAGATTCGTAGGTTTTGCTGCAAGGAAAAATTCGCAGGAAAGCTTGTAGTTAATTTCGCAGCAAAATTTGCAAGAACCAAGGTTGAAGATGATCATCTGGCGCCAAATATTCATATTCAAAAATTGATATAATATTTTATGATTTATTGTTGTTGTTATTTCAGAACAGATAACCTGGCTCAGTTGGTTTGTATGTACGCGTATGAGGTTGAGGGTCCTGGGTTCGAATCCCCCAGGCCCTTTTGTTTTGTTTTGCTTTTTTGTTATGGTTTTTGCAGGTTATGAAACAAAACAACTTGGTTCTCATTCCATAGCACAAGTGCATGGCTTGTCCCAGTGGTTGGCTGTTTGGTCTTGGATATTCAAAGCCTAGGGCCTGGGTTCGAATCTCAGCCCCAGGTAAGTTTCTTTTTCTCACTTTTATTTTATTTTATTTAATTTGTTTATATTATAGTTAATTTAATTAATGAATAAATATTAAAATAAAAATGTTTATTATCACTTTCTTATATATAATTCAAAATCTTGTTAAAATTTAAATTTTATTAAAATTATCCAATATTTATTTTGTTGTATATATTATATTATTTTGTATAAATAAATTAATTATATTAGCTCATAAAACCTAATTATTTTTATATTAACCCCGATATTTTCATATAAAAACCTAATTTTGTTTATAAACCCTAATTGTGATCTTGAATATTAATTTATGTGTTTAAAAAATTTTAAATTGTATACTTATTTTTTAATTTGTTTATATTATTATTATATATAGCTTTATGTAAATAATGTAATGAGGATTAGATTAATTAGTAAACCCTAATTTATTTTCCTAAAAACAATTAAAAAACCCTAACTTTATTTTATTAAATTAATTTTTTGTTATAGGTTTATTTAATTATAATTAGCAAATATTTTTTTATAATATGTGTATAAAATTAAATAATTAGACTATTAATCATATTTTATTAGTATATAATTGTTATTAATCATTTCCTTTATTTAAAATTCTTAAAAATATTTATTTAATTAATTGTGAATTTTTAATTTATTTCTATATTATTATACTAACCATTTTATACTTATTTATTTTGTTTATTATTACTAATTTTCTTATATTTATTTATTATTATTATTATTACTAACCCATTTAATTATTTATTTATTTACTTATTTATTTTAATTATTTTAATTATAATGTAATTGTATCCAATATGTAATAGTTGTAGAATAATTTTTATGCCATGGTTAGTAAAATAGGGAGTGTAAAACATGTTTGTATTTGAAAATTGAATTTAGATCATTAATCTCAAGATAAATATTTGAATTGATACACTCACACACGTAAGTCGATCTTTGATCGCCATCTCACTTCTTAAGGTTACCTCTCAAGTTGCCTAAACAAAAGGTCAAGTAAAGTGTAAAGCAAAGTCCCTTCTCTCATATCATCTAGTCCCTTACAAATAAAAAGATAAAGTCCCTTCGTGGTTGCCTTCGTAATGATCTTGTCCCTTTCGAATAAAGATGATAAGTCCCTTCGAATTGCTTATACACCTTACAGTTGCCTAAATAACAGTTGTCCCTTCACTTGTCCCTCACACATCCAAGGTAATGACTACCTATTCCTTAATAATAGGGATAGTCTTACCATTTAAAGGATATTTAAGAACAGAAAAGACTTAACTTAGGGTAGGTTCCTCTTATGTACTTGCTCACTTTTCAAAAACATTTCAAACACTTCACATTTTTCAAACAATTTTCAAAAACAAAGGCTTTATATATATTCGTACATGGATCATTATAAAGTACTTAAGAAAATTTCTATTCACACACGTCACATTTCAAAAACATTTTAAAGTGAGCTAAGTAACTAAGAGCCCATGGATAACCATGGATGTAAAGGGTGCTAACACCTTCCCTTTACATAACCTACCCCCCGAACCCAAAAATCTTTTAAGGTCTTTCCTGTTCTTTTATGCCATTTCCTTTGGATAAAATAAAAGTCAGTGGCGACTCTTGCTATCCGCAACATTTCACTAAAGTCAGTTCTCCCACCGTGTTACAGATATCACACGCGCGTATCATTACCACTAGATCACCTGCACATGTTTGAAATACTTATAAAACGAAAATAATAAAAACAAAACAAGATTTGAATTTTTAAAATTAGCGCCAAATCTTCATCTTCTTCCTCAACTTTCCTGCGAAATCCCTTATGAAATCACTTGCGATTTTTCTTGCGACCAAAACCTGCAAATATCATACCACCTAGAATACTTGCAATTTCATCAAATTAATAGTACCAATATGTTCATTGCAGTTCATACAATATAAATGTGTCCTTTAAAAGCATTTATATGGCCTATATTGCAAAACCCCAAACTCGAAAGTAAAACCCTAATAATGGCATTTCACGCATCAGGCCATGAAGCTTCAATTAAACCACCCAGAAAGTATCCTTAGATCGTAACAAACACAAAACAATCAACAAAATTAGATTATAATGGTTAGATGTGTGAGATCGAAAAAAGTTTAAAACACACGTAAAACGAATTCAGTCATGGCGTATGAAGATGTTGTGAATGATGCAATTGATGGTAATTACATCAAGAAGGTCCAGGGATCATGTTTAGATCATTAGAATACCTTGATACGACCTGCAAATGACAAGACGAAAATCAATTTTTTTGTAAAATTTTGAAGATGGTAACGATGCTTTTTGGTTCTGGAAAACCTCCTCTTGTTTGTGTTATGACCAAGGCTTTGTAGAGAATCCTTCTAGGTCAAAACTTTGGGCTTTTTATCATGGATTTACATTGCTTGATCATGAAGAAATCCCACTTCTATTTTTGTCGAAAAATCAAATATATCATTTCCATAACAAGTTTGCACGAAATTGGATGGTTTTGAATCAACTTAAATGTTATTTAAAAGCTTCTAGAAGAAGAATCCAATCAAATATTCATATTTCATATTTTATTTTGATTTAAAATGAATTTTAATGAATAAAATCCAAATAAATTATACATAAATTATAAAAATCAGAAAATACTTGGATTGGGTCGTGTTTGATGTTATCATGAAGATTGGGTTGCAATTTGGTAGCCCCATTTGGCAAAATTTGGTTTTAAGGCATCATTTGCTTTGTATACCTCCCAAAAATTTCCCAACTTTGAAAATGCACAAATCCCTCAATTTTAAGGCTATGAAGGTGTTCTTGGATATTTTGGAAAGCTTAGAGAGTCCTCTAACCAACCTCTTTGGTCTCAGGTCCATATCCTTTACCATTTTCAAATTATGCCCTTTGGAAGATGTTGATTTTTAAAATGACCTATAATGTTTTAGCTCATACCTACCAAATGAAGCATTTTTAGGCTTGGCTTGTGAGACACAAAGTTGTAGAGAATTCAATTTCCTTAAAAATGAGTTTTGGATGGAAATTTTTTGATGAAGCATGTGAAAGTTATGACTGGTCAAAGTTTAGTTGACTTTTCCTATGAAAACCCTAATTTAGAAACTCTTGATTCTTGAGGATCTGAAATCTCCTTGATGAATCATGATCAAACATTGATCAAATGATGAATTTTACTTCATAAACTTGATTTTGGCAAAAAATCATGAAGTTTGACTTTGGTTTGACCACAGTTGACCTCAGTTTGACTTTTTAACCACTTTGACTGATTTTTGCATATCTGATCATCTGACTGAGCAAACCTTTTGGGAAAGCCTTGAAACTTGACGTAGGGATTATTGAAGACATGTAGGATGTTATGAAGCTCACTTGAGGCCTTGAAAGTTCATTTAGCCTGATGAAATCGAAAAACCTAGTTTAGGGTGCATTGCTTAGGAGGATGCTTTGTCTGAGGGAATTATCCAAGCTTTCTGACTAATTGTGAACCTTGTGAACCTTGTGAACCTCTTGGGATACCTTGTGAACCTCTTGGAACACCTTGGTACACAATTCCTTGACTAGGGGAGGTCAAATTTTGGGGTGCAACAGCACGACATCTGGTGGCATTGGCTTTTTTGCTATCTTCGGGCAACTCGCCAGTAGTCAAGTAGTGGTATACTGGAGTCATCCAGCAATTGATGTCACTTATGGCGTTTATGCCAACAATATCATATGGTTTTTCAATGCTAGGGAGGGGAAGTGTTTCTTGGATGACGAACTTGTTCCCGTCTATCCTTCGTGTACTTGTCAATTTCGACAAGACATCTACCAGTGAATTACGTTCGTGGGAATGTGTTGGACGTCCCAAGATTTAAATTGTGCCAACATTTACTGTACTAATGTTAGGTACTCGACCAAATGGTCTTTCTTCGTCTGGTATTCTCCTTTGACTTGTGATACGACTAGTTGGGAGTTGGTGTAGAACTTAATTTCATGTGTGCCCGTGTCTTTGGCCAGGAGGATTCATGCTAGGAAAGCCTCATACTCAACCAGGTTGTTAGATGTCGGGAAGGAAAGAACTAGAGACACTTCAACCCTGAGGCCTTCTTCGTTTTTTAGGATGATTCATGCTCCAATTCCTAACGGAATAAATGCTTCATCGACGTAGATGACCCACTTATGAGCGCTTTCTGGTGCAGCTTCTGCTGGGGTCATTTGGCCACGAAGTCGCCCAGGGCTTGAGCTCTTAGAGCTTTTCTGTTTTTGTAGTGTATGTCAAATTCAGACAGTTCTAGGGACCATCTCACCATTTGTTCGACCATATCTGGTTGGGCCAATAGTTACTTAATAGGTTGATCGGTACGTACGACCATGGTGTGCGCTCGGAAATAATGTCACAGTCTCCTGGATGCGTTTACGAGCGTGAGGATGACCTTCTCTATTTGCTAGTACCTGATCTCCATCCCTTGCAAGGCTTTACTTGTGAAATACACTGGTTTCTGTCCGTCTAATTCTTCTCTTATGAGAGTTGAACTGATGGCTTCGGTGTTAATAGAAAGATATAAGTAGAGGATTTCCCAGGTTGTCGGTCTAGACAAAACTGAGGGCTCTAATAGTGCTTGTTTGAGGTGTTACAAGGCCTTCTCTCATTATTCTGTCCATTTGAATGTTGCTCCCTTGCAAAGTAATTTGAAAAAGGGCGTGATATGCTGAGCAGATTTTGCCACAAAGTGAGATAACAAGGTGAACATACCATTTAAGGACTAGATCGATTTCTTCGAGTTAGGCGTAGGAAATTCTGAGAAAGCGCGAAACTTACCGGGGTTAGCCTTGATTCCTCTTTTTGTAAGATAGAAACCGAGGAACTTGCCATCCCTTACACCAAAGGTCCACTTGTCAGGGTTAAAGCGCATTCTGCATTTCCTTGCCTGGTCGAAAACTTTCTAGAGATGAGAAGTGTAATCGGACTCTCGGGTGGACTTGACGATTATGTCGTCCATGTAAACTTCGAGCATGTCCCCAATTTGTGATTGGAAGACCTTGTTCATCATGCGTTGATATGTTGGTCTCGTGTTCTTCAACGAGAAGGGAATTATGTTGAAGTAATAATTTCCCGTCGGGGTCATGAACGCAGTATGCCTTTTATCTTTATCGGCCATGGGTATCTGATTGTACCCAGAATAAGTGTCAATGAAGGACAATAGTTTAAACCTGCAGAATTGTCTACCAACTTGTCTATGTTAGGTAAAGGGTAAGAATATTTTGAGCAAACCCGATTAAGATCCGTGTAGTCAATACAAAGGCGCTATTTCCCATTATATTTTTTCATGAGTACAGTATTTGAGAGTCAGGTTGTATACTTGGCCTCAGTTACAAAATTGGCCTCTAAGAGGTCCATAACTAATTTTTCAGCAACTAAAGTTTTTTCTTCGGACTGCTTGCATCTACGCTGAGCAATTGTGCATGCTGATGGGTTGATGGAGAGCTCGTGGCATGAAATCTCAGGGGAAATAAATGGCATATCAACGACGCTCTAGGAAAAGAGGTTAGCGTTACTATGCAAGCATTGCTTCAGCTGCTCCTTCATATCTTCGGGAAACCCTATGCAGATGCGAACTCCTTTTCCAGGGTTATCTCCAAAGGTTATGACTTTGAACTCCCTTGGAGGAAAATGGTGCAAAATGGCTGCTTTGTATGTAGCGATGTCATCCTCGGAATCTGCTGGGGTGAGAGAATCAAGATCGATTGTATTGATCTGAGGAGTTGGTTTTTTCTCGGGTTGAACCTCTTTAGTTGGGGTGTCCTCTTCCCTTGCGCGCTTGTTGCTCTTCGATGCAATCTCTATCACGGTCTAGCCTCTGGTCGCTGCTTCAAAACATCTTTGAGATGCTTTAATGTCTCCATGGTGAGTAGCTAAGTTCCATTTCTCTATATAATATTTCATTTTGAGATGGACCATAGATGGGACGGCGATGAGTTCGGCTAATGTTGGTCTCCCCAAGATGCATTGGTAAAGGGATGGACAATCGATCACTAGGAAATGCGTCTTGATTATCTTGGAAGCATCTCCTTCCCTGAATCTGACCATTAAATCAACGTAACCCCAGGGTTTAGCGGTATCCCCGTTGAACCCTTGTAGATCAGAATCGGCATACGGGGACAGGTTCTTTTGATCGAGCTGTAATGCTCAAAAGAGCGACGTGTACACGATATCGACTGAGCTTCCCTGGTTGACGAGTATCCTGCGAACATCCGTCTTTTCCATCTTGGAACGGATTAACAAAGGGATGTGAGACTTTGGAGAACCACTAAGGAATTCATCCATGTAAAAAGTAATTGGTTGGGACTTCCCCTAACTTTCTCGAGAGACGAGATTTGGTTTGGTGATGAATCGACCAAATGCTCGAGCCTTCTTTTAACGGACCCAAAGGTCATTTTATTACAGCCTCCACCCAAGATGAGAATGGCCAATGGGAACGCCTCCCAGGGGAAGTGCGCTGCAAAGTATCCTGTGCTTCCGAGGTTTAAAGGAATGAAGAAATCCTCGAGTCTGGTGACTAACTAGGAAACCGATATGGAATCGGCTTCTTCGGAGACTTCGTCGACCCTCTTCACCTCCTCCTGTCGAGGAGCTCCATCTTTGACATACTTCCAGAGGAGCCCCTCCTTGATGAGGATCTTAATAGCGTCTTTGAGGTGAATGCAGTCATCAGTGACATGTCTGTGACTGCGGTGAAATCGACAATATTTAATTTTGTCGGTATTGATGCATTCATTCAGAATTTTCTCGCAGGTAGAATTTTCCTCGTTGTCGTCTTTCTGCTTATGAGATCGAGAATTTTCCTGATTCCTTGAATCTCGTGTCTTGTACGTGGCCTCCTTTTCCTCATACTAGATATAGGCTTGATCCTTATGGAGGAGATCGACGAGGGACTAGGGAGGCTCGATCCCCATAGATTTGCATAATTTTCTATTAGGGCGCAAGCCCTTCTCTAGGATATACCGCTACATGCGGTCAGTAGTGTGTACTTCTACGACTTCCTTATTGAATCTGTCGATATAGTCCTACAGAGGTTGTTCTTTGCCGTGTATGATCCCTTTGAGGGTGGCCTTGGACTTTGGATGACGTCTAGACGCAATGAAATTCCTGGTGAACTGGTTCTTCAAGACTCTCCATGATGTGATAGATCCTGCAGGGAGGTGTTTGTACCATGACATGTCGCCTTTTCGTAATGTGATAGGGAAAAGCCGACATTTGATGGCTCCTTCTACATTGTGATAGTGGAGCATGACCTCGAGGTTTTCGATGTGATCATCGGGATTAGTAGTCCTATCATAGGTGGCTAGTGGAGGGGGCGTCTAGAGACCGTGAGGGATGCAAGTTTCCATAATTTAGCGACTAAGTGGACCACGATGATCCTTGTCGTCGCTGCTTCCGGATGAAGGATACAAAGATCTACTCCGGCCAAGATTCCAGCTACAGTGACAGGGACGATGGTCTTCATCGTAACGGAACATCTTGCTCTGATCTTTGTCGTCTAATGAACATCTTGTCCTTTGGGGAGGAGATCGAGTATGTTTCCTGGCCTTTTCTAGGTGTGATCCCTCGGGCTTGTCTTGATCTTTCAGGGGGAGAAAGGTGTTTGGTATCCTTCCTCTTGCAATTTCACTGAGGGGATCGTGAGCGACATGGAGGGGTGCGAGAATATCTATGACGACGTCTCCTGGATGGAGAAGGGGAACAACAGTCACCTTCGAGCATCTGTATGCGTTTGCTCTGCTGGAAGAGAGCAAGATTTGCCTTATTAAGGGAGGTGATGAAAGCCTGAGTGCTAGCATCTACATCTGACGGGATGGGGATTGGTTCAAACATGTGATCCCTGTGAATAAAGGATGGTTGTTTCAGATTGTTTAAAGTCAGAGAAGAAGGACACCCTTGTGGTGTTTGGTATCGAGATGGGTCGTCCCATGGTTGCCGATGTTGTCTCTGTTGCTGAGGACGAAGGTGAGAGGTTCGTTCATAGTCTTGTTGATTTGGGAAGCCATGAAGACGAAAAATAAGAGATGAGATTTGATCTTGCGCTGAAAAGAAAGGATTTTGTTCATGAAAGATGGGGGAGCTTCTAATTTCCCACAGACGGCGCTACTGTATAGAAATAATTCGGACAGGTACTCGTGGTCTTCAAATGGGACTGTGACGGTGCTCGTAGGAGAGGGGGTGGTGTACCTGCAAGGTACTCCGACGCTCAAGTAAGTTTCAGTGTGAGACAAACTAAAGCGTGAGAAAAATAATTGAGTGGTTATAATTGAATACCTTTCCCTCCAAAGGTGGATGGTATTTATAAGGGCATATGCCCATGGATTATGGGCGCGTAGTCTTTGACTGAGAATAATTGCTTCCTGTAATTCCGAATGGCAGTTGGCCGCGTGAAAGGTGTTAGGGTACATGCGGGGTAAGTCCCCAACGACTATATGCCAACGACTCTGTTTTCCAACGGTCATATCTTCGCTAGTCTCTTATTGGGCTTATGCCCAGGCGTATGCTGGATTGGGCCTCAATTGGGCATATGGCACTTGCTAGGCCAGTCCAGAACAAGTACGATCTAATCAAACATCAAACTATATAACTCTTACATAAATATTTTTAACTCTCTCAACACCAAGTAAATTACAAGTGTATAAAAACAATTTATATAAAGAGAATGAGTAAGAAATAAGATTATAAAATCATATTTTTGTATTTAGAAGATTATTGGATAAAAGTACAATGAACATAACAATCCCAAATGGATTAGGGATGTTGGAGGCTTAGGGTTTATTGAGGGTTTATTGGATAAAAGTACAATGAGAAGTGTTGTATGGTGGTTTTTCTCTTCCTATTCGAGATCCCGTCGTTATCGTAATCCTGATGTATTTATAGCCTCATAGAGGCCTAGGATCAAGCAAACTATGTATTCCTTTCCCCGAATATTCTTATGGGAGTGTATGGTTAATATATAGAATTATAAGAGATAAGCTTAGACCCAATGACTTACTAGGAACTGTTTGAGGACTTATTATGCATACGCCCTTAAATGCACGTTATGGACAAAGAAGTGGGAAGTTGGTTGACATATCCAGTCAAGGGACAAAGGGCGCTTGAATTGATAGATTGGAAAATTTAAAAGGATACTACATACATCTCTCACAATGCTTCAAGGTTTTCCCCAATCATCCCACTAAAAAAATGACCAATAATAATTCTTTATATGGGAGAAGAAAAATGTCCAAGAAAGGAAATAATCAATGGGCCGAGGTTGTTCTCTAATTAATCATCTTGTTGAGCTAATCGATCAGACCTAGCTAATTATGAAACAATTTAGTCTGATCTAGAGCTTAGTCGATCAAGAGGATAATGTTGCTATGTCACAAGTCTACAAAAATGAAAAGTAGTAATTACAAATATTGATCCAAAGGGAGATGATTTTTTAGTACCGATTCTTATCCTAATGGCATGTAGCTAAAGCAGTACAAACATGGGGTGATTCAGTGAGAAGTGGAGTAAAATTAACAGATGATCAAAGCAGGACACAGGGTTGTGATTATCTATCAAGACTGGCCCAATTGATTATCTGAATTTGAACATGAGAATATCTAACATATTTATAGAAAAGAAGATAACTATGTACGACACACACTTACGTGACATGCTTATCTAGACGTGTTACTGGGACAACTAAGTGGATTTCTTAATCAAGAGCGAGAGTCACCTTTTCACGACAGGTGCCTCGCTACATGATTGTTTAGGAATCCGCAACCCGATATCGACTTATATCCTTTCGGAATACGGTCGTATCTTGGTTACCTTTGCTTTCGAAACCGACATAAATATTTTTAAGATTTCTTATTCTAAAATAAAAATACCTATACTTCTTATAGATCATGTTAGGATAAATTAATTTAGGGTCATCATGAGATAGATTCTCATGACCCTTTGACCTTATAAACATATTCACTCATGGTGAGGTAAACAACGATTAAGCAAATAAAAGACATAGCATGCAAAGTAAATAAAATAAAACGTTGCAAATAAAAAACATGAATAAAATAAAGCTCGATTAAAATAAAGAAATTAAGAGGAATACAACAATGTTGCAGTGAAATTATAAAATGAAAGCCAAGAACCAAAGCTGAAAGTTACAATATAAGTGCAAGTAACAAATAATACAACTCCCCCATTTGTCTCAAGCTCAACTACACTACTTATACAAAAACTATCAATTAATCACTCATTATCACTCACCATTTCATGCACAGTCATTAATATCCATTAACATTAAGTCTTAGGAAGTTTTCAGATGTCCAAAAGTCACAAAAATTCCTAAAAAACTCGTGATTTTGTAACAATCAGTGAGTGCAACATGAGAGTGTCACATGATTGTGCCAGTCAACACAACCCGTGTCAGAGGACATAACTAACTCATGTTTCTCGGGTTCCTTTATATGGTGCAACGACATTGGTCCAATATGGCCCAACCTTGTTGGCCTTGGGTATTTTTTGTGGGGAGACTTCCTTTTCTCGCGATCCTTGGTCTTTTTCACTCCAGTCGGGTCCATTACTCTCTTATTGCTTGAAATACATCAAAAGAACACAAAAGCATATAAAAACAAACTATAACAATAAAAACACACAAGAAAATAGAAACAAAATAAGATAAAAAGATGATGCAATAACCACTTATCAAACACCCCCAAACTTAAATCGTTGCTTGTCCTCAAGCAACAAGCTTGCTTAGAAAAAATTATGATCAAGCGATTCAGTTATTCAAAAGCTTAAGAGAATGAAATCACCAATACTCATACGTGGCCCATTGTTCTAAATGACTAAGAAACAGGTCATTGAGACCAAATGCATTAAAAGAACACACGATTGTAAAACAGATACATACAAATATTTCCTATTTCGGTCACCTCTCTAAATATGCTTTAGACTTAAGTCTCTTTTTTATTTTTCTTCCCTTTTATTTCCAGATAATCAAATTAAGGGATTTGAAATAATGATAGTCATCACATGAACAAGATCAATTGATATTTTTTGTTTTTGTTTTTGCAGATGAAATTACACACTTTGTATGTTTATTTTTGCCCATTTTGGGTCAATGTTTGGGGTTTGACCACCGTTGGGCTAAATAACAGGGTGAGGGTTACATACCTTAGTAGTGGTTATTGCCTTTTAACGCCATTTTTTTTAAACTTTTTAGTGCTTATATTTTTCTCTCTTCTCAATAGATCATACATGACATGCAAATAAAAAATATGCTAGATTGTCAAAATAAACTACTTGAAAAGTACTTCTTATAGTCTGAGTACTATGGTAAAAAATACACATTAGACTTGTAACCTACGTAGGAAACTTAGGATGTTTGGGTAATAATGATTTTATTATCTTTCCACGGACCCCTACTTAGCCTATCATCCTTTCATACCTATATGCTTTCTTGGTTATTTCTCAAACTCAAAAGTTTTTTCAGAAAAAAATTTAAAAACTCAAATTTTGGGGAAATATATCAGTAATACATGCAACATAAAAACAAATTATCTTAAACAACACACAACACACAATACACAAGCAACAAATTAAAATGTGAAAATAAAAATAGAAAAGGGAAATAACCTCCAAACTTAAACTATACATTGGACTCAATGTTTCAATAAAAGTGGAGGGAGGTGAGGAGAAAACTCACATAATACGTTACTGAGGAGGTGAAAAGCACAACAAAGGGTACTACAAAAGAGGAACACAAAACAAAATGAAGCTGTAAAAATAAACAACACAAAAAGTGTTGGTTTCCACACATGAAACGCTTTGTTTAACATTATTTAGCTCGAAGGTTCATCAGTGCAACCACTCATTGGTGTTCTTTCTTGGATGGTCCTTTAACCGTAAGCTTGGTGGTCCTTGGGATCCATAACCACCTATCTAACTATATCTTGTATCTACTACTCTTATTTTTCTTCTTTCTATTGGGTGGTTCATACCTCTAAATATGTGGGGATGGTTTTTAGAGATTTGTCTTTATAAAATAAACATTTTCATCTCCCACCTCAGGGGTTAACCTTTTCCTCTTAACGTTAACAATTTTCCCAATTTCATGGTCCTCTAATTTTCTCTTTTTAGATAAAACCTTGGTCATTGGTGTGGATATTTTCCAATATTTTTGTAGACCTTTTGGATTTGGCCCTTATCTTAGCCTCCACAAAGGTGAAACATAAGTGGCTACCTTTTCTACCTCTTCAACAATCTCATTTTTGGGTGGTGTCGGTGAACTTTCCTTGATATCTACATTTTAATGACTAGAATTATCTAGAAATCCCCCAGGTTATAACAAATTATCTAGAAAGCCCTTAACATGCCCCATATGTTTGGAGTAGTTTGGGAGGGGAAGCGTTAATAACCATCAAAAAGTCCACCTTAAAGGGGGTAAAAGGCATCAAAACCCTAAATCGTGAATAAAAAGTAGGTGAAAATAAAAATAGGGAACAAAGGTCTCGAGAATATGGTTTGTGTTGGCCCTCTCTGATTCTTAGTAAGGTTCCATGACCTCATCCTCTTCATGCCTCGTATTGGAAAACCAAATTCCTCGAAGAAACATGTGTATCATGTCAGAATTGGAGTACAAGGATGTTATGTCTCAAACATGAACACATTTGATGTTACTTTTAGCCATTAACTTCAGGTGAAAGGGAGGGAAAAAGGCAAGAATATTAGCGTTTATGCCGTATGAGAAAGAATGAATGCCACCACCTTTTCCTTTATTTTTTATTTTTCTTCCTCCAGAGGTTTTTCTTTAACCAATGTATTTTTTCGAGGAGGCAAAAGGGAGAATATGAAGGAAAAAGGAAAAAAAACACTTAAACAATGATTTAACTCTTTTTCATAGAAGTCAAATGGTGCATGCAGTCACCCACTCAAGGGAGTAACTGTTGCGAGAAGTGGAAATGTTCTTACATTAAGAGGACACGTGTAAGAAAAAGGGGTTAGATTGGTTTCCACTGAAAAATCATTATTAATTGCATGAAATGTTATCCATGCCTTTTCACTAAGCACTCAAGCTTCCTCAACTGACTGACAGTTTGACATCTTTAGAGTCAATCAAGTGAAACTTAACGTCTTCCACTAACGTTTGGTTGATCATGAGATATCTAATAGAGGAATGGTGACTCACGCCTAACTAAGGTGTTTACCCCAATATAAGAAAGGCCCACCCCTATTAGGAATGTCACCTTCTATTGAGGGACTCACCCTCAAGTTGAAGGACACGCCTCTCATTAAGAAAGCCTCCTTTAGTTGAGGGGCTCATCCTCAAGCTGCGGGACTTGCCTCCCATCAAGAAGGTCTCTTTCTACTAAGAGATATGTCATCTATCAAAATACTTTCCCCATACCATAGGAAAAAAACTTAAAGAAAAATTTAAAACACTTTGCTCTTTACAAAGTCATCGTGCTTGAGGGATTATGAAGTGTTATATTTGTGAGAGTCCCAAACAACGATGATGCTAGGGTCCTCGCCTAGTAAGGAATCTATCAAGCGTTATCTTTATGAAGTATATGGGTTCACCTTTAGGACACATGACATGTATAATACATTTATCTTCTCACTAGTCATATAAGAAAGTGTTATATCACGATTTATGGGAAAATAGGTGGCCAGCAGTGTTCCTCTATCAAAGAGGGGTCGATTATGACCTCTTAGGATTTTTTAAGCCTTAGGCCTATGTCCTCTATAAATATTTAACCCTTTGAGGATATAAGATATATCACAATTAATGAAGCATAACACTTACACACAAAGTCTTTCACCTCACGTGAGCTGATATCTTTTATCATCGAAAACACCATAACACCACTATACATGACCTCTCGCTTCAACGAGCAAACTCTTGCCGTTATAAAACTATTAAGGTTTATGAGTATCCCATATCCGCGTAGGGGTACCACACACTTGTAGTTTTTGACAAGTTCAATATATTTATTGTGAGGGAAATCAAGATTGTTTAAATATGTAAATCATATAAAATATACCAACCAAAACGGTAATAAAATCTATTATTTTGAATTTATAAAATTAGAAAATATTAAAAATTATAAAGCGTGTATAAAATATATAATACAATCAAATAATATTATGTTTATTTTCTTAATTACATCAAATAAATGATAGAGCACATTATATCTACATCCTATAATACATATGTAGCCCGATATTCAATTTTTTCATATTATGTCTTTATTGTATTCTAGACATCAAACATACCTTTTACATTTGTTTATTTTTATTTTTCAAGTTCCACTATAATTATAATTTTGAGAACTGTGTTAAGGAAGTTACAAAAACAATGCAAAAAGCACAATACGGTGAATTGCAAAATAAATTAAATTTTGTTATAAAACTCGATCACTCGATCGATCGTTAGTTGGTTTAGTGGTGATTAACGCTGAATTTAGTAGGAAGAATCACAGTCTGAATCTCCACAACTACGATCAAGAGGAGGTTAAGACTATTTGATGTTGGAACTGACCTCAAATTGGATTAATTGATTCAATATATCGAATTCTGTCGAGAAAATCAAAACCACCTTCACTCAAAATTTATATAATTTATCATTGTAATAAATTGCTATTATATTTTAGGTGAACACGAGTTTTCTCCCATTAATGACAATCATATTTAAGAAGTAATTGAAGTTGTTTGACACTAATTTCACTATTTATTCTATTAGAGATTCCACACATTATAGGGGATTACCTCATTTCACTAAACTCAAATCCACTATGGGAAATCTGTTTTGACCGAATGGTACTATGTTGGAATGAGAACAGATCAAGCCTCACGACCAACTTGTTCATGCGCGGAGGCATAGATGAGCTGGTCATTGGGTGAGATGAAGTGTATCATGGATGCTTGTTTTTTTACTAGTTTAATAGTGTGGGTGTTAATCTTTGCCTTAAAGTATAGTTTGGTTTGTTTATAGGATCAAAGATCATTTGGATCTAACCAATTTGTAATGCTAAATTGGGGAAAGTTTATTGGCTAATTGCAATAATTGAATGCAAATCAATTTTTTTAAATGTTTTGCTCATCTCTTTAATGAAATTTTTTTTATACAACGATGATTTTAATTTTTGAATAGATAAATTTTATCCTATACACCAACAATTATTCTCTAACTCCTATAAATTACAATAGTTGAGCATTATACTCTCGTATAAATAGTTTAAATTTGAAAATTTTCATTTTCTTTTCTCAATTCATTTTGAAGACATCGAGTCCAAGTCCAGTAATGATATTTGAGATGATTTGAGCCAATTTTGTGTACCATAAGTTTTGGAGAGAAATAGTTCGATCCACGTTAACTCCTAAAATTATTATTAGTAACCACGGAAAGTATTAAATACAAATCATCTAATAGTAAATTTTCTTTCACCTGATGTCTTTAGCATAAGTTGTTATTGGCTTCTTCTCTTTTTTTTTTTCTTTATTCCCCCTGTGATTTTTGTGAGGTGGTGGACACATTGAAGTCATAGTGGGGTAAGTATTTCACACACCCTATTTTATTCTCTAAAACTTCCAGTGACCTAAACCTTCTTCATAATCCTTCTATTGCACTAGTCATGTCCACCTTTGATATGTCATCTATATCAACATCTTATTGACCTTCCATGCTCAATTTCCTCCGTTGGACATGAATAATATCTATTAACATTGAGTCACCAACCAATGTGTATCTATTAATGTCCTATTAGTACGCCTGTAGACTTAGGTGTCAGTTCCCATATAATCAACCCTCATAAACTCTTTAACAATGCGTCTCAAAACATATCTTGATACCAATCCATGCAAATTCCCATTAAATGGATTAGTGTGGGCATGCTCAACTTCATAAAATAAAAATCTTCTAAAAAGAAGCTATAATGTCGACCGATTATAATTTTAAGTTATTATTCATAGCCTCGCAACATTTGCATAAGCCACATATATTATTCTTCAACGTCTACTTGAATGTCCAACGAGCAAACCCAACCCTAAAATAAAAGAAAATGTCAAATGAGCAGACTAAAACCTTAAAATTATAAAAAATATCAAATCAATACAGACTATAAATACTAAAAGCACATACCTATTAGTCGCGGTGTTTCCCAAATGCAACACCTGATTGATCAATGCTTTAACAAATCTATGCATATGAGAAGACAACCACATGTATTTCGCATAATCAATGAATTAACTACAATCAACACATGCTTTCTCGAGATGTTTCAAGTGTTCATGATACTCCACCTCATCATTGTGCCATAAAAGAATTATCTCTTTCATATCATTCACATCATAATGCTTGCATCTTGCTTGAAATTTCTTTTGAAGTGAAATTGACAAAGCAAATTAATTGTTCTTGGAAAAACAACTTCAATTGGTTTCTTCAAAGAAAGATCTCTATTAGTCAAAATCACGTGTGCATGTAACCCTTCCTTAGTAAAGAATTATTATAGCTTATCTGATACCCAACAAAAGTTCTCTGTCTACTCAGATTTCATGTATACAAACACAACACCAAATATCAACTTGGTTGACATCATACCAATAATTTAAAACAATGGTATCCTATTTTTATTTGCCTTGTACATGTTTTCCCTAATTAACACAATAGAAAAAATACTCAACAACTTGATTGAATCTGGGTGGGCCAAAAAATATCTCTCACAATATCAAAGTCATCTCTTTTGTTACTCTGATAAATATATTTTGCATCATCCATAAGCTTAAACAATTTTTATATCTCATTTCTAATACCTATGATCTCTTTTTGTAACTTACTCTGATGTTTATATATTTGTGTGATCCAAGTGACATTCTCCAGATCTCGCTCTTGCAAGGATATTAATATATATGTTTGGGTGGAACATGGTGGTTACCGCTTTTTCAAATCAATAACATGGTTACGTTCACCTACAATTAGTCTACCAACAAATGCATGATCTTTAAATCTATCAGGTAAATCATGGTTGTGAAGTCCATATTTTACATCAATCTTCCATCTTGAACAATCTTTAGATGAGGTTGATCTTATTTTGAATGGACTATGACATTTTTAGTAGCACTTTGTGTAGCATTATCAAATTTCTCATATTTTCCACCTTTTGTTGGGAAAAAAGCAAACAAATCATAGGGAAAAGAGGAACACAATCCCAAGATAATAACATAATATGGAAACTCCAAAACCAGAGAAAAAACTACGATCGTTGTCAATAGACTACCAGAGAATAACACTATGTGAAAATTGTTATAACACATAATATACCCTCAACTAATCCAGTCCCCCATAACACTCACAACCTCCAAAACAAATATTTAACTACATCTCACAACACTATAATATAAGAGTATAAGAGAACAAAGAAATTCAAATACAAGGTTATAGTACTTTTGACCCGTGCATCTTGGAATGAAGAACTTGAATCCTATTTATAGTCTTGGACACCCTCTCTGTTAACAAAACTAAGCAATGTTGGACTTCTTCAACGTGTATATTTTCATCCAACCCCAACAATATCCACCTTGATTGAAAATAATACATAAGCTTTCATTGTCTTGACCGACAATCATACTTCATCATAAAGAGTATCAACATATATATTTCAACTAACCCCAACAATCTACACCTTAATTGAAAATAATACATAAACTTTCATTGTCTTCACCGACAATCATATATACTCCACCATAAAGAGTATCAACATATGTAAATTTTCAAAAAACCCCAACACCTTTATCACAACAAAATATTAACTTTTTCCTTCTCTTTATCTTTCATATTTCGATATCAAAATGAGTAATGATAATAATCACTTTATATCTGATTTAACTCTTTAATCTACCTTATCACCTATTCTTGTGTATCAAATTTCTTGTGTAGTTGAAAATTAATTAATGGTATCTACATATATCACATTTTTATAGAATATTTGTAAGGGAATCTCCATATTTGTTAAACATAAAATAAATTTTAAAAAAAAAGTATTAAAAAAATATGCATATCGAATTACTTATAGGTAACTTATCTGACGAAAAAAACATAAAATTATCCGAAAAGCATATAACAAACTATGATGTAAGTTAACCGTTAAATAATTATTCATACTTAAATACTTTAAATTAAGTTATCCCGTAAAAGAAAATTGTGTTCAAGAACTCTTTAAAAAATAATAATCTGGTATACGAATGCAGGAGTGCATATTCACCAATTTTGAAAGAGTTGAATGAGATAGTAAAAAGTAAAGGGTAAATTATTTGATATATGAACGGGGAAATGAGAATATTCTAAAAATTGTATGGGTGAGGGGATATTTGCAGGGGTATGGGGTAAAGTTCCGTTCAAATAGTTGTTCTTAATTTATCGATATATCATTTTGTATTCAACACTTAATTTTTAATATTACTCGTTAGATCTATTTTTCATAAATAAATAAAAAATCAAAATTAATTATTTTCTCAAGTGAATATTGTCCCTTGATATGTTTAATTAAATGGAGGAATACTTTATACACTATATGCTCCTTTTGATTCAAGATATCTCATATTTTAAAAGAAAAAAAATGCATGTGCAGATAAATTAACCAATGCATTTTTTTACTATGATATCTCATATTTCAATACAAGGAATATAAAAAGACTTACTGAAAACTATGAAGAAAAAAGGAAGAAAAAAAATTGAGTGCAACTTTCCGTTAGATGTATTTTGAATGATGTCAAAACAAGGATTCTTAAGTGTTTATGTACATTGGATGATATCATCCGAGTCTAGGTGTGCATTTTAGCATTAAGATGCATGTCAACATGTTAGAAATGGTTTAGAAAACATTCAAGCATCAAGAAATTATTTTTTAAGCATCAAAAACTTTGTTTTATGTGTGAAAAACACTTTATAGGTCGACACATAATTATAGGTCGATCTATAGAAGAATTTGTCAACTACAAGTCGACACATAGAATGCATAAGTCGACACACATGTTTCAATACTAAAGCATGTAGGTTATGTTCATGTCTTGACTCATATAGGTTGACTTGAGACCTTTATTGGGCGAAACATCACTTTGATAGATTGGCCTATAGACCAAAAATCTTGATTTTTTCCATTATTATTATTATTATTATTATATATATATATATATATATATATATATATATATATATATATATATATATATTGCTACCTGAAACGACCATAGGAAGTATGTTAGCACAAGAAGATAACGATGGTGTCGAAAGACCCATTTATTACCTTAGTCGAATTCTAATAGATGTTGAAACTAGGTATACTGTGATTGAGAAATTATGCCTTTGTTTGTATTTTTTATGCATGAAATTAAAGTAATATATAGCCTGTTGACGTTTATGTTTCATCCCATTTTGACATTATCAAGCACATGTTGTCTAAACCTATTCTATACAATTGAATAGGGAAATGAGCACTAACACTAACTGAATTCTCTTTGACCTACAAGCCTTTAAAGGCCATGAAGGGTCAGAACATGGTTTCATTGTGGACCACGCAGTGGTCAATTATCCAATATTCATGATCGACTCAAGCCCCTGGAAATTATACTTCGACGGGTTAAGTCACAAACATGGAATGGGTATTGGGGTGTTGATAATATCCCCACAAGGTATTCCAACCAAGTTCAGATGCAAGGTTGATGGGAAATGTTCCAATAACGAGACTAGGTTGAGTATGAAGCTTTAATCATCAGTCTGAAGATGCTCAAAAATCTATAGCCAATAAAATTGAAATCAAATGGGATTCAAAGTTAGTAATTAAGCAAATTACGAAGGAATACAAGTGCATAAAGGATCATATCCTAGCCTATGTTGTGATAGCGAAACAACTATTGGTATATTTTTACGTTGCCAACATTATACATGTGCCCAGAATAAACAACCAGGAGGCAAACAAATTAGCAAAAATTTCCTTAGGGTGTAAGGTGTCGAAGACGAAGTTGGAAGATTTCATTGAAGTCAGGGAAAAAATGGTGTCAAATGTACCACCATAACATACATCGGACGTCCCAGAAATTGAAGAATTAGATCTCTCGACAGGATGTTTTGTTGAGGAGGCTTGACACCGTGTTATTTTCGTCATTGATGGTTTACCCATATCCGATTAGAGACGACAAATTATTGAAGACTTAGAAAATCCCGTCGGAGGGACTGATTGCAAAATCAAGTGTATAGCACTAAGTTACGTTTTAATAGGAAACAAACTGATGAAAATACTTCAGAAGGTGTATTTTTCAAGGGCCTATGAGATGCAGAGGCGTATTTGGCCATTTCTGAGGTTTATAGTGGTACCTATAGAGTTCACCAAGCCAACCACAAGATGAAATGGCTGTTGTTTTGACAAGGCTTTTACTGGCCAAGCATGCTTAAAGATTACAAAGATTTCACCAAGGGATGTTAAGATTGTCAAGAACATTCAAACATCTAACACGTTCCCGCCAGTGAATCGCATTCTATCATAAAACCATGGCCTTTTCGAGGATGGGCTTTGGATGAGATATGAGAGATTCGAACAGCCTCGTCAAAACAACAAAGATTCATCCTAGTGGGGATAAAATACTTTAGAAAATGGATATAAGCTATACCTTTGATAAAGGTAGATCAAGAGGATGTTATTGAGTTCATCCAATTCTATATAGTATATAGGTTTGGAATTCCTGAGACTATCACCACAGATCAAGGATCAGTGTTCATGGGTAAAAAAATGCAAGAATTCGCGACCGATACAGGGTTCAAGATAATTACTTCGACACTATATTATGTGCATGAAAATGGTCAAGTCGAGGCAGCCAACAAGGTAGTTATTGGGATAATTAAGAAACATATTGCCAAGAAACCTAAGAATTATCCTAAAGAGTTGATTAACTCAACTCCGTTTTGATTAGTGTTTGGTTATGATGCAGTTTTGCCATCGAAAATATGCCTCCAGACAGTTAGAGTACAACGTCAAAATGAAATTCCTTCGGAACACTACTGGAACATGATGTTTGAAGAGATCGCAGAAGTGGACGAAAAAAAGGATAAAATCATTGGATGTATTGCTATGTCAAAAAGCAAGAGTGGAAAAGACTTACAATAGAAAGGTTAAGGAAAAAACCTTTGAAGTAAATGACTATGTATGGAAAGTCATTTTACCCATGGATCGACGAGATCGAACATTGAGAAAATGGTCACCCAATTGAGAAGGACCGTTTCAAGTAAGTAAGGTTTTTAGTAACAATGTTTACAAAATAAAAGAAATGGGCGTCGATAAAATAATCCTAAGAGTCAATGGGAAATATTTAAAGAAGTATAAGCCTATGCTACAAGAAATTAAGATCCAAACGTAAACTTTCATTAATAAAATGGCCAAAATGGCATACAAAAGGGTTGAGGCATGGTATGTTACAACTTGGAAAAGAAAATAAAGAACTGTAGGCCAGGAAAGTTACAAAACAAAAGGATCTTCAAACAGACACCTAGCTGGCTATCTGTGAAGTTGGATAATTCCCCCAGGGAAATAAAGTCGTTCCTCTCTGTCCTCCCGAGTTGAGGAAGGTCATCCAGTTTTCATCAGCATCCAAGTCAGGATCATGGTTTTGAGTACGACCTTTTGTGAGATATTTCATCTTGGTCATAGACGTCTTTCTAGCTAGTTTTGCTCTAGTGGATGACTCTGCAGGTTTCGCAGTAGTTGATTCATGATTTTCATTCACCTTCTCGGCCACCTTCTGGGTTACAAAGTTTCTTGAGGAGGAACTCATGGAAAAATGCAACGGAGTGTAGGTAGGAGCAAGCAAATCACTGTCTTTTATAGGAAGGAAATTCCCTGATCGTATCACCTAGGTGAGTGGTAGACAAATTCAGAGGAGAGAAATCAACCTATGAAGTAGATCACCGCCCAAAGGCATTCTTTCTTATGTTATTGGAAATTGTTTCATTCCACCCAATAAACTAGTTTTTCGTGTTATCCCAAAGCAGACTCATATCAGGCCCAACTACGTAGGTGGTGGAAGCCAAAGGATAAATAGCAGTAATTTTAGAAGGACCATCATGATAGAAGACGAAAAGACCTCACATTTAGATTGGTCGAAATCTCACGAAATCACAAAACGCCATTTCTCGATCGAAAATATCTCCGTCGAAATTGACCTTTGGGGGGGGGGGCAATTTGTTAGCCATAAGGGATTTCAATGTTAGAAAGGATTTTGACTATGTAGGGAAAAGGAAATGTGTCGACCGATCGACACAAAGAAGAAAGTTAGCAAAGTCAGGATGTACAAAGGAATTTGTCGAATTATTTCGATGCTTCCTTAGTAGCAACGCCTGTAAAAGGCCTTCGACACACTACATAAAGCTTCATGAAGAAACCGCACAAGGAAGTGAGAAACAAATAGGCAGTTATCAAGAGTAGTGGGGTGACATGTGTCATCATCGTATTTGCTAGAAGGGTCAGACGGTTACCTTTTTAGTGTCTATTTAAGAAAATTTAATTGTCAGAAATAAAGGTCGCATTTCTTTACATTATACAAGGGAAACACTCAAAGTACCAAGCGTTAAGAGAAACAAGTTAACCCCCTAAGAAAAATGTATGACCGCGTCCAAAACTTTATCAATTCAAGTCATTTAAATTACAAGTCATTTTAATACTCACTTTTATCTTTCTTTTTTCCTTTATCTGCCTTTTGTTTTCCTTTGCACCTTTTCTTTGTTTTCCAATTCAATTTAATCTAGCAGACATTCTCTTTACTGAGCATTTTACTTGTCCATTTCCAAAACACACAAAAACACACTACAACCATCAGATACTATCATAGATCGCATAGATTCAAACAACAAAGTCCCGGGACTCGTTTTTCTGGTCCCGCAAGTAAGCCTTTAGATAGGAGGTCAACGATTGTTCGCGTGAAAAACACGTGCGAACAATGGAACTCCATCATGAATGGTTCTAATGAAATTACAGTGACCAATGGTGAAGGTGTTACAACACCTAAAGTGGAAGCACAATGGAATGACAATGATTGGAAACTGTTGTCACATGATTGGAAGGCGAAAAATATTCTCACATCCACACTAGGTGTTGATAAATGTTATCCTATTTATTATTGTGGGATCGTCAAAGTTATGTGGGATGCATTAGAAGTTACCCATGAGGGAACTAATGAGGTTAAAAAAGGTAGGATCAATACCTTAAATCAAGATTTTGAGCTATTTTTCATGGAGCATGGTGAAACCATTGCGGAAATGCCAAAGTGGTTCACACATCTTATAAATTAATTGAATGCACTAGGTAAACCTATTTCCAATGAGATTGCTACTAATAAAATTTTGAGATGTCTTAATAGGTAATGACAACTCAAGGTCACCTCTATCAAAGAGGGAAATGATCTTAAAGTACTTGATCTCACTACTTTGTCAGGAAAATTGCAACAACATGAGCAAAAACTCACTTTCTTGGAAAAACATGAAAAAAGGTATGAAAAGAAGGTAAAGAAGGAGAAAGGTAAAGACAAAATGGTAGAGAAAAATTCCATTGCCCTAGATACCTCAAGCTCAAATGATGGTTCAGATAGACGAGAGTCGATCCGAATTCGCTTCCGCTTGCCATAGAAAAATATTTTTCAAAACAAAATTTTAATAAGAAAATTTTTATTTGGCGATCTATTCAAACTACCCTCTTATAGATTGTTGCCATCGTCTAATATAAAACACCTTGAGCTTTTACCACATGATCAACCTAACAACCTCTTTACATCAAGCATTTACTTAGGTTCAACTTGCAACTTTTATACCAATTAGAATCTCACAAGAGAATTGAAGTTTTTATTTACAGTTGTAGAAATATATAATAAATTATTAAGTTAATCAACTCTTACTTTAAGCCTTTTTGCTCCTAAAGCACTAAGTTAAGGGGAATTGTATACAAATTGATTATATATAGAAAATGGGTGAGAAAGAAGAGTGTAAAATCAGATTTTCGCAATTAGAATAGACCATAAAGACTTATTTATATAGGAGAAGAAACATGGCCAGGAAAGGAAATAATCAATGGTCTGAGGCCATTCTCTAATCGATTTTCTTGTGGCGCTAACTAGTTACACCTAGCTAATTATGAAACAATTTAGTCATATTCAAATCAGAATTGATTAAAAGGGTTCTCAATAAATTAGGATGTGATTTTAATCCTTAATCGATTAGATAAAAACTTTATTGATTATAGAGCAAAATTTCGCTTTCCAAATTTGTCAGGGTGCTTTCTAATCGATTAGATAAGGGTCATAAATGAGTTTAAGAAATATTTTGAAAAATATAAAGTTTGTAAAACTAATGTGTGTGTGTGTGTGCGTGTGTGTGCATGGACGTGCGTGTGTGCAATTCTTAGTACCTTAAGAGTTATTCATACTTAATTTACATAATATTGATCATAAACAAATAAAATTTTACTAATGCACGAAATCGGGCAAACTTTCATTCTTTGATATTAATCTTTTCATTTGACTGACTTTGCTCTAAACACTAGAATTATGTTTAACTTTACTTTATGATGGTTTTAAATCCTTTTATACATTGAATATGTCCTTCATTACCTTAACTTTGTTTTTTCTCATAATCAAAATCACATGCACTGTCATCATTAATTGCACAACACATATAATCACAAAATGTAACAATAACACATGTGTCATCCAAACACCATGTCGATTCTGGATCACTTTTATGAGAAAACAACTAAAAAATCCTTGAATTTTGAATTGCTCGTAGAAGCTACAATGAAATGGAATCTCCTTTTAAGGGGAGACGAAAATAACTTCTTTTTTTGAAATGATGATATGTTGATGCTAGCATAATCCATGGGTACAAAACTTTTGAGGAAGTGAAAAGGTTTTTTCTTCTTTTTTAAATAATCCTAATTTAGAACAATATACTTTTGAATTGAAGAAGATGAGCATAAAGTAGATAAAATACATATGACTGAGATGTCATGTAATGCTGATACGAATGCAGCGTAGCCATTTTTAACATTGATTAAAGGAAATGAATGCAAGGGTCTAACTAAAATTAAGGACCAACATGTACATTTTTTTTAGTTGGGAGATCAACATGAACCCAAGCTCAAGATAAGGGCCCAAAAATGTTTTTTAATCAAATTACTCATTTACTCATTATTTCTTCTTTAAAAAATTAATTATTAAATATTCTTAATGATTTTTTTATAATTATATATAAGTATTAATTATTTGTTTATTATTATTTTGGCTTATTTACCATTTTGATTCCCCCTACTTATAGAATTAATGTCACTGTTTTAAATTCAAATAATTTTAATTTTCTCATACTTTTACTCAAAATTTGATTATGTGTATATTTTTAAATTATATGACACTTGCGAAACATGAAAAATCATTAAATAGAAATTTTTGTAAAACTTAAAAAAAAAAGTTACATATCTTTACAATATGGACACATTACCAATATAAAAATGTGAAAAAACCAAAAAAATGTTTAAATTTGAAATAGAAAGACTAATATTGTGAATAGGATAAAATATGATGATCAAAAGTATAATTAATATCTTATCATAATTGTATCAAATAAATTCTATAGTTTATTATATCTATAACCAAATATATATTTTATACTATATTTATTAAATTTTATGTCATATTATTTACATAACTACAAAATAATCCTTTCACTAGACTAAACTACAACTATATGATTGTTAACCGTGGTAATACCTCATTTTTTAACATGTTTTATTTATTTATATTAACAAAAATACATTACACTATTGTCAAACTAATAAACTGTGATTATACATTTATGGTGTGACAAGGTTCAAATCTCAGCTCCAACAATTTTCTACTTTTCTGTTACTGTCGCTCCCGGGATTTTCATCCTAGTACAAACGCGAAAGTGACGCGGAAAGGTTAGAGTCGCCAGCCAGACATTTTTATCCCGAATGAATAGGAAAGGTAATGTTGCACAAACCTGAGGAAGAAGGAAAGGACAAGGCCTTGCGAACCAAAGATCTGAGTTCGGGAGTCGGTTACGACCTGGGAAGGTATTAGCACCCCAGATCGTCCGTCGTACCCGACGGGATCCACGCTTGCTTGCTTGTTTCAAAGGGTGAGAAATAATATGCTGCTGAATAAAACCGCTAACTGGAAATTGGAAAATGAAATGAATAAGAAAATGGAAAGGAAGGGGGAAATGTAGGGAAAATAAAGAATGTGCTCGAACGGGCCCTACCCCGCTGCCTACGTACCTCATCGGGATAATGAGGATCAGAGTCGACGTAGTTCGCCTAACCTAGGCGGGAACTATTTGTTTGTGTTTTTTATGCTGGAACTGCGTATATCTATGCTCAGGTGTTGCAGGCTCGTCTGGTACGAGTGCGTTTACCGTCTTGCATGTGTGACAAGTCGCCGCGAGTTCGCGTTGTGAGTGAATGAGATGAGAAGAGAAGTTCCCGCAGGATAGTCGCTTATTGTTTGTTTTTGTCTTTTATGAGTTTTCATATGAATTTGGCACAAGGAAGTGAATTCAAACTCTTTTCCATGGAATGTACACTTGACTCTACATTCCAAGATGGAATAATAGAACAAGCATACCCAGCAAGGAGAATTTATCCAAGACTGGTTTCCTAGGATTAGGATTTAAGTTCACTGGCTTGTTGAACTTTATTAAGTATTTTTGTTGCTTTTGTGAAGAAGTGTCTTTTAAGTTTTTCTTTGTGAATAACTCCTTGATGAGACTTGTGCATCATGATAAACAAGCTTACACCACTCCAAGATGGAATGAATGCAAGTGCTTCATGGAATAAGTCTATACACAAGGAATCATTTCATTTATTTGTTAAGTGTTTTTGGATTTTGTTTGAAGATAAGAAGAGAATGACTCAAATTGCAAAAGGAAAAATCTAAGGGACTAAGACTCAATCCTAATTTTGTTATGTATTTACAAAGTGGTCCTAATGGTTAGTGAGGTCTTCTATTCCTAATGGAAACTTAAAAACTACTAGAATTCAACTTACTTCTTAATGAAGTTAAGTTGATTCTAAGAACACATGGGGGGAATCCTATACAAGTTGTAAAAATCAAATGAAACAAAAATAATGAAATTAACCATAAGGAATAAAATTCTAAAAGGCATTCAATGACATGAATTAAAAAATAGTATATTTATTTATTCTATATTCTAATGAAAAATGAAATTTTAAGCCTAAGTTCTAAATCTAAGCTAAACTTAATACTCATTCTAAAAAATCAAATTAAACTAAAACTAAGTCTAATATTAAACTTAAACTAAGCTATTATTTTTTTGTATTGAACTATATTATATTTTTTAATGGCCTAAACTAATGGGACTTATGCATAACTAGGCCTAAAACTAATATTCTAAAAAAATACCAAAACTTCTAAAAAAAATGTGAAACTTAAACTATAGGGTCTTACCACTATCTAAAATATTATACTAAGAGGGATTCTAAAAAATCCTATTTTTTCTATGCCTAACAATTAATTATTTCCAGCTAAGAATTAACTATTATTTCCTAAGGATTACTCCACTAAAACCTAAGATAAAAGCTCCTAAAAATTCCATAAAAAAAATCCTAAGAACTATTATGAGTCCTCTAATTACAGAAAAAAGAATGGCTCAAAAAAGTTGCTGGAAGCTACTTAAATAAAATGAACAAAATCCAGCATAATTAAAAGAAACTCACTAAAAGCTAATTCAAAGAAAAATCAACATAAAATCGAAAAATAGCCAAAATTCAGAAAATAAAAATATCAAAAATTTCTAAATTGAATTAACAACCTACTCTAATTTTTGGGGAATTTTCTCATGCTTTTTCCTATTTTTTATAGATTTGTTTCTAACCTATACTAAACAAAAATCTAAAAAAAGAAAAATGGTGCATTAAAAATGGCGTATCGAGATTACTTACCTGAATGACGTGCCGATTCTTCACATAAAAGAAATCCGAAAAAAACCTTAAGCAAGGCCTTGTAGTCTCCTATGAGCAAAATAAATGCCCATCTTCCATAATCATTTTGTGAAGCTTTTCCATACTCGAAATCGATTCAAATCGATCAAAAAGAACATGAACACTTTAATTCAAAATTAGTACTAAACATATTAATTAAAATTATCAACAAAAATCTTAATTACAATTGCCCAACGGATCAAAATATTAATCCACAAATATTAGTTGATAAGAAAATTAATTACCAAATTTACAAGAAAAATTTACTACAAAATTCTAAAATAAATAAAGAAAACAAGGGGGAGGGGCTGAAGAAAACGAGTGGGGAAAGTGAGAACTGAATGGCCCACGGGCCCAATTTCTAATGCCATTGCAGGGGGTATGAGTCTGAAAATAACATGTGCAGATAATAACTAAAGGATCTAAGGCCCAATTTGCACAGCCAATTCAGGGGGGTACGAGTAGACCGGGTGTGTGTTGCGAATAGTGAATCCATGGAGCACTGAAGAAGGCCCAAACCAAATTGAAACCCTAAAATAATCTTATGAGGAATAAAGACACCAAACGCATCTTCTTCTTCAGCGTGTTCTTCCGCCGCCGTCCTTGTCTTCTTCGGCCCCAATCGCGCCGTCGATCAGGCCCCATTCATCATCGTCATTTCAACTCCGCTCATCGTCTTCCTCACTCTCGGATGCGCCTTCGTTCAAGGTCTCCTATAATCGCGAGAAACAAATGCTCACCGTTCCTGGTTTATTCATCTTCGATCTCGGATGCAAGATGAAGAAATCATCGTCGGCTTTGCAATGGTTATCCAGCTGGCTTTCCTTCCGTTTCATCATCAGTCTTCATCATTAGGATCACTCGGCCAAGGGTATCGACGAGCTCCTCAAATCGATCGACGGCAACAACAGCATCTTCGCGAATCGCTGCAGGTAGGAGAACAAATCAGGTGCGGTCTCTTTTCCTTTCGATTCCTATCCCTCATCTATTTTCTTTTGCGTTTTCCGCTTCTGAGATTTGAATAGATGCTGATGATTCTTGATTCGATCCGCGGATCCTTCAATGTTGCATTATTCGCTGTTTTTTTGATTCGATTTGCAGGTTGAAGATTGGCAGGATCGATTTTGCAGGTTCTGATTTTGGAGAATAAAGATTTCTCTGAACCAAAGATGATGTAGGTGTAGATTGTCGCGGTGCAGAGTGATCGGTGAATAGTTGAAGGATGATGGTGATTGATGATATATAGTTGAAGATGATGAAGATCTTGGGATTTCATTGAATTTGGTTGATGGATTGGAGAAGAGGATTAGGACTGATGGTGGTGAAGTTGTGTCAAGAAAAACTGATAGAGAATGATGCCTCTGATTTATAGGAGGATTGAAGATGATTCTGGAAACTTCAGGAAGACTTTCAGGTATTCAGTTACGATTCTGTTGTGGAATTCAGTTATTTTTCGGTTATGAGTTTTGGCTAGGATCCGTTTTGGTTCAGTTATGTAGTTAGGGTGATTTGTGGATTGGTTAGCATCTATTTTTGTGTTGAATTTCTCTCTCAATTTCTGCTGTCTTTCACTGAGAATTGTTGCTGTTATTTTCTTATTGAAGCAGGATCAAAACGTGAGAGTTCGGAGAATCAAAACCCTTGGGATGTAACATTGTTAGGTTGACTAACATTTCGTCCATGATTTTGCATTGGGAAGAAAGTTCAGCAGCTAGTGCCATTACTTGCTTGCGGTGGAATAACATCGTTTCATTTATGACTTGATGAGTAAGAGATTATGTGACAAAGAGAGGAAGAGATGAGAGAAGAGTTGGTGATTGAGCTGCGCGGCCAGGAAAAATGGTGCAAGACTTCTGTTTTGTTTTTCTCATTTTTTCCTTCTCTTATTCTTTTTTCTCTTTTTGCTGGTGTAAAATGAAGTAGTTAACATTCTCTTTTTTTTTGCTATGAGATTGGATATTATGGAATCGGTCCTTATTTTTTTTGCTGAATTTTTTGTATATCTAACTGCATTTTCTCTCATCCTGTAACCCCATTTGCCTTCTTTTTTTTTGTATCAATTTTGACATGTAATACTACAAAACTTTATTAATTACTAAGTCTTATTGGCATACTACAAATTCTTTCTTCCAAAAAAAACAATGAATGGGCTATTGAACATTAAAGGACTTAGTAAAACTCAAATTGGACAACTGGGTGTAACGGAAATTAGTAAAAGATATGCTTAATGCCAATGAAAATCGAACTTGGATACTGGACTTCAGATTTAAATGGACTTTTGGTTTAAACAATCAAAGGAGTTTTGAAATGAGATTAGGATTAAACCAAATGACTTATGGTGAATGAATTTGGTAAAAAATGGATTTGGATAATTAAATGAATGTAGTTATTTAATAGGTTTGAGATATGGCTATGTACATATGAGGAAATGGGTTTGATAAAAATGAATGTTGGGAGTGGATAATAATAAAAATGGATTTGAAATTAAAAGATGGGTACAACAAACATATGTAGTAGGCTTCAAGAAAAGAAACACACGGAATTGAGGTCTTAAGATTGGTATGAAGAAACATGACCATGGATAATTTGTGGTTTCAGATTTGAATTGAGATGGATGACTTGAGCCCCAAGAACCGCTTACATGTCCTCCATCCTAGTCTTGAACTAAATCCTTACACACAATGAATTCCTGAGGCCTTGATACCGTGATAAATCCTCAAAATCAATAGCTTGAATCATATTCCTTGCTTCACTTGAAAAGTGCTACATGCGAATGCGCATCTCCCCGAAATAAGCCCAAATCAAATTTTAACACAAATGTCTTTAGTTGGTGGAATATGTTCAAGCTCAACCTCAAATGTGAACCCCAAATTCTCCTTGAGATGAAAATTCTTCTCAAATGAAATCCTCTAAGACCACTTAATAGGGACCATAATCCCTACATAAGTGGAAAGATGATGTTGATGACCACATAAACCAACACCTTGAATTTATCTTATGACTGTAGGTAGGGTATGAAGTTTTAATTCCAACCTCAGTAGCGTAGTAACCTCAACCCAAAGGAATAACTTGTTCTCCATAGGACATTGATCTCATGCCTGAGAAATACAATGCAAAATGCATGATGATGGGCACTATGATCTAATGGGAAATGCAGATGAAATGAAAAGCGGTAAGCCAGTTAAGGAAACAAATATGAGGGCAAATTTTGAGGTATTACAGTTGCCCCTATTCAATCATCTGCATACCTGAATGACTAATTGCAACAACTTTTAGACGTTCAAGGTATGGAGTGATTGAATACTCGAATAAACCTGAAAAATTTGCACACTGAGGGTAATGGAAATGCCATCTGCCCATTTATTTATTTATGTATTTTTTGATTTTGACCTCTGAATAGGTAGCGGAAAATAAGACCAGGCGGAGATATGCTGGGAAGAATGCCATCCTCGAATGACAACTCACAAGGGATCCTCGGATCCAATACTAAAAACCATCCTTGAATAGAAACGCGATAGTATATCGGCCGCAGGCAATAACCATCAACAACAAAGACTGACCTCGGACAGACTTTGCAAAAGAGACAAACTGACCTCGATCAATAAGCTCAAAAAGTGAACTACTATCCTCGAATAATAGCCACAACAAACAAGACCAACCTCGGAAGGACTTGAAGAAAAGAAATGTCATCCTCGAATGACAAATCAAAAGATCCTCGGATCTAACACGAAACCATCCTCGAATGGAGACGCAAAGGTATACCAGCCTCGACTGATAACCAAACACAAAGCTGACCTCAGACAGACTTTGCAAAAGAGACAAACTGACCTCGATCAATAAGCTCAAAAAGTGAACTACTATCCTCGAATAATAGCCACAACAACAAGACCAACCGCAGAAGGACTTGAAGAAAAGAAATGTCATCCTCGAATGACAAATCAAAAGATCCTCGGATCTAACACGAAACCATCCTCGAATGGAGACGCAAAGGTATACCAGCCTCGACTGATAACCAAACACAAAAAGAAAATAGGACAAGATGGAACAGGATCGTTGTACATAAACGAGAGCCCAAACAAACAGGATCATTGTACTTAAATGATAACCTGAAACGTAATCGTTGTACTAAAACGGAGACGCGAACAAATGAGACTGTTGTACTGAAACAAAACTCAAAGACGAGGCCATTGTACTTAAATGGAGACTCGAAAGGAATGGGATCATTGTACTTAAATGATAGCCCAAGACGTGACCGTCGTACTGAAACGGAGACGTGAAAAAAATGAGATTGTTGTACTGAAACAAGACTCAAAGACGAGACCATTGTACTTAAATGGAGACTCGAAAGGAACGGGATCGTTGTACTTAAATGAGAGCCCAAGCAAACAGGATCATTGTACTTAAATGATAACCTGAGACGCGACCGTTGTACTGAAACGGAGACGCGAAAGAATGAGACTGTTGTACTGAAACAAGACTCAAAGACGAGACCATTGTACTTAAATGGAGACTCGAAAGGAACGGGATCGTTGTACTTAAACGAGAGCCCAAGCAAACAGGATCATTGTACTTAAATGATAACCTGAGACGCGACCGTTGTACTGAAACGGAGACGCGAAAGAATGAGACTGTTGTACTGAAACAATACTCAATTGGGGATAACAACAAGACTTGGTGGACGCATCCACCCTGGGAGATGAGGTTGCATTCTGCGGGGAATACTTCAATTTGATTGGAGATGTAACGGGCCTTATGTAATACCTCAAAACTGGCCCATGCTGGTATGCATATGTTTGGATTTATGGCGTAATGCTCCATGAGGATGGAAATGCTACGCTTTGGAGGATGCAAATGTGATGATGATTACTAGATGCAAATGCAAATGCAAAAAGGATCTCCTAACAAGGAGACTGCAAGTATCCCAGATAACTTGGCTGGGGAGAAACGATGATCACTGCATTGACCTGGTTCGTCCTGATGAGGAGGAAAAAACTCTGCGGGGAAAGCTGTTAATAATTCACTGGCTCTGAATAGCCGCCACTGCCAAAAATAAATTGGACTTTGAGATTGGAGCGCCAAGACCCTGCTGGAGATGGACCCTTCTTGAACTCTGGTGGGAAAGTGAGGACTTCCTGAATTGGCTGGGAACCCAAGGCATGACACTGCTGAGGAAGCAACTGCTGGGGAGGCAAAACACTCCTTATACTGCTGAGAATTGCACCTGTCTGAAAGGAGACTTCTGCTTGGGGACGACACCCACTCTCTGCTACCTTGCTGGGTGAAATTTCAACTTCCAACTCTACTGGGGATGATGGAGGATGTCAATGATGAAGCTTCCTGCTGAAGATCAGAGTTTAAGTTGCCCCTCGCTGGGGATAAGAGGTAAATCCTCTCATGTTGGGAATGAGAGATGTAAGGCGTCCCATGCTGGGGATGAGAGACGATGATATCCTTTTGCTCAAGAAGTAACCTTCCATTTGCCGCACTACTGGAGAAGGAATTTTCTAATGAGACTTGCTAAGTAATTTTGATCAATGAAGCTTGCTGATGAAATAACTCTTGAAGTATTGTGCTGACAATGGCTTTGATTCCAGCCTCTGGGTTGATAGATCGCCAACTAACCATGATTGAATAATGGTTCTCTGAAATTTTCAACTCGCCTCCAACTAAGGTCCATCGGAAGAAAATGTCTCAAGAGGATTTTACAGAAAACATGACATACAAAATGCCTCAATGTCTTCAAACTCTTGGAGAAATTCGTTGGATCTCGAAATAATTGCCCCAGACTGCATGGTCTGTGCAAGAATTTTCCTCGCGAGGATTCATGAAAAACCTCATATCACTGTGAGATAGTGTGTCCTAGTATTTTGAACCTTGGGTAGGTGCTTCTGATTAACCGTCTTCAGGAGAAAGTAACTTCCAGTGCTCTTGGGGTGGCCTGCCCCAGTACAAGTCTTGAAGTGATCACCTCTAAATGACTGCTTTGAAGAAAACACCCAGATCAACTATTCTTCGAGAGATTGGATCTCGAAGTGATTGCCCCAGTTTGGCTGAAATTTGAATAATGCTTCCGCCTGATGGCTCTTTGAGAGATTTGAATCTCGAAGTGATTGCCCCAGCTTGGCTGAATTTTGAAGAGATTGCTCGACATGATTGCCCCAGATTAATTGGCTCTTGCTACGACTGTTGGGAAAGTCCCCACTCAATGGAGTTTCGTAGAAAAGTTCATCTCGACAGATTGTCCTTCGGAAGCTTCAGACTTCTCAACTTGGCAAGATTAAGCTTCTGGACTGATGTTTCATATGTGAATTTTTATGATGCCCAACAAATATATGCAAGCAGAAAATGTTTATTCTAAGAATGAAAATTCTAATGCAAAACGCATGTTAATCTTGACGTTTTACTGTAAAAAGATGTCGCCAACCTTTGTGAGTGAATCACTGGTTAAGATACGACATTGATTTTTGATGAATGAAAGCATGCACATGCAACACCAACAAATAACTTTTAGCACAACTCATAGGAGTCGGGAATGCGGTCTCGTGGTAGTACGCTCTCAAAATAACCCTGTTTCAGTTAGGACTTTTAAGGGTTGTATCGTGGCCTGGTTCACGGTTATAGAAACAAAAGATATAGGCTCGAAATTTATTTGTGCCCACCCATCTTCGTGATGTTCTCCATTCCTATTTTTAGCTAGCTTTCACAAGCGTTCACCTCTCAAAAAGGGTTTTGTGACGGTTGAGGAACCAATTACACTAACGGTGTAAGCAACAAACAGGTTGTTGTTGGGAGTCAGTCACCCCTTAGTCTTTCGTGTCTGTGCCACACGACTTTGTTCTTGTTTGAGGATCTCTCTTGTGTAATCCTTTACGTCTTTTGATTTTGCATTATTTTTCTTATCCCTAACTTTTGCCTGGACTGATTCTTGTGAATCTTTGATTGTGAAGTCCAGCGGGATGCCCTAATTTTTGCCTAAGTCGCTTGTTTTCAAGTTTCGACTTAGCGGGCTTTCTCATTTTTTTTCAATTCTTTTTTTTTTTGAACAAATCGTGTGACACTGTTTGTCTTGAATGCTTTGCGAGGGTCCTGACTGTCTCACTCCTTTGTTGTTGAGGAATAACCATTGTGGTCTCCGGTCTTTGGACCTCTTGATTGGGATAATCATTGTGGTTTTTGGTCATTGGACCTCTTGATTTGGTACAACGAAAGGAAATGAATCCTCAGATGTGCACTCCTTTTTGAAATTTGAACGATCGGTCCAACTAGCTGACACCTACCCTGCCCCTGGGTTAATTGCGAGGGTTTTTTCATGCAAAAAGAAACTCCTACTTCAAGGCTCAAATGGGTTGGCGAGGGTCTATCTCCCTTATATCTCCGGTGTTTAGGATTTGAAACAATGCCTGTACATCGTCAACAGGGTCTTTCTCAAAAGCATACAATTAAAGTTTTTGCGTTTTCATTCCGTCATCCTCCCTGATAGAGTTTAAGCTCAACAGTTGGTATTGCAATGCACATACATAAAATCATGAGTGAATATGAATGGATTACTTCAAGAAAAACATGTGCATTTTATTATGGTTATCATTCAAAAACAAATAAGTTTCATGCATGCATACAAATGTTTAAACAAACAATATAAACTACAAATGAAAATGCAGTAAAGAAGCTGAACATTGCCATCATTGAGGAGACTTGACTCCGTATGGACTTATTGCTTCTGAAGATGCCTTTGCAAACTAGGATGCCAATTTGATGAGGAGACTTCAATATATGGGCAGACGTCCTGGCATGATGACCTTTGAGTCGATCAAATTCGGGACCTTGTCTTCACCTTTACCTCTGAAAGACTTGCAATCTTCAATTAAAAAGCCAGGTGCCCCAGAATGGTAATTATACTTGGAATTGAAACCCCAAAGGAAGCTTTGTCAGAGATGATCCTGATGCGTCTAGCTCAACCAGCTCGAATTTGAGTAAATAAGGAAACTTGTTGCACGTACGACCTCAGAATATGATCAAACTTCTTCTCGAGTTGTTATGGCCTTTACCCATATGCTTTGGTCCTAAGACTCTCTTGGGAAGCTGAGGTTGGATGCAGACAAACGACATCTGGGGGGAGAGGTTGATAATAAAGTTGATAAATAAGGTTGCTCGGAAAGATCTTGTAGGATCTCCTGCCTACGTATCTCCATTGACCAATGGAGAATCAGAGCAGCGTAGTTCCCCTCAATAGGGATGAAAATAGCTTCGTTCAGAATTTCCATAACCAAGCTCATCTGAGTCTTCATCTGGTTGACTTCCACTTTCAGCAATTTCTGGTTCTGAAATAAAGCTTGCACATCTGCCCTGAATGGCCTCAGCTGGGTCTTCCTTCGATTACCTCCGCCCGGAGTTGCTTCAAATATATACTTTGATGATTGTGATTCAAATTGACCATTTGAAGAGAAACCAAATCAGGAAAAAAATTTGTCTCTGAACACCTGTCAAGAATGCAAGGATGTATGCAAATGCCATGTTCAATTATTTCTGAGGAATCTATCTGCTTTGATTCAAGTTTTGACACAGACAAAGTCCAATGGCATGATTCAGATATGTGATCCTCGGAAATAACTGAACATATGTGCAGAAATGCTATGATGTCATGTATGCAACAGGCGTGTGATCAATGATTTGATGCTGGTGTTGAGCAGTGAACCGACTGTCTGAATAGAACCATAATAGCGGCACCATCTCTGTATAGAACCCTATAACTGAGAACCCAATAACTGTATAACTGGATCACATAATAGAATAGTCACTGATGGTGTTGAAGCTGAACAACGAGCCCAGTGTCTGTGGAGAGTCATAATAACAGTCACAATATCAGGGTGACCATGGTAATCACAATAACAATCTCTCTGAATAGAAATCCCGGATCTCTGAATCAAAGAACCATAGAACACTGAACAATACTGGCAAAGTGGGTATGTTGAAGTTTAGGGTTCCTGCAAACCTGTAAACCCCTCCCAATCTCACGGGTGTGCTACTCGGGTCAACATCACGGACTCTCAAAGCCGAATAGCAATAATACGTTCACCATTTCCGAGAAATGGCTCATGACCAAATCAGGGAATCGGTTTAGCATTATGTACTACTCAGGGAGGTCTCAGTTGAGTCCGGAAAAACAAGCATCCCTCACAAGTCTCCAGCTTCAAGCACTGAGTCGAGAAACAATAGTACATTCATCCCGAAGGGTACAATACTATCGTCATACGATCAGTTTGCTTTAACTGAATTCCTATGAGAGAACCAGGCCATCCTATGCGAGTTCCCAGTGGGCCCTCAGATGCGAGTGGGTTTGCCAACAAATGTGGTCTGCCACTGTCATCACTGGAGAGGGATGTTTCCACAAAGGTTCTCAATGATCGGTCCCCTGACTGCACATAACTATCAAGGTAGCGCATCAACCCAGAAAGATTCCGGTATCAATACATTCCCGAGAAGGTCGCAAGTCAAGGTGTGGAACTCACTACTACCAACATAGCAAGATGCCATGAAGCCAAAGTGGAACCACTCTAAGTCCTAGGGTGCACTCAAGCCGGGTAGTTGGCTTATCTCACAGTAACTCCCAACCCACAGAAAAAATGAAAACCAGCACAGCCAGACAGTCCAGTATAATATGATGCATGGAAAATAAAATACTGAAAGCGGTAAATAAGTGCGATAAAGTAAAGCTGTAAATAAAACTGTAAATAAAAACAGTAAAGCTAAACTAAAGCACACAACAACAAACAAACACCCAAAGAAGCAAAATCAAACAGGCGCTAGGATTGACTCTACAAGGGAAACCGGAAGAATCAGGTTAATCCCCAGTGAAGTCGCCAGCTGTCGCTCCCGGGATTTTCATCCTAGTACAAACGCGAAAGTGGCGCGGAAAGGTTAGAGTCGCCAGCCAGACATTTTTATCCCGAATGAATAGGAAAGGTAATGTTGCACAAACCTGAGGAAGAAGGAAAGGACAAGGCCTTGCGAACCAAAGATCTGAGTTCGGGAGTCGGTTACGACCTGGGAAGGTATTAGCACCCCAGATCGTCCGTCGTACCCGACGGGATCCACGCTTGCTTGCTTGTTTCAAAGGGTGAGAAATAATATGCTGCTGAATAAAACCGCTAACTGGAAATTGGAAAATGAAATGAATAAGAAAATGGAAAGGAAGGGGGAAATGTAGGGAAAATAAAGAATGTGCTCGAACGGGCCCTACCCCGCTGCCTACGTACCTCATCGGGATAATGAGGATCAGAGTCGACGTAGTTCGCCTAACCTAGGCGGGAACTATTTGTTTGTGTTTTTTATGCTGGAACTGCGTATGTCTATGCTCAGGTGTTGCAGGCTCGTCTGGTACGAGTGCGTTTACCGTCTTGCATGTGTGACAAGTCGCCGCGAGTTCGCGTTGTGAGTGAATGAGATGAGAAGAGAAGTTCCCGCAGGATAGTCGCTTATTGTTTGTTTTTGTCTTTTATGAGTTTTCATATGAATTTGGCACAAGGAAGTGAATTCAATCTCTTTTCCATGGAATGTACACTTGACTCTACATTCCAAGATGGAATAATAGAACAAGCATACCCAGCAAGGAGAATTTATCCAAGACTGGTTTCCTAGGATTAGGATTTAAGTTCACTGGCTTGTTGAACTTTATTAAGTATTTTTGTTGCTTTTGTGAAGAAGTGTCTTTTAAGTTTTTCTTTGTGAATAACTCCTTGATGAGACTTGTGCATCATGATAAACAAGCTTACACCACTCCAAGATGGAATGGATGCAAGTGCTTCATGGAATAAGGCTATACACAAGGAATCATTTCATTTATTTGTTAAGTGTTTTTGGATTTTGTTTGAAGATAAGAAGAGAATGACTCAAATTGCAAAAGGAAAAATCTAAGGGACTAAGACTCAATCCTAATTTTGTTATGTATTTACAAAGTGGTCCTAATGGTTAGTGAGGTCTTCTATTCCTAATGGAAACTTAAAAACTACTAGAATTCAACTTACTTCTTAATGAAGTTAAGTTGATTCTAAGAACACATGGGGGGAATCCTATACAAGTTGTAAAAATCAAATGAAACAAAAATAATGAAATTAACCATAAGGAATAAAATTCTAAAAGGCATTCAATGACATGAATTAAAAAATAGTATATTTATTTATTCTATATTCTAATGAAAAATGAAATTTTAAGCCTAAGTTCTAAATCTAAGCTAAACTTAATACTCATTCTAAAAAATCAAATTAAACTAAAACTAAGTCTAATATTAAACTTAAACTAAGCTATTATTTTTTTGTATTGAACTATATTATATTTTTTAATGGCCTAAACTAATGGGACTTATGCATAACTAGGCCTAAAACTAATATTCTAAAAAAATACCAAAACTTCTAAAAAAAATGTGAAACTTAAACTATAGGGTCTTACCACTATCTAAAATATTATACTAAGAGGGATTCTAAAAAATCCTATTTTTTCTATGCCTAACAATTAATTATTTCCAGCTAAGAATTAACTATTATTTCCTAAGGATTACTCCACTAAAACCTAAGATAAAAGCTCCTAAAAATTCCATAAAAAAAATCCTAAGAACTATTATGAGTCCTCTAATTACAGAAAAAAGAATGGCTCAAAAAAGTTGCTGGAAGCTACTTAAATAAAATGAACAAAATCCAGCATAATTAAAAGAAACTCACTAAAAGCTAATTCAAAGAAAAATCAACATAAAATCGAAAAATAGCCAAAATTCAGAAAATAAAAATATCAAAAATTTCTAAATTGAATTAACAACCTACTCTAATTTTTGGGGAATTTTCTCATGCTTTTTCCTATTTTTTATAGATTTGTTTCTAACCTATACTAAACAAAAATCTAAAAAAAGAAAAATGGTGCATTAAAAATGGCGTATCGAGATTACTTACCTGAATGACGTGCCGATTCTTCACATAAAAGAAATCCGAAAAAAACCTTAAGCAAGGCCTTGTAGTCTCCTATGAGCAAAATAAATGCCCATCTTCCATAATCATTTTGTGAAGCTTTTCCATACTCGAAATCGATTCAAATCGATCAAAAAGAACATGAACACTTTAATTCAAAATTAGTACTAAACATATTAATTAAAATTATCAACAAAAATCTTAATTACAATTGCCCAACGGATCAAAATATTAATCCACAAATATTAGTTGATAAGAAAATTAATTACCAAATTTACAAGAAAAATTTACTACAAAATTCTAAAATAAATAAAGAAAACAAGGGGGAGGGGCTGAAGAAAACGAGTGGGGAAAGTGAGAACTGAATGGCCCACGGGCCCAATTTCTAATGCCATTGCAGGGGGTATGAGTCTGAAAATAACATGTGCAGATAATAACTAAAGGATCTAAGGCCCAATTTGCACAGCCAATTCAGGGGGGTACGAGTAGACCGGGTGTGTGTTGCGAATAGTGAATCCATGGAGCACTGAAGAAGGCCCAAACCAAATTGAAACCCTAAAATAATCTTATGAGGAATAAAGACACCAAACGCATCTTCTTCTTCAGCGTGTTCTTCCGCCGCCGTCCTTGTCTTCTTCGGCCCCAATCGCGCCGTCGATCAGGCCCCATTCATCATCGTCATTTCAACTCCGCTCATCGTCTTCCTCACTCTCGGATGCTCCTTCGTTCAAGGTCTCCTATAATCGCGAGAAACAAATGCTCACCGTTCCTGGTTTATTCATCTTCGATCTCGGATGCAAGATGAAGAAATCGTCGTCGGCTTTGCAATGGTTATCCAGCTGGCTTTCCTTCCGTTTCATCATCAGTCTTCATCATTAGGATCACTCGGCCAAGGGTATCGACGAGCTCCTCAAATCGATCGACGGCAACAACAACATCTTCGCGAATCGCTGCAGCTAGGAGAACAAATCAGGTGCGGTCTCTTTTCCTTTCGATTCCTATCCCTCATCTATTTTCTTTTGCGTTTTCCGCTTCTGAGATTTGAATAGATGCTGATGATTCTTGTGAAATTGTTTGCTTATTTATAATATAAGTGAATTAGGTATCGCTTCTTAATAGCATCGTCATATCTATCACAATAAAACCCTATCACACATTTTATCTCTTCTTCTTTATCATTAGCTCTCACTTCATACATAAAGATATTCTATTTCTTCCTTGTTCGAGAGCTTATGGTTTTTGGTTGTTGTATGTTGTTATGAAAAAAAGGGTTTCTTTTCTTGTTCCAATTTCAGTTCCTTCTCTCAACATGAATAATGGGAGCAATAAACTTATCCATGAGATTCAGGTTACAAAGGAGGTTATTGATATGATGGAGTTATGGTTGAACAAAGTAAAAGAAGTTGAATATCTTAGGGAACACATTATTGTTGTTGAACCGTCTGATGGAACAGACTATAAGAAGAATCATTTTAAGAATCTTAACCCTATAAAGATGAAGATGTTATAAGCTATTATGAATGACTTTTTTAATCTAGATGTAACTGATTCTGAATCAGATGAAGACTTAAAAACTATGAAGACCTTGAGAACTACACGAATTCAACTAGGCATGAAGATTGAAGACATTGTTATGTCTTACATGATTTGTTGTCGGTTTTTGTTGTTGTTGAAGAGTTTTTGTATATTGTGGTTGTTGTTGCTTGTTGTGATACAGTGTAATGCTAGTTTATGTTAACATGTTGATTTTTGTTGTGGCGTGATTTACTTCCTTTTTGGGTTAACAATGTACTGCTGATTGTTGTTGCTTGTTATGTTACAATGTTAATGCTAGTTATCTTGTGGTTGTTGTTGCTTATTATGTTACAATGTATAACTTATTTATATTAACATGGTGCTTTTTTTGTGGCATGATTTACTTCCTTTTTGGGTTAACAATGTATTGTTAGTTGTTGTTGCTTGTTATGTTACAATATTAATCCTAGTTTGTGTTTTCAAAACATGTTCATATTCTGAAAGTTGTTTATATTTTGAAATCTGGTTCAAGAGAACACATATTATGGGTGTGGTTCATAAATGCTTTGTTTTTCTATGGAGAAACAATTCAAGAAGTACAAAGCAATTTTGGAAGCTTCATCCACCTTGTATTTTTTTCTTCATGACAACATAAAGTAGAACAATTTCATATCATTCCATGAATCTTTTCAATAAAAGGTATGTTGTTGTCATTTTATTGATGTATGTTGTAGTTGAGTTTATTATAATGTATGTACATTGTTTGTTTCACTCCCTCCATTGAACATGCATTCATTTAAACTAATTTAGAAAATAATGATCTAAAAATTAAGTTATATTTGAAATGCAACTAAGATCAAACATGATTTTCTTATTGTATCCATCTCATAATTAATCTATATTTCTCTTTAACACGTAGAACTTGGTTTACTTCCCCAAATTATTTAAAGCAATGATTCGTTCTCTATTAATATATATTGCAAAACATCAAATGTGTTGAGAAATTGAATCATCTTCATCTCTCTCATTATAATAATCTTCATCATTGATTAAAATAATGATGATTATAGCGATACTGATGACTCAAAATTAGCAAACATATTGATACTTTGCAAAAATAAACTAGGAATGAACCATTGCTTTGAGGAATTTTGGACATTGAATCAAATACTACGTGTTATAAAGTAAGAGATGAATTACGGTATGAATACAATTTGAAAAATAGTGGTTCGTTTAAGTTGTTTCAAGAATAATTTAATTTTTAAATTATTATCTTCTACATATAATTTTATGGTTGTATATGTTTAGTGAGGTGTAAGAAAAAACAAGCAATCTACATATTTTATAATAAACTCATGTGCTTTTCACAACAGTTGTCTTATGTAATTGTGGTGAAATGTTAATTATTTCCAAATAAATTGTTGCTACAGTTGGGTTTTGAACCCATGACCTAAATATATATATATATATATATATATATATATATATATATATATATATATATATATATATATATATATATATCATAATGGTTGTTTAATATAACTGTTGTGATAGGTAGCGTGCCACCTAGATTATAACCACGATCACACACCCGTTATGGAAACCACCACACATACAATCACACGCTACATAACAACAAGCGTAAAACTGTCAATATATGTGTTTCACAATCGTCATTATATGTGTTTTAATAGTAGTGTTATATCATGATTTATTTTATTTTAGAAATCAAACATAAGTTTAAAATTGTTTATATCTATTTTTCAAGTTCAATTATGATTACAATTTGAGAAATAAGGATATTTTTAATACAAATCTTGTCCTTTGATCTATTAAAAATCGTTGGTTGAATTGAATTATTAAATTGAAGAACTTTACCTTATGATCATTTAGGGCGCATTTGATTTGTAAAAGGGTAAATGCTGGACAGAAACAACATAGTACATACCTTTAAAGTACTGGTCAATTTTTTATCATGTAAGATGTTTGATGTACAATGGACAGGAGAAATAAAATTAAGTAATATTTACTACAATACCCTTTAATATATATATATATATATATATATATATATATATATATATATATATGTATATGTGTGTGTGTGTGTGTGTGTGTGTGGAATATTGTAACAAACCCTAGTAGGTTTAGCACGTCTTCAAAGTCCGCTCACATGCTGTTGTTTAATTAGACCTTGTGTTATGGATACAATTGTTTAAGTTAGCTTGTAATGGGGTAATTGTTAAAAATATCATTAGGTTAGTGTGTTAGTTTTATTATAAATAACATACTAGTCTCTCATCTTTTGTATAAGAAAAAATAGGAATATAAAACCATAATTCAAAAGTGAGAGAGGTTATTTGTTATTCATGTATACTTTTAATCTTGTTTAAAGAGAAATGAAAGAATAGCAGTTTATAACCAATCCTTGTTTGTTATCCATGGTTACCCTAAAACCTAACCCCTGTGGGTTTCTTGATCATAAATATACCTATTATACTTTGTTTCTAAGGTATGATTCACAACAAATTGGTGCGGTGAACATGGAGAAGATAACAAAGTATGAGATTGAAAAGTTCACCGGTGTGAACGACTTCGGTCTGTGGCGCTTAAAGATGAAATCCCTACTTGTTCAGCTGGGTTGTTTGGAAGCGTTAAAGGGAGAAAAGACCATGAATGTTGTGTTAACGGAAGCTGAAAAGATGACCATGATTGAGAAAGCACACAACACAATATTATTAAGCCTTGTTGATAAGTTTCTTCGACAGGTATCAAAGGAGACGAAAACGTCAGGGTTATGGTTGAAACTTGAAGGTTTGTACATGACCAAATCATTGGTGAATCGACTCTACCTGAAGTAAGTTTTGTATTCATTCAAAATGAGTGAAGACAAAGTGTTAGCTGAGCAGTTGGATATGTTCAACAAGCTGATTCTTGATCTTGAAAATGTTGATGTGAAGATCAAGCGTTGTTGTTATTATGCGCTTTGCTTAGAACACATGCTCACTTCAAAGAAACCCTCCTGTATGGAAGAGAGTCCCTTCCATTTGAAGATGTTAAATCTTCCTTGTACTCTAATGACTTGAACGAACAAAAGGAGCATAAACCTTCAAAGATTGATGAAGGTTTGGACGTTAAGGTAAAATTCTTACGAAAGAATGGTAAGTTCGACAAGAAGAAAGGTAAAAGTCAGCAGAAGTCTTATGGTGGTGAAGCATCTGGTGTTTGATGTTATCATTGTAAGAAGGAGGGTCACATTTTAAAGGTGTGCCCTGCACGCCTGAAAGATCATGGAGGTAAAGATAATGGCAATGCTGCCATTATTCAAGATGATTTTGACTCATCTGATGTTTTTGTGGTTTCAAGCGGCGACTCAAGAAAAGAGTGGATTATGGATTTAGTTTTCACTTGGCAGATGACTCCAAACAAAGATTTGTTCGAGGAATTATGTGATCAAGATGGTGGGTTAATGTTGTTGGGAAACAACAAAGCTTGCAAAATTGCAGTTATTGGATCTGTGAGATTCAAGATCCATGATGAGTCAATAAGGTTATTGAATGAAGTTAGGTATGTACCTGAATTAAAGAGAAATTTGATTTCTCTCTGTGAATTCGACAAGAAGGGATATGTTTTTCAAAGAGAGAAAAGTATTATAAGAGTCATGAAGGGGTCGAAGGAAGTCTTGAGAGGTGTGAAGAAACAAGGCTTGTATACCCTTGAGGTTGAAGTCGTAAGTGGTTCGAAAAATGTTGCATCCACGAAACTGTTGTCGAAGACAAAATTATGGCACATGAGATTGGGCCATGTCAACGAGAGAGGCCTGGTCGAACTGGGGAAACCGAACTTGATAGGTGGTGACAAAGTCGAGAAGTTGGAGTTTTGTGAACCTTGTGTATTTGGTAAATCATGTAGGGTGAAGTTTAACAAAGGTAAACAAAGAACACATGGATCCCTTAATTACATCCATGCTGATCTTTAGGGGCCTGCAAGGAATCCTTCACATTTAGGTGCAAGGTATTTTCTATCCATAGTTGATGATTATTCCAAAAAGTTATGGGTATTCATTCATAATACGAAGGATTAAACTTTTGAGAATTTCAAAATTTGGAAGGTTCAAGTCGAAACTCAAACTAGCAGAAAGGTTAAGAGGTTGAAAACTGATAATGGCCTTGAATTCTGCAACGAAACTTTCGACAGTTGTTGTATCGAGTATATGATTTCAAGGCATAAGAATGTAGCAGGTACTCCTCAGCAAAATGGTCTAGCTGAGAGATTCAATCGAACAATCCTCAAAAGGGTTAGATGCATATTTGATAAACAGGTGTTTTAGGCTGAGGCTGTTTCGACAACAACATATTTGATAAATAGATGTCCTTCGATTGTGTTAGAGATGAATACACCTGAAGAATTTTGGTCAGGACATCCACCAGATCTCGACAAACTAAGAGTATTTGGTTGTGTAGCCTATGCTCACATTAGGCAAGACAAGGTCGAACCTAGAGCTCTGAAATGCATGTTCATGGGATACCCTGAAGGAGTCAAAGATTATAGGCTATGGTGCCTAGATCCAGGTCACAAGAGGTGTATCACCATTTGAGATGTATTTTTCAATGAAGCTTAGATGACTTTCATGAAAATTGATGATGTTGTCAAAGAGCTGGAACAGGGAAAAATTCGTGTTGAGGTGGAGCATAGTGATGCTGAATTGCATGACTCAGATGAAGTTGAAGAAGAAATAGAAACTACTATCAAAGATGAGGAGACTGATAATGACTACCTGTTGGCAAGAGACATGCCGATAAGAGTCATCAAGCCACCTCAGATACTTGGTTATGCATATCTTATAGCTTATGCCTTAATATCTGTAAGTGAAGTTCTAGACAAAGAACCTAGAGTCTATAAGGAAGTTATGAGGAGTCGGAATAAGAATGAATGGGTGAAGGCCATTGATGATGAGATGAAATCTCTTCATGATAAAAACACATGGGAACTGATCGAATAACCTGCTAGAGCCAGGTTAGTCAACTGTAAATGGATTTTCAAAGTTAAGGAAGGAATCGAAGGAGTGGCATCGAAGATATACAAGGCAAGGTTGGTTGCAAGGGGTTTCACTCAGAAAGAAGGTGTCGACTTCAATGATGTGTTCTCTCCTATTGTGAAGCACGTGTCCATTCAAATGTTGTTTGCCATGGTGGCACAGTCCGACCTTGAACTGGAACAGATGGATGTGAAAACTGAGTTCTTGTATGGTGATCTTGATGAAACAATCCTAATGAGGAAACTTGATGGGTATGTCGAATAGGAGAAAGAAGAGTATGTGTGCAAACTGAAGAGATCTTTATATAGGCTGAAACAATCTCCTTTATAGTGGAATATGAGATTCGACAAGTTCACGACACACATATGTTTCATCAGGAGTTAGTTCGACCATTATGTTTACTTCAGATTTCGACCTGGTAATACATTTGTTATTTTGTTGCTTTATGTGGATGATATTCTAATAGCAAGCAACGATGTTTAAGATGTAATGAGGGTAAAGGCTGAACTCAATAAGGAGTTCAATATGAAGGATCTGGGAGTTGCGTCCAGGAGTCTTGGGATTGACATCCAGAGAGATAGAAAGTAGTCAAGATTATGGTTATCTCAAGAGGCATACCTGAAGAAGGTTCTCGATAAGTTTGGTATGTCAAATTCAAAGCCTATTGTGACTTCGAGAAACCCTCAATTCAAGCTGAGTATAGATCAGTGTCCCAGTACTAATCTCGAAAGAACTTATATGGATAGCATTCCTTATGATAATATTGTAGGGTTTTTTATGTACATTATGGTTTGTACGAGACCCGATATAACATATACAGTAAGTCAATTAAGAAGGTACATGGCAGATCCTGGAAAGGCTCACTAGCAAGCATTGAAGTGGATTCTAAGGTACACAAATAGGTCTCTGAGCAGAGTCCTAATTTATGGTGGAGCCTTGGGTGAAGATAGTAAATCAGCAATCAAAGGATATGTCGACTCTGATTATGCAGGCCGTACGGATTCCAAAAAATCTATTTCTAGATATGTTTTGACTATGTTTGGCACAACAATTAGTTGGAAAACAACACTTCAGAAGGTTGTTGCCTTATCAACCACTGAATTAGAATATATCTCCCTAACTGAAGCTGTAAAGGAAGCATTGTGGCTTGAAGGTTTTGCAAAGAAACTGAAACTTCAAGGTCGAGGTATCATTGTTAAATGTGATAGTCAAAGTGCAATACACCTGTTGAAGAAGTCATCCTATCATGACCGAACCAAGAACACTGATGTGAGACTGCATTTCGTCAGAGGGGTAATCGAGCATGGAGAAATTCAAGTGCTGAAGGTTTCGACAGATCATAATACTACTGATATGATCACCAAGACGTTTCCTAGTTTAAAGTTTTTCCACTGTATGCAGTTGATAAAGCTGCATGAAGAAAAGCTAAAAAACACCTAATAAAGATTGAAATGACTTCTTGTGCCATAGCCTTATTCCATGGGGCCCTTGCATCTATTCCATCTTGGGGGTAATGTAAGCTTGTCTAGCGTGATGCACAAGTCAACATGAAGTTGTTTCACAAATAGTCTAAAAAACACTTATTCATCAAAAACAACAAAGCACTTAATAAATAAAATAGGCTAGTGTGCTTGAGGCTCAGTCCTTGGAACTAAGTTTGGGGATCTTCTCCATACTTAGGTGTGCTTCTTCTTCATTCCATCTTGGAGTGATGTATGAACACTCCCTTGAATAAGAATTGAATACACTCTCTTATGCAAATTTTCAAATAAAAAACTTCTAAAAAACTTCAACAAATAATAAGTGTATTTCCTTTGGGAATTCTCTTCTCATTTCTGTCATTCTAAACTTGCTCCTACTTGTCTTATGTAAGACGGTAAACACACTCGTTCTAGATGAGACTGCAACACCTGAGCATATGCATAAGCAGTTCAATCCCAAAAACACAAGCAAGTTGTATCGGTCTTAGTGAGTCGAACTACGGTGTTCTGACTTTCCTATTGCACAAAGGGAATACGTAAGCACAAGCGACGACGCTTGGAGAACACAATCCTTTCTTTCCTCATTCTTCGTGCCATTTCATCTCCTTATCTTTTCATCTCATTTTTCCTTGTTTTTTTTCAGTCCTTTCCAATAGCAGCTACAACAGTGGCAGATACCCTCACCCTTTGAAAAAGTGCTAGCAAGTGTGGATCCCGTCGAGTCTGACGGGCGATCTGGGGTACTAATACCTTCCTAGTTTGTAATCGACTCCCTTACCCTTTCTCTTTGTTTCGTGAGACCTCGTTTTCTCCTTCTTCCGAATTTCTGCAGCATTACCCTTCCTTCGGGATAAAAATGTCTGGCTGGTGACTATTCCTTTTCCGCGCCACTTTTGCGTCTGTACCAGGATGGAAATCCCGAGAGCGACAATGGTCCATTATTTTTCCTAAAAAAACAGGCTATTAATATAACCGTTTGATCAATGATTTTAACAAATATATATATATATAGAGAGAGATTTTAATAAAAAATAAAAGTGTATTTTCGTCTTTTAATAAATTGTATTAGAGACAAAAGAGTATTTTCATATCGTAAATATTAAAAGAGGAGAGTGAGAGAGAATATAAATTTTTAATAGAAAATAAAAGAGTATTTTTGTATCTTAAATAACTTGGGTCAGTAGAAAAAAAGAAAGGGTAATTTCGTCTTTTAATAAATTGTATTATGGACAAAAAAGTATTTTTACATTGTAAATATAAATAGAGGCAGTGTTTAAAAAATCAGACCGATCATCAAACTGGTGAGGGTACTGGGTAACTGCTTATTGGTTGAACCACTAGGTCACTGGTCAAATCGCATGATCAAACCTGATTAAACTGCATAACTCGGTTAAATAGACCAATCTTTATAGAAAAACTGTACATATATAAAGCTGGTTGAATCAGATGATTCAGTCTCTACAAAATATAACTAACACTTAAATTTTTTTAAAATATCATATCATAAATTCACAAGTTCAGAATATAAATTCAAAACTTAAACAAATGTATCATACATAACAAAATAATATAAAATTACAAAGTCTAATTGCAACATAATTTAATTAAATAGTTTATAACAAAATAATTTCAATGTTTATCAAATTTAGTTCAAAGGAGGAAAAATTATTTCAATGTTGGGATATTCTTCTTTAATATTAAAATAATCTGCAGTGAAATCAATCTCATCCGCAACAGTTTACTCGTTAATGATATTATTATTTTGTTTTATTTTTTATTTTTTTATTTTTTTTTTATTTTTTTTTTATATTTTTTTTTTAATTTTTATTTCATTTTTTAATTTAATTTTTTAATTAAAAAATAAAAAAAATGTAATTAAACCGTCGGTTTATGAAAACCGTCGATTTTTCTGATTTTTCTGATTTATACCGGTTTATATCGGTTTACACCGATTCAATGACATAAGTGATCCAACCTTTGAATCAAACTGATTACCCGACCGGTTCCCGGTTCGACTGGTCTGACCGGCCGATCCGGTCTGGTTTTTAAAACACGAAGAATGAGAGATAGAATATATATTTTTAGTAGAGCATAAAAAGTATTTATCTATTTTAAATTATTTGTGTCAATAGAAAAAAAAATATTTTTGTCTTTTAAATAACTTGTACTAGGGACAAAGGAGTATTTTCACATTGTAAATATGAATAGATGAAAATAGGAGAAAGAATGTATATTTTTAATAGAAAATAAAAAGATATTTTTATATTTTAAATAACTTGTATCATGGATGAAAAGTTGTCTCATGGTTTATTGTTTATTGAGAGACAAAAATTTGAGTTTTTGTCAAATCCCTAATCCTGATTTTTGTCATGTCCCATAAACAAATTCTAAATCAAACGTGGAACAACTAAAATTATGTTATCTATTCCCCTATTTTTTAATAGATCAAACACATCCTCAATAAGAAAATATGTGCACATACAACATAACTATTATTGGTTTGAACAATAGAAATACAACTTCATATAATCATGTCATTGTTGAGCTTGAGGACAAGAAAATTTGGCTTTCCTAAACTTAAATTGTTGTCTCATTGAGGAGTTTTGGTTCTTGTCCTCCCTCATTTTGTTTCCTCTCTTTTATCAATGATTATATATATATATATATATATATATATATATATATATATATATATATATATATATATATATATATATATATATATAATCAGTCACTCAAAACTTCTATAATTAATTATTCTAATAAATTGCTATTATATATTAGGTGAACACGACTTTTCTCCCATTAATGGCAATCATATTTTAGAAGTAATTGAAGTTGTTTGACACTAATATAACTATCAATTCTATTAGAGAATCCTCACATTATAGGGATTACCTCATTTCACTAAACTTAAATCCACAAAGTGAAATCTGTTTTGTCCGAATGGTTCTATGTTGGAATGATAACGGATCAGCCTCACGACCTAGATGAGTTGGTCATTGAGTGAGTTGAAGTGTAACATAGATGGTTGTTTCTTTGCCTAGTTTAATAGTGTGGGTGTTAATCTTTGCCTTAAAGTATAGTTTGGTTTGTTTATGGGATCAAAGATCATTTGGATCTAACCAATTTTTAAGGCTAAATTGGGGAAAGTTTATTGGCTAATTGCAATAATTGAATGCAGAGTGGATCCAACATGAAAAATCAAATTCTATTGAGTACAAATTTTAATGAAATGTTTTAAAGAAAAAAACCATATCAAATTATAAATTGTTTTACATTCCAAAATGAATTATTAATATTATTTTGTGTATGAGTTCAATTTAGTCTTTTAGACTTAAAAAAAATGTATATTGATCTCTTAATTTTTCAAAATATATTATATTAGTCTTTTTAATTTGATTAATGATAAATTTAACAACTAATATTTAAGTTTTTTTTATCGTTAATAAGATGAAAATAACTAATATGATACATTTTGACGAATTAAGAGACTATTAATATATATATATATATATATATATATATATATATATATATATATATATATATATATATATATATATATATATATATATATATATATATATATATATATATATATATATATATATATATATATATATATATTATGTTAAGAGAACAAAACAAATCTAAAGATTAACATTCAATACTAAAAAGGATATTAAACTATTTTATTTATTATATTTTAAAGTATTAACTATTATTAATTTTCAATTTATCTATTTTATACTATAAATAAAGGATAATTTATAAATTCTTTATATTTTTTTAATATAACCATAATTATATCTTTTTAATACTTGTTAAAAATTCCAACCACTTATAATGAAAAACAAAAAAGAATATGCTCTAATCTTCACCGAATGAATTAAAAGAATATTTGAGATTATATTATTTTATTACATATTTATAATTAAAAAAAATTTATATATTTTTGACTTAAAATTTAAAAAATTTAAGTCAAAACATGAAGAGCTTGAAACAATTATTATTGAATGAATGTGGAAGCGTTAAGATGATATCCTAAATTTGTTAATTTGTTTGTTGCGTGCGGAAGACTTCTTAGCTTAAAGTTTTAAGTTGAATTATACTAATTAATTTGATTTCTCTTCGATTCTAATAGGAAATTTTTAGAAGACAATGGTGATTGTGATTAACATAACATTGTTCATCATCTTAAGACATGTTCCCCTATAAGTTTTTCATACCTTTCGAATTTCATGGAACCATTCCAAATTCCTTTGGCGTGTTTAGCCCCAACAAATAAACCAATGTTAGATCATATTAACACCAAACAAAGTCTTCCTACAAAATCCTTTGATGAAGCTTTAAATGTAGTTTGTGATATCCCAACCTCTCAACTACCATAACCAATTTTAAAGGGAGACTGCATTTCAAACACAATCCCTATGAATACCAAGCGGATGTTGAATCTTGCGAGCATAACCTCCATGGTAGGATTTATGGCCAAAAGAAACCAAAACTCTCTCCATTAGCAATCTTCAAGAAAAGTTCTCCACGCTTTGGAAGGATTTTGGAAAGTGGGGAGTTATTTCGTTGGGAAATGGGTTATTTGTGTTTACCTTCTCCTCCTTGGAAGATTTTTGAAGGGTAAGGGCTTTCGGAGCTTGGAATTTAGCATCATGGTCTCTCAAACTCTTCCATTGGACAAGAGACTTCACGCCTAGCTTGCAACAAAACAACACGACACATGTATGGGTTCATTTATATGGTTTAACGCATGAATATTGGAGACCTAGGATCCTTTTTGCCATTGCTAGTAGCATATGTACACTAATATGCTCTGATATTGCCTCCACTAAACCAATGATAGATAGAACATTTGACCATTATGTTATAGATTTGTTATACATTGACGTTTCTCAAGAAATTAGATACAAATTATAGTGGAAAAACACGAGTATGTTTTTTTACTGAGCTTGAATATGAGAATCTTTCCCATTTTGGTACTTTATGTTTAAAAAAACTGGGCATTATCTAGATATCTACAAGTTTTCTAAGAAAGATGAGATAATATAACCAAAAGAACAACAAGTCAGAAAAGGAGTCCTGAAAGTTTTTGTGGAAAAGAATCTTGAACCTCTTAAAAAGGTTAGAATAAACCCAGTTAACATTATACCGCATTCATCTAGAGGTAAACAACCTATGAAGATTCTTGAACCTAGTAGGAGAGGTGACCAGATCAACCAAGCCAATATGACCCCCTTAGTTAAACAAGCAATTTCCATTCCCCATCAGACCCCCAAACCAAGACAATTGTTTCACCCTCTCTATAATGCAAACCAATCAAATAACTTGAAGCTTAATCATAAATCTAGTTCCAAGCTTATTCAGTCTCAACATCATAATGGACTATCTTGAGAAAATAGTTGAAGTCATCAGTTTTGATGATTCAGATTTTTTGGATGCTACCTTTGAGGCTAAGGATAACACTAATAACATTGAAAATGGTCCAATAAATATTAAAAGTAAGGACTTCCTAGAAAATACTTAGAAAACCTTATCTAAACAAGAGGCTTATGAGGATTATATAGATGAGAATGAAGACTTAGACCATGAGTACCTTAGCTTTTAAAATGATTTGTCTATGTACCAGAATAAGAAGAAGATTAGGCAAAAAAACTAAGGCATAATGTGGATATGCAACTAGATCTAAAGTTAGTTCACACAAACCTTCCTCATGAGAAGCCTTTTATGGAATACAAGGAGCCTTGCCAATGCCCTAACTAAATTGGATTTAAAATCCTTGATTATAGCTAAAAGACATGATTTTTGTTTTTTAGATGAACCTTGGATTTCTTTTGACAAAATTTATTTCATATTCTTTGACAGATTAAGCTTAAGGCTATTTGCTCAAAATTGTAGCTTCATCACTCTCCATTTCTAGAAAAACATTTAAAAATAATTTCAATGTAAAAGATTATATATGAGGGTGCTTTGAAAAAGAAAGAAGGAAAGAATTTGGCCACTATGCTCGAGACTATAAAAGAAATAAGGAATCACAAGCGAAATATAGTGATGAAGTAGAGTATGCACATGCTGAAGATAATGATTATGAGGATGTACTACTCATGTCCAACACTCAGTTGAACACTGAGCAAACCAACATGTGATACTTGAATTTAGGATGCAGTAACCACGTGATTGGTATTAAAAACTAGTTCACCAAGCTTGAGGAATCAATTAAGAAAGTAATAAAGTTTGTAGATGGAAGGTACATCACATCAGGTGGAAAATGAGATATCTTTATTGTCAAGAAGGATGTTCAAAAAGCCAACATCAATGATGTGTTATATGTACCTTTAATCACAAGTAACTTTATAAGCACATGTCAATTACTTACAAAAGGGTACAACATGAAGCTAGAAATAAATTAGATAAAGGTGTTTCATGGTGATGAAGGATAATTCCGAAGGCACCATTGGTAGACAACCAAACCTTAAAAGTAGAGATCAACCCAGTTGATCACAAGTGTCTTGCTTTGACTGCGGAAGAAGACAAGAACTAGCTATGACATCACAATTATAAACATCTAAACTTTAGAAGTTTAGGTATGCTCAACTAGAAGATGATGGTGTATGACTTACCTCATGTGAAGAAACCAATTGAGGTATGTGAGGAATGTTGCAAATCAAAGCAGGCTAGGATGGCATTCAAACATGACATGCCAATGAGGTCGAAAGAAAAGCTGGAGCTAGTTTACTCTGATGCCTGTGGCCCATTAGAACTAAGGTCGAATGGAGGTAACTATTACTTCCTAACCTTCATAGATGAATTCACTATATATATATATATATATATATATATATATATATATATATATATATATATATATATATATATATATATATATATATATATATATATATATATATATATATATATATATATATATATATATGGATTTACCTTATAGAAAGGAAGAGTGATGTGTTCACATATTTCAAGAAGTTTAAATTACATGTCGAGAAACAAAGTGGATGAAAGTTAAAGAAACTAAGAATCGATGGTCATGGTGAATACACCTTTCGAGAATTGGCTAGATTTTGCAATGAGGAAGGTTTAGAGCATTATGTCATTGGACCTTATAAACTTGAGCTTAATGGCATAGCTGAGATGAAGAATCGAAGTATACTAAACATGACAAGGAGCATATTTAAAGCTAAAGATATGGCATAGAGATTTTAGGGTGAAACATCTTCGACATCAGTATACATTCTAAACAAATGTCCACCCACGAAGATTGTCCAGAGGACTCTTTATGAGCCTTGGACATGTGTGAATCCAAATGTTAGACATTTTAGAGTGTTTGGATCATTATGTTTCAGGTATGAACCTGAATAATTGAGGAAGAAAGTATATGATCAAAGTCAGGTTATGGTACTCATAGGTTATCATTTGACTAATGCAAACAAGCTGTATTCACCAAATGATGATAAAATTGTGATCAATCGATATGTTCTAGTGTATGAAAGAAAATGGTGGGATTAAAGACATGAGTCAGTTCGATAGGAGTCAGATACAATTATAAATATGTTCTAAGAAGACCAACAAACTGAAGTCCCAACCAATACAAATGAAGAATAACCTGAGCAGAATGTTAGGAGATTTACTAGAGCAAGATCTGAGTTGAAAAGGCTAGCTGGATATCAGAGATTTCTAGATCAAGCAGTCAATACAGATGGTGACTTAATAAAAGAAGTGATGATGATGGATGAAGTAGAACCGGTAAATTTGGATCAAGATATAAATGATTTGAACTGGTTAGTAGCCATGAAAGAAGAACTCAAGGAAATCTAGAAGAACAAGACCTGGGAGCTTGTCAAAAAAGCTAACAAGAAGCCAATTGATATGAAATGGATTTACAAGATGAAACAAAGGTCAAATGGTGAAATGGCCAAGCATAAGGCAAGACTAGTGGGAAGAGTTTTTCTGCATAAACCTGATATTGATTTTGACAAAGTTTACACACCTGTTGCAAGGCTAGAGATAGTAAAAATTGTTGTGTCGACGATAGCATATAGCGGGTGGAAGATACATCATTTGGATGTAAAATCAATATTTTTGAATGGACCTTTGGAAGAAAAAGTTTATGTCCACAAACCACCAGGATTCAAAATCAAAGGACAAGATTCGAAGGTGTATAGATTGAGGAAGGGTCTCTATGGTTTTAAGCAATTCCCAAGAGATTGAAATAAGAGAATCGACCGCTTCCATATTGAAGTAGGTTTCACTTGGAGTGTATATCAATGATATAGACAAGGTCATTCGAATAATCTTATGCATGTATGTATATGACTTATTGATTACATGTGCAGATTAAGCAAAGATAAAAAGAGTCAAATCAAAGCTGATGCAGGAGTTTAAAATGTATGACCTAAGATAATTATCATTTTTAGGGATGGAACTTAAAGACATGTGTAAGGGAGTGTTCCTGAATTAAAAGAAGTATGCACAAGATATCTTTAAGAGGTTCAAGATGAGCAACTGTAATGCAACTGGAACGCCGTTAGAAATTGGAGAAAAGTAGAGGAAGGAGACAGATGATGAGTTTGTGATTGCAACATTGTACAAACAAATCATTGGATCATTGAGGTATCTTTGCAACAGTGTGTCATGGTCGAAGCAAACACATAGTGATGAGATATCATTTTCTGAGGGATCAAGTTAACAAATGAAAACTTGAATTTGAGCATTGTAAGACAAAATGACAACTAACTAATATATTCACCAAACCCCTGAAGAAAGTCAGGTTCGGCGAGTTGAAGAGAAGCATCAGGATGAGAAGTCTCGAGAATATGAATTAGAGGGTGTGTCTTAGAAATTGTAATTCAATGTTCTATCGGAGGCTAGCATTCAACCATTTTGAAATAGCTATTCGAAGTAGTAGGAGTTAATTATATTCAACAGAGTCAAATACAACATATAGTTGTTATATCGAGATGTAACTTATAGTTTTGTAACACTGTACAAATAATAAACTGACAGCTGAAGAAGGTGTAGTGTGCAACATTTTCTTTTTTGTCCTGATAAATGGGAGTCCCTCCAAGGATTTTAAGTCTTCTAGAGGGTTAAAGCAAGGAGACCCGTTGTCTCCTTTTCTATTATCGATTGTCGTTGAAGGGCTGGCTAGAATGGTAAAGAATGCTTGTCATTCAAATTATTTGTCTTTTTTTAATTTTGATCCTTCTTCAGCTGTCAGTTTATTGCAATTTGCGGATGATACGCTTCTAATCAGTGATGGTGCTTTTTCCAACATTTGGGCATTTAAATTTATTCTTAGGGGATTGAGCTTATTTCTGGACTGAAAATCAACTTCTCCAAGAGTCATATATATGGTGTTGGAATTAGTGATGAGTTTATGCTGGCAGCGGAGCAATTTCTTCATTGTAAATCGGGTTCAGTACCATTCTCGTTTTTGGGTATTCAGATTGGTGGCAACCATAGGCGGTTGGCCTTTTGGAAGTCGGTTTAAACTTGTATTAATGCTAGACATTCAAGTTGGGCGAGTAGGAATTTATCGTTTGGTGGTCGAGTAACACTTATCAATTATGTGCTTTCGAACTTACCGGTCCATTATCTTGCGTTTTACAAAGTTCCTGCGAGTATTACTAAGGAGATGATTGCTCTTTAACGTAAATTTTTGTGGTTCGATTCTTCGATTATGAGGAGTATTCCGTGGGTTAAGTGGAAGTTGGTCTGTAAAAATAGGAGATGTGGAGGGCTTGGAATTCGACATATTGGGTTATTTAACAAAGCATTTTTATCCAAATGGTTATGGAAGTTTTTGTATGTAGGCAATGAGGTTTGGAGACCTATATTGAGTAGCAGGTATGGTAATATATCCCTTAAAATTCAGAATTCTCTTTGTAATGGTAGAAGGAAGAATGACTCAAATTGGTTAACTGATATTATGTCTTGTCTCAATCCTACTACTTCTGTTCCCTTCATGGATTTGCTGGATTGTAAGTTGGGTAATGGCAGTAACATTCTATTTTGGCATTCTGTTTAGGTTAGCAATTTTGCCCTGGGTTTGGTTTTTCCTAGGTTGTTTGAAGCTGTAAAATTTAAAGGTAACATGATTTCTGATATGGCAGTGTGGGAGAATAGGAATTGGCTGTGGAGAATCAATGAGGATTTGTTCGACGTGTACCCAGATCTGAATTCAGATTTGTAGGAACTTCAGAGTTTGATTATGTCGGTCAAGCCGGTGTGCGACGTGCTGGACTCGTGGATATGGCTGCCCGACGTTGAGGATAAATTCACCGTTTCTTCGTGTTATGATATATTATCCGATAGTGTCATGGTTGGTGAGTTAACTCAGGAAGCTGATTCTATTTTGCAAATTATTTGGAAAGCTTTTGCTCATTTAAATGTAAAGATCTTCGCATGGCGGTTGGTTCTTAATCGGCTACCAACCCGGGATAATTTGGTGGCTAGAAGGATCATTAATGATAATCATGATAGGACTTGTTTGTTTTGCTCCATGGAGATCGAAGATACTTCTCACCTCTTCTTCGTTTGTCATAAGTCGGTGGAAGGATTTTGGTGTGTGGTTGGGTGGGGTTAAGGGTGATTGAGGATGTTGGTTGTTGTATTCACACTTTGTCTTGGTTTAATCGTATTCGGGGAAGGTGCAAGTTGGAAGCAACGAATTCAATTTGGTTATTCACTTGTTGGGGTATTTGGAGGGCTCATAATGACATTTTATTTAACAACGAGATTTGTAATGTCAATAACATATTTTTTAATATTGTTGTTACCTCTTGGAGGTGGTTGGGGATAGATAAGAGCGGGAGGATGAAATGTAGTTTTTATAGTTTGCTCGATTATCCTCTAGATTTTTCGTGATGTTGAGTCTTGTAGGGTTTGATTTTCTTGCTTTTCATTGATAGCCTTGTATTCTTGAGGTTGGAGATCCTCTTATTCTTTCCTTATTGAAATATTTTGCCTATAAAAAAAGTTATAATTTTATACTTTATATTTTGTATGTTTTGATCTTGAGTCGATTTGTATAGTTTTGTATCTGGACTTTAGTTGTCTATATAAAGAAATTATATGAGATTATATGATATATAGATTATAACAATTCAATTTCTCTCTTATTCTTCTTCTCTCATCTTTTTTAAAAAAAGTCTTTTGTTCCAACACCAATCTCCAAAATAAATATCCTTAACATATAATCTAGATAGAGAGAACCAATTAACATATTCATAAATCTTTACAAGATTCACTTTTTATTTAAAAGCATGTTTTCTTCGGAACTTTTAACAAAATGAATAACATCATTTAACATCAACACTCATCTCAGAAGTTGTCTTCTTGAAAAAAAACTAGTTAGGCGAAATAAGCTTTATACATTTAACATGAGCTTTAGTTTAAAATTCTATAATATATATATATATATATATATATATATATATATATATATATATATATATATATATATATATATACCATGTTAAATTTATAATAAAACTAATGGTTCTCTCTGACTTTGATTATATTCTGAATCAAATTTTTACATTAAAAAAATATATTTTTACAGTATTTTATTTCTCGATGGTTGTTGGCCATAGCTGTTTTAAGTTTATGTAAATTAAAATCTATAATAATACTATTTAATCAACCGACAATGGTATATGGACCTAGGACCCAGAACACATTGACTCTAAATTTAAAAGGACTCAAATGGTTGCCAATAATTTAAGAGTCCAATAAAAATAGTAATCTTCACAATTTCAATCCACGATTCATCTTTGGTCCCTATATTTTTTTTCCTACTTTACCATTTTCTACATATTTCATTACAACATCTTACCTCATCGAGTTTGGTCATTCATGGAAATTATCATAAGTTCTTCTCGAAGCAATAATAGGTCATGTATGACAATACTAACCAACTCAGTTTGTTATTTTGTTAATGTGTTTTATTGATTAGTTTAGTTTATAATTAATACAAGTTGTTGATAAATTGATGCTTTATTTTAATGATTTTAAAATTTTATTTAAAGCTTGAATATCTTATAAAGAAGATTTTTGTCGCTATACATACATGTCCCTTAGCAAGGAATTAAACCTTTTTTCCTTTCAAAATTAGCCATGACACTTGGCATAGAATTAATTAGAAAATATTGTTGTCAATGTCAAAATGTCCTTTTTAGAGGCTTTTTTAGGAGAAAAAATTACTCAAAATTTATTTGTATTTATTGGAATTGAATACCCATCATTTAAAAAGTATATATCAGCGGTCCCAATGACTTTATGTATTTTGTGTTGGCAAAAGCGTATAAAACGTACTTTACATAAATATTGTATTCATGTTACAATCATTTAATAAAGTTATATATTTTGAAATAAATAAATAAAGTTATGTGATATATATATATATATATATATATATATATATATATATATATATATATATATATATATATATATATATATATATATATATATATATATATATATATATATATATATATATATATTCTGCTCCCCTCTATAAAAAAAATAGATATACATTGATGGATAAAATAACTTTACACGATCTTTCAATAAGAAAACTACTATTTCATCATATTATTTGAGTATTTAAAAATTATACGCATGATTTGAAACATATAGATCACTCATTGATTGATAATATCAATGTATATTTTATTTTATCATTAAAAAATTTAAAAACTAGTCAATCCTCTTTAAACCAAACTCGTCTAGACATTATTTTATCAAAATATATACACATGTGTTTAATTTTGTTGGTTTATGGTTTCTTTTCAAAATTATTCTTTATTAACTTCTGATTTGTTAATGTTAAAAGAGAGATAATGAGAGTAAATATAGAGTTAAGAATAATTAAGAGTGTAATAAAAAATATAAACAAAAAATTTGTTGAAATATTTTAATAATAAAATTAATTGCTATGCACATTTTTAAATAATTTAAATCAAATTCAAATTGTAATTAAAATTTAACGATCACGATTAACTGATAGTGTAAAACTGTTTTACACTGTCGGTGTATACCAATTAAATTCTTTAATAATTTAATATTATATTAATATTTCAATAATTATGTAACTAAATATATTTATTTAATTATATTAACTATGTTATCAATTAAGTGCCTTAAATACTTTAGTTGATTAAATAATTGGGTATGAATTCAAATATGAATGGATCTCAAGATGATTCACTTGCGAATAATAAAAATTCTAATTGGCTACCACATTATATATATATATATATATATATATATATATATATATATATATATATATATATATATATATTTATGCTATGATCCCCAATATACTGTACACAAACAATTTATATCTTCTATCAATCTGGCATCAATGCATTAAAAGTACATGTTGAAGAAGAACCATACAAGTCATCGGGTATTTGTTGTTTTTCTTCGAACTTTCAAGATTACTGCTAACAAAACTTTCTCAATAGATTCAGGTATTCATGCAATTTTTTTTCTCATATACCAATAGATTCAAGTATACATGTTAATATTATATATTCTATTCCGCACTAAAGTATATGACATGATATATAAAACATGTATATGTGATTAATTGTTAAAGATTTAATTCCAACAAGTGGTATCAGAGCAAATCTTCATGTTTACTTTATTGAGATTTGTCTTCTAAACATTAATGTTTTATTTATTTATTTTATTTTGGATCATGAAACATATATTTGAAATTCATGTTTTTTTTTTCTTTTCGATATTGAATATAAATGTTTTAAAAGGTAGAAGTTTTAATGATAATTTTTCCGTAATTGTTTTTTGTTACATTAACTTATGTAGTTATGTTTATGGTTTGTGTGTTATATTTATATGGATTTAAGATCTTTCATATTTTTAATGAATCCTTTAAAATAAATTTGGTTATAATATATATTTAAATAATATGTTTTAGTGATCATATTTGAAATTATATTTGTGATTTGAAAACTATAATATGTAAGGATCTATTTTAAATTATAATTCCAATAAATATTTGTGAAAATTTTGGTTTCCTTTGAGGATTATGTCATTTAATATATATTATGGTAAATATATTTGAAATCAAATATATACTTAAGATTGCTGATTGAGAATCATAAAAATATATTTTTATTAAAGATTTAAATTTTAACACTTTATTTGTGGCTAGAGAGTATATATTTAAAAATATATATTTATGTCAATTATTTGGGAAATATAAATATTGAATTTAAATCTTATTTTGGTGATATGATTCTTGGTTTTGAATTTTTTTTTAAAGTTTTATTATCAAATCATTTTATTTGATTTTTAATTACTGTTTTATCTTTTAATTTCATTCACATAAAATCTGCAAATAAATATAGATTTTAAGAGATAAGACAAATACTAATTTATTTAATATATATTTAGTTATTATATATTATTTATGGAAGTTGTTTTTAATAATATGAATGTCTCTCAAAATTATAAAGTAAAACTAAAGATTTAATTCTTTAAATTTTAGATAATTTAGATTTTAGTATTGATTTTGTTAATTCTAAAGTGATTTATTAAAGAATTAATTAGTGTATATGTTAATTTGTTTGACATTTATTTTGGATATATATATATATATATATATATATATATATATATATATATATATATATATATATATATATAATTTGAAGTTATACTTTAGTATGTTTATGTTATTTGAGTCTATTGTTATTAAGTTTCATACAATTTTTCTTAATAATGTAATTTGTATAAATTCATAAAAATTATGTTTTATTGGGAATTTGTTCTCACACTAAGGACTTTCAAGAAATATTATTATTATTATTAAATGATATCCAAAATGAATAAAACTTATATTTGTGGGTAGTGCCTCTTAAATTTAAGACTCTTTTCATTGAATTTATTAAAATGTTAAGTAATTTTAATTGAGTTGATTGAAGCAACATGTTGCAAAAATAATCTATGTTGTGTAAATTTGATTCAATCAGAAAAAGAAAAAAAATGTAGTGTGTAATTGTTCATGCAAACTATTATGGTCGGCTAAAAGGAAGACACAGTTTGGCCGAACAATTGCATACATGTGATGATAAATATGTAGTAATTATTAATTTTATCCATGTGAGTAATGATTGATTTCAAAGACGTTTATTATATGATCGGACTTATTCCTAATGTTTGATTATTGCGTGAGAGTACCATTTACAATTAATTTTTGCAATCAAAGATTGAGAATTAGTGGTGTATTTGATATCTTGTTTGAGTCTTTTAGTTTATAAGTGAAGATGAATGTCTATATATAATAATAATTTATTTACATATCAATAATGATATTGTATAAGTGTAAATATTTCAAGTGTTTTGATTGCACTCACACATATATGGTAAACATGAGACAATTGTAAGAATTTATTATTTATAAATATTAATTATCAGTGTTTGATCATTGTAACAAAATAACACTAGCAATTGATGTTGTTGTCTAAAGACTTAATTTCAACGGTGAATTTGGTATTTCGGTGAGTATATTTTATTTTGTTATCTATAAACTAATATAGTTTATGTATCTATAAAATAAGTTAGATTTTGATTCTCAAAAGTTTTAACTTGTAAGAATAAGATAAGATATGAACATTATATGTTTGGATCTAGACCTTACATAAGGATGTAGAAACTTAAATTCTCACAATTTAGTATATTTAAAGTGAGACTCAAGTTTATAAAGTGAGTACACTCCAAATTAAAAAGTGAGACTCAAGTTTCCCAATAGATTCAGGTATTCTTGCAATCTTTTCTCTCATATTCTAACATGTCATAGATCCCATAATTATATACATGTTCATATTATCTATTTTATTCCACACTAAAGTATAAGACATAATATATAGAACATGTATATGTGATTAATTGTTAAAGATTTAATTCCAACAGAATTGGGTAGTAGTAAAATCAAGGCTTAATACCCTTTTTGGTCCTGTAACTATAGGCCAGAGTCCAATTTGGTCCTCTTTCTTTTAAAAGTTCCAAATTGGTCCCATATGTTTTTAAATGGTTCCACGTTTGTCCATTCCGTTAGAAAAGTTAAATTTTGGGTTAAAATGTTGATTGCGTGTAAGTGTTTTGCTGATGTGTAATGAAGTGAATGGTGATGTGGCATGGTGTTGACTATTGACTCTCCCTTTAGTTGTATGACCCAACAATCCTCATATTTTCAAGACACGAAGAATACATTTTGTGTGCCATAGCAGAGAAGACAAAGACGAAGACCAGAGAAGACGAAGATTGAGAAGTTGCACTTGTTCAAGACGAAGACGAAGACGAACACTTCTCAACGAGGTTAGTTTAATAAATTCCTTTTCTAATTCTAGGGTTTATGTATTTAGTATGTTCACGGATTTTAGCCTGAGAAATATGTAATTTATATTCTAGGTTTTTTTTTCCTCTTTCGAAATCTAGGGTTGATATATGTCGTTTTTTAAATTTGACATTGTAGGTGATTTCGTTTGAAATGGAAGAAATAATATCTCTTAACATTGACCATAGTGGTGAATTTCTGGATTCTGATAAGAGTAATTATGTTGGAGGAAAATGCAATGAGTTAAGGGTAGATGTTGATAGGTGGTTATATTTTGAGTTGATTGGTATTTTAAAAAAGCTAGGGTATACTCAGGTAGAGAATATATACTATAAGGATCCTATATTTGGTATTAATTTGCTTAAATATGATAAGGGAGCCTTAGAAATAACTTACTTATGTAGGATTCACATGAAAGTAGACATTTATGTTGAACACCCTCTGTCCCAACCTGAGTATGTTGATGTTCCATTAGATGAACAAACTTCAAACACGGAGGAAGAACCATTAAATGAAGAACCCCTGAACACGGTTGCGCCTGAACACTATGACATTGTTGCAGAGTTGGTTGAACAAGTGAGGAATGATGTAGAGAAGGAAGTCAATGTAGGTGATAGAGTTAATGTTGATGCTGATGAGGGAGGAAATCCAGGTGTGGGAGTGAATGATACTGATGAGGGAGTGAATGATGATGAGGGAGTGAATGTTGATGATGGAGGAAATCCAGGTGGGAGTGTGCATGTTAATAAGGGAATTAACACAAGTTCTGATGATGAGGATTCTTCATTTATTTATGATAGTCCTATGGAAGTGTCATTTATTGATTATGATATTAGTTTGGGCAATGAGGAAGAGAACGATGCCAACATGGTTAATTTTGATGATAACCTTGAATGATACAATAAGTTGAAGAAAAAGAAAGGGGAAGGTAGTTCTGTACAAGATAATGATGGTTTTTATGATAGTGATTATTTAGACAGTGAATGTGATAGTGAGGATAGTTCTGTACCAAGGAAGAAGAAGCATCCCATATTTAAGCCTATGAAAGATATGATTGACTATAAGTGGGAGTTTAGCACTTACTTTAACAACAAAAGTGAGTTTAAGGAAGCTATTCAAACATATGCAGTTCAAAATGGAAGAGGTTTAAAATTTTTGAAAAATGACAAAATAAGAGTGAAAGTCATTTGTAAGGAAGGATATGAGTGGGAGGCCTATTGTGGAAAGTTTCCTGATGAGGAGACTTGGCAACTTAGGAAACTAGTTGACAAACATAATTGTCCTAGAGAGTATAATGTGAAAATGATGAGTACAAGATGGATAGTAAGGTTACATTTATTCATTCTGTTTAGATAGTTAACATTTATTCATTCTGTTTAGAAGTTGGAGAAAACCAGTAGTATAACACTTATTCATTCTATTTATATAGGATGTCAGCAGAGTACATTTTTGAGGTGAAACATATTGAGAACCAGAGTGATATCTTTGTAGTCAACTTGAAGGACCGTGATTGTTCTTGTAGGAAATGGCAACTGACAGGTCTTCCATGTGTCCATGGAATTGCTTCAATGAAGGCTAGAGGTCTTTGTGTTGATGATTTTGTGCGATATTATTACAAGAAGGCTAGGTATCTTCAGGTTTATGAACCAATCATTTATCCACTTAATGGTGCCAATTTATGGGTTAGGACTGAGTATCCTGATGTCCGGCCACCTAAATACAAGAAGATGCCTGGAAGGCCCAAAAAAAGGAGGAATCGTGAACAGGGTGAGATTGTTGGATCAGACAGAAAAATTAGGAAAATTGGTATGGTTGTGAGGTGTACAAGGTGTATAAAAACTGGACATAACAAATCCACATGTAAGTAGACACCATAGACTACTCAAACATCTACATCAAGCCAGTCAGCAACTCATTCAACTCAGGGAACTATACCATCTCAGACAGCTACAATATCTCAGGAAGTCACACCAACTCACAAGACTACACCACGGGCTATGTAATGTGCAAAACCTGCTATGTAATGTGCAAGACCGATTATGTAATGTTTTGGTATTTTGGTAATTCTGCTATGTAATGTTTAACCTGCTATGTACAAGACTTAATGTTATGTGATGTGCAAAACCTGCTATATAATGCAGTTTGTAAAATCTATTATATTGTCAAGTTCTGTGGTGCATTTTGCAAAATATGTTATATTGTCAAGTTTTAAAAATCTGCTATTCTATCAAGTTCTGCTACATTTTGGCAAAATCTGCTATTATGTAAAATTCTTCTATTTTGTAAAAATCTGCTATGTTAAACTTATGCATGTGTTGTTTCATAAGTTTGCAACTCTTGATGAAATAATACATTTTCAACATATGTTGTAATGGTTCACCTATAACAATACAATGCACCACTTCATGAAGTGTTGTGCATTTTTGAATTTGAAATTCAAACTTTCAGTAGCCCGACACGAATTTAGCCACAATTCCCACCGGTGGATGTTTAGTGCAAAAATCTGACCAAAAATATTTTCAGGCAGATTTAAAGGCAACTTCCATTGGTGGATATTTAGTGTAAGAACTGACAAAAATATTTTTCAAACATATTTAAAAGGCAACTTCCACTGGTGGATATTCAGTGTAAAAACTGACCAAAATATTTTCAGACAGATTTAAAAGGCAACTTCCACTGGTGGATATTTAGTGTAAAAACTGACCAAAATATTTTCAGACAGATTTAAAAGGCAACTTCCACTGGTGGATATTTAGTGTAAAAACTGACCAAAATTCCTACAGACAGATTTGAAAACAATTTCCACTTTTGTCTATGGGACACTTTTATCCTCTTTAACTTTTTCATATTTGAACACACCCATGGCATTGATTGTCCATGATTTCCAACACATGTTATGTTCAACTTATTTACAAAAGAAATTATGGCAACAAATTGTTAATATATCAAGCCAATAATAGTAAAACATAATAGTCCTAAACCAACCAATAGTGAGTATTGTTATTCAAAAGAAACTTGTTACAACATAGATGACAGTCACAAACTTGCTACAATTAAACTAAGGAAGTTTTCAACTCTATTACAACACCTAATATTCAAAACATCTTAACTACTAAAACAACCAACAATGAGTATCACAAGCACTTCCGTAGTTGTTGGGTGTTCTTGCTTTTCGAAGAACAGCTACTTCTCCACAACCACGCATAATCTTCCCAAAACTTGTGTACACTTGTGGATCGAACCCAGTTCTTGACGAAGAAGATGAACCTCGTGAGGCGCTCATACTTAGGGAAGATTGTAGTTTCAATTAGAAGAAGTGGAATTTGTGCCCTAGCTTTTAGTAATGAAGAAAAAGATACAATGGCATGACCTAATTTTATAAGAAAACACAACACAATGTAGAAGGAGGATGACTGTACATTAACAATGCCAACTCAGAATACACCTCAACAATTTTCACACCGTTAGCTGCAATTTGACAGTTTGAACCAACGTGGAACCATTTAAAGACGTATGGGACCAATTTAGAACTTTTAAAAGAAAGAGGACCAAATTGGACCCTGGCCTATAGTTAGAGGACTAAAAAGGGTATTAAACCTAAAATCAACACTCTGATTTGGCGTTCTTGTAACGAATCTAAATATGATAAAAACATTTATCCCTTCAGATTATCTATCAATTGGATTTCTCATCGAGTGTTACTTTCGAGAAATTCCTGCTTAAAAAGTTCCTTTATCAACATGTGATACTTCTCAATCATCAAAGCCTTCGATGTTTTTATTAAACTATCCAAAGCCCTTTATGTTAGAGAGGTCATATGTGGAAACCTCTATTTTGAAGGGTTAGACTAAGCTTTAGCTTGAAACAGATTCTTCCTTGGTGGAAAAAGCTTGTTACAACCACAACTTGGGTTCTTGGAAATATAGGAATTGTTGGAACAACTATTTACTCCCCGACAATTTCTCTAACTTACTCATAATACACATATATAGATAAGGTAATTCTTGTGTCGACTTTTTGGTGAATTATGCGCTCGGCACCAACTCCTTAATATTTTTTATTCTATTCCTTTTGGAATTAGTAATGATTTTGTACAGAATAGGTTAAACTTATCTTTCTTTAGATTCTCTTGATATTGGGGTTAACCTGCTCCCCCCTTTTGTATCTGCTTTTTTATAGATTATATCAGCAAGTTTATATTAAAAAAAAGACATGTATTGTATAATAGAGGGGTGTGCTTGTTAAAATCACAATATGTGACAATCAGTAATGGTTAATAGTTGTCAGATGCTTTATAGTTTGTTATGGGGTTCAAAACTAGATCACGTAGGAAGTTTTGAAGATTTGTTTATCTATATATTTGAGTGAATATGCAATTGTCTATCCCAACTTCAGGGTTAAGACATTTATGATTTTGCTAGGTCTGAATACAAGGCCCTTTGGAAATAGGAACCACCACCGTGAGAATGTGGAAGTGGATAGCTAATCCTTTGTTATTCATGAGAGTGTGGTTAACTTCCCTATGACTTCTATTGTACCTTCGTATATTAGTGACACGTCACCTTCCCACTTTCCCACACCGGGTGACTTATTCCAAAGGAAGTAGGAATATCTAATAACAGAAAATTTATATAGGAAACAAACATTCAAGATGTCTTTATGGGTGAGGCAATGCATTACTTGACTCCCATGTCGCCCCTTATGGGTTTTTAATAGTATACTAATACACAGAACCTCAATCATGAGGGCTTGAAAAGGATGAAGTGATTTAGTTTTATTCTCCTCTCGGATGAGTTCCTCAAGTATGAGATGCATCCCTCATACAAAGAACTAGTCCCTCATGCATGAGACAAGTGCCTCGTGTGTGAGGCAACCATCTATGTGTAAGACAACTATGGGATATGTCTTTAAGTGTCCATGACTTAATCAATACGTCAAATAGGGAATATCCCCAAATGTGAGTTTAGAGAAAAATGCATGCAAGGTATTTAATGCTATAAATAATGATTTAACCTTGGGATGCCAAACTAGCTTTAATCTCTTTGACATGTAAAAAATGTGAAGAACATTTCATGTATGATGAAAAACCTAGGAGGCCCTTTATTACCCCTAGTTTCTCGCCCATATTAAAGGGATTCAACCCCAACTCTTCCACCTTTTCTCACACATTTTTAATGAAGCTTTTAGAAGTCTCATTTTTCTTCTCCAATAACTCTTACTTCTTCAAAAGCTTAAGCTCTTCCACTTTTATAGGTATAACTTCAATATTTTTCCTTCTCTCTTTTCTCTTAATGGTGATAATTTAGGATTTAGATGAGAATGGTAATTTGATAGAACCCTTAACTCACGATGAATAAATAACTTCATGGAACTACTATTTTAGAAATGCTTAGCGTCCTGACGGAACTATTGATTGTAAATTTGTGGATCTAGGAATGTTTGGTAGTCGTGAAAGTTCTATGAACACTAATAGTGATAACATCGATGGTATAGATATTGATTCCTTTTTTCCCTTATATTTTATCAAGAAACAAAGAGGTAATGGTCACCTCCAAAATTGATCCCAAGGACGTCAGGGAAATCGAGTCTCATTACATCACTCAAGAAAAGACAACCTCCTTTTGAAAAAAGTTAACCTTCCTTCTTCAAGTGACGAGGAAGAAAATATCCTAGAGGAGTCTTCCATATTGAATAGGTCCAATATGTCTTCTTTGGACGACTCTCATAATCCTTCTTTTTACTTCTACCTCTGTAATACCCATATATAATACATGTCTAGAAATACATATTATACACAGTTATAATGTTGGTACTGAAATACATAAGTGTATAATGATCATATTGTGCATATTATATGCCCAAAATGAAACTACAAACTATGGCACTTTATATACAAGGGTGCCCAAAATAAAACTAGGAACTAGATCATTATAGAATGATCTCAAAAGAGATATTTACAGAGTAAAAAAATCCATCCAAAATAGTCAAGTAAGCAAGGATACCAAACTATCTTGTCCTTACTATTCACCTGCTTATAACTTCCTAAAAATAATCAACAAACATGAGGTGAGATAATAATCTCAATGGGCTCCATATCTTATAGGTCCACTATGCTCTACAAGGTTCTAATCAAAACCTAACTCAAGTCCAAAAGGGGAAAAGAATTGAGTAGTCAAAACTCGCAATGTATGGAAACATGCCTCTTAAGTTCATTAACACAAATAATCTGTTGTGAATCAGATGCACTAGAAACAAAGTATAAATAGTTTCTTTATGATCAAGAAACTCACAATGGTTGGGGTTTATGGTAACACAAGGATAACAATAAGAATTGGTTATAAACTATTATTCTTTCTTTTCTCTATCAAATAAGATCACAAGTATACAAGAATAACAAATAACCTATTTCTCTTGAATTAGATTTTTATCTTCCTATTTTTCCTTAAGCTAGATGAGAGACTAGCATGCTGTTTATAAGAAAATTAACACATTAACCTTATGGGTCTCTTAACAATTACCTATTACAAGATAACTTAGGGTATACGCTAAGTTAAACAATTGGGATTACAAGCAAGGCCCAATTCAACATGCTAACAAACCTAGCAATATTGACTAATGCATGTTAGAACAACTTCGACTATAACACACATTACTTCGACACCAACATGCGAACAAGCTTTGACCTCATGCTTAATCCATGTCGAACCAGAAGCTACCCTTCGACCATACTAGAGTTCAACCCAATATCTTACAGTTCTCCACCTTGGAACAAACTCTATAACATCAAGGAACAAATTAGATTTCTTCATGCAACTTTATCAACTGCATACAGTGAAAAAACGTGCAACTGGGCAATAAGTGATCATATAAGCAACATTACGATTTGTCGAAACCTTCAGCACTTGGACTTATCCATGCTCGATTACCCCTTTGACGAAATGTAGCCTCACATCGATGTGCTTGGTTCGGTCATGATAGGTTGAATTCTTCGACATATGTATTACACTTTGACTATCACTTTTAATAGTGATAACTCAACCTTGAAGATTCATCTCCTTTGCAAAACCTTCAAGCCACATTCACTACTATAAAACGCGCAAACAACAACGTCGGGTTTACAACGGATTCTTATACACCATTGACATATCTTTACTAAGACGCTACCATATTTATTTTGTTTTTTTATTAAAAAATATTAGTATATAACAACAGTTACATAACCAACCATTGTGATACAATCAAACTTTCATCAGTTCGAACCTCAATGCCATAAAATATTTTATTATTTTAACGTTAATTAAGGCAATCGTTTTCTTTTTTATTTATTTTAAAATTTACAAATAAGAGGGATATCACTACGGTTCTACTGGTTAACCATTGTGATATATTTGTAATAAATTATTACTTATCACTACGGTTCTTCAGTTTTACCGTTATGATATATTTATTATAAATTAATACTTATCATATGATCCTTATTTTCAACTATTGTGAAATTGTTTACCCATATATAAGCGAATTAACTTTCACATATTGACAGTAGGGCCGTTTCCTTCATAGTGAAACCCTAGAACCCATTTTTCTCTTCTTCTTCACCTTTAGCAGGGAATCCCTTGCTTCATACATTAAGGTATTCTTCTTCTTCCATATATTGTTAGATATCTCCCATACTTTGGCTATCGTACATATTGTTTGTGGAGCTATGGAAAAAAAAGTAAAATAAGAATTGAGCTATGATGAAAACTTTATCCACATTGTACTTCTTCTTTTTCATAGCTTCACAAACAAAACGTTAGTGAATGAAGAAACAACAGTGGCAATAAACTTCATCTAGTCTTAGAACCCATGAAAAGAAATATAAGAAGTATGAAGCTTTTGTGTAAGCTTCTTCCTCCTTATATTTTTCATCATGGCTTCACAAACTAGATGAAAATTATATTTGATTCCAGTTCCACGATTATTTTTCTGATTATTCTCATTTTTTCAGATTCGTTTTCACTACCTTAACAAAGATTCGTCTTCATTTTTTGTTGATTCTTCTTATTTTTGTTGAACTTTGCAAATTAAGGGGATGATACATGGTGATAGCAAGCGTATAATATGTATTGATAAGGTTCATATAGTTTGTGTAGCAATAGAAAAAATACAAGAAGTATGAAGTCATTGTGGAAAATTATCCACCTTGTATTTCTTTTTCATTGCTTCATAAACTAGATAAAATTCATACTTACGCGATAATTTTCAATAAAAGGTGCGTTCATAAAACAGGTTAACATAGTTTGTGATATTGGGTGCGGTTAAGGTTTTGTTGATAAATTTATAATATCTGGTTCTGGTGTATGATGTTGTTTGAGTTTATTATATTCTATGTAGATTGTTTGTTTCACTAATCCTCACTTAAAGTATATTCATTTAAATTGACATAGATACTTAAAATATGTAAATTAAGTTGTATTTGAAAATCAAGTTAAACAAACCATTGTTGTTTTTTAATTGCATGTGTCTTGTCATTCATCTCATGTTGTTTTCATATATAATGATATAATGACTTGACTCCTTAGATGCAATGTTGAATTCTACTATAATTATATTTACATAACAACAATTTATTGGATACTCTACCTCCTCCTCGTCACTGATAATCGTAAAAAATTATGATTATAAATGAAATTATGGTTATGCAGATACTCCAATGTCATATCTTAATTTTAAAACAATGATTACTGCACTTTAGGAAACAAGGATGAATACACAACTGCTGTTTTTAAAGTGATGCAGCACAATCACCAACAGATGTTAAGACATCATGTTGAGACATCTTAGTCAAGAACACAATACAAAAAACTGTAAATTGCAGAATAATAATAAAATAGAATATGTTGACCCAGTTCGGTGTTAATAAACCTACATCTAAGGGATACCAATCCAGGATGAAGACTCCACTATATCGTAGGATTATCACAAAGCTAAACTCCCTCATTTACAACTTTATCTCCTAATAACTACCCTAATGGACATCTTTATCAAATCTTAACTCCACCGTTTATAACTCTGATAAGAGAACCTACTCATATCCTTCACAACCTACGCTGCCTCTGTCTTCTGCCATCACAGAACCTGTCACGGTTTTCTTGACCAAGAAGTTATCTTGGACATGCTTAAAAGCTTCATCCAAGAAAAATACAACAACCATTACCTAAAGGCTTCTGGTAGTGTAGATACATATATTCCGTCCTCTGTGCATCACATACTATAGATGGGAACTACAACCCTAAGAGCCAACGACTCTCAAAACCCTTATTTTACAAAAGAGAACTAGATTACAATTTTTACATTAGGCGTAATATCATCCTACGTCTAAGTCTTTTTTTATAGTCTTCTGTTTTGTTGGGCCTTCTAATTCTGTCTTGATCCATACTTTAAAGGCATAACAAATCTTAAACAGATTTGTTTTACAATTAACTTACTATATCAGTAAGATGTCCTGTCAGTTGTTAGGACATCTCCTTCGACATCTTTGTCCATGTCCAGATTTCTTCAGCTTTATCATCAATTTGTTTTACCAAAATTTAGTCAAACTTCAGAAGATTCCAGTCTCCCCCTTTTGACAAATTTTGGCTAAAACAATTCTTGAACGTCTCTTCACCCTGAGTAACATATATGATTGGATTATTGTGAAAACTGTGTTCATGTTGGTGTACATGAGAAAGAAGATAATTCCAGCTCCCCCTAAGCCTATGAAACAATACTACCACCCTTGAAGAAAGTAGTAAGCCAGAATGAGCAAGGTAGAAGAAGGTTTTGACAAACAGAAGATACCTTCTTTAAGCACACTTCCCCTCCGGAGAACAATTGTATGCATAGTAGAGCTAAGGAGGACATAACACATGTAACTAAGGTCACTAGACACAACATGTTCTTCAACTCAGGTCACAAGATACAAATGGGAAACATACACACATGATGTTAGAGCATCTTGTTTATCATCCTTACAAAGAACATGCAAGAATAACCTATGCACCTTCTCCCCTAGTATCCCATACTCCCCCTTTTTAGCCAAAAATTAACAAAAGTAACCAAGGCATTCCCATACCCAACTAATACAAGCTCAGACTCGAACAAAAATCGCGAGATAAATACCACAAAGAACCTGATACAGATATGCAATGAACAAAGAACCCCCTTAAATAGCCAAGACTCCTCTTAGATTGTAATGAAATCTTTGAGAATAACAAAAAAAAATTATGAAGATGTAAATCCAATAATGTAACTTCACGCAAAGTAATGTGCACCGACCAAGAATACTTTGACTGTTTATTCTAAGGAAATCCATCCAACATAAAGTAAGTAACTAAAAACATGTTTCCCACACACATGTTCTCCAATGGCCAAGGCCAGCCGTTCATAAGTCCAATTGCTCACAATTATATTTTACAGCAATGTCCTGACATCATGTCTGACATTGTCTAGTCTTCCAAAGATTTTTTTTCTTTTTGATTTGACATATCCAGAGTATCTTCACAGGAATCTGCAGAAAAAAATAAATTCTCCCAGACTGGTCAATGATTCTCTAGGCATCCATCAAGAATCATATATTATGTATTGTCAAGTTTCCCCCAACTTGCAACAATACAATGTCAAGACATCACACTTGACATCTTCATCCCTCATGGATGGAAATATCTGCTTGACACACACCACAAGCTTGGTGTAGACTACACCCCTAGAGTAGATCCTTAGAGCAAGAGGCAACTCCCCCTATCTAAGATAATATATGCTCCCCTTGAAAACATGCATAGAAATGAATGGAAAACATAAGACCAATCTTCAATGTCTTCAAGAGCTCACTCTCTGTCCAACCACCTGCTAAAGCACTTTCATTTTGGCACCACTATCCCTTTTGACAGGAAATAGCAGTCACTCACACATGAAGACCATCATGTTATCTTTGAGGCACATAAGGATCACCATCCTCATAGTAACAAATTGTTGGATTAAGATCAAAGTCCCATTGATCCCCCTCTTCCTTCAACCATCTACACATCTTCAGAACTTCACCTGATTCTTCGTGTATAGGCATTCAACAGCTAAAGATAAAATCCAATTGGCCTATGATAACTCGAATTTATATCGATTATTTAATGCGTTTTCCGATTGTTTAACATGTTAATTTATGTATTTTGGACAATATTACGCGAGAATTGTGTTTGTTTTTGTAGATATTTGATCAAACATGACTTTTGAAGGCAAAAGTATAAAAGGAAGCGTATTGGACAAGAAAAAAGGAAAAAACAGATGGAAAAGAGCAAGAAAAGCCACTTCTGCATAATTTACTGTGGGACGCCCGTATCATATGTGAAACACCCATCTCACCTTCAAGATGCCTATCCCATCTCCAAGTTTCTCGTCTCACTTCAAGATGCTCGTCTCATTTATAAAACGCTCGTCTCAAGCTCAAGTCAAATAACCTAGTTACGAAACATAATTTAAACACAGAGAGAGAGACGTTATGAGAATTGTTCGCTTCAAAAGAGAATTTCCCTCCACCCTAATCAACTCAGTCCAAGCAACCTAGTTCAAAGCCCAATCGAAGTCCATGCTTTCAATTGCTCAACAAACCTAAGTTGCTACCTATAAATAGAAGCCACTACAATTTGCAAGGAAAGCTTCATTCAAGTCCAAATTTCTGTCGTTTTTCTTTCGATCGAAGTTCACAATTTTATTTTCAGCATTTGTTTATATTTTCCTTTACCAAGCCCGAGTGACAGTTTCCATCATTAGGAAACTATCACCATTTTAATTGTTTCCAGCCACTGAATTATTGTTTACTTCCCAAGTTTTCAAAAGTTTGGTTGATCAAGAACATTCCAACCAGGTTTCTAATTTTAATGCTTTATTGTTTATTTATTGTTGCATTTATTTATATCATGAATTTATTCTCATTTTACCTTTCTTTGTTTTTATTTAATATGTCTGGCTAAACCGTTAATCGGTATATAGTTGTCTAACCGGAACGAATTTGGTAGAATTAGGTTATTACTTAAGATTAAGTTATTTTCTGGTTTCTATTTCTTGTGTTAAATAACTTTCGTTATGAGAGTAAGAGAGTATAAAAGATTAGGATTAAGACCAAGGGAGTGTGAGATCATAATCAGATAGCTGAAATCAGACATTTGTTTTATATACAACGGAAGCGCTTTAAAACCAATTAGAACCTTTAGGTTTCCAAAAAATAATTCTAACTTGAATTGACACAGCGAGAGCGCTCAATTGAACTTAGGAGTATAGTAATAGGCAAGACCACGAGAGTGTGAGTCAACGACTTTTAAACCGAGAGTTTCTACGGAGAGATAACTTGACAAACTTTAATGAGTCGACCCTCTATTGAATTCGCGAAGGCGAATCAATTACATACTAATATTTTTACCATTAATTTAAGTTAATTAATTCTTCACCTTTTAAAACTAAAAACATCGCTCGCCTTAGCTAAACATAGTAACACCCAATAGCACTAGGTTGATTATCGACTCTCTGTGGGATCGATATCTTTTATTACTACGTGATAGACTGTGCACTTGCAGTTAGTAACCGTTAGACTCAAAAAGTCGTCACCAACATGGAATGTAGCACACTCCCCAAAAGAGATACCATACTGTAAACACCCCAAATTTTCCCTCACTCATTCACACCATGGCTTGTGATCTTTTCATATTCATAAGTTCAATCATAGCATCTCATATTACATATTTGCTTCACTGCATTGTTTCAAAGTCATCTGCATCTAGGGTTTGTGATCTGAACAATCCAAGAGCCACTTGAGCCACTCCAAAGGTCATCAATCACTTCAAAGGGGTCCATGTATGTTCAAGCATCATATTATATCCTTAAAAAGTCAAGAAAGTCAAAGAATCACAAGAACTGAGAATGGCATGGAGGTAGAGCCAGGGTTAACTGCACAGATGACCTAGAATTAGGGTTTTGGTTTCAAAGGCCATAACTCCAAATTTTTTGGTCATTCTTGTTTCTATTGGTCTCTATATGCTATAAGGATCATGCATATCAAGTTTCATGAAGAAATTCCATGGGGAAGGCATCTAATCAAGAGTTGACTTTTTGAGCAAGTCAGTGCAAAATCAGGGCATCTGAGGCACTCAATGACCCAACCAAAGGGTGTTCATCATCATTTTGATTATGTATGATATTTATTTGATCATAGAAGATGTCAGAAGTTCACAAAATTGAAGAATCTCAAGCCATTTGCAAAGTTGACTTTTTGGGAAAATAACTTGTAATGGAAACTTGCCATTTTGGGAAACTTTTTCAACCCTTGCTTTTTGATTCAAAAATGCTTCAAATGAGAAAACTTTGGTCATGAAAGTTGTAGAATGGATCATTCCCTTTTCAAAAAGTACAAGAACTTGTTCTAATTCATTTTGGATCAAAAGTTATGGCTTGTCAAAGTTGGGAAAAATCACATAATTTCAAGTTTTCTACCAAAGAGGCAAAGTTGCAAAACCACTTACCAAGACAAATTGTGCTATCAAATGGACTTCTAATATTCATACAAACATAAACCAATGTCTAAAAATCAGTTTGGCCCAAAGAATTTTCCATTTCTATGCCTTGATTTTCACATAACCATAAGTCATTTTTCATGAAAGTGCAAAGAGGGATTTCTTGCAAATTGATTCTCAAAGGTTTTGTTTGACCCCTAGCTGGTTTTAATACATTGTCATGACCTAATGAGGCATCCCACATCAGAAATTCAGCAAGACTTCTCACACATACATGGCCAAAAATCATAAGATGTAACAAGTTGTCAAGTTGCAAAAACCCTTCCAACTCATGATCCAAATGCAGCAGCCTCTCATGAACCATCCAAGGGCTATCCTTGACTCAAGCTGAGGCAGGACAGGCCTCTAGATCATCTCTGCCACAACCCATGCTGCAAGTACACAAAACTTGACTTTTTGGCCAATCATCCCATACCAATCCCACAGTGCACACCTGCTCTCCAGATTTGTTGGGATAGTTTATGGATCACCTAAGGATCATAAAACATAACATACACAAGCCTGAAACACACACATTGCAGCACACTCCAAAAACTGTCAAAACCTTTCCTTCTTCTAATCACACAACACAACCATCAAACTTCAATAATTCCTTCACCAATCAACCAGAAATCATCCATAGAACAGATCCCACCCCTCACAATGATCTGAAACAGCACACACAAGAACCTCATTTTCTGATACACCAGAACTGAACCTCTCAAAATAGCCAATTTAAACTCCATTCAAGCTTGCCATTAGCACAAGAGGGACCATTGGAGGTGGTTTGCACAAAGGAAAGGCTCAGAAAGCTCATTTTTGAAGGTCTCCATCTCAGGTATAGCTCAAGAACTTTTTTCTCAGAACTTCATTTTCTTGTTACAAAATGAATCTACATGTTGCACTGATCATCTGGATGTATTTAGATTTGAAAATACGTAAGAGATGACCATTTCATGTCACTCTGAAAGTTTGCTCGTGTTTCGTATTTTCATTCGATTCAGGCTGGTGAGTGAAAATAAATGAGTTTTGGGAGAGGGGTTAGGTTTAGATTGGGGAGAGGATCATTTCTGTGGAAGAAATTGCTTGTTTGGTGACCTGTAGCGAAATCTAGGGTTTGGGTTCGCCGGAGAAGACGAACGAAAGTCTTCTCCGGCCACCTGAAATTCATTAACCCTAATCTGTGTCATTAATGAACTTTGAATTCTGGCCGTGGATGCGTTTGACTTTGTTTGACCCGCGCGTGTTTGGATGGCCAGGATCTCATCATTTAGCCCTAATCTTCAATTAACTTAATTAATCCAGTTTAATTAATTTTAAAACCAGAATTAGCCAGGTTTGAACTTGGGCCATTGGATGTGGCGCCAAGTCAACCTTTCCCAGCCCAGAATCAATCTGGTTCGTCCATTGTGCATACTTCTCATTATTTTAATTTTTATTTTCATTTTATTTGATTTATTTTGCACATTTAATTTAAATAGCAAAAAATGTTTAAAAATTATGAAAATTTTTGTCAAGATTTTCATTATTTTCCAGAACACAAAAATATTTTTATTTTTATTTTTTGCATTAAAAAGTATTTTTAAATCATTTAAAAGTTTATTTTTAATTAATTAATGAAAATTAATTAATTAAAAATACTTTTAGGTATTTAAAAATCACAAAAAAATTCATGTAACATTTAAAAACATTTAGAAACATTGTCCAACTCTCAAACCAAATTTCTTTTTTTGTTCTTGATGCCTTTTGATAATTTTCTTTGGATTTAATTTCATTTCAAGGCATTATTTTGCTTCAAACTTCAAAAATTCATTTTTGTCTAACTTTTGAGAATTGGATCATGATTCTTTTTGAATTGCATCTTGTATAGCATGTAGTTTATAAGATAAAATTGGCTTGAATTGATCTTGCATTTTCATTTTGTTTTGCATTTTTCTTGACAAGGTACCTTAAAACCCTAGCAATCTTAGGAAATTCATAACTCTCACTAGGTTAAGAGTTAGATCCCCTCCTTTGGACAGTGAGTTTGTGTAGGTTTAGGGTTCCTTTGATTGCATTTTCAAATTTTTATCATGTCATTTGCTTCTGGTTTTGGATTTTGCTTTGTGTGTTGATCATAAACCCTAATTTATGCCTTCCTTTGCATCCATCTTCCATTTGCTTGCATACCATGACTTGCCATGACATTTTTTGCATTCATTTGATTCATAATACATCTTAGGACATATTAGAATCATGTTTGATCATTGCATCTTTCATTTTCCATATTATATGTCCATTGCATTTCATAACTTTTCATGAACATCCATGGTTCAAAACATGCTTCTCTTGCATCCATATGTTTGTATGATAATTCTAATGCCTTGCCTCATGTTTGCATCATCTCTTAGCATCATTAACATCATATTTATGCTTCTGGTTTTGGTTTGCATCATGACATTGCATCTCATTTTTCATTGTATTTCATTTCTTTTGCTGACTTTTCAGGTGGTAAGTTGTTTGAGAAGTGAATTTGCCTTCACTTCTCACATTCTCTTTTCATCTCTTTCATACTTCCCTTGCTGCATTTTGTATGTGTATTGTATTGAGCTTGCTCATTCTTGTTCATCTTACCTACTTTCTTCAAGCAACTTGTCTTCTTAAGTGAAGCAAGTTGTTTTGCTTCTCTTTGCTCCTTTCATCTGCTTCTCTCCTTGGTGGTTCTTTGAAGATCTTCTTGCAAGCCTCACAAACCTTAGGGATGACCAAGCATGATAACAATTAGGGTTTGATTAGTTCCCCATTTAGCTTTTACCCTTGTGTCTCTTTGAGTCTTCTCTCCTCATCTCATAATCAGGGACTAAACCCTAAAGGCTTTAAGGCTTTGTGATTAAGCTTGTACCTGCATCCTTCTATTAGGATGAAGTGTATAACTTTAATCCTAAGTGTTAAACCCTTAATGTGTTTAAATCCTTTAATCAATTCACCTAATAATCATCAAGACATCAAACTTGTAACTTGGGCCTTACATTAGGGTTCTAATTCTTCCTTAATTGGTTAAGAAGGACTAACCCTAGTGTTAATGGACAAGTCCCCCTCAAGTTGTCTTACAAACCATAAAAATCATTTCTTCATCTTATCATTAACTAAAATCCACTTTAATAAAGGCTTTGTTTTGTCATGAGGTTAATCCCTAATCATAGATTAAGTTGAGGTATCTTCCTCAGCTTAAATGTTCTCATCTATTATCCTTCTATTAGGATGGTGTAATGGGCCCATTAAATCCTTGATTATGGCTTAAACTCATTACTTAACACTAAACAAAAACACCAAAAACATCTAAATAATTACAAGTAGGTCAATGATCTTAATCCTACATCAGGGTGATTAAGTGTGAGATGCTGACTTCACACTTAAGGTATTCTCATTACCCCTAATCAGAGGGAGGATGTGATGAGTTTACTAACCCCTTGGTTTAGGCTTAAGCTCATTTTCTTATAACAAATTTCCAAAAGCAATAAAAGACTGAAAACACAAAAACAAACAATAATCGTCTCCTTCGGGATTCTTTTCTCATCACACTCATTCACAAACGAGAACCTGCTTCTTTCGTCTAATGCAAGACAGTTTGCACCTGAGCCAGACAGGTCATACACTTGAGCATAGACAGGCAAGCAGTTCACAAGTCAATTTATCTTTCAGTCTCTTTGAGTCGAACTACGGTGTTCTGACTTCCTCATTGCACGAGAGGATACGTAGGCATAACTCAACAGTTATCGAACAAAAGTCTCTGTACATTCACCCTCTTTCCAGCCTTATTCTTTAAGCCTCATAGTCATGAGCATTTCACTCTTGTTCTTACACTGACACTTCTCTTATACACTTCACACTTCTTTTACACTGACACTTGCATTCTTTCCAGCTTTGATACACAAATAGCACTGACACTACCCCTTTTAAACACAAATATTTTAAGCGTGGATCCCGTCGAGTACGGCGGACAATCTGGGTGCTAATACCTTCCCAGGTTGTAACCAACCCCCTTTCTCAGTCTCTCTGGTTCGCAACCGTCTTATCCATATCTTTTCTTAGGTTTATGCAGCATTACCTTTCCTTCGGGATAAAAATGCCTAGCTGGCGACTCTATTCATTTCCTTCTCTTTTCGCCGACCGTTCGCGTCTGTATCCCTCTTGGCCCTGTGTCATTTGGTGTGAGCGACAACTTGGCGATTCTGCTGGGGACCCTTATACTGTAACCAGGGCTTCTGGTTCTTTTTGTGGGTTCCTCCTAGCGCTTGTTTGATTTGTGTTTATTGGGGTGTTATGTGCTATTTGTGTTTGTATATTTGCTTTGTTTACTGCTTTATGTACAGTTATTTATTGCTTTCTTTGCAGCTTTATATATCATACTGTCATACTGTTATCTGGCTGGATATGGTTTTTTTTTGTTTTGGTGGGTGGGGTTCTACTGAGAGTTTTAGGTCCTATACCTGGGACCTGAGTGACACCTAGGCTAGAGTGGTTCATGTTCTTTCCCATTCCATTTCGGTCTGGTGCGGGAATATGAAACACGGTTCAGACGTGGGTTTCTTCTTGAGAACTCTGTGCTACAGATTTCCTGTAGTGCTAGGGCTATCTGGGAAGCCTGCTAAGTCTGGATGACCTTTATTATGACCTTCAGAAGCTGGGGTGAATTAGAGAAGGATCTTTTATGGTTATTGTAAACACTGTACCTCCGGGTTAGAAGTGTTTACACTTCTCATAACTGATCCAAGTCTGAGGATCCTTGTTCTAGAACACCACCTGTGAGGGGGTTGGGCTGTTTACAGGTTTGCAGGTACCCTTGGCCACAACATACCCTGTTACTTTGTTTTGATTAAGAGTACTCCACTTTGGACAGTTCTTGTGATTTAACCCTGGACTTGTGACTCTTTATTTGAGTCCCCCACCTTGGTTACTGGATTTCTGAACCTCCATCTGGACTTCTTAAACATACATGGACTTATATCAAGGCAGTAATCAGATCCAGCTTGATCACAAACCCTTACATATCATTTGCATACTCATCATTTGCATCATTTAACATTTGTTTATTTGTTTTTCAGGGTATCCACATTATATCTGGCTTGGTTTTGACCCCTTCATCTGCTTAGGCCTTTGTTCATCAGTGGTCTACTTCAGCTATCTTCATTAGTTGCCTGCTTTAGTTACCTCCATCATCATCCTCAGCCTATCAGTGGCCCACCTCCAGTATCAGTCTTCATCATCAGCAATTGTTTCAGCTCTTCATAAGCAGTCATGGCACCCAAGAAGAGCAACATCTCATACCATTTCTTTGAGCCTGAGCTGACTGGCGTCAGGCAGGTCTAGGCACTTGTCACTCCAGACCACATCCCATTATTCAGAGAGCATTATGGAGGCATCCTTGATATGGTTATGGACTTGGACCCTTCTCAGAGGAGTTTGATTCACACCTGCCTACAGTTTTATGACCCTCCTTTTAGATGTTTCACTTTCCAGAACTTTCAGCTAGGACCTCTGCTGGAGGAGTTCTCATCATTGATTGGAGTACCTGTTAGGGGTCGTATCCCCTTCAACCCAGAGATGGCTTCTCCCAGCAATGAAGAAGTGGCAAAAGCACTGCACCTGGAACCTATTTTGATTGAGCAGAACATGACAACAAAGGCTGGAATCCCTGGTCTACACTTGGATTTCTTGACTTCTCAGGCCATCCTGAAGGCTTCCTTGGGAGAATGGAAGGCAGTTTGTGCATTGTTAGCCCTCAGTATATATGGGGTTATACTTTTTGCAGATGAGCCCAAGTTTATCAGCAAGAATTCTATTCATCTCTTCCTTTTGAGGAACCCAGTACCCACCTTGCTGGGAGATTTCTATTATTCTGTTCACCAAAGGAATGAGAAGCAGAGAGGGAGGTTGGTGAGGTGCTGTGCTCCTCTATTTCATACCTGGCTGATCAAACACTTACCCAAGACTGATGCCTTCCTGAATCCTCACCAACAGAAGAATTGGGCTAAGAGACTTATTGCTTTGACCTCAGATGACATCAGATGGTGCACCCAGAGCACCAAAGGCAGGGACATAATTACTAGCTGTGGGCAGTACCCCAATGTACCTCTAGTGGGAGTGAAGGGTTGCATCAATTACAATCCTTTGCAATTTAAGAGACAATTGGGCTATGCTTTGGTTCACCCTCCTAGAGTGCAAGACTTGGCTGAAACCCTATATTGTGAGATAAAGCCTAATCTAGCTATTGTCAGACAGGCATCCTGGGCTTGGGACAACATCCAGACCAAAGGGATGGCCATTCTGGGAAGGTGCAATAATGTGGCTTCAGCTCAGTATTATGAATGGTCTCATGCTAGGGCTCAGATTTCTGGGATTCCTTTCACCATTGAGGATGTACCTGGACCATCCACAGTACCCCCTCCAGCCACTGTCAGCCTGGAAGAATTTGAGAAACTGAAGGAGAGGAATGAGAATCTGTCTCAAGCTCTAAAGAAGACCCTCTGGGAGAGGAGTGATGGTCGTCTAGACATTGAGAGGTTGGAAAAGCTTAAGGTGGAGCATCTAGCCAGGATTGGGAAAGCAGAGGACTACATCAAGAAATCAAGAGCAGGGGAGCAAATTTTGAAGAATGCCTATAAAGAGGCCCAGTTTCAGAAGGCTAGGACTGATCTCTATCTGAAAGTGAAATTCTGTGATCAGGTATGAGATGTCCTAAGAGATGTCCCAACACTTGACAAATTTAACCAAAACTTAAATAGCAAGAAAAGTAAACAACACAGAAGTTTGTTAACCCAGTTCAGTGTATAACCACACTTACATCTGGAGGCTACCAAGCCAGGAGGAAATCCACTATAAGTAATATTAATTCTAGACTTAAACCACCCTGTTTAATCTATCACTTAATAACTACCCAATGCAATTTCTACCTAAGACCCAACTTAGATAAGAGTACCCTACTCACTCCCCCTCAATCACACAGTGATCAAGTTTACAAGTTTAATAAAATTGAAGACATTCTTCAAACAAAACAGCTTGATCTTACTTCACAGTTTCAATCAAGTCACAAATGCACTTTTGCTTAAAAGCTCATAAAGTGGTACAATTAAACAACCTGCTATTAAAACACTAGACACCCTATTTTGTCTTCTGAAATTCTTACTCAATTCTATGAGTTTCTGTTGATTAAATAGGTATCTGTAATTTGGGCTTTCTGTAGAATGATCCAGCCCTAATGCGCATGCAGCTTCCACCTTGAATTTAGGGTTTGTTACTTCCTAGATTCTAGGTGATTTAGGCCTTCTGTTTTAATCTGAATCTTCAATATAAAACTCCCTACAGATGCGCCTTATTCTGTTTTTATCCATCATTAATTAATTCCAGATAACTCTCCTTAAATATCTCTGATCAGTTAGTCAATAATTAATTCTGGTAGCAGGTTTGAGATGTCTCAACATCTGTTGGGACATCCTGAAAAACTGAACTTAAGTCATTAACACAATGTCCCAACATCTGGTGAGACATCCTGAAATAAGTTCATATACTCTTTTTGATAATGTCCCAACATTTGATAGGACATTCTGAACTGAATTCAATATTTCTTGTTGGTCAAAAATTCTGCCAATTCAAGACATCTACAAACTCCCCCTTTGGCTAATTTTTGGCTAACATCTTTTATGGTTATCAGAGTGCAGCAGAAGTTCTTTTTATCAGAGTATAGCATTACTTTTCTGTTGATTTATATTTGAGATTACTCCCCCTCAAACATATATGTATCCAGTCTTGTTGCAACAGAAATATTTATCAAAACACACTGATTCAGTTCAGACACAAACAAACAGATTTTTTTTCATTCATAATTAAACAGCAATACAATTTGTTGTTGTTGTTCTCCCCCTTGTTAGACACAAATTTTGGGGCCAAAGACACTAAACCAGAAATACAATGCAGTGCTGTCATTACAATTGCCTCACATACAATGATCACTCAGACTCTTCACTTTCAGTTTCTTCATCAGCTTCAGTTTCTTCATCAGAGGCAGTTTCTTCATCAGATGCAGCTTTCTGATCTCCTTCACTCTCCAGCCTTTGAATGATTTCCTCAAGCTTCTGCTTTCTAGCTTCAAGCTCTTTGCAAGTGCTCTTGAGTTCAGCAATTAATGCCTTCTTGGAGATTGGAGTCTTAGCAGTTGAAGGACCTGCAGATGTCCCAGAAGGTGCTTCAACATCTGCTGCATGATGACTGAGGAACAGTTTGTAGTGAAATGCCAGGGGGCTTTCTCTCTTGCAGACTGTGTCCTTCTCAGTGAGAATCCCAGGGTATTGACTTAGAACTATACCACACAGCAAGGAGGGAAAAGCTATTGGCAGCTTTGTTGCAGAAGAGCTGGCATGCTTCAAGGTCTGATAAAAAATGTAAGCACCATAATCCAGCTTAGTCTGAGTTCCCACAGCATAGATAAACCTGGCCAGACCAGTGGAGATTGAAGATGTGTGGTTGGTAGGCACCCAGTTTGCTGTACCAATCCTGTTCAGCATGGCATATTTTCTTGTTAGCATGCTCACTGAGAGCTTTCCTTTAACAGGCCATGCCTTGACCTGGTTTGCAGTGATAACCTTGCAGACTTGGTTATCTGTCTTACCTAGCTCATTTGGTCCATCTGTTTCTCTTCCTAGGTATTGGTTGATGATCTGAGGAGAGAACTCTACACACCTACCTCTAACAAAGACTTTTCTAAATTCAGAGGACTTACCATTGGCACAATCCTCCTGAAGATTAACAATGAATTCTTTGACAAGAAGTTCATAGCAGGGAGAGAGATCTGAGACTGTTTTGAAGAGGCCTGCAGCAGAGATGAGGTCAATCAGTTCAGTGCACTCAAGTGCATTGCTGCTCAGTTCTCTTTCAAGGGCAACCCTTCTTTGGTACACAAACTTCCATCTGTTAACACTAGAGACATGATGGAATGAGATGTTGTCCAAGGGAGCTTCTGGAACAGCAGTTGAAGCCCTAGATGGTGCTGGTTTCTTCTTGGGAGGAGATGTTGGGACATCTGATTCAACATCTGAGTCTGATGGGGTGACAACTTTCCTCTTCTGGGTTTGGACTTTACTCCACTGTTTTGTTGGACCAAAGGCAGCTTTAGCTTTGGCTTTCCTTGGAGAGGCTTGCTTCTTCTCAGGGACTGCATGATCTGCTTGCATCTTTCCTTTTCTAGACCTGAGCCTTTTGGCTATGCTAGGTCTTACAGAGGCTATGATCTCTGTATCAGAATCCTGCTCCAGGTTCACCACTAGAGGAGATTGAGCAGTCTCCTCTTCAGCTGGTTGATCAGCAGATATTTGATCTTCAGTTGAGGCTTTGGTCTGATCCTCAGAGTTTTCTTCATCACTTTCATTTGAGGCCTTTTTCTGGTCCTCAATTTGTTCAATATCAGCATCAGATGAGTTCTTTTTCTCATCTTCAGATGTTCCAACATCTATTGGGACATCCTGTTGAGCAGGAGTGTCCTCTGCAGCTTGAGCTTGTTCTTCTTGAGGTGCAGGCATGGTGTTCAGAGGAATAGAAATCCCACTAACCACTCTCTGTTCAAAATGAATCTTGTTGACTATCTTCTTGATGGAAGCATCCACATAGTCAGAAGATTTTGGAGGCATGTTTGCTGGAGAAGGAATGCCTCCTTTGGATTTGCTGCAGACTTGATCTTTAGCTCTTTTTGGAGTTCTTGGCTTTTTAGTATGAGAAACACTTCCTCTGAGTTCGTCCAATGGGGTTGATTTCATTGGTACCACAGAGATGGGAGTTGCATGAACTACGTCTTCTTTGTTGAGAACTTCTTCAGGAGTGTTAGGGTTTTGAGACATTATTAAGGAATATGGATGAAGAGCTTTAGGGTTGATGATTTCTGAAGAACAGCTAGTTAATAAGATTCGCTTGTGATAGTATGATGAGAATCTTGATAGCTGATTATAAGCAGTTACTAAATAAGTAGCCGTTACATTGCAAATTATTAGGAATGGAATTCCCAAGGTTCTTGTCCAGACTGGTTTTGCCATCTGGAACTTATGCCATACAATGTCATATGACATGTTGGCACATCTCATTAACTGCTAAATATCACATAAACAGATTCCCAGTTTGCCCCTTAAGTTCTCAAATTGTGTAGCATCCAATGCTTTGGTAAAGATATCAGCTAACTGCAGATTTGTAGCTACATGTTCTAATGAAATCACCTTTTCTTCTACAAGATCTCTGATGAAATGATGTCTGATATCAATATGCTTGGTCCTGCTATGTTGGATAGGATTCTTTGATATGTTGATTGCACTAAAGTTGTCACAGTACAATGTCATGACATCCTGTGGGACATTGTACTCAGTGAGCATTTGCTTCATCCAAACCAACTGAGAACAACTGCTTCCAGCTGCTATATATTCAGCTTCAGCTGTAGATAAGGATACACAATTTTGTTTCTTACTGAACCAAGAAATCAAATTGTTTCCTAGAAAGAAGCATCCTCCTGAAGTGCTTTTTCTGTCATCAGCACTTCCAGCCCAATCAGCATCACAGAAGCCAATGAGAATTGGTTTACATCCATGAAAGTACATTATGCCATAGTCACAAGTCCCATTAACATATTTAAGAATTCTCTTGACTTGATTGAGATGACTGACTTTTGGATCAGCTTGATATCTTGCACATACACCTACTGCAAATGCTATGTCAGGTCTGCTAGCAGTCAAGTATAACAAGCTTCCAATCATGCTTCTGTATAAGCTTTGATCTACATTCTCACCCTTTTCATCTTTAGTCAGCTTTAAATGTGTGGGGGCAGGAGTTCTCTTATGAGTAGCATTTTCCATTCCAAATTTCTTGACTATGTTCTTGGTATACTTGCTTTGGGAAATGAACATTGAGTCTTCCATTTGCTTTATTTGCAGACCAAGAAAGTAGGTTAACTCTCCTACTAGGCTCATTTCAAATTCAGATTCCATCTGCTTGACAAAATGTTTGACCATCCTGTCAGACATCCCACCAAAGACAATGTCATCAACATATATTTGAGCAATCATGACATTTCCTTCTTCATCTTTAACAAACAGGGTTTTGTCAATTCCACCTTTTCTGTACCCTTGCTTGATAAGAAATGTGGTCAGTCTTTCATACCATGCCCTTGGAGCTTGTTTCAAACCATAAAGTGCCTTCTTTAGTTTGTATACATGATTTGGACAGCTTGGATCAACAAATCCTTTAGGCTGTTCTACATATACCTCTTCATTAAGATAGCCATTTAAAAAGGCACTTTTCACATCCATTTGAAATAGCTTGAACTTTAAGATACAAGCAATTCCCAAAAGTAGTCTGATTGATTCAAGCCTTGCTACTGGTGCAAAGGTTTCATCAAAGTCTACTCCTTCAATTTGAGTGTACCCTTGAGCTACAAGTCTAGCTTTGTTCTTTGTAACAACTCCTTGTTCATTTGACTTGTTCTTATACACCCATTTTGTTCCAATCACATTTATGTCATCAGGTCTAGGAACAAGATTCCACACTTCATTCCTTGTGAATTGACCTAATTCCTCTTGCATAGCACAAATCCAGTATTCATCAGTAAGAGCTTCCTTGATGTTTTTAGGTTCTATTTTGGAAACAAAACAAGAACCTGAAATCACTTCTCTTGATCTAGTGCTCACACCTCTGTTGGGATCACCAATTATCAAATCTTTGGGATGATCCTTCTGTATTCTGATGGAGGGAGGTTTGCTGGATTCTTCTGTCCTTGTATCAGTTTGAGTGAAGTTATAATGATCATTCTTTTCTTCAGCTTCAATCTTGATATCAGCAGATGTTCCAACATCTTCTGGGACATCTGTAGGAGCATCATCAATTATCACATTTATGGACTCCATGATAACCTTGGTTCTAGAATTAAATACTCTATATGCTCTGCTGTTTGTGGAGTATCCAAGGAAAATCCCTTCATCACTTTTAGGATCCATTTTTCTTCTTTGCTCCATATCTGCCAGAATATAACAGTTACTTCCAAATACATGGAAGTACTTAACTGTGGGTTTTCTGCCCTTCCAGACTTCATATATTGTGGACAAAGTTCCTTTCCTTAAAGTAACTCTGTTATGGATGTAACAGGCAGTGTTCATAGCTTCAGCCCAGAAGTACAGAGGTAACTTTTTAGCATGGATCATAGCTCTTGCTGATTCTTGAATAGTTCTATTCTTCCTTTCAACAATCCCATTCTGTTGAGGAGTGATTGGTGAAGAATATTCATGATTGATTCCTTCTGAAGAGCAGAAATCTAAGAACTTTTGGTTCTCAAATTCTTTTCCATGATCACTTCTTATTCTGATCACACAGCTGGATTTTTCCCTTTGTAATCTTTGACATAATTCTTTGAATACATCAAATACATCAGACTTTTCTTTGATGAAATTTATCCATGTATATCTTGAGAAGTCATCAACCACAACATAGGCATACCTCTTACCACCAAGGCTTTCAACCTGCATAGGTCCCATAAGATCCATATGCAAAAGTTCCAAAACTTTGGAAGTTGTCAGATGTTGGAGCTTTGGATGGGACATCTTGGTTTGCTTGCCTATTTGACATTCACCACATATTTTGCCATCATCAATCTTCAGTTTAGGAATACCTCTTACAGCATCCATAGATATTATCTTCTTTATGCCTCTGAAATGAAGATGACCTAGTCTTTGGTGCCATAGTTTCACTTCTTCTTCTTTAGCTAAAGAACAAGTTGAAGTGAGACTGAGGTTTTGGGATTCCCACATGTAACAGTTGTCTTTAGATCTGGCTCCTCTCATGACAACCTCTTGTTCTTTGTTAGTCACTATGCATTCAGTTTTGGTAAAGTTTACACTGTACCCTTGATCACATAATTGACTTATGCTGATTAGGTTAGCAGTTAAACCTTTTACTAGCAGCACATCATCTAGTCTTGGAACATCTTGACAATCCAAGGTCCCAACTCCCTTGATTTCTCCTTTAGCTCCATCTCCAAAGGTTACATACCTGGATGAATGTGACTTTAAGTTTACTAGCAGATTCTTCAATCCAGTCATGTGTCTTGAACATCCACTGTCAAAGTACCAGTCTTCTTTAGCTGATACTCTTAGTGATGTATGTGCTATATATGCAGTACTTTTCTTTGACCATTTGAGTTGAGATTTCTTTTGATGCCTCTGCCCTGTGAGTTGTTCATCAGCTGATCTCCAAGCTTGATTGTTGATCTTGTTCTTGTAGCTTTGATCAGCCTCAGTGCTAGCTTTTGGTTTCCATACCTTCTTGATGACTTCTGTCTTCTGCTTAGGAGGTTGCTGATTTCTTTGATGTTTATGCAGCACTTTCTTGGTAACTTCTATTTTCTTCTTGGAAGGTTGCTGATACATCTGATTTGGATATCCATGCAGCTTATAACAATGAGGTTTGATATGTCCAAATCTTCCACAGTGATGGCATCTCCATCTTTGATACTTCTTCTTCATTTTGTTCTTTTCAGAATGTTGAGACATCTGTTGGAACATTATGTTTGACTTTGTGTTCTTTTCCTGATGTTGAAGCATCTGTTGGGACATCTTGTTTGACTGTATGGATTTTGAAGTTGTTTTGCTAGAGCTAGCTTCATCTTTATTTACTCTGTTAAATCCCAGTCCACTTTTATCCCCTGAGTGCTTATTGTTGTTGAGAATAACATCCAGTGTATTTGAGCTGCTGTTCAACATTCTAACAGATTTGGACATATGTTCCAACTTGGAGTTGAGAAGACTTACTTCACTTTTCAAGGTGTCAATGATCTCTTGATCACTTGCTTTTTCATCTTCTAATGCCTCATTCTGCTTCTTTAGCTTTATAACCTCACTGCATATTTCAGAGCTTCTTTTGTATAGATCTTTAAATGCTTGCTCAAGTTCTTCATAAGTAAGTTCTCCATCACTGGATTCACTTTCAGACTCACATAATCCAGCTAAAGCAGTGATATGCTTAGCTGATTCTTCTTCTGAATCACCTCCCGAGTCTTCATCAGACCAGGTCACAGAGAGTCCTTTCTTTTGCCTTTTTAAGTAGGTAGGACATTCATTCCTGATGTGTCCATATCCTTCACATCCATGGCATTTGACTCCTTTTTCTTGACTGGTCTTTTCAGCATAATTTGACCTTCTGTTAGCATCATAAGGTCTCCTGTTCTCAGAAGAGTTTGTGTATCTTCCACTGGGTTTGGATTTGCCTTCCATTCCTCTGAGAATCTGTTTGAATTGTCTTCCAAGCATAGCAAGGTTGTCTGATAAGCTTTTATCATTTTCCGATTCATCATCTTCTTCTTCATCAGTATTTGACACCAAGGCTATGCTTTTGTTCTTTTTAACATTTGTGTCATTCATTCCCATCTCAAAAGTTTGAAGGGAACCAATGAGTTCTTCAACTTTCATAGAGCATATATCTTGAGCTTCTTCTATTGCTGTGACTTTCATGTCAAATCTTTTTGGCAAAGATCTGAGGATTTTTCTTACAAGCTTTTCATCAGTCATCTTTTCTCCCAAAGCTCTAGAAGTATTAGCTACTTCTAAAATGTTCATGTAGAATTCATGAACTGTCTCATCTTCCTTCATTCTCAAGTTTTCAAACTTGGTGGTGAGAAGTTGAAGTCTTGACATCTTTACCTTTGATGTTCCTTCATGAGTTGTTTTGAGAGTATCCCACACATCTTTGGCTAGCTCACAATGATGTACAAGTCTGAAGATGTTCCTATCAATGCCATTGAATAAAGCATTTAAGGCCTTTGAGTTGCCTAGTGCTGAATCTTCTTCCTCTTTACTCCATTCTTCTTCAGGTTTCAGCACTTTTGATCCATCTTTGGTATCTTGGACAGGATGATCCCATCCAACATTGACTGCTCTCCATGCCCTGTTGTCAAGTGATCTTAAGAATGCAATCATTCTTGGCTTCCAGTAGTCATAATTAGATCCATCCAGTATAGGTGGTCTATTTACTGACCCTATATCTCTGTCCATGTTACAGAATTTGTATTCCCTAGATCTCACCCAGTATAAACAGGCAGGGTGCCTGCTCTGATGCCAATTGAAATTCTGTGATCAGGTATGAGATGTCCTAAGAGATGTCCCAACAGTTGACAAATTTAACCAAAACTTAAATAGCAAGAAAAGTAAACAACACAGAAGTTTGTTAACCCAGTTCAGTGTATAACCACACTTACATCTGGAGGCTACCAAGCCAGGAGGAAATCCACTATAAGTAATATTAATTCTAGACTTAAACCACCCTGTTTAATCTATCACTTAATAACTACCCAATGCAATTTCTACCTAAGACCCAACTTAGATAAGAGTACCCTACTCACTCCCCCTCAATCACACAGTGATCAAGTTTACAAGTTTAATAAAATTGAAGACATTCTTCAAACAAAACAGCTTGATCTTACTTCACAGTTTCAATCAAGTCACAAATGCACTTTTGCTTAAAAGCTCATAAAGTGGTACAATTAAACAACCTGCTATTAAAACACTAGACACCCTATTTTGTCTTCTGAAATTCTTACTCAATTCTATGAGTTTCTGTTGATTAAATAGGTATCTGTAATTTGGGCTTTCTGTAGAATGATCCAGCCCTAATGCGCATGCAGCTTCCACCTTGAATTTAGGGTTTGTTACTTCCTAGATTCTAGGTGATTTAGGCCTTCTGTTTTAATCTGAATCTTCAATATAAAACTCCCTACAGATGCGCCTTGTTCTGTTTTTATCCATCATTAATTAATTCCAGATAACTCTCCTTAAATATCTCTGATCAGTTAGTCAATAATTAATTCTGGTAGCAGGTTTGAGATGTCTCAACATCTGTTGGGACATCCTGAAAAACTGAACTTAAGTCATTAACACAATGTCCCAACATCTGGTGAGACATCCTGAAATAAGTTCATATACTCTTTTTGATAATGTCCCAACATTTGATAGGACATTCTGAACTGAATTCAATATTTCTTGTTGGTCAAAAATTCTGCCAATTCAAGACATCTACAAAAAGAAAGTCAAGATAGGTGGGTCAGAATCACTGAAGCTCGCACTCAAGAGGATAAGAGAACTCAGGCCAGGATTGAGCAGTTAGAGGCCATTGAGAAGAAACAACAGGAGGCTTTGCTGGCAGCCCAGAAGGAAGTTTCAGAATTGAAGCTTAGGGCTGGTGTGAAGAGGTCAAAGGACCAGGACAGGCACAAGAAGCTGACCACTGCTATTTCCACCAGAAACCTTCTTATCAGAAACATTACAGAGCATCCGGCTGGTCCTGTAACTGAAGCACTTCTGAAGGAGGTTAAGGAGGATGAGTTTGGCTTAGATGTTTGACTATTTTGCTTGTTGTTATTTCATTTCATGTACTTTTCTTTTCATGTTGTATTTTGACCCCTCAGGGGCATGTGTTGTAAAAAACAAACTATGTATGATCCACCATTTGTAATGTATTTGTTAGTTTGTTTCACTGAGTTATTTTTTTTCTCTCAAGCAACATCAAAGTATCTTCCTCAGGGTCTGGAAAGGTCAAAACCGAGTGCCAAGCCGGATACCTTGGAAACAAATAAGCATACTGCATTGCATGCTAACTTTTGTTTTGTTTTGTAGGTTTTTGTTTTGTTTGTTACTAACTCTGTTGTGATTCAGGAATTATTGCTCGCCGTCGGGTGTTCCCTCTCAACCGTCCGCACAGGTATCCTACTCGCAACAATCTTCCTGGTATCCAGATGGATCAAGTACAGCAAGATCTGACAGAGGTCAGAACTCAGATGGCTAATGAAAGGCTGGAGATGAGAAACCAAATGACCCAATTCATGGAAGTAATGAATGGCTTGGCCCAAAGTCAAGAAAGGTTGAGGGCATTGGTAGAAAGTCAAACCCCGGAAGAACCCCATCTGGGAACTGGAGGAACAAGTAACAATGAAAGAGGTCAGCCTCATGCTAATCCACCAGTATATGGGCCTTATCTACACCCGGAAGTCAACATCCCGACTAATGTGAAAGGAAATACTACTGGGGGGAGGATTTTACAGGAAGACCCCCAAGAGGAGCAATTCACTATCATGGGGGTTGGGGATGAAGTCTATGATAGAAGGTTTGATGAAATTGCTGAGAAGTTGAGATCTCTGGAATCTCAAAATTCCCTAGATTTTGATGTCATGGACATGGGATTAGTGGACGGGGTAAGAATTCCCCACAAGTTTAAACCCCCGTGCTTTGAGAAGTACAATGGAACTTCCTGTCCACGAACTCACTTGCAGTCCTTTCTGGGGAGACTTAAGGCATACACCATGGATGAAAAACTGTGGATGTTCTATTTTGAAGACAGTTTGACTGGGGCTTCAAGGGAGTGGTACTCACACTTGACCAGAGCTACTATCAGATGCTGGAAGGACTTAGCTGAAGCCTTCATCAGGCAGTACCAATACAATCTGGACATGCCTCCTAACAGAACCCTTCTGATGGGAATGTCTCAATACTCCAGAGAAAGCTTTAGGGAATATGCCCAGAGGTGGAGACAGCTGGCTGCTGCTGTCCAGCCACCCATGTCGGAAAGAGAAATGGCCGACATGTTTATGAACACTCTGCAAGGAACATATATTGATAGGCTAGCTGCCTTTTCTTCCACCAGCTTCGCTGACGTAGTCATAGCTGGAGAAAGAATTGAAAGCCTTCTGAAGATGGGTAAAATTTCTGATAATGGTGCAAGTTCGTCAAGTAATCCCAGGAAGCCTTTTGTGGGACCTAGAAGAACCGGTGAGACAAATGCCATTCATGCCGGCAGGGGCAGACCTCAGTATGTCCACAGATTAGTAGCAGCTGTCACTATTCCAGCTCCGATTCCTCAGCAACCAGCATATCAACAACCACAACAAACACACTACCAGCAGCAAGTTCAGTATCCGCCACCGAGGACCTACAACAGCAACAACAATCAACAACAAAGACCCTTTCAGCAAAGACCATCACAGGCAAATAGGGTGATTGACCCTATCCCTATGCCATACGCTGCCTTATTGCCACAACTCCTGAAACTCAACTTGGTTGAATTAAGGACATTGGCACCACCAGATCCCTCCAATCTTCCAAGAAATTATAATGTCAACGCCAGATGTGCTTTCCACTCCAACGCACCTGGCCACAATACGGAGAAATGCAGGGCTTTACAAATGAAGGTACAAGATCTGGTGGATTCCAAAGCCCTCAACTTTGCACCCCCTCCAAGTGTCACCAAGAATCCCATGCCCAATCATGGAGGGCCAAGAATTAATGCCATTGAGGAAGACAAGCCATCTTTCTTAATCACCAGTGTTGGACAGATCCGGACACCTCTGGTCGAAATTAAAGCTCAGCTTCTAGAGTGCCAGATGTTCCCCGGGTGTGAACTTGGTTGTGGGTACTGCAACATTTCAGTCAACGGGTGTGATAATTTGAGAAGCGACATAGATGGTCTTATCAAAAGTGGTATACTTCAAATCACAACAACGACGCCTACAAATCCAGCAATCCCTTTGACAACAATTCCTGACTCTTCTACAACTGCAACAACAATCATTCCGACCAATTCATCAATATCATCAACAATGGCTTCATCAATCACTTCAACAAATCAGATGTCAACAACCATTTCTTCTACAACTTCAGCACCCATTTGTCCAGCAGAATCTTCTACAACGCCAACAGAAATTGATGAAGATATCTCAACGGTCACCATTTATTATGATCCCTCAAATGTTCCTCCAAACAACAACTTTCAGCAGCAAACAGTGGCACCTCCTGCCAGGTCACCAGTCACCATTTACTACGATCCGCACACCATTTCAGTACCCTCCTCTGCAGCAGTCAGTCCAGTTACCATCACGGTGCCCGGACCAGTTCCATATGAAATTAGTAATGCCATACCTTGGCATTATGGCTCTGATCTTTACTGCAACGGGGAGAAAATCACTTTGGATTCTTCAACCTCTTCTCCACAAATTAATAATGTTGGGGGAGGCGGAGGCTTCACCATAAGCGGACGCCTTTTTGCCTCACAAGTGCAAAGACCTAATGCCGAAGCAGAAGATGCTGCCAAAGCAAAAGGAAAAAGTGTGATATCTGAAGGACCGGCCGTCAAAGAAACTCAGAAGACATCTTTTGAACAAGATGTAGATGAGTTTATGAGGATTATAAAGAGAAGTGATTACAAGGTGGTGGATCATCTTCACCAAACTCCCTCAAAGATCTCCATATTATCCCTGTTGATGTGTTCTGAAGCTCACAGGAATGCATTATTAAAAGTCTTGCACGCAGCATACGTGCCAGAGGAGATCACTGTTAATCAGCTAGAAACTGTGGTGGAAAATGTCAACACCAGTCATGGACTGGGCTTTACCAATGCTGACTTAACAACTGAGGGACGTAACCACAACAAGGCTTTACACATCACTCTAGAATGTAAGGGTGATGTTCTATCCCATGTACTGGTGGACACTGGGTCTTCACTCAACGTTCTACCAAAGAAAGCCTTAGTAAAGCTGGAGTATGATGGCTTAGCATTGCGTCCGAGTAATTTGGTGGTGAGAGCATTTGATGGCTCTAAAAGATCAGTGCTAGGGGAGATTGATCTGCCTGTGATGATTGGCCCGCAGACTTTTAAAATTACCTTCTATGTGATGGACATTCAGCCGGCCTACAGCTGTTTGTTGGGTAGACCTTGGATCCATGTCGCTGGCGCTGTTACGTCTACCCTTCACCAGAAGCTGAAATTCGAGTGGGAAGGCCAGATCATCACCATCTGTGGTGAAGAAGATATCTTTGTTAGCCATCTGGCTACGTACAAATATATTGAGATGGATGGAGAGATCCACGAAACTATGAGCCAGGGATTTGAGGCCCTGAACATAAATGAAGCATCTGCTGTACTGGGGACCTCCATGACATCTTATCAGCAAGCCAGGAAGGTTGTTGAAGAGGGTACTGCCCAAGGCTGGGGCAAGCTGCTACCTGTGGAGAAGAAGGAGGACAGATTTGGGTTGGGTTACAAACCAACTCAACAAGATCAATCAGAGGCTGCCAAGAAGCCCAGTTTTGTCAGTGGGGGAATGCTCACCCCGGATGCAGTGAACAACTTGGAAGACGAGGATGAAAGCGACCGCAACCTGGAGAGCTGGATACGTCCAAGGATCCCAGGGAGCCAAGTCCTTAACCGGTCTTCCCAGGAAATTATAAGGGTTACTCCTGCAGAGTAATTATTATTTCCTGTATATTTTGAGCATGCATCAAGTCTTGCATCTTGCCCAAGATGACAAGACTCATTTTGTAATCGGGCCATCTTGTAATTTTGTGCAAACAGATCAATCAATGAATATCGGACATCTTTTGCAAATGAGTCTTTTTCTTTCCCGCTCACTGTTTTTTATTTTTCTTTTTGTACAAAAATAAAATGGCAATGTTTTCCAAAATGACAACTTCATCTCACTTTTTCTAAACAAGATTAAAACTGATCACTAAAATGAACAATCTAAACCCTTGCAGAGAGTGCCTTTCAGACTGCACCGACAACAGCACAGCTATGGCTTCGTATGACTTTGACAATCCAATCAATAAAGCTGATGAAGGGGTTGAAGAAGATTATGAGCTTCCTGAAGAGCTAGCCAGGTTGTTAAGGCAAGAGGAGAATGTTATTACTCCTCATCAGGAGGAGATTGAAACGGTTAATCTTGGTACGGAAGAAGATGTGAAAGAAGTTAAGACCGGGGCCTGCTTACAAGACTCAGTGAAAGAGCAACTGATTGACCTGCTTCGTGAATATGTGGATGTGTTTGCTTGGTCTTATCAGGATATGCCAGGGTTGGAAACCAATATTGTTATGCACAAGCTGCCTTTGAGAGAAGATTGCCCACCGGTTAAACAGAAACTGCGTCGTACTCGCCCAGATATGGCGATGAAGATTACGGAAGAGGTACAAAAGCAGTGGGACGCCGGTTTCCTTGCAGTGACTAGTTATCCGCCGTGGGTTGCTAATATTGTACCTGTGCCTAAGAAGGATGGAAAGGTGCAAATGTGTGTGGATTACCGGGATCTGAACAGAGCCAGCCCGAAAGATGATTTCCCTTTACCTCACATTGATGTATTGGTTGATAATACGGCTCAGTTCTCGGTGTTCTCCTTCATGGATGGATTTTCAGGATACAATCAGATCAAAATGTCACCTGAAGACATGGAGAAGACAACTTTCATCACGCCCTGGGGCACGTTCTGTTATAAGGTGATGCCATTCGGACTGAAGAATGCTGGTGCAACTTATCAACGGGCTATGGTAACATTATTCCATGACATGATCCACAAAGAAATTGAATGTTATGTGGATGACATGATTGCCAAGTCCCTCACGGAAGAAGACCACCTGGTAAATCTGCTGAAGTTATTCAAGCGTCTGAGGAAGTACCAACTGAAGTTAAACCCCAACAAGTGCACATTCGGGGTGAGATCTAGTAAGCTGCTGGGATTTATTGTGAGTGAGAAAGGGATTGAAGTTGACCCTGATAAAGTTAAAGCCATTCAAGAAATGCCTGCACCAAAGACTGAGAAAGAAGTTCGGGGTTTCCTAGGCAGATTGAACTACATTTCAAGGTTCATATCTCACCTTACGGCAACCTGTGAGCCCTTGTTCAAGTTGTTAAGAAAAGAACAAACGGTCAGGTGGAACGAAGACTGCCAAAGGGATTTTGACAAAATCAAGGAATACTTACAAGAGCCTCCAATCCTTATGCCACCAGTTGAAGGAAGACCTCTGATAATGTACTTGACAGTATTAGAAGAGTCAATGGGGTGTGTGCTGGGCTAGCATGACGAGTCTGGTCGAAAAGAGTATGCAATATACTACCTAAGCAAAAAGTTTACCGACTGTGAACAACGTTATTCACTGCTCGAGAAAACTTGTTGTGCTTTAGCATGGGCTGCTCGCCGACTAAGGCAGTATATGTTGACCCACACTACCTTGTTGATCTCAAAGATGGACCCATTTAAGTACATATTTGAGAAGCCAGCACTCACCGGACGGGTTGCAAGATGGCAAATGATTCTCACAGAATATGACATTCAATACACATCCCAAAAAGCTATCAAAGGCAGTGTATTGTCTGACTATCTTGCTGAGCAACCTATTGATGATTACCAGCCTATGAGATTTGACTTCCCTGATGAAGACATCATGTTCATAAAAGCAAAAGATCATGAAGAGCCTGTTCACACTGAAGGGCCCGACCCAGAAGAAGAATGGACTATGATGTTTGACGGGGCTGTTAATATGAATGGTCGTGGTGTTGGTGCAGTACTCATCACACCTAAGGGAGTTCACATGCCTTTCTCGGCAAAACTCACCTTTAACTGCACTAACAACGAAGCTGAATACGAAGCTTGTATTATGGGTCTTGAGGAAGCCATCGAACTCAGGATCAAGACTTTGACTGTGTTCGTAGATTCAGCTCTGGTAATTAATCAAACCAACGGTAAATGGTACACACACCAGGATCATCTGATACCTTACAGGGATTATACAAGGAGGTTATTGACTTTCTTTACAACGGTCAAACTTGAGTATATCCCTCGAGATGAAAATCAGTTTGCAGATGCTCTGGCTACCAATTCATCCATGATCAAAGTTCAAGCTGCCAACTTTGTACCTCGGATTTCAGTATCCAAACTTGACAGACCAGCATATGTGTTTGCAGCAGATGTTGCCAAAGATGATAAGCCTTGGTTCCATGATATCAAATGCTTCTTGGAGGATCAAACATACCCACCTGGGGCATCTTCCAATGATAAGAAGACTCTAAGAAGGCTTGCTGGTAGTTTCTTTCTGAACACTGACGGTTCCCTGTACAAGAGAAACTTTGATATGGTACTTCTCCGGTGTGTTGATAAAACATAAGCAGGCTTGTTGATGCACGAAGTGCACGAAGGATCCTTTGGTACCCATGCAGGGGGGCATGCCATGGCTAAGAAGTTGCTAAGATCAGGCTACTACTGGATCACGATGGATGCTGACTGTTGCGCTTATGCCAGGAAGTGCCATAAATGCCAGATTTATGCGGATAAGGTGCATGTGCCTCACAATCCTTTGAATGTGATGTCTTCACCCTGGCCCTTTGCTATGTGGGGTATTGATATGATTGGCAAGATTGAGCCGACTGCTTCAAACGGCCACAGATTCATCTTGGTTGCCATTGATTATTTTACCAAGTGGGTTGAAGCAGCTTCCTATGCAAATGTTACAAGGCAGGTGGTAGCCCGATTTCTGAAAAGAGATATCATCTGTCGGTATGGAGTTCCCGAGCGAATCATTACTGATAATGGTTCTAACTTAAACAACAAAATGATGGCAGAGCTATGCCGGGACTTCAAGATCCAACACCACAATTCTTCTCCTTACAGGCCGAAGATGAATGGCGCTGTTGAGGCAGATAATAAGAACATTAAGAAGATTGTGCAGAAGATGGTAGTTACCTACAAAGACTGGCACAAAATGCTACCATTTGCCTTGCATGGGTACCGCACGTCAATCAGAACATCCACTGGGGCAACACCGTATCAACGTGTGTATGGTATGGAGGCAGTCCTGCTTGTTGAAGTTGAATTACCCTATCTACGGGTATTAATGGATGTTAAGCTGAGTGAAGCAGAATGGGTCTGATCCCGATATGAACAACTGAGTCTGATTGAAGAGAAAAGATTGGCTGCAATCTGTCATGGGCAGCTATATCAGAAAAGAATGAAGAAAGCCTTCGATCAGAAAGTCAGGCTCCGAGAGTACCAAGTAGGAGATCTTGTGCTGAAAAGACTCCTCCCTCCTCCTACAGACCACAGGGGCAAGTGGACTCCAAACTATGAAGGACCATTCGTGGTAAAGAAAGTTTTCTCTGGTGGAGCACTGATGCTCAGCACTATGGACGGTGAAGACTTCCCGTCCCCTGTGAATTCAGATGCCGTTAAAAAATACTTCGCATAAAAATGACCCGCTGGACATAAAAACAGAATGTAAGTCCAGGCAAAAATAGGGCACCCGGCGAGTCAAAAACAGAATAAAAGACTCGGGCAAAAATAAGGGAAAATAAACAAAAAATGTACACCCGCTGAGTTGAAAAGCCGCATCGGACAACTCAGGAAAAAATGGGTATCCCGATGGATTGAAAACCCGAAAGGGCGATCCATGCAAAATAAGGGAATAAGCGAACAACTGTACTCTGAATTCATCTGTATCCCTTACAACTTGGTAAGCTTCAAAAGGATCGAGTTTCTTTCAGAATCGGCCTTCTTCAGAAAGCAAGATGGGAAGAACGTCAAATTTCATACGAGTCATAGCAAAGGGAAGCTCCTTGAAGCGTCATCAACATTGCCGATACCTTTTATTTCTCAATTTGTAACAATCTCCTCCTTTTAGGGGATTTGTTTCTTTGACTGTATCTTGCCAATTCAGGGCACATGAATTAATAAAATCAGATTTTCAGTCATGTTTCGTCTTATACGTTCCATTTTCATTTGCAAAATGTCTGATGTCTTTAAGATACTGATTGCATGAATACAGATGCTTCTCTTCTAAAAAATACGTGCTTACAGGAAATATGTTTACTCCCGGGAGTGTCTAAACTCCTATGATGGAACCCGGTAAGGGATACCTCGGGATTACTTGTGCTCTTCTTTGTCTTTTCAGGATTGCAGGTATTCAAAGCACAACATGGGGCACGAAAGCTTCATCCCAGCAGGCTGGCAAATCATTATCTACTTAGTCTTAGCACCGGAGGTGCTTTCTCCCCAGCTGAGTTGCCATTCGTTATTTCCTCCTCAGCCGAGTACAAAAACCAGGGAACCATCTCCCCACAGAGTTTCGGCCTCTATTCAGAAGAGCAATGCATGAAGAACTCACAACAGAATGATGAAAGCTTCTACAAACCCCAGCTGGGTCCCTCATTACCAAGAAAGATCTACCAGTGATCTATTTCCCCAAGCAAAGTCATGACAGATCTACCAGTGATCTTATCCCCAGCTGGGATGTCCATTTCAAGCAGATCAGCCAGAGATCTTCGCGGCAACGGGATCCGAATCCCAGATCGATATCTTCGCATAATCATAGCATTCGCATCATGTTCTCCCCGCAGAGCGTAGCATTCCGTCTAATACAGAGCATTACGGCAAAAATCAAACATATTGCATAATCATAAGCCACGTTCTAAATCAAACACTTGTAAATACTGACAATCCATCAACGGTATACGGAAAACTCCCCAAGATTCCCCGGCGGAGAGCCAAGGCATTTTCCTTTTACCCACAAATACGAATGCACACTCCTTTTGGCACCCGTCCGTGTCATGATTCCCCAGTACAGTCGCCCGAGCTTTCTTTACAAACAAACACTTATACATATCACAGATACTTTTTGACATCCGTCTGTGTCATATCCCCAGTAGAAAGCCAAAGCGTCCCCTTTGCACTCACAGATACATATATATATATATATATATATATATATATATATATATATATATATATATACTATTTCCGACACCCGTCCGTGTCATGCTCTCTCCACAGCATGTTAAACACTCATCTATACACCACTCATACTGGTTACTCATACTTATCACTCATACAGATACTCGTTCGTATCTTGTATACACCACTTATATCCCCTCAGATTCGACACTCGTCTGTGTTCTTTGTTAACCAGTTGGTACTCGTCCGTATCATCATCTTTGAGCATGCGTCTAGCGTTTGTTTCTACCTGATACTCGTCCGTATCATAGTCTTAAGGATGCTCTTCCGCATTTTTAATCCATACACCATGTCAAACACTTATGTCTTCTTGAATATAGACACTCGTCTGTGTCTATTTTTCCCCAGAAGAGTCCCCGCAGAATCAATACTCGTCCGTGTTCTTTGTTAACCAGTTGATATTCGTCCGTATCATCATCTCTGAACATGTGTCAATTTTGTTTCTATCTGATACTCGTCCGTATCATAGTCTTAAGGATGCTCGTCCACATCTTTAGTCTATACACAGTACCCAAACAATTACACCTCCCATTTCTTGGATGTAGACACTCATCCGTGTTTATTTCCCCCCAGAAAAACACCAACAAACTAGTTGAACTATTTCCTTCCTATCTGACATTCGTCCTATGTCATGATACCTTTTCGGCAGCCGTACCCTGCCAGGTGATCGTCCTTCACCTTTTGGATGACCGTCCCTCATCCTTTCCCCAGCGGAGTCTCTATTCATTAGAACCCCTTCCCATCCGACATTCGTCCTATGTCGTGACTTTTAGCAGCCGTCCCCTGCTAGGTGATCGTCCTTCACCTCTTGATGATCGTCCTTCATCATTTTATCCGATGGTCGTCCCCATCGTCGATCTTGTTATCTGACATTCGTCCTATGTCATGATAAATCCTGAGAGCAGCCGTACCCTGCTAGGTGATCGTCCTTCACCTCTTGATGATCGTCCTTCATCATGTTTATCCGATGGCCGTCCCCATCATCAACCTTTTTATCCGGCATTCGTCCTATGTCGTGATACTTTCGGCAGCCGTACCCTGCCGGGTGATCGTCCTTCACCTTAGATGACCGTCCCTCATCTTATCCCCAACAGAGCAGCCGTCCCCTGCTAAGTGATCGCTCTTCACCTTTGATGACCGTACCTCATCAGTTAATTCATTTATGCTTTGAACTTGATGGTCGTCCCCATCATTCACTATTACCTATTATCCCCAGAGAGTCTTATATCTTTATTTTGATGGCCGTCCCCATTATAACCTCTTATATCCCCAGCATGTCGGTCGTCCCCGTCATTGCTCTTTCCCTAGCAGTCGTCCTCTGCTCGACGGTCGTCCTCCGTCACTCACTTTGTAAATATACTTTGTTTTCTTTTAAAATCTATATCCCTTTTATTCTTCATTCTGTGAGTGCAAATTTTGGACTGTCTTTGGTATTCAACCACAAGTTATCTTGTTTGCCTGTTAAGCCATTGCTTACATTCTACACAGCTAACTCATGATTGAATAGGGGCAGCTGTAAACACACCAAATTTGCCCTCACTCATTCACACCATGGCTTGTGATCTTTTCATATGCATAAGTTCAATCATAGCATCTCATATTACATATTTGCTTCACTGCATTGTTTCAAAGTCATCTGCATCTAGGGTTTGTGATCTGAACAATCCAAGAGCCACTTGAGCCACTCCAAAGGTCATCAATCACTTCAAAGGGGTCCATGTATGTTCAAGCATCATATTATATCCTCACAAAGTCAAGAAAGTCAAAGAATCACAAGAACTGAGAATGGCATGGAGGCAGAGCCAGGGTTAACTGCACAAATGACCTAGAATTAGGGTTTTGGTTTCAAAGGCCATAACTCCAAATTTTTTGGTCATTCTTGTTTCTATTGGTCTCTATATGCTATAAGGATCATGCATATCAAGTTTCATGAAGAAATTCCATGGGGAAGGCATCTAATCAAGAGTTGACTTTTTGAGCAAGTCAGTGCAAAATCAGGGCATCTGAGGCCCTCAATGACCCAACCAAAGGGTGTTCATCATCATTTTGATTATGTATGATCTTTATTTGATCATAGAAGATGTTAGAAGTTCACAAAATTGAAGAATCTCAAGCCATTTGCAAAGTTGACTTTTTGGGAAAATAACTTGTAATGGAAACTTGCCATTTTGGGAAACTTTTTCAACCCTTGCTTTTTGATTCAAAAATGCTTCAAATGAGAAAACTTTGGTCATGAAAGTTGTAGAATGGATCATTCCCTTTTCAAAAAGTACAAGAACTTGTTCTAATTCATTTTGGATCAAAAGTTATGGCTTGTCAAAGTTGGGAAAAATCACATAATTTCAAGTTTTCTACCAAAGAGGCAAAGTTGCAAAACCACTTACCAAGACAAATTGTGCTATCAAATGGACTTCTAATATTCATACAAACATAAACCAATGTCTAAAAATCAGTTTGGTCCAAAGAATTTTCCATTTCTATGCCTTGATTTTCACATAACCATAAGTCATTTTTCATGAAAGTGCAAAGAGGGATTTCTTGCAAATTGATTCTCAAAGGTTTTGTTTGACCCCTAGCTGGTTTTAATACATTGTCATGACCTAATGAGGCATCCCACATCAGAAATTCAGCAAGACTTCTCACACATACATGGCCAAAAATCATAAGATGTAACAAGTTGTCAAGTTGCAAAAACCCTTCCAACTCATGATCCAAATGCAGCAGCCTCTCATGAACCATCCAAGGGCTATCCTTGACTCAAGCTGAGGCAAGACAGGCCTCTAGATCATCTCTGCCACAGCCCATGCTGCAAGTACACAAAACTTGACTTTTTGGCCAATCATCCCATACCAATCCCACAGTGCACACCTGCTCTCCAGATTTGTTGGGATAGTTTATGGATCACCTAAGGATCATAAAACATAACATACACAAGCCTGAAACACACACATTGCAGCACACTCCAAAAACTGTCAAAACCTTTCCTTCTTCGAATCACACAACACAACCATCAAACTTCAATAATTCCTTCACCAATCAACCAGAAATCATCCATAGAACAGATCCCACCCCTCACAATGATCTGAAACAGCACACACAAGAACCTCATTTTCTGATACACCAGAACTGAACCTCTAAAAATAGCCAATTTAAACTCCATTCAAGCTTGCCATTAGCACAAGGGGGACCATTGGAGGTGGTTTGCACAAAGGAAAGGCTCAGAAAGCTCATTTTTGAAGGTCTCCATCTCAGGTATAGCTCAAGAACTTTTTTCTCAGAACTTCATTTTCTTGTTACAAAATGAATCTACATGTTGCACTGATCATCTGGATGTATTTAGATTTGAAAATAAGTAAGAGATGACCATTTCATGTCACTCTGAAAGTTTGCTCGTGTTTCGTATTTTCATTTGATTCAGGCTGGTGAGTGAAAATAAATGAGTTTTGGGAGAGGGGTTAGGTTTAGATTGGGGAGAGGATCATTTCTGTGGAAGAAATTGCTTGTTTGGTGACCTGTAGCGAAATCTAGGGTTTGGGTTCGCCGGAGAAGACGACCGGAAGTCTTCTCCGGCCACCTGAAATTCATTAACCCTAATTTGTGTCATTAATGAACTTTGAATTCTGGTCGTGGATGCGTTTGACTTTGTTTGACCCGCGCGTGTTTGGATGGCCAGGATCTCATCATTTAGCCCTAATCTTCAATTAACTTAATTAATCCAGTTTAATTAATTTTAAAACCAAAATTAGCCAGGTTTGAACTTGGGCCATTGGATGTGGCGCCAAGTCAACCTTTCCCAGCCCAGAATCAATCTGGTTCGTCCATTGTGCATACTTCTCATTATTTTAATTTTTATATTCATTTTATTTGATTTATTTTGAACATTTAATTTAAATAGCAAAAAATGTTTAAAAATTATGAAAATTTTTGTCAAGATTTTCATTATTTTTCAGAACACAAAAATATTTTTATTTTTATTTTTTGCATTAAAAATTATTTTTAAATCATTTAAAAGTTTATTTTTAATTAATTAATGAAAATTAATTAATTAAAAATACTTTTAGGTATTTAAAAATCACAAAAAAATTCATGTAACATTTAAAAACATTTAGAAACATTGTCCAACTCTCAAACCAAATTTCTTTTTTTGTTCTTGATGCCTTTTGATAATTTTCTTTGGATTTAATTTCATTTCAAGGCATTATTTTGCTTCAAACTTCAAAAATTCATTTCTGTCTAACTTTTGAGAATTGGATCATGATTCTTTTTGCATTGCATCTTGTATAGCATGTAGTTTATAAGATAAAATTGGCTTGAATTGATCTTGCATTTTCATTTTGTTTTGCATTTTTCTTGACAAGGTACCTTAAAACCCTAGCAATCTTAGGAAATTCATAACTCTCACTAGGTTAAGAGTTAGATCCCCTCCTTTGGACAGTGAGTTTGTGTAGGTTTAGGGTTCCTTTGATTGCATTTTCAAATTTTTATCATGTCATTTGCTTCTGGTTTTGGATTTTGCTTTGTGTGTTGATCATAAACCCTAATTTATGCCTTCCTTTGCATCCATCTTCCATTTGCTTGCATACCATGACTTTCCATGACATTTTGTGCATTCATTTGATTCATAATACATCTTAGGACATATTAGAATCATGTTTGATCATTGCATCTTTCATTTGCCATATTATATGTCCATTGCATTTCATAACTTTTCATGAACATCCATGGTTCAAAACATGCTTCTCTTGCATCCATATGTTTGTATGATCATTCTAATGCCTTGCCTCATGTTTGCATCATCTCTTAGCATCATTAACATCATATTTATGCTTCTGGTTTTGGTTTGCATCATGACATTGCATCTCATTTCGCATTGTATTTCATTTCTTTTGCTGACTTTTCAGGTGGTAAGTTGTTTGAGAAGTGAATTTGCCTTCACTTCTCACATTCTCTTTTCATCTCTTTCATACTTCCCTTGCTGCATTTTGTATGTGTATGGATTGAGCTTGCTCATTCTTGTTCATCTTACCTACTTTCTTCAAGCAACTTGTCTTCTTAAGTGAAGCAAGTTGTTTTGCTTCTCTTTGCTCCTTTCATCTGCTTCTCTCCTTGGTGGTTCTTTGAAGATCTTCTTGCAAGCCTCACAAACCTTAGGGATGACCAAGCATGATAACAATTAGGGTTTGATTAGTTCCCCATTTAGATTTTACCCTTGTGTCTCTTTGAGTCTTCTCTCCTCATCTCATAATCAGGGACTAAACCCTAAAGGCTTTAAGGCTTTGTGATTAAGCTTGTACCTGCATCCTTCTATTAGGATGGAGTGTATAACTTTAATCCTAAGTGTTAAACCCTTAATGTGTTTAAATCCTTTAATCAATTCACCTAATAATCATCAAGACATCAAACTTGTAACTTGGGCCTTACATTAGGGTTCTAATTCTTCCTTAATTGGTTAAGAAGGACTAACCCTAGTGTTAATGGACAAGTCCCCCTCAAGTTGTCTTACAAACCATAAAAATCATTTCTTCATCTTATCATTAACTAAAATCCACTTTAATAAAGGCTTTGTTTTGTCATGAGGTTAATCCCTAATCATAGATTAAGTTGAGGTATCTTCCTCAGCTTAAATGTTCTCATCTATTATCCTTCTATTAGGATGGTGTAATGGGCCCATTAAATCCTTGATTATGGCTTAAACTCATTACTTAACACTAAACAAAAACACCAAAAACATCTAAATAATTACAAGTAGGTCAATGATCTTAATCCTACATCAGGGTGATTAAGTGTGAGATGCTGACTTCACACTTAAGGTATTCTCATTACCCCTAATCAGAGGGAGGATGTGATGAGTTTACTAACCCCTTGGTTTAGGCTTAAGCTCATTTTCTTATGACAAATTTCCAAAAGCAATAAAAGACTGAAAACACAAAAACAAACAATAATCGTCTCCTTCGGGATTCTTTTCTCATCACACTCATTCACAAACGAGAACCTGCTTCTTTCGTCTAATGCAAGACAGTTTGCACCTGAGCCAGACAGGTCATATACTTGAGCATAGACAGGCAAGCAGTTCACAAGTCAATTTATCTTTCAGTCTCTTTGAGTCGAACTACGGTGTTCTGACTTCCTCATTGCACGAGAGGATACGTAGGCATAACTCAACAGTTATCGAACAAAAGTCTCTGTACATTCCCCCTCTTTCCAACCTTATTCTTTAAGCCTCATAGTCATGAGCATTTCACTCTTGTTCTTACACTGACACTTCTCTTATACACTTCACACTTCTTTTACACTGACACTTGCATTCTTTCCAGCTTTGATACACAAATAGCACTGACACTACCCCTTTTAAACACAAATCTTTTAAGCGTGGATCCCGTCGAGTACGGCGCACAATCTGGGTGCTAATACCTTCCCAGGTTGTAACCAACCCCCTTTCTCAGTCTCTCTGGTTCGCAACCGTCTTATCCATATCTTTTCTTAGGTTTATGCAGCATTACCTTTCCTTCGGGATAAAAATGCCTAGCTGGCGACTCTATTCATTTCCTTCTCTTTTCGCCGACCGTTCGCGTCTGTACCCCTCTTGGCCCTGTGTCATTTGGTGGGAGCGACACATACCTCTTAGTTTGTTTTCCTCCTATCAGTGTCAGATACTGGACACATGCGTTATAAAATCATGAGTTGTCCTTCCACAAGATTTTAAATTGACAATCACCCAACTCTTTAAAGACAGTAATTCCCTATCATTCTCCCGTATGATAATCTGGAATACTCCTGATCAGTTGCTGACTATCCACATGCAGACTTCCAAGCAATCAATACCTGATCTACTTCAGTCTTCTCTACACTCTCTTTCCAAGGCACACTATCTACTTCATTATTCTCCCGTATGACTATGTAGACGCTCCTTAGGCAATAATGTTGGTAACAAGCTCCAGAACCAAAGTATAATCATCCTTCATTAAGGATATCCAACCCAGATAATGTCCTAACACCAAGTTAGAACATCTTCCACATACCAAGACAAAATTCTTGATGTGTTCCACCAACTGGACTTACTAAAGCATAGTAATCCAAAGAACTGAAGAACTCTAATCAACACTACGCCACCAACTTGAATAAGAACTCCAGAAAGAGAGAAATAAACTCTCATCCACCTTCAAGAAGAAATAATCTCCTTGAGTCTTCAACTCATCACCCTTCTTCCCAAGAGTAACTTATTCCAAGACAATCCTCAATACTAACCAGCTGCCACATGCTGATTATCTTGATTCTTCAAATCCACTTCTGAGATCAATCAATTGCCACAGTTTAATCACCTCCTTCATGAATCCTCATATGAAAAAGCCAATTGCTACATATTGTATTCTTCACTTTTTTCAGAACTCTCACAAAGATATGTTGATCTACATAATGAACTTGATCTTCAAGTTACATGTATCCACTTGCTCAATAACAAACACACTTATACTCCCTAAGCCATAGACATGTAACACCTTCTCTTTCCTACAGCTCGTGTAAACTTCCATGAGAACGATCTTTTTGAAGCATCCAATTTTTCATTCTTGTAGATCACCCTATATTAATATGATGTGCCACTTCATCAACTAAGATTCTGATGTTGAACTAGATTTCTGAACATTATGATTTCTACATATAGCTGTTAAATTCAGCTCCTTCTTTTGCTACTTGAAAGAACTTCCTCCCTTAACACAACAAGAGTCCCATGCTCTAATAGAATTGATTCACGAATCAAGTTTGAGTAGACAACCTCAATTCTATCGATTTCGCAATTATTCAAAACAATTTCACACATTGATGAATATTTTCCAGTGCTTCTCCAAAGACTTCAAACCTACCACTGTTTGAATCTTCAGAAGGATTAGTTAGAAATTAACCCACATTGATGTACCAAGGATGCCACCTTTCTTTGAGTAGATTCGTCTTCACGAAGTTGCTGATATTGCCACCTATCTGAACTCCATGATGAGCATTCTGGAATTCCCTAAAGTACCTGGATCAGAAATAAACCAATCCAAGTAGTCACCAAGATTATGATGTCTTCATAGTCTTCCATATCCATCTTCAAGTGCATCACCATCTGGACAAGTCTCAATACTTTCTAGGAAAAGATGTGAAGCCAATAATCATAGGTCAAAAGCCTATGAGACTTCTGAGTGAATGTAGAACCCCTCCCATGATTCTCCAAACCTCTGATGAAAAGATGTTAGAACATCTAATAAAACATCCTCAATCTTGAATCATAAGGATAATCAAATTTGCATAAATCAATTGATATTTAATACTTGTAGTTATAACCCTTGTCTGATTCCAGCATATTATGAATATCACATAGATATTCCTCTTCATGCTATCTTTTTTTTGTTATTGTGCAAGTTGTTGAGATATCAGGGCTTCCCCATTGACTCAAGCTCTTAAGATTCTCTTTGAACGAATCCTAATTACCTCAACTATGTGAACTCATCATTAGAGTTAATAAGTATGAGTTCTTCCTTGCATGCTGTTTGTGGATGGTGAAAATAAATCACCTCCAATGTCTTCATTTCTATGCTTCCAAGAAAGAACCTCTTAGCCAACAAATCAAGTGTCTTCAACAACTTAGCCAAAAATAAATAATCAAACCCCTAGAGCATGAATTTGATAATTCATCTTACCCTTCTATCCAGTCTAACTTCAACATACATGATGATGCCACTCAACCATGTACCTAGTCACATAAGACTCAACCATCACAATAACATCCCTCTGCTCTCGACTTTAGAATGTTATGTGTTTTAAAGTTGTTTGACATCTACAAGAACAAAACCAGGTAAGGGCAGTTATAATATTCCTTCAATCATTGCTCTAGTATCCCATACTATTTGAATTCTTCAATCAAAACATATACAACGAAATCACTAAAGAACAACTTCAACTTTCCCTAGACAAGATGTCAAGACATCTTTCAGGACACCATCCAAGAGAACTACCACTTATCTTTTTTGTTGTTGCAGAACCCTTTAGACAATAACTCCTCATTGTTTAATCTCCAGAAAGTACTCCATGGATCTCATCCAGAAATAGACCAGGATACCTGCTCTGATACCAATTGAAATTCTGGTTATGCAGATACTCCAATGTCATATCTTAATGTTAAGATAATGATTAATGCATTTTAGGAAACAAGGAGAAACACACAACTGTTTTTTTTTGAAGTGATGCAACACAATCACCAACAGATGTTAAGACATCATGTTGGGACGTCTCAGTCAAGAACATAATACATAAAACTGTAAATTCCAGATTAATAAGAACACAACATATGTTGACCCAGTTCGGTGTTAACAAACCTACTTCTGGGGGATACCAATTCAGGATGAAGACTCCATTATATCGTATTATTATCACAAAGCTAAACTTCCTCATTTACAACTCTGTATCCTAATCACCACCCTAATGGACATATTTATCAATGCTTAACTCCACCATTTCCTACTCACATCCTTCACAACCTGCGTTGCATTTGTCTTCTTCCATGACATAACCTATCACGGTTTTCTTGACCATGAAGTTATCTTGAACATGCTTAAAAGCTTCGTCCAAGAACAATACAACAACCATTACCTAAAGGCTTATGGTAGTGTACATGCATTTATGCCGTCCTCTCTGCATCCCATACTACAGAGGAGAACTACAACCCTAAGAGACAACGAATCTCAAAACATAAACTCTTATTTTACAAAAGAGAACTAGGTTACAATTGTTACATAAGGCATAATATTATCCTTGGTCTAAGTCTTCCTTTATAGTCTTCTGTTTTCTTGGGCCTTCTAATTTTTTCTTGATCCATCCTTTAAAAGCATAAAAAATATTAAACATATTTGTTTTACAATTTACTTGCTATATTAGTAAGATGTCCTGTCACCTGTTAGGACA